>JAZHRO010000065.1:2913333-4370000 GCA_037157565.1 Thalassia testudinum
TGTTTTGGGATAAGGTTAGGGAGCTCAATAAGGCAGGTTAGGGTTTTAGGTCAAGGTTTAGGACTAGGGTTTTGTGTGTGGGCAAATAAGGCAAGTTGGAAGTAGCGTTAGGGTTAGGTTTTTCAGGTCACAAAAAGTTCTCCTCTACAGATGAGCTTAGTTGGGCTTAAATCCTTCTCTTCCTCCTGAGCCTGATTGAAGTGTTTCTGCATAGACTAGAATCCCAAATTAGTGTAAATCTTAGGGTTAGGTTTTTTAGGTCACAAAAAGTTCTCTACAGTTGAGCTTAGTTGGGCCTGAATCCTTCTTCTCTTCCTCTTGAGCCTGATTGAAGTGTTTTAGCATAAACTAGAATCCCAAATTAGTGTAAATCAGGGTTAATTTCATAATCGTAATCTTAAGATGCAAACATGCAATTATTTACATAATGACCTAATTATAATGCATCTAGTGTCCCCAAACTAACAAAACTAAGCATGTTATTATATAAATTAGCCACTCATCACACCCCCATGCCTAGGTTTTGCTAATCCTAAGCAAACTACGAACAAAATTAGAACTTGAGTTAGGATTTTTAACAATGAAGGAGTTACCTGTCACCAACTATAGTTAATACACGGGAAAATTTGTACACTTAGATTCAACAACCCTAGACTATTGCCCTAAATACAAACCACCAAATCCCATCAAATTCCTGCATCTCACGATCGTCAACTTCTAGAGTAGATTCTAGGGCTCTAAGGTTCACCCAAGGTTTGTGAGAAATTGAAAATCAATGTTCTCGTGTTTGTGAAACAGACTTGACTAGTGGGCAACTGTATTAAAAGTATTGATTCTTAAAGGATTGAATTCACCTATCATCCCACTCATTCTACTTCAGATCAGCCATACTACGAAAATGAAATTGTCACCCTTATTTATTTATTATATATATAAACATAGGGAAGGTGCTACACTTTGATGTCTTGTGATAACATCGTAAGAGGCACCTTCTGAAAGCACTAGAGGGGGGGTGATTAGTGTTAAAGGTGGTAAATAAATAACTAATTCAAGTTAATGCAGATTCAAAATATGCTCAAACAATCCACACATATAACAACACCCACAACATAAGTATTTATAGTGGAAACCCAAATTCGGGTAAAAACCATTAAATAGATCTCCCAATCTAGAATTTTACACCCCAAGTTAAACTCGAAAGACTAACCGATACTTATGTGGTACCAAACCCTTTTACAAACCCTCTTGATTTCCAAATTAAGAGCAACCCCTCCTACTCAAGAGAGGAACCTATAATCCGTCCCTTAGATTACAAGTAGAATAAAGGAATAAAATAGAATTAAAACACAATTTAGCTCCTATGGATAGCCCCATTAAGATATGCAATTAATTATATGAACTAGTTATCTAGGAGACTAAAAAAACTCCCTTAGTGAATGTATGAAGGTGACACAGTAGAGAGTTGAGGTGATTGAGCTTCAAGGAAGGTGACCTTCAAGAACAAGAGCTCAAAACACCTCCAATGAACATAAAGTGTAAGCTTTTACTGAATGTAGGCTTGGAAGAGCTTTAGAGTGAATTTTTGAGTGTTCTCTAACCCTTTAAGAGTGGGAAACCATCACATATATATAGAGGGGTGTGCAGACTGTTTTAGGTGTGCAAGAGACCCTATTCAACGGTTCAATTATTTCCTGATAACTCTACATTCAATTATGATAATTCCATCAATTAGAGTTTATTTTGAGGGTATATGTGTGCTAATAACATACTATGATGGGCGTGGGAGCATTGTATGCATTACGAATTAAGATTGCTTATAATTAATGTTTAATGGCCATGTGTACAAGTGTATGTTGAAACAGGCCTCAAATGAGCAATCGGGCCGTATGAATGGATTCAGATCGACGGACGGAGTCCAACAGACTTAACATCACCTCAATCTGACATTAAGAGCTACCACAACAAGCTTGAGAAGTTGTGGCCGTTGATCCTTAGATTGACGGCCACAAACCCGCCACCTGTTGCATGATCGCACACCATAAGCCACTGCCGCTTCTCTTCATCGTGCGCAGGAGCCACTTTAGGCCTTTCGATCAAAGATCAGACGGCTGAGGATTTGCGGAGAATGAGACCTTTCGCGTTAATGGCGCAACAGTCAGCGCCTCCATCCCATGCACGAAGGCGCCTGCTCGAATCGCCAGCAGCACTTCAAATCCGCAGAGCGTGCGCGCGGATGAAATTTTGCCAATGATTTTCGATCGGGTGGCTAACACGCAACCACGCAGCGCAAGAGATGTGTGCGAATGTACCTAGTCGGGAATGCGCATGATCCGTAGCATGTGCCCACGTGAGTTCTCGACCGTCGATCGTGGATCAGACAGCGTTGAGCCAATGCACACAGATAGCAAAGGAAGAAGAACACGTGCGTGCTTGGATCGGAGGGTGACGGGCTACACCGACACTTTTAGAATGGTTTTAGCGGTGTTCCGGACGTCGCTAAAGACCCTTGCTTCTTTTAGAAACCCCTTCTTCTCTATAAAAAGCCCCATACCCCTCCATTCATCTCCATCTCTTGGCATTCAATTCTCATTCCCTCTCCATGCAACACTAGCCCTCTCCTATCTCCACCAAACACTACATATTCGCCCTTGGAGTTGTCAAGCCACTGATGGAGCCCTCCTCCACCGCCGTGGCCTCCTCGCCTCCTCCTCGCACTCTCTTTTACTCTAGTTTTATGTTGCACTAGTTTAAGCTTTCATCTATTGTTGTAGTTGTAAACAATCTCCAATTGTATGCTATATGTTAATGTTGCTTCTTATATTGTAGTTCACATCTCCTTAAAGTGATTGTCATGTTTTAAACACAAGTTCTAACCCTACTCTCTCTCTCTCTCTCTCGCTCGCTCTCATTTTCGTAAGTAAACCACGCTACCATTTTGTGACACCCAAAGCTACTAAAACTAATCTGATTTCACGCCTCCCTGAGATCGACACTTGGACTCACAAATCCATATCTTAATAAAACTGACGACGCAAGCGCATGCTACAATGACATAATTAAAACAATGCATTCCGCGTGCGTCATTTCCCAATTTGATATGCCAACGGTTAATTAAGTTGGTCAAAAAGTGCTTTGCCTAACGTTAGGTGAACTATCCAACATTGGGTACTCAGTTGGTATAAAGTTCGTTATCTACTGGAACTTCCCTAGAGGGCTTAAAGTACACTATCTAACGTTAGGTCAATTACCTAACGTTACATGCTTAGTTTAATGCAAAGTTCTCTATCTCCTGGAATTCTCATGTTGAGCTTAGATCAACTACCTAACGTTAAGTAACTTATACCTAACGTTAGATGTACTGTAAAAGGTCCTCCAATTATCCAAACCAAATTTGTTGATCCTATGGGGTTCTAGGGTGATCTATTAACTCCTAAAGATATGCTTTATCATATTTTTGACCAAATTAGACTTATGCAAGTGCTGCCCTAATAGTGTAGATTAATGTTAATCTTATTGGAGATTTTCTTATATTCTATGAAATATGAAATTATAACTAAATTCCTAAAATTACAAAGAGACCTAAACTTGATCTCCTCCATCTTCTTGGCTTCATAATTCATCAAGAGAACTTCAACTTGAAATTAATCTTGCAACAACTATGTATAACATATAATTTTAATCTCAATTACTTGATATGCTTATTATCATCAAAACCATCATTAAATACTAATATAGTGTCTAATTACTTATGCACCAATACCTTCCTGGACAGGCCTTACAATTCGACATCTCAAGATGATGTCATAAGAGGCACTCGATCATATTCTACAATGCATATTTGAATATGCACATCTATATACTATTATATTTTTTCTCTTTCTCTTATATATATATAGGACTCATCCAAAAGCTTGATTCAAAACCTCACTTCGGTGGAATTATGCGGAAGTCTAGGTGAAAGACTGGGCTTTGAATACTCTATATTTAGGGAGTATACCTAGTGCAACGTAACAACCATACATGTAAGATTAAGTTCTTAATGTGCAGTTACCCACAAACGAAATCAGGGTGTAAGTGTAAATGTGGGATACTTAAGCTTCCAAAAACTTTTAAACCAGATGGTAGACAGAAAAGCCATGTAGTACCGTCTCTATTAGCTTCTAACCTAAATCAATAGGTCTCCTCAAGGAGTCGAAAACAAATTTGTATTTAAAGGGTACCCTAACTGATTAAGATGACTACAATCTAAAGAGTCTAGGAGACAAACTCCTTCTACATATCCTTAAGGTTGGCGACTCCTAGATATCGAAATTCAATCTATAATCCTAACTTAATTTAAATTTTTAAAAAGAATATTAAATTTTCTTAGTTTTTCATTTTTTCTATATATATCTATAAAAAGTGTCTGAAAGAAGATAAAATAAGTTTATTTCAAAAAAATAATAAGATAAAATAAGCTCAGCATATTACTACCCACCATCCCATACCTATTTTATGCAATGTTCTCACTTTATTATAACCATGCACATGAAAAGAGAAGAAAAGGAGGCTATCACCTAAAAAACTTTGAGTTGATGCAATAGAGCTCGACTAGCCAAACCCCTAATCAGAGAGCCTAAATATGTACGAGCAATATTATGTTAGTTTTCCTCCAAACAAGTGTATGGGCCTAGAACTTTTATAACTAATTTTGATAATCAGACAAGTTTGTTTAATTCCCATGGGTTGAGAAATAAGAATTTCTCTCAAACTTGGCTCCTACATCAGGCATTAACATTTTAGCTGAAGGGCCTTATATAGGAAAAAATTATCAAAAGACTCTTTATTAAATAATATTTTAAGTGGAGGGTTATACCTCGTAATTTTCACATCCATTTAATCAAGGATTGCTTGGGAAAGAAGCCAAATACTCTCCTTTTCCCCCACGTCGTTGCAGGCGGAGCCCTCTTTAACCCCCATGGGGCGATCTCTCCCGCGTCACCCTTATGCGTTTAGGCAGATAAGGCTATACATTTAAAAAAGATATCGGATGTATGCTAACAGGCATTAACCTTATGATTTTAAAAATCTATGTCATTAGCAGTACCTTCCATTCTGTTGACCAACACAGGAAGCCCAAGGAAATTGTTCATTTTCTAATGCAAAACCTGACTTCACTACAGGTATTACAAATTGTTTTTCAAAAAAATGACCGTAATTATCATGAATGACTCGGTCTGGCTTCACGTCCAGGTTCACGCACAAAAAAGATTGAGAGCGAGAGAGTGGGAGTCGGTGGGGGTGATGGTTACATCTATCATATTTTAATTTAATACTGCCTTGTCACAAAAAAACAATGGGAGGATTGAAGGAAGGTTCCGAAACTATAACATCTCAAAATTTAAATGCTATATTTTAATTTGATACTACTTTGTCACGAAGAACAACAGGAGGATTGAAGAAAGATTCAAAAAACTATGACATCAATTTCTAAAAGAATGTGATCCCACGTGATAGTATCAATGTAGATGAGAGGATTGTATCAAGTTTACGATCAAAATATATTACGTCACAAGAAGACCAAAATTTCATATGCAACTTTGAGAAGTGAAGTACAAGCTTGCTAATGCCCAGAGTTTCATACTTCGTATTGGAGGTTTCATGCTTTATTTATTCTTGATTAAATTTGCAGTTACATAACAATTATGACGTCCAACAATACATCGTGGTTTTATGGTGCCACGATACCATGGATGTTCCTATTTACCCATTATCTTTTGACATCTTTTAATACAATAGTGGTTGTTCCTTCAATAGTAACATCCAAACAATGTGCTTGATCGAGGTCACGGTTGGCAATAAGATAGCAATAAAAGTGGCGCATCATGGTATTTGAACATTGTCTTGATCAAAGTTGCTAGTCGAAAATTCTTGTAGACAATCCCTAATTCTTCTATGAGTAAGATCACTTTAGAGAAAGGGTTAGGGCTTAATTTTTTTGGTTTTATGTGATTTAATTAACCAATTCTCAATTGTTTAATTAAGTATCCATTGAAAATTTACATTGAGAAATATTAATTCCATAATTATTTAATTATTGATTTTAATAATCTTTGATTTATCAAGTAAGCCCAATAAAAATCGCTAGGTTTTTATCTCATAACATTAGTGAAGGATGACAGCTAATTAATTGTTAGGAAGTTGCATATCATTAGTTCAGATCACTTCTCACTATCTTCTTTTATAATATCGTCATACTTTGGTTGAAAGGCATACTACATATAACTTCCTAAGTTCATTTAGTTCCTTTTTCCACTATTGCAATCTACCTATGAGATGACAATGGGTGGAATTGGGCCTCCCAAGGCAATAATAATAGAGTTCAAACTCAACTCCAACCATTGGAGTTGAATCAATCTCTTCATATTAGACATCATATCTTGTATTACCTCATATAAGATTATTAGAAACTAATGTTAGGATTCAACTTCATATATATATATATGCGAAGATGTTAGACTTAATGCACACTTCTGGGCACTGGTGATATAGGTTTGGCCATGATTGTTAAGGAGACATTTACGAGGATCATACCTCCAGAGCACAAAAATTTCATCTATAATGTTGAAATAGGTGAGACCATAGGCTCTTAGTGTGGAACTAAGGAGTCAACATCAAGGTCAGAGTATGAATAGTTAAGAGATATATGAACTAAGGAGAGAGAAAAAAGAGAGGAAAAGGGAGATGCAGGTGATGGTGGAGTAACAATGCTAGTGGATGTAGGAACAACGACAATATATGGAACAACAACAACATTGGCATGAATGGATGAGGTAGTTTCGACCATTGGAACACTTTGACTTTAGCTTTACACTAAGTTGGGACAACAACGATGTTACTGGATCAAGGACAGGGGATATAGGGGCATAGACTTAGCATTATATTTAGTTTTGTTTTCCAAGAATCTTTGTATATAATTTCATTTCATATTATCTCCATTGAGGTTCTTTAATATATCATATATTTTGTTCTGATGGTTAAATGGAATGTGCAATGTATGCATGTTGGTGAATGTATAAATTATGCACGTTTGTGTGAATGTATCAATTTTAGGTTCTTATATAAAGTTTTGTAGTACAAGAAAATTTATGGTAAATTGTATTTATGGAATTTTTTAAAAAATAAAAAATAAAAGAAACCTTTTATAATGGTTTTGACTCCTCGACAAAAGCCGTTTCTAATGGTTTTTTTGAAAAAATGAAACTTTTAATACTTTTTATCATGGTTATAAATTGTCAACAAAAGTTTATGACACCAGGTCGAAACCGACACCTAAAGTTGCATATCAAATTTACTTACACTCTAGTTGGCAACGATTCAAAATAGTTACCTTAAAATTTTACTGACGATTTATAACCACGAGTAGAAAGTATTAAACCATGGCCAAAACTCCCAAAATCATACGTAAAGTCCTACTCGCTAGCAGAGGGGACCATTCCTCATGATTTACGACATACTCATCGAGAAAGGCTCTTTCATGATGATGTATTTGGCAATGCTAATTTTCATGATTTTTTGAGCTTTCCCCACAATTTTCACCCTTCAAAAACATCAAACATTCTTGTAGTGTTCATAGGGAGTTTAGTATTCTTTTGAAGATTGTTTTCTTAAACTAAATTCTCTTAAAGAGATGAGTTACATGCATAATGCACATATTACCACAATTTGCGTCGATCCTTCTATACTAGTCCTGATTAAAGGAAACTAATGTACTTATGTAGTACATATGCAATCCCCCTTCCCACATGTTTGGATAACCCTGTAATATATGGGTGTTAAGTATAGCAACTGAATATTTGTAGGGGTAATGTTGTAAATGACGAAAGTCCATTTAAGGACGTGCACTGTGATAAAAAGAGATAAGTTGTTATTCTTCCATTGGAGAGCTTGCTTCTCTTCAATCATACCTCTTTATTCGTCACCCTAGTTTCTCTATTGATTTGATGTTAACATGGTATTAAAGCAAACATCATTTTGCTTTGATTCGGTGATCGAAGCTTTGTATCATTAGATCGCTGCTTTGAGGTGGAGTTCTTGGTGATTCATGTCAACCTACTAGTCAATGCATCATCAGATCGTTTCTCACACAAGGTGCCTGATCTCGGATCTCTCTGATCGAGCTTGGTTAAGCCTTTGATCTAGTTCTTCACTCAAATCTTGAGCTTGTGTTCTTCCAGTATGGTGATAACACCTACCTCTGGTTAGAATTCTTCACTCTCTCTTGTAAGTTTTGGAATTCCCTCTTCAGTACATCATAGCCATCCATTCAAACTGACAACCTCCAACTATAATTTCTGGAAGGCTTAGTTCATTCCTTTGCTTAATGCATATGATTTAGCTGGAATAGTTGATGTATCGATGCCCATGCCACCTAAGTTTGTTCCCAATTCTAATGGAATAGAAAGAAAATGAATGAAGAGTATTTGCTATGGTTTCGTAAAGATCAAATGGTGCATAGCTAGTTAATTCTTTTGTCGTTGAGGATGTTGGCAATCAGATTACTGGACTTATCAATGCTCGTCAAATTTGGACTTTTTGGAAAACATTTTTGCTACACAAACATAGGCCAAGATTCTTCATTATAAAACTAAACTAAAACACCTTAAGAAAGGTGATATGAGTGTTGCATATTATATTCAAAAAGATAAACTAATTGCAAACAATCTTGTGTTTGTGGGCAAGACTATAGAAGATGATGATCTAGTCATGGCTATTCATGGTGGTTTGGAGTTTGATTTTGATGTTTTGGTTACTTCCATTAAAATTTGAGAGAATTGTCTCAACTTTGATCAAGTGGTTGGTCATCTCCTATCTCATGAGCAATGTCTACTCAAGCATCAGTTATCTATTGATGCTAATGTCAATCAAGTTATTTGTAACAATAATAATTTTCGAGGACGAGGAGGTCAATTTAGAGGAGGTCGTAATTAGAATTTTGTTAGAGGAGTTCATTTTTCTCCTGGTAATCAGAATTTTGTTAGATCGTCTAGAATATTTTCTTCTAACAATGGATGAGGCTGATCTGTGGTTGACATTCAATGCCAAATCTGTTGTAAGTTTAATGACTTAGCATTAATGTGTTATCAAAGGTATGATCAATAGCCTGATAACGCACCTTAAGCCCAATATGCTGAGAGAGCTGACGCTCAACCATGGTATGCCAATTCGGGGGCCACCAATCACATCACCAACAAATTGGGAAATCTTGATATTAGCACTGAATATCGAGGCTCAGATGATGCCAAGTTTGCTAACAGAGAGTCTTCTTCCATTACGCATACGGTACTAAAACATTTTTTAATCCTATCCGACCTCTATATCTTAAACATATTCTTTGGTGCCCCAAAGTTAACAAAAATTTTACTATCTATACCTCGCTTTGCAAGGGATAATCATTTCTCTTTTCAACTAAATCCTTCCATCTTATTTGTTCATGATCTTGTGTCTGGCAAGGTGCTACTAAAGGGCGAGGTCAGTAGTGGTCTTTACAAATCATGTCCTCCTAAGATGCCTTGTCAGCTGCATGCTGTTGCCAACTCTACCATGCTTGAAATAAATCATGTTGCCAAAGCTTCATTTGATACCTAGTGTCATTGATTGGGCCATGTTAATCCCCAGGTTTTACAAAAGTTACTTGCTTGCCATATGTAAAGAATATGAATAATGCATCCTTGTGTAATGCATGTATACAAGGAAGAGTGCACCAAGTTCATTTGCCAGTGAGTTCTTGAATTAGTCAGAGGCCTTTTGATTTGATTTTTACTGATGTCTAGGTAGCCCCAACATATTCTATTGATGGGTACAAGTACCTTATTACGTTTATTGATGATTACATCAAATTTACGTGGGTGTTTCCTATGGTCCTTAAGTCTAATATCTTCACAATTTCATCAATTTGTTGCCACTCAGTTCAGTACCTCTATTAAGGCACTTCATTTCGATTGGGTGGCGAGTACAAGAAGTTACATTCTTATATTCGTGCTAAGGGCATTGTGCATCGCATCTCTGCCTCATATACACCAAAGTAGAATAGGGTTGTCGAATGCAAATATCATCACTTAATCGAGGTGGCACTGGCCTTACTATCACATTCTCAAGTCCCACTAAGATTTTGGTCCTACGCATTATGCATTTGTCATTGCAGCTTCTCTTATAAGTATAATCCCATCCTTTGTTATTGGTGGGAAAATGCCTCAGGAATTACTTTATGTGTCACCACTTGACTATGGCTTTTTGAAAGTTTTTGGTTGCAGAGCTTACCCCTTGTTGCGCCCTTACAATTGTCATAAGCTACAACCTCGTTCTATGCTACATGTATTCTTAGGGTGCTCTTTGTTGTTCCATAAGGCTTATTTTTGTTACAATCAGGTGACGAACAAGATAATTCTTTCTCGCAATGTTCTTTCTGATGAGAGCTTGTTCACATTTAAAAATATTTCTCATAACACCTCGTCAGCTACTATTAATGCAATTCCTGCTCAAGTTGTTCTGCCCACGCATATTCTATTCTCTCAACTTGCTTTAGATATGCCCCCAAATGCTGCTGCAAGTAACCAAAGTTCTCCAAGAACAACCACGCCTCTTGAGAATACTCCTCCCACTGAGATTGCTACCACTTCTCAGGAGAATATTTCTACCCTTGAGAATACTTTTGCCATTGAGAATACCCCTGAGGATGCTATGATTTTCCATTGTACCTACTCGAACTCATGCCATGTAAACTTGGTCCGTGAGCAGCATTTTTAATAAAAAGGTTTTTCATACTATAAAGCATCCTATTTTATTGCCCATGAATATTGATGAAAGTGAACCTACCAGCTTTACTGCTGCAACCAAAAATCCCAAGTGGGTAGTGCAATGTTAGAAGAATTTAATGCATTAGTGCGCAATGGCATTTGGACCCTTGTGGCTTCTAAGCTCAATCTAAATGTGATTGGTAGCAAATGGGTTTACAAGATTAAAAGAACATCTAATGTCACAATTAAGGACTTCAAGGCTCGCTTGGTAGCAAAGAGATTTCACCAACAAGAATGGTGTGATTATTTTGAGACATTTGGCCCCATCATCAAGCATGCCACTCTTGCTGTTACAAAGAAATGGAGCCTGAGACAACTCGACATTCAAAATGCCTTCCTCCATGGGAACATAGAGGAGGAAGTGTATATATGTCACAACAATAGGAGTTTGTTGATAAGACTATTCTATGCATATTTGTCATTTACACAAGTCGTTGTATGGCCTTAAACAAGCTCCACGAGCATGGTTTCATCGCTTGAGTAGTTTTCTTTTATCAAGTGGATTTTATGGATCCAAAACTAATATGAGTCGATTCATTCTTAATTCTTCTTAATATCAGCTCCATTTTCTAATTTACGTTGTTGATATTCTTGTTCTAAGCTTTGCCCATGCTACTTTAGAGAATATCACTTCCTGACTAAGGCAAGAGTTTCCTGTAAGAGATTTAGGTTCTTATTCTTATTTCCTTGGGATTGAGATACAGAAATCTTTATGACAGCTACATTTGTCTCAACATCGCTATCTCACTAAATTACTACATAAGGTTTGCAATTTCCTGGTTGGAGGGGGTGAGACATGCGTGACATAATAAAAAGAAATTGCGGAATTAAAATAGACAATCTAACAGAAATAAGCAATCTCACAATAGGCACAAGTATTTTTAGGTGGAAACCTAAACTGTGAGAAAACCACAATTTAACCCTCTTGAGTTACGATTTCCCGAACGACCTAGTAGATCAAATTCACTAAATCCAGTCACTTGAACGGGGGTGATTGAACCTCAAATACAACCACACTACTTAGACCAAGGGTAGTGTTCCTCAATGCCCCTTCTCTTCACAAGAAGGAATTTGTCTCGCGAAGGAAATAGGAATTCGCAAAGTGAATACCCAACCAATAACAATAAAATGTACAACAATCTTATAGAGCCTCAAATATTTAATCCTAGCTTCTATAGGAGTTAGGAAACTTCCCTTTGGTGGAAGTGTGTCAATATGACGACGCGAGTGCATGAACCACGCTTTGGCACAACAGCGCTCTCGTAACGTCGGCGGAAGAGTGGGCGCACAGCAGGACAAAGCTCTTAGGTGAAAAGAGTACTTGTAGAGCTAGAGCTTCTTCTATTTGATCTTCTACTTCTTTTTGACACAAGTAAATGGAAATATTCTAGCAAAGGTGTGTCTTGGGTGTGTCTAACAAGCCAAGGGGTCCTCCTCTATTTATAGAGCCCCTAGGAAGGCTTTGGAAGGCCTTGGAAAGCTTCCATAGCCGTTGGGTGCAAAGCCAAAGAGAATTAGGCCATAGTCAGAATTAATCATGATTCTGACAGGGTCATCAGACGTCTAGTCCTGGTATCAGACGTTTGGAAAACTCGTTTAAGACGTCTGGGAACTAAGTCAGACGTCTGATTTTAGACGGGTTTCCTTTCTAATTTGAATCAGACCTAAATAGGGTTCTAGTGAAAGTCCATCAGACGACACATAAGACGTCTTGCAGAAGGTTTAAACGTCTAGAAACCTATTTTTTCTCTGAAAATGGATTCCCAATGATTCTAATGGCTATAAAATCCTTGAAGGAAGATTTTGGGTCAGTCAAAGCAAAACGGTCATGTATCAGACGTCTGGGGTCCTCTATGGACATCTGATACGAGGCTAACGGTCATTTCCTTAACGTTTGTTTAGGGAGCCAACGGTCCACTAATTGGACGTCTGCTAAAGGCATCAAACGTGTTTTAAGACGTCTGGAATAAGGTCTGAACGTTTGATTTCATCAGATAGAACTAACTAAGTTCAGCCTAAATAATCGGACGTCTGAGTCAACAGTCAGACATCTTAAAAGATTTTATCAGATGTATAAAATTCAGATTAGACGTCTGAAAAGGCTGTCTAATCCCTATTTTGATTTTCTAAGTTCTCTATAGAAAACCTAAGTATCCTAGGGTAGTGCAGGTGTTCCTAGGACTACTTTAAGGATCCTTTGAGGCTCTTTAACATAAGATCTAAGATAGAAATAAAGAGCAAAACAAAGAAATAAAATTACATAGAACATGATAAAATGAAATCTATCCTATGCTTCATCTCCTTCCTTCTTCAAGCTATCGCTCCTCGCGAAGCTCCTCTGTTCTCCATCAAGCTCCTCCAATCCGCCATGGATGTGAGCTCAAACTCCGTCTAAACACCTGTCTACATTTGCAATTTGACCTAAAAACTAGGACTCAAAAGTAAATGTTAAAAGACACGTGTTTTGTTATCATCAAAATAAACGATCGTGGTGCTCTAGTACCAACAATCTCCTCCTTTTTGATGATGACAAAATCATAAATAATAATGTATAAAATCCTCCCCCTTTTTGACATTATAAAAAAGGTTTAATTGATTTTAAATTTTCTATAACTCCCCCTTAAAACATGCTCTTTTATAAATGGGTTGAATTTCTTTTAACAAGAGTAATGTCCTCCCCCTTTTAATAACAACAAGATAGCTATTATTTTTCTACCCCTTTCTAAAGGAAATATAGCTAATTTAACAAGATCTCTTTCTTAATGATTGACAAATAGCTTATGATTTTAACTCCCCCTATCTATATTTTAATGATAAAAAGATAGGGTTAAGGGTTACCTTACCTACCATGGCTAATAGAATGGCCTAAATGGAGGTGGTGGATGCCATATCGGATAGGGCTCTCATTCGTATCTTGGAGGCCCGGGCATCGGTGCCGGTCTCCAATCTGGCGGTCGATGTGCGGCGGGTCCAACATTTATTCGCCGTCTCATCAGTCTTCTTATCCTTCTCCTTGGTCTACTCTTTGGTCCTCCAAACTCGAGTTGACCATTCTTGAGCTTGTAGGTCCAATCTCTTGTATTATAGTCACCCTTGAAACCTACAAAATAAGATTCTAGATCTCTCCTCGGTATCCAAGTTAATTTGGATTCAGATCTGTTAGCGGGTCTCCTTGACGGAGATCCTTTCTCAACCTTAGGGCTATATAAGTTATCTACCTTATTTATTAAATTATTTGATTTCTCTCTAAGACATGCAAGTTCACATTCAATAGCATGCATCTTGATTTTTAAGCTAGAAATTTCAATTTTTAAATTAGTATTTTCTTCAATCAACTTATTATTTTCATCGATAAGGTTATAATTTTCTAACAATAAGTCATCATTTTTAGGACTAACTTCTAGATCCTTAAGTTATTTTTCTAATCTTTCATTTTTATTTTTAAGAAAACTAAGGTTCCTTTTAATATTTTTATTTTCTACCTTAAGTGATTTACTAAGCTCAAATAGTTCAGCGAAAGCATCTTGTAAATCGGTATTTACCTCATTATCACTGTTGTCTCTGTCGATATCACTTCCTATGGCCATGAAGCTCATGCAGGCGATTTCTTCCTCGGGGTTTTGCTCTTCTCCTTCTTTGGAGCTCGTGTCGTCCCAAGTTGCTTGGAATGCCTTCTTCTTAGACTTCTCCTTTTCCTTCTTCTCCTTCTTGAGAAGAGGGCACTTGGGTTGTAGATGCCTTTTCTCGTTGTAGTGGTAGTAACGTCTCGGGCTTTCCTTCTTTTCCTTCTTTTCTTTCTTTGATTCCCTACAAAACTTTAAAAATTTTGTAAGTAAAATTTTAAAGTCCTCATTGTCAGAACTTACCTCGCTATCTGATGCGGCTCTGAATGCGAGGGTCTTCTTCGATTTTGGCTCCGGTGTATCCTTTTTCTTCTGCATCAGCTTTGTCTCATAGGTCATTAGATTGCCAAGGAGATCTTCCATGTTGAGCTCCTTCATCTCTTTCGCCTCCTCGATGGCGGTGACCTTCTGCTCCCATTCCGGTCTAAGGGAACGAAGAAGATTCCCTTGAAGCTCCCTCTTGATGAAGATCTTCTCTAAAGCTTTTAAATTATTTACTATGAGAGTGAACCTAGTGTTCATCTCACTTAAAGTTTCATCAGTCTTCATAGAAAATGATTCAAATTCTTGTGAAAGTAAATTAATTTTAGAAGACTTTACCTTAGAGGTACCCTCATGAGTTACCTCGAGTGTGTGCTAGATCTCGTATGCAGTGGCGCATTACGAGATGCTGTTAAACTCCTCCGGACTCAACGCGCAATACAATGCATTCATTATTTTTGCATTTAGAGAGAGCTCCCGGATTTGTTGTTGCGAGTAGCCTCCCGCGGGTTTCTCTGAGATGTCAAACGGCGTCTCGCATCTGGCCCAAATCGTGAAGTCATTGGTTTGCAGCCAAGTCTTCATTTGCAGCTTCGGGTAGGGATAGTTGCTCTCATCGAAGAACGGCGGACGGGTCGTAGACTGCCCCTCGGAAATCCTGCTTGCGGAGCTGCTTCCCTCCATGATCTTCTTGTTGGGTGTTACACCGATCTTGCAAGAACTTGGCTCTGATATCGACTGTAATTTTCTGGTTGGAGGGGGTGAGATATGCGTGACGTAATAAAAAGAAATTGCGGAATTAAAATAGACAATCTCACAGAAATAAGCAATCTCACAATAAGCACAAGTATTTTTAGGTGGAAACCCAAACCGGGTGAAAACCACCACCTAACCTCTCAAGTTAGGATTTCCCGATCGACCTAGTTGATCAAATCCACTAAACCTAGTACTTGAACGAGGGTGACTGAACCTTAAATACAACCACACTACTTAGACCGAGGGTAGTATTCCTCAAAGCCCCTTCTCTTCACAAGAAGGAATTTGTCTCGCGAAGGAGACGGGAATTTACAAAGCGAATACCCAACCAAAGACAATAAAATGTACAACAATCCTATAGAGCCTCAAATATTTAATCCTAGCTTCTATAGGAGTTAGGAAACTTCTCTTTGGTGGAAGTGCATCGATGTGACGACGCGAGTGCGTGAACCACGCTTTGGCACAATAGCGCTCTCGTAACGTCAGCGGGAGAGCGGGTGCACACCAAGACGAAACTCTTAGGTGAAGAGAGTACTTGTAGAGTTAGAGCTTCTTCTATTTGATCTTCTACTTCTTTTTGACACAAGTAAGTGGAAATATTCTAGAAAAGGTGTGTCTTGGGTGTGTCTAACAAGCCATGGGGTCCTCCTCTATTTATAGAGCCCCTAGGAAGGCTTTGAAAGGCCTTGGAAAGCTTCCATAGCCGTTGAGTACAAAGCCAAAGAGAATTAGGCCGTAGTCAGAATTAATCATGATTCTGACATATCCATCAGACGTCTGGTCCTGGTATCAGACATCTGGAAAACCCGTTTAAGACGTCTGGGAATTAAGTCAGACGTCTGATTTTAGACGGATTTCCTTCCTGACTTGAATTAGACTTAAACAGGGTTCTAGTGAAAGTCTATCAGACGACACACAAGATGTTTGGCACAAGGTCTAGATGTCTGGGAACCTATTTGTTCTCTGAAAATGGATTCCCAACGATTCTAATGGCTATAAAATCTCTGAAGGAAGATTTTGGGTCAGTCGAGGCAAAACGGTCATGTATCAGACGTTTGGGGTCCTCTACGGACGTTTGCTACGAGGCTAACAGTCATTTCCTCAACGTTTGTTTAGGGAGCCAACGGTCCACTAATTGAACGTTTGGCAAAGGCATTAGACGTGTTCTAAGACGTCTGGATTAAGGTCTAGACATCTGATTTCATCTCCTTCCTTCTTCAAGCTATCGCTCCTCACGAAGCTCCTCTATTCTCCATCAAGCTCCTCCAATCTGCCATGGATGCGAGCTCAAACTCCGTCTAAACACCTATCTCCATTTGCAATTTGACCTAAAAGCTAGGACTCAAAAGCAAATGTTAAAAGACACGTGTTTTGTTATCATCAAAATAAACGATTGTGGTGCTCTAGCACCAACAAGGTTAAAATGGCTTATTCTAACTAGTCTAGATGCCTTTAACTCTAGCAGCTTATCCTTCTTTAACAAAGGATCAAGGAACTCTATTGTTACAACCTTTTATGTATTGTCAACTCATTGGATCTCTTCATTACCTTCTTTTTATAAGGCCAGACACTAATTTCACCGTCAACAAACTTTCTCAATTTATGCAAAGACCAACTTTTGCCCATTTTGAAGCTTTGAAATGTTTGTTTAGAAATCTTAAAGGCACTATTGATTATGGCATCTTAATTTCCCTTGTTGTGTCATTTAAACTCTTGTCTTATTGGGATGCAGATTAGGTGAATAGTCATGATGATTGGTACTCCACTTCAGGATATATTGTGTTCTTGGGACAAATGCCAATTAGTTGGTCTTCCAAGAAACAATATACAATGGCAAGAAGTAATAGCACAGAGATAGAATATCGAGCAATTGCAGATTGCATTTTTGAATTGATTTAGCTTCAATCTTTACTTCAAGAGTACCGTATTCAGTTACCAACTCCCCCTATACTACTGTACGATAATATTAGAGCAACTTATCTTACTAATAACCTCATTTTTTATCTATGTATTAAACATGTGGAAATTGACTTCCACTTTGTACGTGGGAAGGTTGCTGCACAAGTTGATCTACTAGTTCAATTTGTTTTTATTGATTAACTGCTTGCGGATGGCTTTACCGAGCCTTTTTCAGCCACCAAGTTCAAATTCTTACGCGACAAATTGAAGTTTCTTTCCCGTACTTCAATTTGAAGGGGGATTCTGGGATATTTCTATAATGTATGGGTGTTAAGTGTAGCAATTGAATATTTGTAGGGGTAATATTGTAAATGACAAAGGTCCATATAAGGACCTGCTCTGTGCTTCCAGTGGAGAGTTCGCTGCTCTTCAGTCATACCTCTCTGTTCGTCTTCTAGTCTCTCTTTGATTTGATGTTGACACCACCTGGCAACACTCATATAGGAAAAGGGAAAGCAAAGGAGGGAGAGAGCAACGAAGGGGAGAGAGAAGCCCCATCAGGATTCAATCACTGCTTACGATGGCGCGTAGGAAGGCATGCAAGGATACCAACGTTCCTAGCAAAGTACGAACTCTACATTGTGGTTGGCAAAGGTTTAGCTGTCATTAGTGCTGGAGAAGAACTTATAAAACTCATCAATATATATATTGAAGTCCTGTGAGGATTTCAGGCACAACGCTACTGTTCATGACACCGTCTGATTTTTTCTTTATCGTTCATGGCATTGTTTGATTACTTTTTTTTTCTCTCTTAACTTTTGTTTGGTGCGACAGGCTTTTATTTTTATTTCCAATCGTGTTGTTCAATCATTTCGGAACATACTTTCGTCTGCTGCAGTGGGTTTTAGTTCGACTCTTTTTTTTTTCTTTTATTTTTAATTATTGTGTTTTAATTTTTAATTAATTAAAAAAAAGTAAAATGTATCGATTGAAATTTAAACTATACTGATGTATTCGTTATAATATATTTTGTAACGTATGGTATATTTTAATTTTTTATCATTCAAATTTTTTCTTTATTTCTAATTGATATGTTTTTATTTTCCATCGATCGAAGATCAAAATATACCAGTTAAAATTTAAAGTATTTCGATGTATTCATTGTAATATATTTTTTAACGTGTGGTATATTTTAATTTTCAATCGATTTTATATTTATGTATAGTGATTTTTTACTTGTGATAATTGATTTCTCAGTTGTTAGGTAAAAAAGTACTTTTTATTTTTCAAATAAAAAATTTATTTTTTATCATTAAAAAATTAAAATATACATATGCATTTTTATTTTCACACATTAATTTTGATTACCCTAAACTAAGAACCCATGTATGAAAAATTAATTTTTATTTTTCAATTTAACATTCACTTCACACTTATGAAAAAGGTAAAGTAGATCGAAGTGTTTAATCTTCGATCATTATATTTTAATTTTCAAACGTGCATTACATCTTACTTTCTTTATCTTTTAATTTTTTTAATAGTACAGAAAATTTGGAAGTTGCAGAAATTTGATATGAGTTTGATTTTTATTTCTCTCCGACAAGATGTGAACTAAAAACTAACTCTTATGTTTTTCCCGTCACCTTATTTGGCTCAGAAAATTTAAACAAATAGAGGCTCCCGTTTCAGTCTCAACTCAATGAACATCGAGTAGCTTCTACGCATATCCTTTACACCCTTGTTGGCGGTGGTCTATAAACTTTCGAGCATAGTAACAAACTTTCTGAATATTTAAACAGTATCGGAACCATCCGGTGACTTACCGTCCACGATAATCAGGGAGCAATATTTCAAAGTCGATGCGATCTCTCCAGAGTGGGTCCCGCTTGTTGGTAAGGGATGACGTACACGCCGACGTCACCGGAGTCCACGATATGTTTTTCCTATAAAAGAGGACCAACCGAACGCCAACCATCCACGCAAACAACCCGAAACGCACACAGACACACATCGCCACCGCCAAAGAGGAATGCCTATGCCCGCGGAGAAGCAGAGCTGTTGTCCAGCTCCAGCGTTCCCGCCAGCGGGCGCGGAGGACGACGAGGCGTGGGTGTGGGCCCAGATCCGTGGCGAGGCCCGGCGCGATGCCGAGGCGGAGCCGATCCTTGCGAGCTCGATAACGGCGGCGTTGCTCTCGCACGCGTCGCTGCCGCGTTCGCTGTCGTTCCACCTCGCCAACAAGCTCGCAACGCCGACGCTTCCCGCGACGCTTCTCTACGATCTCTTCGTTGGCGTGCTCGCCTCGCGCCCGGACGTGCGCGGCGCCGTGGTCGCCGACCTCGTGGCGGTGCGGCGCCGCGACCCCGCCTGCACGTCCTTCTGCCATTGCCTCCTCAACTTCAAGGGCTTCCTCGCTCTCCAGGCATGCATGCAATTTTGTTAATTGCTTTGTGATTAGTATCTGCCCAGTTCTTATCACGTCAATTTGAGCTGTTTTCTGGAGCAAGCTTCCACGTAAAAAAAAGATTAAAATGGGCATTCACGTGGTAGCATACTCTTCACGAAAAATTAAAACTTCACCAATAATCCAAGATGGTAATAGGTGCCCATTTAAGAGCAGATGTCCTTCTCCTTTTTCCCCGATATTTGACGTCTTTGTAACCGGTTTGTTTCGTTGATGAAAAATTTATGCTGTATAAAAAAAAAAAAAAAGCGGATAGAATAGAAGATGAATATGGATGCATCGTATGTGTAGTTTGCAACGATGCTTTACTAGATTACGGGCAGGAAATAATTCTTATCAATAGTTTTTGTTCTTGCCAATAGTTTCAAATCGGGGAGCATTGCATGTCTTTTCCGGACTCGTACATGATCTTGGAAATTGGTCAGAGGCTACCAACAGAGGAAAAAAAGAAAGGGAGAAAAGGTCTTTTATCGAATTGTTATCGACATCCTTACAGCCTGTGCGCCTTTGAAATTGAATATTAGAGGTCGAGCATATTTTTGTATTTCCCTCGCAAGTTCTTTCTTTTAAATCACACGTGGCACAGTAATTAGATGTATTCTAATAATGGGGTGGAGTTCATATACGTCAGTAGCTAGAGCCCTTTGAATTCTGTCATTGACATTGCCTCAAAATAAATAAAAAAAAACAAAAAAATCCCTTCATTGACGAATATTTTTATGCGAAGGCCCTTGTATGGATTTGCAGAGTTGCACTGGCACAATATATAATCTATGTCTAAAATCTGTCTCGTTCTTCAGTTTACGACTTTTAACCTACAATGGCTCCCTTTGGAGGTAGGATTAGTGTAACTTTTTTTCTATCGTAAGGTGTTTGCGGAGATATTTTTCACTGCTTCCATGCAAATTATCACGTAATTACTTCCACTAATTTCAATCAAAATATAATAACCATCACTCTCATCTATATTATTAAATAAATATCGACCGTGACCTTTACTTTTATTTTTAATATTAAATAAATATTTATTATATCTTTCACCGGATATAATAACTTATTGTATATTTAATGAGTTTAATTTTAAGATAAAATTATTTTAGGAGAGAACCTCAAAATTTAATATAAATTAATTTTAATTGAGAGATAAGATAAATTTATCCTTTATCTAATCCGATATCTTTATTTATCTTATGATTTGATCTATATTATTTTTAAAATATCAAAATTAATTTATCCCATTATTTATCTCCTAATTCTATCTCCTGTGAAATTTATTTCATAAAATTTATCTAAAAAAACAAACAGGCTTCTATGGTACATATTCCGTGCTTTTCTTTTTCCTGCACCCACACAACTGGGAGATGACGTGTCGCTTGCTTATCCGCCTCCTCCAAATGCCCATGGAATTGTCAACTAGTGAAGCGTGGTCGAAAGATGGCCATAATGCTATAGGCAACGAATCGATTATATGATCACCATCGGTTAACCAAATATAGTGGACTTGGACTTGTCAACTAGTGAAGCGTGGTCGAAAAATGTTCACAAGGCTATAGACAACGAATCGATTAAATGATCACCACTGGTTAACCAAATATGGTGGACTTGGACGTATACAAAGAAAGGGACATGATTCACGTAATAAATATATCTGTTCTGAAAAGGATGTCTGCTATATATGTTTTCTGCAAGGGATATACAATGGTTCAGAATATACCTAATTACAACTAACCCTTTCTTCCCTCTCCCCAAAAAGATAGATAGGTAAGTTTTGACAACATCTCCTGCAATTCGCGGGAGGAATGGCGAAAGTAAGAAGAAGTAAACACAAACCCAAGAGAGCCTTATATATTTCATATTAAGTTCCCTACAAATTCCAATAACGCAAATATGGTTTCCCCATTCATATGCATCCATATCCATCCCATCCAAACGTGGAATTCACCGCAGTGGAACCTGAGTTGACTCACCTACTTAGGTTCAAGGGAATGACTTCAAATTGTAAAGTCTGAACCCGAGAAATATTGGAAGGATATCAATGAACGTACGGCTAAATAAAAAATTGTTTCGAAAATACGTTTTGTACGATTTTTTAAACTCACCATATCGAAATCGTACTCCGTCAATCCGTAACGTCTGATTTTGTAAATACAATAAGTACAAAGGAAATTCTCACAATTATCACGACAAATAAATAATGTTTCTGAGGAGATCTCTCCACAAATAATAGATTAAACAGGCGTGAACGGCGTCAAAGTTTAACGCTGACATCTTTATTTTTACTTCGATTTTAATTAAGGCACAGCGTATCTCCCACGTTCTATGGCATGAAGGCCGCCGGCCCCTCGCCCTGGCCCTCCAGTCCATGATCGCCGACTCGTTCGCCGTCGACATCCACCCGGCCGCCGCCATCGGAAAGGCCGTGCTCCTCGACCACGCCACCGGCATCGTCGTGGGCGAGACGGCCGTCGTCGGCAACGACGTCTCCATCCTCCACCACGTCACCCTTGGCGGCACCGGGAAGGCCGCCGGGGACCGCCACCCGAAGGTCGGCGACGGGGTCCTCATCGGCGCCGGGGCGACCGTCCTCGGGAACGTGAAGGTCGGGAATGGCGCGAAGATCGGCGCGGGGTCGCTGGTTCTGAGCGATGTGCCGGCGTGGACGACGGTGGTGGGGATCCCCGCGAGGGCGGTGGGGAGGAAGGAGGATCGGAGGAGGGAGGAGGACAAGCCCGGTAAGTCCATGGATCACACCTCCGAGTGGTCTGATTACGTCATCTGATCGTGGACGTGAGTTATCTCATTTGGTTTTTGTGGGTTCTTCTTGCGTGAGTTTGTGATTGGTGAGAGTAACAGTGGTGTGTATAAGAAGGTATATATTTCTTGTTTTCATTTAGGACCAGTAATCCGGAGCAGTAGTTCGTCGCCGGAGCTGCCTAAAGGGATAGAATTTTACAAGTAAGAATTTTCAAAGGTTATCCTATATTTTAGTTTGAACGTCAAAAGCATTATCATGTTAGATTAACTTATTAATTTAGGGACGTAGATAAAAAACGTTAAATGCCCGTAGTGTGAATGTGATCTTTATTTAATGTATTTTCATTTTATGTAAAAAGAATATTATCATGTGATCGAGTCCACCACCGTTTAACGTCAACAATGAAATCATAGAAATTACCTTTGAAATTACTTGACATGTATAAAATCATTTTGTACATATACAAATGATTGGATCACTTTAAACTTTTAGAATAATTTTGTATTGATATAAAATAAGATTTCACTGGTGTAAAATAATTTAGAATAATTTATTACCGATGTAAAATTACCTAAAATAATTTATTGTCGATGTAAAGTTATTTTGCATATATATAAAATGATTCAAAATAATTTATCAACGGTGCAGAATGATTTATCGCCTGTACGTTTTAATTCAAAGTGATGTAATAATATTTTTTCAATATGATGAGACTCATCACGTAATAGATCTTATATTATTTTGTTTATATACGTTAAACATCAATTGTCAAGTGAAGATTACATTAACAGTACTTTATGTTGCAAAACGCGTCACCTGCTTGTTTATACATTTTGGCTTATTTGAAATACGATGAGATAACCTGAAAGATTATTATGTTTGTGTGGTGGGATAATTATGACTTGCTTCGTTTATGTAGGATAAGATAGTGAGAGTTATCCTAAGAGATCACTTTTCTTTAATCGGGCCTAGGATAACTTATTCCACATTGAGCTTGGGCTAAGTGATCTTGAGTTAATTAACCTCTTGTAACCTGGATTAACCTAGTCTGACAGTCAAACTAGATTATTCTGATTTTAAAGGGATAATCTATCAAATAAATTAGTCCTAAGAATCATCTTTTGTAGCCACTTGCCATGGAAGCTATATCCGACGAATCCATCACATTCGGATAATCCTCTGCCAAATTATTAGGCCTAAGGGATGATCCTCTGCCCCTGTTCAAGCAAATGTTGTTGAGCCACCTAAGCAACTATGGCATCCGGATTCGGGTGCTGCTCATCACTTGACTAATACCTTTGCTAATCTGGACAATGCGTAGGAATGTCGAGGACCTGACCAAGTACAATTTGGAAATGGCCAAGGTTTGCAAATTCATCACATTGGTCCAAAATGTCTTATGCATGCTATTAAACCATTATTATTTCGTGATGTTTTGCACATTCCTAAAGTTTCAAACAATCTACTTTCCACCCCTAGATTTACGAAAGATAATTAAAGATTTATCCAGATCATCTCATGGTCAAGGACATCAAAACAAAGAAACTGCTGCTTAGAGGACGTGCTGCTCGAGGTGTTTATCAAATGTGGCTTCCCATTTCCACAGCCTCCACATTTCGAATAGTCCTACTGCCTTCCGCTCAGAACAAGCAATGCTTATGCACCTGGCATAACTGGATGGGGCATGCAAATAAATACACTGTTCAGCATATTATCAGTACCTTTTCTCTACCTCTTTTACCAGAAAATAAGAATAATACCCTTTGTGATGCCTATAGCTGTGCTAAAGCTCATCGGTTACCTCTCTATGAGACAAATTCTGTCAGTAATAAGGTTTTTGATCTTGTATTTTTTGATGTATGGTGCACACCAGTGCCTTCTTCCCGAGGACATTGCTTTTGTGCCACTTTTGTTGACGATTATAGCAAGCATGTAGGGCTGTTTCTTTAAACACAAAAGTCCCAAGTGTTTCTTATTTTCTTACATTTTGTGGCTTACATTCAAACTCAATTTGAGACATTTCTCAAGGCTATTCATACACGTTGGGGAGGAGAATATCACAAAGTTAATCAGTGGTGCAAAAGTCATGGTGTGTTACATTGTCTTTGCCCCCATATACTCCGGAGTAAAATAGGACTGCAGAAAGGAAAAAGAGACATTTAACATAAATGGCATTAGCTATGCTTCATCATAGCGGCATTCCTTTAAAGTACTGGTCTTATGTGTTTACCACAACTACTACTCTCATTAATCTCCAGCCATCGGCAAATACCCAAAATAAATCTCCTCATCAGCTTCTCCTCGTCAGTGATCTTGATTATTCATTCTTGCCTACATTTGGATGTCTATGCTATCCACTACTAAGGCCATATAACAAACACAAGTTGCAACGGTGGTCATCGCTTCATATATATCTTGGATATAGTACTTCTCACGAGGCATATCAATGCCTAAACCCGATTACTGGAAAATTTCTTATTGCATACCATGCTACTTTTGATGAACATGTTTTTCCCTTCAAGAGTTACATAAATAATCCTCCACCAACACAGCCCATGCAATCCATTACTATTACAACTTCTCTGTTACCTATTTCCCCTACAATTTCCACCACAAATTTACCATCACCTAACCCATCTACTTCCCAACCATGAGATGTTTCTTCACAACCTCCAACAAACTCCTCATTATCTCCTCCTGTGTTGCCTTTCCATAATTCTTCTGAAAATTCATCTACACAAAATTCACCAGTATCCCATCCCATTCCAGAAGAGCAGTCCTCTGCCCCCTAACAGTGCTGCAGTCATCTGCCCTCAGAACGCACCCAATGCTTACAAGGTCTATGCATGGTATACCCAAAATGAAAAGTCTTTTTTGCAACTCTCCACCCCTAGGTGGCTGCAATAAATGAAGAATTCTCTGCACTTCAGAGTAATCAAACGTGGTCACTTGTGCCTCCCAAAACCAATATGAATCTGGTTGGAAACAAATGGGTATACAGAATAAAACGAACTTCTGATGGCTCCATTGAATGATTCAAGGCTTGCCTTTTGGAGTTTTCATCAACTTGAATGCATAGATTATCATGAGACTTTTAGCCCAGTTGTTCAGCCCACTATGATTTGCATACTTTTACGTATTGCCTTACGAAATCATTGGTAAATTTCTCAAATTGATATTCACAACGCCTTCTTACATGGAGTATTGGATGAAGAAATTTATATCGTTCGGCCTCAGGGATTTGTGCATCCCAACTATCCGAACCATGTCTGTAAGCTAAATAAATCTCTATATGGGCTTAAATAAGCTCTGCAAATATGGTTCAAGCATCTCACTTCTTTTTTACAGCCTCTAGGATTCAAAGATTCTAAAGCAGATGCTTCTTTATTCATCCACGAGTCCCCTATTGCTGTTTTGTTCCTTCTTGTCTACGTGGATGATATCCTACTGATAAGTTCTTCCAGAACTTCTTTAGATAACTTGCTAAGTGCTCTGAAAAAGGAATTTCCCGTCAGGGAATTTGGTGTTCACATTTTCTTAGAATAGAATTGCTCCAAACCTCCAATGGACTTCACCTATCTCAACAAAAATACTTGGCAAAACTGCTAATCCATTTTCAGCTCGGTGGAGTAAAGCCATTTACAATTCCAACGTCCATTGCCAACCTTCATTTAAAGATAAAGATGCCTCGCCTCTATCTGATGCTACAACTTACAGACTCGTCCCATGCCTTACTTACAAGACTAGACCTAACCTTTGCAGTCAACAGACTATCGCAATTCATGCATCGATCCACCAGTGCTAATTTTGAAGCTTTGAAACATCTGTTGTGATATGCTAAAGCGACTATTCAATATGGACTTCATTATACCACAAAACCACCTTTGTCAATCACAACATTTTTTGATACCGATTGAGCTAGCTGTACCATCAATAGTTCTACAAGTGGTTTTGTAATATTTCTTGGACAAAATCCTATTTCTTGGGGATCCCACAAACAACGTAGTGTTGCTCGATTTTCCACAGAGGTAGAATATCGTGCTATTGCTAATTACACACCTGAATTAATCTAGCTCAAATCTCTTCCTCACGAGATTGGCGTTCCCTCATTAATTCCCACACTATAGTGCAACAACATTGGGGCCACATACATGACACTTAATCCCATCTTTCTTTCCAAAACTAAACATATTGAGATTGCACATCATTTTGGGCATGTGTTAGTTGCCAAAAATGAACTTCAAGTCAAGTTCACTTCCAGCAAAGAACACCTTGCCGATGCCTTCACCAAACCCCTCACAGTAAAACTTTTTCAACATTTTTGAAGCAAACTACAAGTTGCTCAGCGACATTGAGTTTGAGGGGGTGTTAGACAAATAACCAATTGAACATGTGCAGTGGCGTGAACTAGAGAGGCACCTCACTCTGTTACAACAAAATTGACTCTATTGCTATGTCTATAAATACCTGTGTAAGATAGCTGTGCAGGTGTGCGCTCAAGCTTTCCACATCACTCTTTTTAGCTCTCACCGATTCACAGCTACATTGAGGGTTTACGGTCTTCCTTTTGTGGTGATATTATTGGTCTCTTAATTCTTCAGAAATATTAGATTTTTGTGATATTTCTAACGAGTTAATCCTTTATTTCAAGGATGTTCAGTGTATTGATGCATCAACAAGCTTATGAGATCACCAATATGTTGGACTCCTTTTTATAGGAATCAAAAGTGTTACGACCCAATTCCAAATCCTTACAAGACCCGAGACCGGTCCGCCTCGACTAGTCCCAAGACCTAGTCGTCCAACGAGAAATAACCAAAAGCAGGAAATAATTCACATCCACACATACAATGTAACTAGGTAGAAAAAATAAGAGACAGTAAAAGAAACAGAGCAAAAAGGTCTATTAAAGTTATAGGCCATTACAACTACAACAGAGAAAAGTACAGCGGAAAAGTAACTGAAATAGTATTATATAGAACAAAATACTCACTACTACAACAGGAGCTAAGGAAAATGGTAAGAAACGCAGCTAAGGTTGGGCTCGACTGGACCCAACTCCCTCTGCTGCCGGTGGTGCTAGCTGCTCAACTCCCTGACCTGAATAAGGTTATAGAATTTTCGGAGTCAGTGAGCGCTGAATAGAGTGGTAATTTAGTCATTTACATATAATTAAGACAAGCAATTAATTTATGCAATTAAACAACTATCCATTTTCATTTAGTTCAACCAAGTACTTCTAATTTGTTGTTCCTTTATTTACTTAGATCATTTCTTGATCTGGCCTGTTCCTCACGAGAACGATCTTGATTGCAATATTTTCCATGATGTAGGAGGTACACGTGGTGCTCTCCTTGCTGGGAGAGTCCTCCGTGGTAATCCTACACCCAGTTAACCACTCCAAGGTCATGGTTGCAATGTAGTGTTGACTACGGCACGTGTGATAAATGCACGGGTAGCTATCCTGCACTGGCATGCAGTCAGTGGTTTCCGCTAACGGGTATGCCTAAAGGTACAACACAGAATAGTACAGGACCTTGCCCTCTCAGAACAGAACAAAACAGGGGTCTCACCCCTCTACTGTCCGAGTACCCTCGTCCGACTATCCCAGTTTGCCCAGTGGGTTTAACAAGAGTCGGTGTAGGGCGGCTAGTCCTAACCCCGGGCCTCCTAAGGCGGCTAGCTACCTCCCTACATTAAGTAGCTCACCTCGGTACCATGTACACAAGGGCCAAACAGAGTCAGTGTAAAGTGTCTAAGCCTGACCCCGGGACTCATCCCAACGAGCGGTTAGTACCCCTCTACACTAAAGGGACAGTGGCTCTCCTTGGTACCGCGTACACAAGGGTCAGCTCACTTCCCGTCTACAGGAGTTTTCCTCCTAATTCCCCGTAGGGTTCATGCTGGTATTCCTTTTGTTTAATATTTTAAACTTTCAGATCTCTCTATTTACATTTCTATTTCCATTCTTTAAAACAGGTAGCTCGTGATTTTCTACTGACAAGGCATCATATTAAGTAACCAGTACATTTGCTAGCATTTAAAGTTTTACAAGAATCTCAAGTAAATAGTGTAGCTCTACCATACTCATCTGTTCCTACCCTAGGGTTCATTCTCACCTTAAGATCCTACATGTTTCTCAAGTATACAATATAGCTCAAACCATACTCATTTGTTTCTGCCTTAGGGTTCATCCTCATCCTAAGGTTCATTCAAGTTATTCTAAGCATGCAGTTTATTTATTTAAATCATAATATTAATGTAAACTACTCTACCGGCAAATACGGGAGAAATGGGGGCTTGGATCGCAGATCCCGTCGCCTCCGCGGCTCTCGCGTACTCGACTGGTAGGAGACCTATACAATTGAACAACCACATCAAACGAGTCCAAAACCGTATACAAGTGACACAAACTTGTAGAGAAACTCAAGCAAAAAATAATAGTACTTTATTTGCGGAAATCTGATTCCATTTGGGCCCTAAATGGGCCAAAAACACTTACACTGTCCAAACTTAGACGTCTGGGTCTAGTCCGAGATGTCTTGAAAGACGTCAATACTCACCCTGGGTTTCTTGCGGCTACCTCGGACATTCGGACCCTTCCGCGATCATTTGAGGTGAGTTCCAAACGTCGGACTCTCCTTCCGGTCGTCTAGAGATACGGTCAGACGTCTGGCGACGTATCCAGATGTCCGAAAGCACCTCGAAGGGCGCACCCTATGCCTTTCCAACACCCTACTCCCTGCGTACGTCTGTGTAGACCATCAGAAAAGGTCGGACAATCTCTACAGTGAGACCTGCATGGTCGTAACTGCACAAAAGCACGTACCTTAGCACAGAGCGTGCTTTCAGACGTCCAGCCTCAGCTCTGGACGTCCTTCTGCTATTGCAGATGTCTGAGATGTGCTCCAGACATCTGATACTAGAAAATATCTAGTACGCAGAACCTTCGCAAGCTTATCGTCCACGCGAAACCCCTCCGCGCCGCCCGCAGCTGCTACACAGGCAACTTCAGGAGGCTTTGAAGCTCAGCTCTGTGAGCTCCTCCTCCTTAGGCACGAGCTCCTCCGAGCTCCTCTCATGCTCTCGTGACTCCCTTGCTAGCTCCTCCTCTCGAGCTCTCCTCTCCTCCTCCTTCGCGTCCCATCTCTCTCTCTTCTTCCTCTCCTCTCGTCGCGCTGGAAGGTAAGGGAGGAAGGTGAAGGATGGAGGTGGTGGCTGGTGGAGATGGATGGAGTGGCGTGGGGGTAGTGGGGGTTTTAAATAGATAGAGGGTTAGGGTTTGGGGTGAGGAGAGAGAGGTGAGTGCACGTGCAGCACGCGCATGGAAAAGAAAGAAGGTACGGTTCTTCTACTTTCAGACATCTGACCCTTCATCCAGACATCTGGACAGATATCTGACGACTCATCCAGACGTCTTAAACAACCCAAAAAGGCAACGGGTCATTTCAACATAACAAACTTAAAGGAAGTTTCATTCCAGAAACTTGGGCCAAGTAGGGTGCGGAGAAAGTTGCGTAAAAGTGCATAACAAACTTAAAGAGAATCAAAGTAGGTTTGAGAAGACGTACCCTCAAAAGCTCTGGGTATTGTTCTCACATTGTCGCCTCAGGCTCCCAAGTGACCTCCTCGTATCGCTAGCTTCTCCATAGGACTTTCACCAGTGATACTTGCTTCTGCCTCAGACTCCAGACGGCTTTGTCTAATATCTGTACTGGTTTCTCGAGATAGGTTAGGTCGTCTCCCACCTCGACGCTCTCGTGGCTCAGAATGTGGCTGGGATTAGCGATGTACTTCTTGAGGTTAGACACGTGGAACACGTCGTGCACTCCAGAGAGCTGGGGAGGAAGGGCAAGCCGGTAAGCAACAGGTCCAACCCACCCCAAAACCTCAAAGGGTCCCACAAACCTCTGCGCAAGCTTCCCTTTCACCCCAAAACGTTGCAAGCCCTTCATGGGCGAACACGGAGAAAGACGTGATCCCTAACCTCGAACTGTACCTCCCTGCGCTTCCTATCGGCGTAGCTCTTCTGTCTGCTCCTGACAGTGCGGAGTCGCCTGTGAATCTGCTCTATCATCTCCTGACTCTACCGGATCAGCCTGGGACCAAGCTCCCACTTGGTCCCTACCTCGACCCAACTCAAAGGTGCGGTACACCTCCGTCTGTACAGAGCCTCGTAAGGTGCCATGTTGATGCTTGAATGGTAGCTGTTATTGTATGCAAACTCTGCCAGGGGCAAATGCTCCTCACAGGAGCCGCTCCAGTCTAGTACACAAGTGCGTAGGAGGTCCCCGAGTGTCTATATGGTGCACTCTGACTGCCTGTCGGTCTGGGGGTGGTATGCGGTGCTGAACCTCAGATGGGTTCCCAATACCTGCCAAAACTCTTCCCAAAACTGGGAAGTGAAACGAGTATCCCTGTCAGATACGATCTCGTGAGGGACTCCGTGCAGATACCCCACATCTCTGACGTATCTCTTTGCTAGCTGTGCTAGCCCAAAAGTGACTCAGATCGGCAGGAACCGTGCCGTCTTCGTCAACCAGTCTACTATCACCCAAACTGCGTAATGTCCTCGCTGGGTAACTGGTAGACCCATCACTAAGTCCATGGTAATGCTCTTCCACTTCCACTCTAGCACAGGAAGTGGTTGTAACGGCCCTGCAGGCCTCTAGTGCTCGGCCTTCACCTGCTGGCATACTAAGCACTGTTGACAAACTCACCAACATTCTGCTTCATCCCTCTCCACTAGAAGTCGCGTCGCAAATCATGGTACATCTTTATATTCCGGGGATGTATGGTGAATCGGGACCTGTGTGCCTTAGTCAGGAGCTCTCGCAACAACTCCTCGTCTATAGGAATGCATAGGCATCCCCTCATGCACAGTATCTCGTCTATGAAGGAAAAGTCTTTTGGGTTCCCAGTCAACACCCTGTCGCATAGTGTCTGTAAGTACGGATTGGCCATCTGTCCTACAATGATGCGGTCTATTAGCTCTGGTCATGCCTGTCGCATCACTATCACTGCCCGCAGTACCCATGTGACTCCCGGGGTTGCTAATTGCCCACCTCCTCCATGAGTCCAACTCTGTGTCTGCAAGCTGGCCAAGTGGGCGGGCACCTTCTGGCTCAAGGTGTCGGCCACCACATTGGCCTTCCCTGAGTGGTAGGAGATGCTGTAGTCGTAGTTCTTCAGGAGCTCTAACCAACGCCTCTATCTCAGGTTGAGCTCTTTCTGGTCAAATAGGTACCTGAGGCTCTTGTGATCAGTGAAGATCTCGAATGTCTCACCATATAGGTAGTGCCTCAATGTCTTCAGCGCGAAGACAACTGTTGCCAGCTCTAAGTCATGGGTAGCGTAATTATGCTCATGGGGCTTCAGTTGCTGTGAAGCGTAAGCGACAACGTGACCCCTCTACATGAGCACACCACCCAACCCCTACAATGATGTGTCGATGTAAATCACGAACCCGCCACTATTGTTTGGAATGGTAAGTATAGGAGCTAAAGTTAGTCTCTCCTTTAACTCCTGAAAGCACGCCTCGCACTTGTTGGTCCAAGAAAAGGGCATGTCCTGTTAGTTCAACCTCTCATATATAATATTTTGATGATTTTACAAAATGAAGAAAAAGAAATAAAATATAAGCATAGCATATTTTTCTTTGTAATAACACAATTGCAGGTTTCATGGAGTTTTTCAAGTCGGAGGATTAAAAGCGTGAAGACTAAGTAGCACAAGTATTGTCATAGGTCATAGGATTTTTATGTAAACTTTCAAAGGTTGTAATCTTTATTTTATTTGAGTCTAGAGATGTTGTAAAGGTCTCCTAAACATAACTTATAAATAGCTAACTTAGGCTCTCTACATTTAGGATAAATTAGAAACAAAAACCTAATGCTAAGACTCAAATCAGACGCCCATAACGTTTGATTTTCAACTTTAAGACGTCTGACAAGTGTTTCAGACGTCTAATTACCTAGAGCTTTGCCTTTAGTTTCTGACTTCATAAACATCAGTCGAAGCAACTTTCCATCAGACGTCCATAGCCTCATCCAGACGTCTAATACTTTACCTGGACGTCCTCAAGACAACCGTTAGACTCAAGCACCCATCTTCCTTCTGAATATAACGGGCAAAATACATTTTCAGACGTCTGGACATGCCTCCAGATGTCTACCTTTGGACCATTACTCATTTATTTCTGTGTAAATCTCATTAGGAACTAAAGATCTTTTGTCAGATTATCTAGGCAAGTCCTTTTTAGGTTTTCAGATGTCTAAGGAATTCTACAGACGTCCATACTAACGTTTGTTCCTTAAAATCTAGAACCCTGTTTGGATCTGGTCAAAACAGGAACGAATCCATGCATAATTAGACGTCTAATAATTTTATCAAACGTCTTATGTGAAAATATCAGACGTCCCTGTTTCGATCCAATGAAACTAGTACATCTTGACTAATAGTATCAGACAACTATAATTGTAATCAGACGTCTTATAAGACATCTGACCCTAAAATCAGACGTCTGATATTGCTGTCAGACTCATCATTACCCTGATTTGTGGTGGATTTCGTCCCAATCTCTTGGGATTTGCCTCCAACGGCTAGGAGATCTCTCCCAAGCATTCTTGAAGGTTCTAAACTTGCCTATAAATAGACTACAATCCCTCTTAGGCAAACACACCTCTTAAGATTCAATTCCTATAGAAAAATCACTTGCTCACTACTCTTAGCCTCCTCTTGCCCTTGTGTTGTGCCAACACTCTGATTAAAGGGCAAACTCATACTCCCGGTTCACTTCGTTCTGCAAATTCTCAGGGAGTTCTCTTTATGCTTAATAGATAAGGAAGTAATCAAATTATGGGGGTGCTCTATAGGTGTTGTTTAATTCTTATTTTTTTACTTTGGGTATCCAGCCTGTCGGGTCCCCGTCTCTTCATTGTGAGGGAAGAAATCTCCATTTAGGGATCGGAGGTGGGATTTGTAATTGAAGTACACTACCCTCATTTAAGTAGTGTGGTTAGTGGATTGATCACTTTGTGATCGAAAATCCTAAGTCAAGGGTTTGTCTTAGGTGGTGGTTTTCACCTGTCTTGGGTTTCCACCTAAAAATCTGGTGCCTCTTTTTGTAATTGAATTTTTTGTCTTAAAATATTTAATAAATTCACTATTCACTCCCCCTCTAGTACAATTTCATTTGATATCAGAGTAGGTTTTCTGCTTTCAGGAGTAACATCCGCGGAAAAATCACATGGAGGGGAGAGTCATTTCCACTGGTAGATTTAAGGGGTAATCCACCACCCGACCACCACTCTTCGAAGGGACAAACTACACTTATTGGAAGTTGAGAATGAAGATGTGGCTTCAAGCCAACGATTTCTCCGTTTGGGAGAAATGCGAATCCGCATACGCCGTTCCTGAGAAACCAGAAACGGGATACACAGTGGAGTACATTCATCACCTTGGACTGAATGCTAAGGCAATAAACTCACTCTACTGCGCACTCAGCTCGGAGGAATTCAACCTTATTAGCCAATGCAAAATCGCCCACGAGATATGGAGAACCTTAGAGGAAACTCACGAAGGTATGTCTAGAGTTAAATTCTCAAAGATTAACTTGTTATCGCAGGAATTCGAAGCCTTTTCTATGAAGGAAAATGAAAGACTTGGGGACATATACACCCGATTCACGTTAATCATAAATAACCTCAAGTCACTAGGAAAGACATTTATAAAAGGGGGAGCTTCAAGGGAAGCTCCTTTGCTCCTTTGGACTCGAGTGGGAGCAAAAAGTAACGGCAATAGAAGAAGCCAACCAAGTAGAGGATCTAGACATGGAAAATCTATTTGGGAATCTTATGGCTTATGAATAAAAAATGGAGCAAAAGAAGAAATCTATCTCATCAGAGCCGAAGACTTTAGCCTTCAAAGCTACGTCAGATGATGAGGTAAGTACCGATGATGAAGAATTCGTTTTATTAGTTAAAAAGTTTAAAAGGTTTCTCAGAAATAGAAAAGAGATCAAGGGAAAGAAAAGAGAGGAAGAACCTCTAGTTTGCTATAATTGCAAGAAGAGAGGTCACATAAGGAAAGATTGTCCTTTACTCAAAAGGGATGATGAGAAGAAATCCAAGAAGCCTTCCGACTACAAGAAGATCTCCAAGCCCAAAGGATTCAAGAAGAAGTCATTCCAAGCAACTTGGGATGACTCCACCTTCGAAGAAGAGGAAACAAATGAAGAAACGGCATGCTCGGGATTAATGGCAACAAAAGATGCTTCTGAATCTGAATTTGAGGAACCTGAGGTAAACTCCTATTCTTTAGATGAATTACAAGATGCTTTTGATTCACTATATCTAGATCTTAAGAAAACAAAGACCCAAAGCAAAGCTTTAAAAGAAGAAAACTTAGAGAATAAGAAATTAATCAATGATCTTGAAGAGAAGAATCTAATTCTTACTAAAGAAACCATTGGCTTAAATATGCAAATAAGAAACCTAATGATTGAAAAAGAGTCATTAACAAATGATTTGTATACGGCAATGAGTGAACAAAAATTTTTAGATAGAGAAGAATTACTCGACAAAGGCCATGTGCTTGAAAAATAAAACTCCTTTAAAAAGGATGAAAATAGCTTACTTAGAGTGGAGATTAGGTTACTAGAAGATAAATTAGACATAATGAAAATAGAGATAAATCACCTTAAAGAAAAATCAAATCAACTTCTTGAGGACTTAGCCAAATTTACAAAGGGGAAAGATAACTTGGACAAGCTCATAGCTCATCAAAAACCTTCCTTAAGTAAATTTGGACTAGGCTTTTATGAACCTAGTCAAAGTGAGCCGAAAAAGGATCCTCCTCTAAAGGAGACCACTAACAAATACGGATCCACATTGCAATGGATACCGAAAAGACAACTTTCACTTTGTTTTGTAGGGATGAAAGGACATTATAATGTTAAAAATTAGATATACAAAATGACGGATGGACGACTCAAATTAGAAAGACCTATAGAAACATCAAGTCACCAACGAAGATCTTTTGTAGGAGGAAAGAGGTCTACAAGAAAGAAGACAAGGAGACCACCGCCATCAAGGAGGCCGATGGGTGATGGACTCCGAGCGTTCCAAACATATGACGGGAGACAAGCACTTATTTTTGGACCTCCAACCTACGGATGGAGGAACGGTTACATTTGGCAACATCTACAAGGGTCATATTATTGGCCTTGGTAAAATAGGTAACCCTCTCTCTCCTATCTCCAATGTTTCTCTAGTTAAAGGACTAAAACATAATCTTTTAAGTGTTAGTTAAATTTGTGATAAGGGGTTTAAGGTAGTATTTACTTCAAAAATGTTTGAAATTATGCATGCATTAACCAATGAAACCCTTCTTAAGGGAACTAGATTTAAAGACATTTATATCGTAGAATTTGATAAAGATAGCACTTATGAATGTCTTGTAGCAAATAATGAGTTAAATATATGGCATAGAAGATTAGGACATGTTCATATGAAGCTAGTTCAAAAACTAACCAAGCATGAACTAGTCCGAGGTCTTCCTAAAGGAAAATTTTTAAATGAGCTTACCTGTGATTCATGTAAATTAGGTAAAATTATGAAATCTGGTTTTAAAAACAAAGAAGTTATATCTACATCAAGACCATTAAAACTACTTCACCTAGATCTGTTTGGACCAACAAAATATGAGAGCCTTAGTGGATGCAAATATTGCCCTGTGATTGTAGACGATTTTTCGAGGTTTTCATGGGTCTCCTTCTTGAGATCCAAAGGAGTATTTTTCGTCTTTTCTATTTTTTGTAGGAAGGTTCAAACTGAAAAAGGCTACCAATCACTTGTATCCGTAGTGATCATGGGGGCAAGTTTGAAAATTTCTTGTTTAATGATTTTTGTCAAGAGCATGGTATTGCCCATGAGTTTTCTTTTCCCTGAACACCTCAACAAAATGGGGTGGTTGAGAGAAAGAATCGTACTCTTTAAGAGTGTGCTCGAACATTGCTCATAGACTCGGGGTTACTGAAGTACTTTTGGGTCGAGGCAGTTAACATGGCTTGTTACATGTTAAATCGCACCTTAATTTGATCCAGGTTGGGAAAAACTTGTTTTGAATTATACTATGGGAAAATACCCAAAATTAGTTATTTTAAAGTTTTTGGATGTCGGTGCTTTGTTTTGAATACCCGCTCTAATTTAAATAAATTTGATGCCAAAGGTGAAGAAGCCATCTTTATTGGTTATTCCTCACGTAGTAAGGTATATCGGGTCTTTTACAAGACCACATTAATAGTGGAGGAAACCCTTCATGTTTCTTTCGATGAATCTCCTCACTCTTCCTTGATTGACCGAGTCAATATGGAAGATGAAGATGCTTCTTCTATTGATGTGTCTAACATTCCAAACTCCAATATCCATAATCTTCCAAAAGATTGGAAATATTAAAGGGATCATCCTGAAAGTCAAGTCATTGGAAGTGTTTCCGATGGCGTTAAAACCCGATCTCATTTTAGTTGCTCTTTTGGTCTTTTCGCCTTTGTATCTCAAGTTGAACCCAAGAGTGTCGAGGAAGCATGCTCTGAAGAACCTTGGATGATGGCCATGCAGGAGGAACTCAACCAATTCCAAAGGAATGAAGTCTGGGATCTAGTACCTAAGCCTAAAGGGCAAACGGTAATAGGTACCAAATGGGTATTCAGGAACAAGTTGAATGAATCCGATATAGTCATTCGGAATAAGGCTCGGTTGGTAGCACAAGGGTACAACCAAGAAGAAGGAATTGATTTTGATGAGACTTATGCTCTCGTAGCTCGACTCGAATCAATTCGTATGTTTCTTACTTTTGCCACCTTCCTTGGCTTTAAACTCTTTCAAATGGACGTTAAGAGTGCATTTCTTAACTGATTCATTAAGGAGAAAATTTTCGTAAAACAACCTCCTGGTTTTGAGTCTCATGATAAACCTTATTTTGTTTATAAATTAAACAAGGCACTATATGGTCTAAAGCAAGCTCCTAGAGCTTGGTATGAGAGGCTCCAAGACTATTTGTTAAATGCATAATTTTCTATAGGGGAAGCTGATTCTACATTATTCATAAAAAGAAGAGGAAATTACATTTTATTAGTTCAAATATATGTAGATGATGTTATATTTGATGCTACTAATGAATCTATGTGTAGAAAGTTTTCAGAAATTATGTAGGAAGAGTTCGAAATGAGTTTAATGGGTGAACTCAAGTTTTTCTTGGGCTTACAAATCACTCAACTCGAATTTAGAACATTTGTGTGTCAATCAAAATACACAAAGGAGATGCTGAAGAAATTTGAAATGATGAAAAGTAAAGGGAAGAACACTCCTATGAGTGTCACAACTTTCCTAGACTTGGATGAATCAGGTACGCCCATAAATCAAAAGCTCTATCGTAGCATGATTGGATCTTTACTATATTTAACTTCCAGTAGCCTGGCATTTTATTTAGTACCTGCTTATGCACTAGGTTTCAATCAAACCCTAAACAATCACACTTAAATGCTGTAAAACGAATATTTAGATATCTAGTTGACACATCTGATTATAGCTTATTCTATCCTAGGAGTCCACAATTCAACTTAGTCACATATAGTGATGCGGACTATATAGGTAGCCGCACTGATAGGAAGAGTACTAGTGGGACGTGTCAATTCTTGGGCGAATCGCTAGCCTCTTGGTTCTCAAAGAAACAATCTAGTGTAACCCTATCAACTACGGAGGCTAAATACATAGTTGCTGCTCTAGCATGTTCCCAAGTGCTTTGGATGAAAAATACTTTGAAGGATTTTAACTTGATATTTAATAAAATAAAAATATTATGTGATAATACTAGTGCTATCAACCTCTCGAAAAATCCCGTACATCACTCCCGTACAAAACATATTGATGTTTGACATCATTTTTTGAGAGATAATGTACTTAAGGGAGAAATCGAGGTTGAATTTATTTGTACTGAATTGCAATTGGCTGATATTTTCACTAAACCTTTGAATTATGATTGTTTTAATTATATACGTAGGAAACTAGGCATATGTAAGCTAAGTGATATTTGAAGAATTTAGTGATTTAATGGAATTTCTTTTGTTATGAACATAGAAGGAGCCTTGACTTTACCAAGTTAAGACCCTTCATACACAGTTCAAATATCAAAATGCACATTCTGTGCAATATCAGACGTTTGATTAACACCTCAAATGTCTTATACTTAAAAATTCGACGTCTGAAGATATGAAACAGACGTCGATTTTATATCTCAAAAGAGTTGATAAAAGAGCCATTTTAGACGTCCATCAGCATTCACAGACGTTTGGACTGTCATCCAAATGTGTTGACAGACGTCTATCTTTGCATCAGAACATGTATTATGATGTCTGGATTCAGACATCTAATTATATAGTCAGACGTCGTGTAGGTCGTCTGATAAAGAAATTAGATGATAACCTGTAGCTTTAGAGTGAAATCCAGGAAGGTCTGTCTGTAGAAATCAGATGTCTAATTTTAGATTTAGACGTCCGATAGTTCGTCTGATACAGAGATCGGACGACAACTTGGAGAATAAACCATTTTCCAAGGAGGTATGTCTGCAGAAATCAGACGTCTAATTTTGAAATTAGTCGTCAGATAAGTCGTCTGGTGGTTAAAACAGATGACGCCGTCAAAAGGGTTAAAATCCTAAAGGTCCAATCTCGATGTCTGACAATGTTTCTAGACGTCTGATATGGCAAAAATCTGCCGCTTCGCGTTTATTCTCTGAATGGTTTGCAATGGAAATTTCCCAAACCTCAGGGGGAGACTTGCTCAACCCCTTGAGATATAAATATATTTAATAATGAGCCAAATTATATCTCAAAAATCAATGGGATAAAAAGAGAATTAGAGAATTAAAAATGGTGATTTGAATCACCAATTAAATCCCACAACTAAGCACATAACCCAACAGTACTCATAATCAAATGTTTCAACAGTACTTTAAATCACTTGTCACATCAGCAAAGTATTCAATATCTCCATACTAGTTTTAACCAATATTAGACACGAGGCACCCTTGTCAAATGCCTTAAAGTCACTAAGTCTCAACATAAGCACAAGCCTCTGAAATCTGCTAAGTGTTGGGTGTGTGTGCACGCATCCCGAGGCATGGATGCATGTTTCTTGAGGCAAAACCTCCCCCCTCCTTCCTTAGAATCCTCTTTTCTCTCCTCAATTCTTAATTGGGTACATAATCGGGTAATCGGGTCAAGTATAGGGACCAGGCCCATCGGCGTGTGGTGGTAGGTGAGGGGTGAGAGAGAGTGAGGGGACCTCACCCTCGTGTGAAAGGCAATAAGCCAATAGCACGAAATCGATTTATGCACTGCTCGGAGTTTGGTGTCCACGATGTGGCATTAATTGGTGTCCTCTTCTTCGTTGCTTCCTTCCTGCACTGCAGTTGGGTTTCAAGCTTTGAATCGAAGCTGCTAGTGAGGTTTGTTCTTCCAATTGGAAACCTGGAGGGCTTCATAGCTTTAGTCTGCATCGATAGAGGGTGGCGGTGATGGCGATGATGGCGGGAGGTCGATAAACAGAGGCAAAGCTGTCATTGACGGCGGTGAGTACCTAATCATCAAACTATAGGCTAAATGCCCCAATTAGTAGATTCACAAGAGTCACCGTAAGTCAAGGAGTTCAATGGTGGTGGTGGCAAGGTGATTGGAGGTGTGTGGAGTTTGCGCAAAGCCAATAATGTCTTGTGGTGGTGGGTGTATTCGGGAAGTGTGTGGAGTGAGCGGAAGTCCTAATAGGTTTAGGGCTTTTACTTGTGAAGGTGAGTGGAAGATTTTGGTGGACAAAGCTCGTCGAAGCTTCATCGGCTGCAAAGAAGACGGAGGGGGAGACGGTGGTCTGGCGGTTGAATTGGGAAGATAAGGGTTGAAATCAAAGCTAGGGAGAGAGAGGAAGTGTGAGAGACTATCTATTGGACGAAAGGGAGAAGTTTCCACATCGACGTGCCTTGCCAAACGTAGGAGAGATGAATTTCTCCAGTGGAAGGAACGACGGTGAAGATGGGGTTGAAGCGGATGGAGCTTTGGTCGGCTGTTGTAGGAAGAAGACGAGGAAAAGGAAGGTGCTTCCAATTTGACCACTGGATGCATAGAGGAAGGAGAATAAGAGAGTCACTAGAGTTGAGGTCGAAGACGGCCGGAGGGGAGGAGGAAGAGGTATTTTGGCCTAAAACCTCACTCAAATGAATCGTAAGGACATGACCAGCTTAAATAGAGCTCAAAATCGAGCTCAAACTTGGAAGGATTCGCACCTTTGGCTTGCGAATTGGGAGGTCTAGAGTAGGAATTTTCATGCTTTTTGGAGGTTTCCCTCCTCAAATCACAACCTGGAATTGTGTTCAAATGGGTGAAGATCCCTTGACGGTTAATTCTTCCAATTTAGAAAGAGATTTGGTGCTGATTGAAGGAGAAATCCATGGTCAAAGCCTCTGCATTTGGGTTTTAACTCCACATTCACACTATTTAGGTGGTGGGGATTATTTTGTGAAGAAGATAATAAAGATGGGGGGGTATTTTTAAATAACTCAGAACATAGGGGTCTAATTGTGAGAAATAGAGCTTCTATGGGCTAAAATGCAAACTAGGTTAAGATGGACTTTGATTGGACCTAAATTTTGGTGTTAACCTAATTTAGACTTAAGAAATCTAATGGTGAACTTGGATTTGAGTTTTGACCACATTTAACTGGGTAGATTGCATAGGAGCCTAAATTAAGGTAAATTCCCGTCCGAGACTCTGTTTTAGGTCAAAATGGGTTCAAATGATCAAACCAAAGGTACCAAGCCCCTTAAAATATTTTTCTATGAATTTTAGAAGGTTTAGATTGATTTTATCCTACAAAACCTTTCCAATTTAAGTGAGACTGATAATTAGGGTTTTCAATCCTGTTTTCATCCTTGAAATGCATGAACCTTGATTCTGTCAGTTTGAGTCCACTTCTTGGTCTTTTTTATTCAATTGACCTTCAATTAATTGCTGAGTAACCTCGTGGTTAATCTACATTTCTGTTCTGCTGTTAAAATGGTAAAATTAATTAATTTAAACATGTTCTCTTAGGAATAGATCCTAGGTACTCTCTTCTTATCTTTAAGGAATTTAATTTAAAAATCTTAGGACTTCACCTTTGGCCACTTTTTCAATGAGACAAATGGTAAGTTGGTAATTCCTTGACTTCTTCCTACTTGCTCATTAAGTAGGGTAACAACATCCTGACGTGCAGAAGACGCGTATGTTTAAAAGTGTCGTTATAGCTTGCGCTCGCAACGTCGGTTATAAAATGAAGAAATGGCCGTGAGTCCGAGTGTCGATCTCAGGGAGGCGTGAAAACCAGATTTTTCTTGTCATTTAATGTCACGGAAATAATGGCTTTTTGCTTCCGAGAAGACGTGGGTGAAAAGCGAGTGAGAAAGAGAGAAAGCGAGAGAGAGAGAGAGAATAGGGTTAGAATTTTTCATTCACAACATACAACTTAAACATAAAAGAGGGCAAGTTGCTAGATAGGAAACAACTTCATTTAACATGCAACTTTGGTTTTACAATTACAACACTAGATAAATGCTTAAACATAAGTAAAGTAAAGCTTAAGATAAAGAGGGAAAGAGAGAGAGAAGACGGTGAGGTAGCCACACCGGTGGAGAGGGGCTCCGTCAACGGCTCGTCGGCTCTGGCAATTACAAAGAGAGCTAATGGTGGCTAGGAATGGGGTAGAGCACTTGCAAGTGGATTCAATGCCCTTCCATGGGTGGTTGGATAGAGTTTATATAGGCAAAAGGGTTTTCTAATTTAAGTATGGGCTTTAGTGACGTCCGGGACATCGCTAAACCCATACCAAATCTGTCGGTGTAGCCCCTTCCCGTTGGTTGCTTGCGCGCGTGCGTTCTTCTTCGCGCACAATCCATGTGCGCAACTTGAGGGTCGTCCGATCGCAGATCAGACGGTCAATGTCGCTCGTGGGGCACGCGCATGGATCGCGCTCACGCCCCATGCGTCATCACGGGTGTCGGCTTTGGACGTGCGAGATTGTTGTTGCGTCGCTTGCTGCTTGCCGCTTGATCGCACATCAACGGCTGAAATCACACGTGCGCTTTCTTCCTCGAATTTGCACTGCAGCCGGTGCCTCGAACCCGCGTCTCACTGTGTGGGGTTGAGGCGCACACCGCTGCACTGCGCCCGCTGCTTTGTCGCGAAAGCGAGCTGCGGTTACTGCGCGGATGGCCATTGGATGAAGATCCAACGGCCAGGGGCTGCTGCTGCTGCGACTGAGAGGCGCGTGGATGCGTGGTTCTCAGCTGTCTGATGCACGATCGGACGGCTTAAAATGACGCCGCGCGATGAAGGGCGGTTGCGGTCGCGGCGAGGCTGACACGTGGCGGCCCCATGGCCGTTGATCATCAGATCAACGATCAAAACTTCTTGGGCTAATACTGGGAGCTCCGGATGTCGGATTTAGCTGATTTCGAGTCCGTTGGACTTCGTTCATCGTTCTGAATCCATCTGTGCGGTTCGATTGCTCATCTGAGGCCTGTTTTGACACATACTTATACAAATGGCCATTAATACTATTCTATAAGCAATCTTGATGTGTGATGCATGCAATACTCCCATTCGTATTTATGATGTGTTATATGTGCATTTTGCTCTTTTGATAAACTCCAATTGACAGATTTATCACCCCAAGATGCAGTGTTATCATACTCCCATGCTTACTCCTTGCTAGTCCCTAGCAAGGTTTATTCTAGCCTTTATTTTCAGTCAGAATTTAAGAAGTAATTACTTGGACACTTCGTCACTTGTCAATAGGAGGAAATATACTAAGATCTTAATCTACAAAGACTAAGCAGCGCCTGGGTGTCTGCCAAAATATGAATCGCTTGAATCCTTGCTTTAATGCATGTATATATATATATTTTCTTATTTTTAGATTTTTTTTTTTTGGAGTTAAGAGTGTGTTGGTAACTTTTTACGGCTACCTAACCCACCCAAAACTCGGACAAAACTCTAAGTGCTAAGCATCTTGGTGTGAAGATCGTGATAGGCTCACTCAACGGTAATTTAGATAGACTTAGGGTTTCTACACCCTTAGGTGACCGGAAGAGGAAGTGTTTTTCCTGAAGGTGTATTTGTTCAATCGGTAGCTTTCTCCCTACGTTTGTTTTACTTGGGGTCAACACAAGGATTTTTCCAGTATATATCTCCTCGGCTTGCTCTACTTTCTTGCTTCTTCCTTAAGTGTTTTGGTTCTTTTTGTGCATTTACTGAGCTGGGCTCTGGACAATCGACCAATGGGCTGTTACCCACGATCACTTGCCAGCCATACTCGTGTGGTAAAGTGTGGTTTATTTTGTTTTCTTTTCTTCTTCTTCTTCTTCTTTATTTGGTAGGTGGCTTCCCTGATATCAAATTTATCTAGAGGCAATAAAGAGGAGGTGGTCCCGTGGCTAGGTGGTGGTGGGATTTTTGTCAAACTGCCACCGGTTTGATTATGTTTTATTACTTGAAAATAAAAATTCTCCGAGGTTGAACTTAGGAAGCAAAACTTGATTCTAGAAGCGTAGAAAATCACAATTTACAATATATACTATTTTACAAAAAGGTTGAAGAAAGGAAACTAAAAAAATGCCTTCTTTTGTCTTCCTTTCTCTCTCTTTTTAGATGTTTTTTAGATGTCTGACACCGAGGGTCAGATGCCTTAAATGTCACTTGCTACAGTAGTGCTTCTCCTTTTTCGCTGCTACTGCTGGTTCTTCTTCTCCTTTCTTCTTCTCTACTGTAGCCAAGTCCTTCAGACTTCTTTCTTCTCTGCTTCTTCTTTTTCTCTTCTTTCTTTTCTGCTGCGTGCCTTTCTGCTTTCTTCTCTCTTCCTTCTCCTTCTACTTCAGCTTCTCTACGGCTACAGCACCGTCTTCTTCCTCCTCCTTTGCTTCTCTGCGCCTCCAAGGCCTTCTTCTTCTTCTCCTTCAGGCCGCAGCTGCTTTCACGATTAAGTCCTCACCGCTCCTCCTTTGCTTCCCCTCCTATTCCCTACATAGGCATCCGGTTAGGCAAAACCTAACCCCTACCCTCCCCGTGTCTCTCTCTCTCTCAAATTCACTCCAGGGTTCTCTCTCTCAGAGCCTTAATCGGGTATGCGGGTCGGGTGACGCACCCGGGACCAGGCGCACCGGCGTGGGTGGTGCGCGAGGTGTGCACAGGCAGGGTTAGTCGAATCTAGGTGCCAGGTCCGCGGGGGAAGTGGTGCGGACGAGGCGTGGTGAGGGCAAGGGACCTCACCCCTGTGTGTCTTGAGGCAACGAGCCTAAGACACTTTTGCAATTTATGTGCGGTGGGGTGCTCGTGAACTAACGAGGTGGGACTAAACGTCCCACCCGCTTCTTCGCTTGCGCCCGCAGCAGGTCGTCGCCCAATTGCAGACGCAGCTGAGGCCCCTGGTGCCAAGTGAAGGCCTGGTTGAATTCGCGAGGGGATTCCGCGCCTCCTAGATCTACAGACTTGGGGTGCTGGGTCCTGCGCGAAGCTTGAAGCAAGCTCCAACTCCTGCGCTAATGGCAGAAGACGTGCGACCCTAAAATCACAAATACGGCCTTGCGGTCCTGTCAGATCATAGGAGAACCTTCACCGTATCACGGCAAAGGTGAGGCAGAGGTTGGCTGGCCGCGGGGCGGCCTAGGCGTGCGTGCCTAGGTCGCTTTGTGGCCGTGGAGGTGGGTTAGGTCGGTGGAAGTGTGGGGTGGTGCTGGCGGTTAGTGAACGTGCAGGAGGTGATTAGTGGATTGCAGTGGAGCTTGTGGGGTGTCTGGTGAAGCGTTTGGAGGTGTGACGCGGTGGCTACGCCTCGCTGGTGGTCTGCCGGAGGTGGAGAAGGTGGCGGTGGATAGTGGCGTTGAAGGGTCAGAAGTGCAAAATTAGAGAGGGGAAATGAAGAGGGGAGAGAGGAGAAAAGTTGTTACCTAGTTAGCAGACGAAAGAGGGGGAGGAGGCGGCGAGCGGCTGTGCTGCCGTCACCGGAGACGAAAGTGCCCAGGGGAAGGGGTGGCGATGAGGAAGAGGTGCTGGAGGGTGCCTGCTGGTATGGCCAGGCATGACGGAAGATGGCAGAGGTAACCCTACCACTGGTATGGTGGCAGGGCGATGAGAAAGGAGGAGGGTCGCTGGAGCTTGCAGGCGAATGGCCGGAGGAGATGAAAATTGAGGGATTTTCTTGGCCAAAACAGGCTTGAAGTAAGAGGCAAGGGCTGCCGTTCCTTAAATAGGTGCTGGCCGAGAGGGAATCGCGAGGAGGAGACGAGAGGTATGGTGGGTAATAGGGTATGGGAGCCAGGCCATGCTGTAGGGGACAACACAAGGAGTCTCCCTTTCAAATATGGGGCCAGCTCCCAAGTCTGCGCGGCGCCATCCTTCGCGCAAAGTCGCTGGAGGTATGGCCTGCTCTGGCGGGTGGAAGAGAGACCCGATTGAAGAAAGAGACGAGAAAGGTAGGGGGGTCTCTACAAGAGTCCAAAAAGCTAAGGGTCAAAAAGTAATTATTGAGGATCATTTTGTAAACTGGGTCAAGGCAACCTTTCCTTAGGTCCAAATTTTGGTATAAACCTAATTTGGACCTAAGGAATCCAATGGTGAGGTTGGATTTTAGGTTTGACCATGTTTGATCAAATATTTTGCATAAAAACCCAAATTAGGTCAAAAATTGGGTATGATTCTCAATATAGGTCAAGATAGGTTCCAATGGCCAAATTGAAGGTTCTAAACCCTAGGGGAGATTTTTTCATGAATTTTAGAGGGTTTAATTGATTTTTATCTTGCCTGAAACTTTACGAATTAAAGTAGGTTTATTTTAAGGTTACAGAATGTCATTTAATTATCAGATTTTGTCATAATCCTTTTCTGATCAAACAATCCCACGTTTTCTCTTAGTAAGCCCATTTGACCTGTGTCTAGACCATTAGAAATCATGTTTATGTACTGCAATGGTAAAATTATAGTTTTACCCCTTATGTATTATTTTATTCTTAGATTTGCAATTCCTAGATTTAGCCCTTTCCTTAGGTTATGTAGGAGCTTTTGTTCAGTTTATCAGGTCAAAATGTGCTAGTTAGGGTTCATGATGAGATTCTCATCACCGGGCTCTGGACAACCTGTCAATGGGTTGTTACCCATGACAACTTGCCAGCCATACCACCTTAGAGAGTTCATTAGCTACCCAATTTCTGTCAGAATCTCCAAGGAGTGAGTCTGTTCAAAAATGTGTGCAGATGCTTAGACTAAAAGTTCTTCTGAGTTAGAGGGTGAGTTGATAAATCATATACTTATCACCTTATTTAGTTAGTGGATTAAAGTAGATTAAGGTTGCAAGGATTTGAAGCTAAATCCATATTTTAACAGACACCAGGGTTGATTAAGCCTGAAGGCCTGAAAAATCTAAGTGTTCAAGTTCTTTTCGTATTATTTCCCACTATTGACAAATTTCTAATGCTTAAGTTTTCTTCCTAAATTCAATTTTTTTTTTAATTTTATTTTATTCAGACTGATTAAATGAACTCAGAATCATGCAATTTACCACCCCCCCATGCTTAAGTTGGACAATGTCCTCATTGACAAATACATGGATGCAATAGGGGTTCGAAAAAATATTACCTGAGTGAAGTAGAATACCTATTAGTTTGAATCTTCTGGGTTGCCTCCCAAGAAGCACTGAGTTTAACGCCTCCAGCTGGGCGATGCTTCGTGTCATTCCTTAATGAGGGTGACAATCTCCTTTGGGTGAACCTGGGCTAGGAAGTGTTTCAATCTCTGGCCATTGACTGTGAAAGTGTGCTTAGTATTCGGATCAGCGATTTCAACCACCCCATTGGTGTGGGGCTTAACTACCCTAAATGGTCCTATCTACTTGGACCTAAACTTCCCTAGAAAGAGTTTCAAATGGGCATCAAAAAGCTAAACTTGCTGGTTAGGCTCAAAGGTCTTTCTATGGATGAGTCAGTCGTGGACGGCTTTCATTTTCTCCTTATACAGTCGACTATTCTCAAAGGCGTCCTGACGAATTTCTTCGAGCTCAGAAAGTTGGAGTGTCCTCTACACACCAACTAACTGGGAATCCATGTTACACTGCTTGACGGCCCAGTAAGCTTGGTGTTCCAACTCGACAGTAAGGTGGCAGGCTTTGCTAAAGATCAGGGGATAAGGCGACATGCCTATCGGGATCTTAAAAGCAATCCTATATGCCCACAGGGCATCATCCAGTCGTGTGGACCAGTCTTTCCTGTCAAGTCTCACAGTTTTCTGTAGAATGTTCTTGATTTGTCTGTTTGAGACCTCGGTCTGCCCATTTATTTTCGGATGATACGGGGCAGCAATGCGGTGGTTAACCCTGTATTTTCTAAGTAGGGCACGGAATTGAGTGTGAATAAAATGATTTCGACCATCACTGATCATGGCCTTTGGTATTCCAAACTGGGAGAAGATGTTCTGCTTAACAAAGTCCATGACAATCTTATGATCGCATCGGCGGGTGATGACGGCTTCAATCCATTTAGAGATATAGTCTATTGAGACTAGGATGTACTCAAAGCCGTTGGATGGTGGGAAGGGGCCCATAAAATCAATACCCCAAATGTCGAAGATCTCGACAATAAAAATGGGCTGGAGGGGCATCATATCTTTTTTGGTCATGGTCCCCAGCGTTTGGCAGCGAGAGCAAGTCTTAGCAAAGTTGTGTGTATCCTTAAATAAGGAAGGCCAGTAAAATCCGGACTGCAGAACCTTTGCAGCCGTTTTCTTTCCTGAGAAGTGGCCACCACAAGCTTGGTCATGACAAAAAGATAGCACACTTTGAACTTCGTCCTCAGGGATACACCTCCTGATGATCTGGTCGGCACAGAGGCAAAATAACATGGGATCATCCCAGAAATAATGCTTGGCCTCGGCCAAGAACTTGCCCCGTTGCTGTTTGGACCAGTGGTGCGGGGTCTATCCTACAACCAGGTAGTTGACATAGTCAGCATACCAAGGCAGTTTCTTGTCTTGCATAGCCAAAATGTGTTCATTGGGAAAGGTGTCGGATAAAGGTAGGGAGGGTCCAATGTGGTCTGGGCGAAGTCTGGATAGGTGGTCAGCCACCACATTCTTTGATCCGGCTTTGTCGCGAATTTCCAGGTCAAATTCCTACAAGAGTAGGTTCCATCTGATGAGCCTGGGCTTTGCGTCCTTTTTAGCCAACAGGCGCCAGATGGCTGAATGGTCAGTATAGATGGTCACGTGGGATCCCAGCAGGTAAGATCGGAACTTCTCAAGTCCGAAAACTACAACGAGCAATTCTTTCTCTGTGACCGTATAATTTCGTTGGGTCTCGTCCAACGTCTTACTCGCGTAGTAGATCACCACAGGTTTCTTGCCTTGCCTTTGTCCTAGGACAGTGTCTATGGCAAAATCTGATGCATCACACATAATCTCAAGGTCCTGGGACCAATCTGGGGGCTGAAGTACAGGTGCTGTGGAAACTAAGTCTTGGAGGGTGTGGTAAGCCTTGATGCAATCAGAGATCATGTGGAATAAGGTGTCGTTGGCCAGAAGGTCGGTTAAGGGTTTGGAAAGCTTGGAGAAGTCTTTGATGAACCTTTGGTAGAAACCAACATGTCCTAGGAATGAACGGATCTGCCGGACCGAGCTAGGCGGTGGAAGTTTGGAAATCAAATCAACTTTGGCCCGATCCACCTCAATGCTCCTATGCGATACGATGTGACCGAGGACGATTCCTTCTTAAACCATGAAATGGCTCTTTTCCTAACTTAACACTAAATTAACCTCGATACATCGTTTCAGGATTTTTTCCAAGTTGCTCAAACATTGGTCGAATGAGTTCCCAAATACAGATAAATCATCCATAAAGACCTCCAAGTATTCACCCACCATTTCTGAAAAAATGGCTAGCATGCAACGCTGAAAGGTAGCGGGTGCGTTGCACAACCCGAACGGCATACGACGGAATGCAAACGTGCCGTACGGGCAAGTGAATGTGGTCTTCTCTTGATCTTCGGGAGTAATTGCGACTTGGTTATATTCTGAATATCCATCCAGGAAGCAAAAATACTTTTGCCCTGCCACTCTTTCAAGGATCTGGTCAATGAATGGCAAGGGAAAATGATCCTTCTTGGTTGCTTCATTGAGCTTCCTATAATCAATACACACCCGCCATGAGGTGGTGGTGCGAGTGGGGATGGATTCTCCATGCTCATTGGTGACAACGGTAAGCCCGGCTTTCTTCGGAACCACTTGAGTGGGGCTTACCTAGGGGTTGTCAGAGATGGGATAGATGATGTCGGCGTCAAGCCACTTGATAATTTCTTTCTTAGCGACCTCCCGCATATTTGGGTTTAACCGTCTCTGCATCTGGCGGGAGGGTCGTGCCCCGTCTTCCAGGTAAATCTTATGAGTGCAATATGTGGGGCTAATTCCTCTTAAGTTTGAAATGGTCCATCCAATGGTGGCCCGATGTTCCGAAAGGGTCGCGGTCAACCTGAGTTCCTGATCCTTGGTTAGATGAGAGTTAATAATTACAGGGAAGGTCTGGTCAGGTCCCAGGAAGACATACGTGAGATTCTCAGGGAGTGGCTTTAGTTCTGGTGCGGGTAGAACAACAGTCGAAGGAAAAGGGAAAGGCGGGAGTTGATCAACATCAATCTCCTTAAATGGTGTTGTTTGATGGTAATCAGCCCTACAGAGGTCCATGGGCAGAGATGGTGATGGGTCAAAACAGTCATTACAGGATTGGTGGTCGGAGACAGAACTAAGGGTGAGGCATTCCTCGACCAAAGGTTCCACAGGATCATGTTCCTTGACACAGTCGCAATCAAAAGACTTAGTCGCCCGGAAGATATCCAACTGCATTTTCTTCTCTCTGAAGGTGATTTCCATACATCCCGTGTCACAATCGATGTTTACCTTAGTTGTAGCTAAGAAAGGTCTGCCTAAGATTATGGGTGCGTTCTGTAGTTTTTCAGGGACTTCCATGTCGAGCACCAAGAAGTCGACCGGAAAATAAAAATCCTTGACCTGCACAATCACATCCTCGACAACCCCCTTCGGGGTCTTCACAGATCTATCAGCCAACTGGATGGTGACAGGTGTGGGCGTCAACTCTCCGAAACCAAATTGGTGGTACAGGGTTGTCGAAATTAGATTGATGGAAGCACCTAAGTCCAGGAGCGCTCTATCAAATGTCATGTCCCCGATATTGCAGGATATCAGGGGTGCTCCTGGGTCAGTTCGCTTGAGCAGAAGGTTGCTTGATATTATGGAACTTGCTTGCTCTGAGAGCACAACCTTCTTAGGTGCTTGAGGTCTTGGCTTACGTTTGGGTGTACAGGCATCCTTTAGAAACTTGGCGTAAGCCGGGATGTGCTTGACGGCTTCGAGGAGCGGAATATTAATCTGAACTTGCTTAAAAATCTCCAAAAGCTCCTCAGTTTCCACAACACTTTTGTTTTTCTTGATTGTCTCCAAGGCCTCGGGGTAGGGTGTCTGAACATGGATAGGATCTATTTCTAGGTCCTTGGGTTTTTCTAATGCCTCTTCTGAGTTGGGTGTTTCAGATGGTGAAGTCTCGGGAAGAGTCATCCATTTGGGATCCTGGGTTTTGGTGCTGCTTCTCAAGGCTACTGCATTCGCAGAGGCATTGGAACCATGGGTTGATCCTTGAGAAGATGAGGATGAAGAAGCACCAAACCCAGGGGGTATTTGTGGGGCTGGATGGACCATTTGAGCCTGCCTGAGATTGTCCTGGAACCCTTGCGAATTGGGGCCTCTGTTAATCATGTTTTGTGGGTTCGGTTGTGGCTGGGAAGGCAGGGATCCTTGTTGTTTGCAGTCCAACAGCTGGCTTAATTGTCTCTTTACTAAAGCCATTTCCTCCTGATGTTTCTGGTTCATTTCAGCTATCATCTTTATCAGGGTGTCCATTTGGTTTTGTAGGTGAGGAGCCGCTCTATTCGAATTATATGGGGGTCTAACTGGTGGTCCTTGCTGATAGAGGGGCAAGTTTGGCTGTTGGTTGGGCTTGGGCTGGTTCCGCAATTGAGGTGGTTTCTAGTTATTCCAACCAAAGTTGGGGTGATTATGCCAACCGATGTTGTAAGTGTTGGAGAAAGGGTCAGGTTTAGCATAACCTTGGACAGCCTGTACATCTTCAAGGGTAGCAGATGTTGATGGGGAGGGAAGAGAGTAATCAAGGGTTGAGGGAGCAAAGGTCCCTCCCCGGAACGTGGTCAAGGGTTGTTCCAGGTTTAGTTGGCTTAAGGGCTGGACTAGGTCAACATTGTGAGCTCCCTTTGCTAGGAAGAAGGTCTGTAACGAGTTCCTGGTCTGGTTCAGTAGCTCATCTATCTTTTTATCCACCAAGTTCACTCGATCTAATTTCTTGGCAATGATATCCTTGTCAACCATTCCAGAATTTGCTTTTACCTCATAAATCCCACCACGGGTTTGATTGGATCGACTAAACTGGGTCATGGAGGCATTGTTGAGTGAATTTTCGCTCATAGACTCAAAGAGCTCAAACACGCTCTCCTCGTCTTTGTTTAGGAAGTTCCCCCCACATGAGGCATCGATGAAGTTCCGTAAGTTGCTGTCCAGATTATGGTAGAAGATCTTGGCCAATTGCCACCTTGGTACTTCGTGGTGTGGGCATTTCCTTAATAGTTCATTAAATCTTTCCCACGCCTCATGGAACTATTCCCCACACTAGAGTGTAAAGGTAGTAATGGCTCTTTTGAGGGCATTGGTCTTTCCTATGGGGAAGAATTTCTTTAAGAATGCATGCCTCAGTTCTTCCCAGGTGGTGATGGGTATACCTAGGGTTCTAAGCCAGTGAGATGCCTTGTCTCTCAGCGAGAAGGGGAACATCTTAATCAAAACAATGTCAAGGCTAATGTTCCTAGGTTTCACAGTTCGGGCTATCCGATCAAGATCCTCTAGGTGCTGGAAGGGATCTTCATTTGAGCTTCCATGGAAGTGGCACTAAATCTGACTCAAGACATTTGGTTTTAGCTCAAAATCATCTCCCCCTTCGGGGATCCTAAGGTGCAGCTCGACTCAAATAGCGGAAGGATTGTAGAAGTCGCGGAGGGGCCTAGGTTGGTCTTGGAATGGTGGTAGATCAAGTAGCGGTTGCCCTTGTGGGCCTTGGAAAGGTGGTGGTGGTTGCCCTTGTGGGTTCTGCAATCGGTGTACAGCTTGCATGATAGTGTGGATCTGTTGCTGCTAAAGCTAGTGGTTTGCGTTAATCTGGGCTTGGATGATGGCCACTGTGTCTGGTAGGGGTTGGTCCTCAACTTCATCTACCCTAGGTTCAGCCATGTTTCTAGTAGAATCAGGTTGCCTGGATTCCCGTCCCAAAACAAATAACTTGGGATGCAGTGATCGTCTCCCATGCATACACTAGAGAAGAATAGGAGGGGATGCGGAGAGCGACAGATGCGAGAAGTGTGTGTACAACCAAGCAAACAAGCCTAGTCCTTATGGTGTATTCCTTAGGGGACCTAGAAATCTCCAAAAGGGTGATTAAGTCCGTAAGCACTGGACTCCCCTTCCCAAAGTTAATCTGGCCAGGTTGATTATGAGGGGATTGTAGGGAAGGTTCTTCCTTTGGCTTGCACCGCCGGTTCTATAGACCCCACAACCACGGTCGTTTGACACTTCCCCGCAGCTTAGTCACCAGATTCTACTAAGGGAATGAAAGCCAAGTGCCCAGCAAACAAAACCTCGCCTCTTGAGACTTAACCCAGTCTTGCCTAAGGCACGTCTACTCTGTTTTAAAAGGGCTAGGATAGTGCTTGTGCTAGGGTTATGTGATGAGGCATTGATTGGGGTAGTACCTCTTAGTTTTCCAATTTCAGTGTGTGTGCTCCTATCAAAACATGGTTTTCAAGTAAGGATTTTTTTAAGATGTGGTGTCTTTTAATGTTTCATCCTTACTTTTGTGTCTTTTAGGATTGATGTGTCTTAATGTTTTCAGATAAGTTTCAGTGGGCACGTCAAGTTTTGCACACAATTGGTGAAAGTAGATTTCCTTTGATGTGTAGAGGCTCTAAAACCCTAATGTACTCATTCTGGTGATCATGCAGCTTCTATTAGATGAGTTGATTTTAGGGTTGAGTGGTGCGGCCCATGTCAATTCAAGGTGGCTTCGCAAACACCACTCAACAAGAAAGAAGAACACTCCAAGAATCTTAGATTATTCAGAATGTTAGAGTGTATTTTTTTTTTGTTGGGTGATGGGTTAAGGATGTGGATCAGGCAATCATGCACCATGCCAATTTTTTTAGTTTTACAATTTTTTTAGATTTTTAAGCAAGCAAACAACCATGGGTGAAGAAATACTCACAACCGATCCTTGTTGCGCTTACTCCCTCGTTACCGTCACGAGTTGCATTGTTTCGCCATCCAAGCGCAGAATTCCTGCAACCATCAAGTAGAAGGAGACAAGGCGTTAGATGATGTAAGCATAGATGTAAAATGGAAGTGACAAAATAAATCCGTAGCCTCCCCGGCAACGGCGCCAAAAACTGATGTGCGGAAGACTCGCATGTTTAAAAGAGTCGTTATAGCTTGCGCTCGCAACGTCAGTTTTAAGATGAAGAAATGAACGTGAGTCCGACTGTCGATCTCAGGAAGGCGTGAAAACCATATTTTTCTTGTCACTTAATGTCACGGAAATAACGGGTTTTTGCTTGTGAGAAGACGTGGGTGAAAAGTGAGTGAGAGAGAGAGAAAGAGAGAGTGTTACGACCCAGTTCCCGAATCTCTACAGGATACGAGACTGGACTGACTCGACTGATTCCAAGACCCAGTCGTCCAACGAGAAAGTAACCAAAAAGCAGGAAGTAAACCACATTCACTATGCTAAGCAACTAATAGTAACAAAAGTACAGCAGTAAAGAAGTAAAACTACTACAGTACACACCACCACAACAATATAAAGTAAGTGGGTACAGGAATATAAAGGTACAGAATATAAGAGTACAGAAGTGCAAGGAACTACTCACTACTACAAAAAAAGAGTACAACTACAGTTACTGGGCTCTACCGGGTCCAGCACCTTCTGCAACCGTAGGCTCTGGCTGCTCAACACCTTGACCTGAAAAGGGGTTATGAGTACAAAACGTCAGCGAACACTGAGTAGAGTGGCAACCAACTAACTAAAGTAGTAAAGGTGGACAGGTAGCTGTTGTTTTTCAATTTCTTTCTTTCTTTAACTAATTATTCTTCCTTTCACTACTTGGTTTATTTATCAGGTCTCTTTCTTGATCTCGAATGTTACTTGTGAGAACGATCTTGATTGCAGTCTTTTCCGAAGAGTAGAAGTCGCACGTGGTGCTCTCTTGACCGGGAGAGTCCCCTGTGGTGGTCCTACACCCAATCAACTATCCCAAGGTCATGGACAGACGTAACGGTGACTATAGCACGCGCGATAAACGTACGGGTAGCTACCCCACATTGGCACACTGTCAGTCGTTTCTGTTAACGGGTGCGCCTAAAGTACAGCACGGAACCAGTATAGGGCATAGCCCTCTCAGTAACAGGGATCTAGCCCTTAAGAACCAAACAGGGGTCTCACCCCTCCACAGTCTGCGCACCCTCGCCTGACTACCTTGGTTTGCTTAGGGGGCCTAACAAGTCGGTGTAGGGTGGCTAGCTGAACCCTGGGCCCCGTGGGGTGGCTAGCTCTCCCCCTACACTAGTAGCTCTCCCTGGTACTGTGTACGCGAGGGCCAAGAAGTCGGTACAGAGTGGCCAATCCTAACCCCGGGTCCCAACCCAAGGGCGGCTAGCTCTGCTCTGCACTAAACAGGGGGACAGTCGCTTTCCTTGGTACTCCGTACTCAAGGGCCAGCTCACTTCCCCACTTACATGTCCAGTTCCATTTCACTGATTCCAGGAGCTCTACTCTTAATTTCCCATAGGGTTCATGCTCATATTTCTCATATCATTCCATACCAGATTTCATCATTCCTAGTCCCATTCTCAGGTTATATACATGCAATTAGTAGTTCTATCATTCACATTTCCATATTCAGTTTATTCACAGATAGCTCGTATTTCCAACATTCGCCTTTTCATTTTCAGATTATATACATGCAGCTCATATTATGTGTGCAATAGGAAAATTACATTAAACAATTAACTAGCACAAGTACTACATATTTCGCAAGCAACTATTATTCATTCATAGGCATTTGTTATCATTCTATCTACTCATTTAAGACTGCAATCCATTCATTTAATACAGACATTCCGGTATTTCTATTCCTAGGATTCATGCCACATCCTAGGTTCTAATCATTCATCCCACACATGCATTTAAGTTTTATTTAAATTAAGGGAAAGCCACTCTACCAGTAAATCCAAGAGTAGTGGGGGCTTGAACGACAGGCATACGTGCCTCAGCAAGCCCCGAACCTACAACGGAAACAAGTCCTATCACAAGGATCAATCACAAGAGGATACTCAGAACAGTATAGAAAGTCTTCTAACAAGTGAGGAAATCATACGGGAAACATTGGTATCTTAATTGCGGAAAACAGACCTCAAACAGACATTAAACAGGTCAAAAACAGTGTTCCTGCCTCAAATCAGACGTCTAAAATAACTTCCAGATGTCTTAAAAGTGTCTAGTGCCATACCTCAAGTCTGCGCCACTCAAACGTCCAGGACCTCCGCTGGACTGTCTGGACCCAGTTCCAGACGTTCGACCACCTCTCTGGATGTCTGGAAGCGCTTTCCGTCGTCTGGTGCCTCGCCCATACGTCTGAAGTGCATGGGAGGGCGTGTCCCGTGCCTTCCCGAAGCAACTCCTGCACGAATCAACGAAATCTCCTCAAAAAGGCATAAAATAGTGCTTCGGCGGAGCGGCCTGCACGGCCGCATCCGTAAGGAAGACGTACCTTCGCGAAGTCTACTTCTTAATCGTCTGGAACCTCCTTCAGATGTCGGCTACGTTGTCTAGACGTCTCTCCAGATGTCTAATTCTGGGAAAAACCCAGAACCAGCACCTGCTCTCGCCCTCTTGCGCCACGCGTGGCCGCGCCGCGCCCTTGTGCCTACTGCTCCAGCTGCAGCAGTGCCGGGGAGGACCTCCTCGACGCACTCCTCCGCCTTGCACACGCGTTGCTCCGGCCGTAAGCTCTTCGGCGAGCTCCCACGCGAGCTCGCAAGCCAACATCTCTTCTCCTTCTCACGCTGCTCCTCCTCTCCTCTCACACCTCTCCTCTCCGCCGTTCTCGCTCTGCTACTCTTGCTGGAGGAAGGAGGAAGTGGCTAGGAAGTAGGGGTGGAATGAGGGAGAGGGGGCCTTATATAAGGGTGTGGGTTTAGGGTTTTCGACGGGCGGAAGGAGAGAGGAGGAAACGGGAGGTGTGTACTGTTTGCACGTAGCACGCATGCAGACGGGAGTTTGTACTCAAAATTTTTGATTTCCAGACATCTGGGAAGGTGTCCAGATGTTTGACCAGACGTCTGACCCACAGTCCAGACGTCTTAAAAGGTTCAAACAGCACGGGTCTTAACACAGAGAGAGACAGAGAGAGAGAATAGGGTTAGAATTTTTCATTCACAACATGCAACTTAAACATAAAAGAGGGCAAGTAGCTAAATAGGAAACAACTTCATTTAACATGCAACTTTGGTTTCACAATTACAACACTAGATAAATGCTTAAACACAAGTACAGTAAAGCTTAAGATAAAGAGGGAAAGAGAGAGAGAGAGAAGACGGTGAGGCAGCCACGGCAGTGGAGAGGGGCTCCGTCGACGGCTCGTCAGCTCCGACGATTACAAAGAGAGCTAATGGTGGCTAGGAGTGGGGTAGAGCACTTGCAAGTGGATTCAATGCCCTTCCATGGGTGGTTGGATAGAGTTTATATAGGAAAAAGGGTTTTCTAGTTTAAGTATAGGGTTTAGCGACGTCCGGGACGTCACTAAACCCATACCAAATTCGTCAGTGTAGCCCCCTTCCCGTTGGTTACTTGCGCGCACGCGTTCTTCTTCACGCACAATCCGTGTGCGTGGCTTGAGGGTCGTCCGATCGCAGAACAAACGGTTGATGTCACTCGTGGGGCGCGCGCATGGATCGCGCTCATGCCCCACGCATCATCGCGGGCGTCGGCTCAGGATGTGAGAGATCGTGCTACGTCGCTTGCTGCCTGTCGCTTGATTGCACATCAACGGCTGAAATCACGCACGCGCTTTCTTCCTCAAATTTGCACTGCGGTCGGCGCCTCGAACTCGCGTCTCACTGTGCGGGGGTGAGGCGCGCATCGCTGCCTTGCGCCCACTGCTTTGTCACGGAGGTGAGCTGCGGTTGCTGCGCGGATGGCCGTTGGATGAAGATCCAATGGCCAGGGGCTGTTGCTGCTACGACTAAGAGGCGCGCGGATGCGTGGTTCCCAGCCGTCTGATGCGCGATCGGATGGCTTAAAATGATGCTGCGCGATCGGATGGCTTAAAATGATGCTGCGTGATGAAGGGCGGTTGCAGGCACGGCGAGGCTGACACGTGACGGCCCCATGGCCGTTGATCATCAGATCAACGGTCAGAACTTCTTGGGCCAATAATGGGAGCTCCGGATGTCGGATTTAGCTGATTTCGAGTCCGTTGGACTCCGTTAGTCATTCTGAATCCATCTGTATGGTCCGATCGCTCATCTAAGGCCTGTTTTGACAAGTACTTATACAAATGGCCATTAATACTGTTCTATAAGCAATCTTGATGTGTAATGCATGCAATGCTCCCATTCCTATTTATGATGTGTTATATGTGCATTTTGCTATTAAGATAAACCCCAATTGACAGATTTATCACCCCAAGATGCAGTGTTATCACATCCTTCCTAAGTTAGGAGCCCTTCTGCTCCTTGCAAGTCTTGCTCATCCATCCCACTCTTCGCATTCATCGTACCTCTTTCAGCAAAGCGAGTGCAAGGATAAGGGTGTATTTAATGCATGCATAGGTGGTCAATCATGGCATCTCATTAGGAAGCAGGTTAGTTTGTCTTTTGTGAGCAAAGTAGCCAACAATAAATGTCTTATTAAAGAAGTTGTTTAGATGGAGTATAGTTGCACCAATCACATCCTTCTTTCCAAGCTCATCTTTGATGTGCTCCCTCTCGAGGCACCCAAGTATAAAGTGTTTACATAGCTTGGAGATTTTTTTTTGATGCTATGATAGAATAACACCTAAAGAAAGGAACTTCAATATTACACTCCCTTCCAGCTGAAGATTTATTATGACTCTATTAAGTCTATAAATAATTACCTAAGATCTTGTAAGCCTACACATCAAAAACATATGCCCTCTGATCTAAATTTTTCCAATTGTGATTGACACTACTCTCAAGTGCTCCTTGTTTCTACTTTATTCATTCCATTGTGTTGAGCACTTTCCTACTAGTCACACTATTCATATAAGTTTCAAAAAAGGGAATGCTCTTAGCCCTTTTTCAATTTCCATTCATGGAAAGTCTCTTTAGGATATTATTTGTACAATTCTCTTTTCATTTCATTATACTTTGGTACCCAGACTTTAGGTTTCCCTTCTCCCTTTCCTAGGGGGTGTCTTGGAAAGAGACTTTGTATTAAGGTATCTCACCCTCATTTGTTTCTATAGCATAGTGATCATGCTTATCTATATTGCATAAAAATGCGATTTAATGATGTTGTTGTTGATTGTAGTATAGTGTCACAATGCAAATAGATGTCATGTCATTTTATTTATTTACATAATTTTTACTAGTCTATTCCAGGTCGTTCACTGGGAGATAATTATTGATATACATCACTCTTTATATTCCAAAAATATTCTTTTATTCCAAAAATGTCAATTATATTTACAAATTAATCAAATAATCAAATAATGAATAAGTTGAGTTAAGTATGTACAAAATGAATCAATTAATGCTAATTACAATACCTTAAACATATTTACAATCAAATAGGCATGAAAAACTATTTAAGCTATTGTATGTTAATTATATACAATTTTCCTAATTAATACTTAAGTGTAGGTACAAAAATAACTAAACAAATATACTAACATATATACAAACCTACTAACTAATATTAAAACTTAGATAAACTATATACAACCTAAGGCAAACAGATACTTTAACCATTTATACACTGTCTATATATACATATGTACATATATACATTACAATATATATACATTTACAATATATCTACTGACATACATATACTACTAATACTTAAGTATATACACTCTATATATAGTGCTTATACTGTACTACACATATCTATATACACTTATGTGTCCTATAGTTAATATACATAACTCTAACTTAGCTAAATTACTATACAAAGCTATTTCTTTTTTTTTTTTGAAAGAATGAGGAATGCTGTCAGGGATGATAGCAGACCGGAACTATACAAAGCTATATTGACAGACTTAAATGTCACTAAAGCCTTCAAAAGTTGTCACTAAAGACTTATGATATAAAAGGCTAAAACAAACACTCATATTACTCTATACACTCGATATATTTATATATCATGCACACTCATATACAATACATATGTATACCTTATTTATTGTACATATACTATATATATCTATATACACATACTATATTGATAAATATATATACCTATACATATTATATATACTTATATATATAATCTATATACTTATACTTTACATATTTATATACATCTACATACACGTAGACACTATACAGTACACACACTATACACTTGCACCCACATCATACTAAACTCAAGACACTTAGGTTAAGTCCCAACACTCTTCTCTATGTTTCACCTCTGTTCAACACTTACAAACATTTTGCTCTCGTTCCCTCTCAACTTTTCTCTCACTTATAAAAAAATTAGTGTTCTTAATGGGTAGGGTCGGTTCATTTCGTGGGATACACCACCCCTCAAGGTGGGACCAGACCACTACTACGAATTGGCCTCTAGTTCTTAATTAGGTGGCTTTTTGTGCATTAATTTGACCTTAACCCAACTCATTCAAATTGGGCTAGGTACTGTTCAAACCAGGCTCCCAACCCCATCAAATGCTCATTTCTACAGTATGCTCAGAAGTATATATGCTCGAGAGGGTATGGGTTTTATTGTGTGCCCAGCACTGATGACTGAGTAGTTGCTAGGTGCAATTCATTATATCTGCCTGAGGGCGCTCGTTGCCACATGATGTGGTATTATGTTTAAGGTGATTTGAGCGTGTGCAACATTATGAATTCACGATTTTGGATCTCAATTTGAGTGCCCTACAGATGTCCAAATTCCACATAAATTATATGATTGAAAAGCCCTCATATAAGGCTACATAATTGTACAATTAATTTATAAAAATAACTTATTTAATTATATATAAAAATTACTTAAAGGTAGTACTGTGTACAAGTTGATTTATGGTTTAAATTCTTAATTAATGTATAAATTAATGATTGAATGATTTAATTGACTTTATAAAATAGTTAATTTACATAATAAGGAATTTATTAAACATTTTAAATTTATTTTAGAACATTTACTTTAATTTATGAACATTTAATTACACGTTATAAATAGATGTACATATAATTTAGCTATAAATATTATTATATAGTATAAATATATTATAAATAGGTTGAAAATAATTAAAATTAATATATACAACTGTACAATATAAATTACTCCAGTATTAAGTTAAATTATTAATTTATTTTATTTTAACTTAATAATTTACCTAATTAACTTAATAATCTAATTATCTACAATAAATACATAAATATATCAATGTATAAGTATAATTAGTTATAAAATAAATACTTAAATACATATGTACGATAATAGATACTATTGTACAGGTTTAAATACTTATTCATAATTATCTTAATTTAAATACATATAATCTTCTATAAGTTAATATATATTTATATAATTAAATTATATATACAATAACTCATCCTAAATACTTATTTAAATATATATAATACATATATAAGTTATTTATGTATAATATTTACATATATTACATCATGTACATATAGGATATTAATTAGTTCATATTTATAAGTATAAATACTATATGCAAAGTATTTTTAGGTATTTTTGAGTTTTTATGGCATTTATATATATTTAATAGAGGTAGGAGAAGAGAGAGAATGTGAGATGATAGAAGAATAATTTCTTTTTGTATTTTTGAATGTAGTTTTTTTATTGAATTTTAGAGTAACCTGAACTGTCGGATGGTATGTTTTATCGACCCGGATTTTGAAATACTTTCAAACTTTGCAAACACCGAAGCAAATATCTAATCCTACTTAAGACATGTTTCTTTTATTTATTTACAATTTTTTAATTTTTTTTATGTTTTCACAAATTTATCCAAATTAGGCCTTAATGGAGTTAAAACATATGAACCTAAGGCCTCTAAGGGTGTTTCTAGCCAGGAAAATCAGTAAAAAACACTCCAAAACATCCAACACATAATATGAAAGGTGATTAAACAAATAAACAAGATTTTATCATTAGATTCTCTTAAATCACCACTGAGCTTCTTGAAACCCAATTAATGCATTTTAAGTAGCTGATAATGATTGATTAAAACCTGATTTACATGCTATTCTCATGAAAATAAAACTCATTTTGATACATGAATGCTTATTTCATGCTACTCTACAAATGTAAATAGAGTTCGCTCATTAAATTCTCAAATTCACCCAAAATCCCCTTTTAAATTCCCTTCTTCCAGTTCACTTCTAACAGATTTCAACAATTAATTCAGCTACTATAGATTGGAGTTTACAGTAGCTACTGCTGCTACTTCCAAGTTGATTTGAGTTACTGCATCTCTATTGAAATCAACAGTCAATGCTATTGTAAGACAAAGCCATCAAAATCCATTTAAAGCTTTAAAATGTCATCCTCAGAAGATACGAGGAACATTCAATCTCAAAAAATCCTTGCATCCAAAATTTTCTTGAAAATCAGGGATTTGATCCCTCAAATAAATCCGTTTAAACAAGGCAACAGAGCAACTAAACATCTGTTGCTCAAATCTCAACAGATCTGATTTAACTTTGAAAAATCAAGTTTCAAACACTATAAACTTCTGAATAAAATCTAGGAATCACTAAAATCCATTCAAAGGTCAGAAAACCCTAAAATCTCTGGTATGGTCTTCACCTCACACTATAGATAGTGTGGAGGTAAAAGACCGTACCAGGCCTTAAAATCAACCTTAAACAATCTATAGACCTTCATTAACCATTTCAGACCTAAACCAATTCTTCATGTGTGGATTAAAATATTTGAGATCAGATTTAGATGTCGCCCACTTGGGTGTTTTATTGTGAGCTTGCCAAGATGATCTGATCATCTAGGATACCTGCACACCATCGATTGGTGTTCAGGTGTCCAAGGCAATGCTTCAGATCCATTTAGGTCACAGCAAGAGCTTCAAAATCGTGCATCAAAATCTAAGCTCTTACTACCTCAGAAAACACCCAAAAACAGTGAAGCGAGTTAAAATTAGGCTTGAGAAACAGACTCGACTAAAATCCATTTCAATGAGTTCAAATTCATTGCCATAGGCTCAATTGAACTCTAAAACCATCCATTCACTCAATTAAACACAATTTAAATAGAATTGAATCACTAATCTACAATTCAGGCATGGTAATCAAATCCATAGCAATTGAGTGAATTGTCACAATTAAAACATAAGGGGAGGGTCTTGTGGATAGATGGATTGAATGGGAGACCCCCCAATGGATTTTAGGCACAATTTCAGATTTGACCTTGGCCTTGATGGAGGGGTGAAAGATGAATTAAATTGCGAGGGAAAATCAGAAAGCGATCATGAGATGGTAGGGAAGAAGAGTGAACAAGCGAACGATAGTGAATTCATCTCCTCTGATCAGAATTGATTAGAGGAGGTGGGGGATCATTACACTAATATACTCCTAACTAAACTATTAAATCCGTGAATTTGCTAGCTAATTCTAGTCCTAATTAATCTACACTGCACTATCCTAGAAAGCAGTAGATTCTACTCTAAGTGGAAGAAATGGGTTGCCTGGATCCACAGTGGGTTGCTGTGGTGACAAAGGGGGATGCAAGGATCTTCAGCTAAAGAATGTGGCCCCTTGGCTGTAGCTGGTCGCTACAACGGCGAATCGGAGGTGGAGACACCGTCCCTGTCACTGACGGTCGACGAAGGAGGAAGAAGAGTTGAAGACATAGATGTAAGGACCAACTCAAATGGGGAGGGAGCTGGTAATGCATGTGTGAGGGCTGAGGAGCGCTTAAGTAGGCAATGAAGTGAATTAACTCACCGCTAAGGTGAGATTAGGCACTTAGGGATTCAACGGTAGAGATGAAGAAGATAGGTGCATGGGAAGTTTCACATCAAAAGTACATCGTTGGATCAAATCTAGGGGTTGCAATGGTGCTTCGTGCGGGAGCACGCAGAGATTGCATTTTGACCTAATTACGCATTTTTAACTCGAATTTGATGTTTTAGGTCATTTTTGTTAAATTCCACACTTAACCTATTTATTATGTTAATTAGATAGTGTTTAACCTAATTTCTAGCTTAACTTGGTATTTTAGCTATGATGAGCCACACCTCATCGATAAGATATTCCAACTTGAATGAGGGTAAATCCTATTGAGGAAGAATATCACAAAACCTTAATGAGAATCTAGAAGAATAATGTTAAAAAGCTTAATTAAAGAAGAGAAGGGAAGAATATTGAAGATATGAAATGATTTGGTCTAAAGTCTTTTCATGTTAACAAAATATATTGACTATTGAAATTTTTGTAATCAATTGTTTTAATATATATATATATATATATATATATATGACTAAGTTGTTGCATATAATAATAAATCAATAAGACAATTAGCTTATGAAGCCAAATAAGCTACAATTGAGCCTAACAAGAAACATTAGAGTCCGTAAACACATCAAGGACAAATTTGAAGATGATGAATTGTGAATTCAAGCAATTGAGCAATGTAAAGGCTAGTTGAATGAAGGAATTCAAAAGGAAGATGATATGAAAGGCTTAGAATTCTTGTAACTCTTAGTATTTATACGACGAATCAAAGTTTAGCACATTTTAGGTCAAGTAGGTTTAGTCAATTTCTCATTCAATTTGTGGATTTCTAGAATTCCTACTTGATTAGGCAAAGTGAACCATATTCCATCAATTTTCTAATCTACATCACTTAAATCAACTTCAGAAGGACCTACTTGATTCTCTGCCTATCAAAACTCATTTTAGAAACAATTCAATTTTCAAATGATCTAACATTGTCCAACCAGTTCAACAATATTCAAATTAGGCCAATTAATTCTAGCTTGTTTATCAGTGGCACATTTAAGCTATAAAAGAAGACATTTTTAGTTTGAATTTGGTTTCTTCTAGTCCATTAATCCATTTGGCACATATGTCAACTTTTGGACAAAGGCCTTTTTGCCCATAATGTCTAGTTATTGAAGAGGAAACCCTTGACTTTTGGAGAGAAGGAATTCTTCAATAAATAGAGAAGGAATAAAGGCTTTCAAATAGACAACACAAGAAATAGAAAAGCTTCATAGTGAAGCTTTAGCTTTCTCTCTGGCTCTTTAGTTTTAATCTTCTCATGAAGAGTGGTATGGTGATCTTCATGTTGTAAGGATAGAAGTGCTCTTGAGATTTTGGTGAAGAGATGTTTTAAAGCAGTGGATTTTGCCTTGACTCCAAGGTTATTATGATTCTTAGGGTTGTTTAACTTGCCTTAGTTGCTTCATTCATGATCTTTCTTCAATATTGATTGGTAATATCTCTTTGATTTGGAAGTTACCAAGTTATCCTTAAGTTCTCCAACAATCATGGTGAGATTTTGAGTATCTTGGTATTGCAAATACGATTAGGATAAGATGTTATTATATTGAAAATACTATTGCTATTGTAAATTTTCATTTTGTTACTAGTAAATGGTGCTCTAGTTGAGTGACGTCGTCGAAACGTGTTAAGTTAAACCCGTCGTTATAGCATGCATTTGCGACATCAATTTTAAATAAAGATATGGATTAGGTGAGTCCAAGTATTGAACATAAGGAGGCGTAAAATCGAATTAGTTTGTCGCTTTAAGGTGTCACAACAATGTTTGTTTTGTTTGCTTGTGAGAGAGAGAGAGAGTAAGGTTAGAGACTTGAGATTATAGTATGGTGATTACTTGTGCATGCATGAAACATGATATGATGAAACAAATGACAATATATTGCATAAGTAAAGTCGCTTCACAAGTACAATACTAAAGGAAAGCTTTAAAACACATAAGCATTAAACTAGGGTAAAGAAGTGTGAAACGGAGAGGCAAGGCAGTCACGGTGGTGGATGGGCTTCCATTGACAGCTCTGCAACTCCGGGAGAGTGTGAAAGGTGTGCTAAGTAGAGCTAAGGAGAAGTTAGGAAGGGATGCTCCTAAATGGAGTGGGTGTGGGGGTTTTTATAGATAAGGAAGGGTTTCTAAATCAGGCAGGGGCTTTAGTGATGTCCAGGACGTCGCTAAACCCATTCCAAAGGTGTCGGTGAAGGCCCCCTCTCGCCGGTCCATCACGTGTGCGCATGCTTCTTCCCTCACATGATCCGTGTGCCCTGGCTCAGAGCCTCCGATCCACGATCGATGGCCCAGATCGCGCCTTAAGCGCGCGTGTGCTCAGGAGTTGACGCGGCGTTGGCGCATGCGTTTGGCGAAGGTGTGCATCAGAGAGTGCCACGTGGCCGCCATCCGTGTCGCCTGCTCCTGCATCGAAGGTTGTATTTCGTCGTGCCTTTGTGAAGTTGAGATTTGGTTGCGCGCGAGGTTTCGAACACCCGTCACTACTTGCAAGTGTGATGCTTCGCCCGCTGTGCTGCCCTCATGGATGGTCGCGAAGATGGTTGACGCGCCTAGCAACGACGACCGTTGGATTGAGATCCAACGGTTAGGATCTCGTGCTGAAGGAGCTGCGGGCGCACAGGTGAAGGGTAGGCTGCCGCCACGTGGTGCGTTTTTCACCGTTGATCATCAGATCAATGACCAAAACTTCTCGAACTTGTTGTGGGGGCCATGGAGGTCGGATTGAGGTGATTTTGAGTCTGTTGGACTCCGTTCATTGATACGGATCCATCCGTAAAGTCCGATTGCTCATCTAAGACTTGATTTAATACACACTTGCACACATGGTCATTAAACATGAATTACAAGTAATCTTAACACAACATGCATGCCATACTCTTAAGCTCATTATGATACATCATTAATGCACATATATCCTTGAGATTGACTCTAGTTGATAGAATTATCACCGTTAGATATAGAGTCATCATTGAGAGAGGACCAATCTCCAACAAACAAGGAGAGGAACTTACTCTAGAGAGGGTTGTTCTTGAGGCCTTAGGGTTTAGATTGAGGTCGTGAAGACCTAAATGGTCTAATCTCATGTATTAATTGGATGTAGCTTGAGAGGTGGGTGAACCTGCCTAAAAATCTTCTTTGCATTTTTTAGTTGAATGCTCTTGTGTGCTTGTAATTAGTATTCTACAAATTATTTAAGCTTACAATTGAGTCACATAAATTGTTGGTAATTGAGGGACATCATTCATGCTCTCTCTAGTGCCTTCTCTCCCACACATCTTAAATTGAAAGATCTAAATAGAGATTTTTCCCTTAAAAAGGTTTCTTCTCTAGTATCCAATTTTCCATAATTATTTTATTTGTTACTTGCTTTATCTTAAGAACAATTCAACTACCCTTGTGCACTTTCCAAAAATGAGTTAGGCCTAGGTGCCTCATCGAACCCACTTTGGTAGACTAAGCGTTAGTTTAGTCAACCACAATAGAAATTTTATTGTGGATGGAATACTGCGTTAGGTCAAACTCATAGTTCAAATTAATTCAATTCTTGCACATATTGGTTTTAACTTCTCCCCAACCATAAGGAAGACATTTTTACAACATTCTTGAGGCTTGACAAAAATCTCAGTACTAGGTGGAATCATTCACCAAAAATTTGGGGTGTGCATTTAGAAAATTGCATGATTAATGCCAAGAGTCTTTGCTATCTAGCAAGCGGACAAGAGACAAAAGGAAGGACCAAGTAGTTGATTCCTGAGCTTGTGTCAATCCCCACATGGCAAAGTAATGCACCTACAACCTAAATTTGAATTGAAATATGACTTAGAACATGAAAGTTTAGTGAACTCAAAATCTTAAATGTCCGAAAGAAATCTCACTTCCTGCTTAGTTTCATTATAATGATCTAGGCCTAAACTTAAATATGCAGTTGAGAAAAATTGACCTTGATTGCTTGTTGAATATGAACCTAAAAGTTCCAAGGCAACCGCTCAAATGTTGAAGTCCAAGTTGTCATGTTGTAATTCCAAATCCTTCATATCTCATTGCTTAATCTTATGAGTTTCCTATGCGAGATTGTTTTTGAGATGTTACAACGTTCTCTACTTGAAATCTGACAAACTTATTAGGGTTGATGCAGTTCAATCAATATACTCCTATTAGTAGTGGTAGCTCTATCATGACATTTGTAGGCCATCCCAACAGATAAATAATCCTTTTCTTCCTCTAGAGGGAGGCGATTTTGATACCATCTGTAATGACTTAGCTTCTCAAAAGTTTCATACATTGTGCTCAAACTTTGCACTCTCATATTGTCGTGCTAAGATCTAAAAGAGTTAAAACCTACTTGCAATTTCATCTTATTTTATTCACCAATGGGCAAATAGACTCCTATTGATGCACAACATTGTCGGGGTATAATGGAACCCAATTTTGAACTCAAACCCTACATGAGAACTCTTGGCACTGTTTTGAAGTTTGCTATAGAATCCCTAACCAAATACAGGAAAGCCAAAAGATATCGAACATCATTCCAATTCAAGGGGTTATAATTTTGCTTCTCAAAAGTAAAACCCTTAAAGAACCATATTCATAAATTTTTTTTGTTTCCCAATTGAAACATCATGTAACTCTATTTTGCAGAGAAACTTTTCAACAATATAGAAACATGGAGAGTGAAAAGATGAAACTACTGGATAGCCTAGGAACTATAAGGATACCTAAGTAGGAAGGTATATACATGCATACATATATTAGGTTAGGTTAAGTAGTGCATTGGATGCGATAGTTATATTCGAGGAAAAAAAAAAAAAAAGCCTCTGCTTGGGGTAATATATTGCAAAGAAATCTGGCAACTAAACGTGGTCTCCCTGCCATAATCCTTTCAATGGAATAATCTCTTGGATTATGTAGCAATTAAACGCCATCCAAAACTCCGTAGATCAAATCAAGAAATTAATCATCGATGATCGCTGCTTTTGGTATCCAGCTTACCCACATTAATTGCACTTCCCACCATTATTTCGGAATATCAACGTGTGGCCTTTGTTTCTTCCACAAGAGAAAGGTGCCTTCGTAAGTATTCGCTCCAAACCCTTTCGATGATGCGGTTGGGGCCAAAAGTCTCAAAGGACACGATTCTGACAGAGCCCAATTCTTTATCAGGAAGTAAAGATGTCAACCTTTCTCACCGTTGCCCTCCTCAGCGTTATCAAGGAACAGTAGGTAGGTAGTAGATATGAGAATCTCAGTAAATCCTCCAAATCTCCTTTATCAGGAAACCTCGCCTCCTCCCAGCTACATATAAATTCAGCAATGGGGTTCCAAAACCCACCACAATACAAAATTAATAAACCCACACATCTATCTAGCCATCCGACCACATCCAACTCCAATACCCCTCCCCTCCAACAACCCCTATTAGTTCGGAAGGAAAGAGGAAGATCTTATCCTCTGCATCTTCCTGCAGTAGAGGGAGCCTGCCTTGGCTTCGACCCAACTGGGGAAGTTAAAGTCCAGAACTCTACCAAGGGACCCCAAAGCTCCCTCCTTAAATTTCCACCAAGGGAAATCAAAGGTACCCAAATCACCAAAGGCAGGTGGGAGGGAGGGATGTTACAGCAACAGGTGGGGAGAGGGGTGGTGATGCTGCCGGAGCAGGAGCAGCAGCTGAGGTGCCCGAGGTGCGACTCCACCGACACCAAGTTCTGCTACTACAACAACTACAACCTCTCGCAGCCGCGGCACTTCTGCAGGAGCTGCAGGAGGTACTGGACCAAGGGAGGGGCTCTGCGCAACGTCCCTGTCGGGGGAGGGACGAGGAAGGGCTCCAAGCGCTCGGGGGACGCCGACGCTGCTGCTTCCTGTGCCTCCAAGAGGCCCAACGTGGAGACGGGGAGAGAGACGGTGGTGGTTGGGGAAGAGGGCGGGGCGGCGGTGGGGAAGGGTGGAGTGGAAGGGGTGAATACGTCGGCGAAAGCGTCGGAGATGGCGGAGGGAGGTGGGGAAGGGGGAGGGTGGTCCATGTCCATGGGACTCTCGTCCATGTACCCTCCCCGTACTACTGGTACTAGTTTCGAATAGGATCACCAGTTGACGTAAGACCTTTTTCAAGCTCTTTTTCAAGTCGTACATTCCAACATTTGGATCAACGGCATGTGTGCTGTGCTGTTTGAGACATGTACTCTTCTTTGGACTTTGTTGTGGAGATATCTTCTGCTGAGTGTGTGGACGGAAAAGAGGGGAAATCCTTTTTTTTATGATTACATGTTCCTCCCCTTCTTTTTCTAAATCTTGTCTTCATGTAAGGTTACGCGCAAAGTGTGGATGTTGTGCGTCGTGAATGCTTGTTGGAATTTTAATTTTTACTCCCAATTTATCTGTTTGGTTATCTCTAGTTTGATTGCTTTGGGAAAATTTATCTCATGTTTGATGTGGGATAAGTTATCTCGTTGTTTAACCTCCATCTTGTAGAGGCGAGTGACCATGGTCCTCCCTTAAGGCGACGAAGCTAGAATTTCTAACATGGGGGATTAACTAAAAAATTCTATTGTAATAAATTATAATATTGTTATATGATATGTAAGGTAATTAATTTCAAATATGAGTGACTTAATTTTCCTCATTAAAACATGAATCAAAGGAGCGGTAAAAGATGGAAGATGATAGAATATCTTTAATCGTTCCAATCAAACTTCCGAACGTACCCAATGTTTCATCGGAAATGAACATACACTTTCAACACGTTCGATCCTTCGTGGGAGAATAGGGATTCGATGGTTGCAATAGTGGTTGATCTTTGGGTTATAGTGATAGTGTTGAGTTTCATAGTGACTGTGGTTTGGATTTTTTTTGTTCAATTTCATGATAGATTGTTAAAATTAAGATTGTGATTTAAGAGCATTTATGGGGCTATCAATCCGTTACCTTTCCTTGAGGGGTTAATTAATTGAAATATTTATTATTTATGAAAATATGAAATTAACAATAGAAATATTGGGAAGTTTCCCTTATTTTCAATTACCTTGCGGGGTGGGGGGAGCCAGGCCTTACCGGTCTCCTCTGGCTCCGTCCCTACCCACTCATATAGGGCCATTTGTGGACGATGACGCCCTCTCGTCCTTTTGCATCAATGGCATCCTCCTTCTCCCTCTCCTCTCCCTCTCAAAATCTCATAGCCATAGCCATCATTCACCTTCTACAAATATAAAGGAATCTCGATACCTCGTTGCAGCTTGATCACATGTAAGGAATCTTAGTACCTCACCGTGAGTTCCTTCTCTTTTTATAATGCTATCTATGGAATTCTACTATAGATAGATGCTTGTCACTTCAAATTTCAAAAGCTTCAATTTGCAACTCAGCTAAAGTTAACCTTACGGGTGATATTTTGAAATATCATTGATGATATTTAATTTAGAATCAAATATACTAGATAAAATTCACGGGATATTCAATGAAATGTTGTGGTTAGCTTTAGTTTAATATGTAGATATTTATTATCTTATGCACAATTCTACTTATTCTATATTTATAAGGGTAATGATGAAATGTTGCAAAAGTCATTTGTCGGTGTCTAATTCTTTGACTGGATGTGTAGTCTAATGGGTGATTAACTTATTTGATGTTAGTAATTAGCAACCCTAAAAACTGCATATGTCCATTTAATTGAGTTTTCCTTTTTACTTATCAAGTTATGTATACAATCATGTCCACTTAATTAATGTAATCTCAATATAAATTTATACATAATTATTTTTTTTAAAAATTATATATTAATAATAAATTACCTATCAACTGGTTCATAATGTCTTTGCTTGTTAAGTAATATTTCATTTATGAGAAGATGAATCATTATTTCAAAAAAATAAATCATGTGTTAATAATGATAAATTACTCATCGACCTATAGGCAATCATCATCTCTAATGTTACACTTAATTAGTTTAAAAAAAAATTCTTTACTCTAAATGTAGCATGAATAATAAATTATCATTGTCTTATTAGAGTCAATTACCATTAGCAATTAACAAACTTTAAAACCAATAACTTCATGGCTAGAAATGTCATTTAACACCTTATCCCATCACCAAACTCCCAAGTATCAAATTTTCATACATAGGATAATCCTCTAGGTTATTTCTCTACATTCTAAATAGCCATAATTTAACCAAATAGGCTAACCCTTCTGACTTCTAAATAGAAACATAGGATAACCTTTCTAAAATTTTCTATCCCACATATTTCTAGCTCTCTTCCCAAAACTATGGCAAAGCTTCGGAAGTTATACTTGTGGTTTCTTCTCATTCTTCGGTCCTTGTGTTCTCTTTTTCTTTTCTTTCCTTTTTCCTCTTTCTCTTTCGTTCTTTGGTTTGGTACGAGGGTGCACCTTGGAGAGTGCTAATCATGTAGGGTGCTTACATTGCCACTATGCTTGGCAAAGCATTGACAATTTGCGGCCTATTCTTCTTTTTAGAAAACTAAATTGATTAAAAACAAAAGAGGTAGAGGGATAGGAACCTAACCTGTTGGACACAAAATCCAAAAAGGAAAAGAAAACATCAAAGAGGAAAAAGCCTTGCCAACGATGAGCTTACCATCCATGTCCATAAGTTGAAGCAATCAAAATTGATCTCAAATAATCAATTGACATGCTAATAAGCCTAAAGATAAGGCATAAAAGGGGCAGAAGGGGGATAGAAAATCAAATGGCAACATGAGGCATCTAAAGTGCATTAAGGTGGAGCATTCCCCTTAACTGTCAACATAGTAGAGATGAAGATGAGTATATAATCCAATCCCCTCTATCAATTGAACTAGCAAGTTTTGAAATCTTCTTTTCCATGACGTTAGCCATCCTGTGAATAAAACCACAAGAAGGGATATGATCCTTAAAAGATGATAGTTGTTGGAAAAAAATCTTAGCTTGCCATGATATGTGGAGCTTTCTTACCAACAAATGATGAAGGTGTGGAATTGGTTTCAATGTGAGGGTTGATCCCATGGTCCCTACAAAGGGGCAGAGCATGCAGAAGTGCTTCCACCAAAGAAGTTTCCCTAGATTGGATTGGAGAGCAGCTGGCAGCAATCGGTACAAGACTCCCACCACTGTCTCAGAGGATCCAACCTAAGCAATTCCTATCAACTTCATGAGTGATAGCAACATTAAGCTTATGACCCTATGCAGGACTAGTCCAATTAATAGCAAAAAGAGTAGGACGATTAATTTGGATCTCATTGTGGAATTCTAATTGAGTCCAAAGATGCTCTAAGAAATGAGAGATCTCCCTGAAATGGATGGACTCATGCTTCATTTTGTTGTGAATCCACCAAGTGGTAAACTAGATATGAATGCAATCACACCCTATTGAAAGCGTCTCACCATGGAGTTCCCACCCTATTGAAATAAATAAAGAAAGTTAAGGGTTGGGGTGTAATTAAGGGAGCCCTTTTGACGAACCCAGCAAAGGATAGAATTTACAAGTTGGCTTTCCAAGAAGAGGTGTAGTGGGGTTTCAATTCGTAGAGAACTAGGGTAGCAGTGACATTTCGAAGGAATAGGGATACCCAGTTTAATAAGGTTATCATCCATGGGGAGCTTCCTCTTGAGGAATTTCCAAACTAGCGAAGTAATATGTAAAGGAAGCTTTAAAGTCTAGAGATTCCTAGCCTAAGGAATTCAGGAAATACAATGGAAGTTAGAAACATAGGTAGAAGCAACTGAGAAAGATTCTAAAGAATTAGGCATCTAGATTGGAACATGTCATGCCCCAAAAACCCAGGCCTCCAACGAGGGTCGAAGTTTAGGGGAATGGCAACAGAAGAGGTATTGGTTTATTTAAATCAGGTTGTATCTAACTAAGTCGAGCTATAAAAGAGTTTCACTTATCATATAAAATGGAAGAAAATATGGGAAAGATGACACATAATTAATGCAGAAAAGTAGTAACAAAACATAAATTTACTTTAAACCAAAGCATGAAAATTAGTTGTCAGCAGGTTGTCCAAAAACTTGCACAGTGACAAATCTTATGTGTCAACGACTCATGACGACAACCTAAAAGTAGGTCATAAAGTAGAGATGAGCCAATCGGCTCAGTGGGCAACAAAAAACTACTGTATCACAAACCAAAAACACGACGTAGTGTTCAGTTTCACTAATCGGCTAGATCCCTAGCCTAACCCAACACCTTAGGTTCTAATTTCCGAACCTTGTCTAACACGACCAACCACCGTGGTACAACAAGTTGCCCAAATTCTTCCCATTATTTGGTATTATTAATTTATTCTTTCACTCGTCTCAATGATCAGATTCTACCAAAGGAGATTGAGACGCATTCTTTCTTTTGAATTCCAACCTGATAGTCTCACCTTGGCCAAGGGAGAGGCTAGTAGTTTGTTGATCCTCAAGAAAGGTGTGCTTGTTCTCGATGTATTGAGTACGTTATTGACTTCAATTAGAAGAGTCGGGCCTCTTGGGAGCTACCCAGGTGTATGGCTTGCGATCACGAAGCACAAGCTTAGTTCATGTCCGACAAGGACCAATCACAGATAGAACCAGTTTATCATCAGAGGATTAGCCAAAACTGTTGAGCCACTCCAATGCTCACAATAGGAGCAGCTCTCAATAGGAGCGCAATCTGTGGGTGTGCCCTCTCAATCAACCGTCAGATAAAGTCCTACGGACCTAGTAAACCACCTGGGGTCTTACTCAAGACCTTTGGATCCAAGCATTTCCTCTTATTAGACCTTGGTCGGGTCACATATATCATAATGTGAGGTTCAAGTCATTACTTAGACAATTTAGATTTTATTTTAATGCACTTAGGGAGCTTCAAGCTTGAATTTAAGGCACACGCATACACACACAGACATACATGATGGGTCAGCCCGAATAGGTTGTTAATATGATATTTTTATCGTTGAAATGTGTATAGTGGTTAACCTAATTCAGACCTAACCATCTCTTTACAAAATTTTTAACCTGGCCTAATTGATTTTATCTTGTCACTTTTAGGCCCAGGGTCGAACTCAGGGAAGTGGGGTTCAAGTCGAGTTTCTACGTTTTCCTTAAAACGCGTCTCTTCCGTTCGTTTATTCTGTTTTTGGTATTTTTCTTATTTAGGTTTTTTTTCTGGTAATCCTTGTTCTTGAGGCACACCCTCAAAATTGTGTCCTTGGCTTTTAGCCAAAACAGAGTTTCAAAACACGTCTTGCTACTTGCAAGACGGGGTACCTGCAAATCAAAGATTATCTTTTCACTTTTATACCTTTTTTTATCTTTTTACTAAGGAGGAAGCTAACAGATAGAAAGTAAATATAGTAGCTATAGATATATATTTATATGTAGTATATATATAAAGGGGTGGGGGTGGAGGTGACGATGGAGTGTAGCACTATGTCGAGTCAGTTGACGTCTAGAGAGATGCAACCAACACGACTATGTGCCGCGTGGAGTGTGGATGGAGGATGGATGATGTATGGGACCACGCTTTTTTTGTACGCGTGTATCAGGGAATATCAGCAACTGGTGCAGATATCCCCGCGATACAGCGTATAATAAATAACATGAAAGTATATGTACATATGTATGTATATAAGTAAATATATCTATATATATATATAAATGTATAGTTATATATGTATAGATATATATATATATATAGATATATATGTGTATATATATGTATATAAGTATATATGTATCTAGATATATATATATATATATATATATATATATATATATATATATATATATATATATATATATATATATATATATATATATATATATATATATATATGTGTGTGTGTATATATAAGTATATAGATATGTATATATATATGTATATAAGTATATATGTATATATATATAAGTATATGTATAAGTATATAGATATATATATACACGTATATATATATCTATATACTTATACATATACTTATATATATATACATATGTATATATATATATATAGAGATATATTATATATATATGTATGTATACATAACTATATAGATATACTATGTATATAAGTATATATATATAATAGATATATGTATGTATATATATATATATATGTATGTATATATATGTTACTATATATAACTATACGTATAGTGTAAGTGTGTGTGTGGGTGTGTGTGTGTGTCGGTGAAGATGTGTGTGTGTTGGTGTAGTGTGTGTCTGTGAGTGAGTGAAAAAGAGAGAGAGAGAGAGAGAGCGGGAGAGAGAGAGAGAGAGAGATAGAGAGCGCCAGAGAGAGAAAGAGCGGGCGGGAGAGATCGCGAGCGTGGACGATGGCAGCGAGTTAAGGCGTCTGCTCGCGGCGGCGGACGTCTGACGCCGCGTCGTCTGAAGGCGGAGGCAGACGTCTGAAGACGGCGGGTGCGGGCGCGCCTTCGCGTAGGGTTCTGCAGGCCTACGCGAAGTCGACGAGCGGGCGATGGCGCGGAGGAGCGAGCGTGGAGGAGGTTCTGCGGTGGTCGCGGAGGGTCGCGGGGGTCGGCGCGAGGCCGTAACCGGCCGCTGCAGTGCGCGCGGCGGCCTGTCGCGGGTGCAATGGCAGAGGCGACAGAGCAGAGGACGGAGCGGAGAAGTGCCCTGCAGGCGTGCGCGGAGAGCTGAGCGCCTGCGGGGAAGGTCGCGGAGGAGCGAGGGGAGGTTCTGCAGTGGTCGCGTAGGAGGGCAGGGGGCGATGCGAGGCCGTAGCCGGCCGCTGCAGTGCGCGAGGCGGCCGGCTGCGGGTGCAACTGCGGCGTGGACAGAACGGAGACGGAGGCGGAGAACGCCCTGCAGACGCGCGTGGAGGCGGTGAGCGGCTGCGGGGACGGTCGCGGAGGAGGCGGGGGGTGCTGCTGCTGCTGCTGTTGCCGCGGTTTAGCTGCTGCTGCTTCAAGCTTCGGACCTTGAAGCGGCAGCAATGGTGTGGAGATGAAACCGAAAAGAAAAGAAGACACCACGCCCACCTGCTCGTTGAAGAGCTGGGCGGTGGTGTTCCCACTGTGGTGGTGAGCACCACAGTGGGTTCTCCTGCTCGCCGGGTGCCTCCTCGACGGAGGGCCGGCGTATGGGAGGGGAGAACGGTGGAGAGGAAGGTGGTGGACTGCAGGGTGGCGTTTTGCAGCAGCTCGCCCCCCCGTTTCCGTCGCGAGGAAGAGCTGCGGCTTTATAGAGGAGGAGAGCATGGCGGGGAGGCATGGCAGTAGCAGGGAGAGGCGCGGAGAGTGGCAGCTGCAGGGAGAGGCGCGGGAAGGACAGCAGGGAGAGGCGCATGGCGTGGACGAAATTCAGCCGCGGGAAGAAGAAAAACCGTGGGAAGAAGAAAGAAAGATGAAAATAAAATATGGGGAGGGGACTTTTGCAAAGAGACACTTGAGAAAAAAAATAATTATGCCAGCCATTTATTCATTTCTCCTCCTCTCATGATTAAATGCATGCATGCAACCGTTTTTACAAATGCGACTATAGGATTATAATATACATAGTTAATGCTAGAAAATAGCATAAGAAGGCATTCTTATAGGCGTGTTTTGAGGTGCAAACAATACACATTTCCTATCTAGGGTTTAATTGTAGTTTCACCATTTTCCCAGCCTATTGGGGCACCTACAAGACCCCCAATTTGGTTCCATCATTCTTTATGATTTCTAGTGCCAGAAACCCACATTTAGGGCAATTAGCATCTCCAATAAACTATATAACATTAGGAAACCCTACCTACAAACATCTATTGTTAGGTAATTCTGACCTAATGTTAGGTCAGCTTTCTACCTACAAACCTTTCTCCATTATTAAGCAACCAAGTAGGGTTTTAATTAACTTATTAAGTGCACTCAAAATCCGAACCCTTAGAGAACATCCTGGTCATTGTCAAGAGTAATAGCTTGTATCTCGCTTCCTAAATCAAGGGGCATCAAATTAAACATAGGGGAGGGAGGATGTAACTCCAACATCTCATGAATGGAGAGTTTATGGTAATCAATGCCATCATTAAGAAAGATTCTAAGAGGAGCATCTCCAATCCAAAAGTCAATTTACCATCATGAAATTCCCATTCAATGTGAGGGGACATTTCTCAATGTGCATCCCAGAGAAGACATTATCTAAAACGAAGGCTACGGGAGGAGTTATTGTGTGAACCATAGAGACTTCGAATAAGGGTTTCAAAAGGGGAATTAGCAAAAAGAATATTCTAGACTCTTTTCATTCTAAGAGCTTTTACAAATAATGAGAGATTGTGGACCTCGAGCTCAATTAACTCTTTAGGGAGAGTAATACCATTCTAGGAAATCCAATGATATGAGGGCCCAAAATCAGAATATCCCCAAAAGAACTTTGCAAAAGCAAATTCAATTCATTTGATAATGGTTTCAAGAATTTCCAAGATCAATAGGAGATGAATAGGCATGGAGGACAAAACATGTTTAATCAAAAGGGGGGCTAATGACGATAATAAATTTTCTTTTGAACCATCAGGTTTGTTGCTAATCCTCTCAATAATATGATTGAAGTAGGATCTCTTAGCATGACCACAAAATATAGGGCAACCCAAGTAAGTGAAGGAAAAATTACCAAGTTGGTATCTAGAAAGATGGAGGATGCAAGAGATCTTACCAGTTGGGAAATGGTGGCCAACATAGCAAAAACCCTTAGTGCAACTTCCTCTTTGCCCAAAGGCAAGCTCAAAGGATTGAATAAAGAAGAAAAGATGGGAGACATTGGAAACACTCCCATCGAGGAAGATGATAATATCATCAGTGCACATAAGGGCTAATGGGGCTTAATCCCACGTTTAATTGAGAAAGGTGTAATGTTCCCAAAGAGAGCAAGTTGATTGAGGCTTCAAATAAAGGGTTCTGTGAAGATATCAAATAGGAAGGGAGAAAGGGGATTACCTTGTCAGAAGTCACGGGAGACACGAAAGAAAGGGGATGAAATGAATCAACTTGAATTGAAGATGTGTCATGTTGCATTACAGGAAAGACTGCTTTCTGCGATGGTTCAAAACCGTCTCGTAAACATTCAACATCGTTGTATAATGCCATGGTGAAAGGGTGTGTTGCGTTAGTGTATATATCACAACAAAAAAATTGACCTACAGTAACAGTGTACCTACACTGACATCAAATATGTGTTACTGTAGGTTCTATTAGATGTTGCTAATGCTAGATACTACACTAGCGGAAACCTTTAAAAGAAAAACAAAATCAATGAGGGCAAATGTGTCTTGATCCTCGGACCGCTCTTTCCTCCCCTCGCCACTCCCTGATTGTAGCAAGGAGGGACAGCCACTCCACTCCTTCCCATTTCTCCACTCCACTCCACTCCACTCCACTACTTCCCATTTCTCCTCTCCTGCTCCTACTTGTCCCATGTCAGCCTCCTCTCCCCTCGCCGACCTCGTCCTCCCCTCGCTGACGTCGCCTACCTTAACTGCTCATCCTCCACCTTCCCTCCCCCTCCGCTTGAGCATACATCCCACGCTGTTACCGCTCTGCCACCCCCATGCTACTTGAGCATACGTCGACGCCCTAACCTCTATCAAGTCAACTCGATCTAATCGAAGCCCTAATCTCTCCCTTGATTGAGCGTCGCATTTTTGTCGACTCAAGTTAGTTAATCTCTCCCCTTATTGATAGAAGCCCTAATGCTCAGGTATTTTCTTGCTCTCGCAAGTAGATTGATCTCTTTTAGGTTGTTGGATATGATCTCTCACTTGGATCTCGTTGAGGTTTTTGTGTTGGATCGATCTCTCGCTAGGATTTTTCATTCTAACTTTTGAAATTGACATTCAAATCTTAAGATTTCTGATCTCTTGTTGATCCATTAATCAGATCTCTCCCACTCGATATCATATATGTGTTAGATAAATTTGTCTGTTAAATAGGTAAACACCTCCAACCATACAAATACTCGAACAAGTTTGTAAATCAAATTCCATACACATCAAAGTTAAACAGAACATGTTTTATCTCCATTATTGAGGTTGAATAAAGCCAGGTTCAACTAGATGAACCTAGATTGACATCCATCCCTTTGGACAAATGGGCAGGGTAACTGGTAAACACCTATAGCCCATAGACATACTTGGATGGGTTTTTCAAAATAAAAAACCATACCTGTTAAAGCTCAATACGGCATTCAGCATGGACAAACCCAAATTGGCATCCATTCTTTGGACTCTTACATGGACAATGTACTTACATGAGGTTGCGCAAATGTTTTTACAGAGACATGGGCATGTTCCACATGACTCTTGTATGTTGAATAGTGTTCCTTTTGTTCCTGATAATAGATTAGAGATGATACCATTTCCTCCTAATGCAAGAAAGAACCCAAGAAAGAATGCCAATTCGGAAAGTTTGGTTCTTCTTTTAAAGGACAAGACCCTGGTATCATGTATCACGACCACAGGGTCTTGAAGTGGATACTAAAAGTCGACTTTCTTCACAAACGCTAAATAGATTGAACATTAGCAAAATGTCCATTTTAGAACATCTACACTTCAAGCAATGTAATCGATGGAGAGACAATCCCAAAATAGGAAAATATCAGACTTCAATGAAAAGCAGAGGTGCACCACCTTACGATTTCTAGAGAAGTAAAAATCCACGTTGAATTAGTATGCTATATAGTCAACTTTTCATTGTTTTTCATTGTTTTTGTTTTTTTCGTTAATGAGATTGTTTTTGTTATTATGGATGTTGTCAATATTGTGTTCATTAGTATGCTATATAGTCGAGTAGTAGAAGCTGATTTTTGAATTTATGACTTATAAGCTTCAAATCTTATATAAAGAGTAACAAATAAAATATATTAAAATAACAATAGCACAACTTAGATATGTTGTGCCTTACTTAGCTATGTGGGTAAGAGGCAATTATATTTGTTGTATTAGGTATTGTATTGCATTCTTATTATTGGTACACTCTTGCTAGTATATGCCTATTATATATTCTACTTTGCCCTTTGAAGTTGAATGTTACCAAATAGTTAACAACAAAGGATTGATTCAGTGGTAGAGCACCCCATTGGTCTTCAAGGTAGTAAACAATGAGAGGCAACTAAACCATGAGTATTTCATTCGTCATGATACCTATGATTGATTGTTAGATTATGTTTGTGTTGTAGGAAGCGATGTATAAATCATGGATAGAGTCGAAAGTGAGGACAAGCACAGAGTACATGCAGGGCATTATGCGATTTTTGGATTTTGCATTTGTTAAGTCTTCGGTAGGTGGTCAGATTTTGTGTCCTTGTTGGAAGTGTGTTAATACTTTGTGGAGGACGAAGGATGAGGTGATTGATCATTTGCTTTGTAATGGCTTTCTTAAGAATTATGTGAATTGAACCTATCATGGTGAGACTTCTCGCACCTCAATCTCTAATGTGAGGGATGGGGATGTGGCCTTTGAGCATGATGTTCATGGATTGTTGGAGGATGTTTTTGTTGGAGTCAATGCAGATGCAGGATGCACGGAGAGTAATGACGATATTAATTTTGTTGAGGATGATATGGGATATGAAGGTGCTAGCAAACAAGGATTTGATAGAGTAGAAAAGGAACCACGTAAGATCTTTGATTTGATGAAGGATGCTAAGAAGCTGTTATGTGGTAACTTGAATGAGAGCAAGTTGGCTACCACTTTATATTTATACCATCTAAAGTGTCTAAACGATTGGAGTAACAACTCGTTTACTCAACTCTTGGAGTATTTAAGCTTGTTGCTACCGGAGGGTAATGGGTTACCAAATCCTCACAATGAAGCAAAGAGCATCATCGCAATCTTAGGCTTAAGTTATCTCAAAATACATGCTTGCCCAAATAGTTGTATGCTCTTTTGGAAAGACAATGAAAATGATGATGTTTGCTCAATATGTGGTGAATCAAGATGGAAGAACTTTAAGGATGGTGAGGATTCATTGGTTGATCTTTCTGTGGTAAAGAAAAAGAGAAAACAAGCTAATGTGTTGCAGTGGTTTCCTTTAAAACCAAGATTGCAACAATTGTTTGCATGTTCAAAGACAGCCACAGATATGAGATGGCATGAAGAAGGTTCTATTAAGGATGGCCTCTTAAGGTATCCTGTAGGCTCTTTAGCATGGAAACACTTTGATTCTTTGCATCCACAGTTTGTTGTCGAGTCTTGTAATGTTCGTTTGGGATTAGCTATTGATGGTTTCAATCCATTCAAGAATATGAATGTTTCCCATAGCACATGGCCTATCATCCTAATACCTTATAACATGCCTCCCTGGGTATGTATGAAACAAAGCAACTTCATCTTGTCCTTGTTGATTTCTGGTCCAAAAGCTCCTGGGGGCAAGATAGATGTTTATATGCAACCTCTCATTGAGGAGTTGAAGGAGTTGTGGGAGCATGGAATTGAAACTTTTGATACATCTAATAATGAAACCTTTTTGATGGGAGCTACATTACTTTGAATAGTTAATGATTTTCCAGCTTATGGAACACTTTCAAGTTGGAGTGTAAGGGGAGAAAAAGGGTGTCCCTATTGCGGTTATGACACTAAATCTTTTTGGTTGTCTCATAGCAAGAAGTATTGCTATATGGGACATCGGAGATGGTTAGATCATAATCACAACTTCCGCATGGATAGTGAGTCATTTGATGGGAGCATAGAGCATCGGTTGGCGGCTGTACGAATGTCAAGTAAAAGCATACTTGAGGTTGCAAAGTCGGTTGCCTTGTTAGAGGATGAATCATGCAATCCTTTAAAGAGATTGACCATCTTGTTTGAGTTGCCATATTGGAAGCATAATTTGCTTCACCACAACATTGATGTCATGCACACTGAGAAAAATGTATTTGACAATATTTTTGGGACAATCACATGCCAGGTCAAAAAGGAAAAGGATACTTACAAGTCTCGCAAAGATTTGGTAGTTATGGGGATTAGAAGAGACCTCCATTCGAAAGGAGTTGGAATGTGATTCCAAGAGCTTGTTATCAGATGATGAAGAAATTACAATCTTTTTTACCATATTGAAGGAGATGAAACTTTCAAATGAGTTATCGTGCAACATCTCGCAAGTGATACAAGTTAAAAAGAAGAGGGTAACATTGATGAGAACATATGATTGCCATATTCTGATGCAGGAGCTTTTATCGGTGGTTGTTCGAGGTTATTTACCTGATTGAGTGACAATTGTCTTAATTGGCTTATGCCACCTCTTTAAATGCTTGTGTGCCAAGGTTCTCAGGCCTTCATATCTTGATATACTACAATCCCAAGCCATTCTAACATTATGTGAAATGGAAAAACTATTTCCCCCTTCAGTTTTTACTATCATGATACATCTCGTCATCCATTTAGTAGAGGAAGCAAAGCTGAGAGGTCCTGTTTCTATCGACCCCTATTGAGAGGTAGTTATTTGTGAATTATACAATTATCTACTAGATGTCTTTTCAGAAATTGTGGTTACTAATATGTGAGCTTTTTGATGTTTTAGGTTCTTTCTGAATTTGAAAGGCTTTGTCAAGAACAAAGCTCATCCTGAGGGATCAATTGTAGAAGAATTCTTGGAAAATGAGTGCCAAACCTTTTGTTCAAGGTATCTTGGTGGTGGTCATACCAAATTTGATAGGCCACCGCGAAATGACAAGGATGTTATCCTTGAGATGGATGAAGATTTACCATCTCCACTAGGATGACCTTTAGGGAAGAAGAAAATAACAAACAAGCGATTCAATCTCAAGAAACAAAGAAGAGTTTCAAGGAAGAAGCTTCATTCATAGTCGCTATTTCAGGCACATCGTTATGTTCTCTTCAACGATGAAGATGTTAGTCCCTTTAGAATGTATGTATTGGAAATTCTTCATTTCTTTGATTGGATTATCATGATAAGTTCAAGTATCATGTAACTAGAGATTCATTGCCTTTTTGAAATAGGGAGCATAAGTCTATGCTAAGAAGGCATTATCGCTCACCTCGCCTATCTCACTTTGAACTTGATAGGATTCATAGCCTTCAGTTCAATGATTGGTTTCGTGATAAAGTGAGATTTTCGATTTTTTAATTATATATTCAACTAAATTTGAGTTAGTTTTTATCAATAAATGAAATTATATTACTTAATTTGTTGTAGATTGAATGTTTGGAGAAAGAAGGAAGTGACAAAGTTTCTCAGAAGTTGAAGTGGTTAGCTAAAGGTCCTTCTGACATGGTTATTACCTACAGAGGGTACATTATTAATGGGTTTAGGTTTCATACCACAGAATATGAGAAGGATTTGATGACACAAAACACTGGTGTAGTTGTCATTTCTAGTTGAAGTAGCTATTCTAGCCAAAAAGATGATCAGCCAATTGACTGGGAACAAAATTATTATGGTTTGCTAAAAGACATTCTCAAACTAAGCTATTCAGGGATGTATAGGGTGATTCTATTCAAATGTGATTGGGTTCATCCAACTAGAGGGTGCGGGACTGATGGCTACGGATTCACCATTTTTAATTTCTCAAACTTATCACATATAGGGAAGGATATCGGGGATGACCCCTACATCTTGGCATCTCAAGCATCGAAAGTGTTCTATATCAAGGATAATCAGAATGAAGGATGGCATGTGGTTAAGCGGGTCAAGGTTAGAGATGCTTTTGAAATTGTAGATGTCCAAAGTCTCATGCATGGATTTGACACAAGGAATGAAAAGGTGGCAGCAAATGAATCATCCACTTGGTTAAGAGATGTGAATGATTTGAATATTCATGTGTCTGACGAGGAAGCTTATTCAGATGATGATGATATTTGATAGGAGATGTTGCTTCACAAATGATGTTTTCCTTGTGAACATTGCAGCAAGTCTTTGTGTAAAACAATGATTTGAGAGCAGAAGTATATTAACATCAACATTTGTAAAAGAAAACAATGGTCCAAGATACAAAACTCCACATTTCATTTTGATGAAGATAAGTACCTAGAAACTAGTGATTTTCTTGCATTGCAAATTATTTTTCTTATTTTGGAGATTTATTAGACATTTTTCATGCAGCTTGTGACCTACACACATAACAAGAGAAAAAATAAGCATTCCACATTTCATTAGAAGATGTCATCTCGATAGTTATAAAGATAAGTCAAGTCACCAAAAGATGTACCCACTACAATCATTGTAGTTTTCTTTTCAAACAAAAAAAAAACACCAATCACTACATCTTTATGTGTAGCTAAGCAGGACAAAACACTGAATAAGCCAAAAACTAATACTAGGAGGAATTATTAAATGTTGAAACTTGAACATAGTAGGTCTACCTAATGTATTGTAGAAGTTGTAGCTAAGTATCAAGCATTCATTATGCTCAAGAAGTAATCTAAGATATTATTACATTCCATCTATTTGGATTAAAATCCATCAGGAGTGATGGCATTCCAGTCTCCAAATCAATGCAGTAGACCGTTCCATCTGATGAAGATGTGAATAGCATTCCATCATTATATGGGTTGAATCTGAAAATGGAAAAGACATTTCTCAGCGTACAAGTTTGGCTGATGGGAATGGAAATAGGATGAGGAAGGAATTATAATTACTTCATGTTGTTAAGTATGCAAGAATGTATTGACCCATAAATTGTCTTTTCATGTAGCTTCTCATAATCCCATATTCCAAGCTATCCTTTCTATGGTCAAATGTGAAAGTAAAATGTGTCATTCCAATCTATCTATACATATACAACTTGGAGGAAAAAAATGTAAATAGCAACACATCATTAACTATACAAATGAGCCAATATTCATTTTTATCACTTGCAGAAAGAAAAATGGGAAAATGGGGGACTACCATGCTAGCAAAAGCTACAACCTTTGCAGACTAGTAATGGGCTTTGGCATCGAGAACTTTTTTTTTTCAAGTTTGGCCATTCTTCATTGCACGTCCCACATAACAGCACGAATATCTAATCAGTGACACCAACATGACCTCCAAAGAACATAAGTTCCTTCTTATAAGGTGAAGCTGGTGCCTAAAGCCTTGGGCATAGCTGGAAATAGAAACTGATATTTCAAAAGCTGGATCACTAATGTTATGTGATACACACTATGGAAACATCCAAGTAGAAAAATTGTCTAGCTTCTTCAGGACAAAAGTTGATTTAAAGCAACAACTCATAATACTTGATTCCAAGTAGAAAAATTACCATTATCAACACATTTTACTACTAGAAGTTTATTGTAGTTCATGAGCTTTGCAATTTCTTTAGAAAGTGCCTTGACTTCTATTCCAGCAGTGATGGTTGCTAAAAATCACCAAACGATTGATCCCATAGGCCTACTGGAATTATCACATTAACTAGTGATGCTAGTAGTTGAAAATCACCAAACTACTAGTGATGCTAGTAGTTCAACTTCCAAGGGAATCACTTCTTGGCAAGGGGATGCCTACTCAAAGGTGAAGAGAGATGAGAAGAAAGACAGAGTTCGTTGTTTGGGAGCAGTTGCTCCCTGTAGAAGCTTCAACACCACAACATCCCCTCAATCTAATATCCATGAGACTTTGAATGGACTTTTCAGGATTATTTCTGGGATGGTCCAGATGTTGAAAGAATAATTTCCCATTGCCAACATGGATGATTGTTACGACCCGGTTCCCGAATCCCTACAGGACACGAGACCGGACCGACTCGACTATCCCAAGACCCAGTCGTCCAACGAGAAAGTAACCAAAAAGCAGGAAAGTAAACCACATTCACTATGCTAAGCAACTAACAGTAACAAAAGTACAGAAGTAAAGAAGTAAAACTACTACAGTACACACCACCACAACCGTAGAAAAGTAACCAGGTACAAGAATATAAAGTACTGAATGTAAGAGTGCAAATGTAAAGGTACAAGAGTCTACTCACTACAACAGAAAGAAGTACAACAAAGAAGCTACAACTACTGGGCTCTACTAGGCCTAGCACCATCTACAGCCGTAGGTTCTGGCTGCTCAACACCTGGACCTGAAAAGGGGTATAAGTACACAACGTCAGCGAACACTGACTAGAGTGGCAACCAACTAACTAAAGCAGTAAAAGTGGACAGGTAGCTGTTGTTTTCCAATTTCATTATTTCACAAGTTATTCCCTTTTTACCCATTCGTTTATTTATCAGATCTCTTTCTTGATCTTGAATGTTCCTCGTGGGAACGATCTTAATTTCAGTCTTTTCCAAAGAGTAGAAGGCACACGTGGTGCTCTCCTGGCTGGGAGAGTCCCCCGTGGTGATCCTACACCCAGTCAACCACCCCAAGGTCATGGACAGACATAACGATGACTACGACACGCGTGATAAGCGCACAGGTAGCTACCTCCCACTGGCATGCGGTCAGTCGTTTCCGTTAGCGGGTGCGCCCAAAGTACAGCATGGAACCAGTATAGGGCCTAGCCCTCTTAGTAACAGGGGTCTAGCCCCTCTCAGTAACCAAACAGGGGTCTCGCCCCTCCACAGCCCGTGCACCATCGTCTGACTACCTTGGTTTGCCCAGTGGGAGTAATAAGTCGATGTAGGGCGGCTAGCTGAACCCTGGGCCCCGTGGGGTGTCTAGCACTCTCCCTACACTAGTAGCTCTCCCTAGTACAGTGTACACGAGGGCCACAGAGTCGGTGCAAAGTGGCCAAACCCACCCCAGGTCTCAACCCGAAAGCGGCAAGCACCCCTCTACACTAAGAGTAACATGCGCTCCCCTTGGTACCACGTACTCAAGGGCCAGCACACTTCCCAACACATTTCCAGATCCATTCCATTTATTTCCAGGAGCTCAACTCCTAATTCCCTGTAGGGTTCATGCTCATATTCCTCAGGCCATGCCATACTAGGTTTTATCATTTCTATTTCCATTCTCGTGTTATACATATGAAACTTGTATTTCTTTCGTTCACATTTCCGTACACAGTTTATACACAAGTAGCTCGTATTTCCATCACTCACGTTACCATTCTCACTTTATATACATGCAGCTCGTATTATGTCATTTAACGCATACAACAGGAATTTACATACAACAGTTTGCTAGCACAAGTACTTTACATTTCATAGGCAGCTGTTATTTATTTACAAGCAATTGTTATCATTCTATCTACTCATTCAAGACTGCAATTCAATCATCCATTACAGACATTTCAAGTGTTTCTCGTTCTAGGATTCCTGCCATATCCTAGGTTCTAATCATTCATTCCACACATGCATTTAGGTTTTAATTAAATTAAGGGGAAGCCACTCTACCAGTAAACCCAGGAGTAGTGGGGGCTTGAACGGTAGGTGGTTCACGTGCTTGAGCAAGTCCCGAACCCACAACAGAATGGGATTCTATCACAAGGATCAATCACAAGAGAATATTCGGAACAGTATAGAAAGTCTTATCACAAGTAGAGGAATTCATACAGGAAACATCGGTATCTTATTTGCAGAAAACAGACCTCAAACGGATCCTAAACGGGTCAAAAATAGCATTTCTGACTCAAATCAGACGTCTGGAACAACTTCCAGACATCTTAAAAGTGTCCAGTGTCATACCTCAAGCCCTGCGCTAATCCTCAAACGTCTAGGAACTCTTCTGGACCGTTTGGACCCCGCTCCAGACGTTCGACCACCTCTCCGGATGTCTGGAAGCACTTCCCGTCGTCTAGTATGTCACCCAGACGTCTTAAAAGCGTGGGAGGGCGTGTCCTGCGCCTTCCCAAAGTGAATCCTGCACGCAAATACCCGATCTTCTCAAAATGGGCGTGCAAAAAGGGATCGGCGGAGCAGCCTGCATGGCCGTATCTGCAAAGAAAATGTACCTTCGCGAAGCCTTCTCCTCGGACGTCTGGCACCACTTCTAGACATCCGCACCATTGTCTGGAGGTCACTCCAGACATCTGATTCTGGGAAAAACCCAGAACCAGAACCTGCCTCCGCCCTCTCACGCCGTGCCCTCTCACCTGCAACTCCGGCTGCAGCAATGTCTGGGAGGACCTCCCCGACGCACTCCTTTGCCTCGTGCACACGCCGCTCCGGTCGTGTGCTCACTGGTGAGCTCCCACGCGAGCTCGCAAGCTCAACTCCTCCTCTCCTTCTCACGTTGCTCCTCCTCTCCTTCTCACGCCGCTCTCGCACTCTCACTCACTCTAGGAAGAAGAGAGGAAGGTGGCTGATGGCTAAGAAGTGAGGAGAACGAGGGTGGAGGAGGGGTTTTATAGATTGGTGGGTTAGGGTTTTGCTGAAGGCGGGGAGAGAGAGAAGAAGGGGAGGAAAAATGAGAGTACTGTCTGTGCGCAGCACGTGCACAGATGCAAGCTTGTACTCAAATTTTTCGATTTTCAAACCTCTGGGAATGTGTCCAGACGTTTGACTAGATGTCTGACCCACAATCCAACCGTCTTACTAGACATCTGACTTAATGTTTAGACATCTTAAAAGGCTCAAACAGCATGGGTCTTAACATTGTAACAAACTTAAAGGAAGTTTCATCCCCGAAACTTGAGCTAGCTAGGGTGCGGAAAAAGAACAACATACGCATAACAAACCTAAAGAGGACCGAAGCTGGTCCGAAAAGACGTACCCTCAAAAAGCTCCGGGTACCGCTCTCGCATTGCCACCTCAATCTCCTAGGTAGCCTCCTCGTACCTCTGGCTTCTCCACAAGACCTTCACCAGGGGTAGTTGCTTCTGTCTCAAACTCCGGATGGCTCTGTCTAGTATCTGCACTGGTCGCTTGGGGTAGGTCAAGTCGTCACCCACCTCGACACTCTCGTGGCTCAGAACGTGACTGGGATTGACGACGTACTTCCTGAGGTTGGACACGTGGAACACGTCGTGCACACCAGAAAGTTGGGGAGGAAGGACATGCCTGTAAGCAACGGATCCTACCTGCTCCAGGACCTCAAAAGGCCCCACAAACCTTGGCGTGAGCTTCCCTTTCACCCCAAAACGCTACAGGCCCTTCATGGGTGAAACGTGTAGAAAGACGTGATTCCCAACCTCGAATTGCACCTCTCTACGCTTCCGATCGGCATAACTCTTCTGTCTGCTTCTGACAGTGCGAAGCCGTCTGTGAATTTGCTCAACCACCTCCTGACTCTGCCAGATCAGCCTGGGGCCAACCTCCCACTTGGTTCCCACCTCAACCCAACTCAAGGGCGCAGTACGCCTCCGTTCGTACAGAGCCTCATATGGTGCCATGCCAATACTCGAATGATAGCTGTTATTATATGCAAATTCTGCTAGGGGCAAGTGCTCCTCCCAAGAGCCCCTCCAATCCAGTACATAGGCACGCAAAAGGTCCTCAAGCGTCTGTATCGTGCGCTCCGGCTGTCCATTCGTCTGGGGGTGGTATGCCATGATGAACCTCAACCGTGTCCCCAAAGCCTACTGAAACTTAGCCCAAAACTGGGACATAAAATGGGTATCCCGGTCGGATACAATCTCAAGTGGAACTCCGTGCAGACGTACCACGTCGCGATGCTAACTGTGCTGGTCCCAAGGTGACTCAGATTGGCAAGAAACATGCTGTCTTCGTCAATCTGTCTACAATCACCCAGACTGCGTTGTGTCCTTGCTGGGTAACGGGTAAGCCCGCCACCAAGTCCATGGTGATGCTCTCCCACTTCCACTCTGGCACTGGAAGTGGCTGTAACGGCCCTGCCGGCCTCTGAAGCTTGGCCTTCACCTACTGGCACACCAAACACTACTGCACGAACTCAACTACATCCCGCTTCATCCCCCTCCACTAAAAGTCACATCTCAGATCATGATACATCTTTGTGTTCTTAGGATGTATGGTGAACCTGGAATCGTGTGCCTTAGTCAGGAGCTCTCTCAACAACTCCTCATCCTTGGGAACGCACAAACGTCCCCTCATGTGCAGTACCTTGGTAGTAAAGGAGAAGTCTCCAGGGTCCCCTGACAGTACTCTGTCATGCAACGACTACAGGTACGAGTCTGCCATCTGTCCTGTGATGATGAGGTCTATCAGCTCTGGCCTCGCCTGTTGTATCACAGTCACTGCCCCACAGTGCCCCAGTAACTCTAGGGGTCACCAACTACCCATCTCCTCCATGAGTCTCCAACTTTGTGCCTGTAAACTTGCCAAGTGGGTGGGCGCCTTCTTGCTCAAAGCGTCAGCCACCACGTTGGCCTTCCCTAGATGGTAGGAGATGCTGCAGTCATAGTCCTTCAGGAGCTCTAACCAACATCTCTATCTCATGTTAAGCTCCTTCTGATCATATAAATACCTGAGGCTCTTATGGTCCGTGAATATCTCAAAAGTCTCACCGTACAGGTAGTGCCTCCATGTCTTCAGCGCGAAGACGACAGCTGCCAGCTCTAGGTCGTGGGTAGGGTAGCAATGCTTATGGGGCTTCAGTTGCCACGAAGAGTAAGCAACAACGTGACCCCGCTGCATGAGCACACCCCCTAACCCCTGCAAAGAGGTGTCCGTGTACACAATGAAACCATCACTACTGTCTGGAATGGTAAGCACAGGAGCCGAGGTCAGCCTCTCCTTCAACTCCTGAAAACACGCCTCACAGCATCTGTCCAAGAAAAGGGCACGTCCTTCCAGGTCAACTGTGTCATAGGACGTGCAATCTGTGAGAAACCCCTAATAAACCGCTGGTAGTAGCCTACCAGTCCAAAGAAACTGCAGATCTCTATCACTGTACGTGGTCTCTCCCACCTGATTACTGCCTCTACCTTGGCTGGGTCCACAGCCAAGCCATCCCCTGAAATCACATGACCTAAGAAGGTCGCCTGCCTCAACTAGAACTCGCACTTGCTGTATTTGGCATACAGCCTTCGTTGTCTCAATGTATCCAAAATCATCCGCAAGTGCTATTCGTGCTGCGCCTGATCCCGTGAGTAGATGAGCACATCATCGATAAATACTACCACAAACTGATCCAAATACGGTCTAAACACCCGGTTCATCAAATCCATGAAAGCAATGGGGTCATTGGTCAGCCCAAATGGTATGACCAAAAACTCATAGTGTCCATACCGGGTGCGGAAAACTGTCTTGGAGACATCGATCTCCTTGATCCTCAATTGGTGGTAGCCAGACCTCAAGTCTATCTTTGAGAAAATCGTGGCACCTCGCAACTGGTCAAACAAATCATCAATCCTCGGCAGTGGATACCTGTTCTTGATGGTGACCCTATTCAGCTGTCTGTAGTCCACACAAAGGCATAGGGTACCATCCTTCTTCTTCACAAATAATACCGGGACTCCCCATGGAGATGCACTGGGCCTCACAAAGCCTTTCTCCAGAAGGCCCTGCAATTGGGACTTGAGCTCTCGCAGCTCAAGTGGTGCCATCCTGTAAGGTGCTGTAGAAATGGGGCTGGTCCCCGGTGCTAGTGAGATCTCAAACTCGATCTCACGCTCAAGCGGTAGTCCTGGCAGCTTCTCTGGAAACACATTGGTTTACTCTCTGACCACCAGGATGCTCTGAAAGTCTGCCACGGGGCTGGGCTCTGCCACTACATAAGACAGAAAGCCCTCACACCCCTGGCCCAAAAGTCTCACCTCCCGTAGTGCAGAAATGCACCTGAAGCCTCCATCCACAGGCTGTCCATGAAACTCAAAAGAAGGCATCTCCGGTATAGAGAAGACGATCTTCCTCTCGAAACAGTCCACCAAAGCGTGGTAAGAGGATAGCCAATCCATCCCCAGAATCACGCCAAAGTCCTCCATCGGTATCACAATTAGGTCAGCGGGGAGGCTGTGTTCCCCAACACTGACCTCACAGCTGGTGTAAACCTCCTCAACTACAAACAGCTGACCACCTGGACCTCTGATTATGAAAGGACCCTCTAACAACACACAGTCCTATCCTAAACTGACAGCAAAACTAGCAGCAACAAACCAGTGTGTGGTGCCGAAATCAAAAAGCGTGTAAACTAGTCTGCTAGAAACTGTAACCATACCTGCCACCACTGAACTTGAAGCTCTGGCGTCTCTGTGTGTCAGGGCGTTGATAAGCCCCTCAGCTCTCGATGCGGAAGAAGCAGCCACACTCTGCGTCGGATGGGTAGCTGCTGGCTGGTACCTTCCTCACAACTCCTATCCTCCCCCACGAGCCTGGGAACCACGGCCACCTACTCGTCCTCCAGCGCTCGATGCAAGGAGCATTTACTGACCTCCAACCCTAGAAGGGCAGTCCCTCCTGATGTGTCCTGGCTGGCCACATCGGTAGCAAAGGGGAACTCGACTCCCACCCTCGGTAGGTAGGTTCCTGCTGACAGCTGGGCGGGGGTCCAGTGCTGGCAGCTGGCCCCTGATGAGGGCCCCAAAGGCCATTAACAGCCCCACAAAGCATGACGGCTCTCCTGCGGGTGCCGCGTGCCTCCTCTCTCGCCGGCCCTGTGAGTAGTCTGGCTAGTAGGGCCTCTTTCATCTGCTGTCAGTGTCACGTACGGCCGGGTTGGTCTCCTCATATGTCATAGCTACCTCCACCACTCTCGAGAACATAGGCAGCATTAGGGGTTTGACATACCCCCGAATAGCAAGCCGGAGCCCCTCGGTGAACCTCCACAGGCGCTCCTCCTCAGTAGCCACAGCTGTTGTAGCGAAATGAGATAGCTCCAAAAAACTCGTACGATACGCGCTGACTGATTTAGTCGACTTTCCGCTTTGCATTGTAGTATTTAAGTGGTGGAAAAATCGACTAATCAAATAAAAATAACCACTCATAGAAGAGCGGGTCGTGTCCACAGGGAGGCAATTATGCAATAAACTGTCGATTATTTTATATTCTTTCAGTAATTGTGAAATCCCTATTCAAATCTGACATAAAATGCGATGGAAGGTAGATTCACAATAACTTAAAAAGATAAGGGTATATGTGCAGTTTTCATTCACTGAAATCTTCAATAAATATATGATAATTTTATGTAATTTTCACGTGACGTGTATTAGAGAAAATTAGTGCACAAGTTAAGTCCAAAACCAATCTTGAAATAGGTGAATATCATTAATGTGTAATTATCAGAGAATATGAGTATGCATGCGCAATTTTGTCACACTATAATAATAATAAATAAAAATCAAATTCTGGTGGCAATGGCAGTGAATGTAATTTTTAATATGACAGGAAACAGAGCATTTGCTCCTCCTCGCGAGAGAGAGAGAGCACCGGCGGGGCTTTCACGAGCAAGGGATGTTGGCGAGGATGAGGCCGATCCGATGGAGGTTGCGGCGTCGACGGAGATGGCCGGAGGTGGCCGGTCGGTGGAGGAGAAGACGCCGGAGGAGGCTGCTGCTGTCGTGAAGGTGCTGTGGCTGTGGCACAAGCGCCCACAGGAGGGGTTTGGCGTGCGCGCACCTGCGGGTAGGAAGGAGGGCGCAGTGCTGTGTCTGCGGGCTGAGGAGCGGGTCTGTGGGTGTTGCGGTGTGCGTGGTGCCTGCAGCAGCAAGCACTAGTTGCTTGCGGGCGCAGGTTGCGGTGCTTGCAGAAATTAAGGGTGCGCCTAGCTGCCTGAAGGAGGGGGCGTGGGTGAGGCGGTTTGCAGATGTGCCTGCAGGATGGGCACAAAGGTGGGTGCTGGAGGTTGAGGCACGTTGGGGTGTCTGCAGGTCGCTCTGTAGTGGAGAGCACTGGAGGAGGAGGAAAGCGTGTGCTGGAGCGGGTGCGTGAAGATGCTGCGACGCGGTGCAGCGCTTGCGGGGGTTGAAGGCGCTGGAAGGGAGGTAGCGCTTGTGGGTGTTGAAGTGGAGCGGGCGCTGCGATGTGCGTGGTGCCTGCAATAGCAAGCGCTGGACGCCTGCGGGCGCAGGTTGTGGTGCCTACGGGAGTTAAGGGTGCGCCTGGCTGCCTGAAGGAGGGGGCGCGGGTGAGGCAGTTTGCAGATGTGCCTGCAGGATGGGTGTGAAGGCGGGTGCTGGAGGTTGAGGCCCGTTGGGGTGTCTGCGGGTCGCTCTGCAGTGGAGAGCGCTGGAGGAGGAGGAAAGCGTGCGTTGGAGCAGGTGCGTGAAAATGCTGCGGCGCGGTGCAGTGCCTGCGATGTTGAAGGCACTAGAAGGGAGGTAGCGCCTGTGGGTGTTGAAGCGGAGTGGGCACTGCGGTGTGCACGATGCCTCCAGCTGCAAGCGCTGGATGCTTGCCGGCGCAGGTTGCGGCTGGAAGGAGCACTGCAGATGAGTGGTGTGCGCCTGCGGGTGGGCGCGCGCTGGTCACAGTGCACGCTTGGGGTGGAGTTGTTCCTTGCCAGGGGGAAGATGGCCCTCCTCTCCTTTCTCTGTGTGCTTTTTAACTCCTCTCCCTCCCCGCGTGCATGAGTTAAGGGATTTTCAAATTCCTTAATTATTTCTAGCCGGCGTTTGTTGAGGGAGGGCAGCGGGATATCAGATAAACGTCCGAGAGGAGTTGCGGCTGGCTGGAGAAAAGGGAAAAGATGCCGCCGGTTGTTGGGGAAATTTACTCCCCAACCCTTGCTCTTTCTGAATATAATACCTGCACATAAAAACAATAAAATCATTACATATTAAGTTATAGAATGTTATAAACTTAAATCATGATGCATACAAATATTCTACAACTTAATTGCAGTTATTAACACACCTAAACGGTACGATTAAAGTTACTTAGGCTTAATATTAGTCCATTAAAATGGACTCATCAAATACCCTCATGCCTAAGATTTGCTAGTCCCTAGCAAAAATGAAAAATAATAGAAGTAATCAGAAGATTTCTTCTTTTCTTATTTCAAAACTTTAGAAATCCAGACAAATGTGAAGTACTGATAGCCTAGGTAACAGATCCAAGTGAAAAAAGCCAATTCGCATTGGAAGTTCGTACATCACCCTTGGCAAATATTTCTGTCAGGATAGGCAACTACCTCCCTCGGGGATAAAGCAGAAGATAATCTGTAATTTGACCCCGACGTTTGGCTTAGGTAGGAGATTTCGAGTAGCATGGATTTGTATTTGGTGGCACTCACTCATCTGGTGCTACATACAGTCTAGTACTGCAGACTCTAGATCTCTAGATTATTAGACAAGTCAACTCTGAGAGAGGCTACACAATTGTGCTCTCTTGATGTTCCAGGGCACTCCTTTCTTTCTGAGATCACAAATCTCACCAGATTTAGAAATTGTACTCACTATTTGGTGGCCTCACATGGCATCCACACTTCAATTAAAGTCCTAATAACTCTACAACTAAGTTAGAGTCCTCAACCAGTATTCGGGCGATCAGAAATACTAGAAGATAGGTATGAGTCATATTTGGTGGAACACGATAGGTGTTCTGTTGCCTTAGAAATAGTGTTACATTATAAACTTGGACTTTTTTCTTTGTAATATAACTATTTCTTCTTTTTCTTCTTTTTTCTTTCTCTCTTCTTTTTTTTATTATTATTTCTTTTTGTTTTTGCTTCTTTTCCAATCAACACAACACAATACGGACTTTTATTTACGAGGCATTATTAGGGATGATGATGGTCAAGAGGAAGTTGTGTGGCTTATTTGGTGGAAGTGCCTATTCTCGGCACCGAGAAGAAATGGATAGGACAGACGTATTTCTGACCTTTGACACTATTACCCTCCTTCAGCCGAGGACTCTATGAAGGACGGCCGTAACCATCCATCATAGTTATAGCTTTATTAAGACTTAATCTCTGTGTATCTGCCTTATTTGGTGACTCTCAAGAATTCACTCAAAGTATGCACATAGGAACAGAGAGTGAAAACTTCTCCTAACTCTGAAGTATCATCATCTAATTATCCAAAACTTAAGAGTTCTTGCACTAGACTTAGTGCACCAGTAATCTCTCTACTTTCTTCTCACAAATATGAGGTGGATTTACTGGAAGATAGTATGCCTGACTCCCTATGAACTATCCAAGGGTTCAGTGGACTATAAATGCTTATTGGTTTTCCTCAAGGATCCATTACCCAATCTACGTGCACGTGAAATAAATGTACTGGATTCTAAACTTAGGAAATAATTACAGGCTACTGCTGTCGGAGGAGGCTGCTACTGCCGTGAAGGTGCTGTGGCTGTGGTGCAAGCACCTGAAGAAGGGGTTTGGCGTGCACACGCCTGCGAGCAGGAAGGAGGGCACGGTGCAGTGTTTGCGGGTGCCTGCGGGGTGAGGCATGGGTCTGTGGGCGCTGCGGTGTGCGCAGTGCCTGCAGCAGCAAGCGTTGGATGCTTGCGGGCGCAGGTTGCGGTGCCTGCGGGAGTTAAGGGTGCGCCTGGCTGCCTGAAGGAGGGGGCGTGGGTGAGGCGGTCTGCAGATGTGCTTACAGGATGGCCGCGAAGGCGGGTGCTGGAGGTTGAGGCGCGTTGGGGTGTCTGTGAGTCACTCTGCAGTGGAGAGAGCTGGAGGAGGAGGAAAGCGTGCACTGGAGCGGGTGCGTGAAGACGCTGCGGCGCGATGCAGCATTGGAAGGGAGGTAGCGCCTGTGGGTGTTGAAGTAGAGCGGGCACTGTGGTGTGCATGGTGCCTGCAGCAGCAAGCGCTGGACGCCTGCAGGCGTAGGTTGCGGCTGGAAGTAGCGCTACAGATGACGGTGTGCGCCTGTGGGTGGGCGCACGCTGGTCACAGTGCACGCTTGGGGTGGAGTTGTTCCCCACAAGGGGGAAGATGGCCCTCCTCTCCTTTCTCTGCGTGCTTTTTAACTCCTCTCCCTCCCCGCGTGCGTGAGTTAAGGGATTTTCAAATCCCTTTACTATTTCTAGCCGGCGTTTGTTGAGGGAGGGCAGTGGGATATCAGATAAACATTCGGGAGGAGTTGCGGCTAGCTGGAGAAAAGAGAAAAGATGCCGTCAGTTGTTGGGGAAATTTACTCCCCAACCCTTGCTCTTTTTAAATATAATACCTGCACATAAAAATAATAAAATCATTACATATTAAGTTATAGAATGTTATAAACTTAAATCATGATGCATACAAATATTCTATAACTTAATTGTAGTTATTAACACACCGAAACGGTACGATTAAAGTTACTTAGGCTTAATATTAGTCCATTAAAATGGACTCATCACTGACAGTCATCGTCTCCTGGCGGAGAGTGTGGAACTCCCGCCTCCTCTGATCCTGCCATGTCTACGGGAAGTACTGCTCGCAGAAGAGGGCCACAAACTGGTCCCACGTCGGCTCTGCCCCCTCCTGACCTCTAACCGCCCTCCACCACCTGTGTGCTACGCTCTCTAGCTGGTTTGTGGCAAAGGCCACGCGACACTCTACAGGGGGTGAAGGGTGTCAAACACCTTCTCAATCTACTCGAGCCAGTCCTCCGCCTCAGTCGGGTCCTCATCCCCCTTGAAGGAGGGGAGCTTCAGCTTTCGGAACTGTCCGAAAAGCTCGTAGTGTCGCTGTAGTGAGGGAATGGGTCCACCCCCTGCCGGGTCCTTGATGTGCTCGGAAGTGTCAGAGTGCGGTGGGGGCGGTGGAGGACCACCCCCTCCCTACGTCCAGCGCTACGTCGGTCTCGTGTCCCACAGAGGACTCCCCATCCACGTCCCCAGGGAGAGGCGCCCGTGGAGGCGGGTGGAGCTCCTCTCGTACAATCTCCCATATCAGCTGGGCGAGGTCCTGGGCCTAAATGCCCGGAAGAAGTGGCTGGTCCATTGAAACGTCGGGCTCAGCACGTCCGCCCCTCCGACCTTGTTCACGGCCGCGTCCGTGGCCCGCCTCAATGACTCCACGTCGAGGCATCTCCTGTACAGGAGATGCGAACAACAGAACAGGAAGACGTCAATTCCAACGGATATTCAGTAAAAGAACCTCAGAACAGATGTCAAAAGGTACGTTGTGGTGGTTACTCTAGTTACGAGCATGTGAATTGGTTATTCTCAAGCTAGTTGGTTCACTTCTTGGGACGACCTTGCTCTGATACCATCTTGTTATGACCCGGTTCCCGAATCCCTACAGGACACGAGACCGGACCGACTTGACTATCCCAAGATCCAGTCGTCCAACGAGAAGGTAACCAAAAAGCAGGAAAGTAAACCACATTCACTATGCTAAGCAACTAACAGTAACAAAAGTACAGAAGTAAAGAAGTAAAACTACTACAGTACACACCACCACAACCGTAGAAAAGTAACCAGGTACAAGAATATAAAGTACTGAATGTAAGAGTGCAAATGTAAAGGTACAAGAGTCTACTCACTACAACAGAAAGAAGTACAACAAAGAAGCTACAACTACTGGGCTCTATTACGCCTAGCACCATCTACAGCCGTAGGTTCTGGCTGCTCAACACCTGGACCTGAAAAGGGGTATAAGTACACAACGTCAGCGAACGCTGACTAGAGTGGCAACCAACTAACTAAAGCAGTAAAAGTGGACTGGTAGCTGTTGTTTTCCAATTTCATTATTTCACAAGTTATTCCCTTTTTACCCATTCATTTATTTATCAGATCTCTTTCTTGATCTTGAATGTTCCTCGTGGGAACGATCTTAATTTCAGTCTTTTCCAAAGAGTAGAAGGCACACGTGGTGCTCTCCTGGCTGGGAGAGTCCCCCGTGGTGATCCTACACCCAGTCAACCACCCCAAGGTCATGGACAGACATAACGATGACTACGACACGCGTGATAAGCGCACAGGTAGCTACCTCCCACTGGCATGCGGTCAGTCGTTTCCGTTAGCGGGTGCGCCCAAAGTACAGCACGGAACCAGTATAGAGCCTAGCCCTCTCAGTAACAGGGGTCTAGCCCCTCTCAGTAACCAAACAGGGGTCTCGCTCTTCCACAGTCTGCGCACCCTCACCTGACTACCTTTGTTTGCCAAGTGGACGTAACAAGTCGATGTAGGGTGGTTAGCTGAACCCCAGGCCCCATGGGGTGGCTAGCACTCTCCCAACACTAGTAGCTCTCCCCGGTACAGTGTACACGAGGGCCACAGAGTCGGTGAAAAGTGACTAAAACCACCCCAGGTCTCAACCCGAAGGCGGCAAGCACCCCTCTACACTAAGAGTAACATGCACTCCCCTTGGTACCACGTACTCAAGGGCCAGCACACTTCCCAACACATTTCCAGATCCATCTCATTTATTTCCAGGAGCTCAACTCCTAATTCCCCATAGGGTTCATGCTCGTATTCCTCAGGCCATGCCATACTAGGTTTCATCATTTCTATTTCCATTCTCATGTTATACATATGAAACTTGTATTTCTATCGTTCACATTTCCGTACAGAGGTTATACACAGGTAGCTCGTATTTCCATCACTCATGTTATCATTCTCAGTTTATATACATGCAGCTCGTATTATGTCATTTAATGCATACAACAGGAATTTACATGCAACAGTTTGCTAGCACAAGTACTTTACATTTCACAGGCAGTTGTTATTTATTTACAGGCAATTGTTATCATTCTGTCTACTCATTCAAGACTGCAATTCAATCATCCATTACAGACATTTCAAGTGTTTCTCATCCTAAGATTCCTGCCATATCCTAGGTTCTAATCATTCATTCCACACATGCATTTAGGTTTTAATTAAATTAAGGGGAAGCAACTCTACCAGTAAACCCAGGAGTAGTGGGGGCTTGAACGGCAGGTTCACGTGCCTCAGCAAGCCCTGATTTTGCAACGGAACAAGGTCCTATCACAAGGATCAATCACAAGAGAATGTTCAGAACAGTATAGAAAGTCTTATCACAAGTAGAGGAATTCATACGGGAAACATCGGTATCTTATTTGTGGAAAACAGACCTCAAACGGACCCTAAACGGGTCAAAAATAGCGTTTCTGACTCAAATCAGACATCTGAAATAACTTCCAGACATCTTAAAAGTGTTCAGTATCATACCTTAAGCCCTATGCCAATCCTCAGACGTCCAGGAACTCTTTTGAATTGTCTGGACCTAGCTCCAGACATCCGACCACCTCTCTGGATGTCTGGAAGCGCTTCCCATCTTCTGGTATGTTGCCCAGACGTCTGAAAAGCGTGGGAGGGCGTGTCTCGCGCCTTCCCAAAGCGAATCCTGCACGCAGATACCCAATCTTCTCAAAATGGGCATGCAAAAAGGGATCGGCGGAGCGGCCTGCATGGTCGTATCCGCAAAGTAAACGTACCTTCGCGAAGCCTTCTCCTTAGACGTCTGGCACCACCTCCAGACATCTGCACCATCTTCTGGAGGTCACTCCAGACGTCTGATTCTAGGAAAAACCCAGAACCAGAACCTGCCTCCGCCCTCTCGCCTGCAACTCCAGCTACAGCAGTGTCAGGGAGGACCTCCTCGACGCACTCCTCCACCTCGTGCATGCGCCGCTCCAACTGTGCGCTCACCGGTGAGCTCCCACGCGAGCTCACAAGCTCAACTCCTCCTCTCCTTCTCACGCTGCTCCTCCTCTCCTTCTCACGTCGCTCCTCCTCTCCTTCTCACGTCGATCCTCCTCCACGCCGCTCTCGCGCTCTCGCTCGCTCTGGGAAGAAGAGAGGAAGGTGGCTGGTGGCTGAGAAGTGAGGAGAACGAGGGTGGAGGAGGGGTTTTATAGATCGGTGGGTTAGGGTTTTGCTGAAGGCAGGGAGAGAGAGAAGGGGAGGAAAAACGAGAGTACTGTCTGCGCGCAGCACCCGCGCAGATGTGAGCTCGTACTCAAATTTTTCGATTTTCAGACGTCTGGGAATGTGTCCAAACGTCTGACCTGACGTCTGACCCATAGTCCAGACGTCTTACCAGATGTCTGACCTAAAGTCCAGACGTCTTAAAAGGCTCAAACAACACGGGTCTTAACAATGATATTATGCAACATGCAAGGCAATTGGCTGTGCAGGTATGATTTGATACATTTATTTGACATGAATGATATTCACGTATTTTAATATAATTTGAATGTTTGCTTTGTATATACAGGAAAAGGCGGGACAAGTAGGACAAGCAGAGGTATTCAATTATTTTATTTGTATAAAAGATATGAACCTTTTGTTTTGTAATTATACAATTTGACTATGTTTGGTAATTATTTATTGCTTCATAGACTTCTCATGCTAGAAGTGTACCTAGCAATTCTCGTGGAGATAAAGGGTCTTGATCATCTATCTACCAACCATAAGGTATATGATTCAAATTACATATTTTATATTAACAATATTTTATGCATAAGATGTCACCTAGTGATTTTGGATGTATACATATGGATACCCTCACATGTATTTATCATACACATAATAATATTATTTCCCTCATTTAAGTCCCAATTCACCCAAATCCTTATCTATTCCTTTTGACCTCCCATTCCCTTGCTATGACACCACAACCTTTACGATAATATCCCATTTACATACTATCTTATTTCTAGCAACCAAGAAGCCCTTTACGCAATGTGAATTAATTAATACTTTTCTCTCAATGAAATGCTATGTGAATCACAATTAATACATGGGTCATGACTAATAAACTTCTTGAAATGGTTTTAAAATCTTGCCACTAAGGGATTAGTTCAATGGTAGAGCACTTCACTAGTATCCATGAGGTCATGAGATCAAATTTCATGCCCATCACATTTACTTTCTCAAAAAATTATTTTTAAAATCTTGGGACTTTTGAATCAGGTTATTCCTTCATGTTGTGTGTATTTTTCATTTTAGATTCTATAAAAATGTGCCATATAACTTGGCTTTATTCTGCAGGTGATCTCAAATTTCCATTCATCTTTTTTTTTATCTTAATGAATACGTAATGATGATTTTATTTTTGTATAGGTAAATTATAATATCATCTTTTCTTTTTAGGAGTTCTAACATCATATTTAATGATTTGCAGTTGTGCATTACTTCAAGTTGATCAAGAACCTTTATGAGTTGCTCAAGATTTCATAGTTGAAGTACTTGATTACTAACAACTATTAGAACAATTAGATACTTGTATATAGAGAGAGGGATTGATGGATAATTGTGGCTTATGCCACTTATAGTACTTGTAGATTGACAATGTTCTTTTAGAATCATTTGGAAAAATTGTTCCATTGAATGTACATTTATGGTTTCATGGATAATTCAATTCGTTATTTCAAAAGAGTTATATTTTGTATATTTTTCTTTAATCTTACTTGAATGAAGGTAACCATTGTTGTTGATGATAAGATTAAATATTAAATCTATTAAAATATTTCTTTGATATCTATAGTGATAGATTTAGTGATGGATGGTTGTGTTGGAATTATGTTAAAAAGACATTTAGAGTTATTACTTGTGGTGATGGTTGTAGCAACATTTTTTTACCCTACAGTGATGGATAAAGCGTTGTTTCTACTATCACAAAAAATGGCCATCTTTTAGGATATGACCATTACTATAGGTCTAGGTGCAACACCGACGGTAAAAAACCGTCGGTGTTGCCTACAGCGACGCCTCTTAAGAGAACACCTTCAATGACTGTCGGAATAGCTACTTAGACCTACAGCGATGTTCATTTTGACCTATACCGACGGTTACTGACTGTCGGTGTAGGTGCAGAATGTTGTTGTGTATGACAGTTACGTTGGATAACCGTCGTATATACAAAAGAATAGACGACGATTTCTATAATCGTCGTATAATTGATACATACGACGGTCTATCAGGAAACCGTCGTGTATTACTAGTAACGGCGGGTAGCTACCCATCATTTATTCTAAAGATTTGTCCGTGTTTATTCTTGCGTTTACATTACACAACGATTTTCTAACCGTTGTTTACTTCACTAAACAACGATTTCCAAACCAACTATCATGTAAAGGATCATCGGAGGAGGCCCCAATACATTTTGAACGGGACTGGATTTGATGTTATGTGGTGGTTATAGGATATAGATGATGGTTGAATAACCATCGTTTAATTAATATAAACCATCGCATATAAAGATTTATTTATTTTTTTAATGATGCAAAATGTAGGTACTATAGATGTGTTAATCTATAATACCTTTAAATACTAATCGAAAGCAGTTGACATATCACAATATACAACAATAGAAAATAGTTTCACACTAACAAAAAGAGTTACGTCATAATGTTAAAATATATATGTAATTATTACAAATATGTAAACTTAACTAAGCGAAATACATATGAACTTAGCTAAGTAAATAGAGAAGTAATGTAAACCTATGCCTCAGCTCCTACCCCATGTCCTACTCCAGTACCACCGAAGTCATCGTCGTCTCTACGAGGCAAGTATAAGTGTAATCCCATCTGCTACCCCGTAGAAATGTCATCATCTCCTACATCTCCACTCTTTGCTGCTCCATCGCTTGCCTCCACTACTCCATGAATTGCTTGGCATCTTGCCAAGCTTAAGTTTGCTGTTAGAGCTGTGAGGTGACATTATAGAGCTACTGCTGCATTTACTGATTTTCTTGCTGCAGCGTATGAACCTGAGTCTGCAGCTGCTCGATGATAGCTGCAGATGGTAACTCTTTCCGCGCATACCAGCTAGAGTTCGTCTAACTCCTTCCCCCACTACGAACGTCCATGCTCTAGAGGCATGATACTCCTAAAAGCCTCCTTAAGTGTCATAAGAGGCTGTTGCTGAGTTCCAGAGGAGGCATCTAGAGCAGGGGGATTAATTAAGTTTATTATTTCTCCCTACAAATTACAAATTAAATTATGCTGAGCAATTTAATGTCATATAAAAATAATTATAAAATTTAAATGAAATGATAATTAAATGTTACTTACATGTTTTGTTTGGTATGCCTCATGTATCCATGTTCGCTTACCATCGGTGGTGACCTTATTATATGAGTAATCTCATAAGCACCAACCCAAAGCCCGTCAAGTAGCTTAGTTGGTGAGTAGGCTCATACCACTTAAACAGGAACAACAGGTTTCTAGTTAGAGTCTCGGCTAACCTGTGGGGATAGGTTTCCAGGTTATTTATCCTCCCTGCCTAGGACGAGCGTCATCATCACAGACACCAACCCGATCGAGTGTGGCACTATCATGTGAATGTGACTGTAAATATATTTCAAATTGTAAGTACTACTAATAACTAAAACTTAAATTAAAAATATAAAAGTGAAATAATAAGGAATTACTTACGTATTTTACCTTAACTCTATCTATACTCGTTCGACCCAAACAGTAGATCTGTTGGTGGACCTTTGGCCCTATTGCCTTTGTTCTTCTTCGCCTGATCCTATACATATAACATATTGTAAGGAGAAAATAATTAAATCATTTATTACAAAATACTCTTAGAAGTATTTATATTTACCTCTCTCTCGGGCTTATTCCAATGCTCATAGCAATCTTTTCATACAATGCCTTCTCATGTGATGATATTTTATTATAAAACTAAATTATACAAATAAACTGTCAAAAAAAATTTATTAAGTAAATAATATTAAAATTGATAATATTACATATTTCACCTGTCTCTTCATCGTCATCCTCCAATCACAATGTCATCTCATAGCATGCTTAAGAATGTAGTCGATTACATTCGGATTGTCACCCTAATCAAAACTCACATGTATTAAAAAATGATATAAACGAATTAAATATGCTTGAACTTAACTTAATTGTATATATATGTTAAGAATTATTTAACTCCGTATTACGAATAAGCTGTCTTGTCACCTCCTTTGGGACCCTCCACCAGTTAAAACAAGAAAGGGGGATAAGCTCTTTTAACATCTTAGAGAGTCTGCTGGTGAAAGGATGATAGTTTGGATCTTCTCCAGCTTTGTTGATGTATGTACTTTGATCCTCGTTTCCTCTGGAAGTGCATTTAGATTTACATTTCTTGTCGGATCTCTTCCTTTTTTTCTCTTGCCTCATAAGAAAAATATAAAAAAAATTAGAGCATTATAAACAAATTTCAATAATTAAATGTTGAATATGAGTAAGATTTTAATTATAATTCTTACCAAAATTTGTCCCTCCCTCAGCCTGAATGGCTTTAAATGTGCAAAAGTCTGAAACCTACACTTTAGATTTGGAAAAGCATACTAGAATCAATTTTTATTAGCTAGTACTTTAATGTTGCGACAAATCTTCATACTACTATATGATTATTATTGTTGTGACATTATTTTCCAATTCTACTAAAATTGCTATACACTTGTATGCACCAAAGTAAGGTGTTGTTGCATCATTGGTTAGCTGGTGGTTGTTAACGATATAGTTAACTATTTAGGTTCAACTATTTGTGGGAAATTGTTGAGGGTTAAGATGCCTCCAAATAAGCTTATGGTGGATTGGTCAAGGACCAATTGTGTTGCAAAGGGTTGGATTGCGTCCATAAGTAATGTAGTTATATAGTGATTCCTGGTGGTCATGTAAAATCTCGAGATAGGAGAGCTTAGGTAGTGGATTGACTTATGTAGAGGAATCTATACTTCAAAATGATGTCATCATTTGTGATTTGAATACTTGTGCAATCGAACATTTGTGAATATATTATTCTTAAAAACATCTATATTTGAAGATATTCTAATGATATGTTTCAAACAAAGGTTATTTCTTAAGAATCGTGGATTCAAATTGAAGTCAAATTAGGAGAAGTATTCATCTTCTCTGGTGCTATTCCTCCCTTCTTCACACCCACATGCCTAATGGGTGTGCTTGGGTCTAGACTACTTGGTTTGAGCTTCTCTAGATTGTTTTGCAATGCTCTAGTCAAAATTCTTCACATTGCATTTATCAATTCTTCAACTTATAAAGCTAAATTTGCACCAAATTTCCTTTTACCTTAACAATTGTTGATGCATAGAACCTGTGACTTTGTAATCATACTCTTGAAATTTCATAATTATTTGGCAAACTCATCATATGCGATAATCAACATAATCGTTACAACTTTACAATGAAATGTCTAATCAGTTGTTCAAGATGAATTTTAAGTACTTAAGCATTTTCTAAACATTAAAGCTGCATAACTAACATTGTCCCATTGATTATTGTTTTGACATTCACCTTTAATATTGTGTCTGCATTCTTCATTCGCCGTAGTTATAATGTCTCAACAGCATTTACCATCTGGTTAATGTGTGGAAGGAAGGTAAGGATCCTTCGGTAGATCTTGCTGAGGTTTGTGAAGCCCACTTACAGTTTCTAGGTTCGATAATTTTCTTTATCATGTGTACACATTTCAATGCCATGGTGAGTACGTGCACTCCTCGATGAAACCTAAACTGAGGAGCTTCTGAACTTGGACACTTCCACTTCCCATCATCCCACAGCCTACTTTCAGAAGGTATTTTCTGATACTCGTCCATTGCTCTCTAAAGCTTAAGATGACAATTTTGATTACCATAATTAATTAGCAACCTACTGATTACAGTACGTCACTGCAAAAAAACAACCTTTTTAAGCATTTATTTCCTAAATTCTAGACAGCTAAAAGATTGTCTAAATGTTTAACTCAAACTAATATAAAATAAGATCTATGTCCTTTCAACATGTCTGCCTGATCTAAATCAAATCATTTCAAAAGGATATGTTACGATAAATCTTACTTAATATTATTTTAATTAAATATTCAAATTACTATAATTTATGTGGACGAATTAAGCATTTAGGAAGATTTTTTCTCTTGTAATGTGGTAAAAGCTAAAACGACCAACCAACGAGTGAATAGCAACAAGCTGCCTAATCCTGTTAACAAGCCAGTGAAAAGATTTACAGACACAACAAATTAAATCAAAGTGACTACCATGATAGTTAATTATTTAATAATTGAAACGGAATAAATCCTCGTGACCAAGTGGACTAAATTCCTACAGGGAATGAACATCGACGACGGAAGGAGACGAGTTTACCATCACTGTTGATCGGTCGATGCCAACAGACCCACTTGCTATTCTGTCTGATTCCTCATTCCAAATCACTAAAAGGCAGATATTATTCTGGAATTATGAGAATGGTTAGAGATATATGTTCGTCTCGATCTCCTTATGCAAAGGATAACTTTGTTTCTAGGTGTCTAACGTCCAGTTCTGTTTTCAGCTATTTTGAAGCTAATGAAATGAATCAGGCATATGCTCAAGTTCTGGATCATCCACTTGGAAATTATAATTTAGAATATTTACGCATAAAGTTCGTGTTCCAGACATGCGAGTTTACTTGAACTGCGTGGATCCAGAAGGCATTTACCTGATCTGACACGTTGAATTCCATTTAAGAATTGGCTTTTGTGTTTTTCTTTTTTTTTCAGAGTGAAAACCTTCGTTAAAAGGGGGTGAAAGTCATACAAATGATGCAAGAAACTGAGGAAAATCCGTCACCCAAAAAAAGAGGTGAAACACAACCCCTGATAAAGGGGGACACAGCAACACAAAATATTTAAACTGAAACTAAAAAAAATAGAAAAGAAACACCACAAATATGAATTTGTGCAGCATTGGGAGTCCAACCACTTCATGCTGCTCGAAGATACAACACTATAACCAAAAGAAACTCCTAGCTATCAGCACTAATGAGAAATCCGACAAGCCGAGCACCGGAAACAAAGTGGGCAACTCTTAGTTGTGTGAAACGTGATGTCTTGCATGATCCCCAAACACACACTTGACAAGAAACACTTAACAAAACCAAGCCCAAAAACGGTCGTAGCCACGTAGGCAAGATGACGGTGGAATGACACGACCTATGGGACCTTCAACCATCACAATAGAGCCACCAAACTGACTGCTGACCTTCAACTGCAAGCATCCACACCACGGCCACCCACAACAGCTACCGAAGAGGAACGCTGCTGCAGCCCAACAACACCTGATCACCCACCAACATCCAAGACGACTGGATTGATAGGATCGATGGAATATGGAATATGGCTATGCGCACAAATACTTAAACAAAATGTTAGTAATAACAAAAAATTTGCACAAAATACAATCACAGAAATTGGCGCAAGATATATAGTGGTTCCCCTCCCTTGGGTACTCCACTACTTAAGCCTCCTAGCTTAGGATTTTTAACCCGATTCTCTCAACCCCGAAAGAATCAATTTACTAACCGAGGTAATTAACAAGTTACCTCAACCCAAGTACAATAACGGGTCTGTTACAACCTAACGAGCAAATGCTCAAATACAAAAGAAGTACAGGTGTAAGAAAAACTAATCTTACAACTAAGTTCCTAAGCCTCTCAACAATATATAGAATAATATTACCGATTTGAGAGCCTAGAAAGAACGTGATTCGCTTCATAGATGCGTAAGAAAAATGCGTCGTTGAGCTTGCAAGAATACTATGAGAGTGGATGGCAAGCTTCTTCTTTCTCTCTTGTGAATATGGTGGGAATTTGAAATTTTAGCTCTAGGATTTTCTCCTCTTTTCTTGTCTCTTGTGTGTAAACAAAGTGTCCTAGGGTCATTTTATAGAGTTTAGGACCTAGGATACTCATCTACTAGACGTTGGGAATTAATTTCCAACATTCACAATGTTAGAATTAATTTTCTAACCGTTCAGAATTGAGCCAACGGCTACCTGGTATCAGTACTAAAATACCTGTACCGGTACTAGCAGCTCACTACTACCAGTATAAGAGTCATGGTACCGGAACTCGTTGCTTCCAGATTTGGGTTTCAAACTCTTAACATAAATCTATAACCTATTTGTATCGGTACTGATCATTAGTACCGGTACTTGTTATTTCCAGTACCGGTACTAATTATGAGTACCGGTACTTGCAGGGTACAGGTTTGTTTCTTTACAAAACCCAAACCTGTAACTCACATGTACCGGTACTTGTGGGTTAACAAATACCTTTTTTAAGTGATTTAATCAATTACGTTATTTGAAAATGATTGCAATATTAATCATAATTTATCTCTAATTATTTTTACGATCTAAGTGATATTATCTTGTTAAGAGGCATATATAATCTATAAAAATAAAATCTAAACTAAAGAAACTAAAGTCGAAGATGATCTTATCCTCGACTCTCCTTGTCATCTTGCCTTCTTCTTATCATGATCTTCTCCTTTTCATCAAGCCTCCATCATTTCCTATTTGCCTTGCTTTTTTACCTAAATTTGAAAAAAAAACTTAATTGCAAACATTATCCATAATAATTTTGTTAACACCAAAACAAGATGTGGAACAAGGTTCCAACAATCTCCTCCTTTTTGGTGTTGACAAAATTATCTTGCAAATAGATAATTAAAAATTTAATAATATTATATGAAGGAAAAATTTTTATTTTAATCCTCCCCCTCAATATAAGCTCCCCTTAAAAATATTACTATTTGCCCTTTATTTTTCTCCCCCTTTTTGTTAATCACAAAAAATGAAGAAATATCATACCATAAAGTTTACCAATAGTAAAATGATGAATGTGGGTACCAAGCTCCATTAGGCCATCGTTCTTGATCTTCATTCAACCTATAGAAAGGTTGAAATGTTCCATTGTGTGCCTTGAACACCCACTGATCTCTTTGATCTATTCCTACAAAATAAATATCTTTTCTAGATACCCATTTTCTTGTGGGTCCTTGATGGTTAGTACCTTTCAAATCCTTAGGTTTATAGATCACTTTAGTGTTAGATCTATAATTCTTAGGATCTTAACCTTTTGATAAATCTATGTATGTCTAGGTGCATGTGATTTAATTTGTGTGTTCTTCTTATTATTAAACTTGGCTTTTAAATTATTACAAAATTCTGTATTTAGCCTAGTTGTTGTTTTTAAATTATTTAAAGTGTCCTCAAAATGTTCATAAATGTCCTCTAGTTCTACTATTTTTGCATGCAATTGTGAGTTAGTCTCTTTTGACATTTCTAATTATATTTCTAAACATGACTTTTCTAATTCTAATGTTTGGTAATTATTCTTTAAAGCCTTATTTTCCTTTTTAAATGACCTAGCTTTTTGATATAGCTCTTCATATGCTTCTAATAATTCTTCAAATGAAAAATCAGGGTTTACCTCGTTGTCTGTATCTTCTGAAGTTGCCACCAAGCAAAGATGTGCGATCTCGTCTTCAGATTCCGATTCGCTAGAGTCGGTGTCCATGTCGAAGTCGCTATCATCCTATGTCACTTTAAACACTTTCTTTTTCTTCTTCTTCTTGAGCTCCTTTATTTCTTTCCTATTGTCCTCCTTGTTTATGGGGCAATCCTTTTGTAGGTGATCATTTCTCTTGCATTCATAGCAAACAATATCAGATGAAATTTTATTCACTTTCTGACCTTGCTTTTGAAGAAATTTCTGGAACTTTCTTGTGAGTATCTTTATCTCTTCATCTTCAGATTCCGAGGTGCTTGAATCCGAGTCCTCCTTGATTGCTCTAAAAGCAATGCTCTTCTTCTTGCTTGTCGCCTTCTCCTCGTTCTTCTTCATATTCTCCAATTGGACTTCATATGCCATGATGCTTCCAATTAGATCATCCAAGGAAAGAGTAGAAAGGTCTTTCGCCTCTTGGATGGCTGTGGTCTTCGGAGACCAATCACTTGTAAGTGATCTTAAAACCTTTCTTACAAGCTGTTCTTCTTTCAGCTTGATTCCAAGATTCTTCATGGGGTTCACAATCTTTCCAAACCTCGTGTACATATCTTTGATTGACTTTCCTTTTATCATCTTGAAACACTCATATTCTTCGATTAGAATGGAAATACGAGTTTCTTTAACCTTACTCATACCTTCATAGGTGATTTGCAAAGTATTCCAAATCTCGTAGGCAGACTTGCATGCGGAGATCTGGTTGAACTCTTCCCTTGATAACGCACAATAGAGTGCGTTCATTGCCTTCACGTTGCCGACAATTTTCTTCTTTTGATCCACCGTCCATGCCACTCCTTCCAGCGGTTCCGGATCCATGTACCTCTCTTGAATGAGAGTCCACGAATCTTCATCCATGGCTTTGAGGATGACTTGCATCCTCCTCTTCTAATACCCGTAGTCCATCCCATTGAAATAGGGAGGACGGGCGGATGATTGTCCTTCCATGCACCTTGTTATAGATGCCATTGCGAGTTGATTTGTTACGTCTTCTTGCAACCTGCTCTGATAGCACTTGATAGGATCGATGGAATATGGCTATGCGCACAAATACTTAAACAAAATGTTAGTAATAACAAAAGGATTTGCACAAAATACAATCACAGAAATTGGCACAAGATATATAATGGTTCCCCTACCTTAGGTACTCCACTACCTAAGCCACCTAGCTTAGGATTTTTAACCCGATTCTCTCAACCCAGAAAGAATCAATTTACTAACCGAGGTAATTAACAGGTTACCTTAACCCATGTACAATAATGGGTTTGTTACAACCCAACGAGCAAATGCTCAAATACAAAAGAAGTACAGGTGTAAGAAAGACTAATCTTACAACTAAATTCCTAAGCCTCTCAATAATATATAGAATAATATTACCGATTTGAGAGCCTAGAAAGAACGTGATTCGCTTTGTAGATGCGTAAAAAAAACACGTCGTTGAGCTTGTAAGAATACTATGCGAGTGGATGGCAAGCTTCTTTCTCTCTTGTGAATATGGTGGGAATTTGAAATTCTAGGTCTAGGATTTTCTCTTCCTTTTCTTGTGTCTCTTGTGTGCAAACAAAGAGTCCTAGGGTCATTTTATAGAGTTTAAGACCTAGGATACTCATCTACTAAACGTTGGGAATTAATTCCCAACGTTCATACTGTTGGAATTAATTTTCTGGCTGTTCAGAATTAAGCCAACGGCTACCTGGTACCGGTACTAGCAGCTCATTGCTACCAGTACAAGAGTCCTGGTACCGGTACTCATTGCTTCCAGATTTAGGTTTCAAATTCTTAACACAAATCTGTAATTCACTTGTACCAGTACTGATCATTAGTACCGATACTCGTTACCTCCAGTACCGGTATTGATCATGAGTACCGGTACTTGCTGGGTACAGGTTTGTTTCTTGACGAAACCCAAGCTTGTAACTCACATGTACCGGTACTTGTGGGTTAACAAGTACCTTTTTTAAGTAATTTAATCAATTACGTTATTTGAAAATGATCGCAATATTAATCCTAATTTATCTCTAATTATTTTTACGATCTAAGTGACATTCTCTTGTTAAGAGGCATATACAATCTATAAAAATAAAATCTAAGCTAAAGAAACTAAAGTCGAAGATAATCTTCTTCTCCTCGACTCTTCCTTGTCATCTTGTCTCCTTCTTATCATGATCTTCTCCTTTTCATCAAGCTTCCATCCTTTCCTGTTTGCCTTGCTTCTTTACCTAAATATGAAAAAAACACTTAATTGCAAACATTAATTCATAATAATTTTGTTAACACCAAAACAAGATGTGGAACAAGGTTCCAACATGGACCGCCGTCGGCCAACACGATTTGTCCACACAGCCACACGATCACGTGTCCCCACCACACCACTCGCCACGTAGCCGCATGTCTACACCATGCCGACCTCCACACAACCACATGCCATCGCCGACTGCCGCATAGCCTCTCCACGCAACTAGCGCCGACCGACTCTCCAACCGCAAGTTGAGTGCATGACGATCACGCACAGCCATCGCTAAGAGATGCAACATGATCGCGCACAGCCGCACCTCGTAACGAACCCCCTTGACCTCACCGCAACCGCCACCACACAGGACACTATGAGCCACCAATTGCCATGCATGTCAGAGGAGAGGACCTATTGGAGTAGTGGAGAGGTCCGGTAGGGAGATTGGGGTGATCCGACAATTGGGGGGGAGGGGGCGATTGGTCCCGTAAGGTCATTTGGGGCCCCAAGTGTTAAGACCGAGACATCAAATGCACTTTAAGACGTCTGGGAGTTGGTCCAGACGTCTTGTCAGACGTCTGGATGCTTTCCTAGACGATTGGAAATAAATTTTGGCGTGCGTACGATTGCGAGTCTGCGCGCGTACGCGCGTAGACTGTAACCCGTCGCCCTCTTCCTTCTCTCGCTTCCCTCCCCGACTTGCAGACGCCTCCCCCACGCCTTCAAATACCCCTCCCCTCTCCCTCGTTCACCACCCCACCATCTCCTCCTTCTTCCAGCGTGAGCACGAGAGAGAGAGAGCGAGGGCAGCAGCTGCTGCTGGGTGCGGTGCAGAGAGGAAGAGGTGAAGCAAGAGGGAAGAAGAGGGTGAGCATGCGAGGAAGAGAGAGAGCCCGCCAGAGCAGCTCGAGGCCGGCTGGCATGCGCACGGAGGGGCGTCGTGCGAGGGAGATCTCCCCTGGTGCTGCTGCAGCTCGAGCAGCGGACGAGCGATTGCGTGGTGAGCTCGCGCGCAGTGGGAAGAAGGCGAGGAGGTTCTGATTCTGGGAATTTTTCAAAAAATCAGACGTCTGGACGTACGACCAGACGACACGAGCAACGTTTGCAGGGAGCTCCAGATGACTGAGAGGTACGAAATTTCTCCTCTACCTCCTTTTTGCGGATATGGCCATGCAGGCCGTTCCGTCGAAGTGCTGAGACATGTCGTGCTGAGGAGGCTTTCGTCGTGCGTGCAAGTTTCGTTTTGGGAAGGCGCGGGGACATGCCCTCCCACGCAGTTCATACGTCTGGGCACAGCACCAAACGGCGGAGAGCGTCTTCAGACGTCCGGAGAGGTGGTCGGACGTCTGGAACTGGGTTCAGACGATTCAGCAGGATCCCTGGACGTCTGAGGAGCAGCGCAAAGTGAGGTATGACCTGGATCGCTTTTTAAGATGTCTGGAAGGTGTTCCAAACGTCTGATTTGAGTCATTGTTGTCGTTTTTGACCCGTTTAGGGTCTGTTTGAGGTTCGATTTCCGCATTTAAGATTCCGTTCTTCTTAGAATTAGTTCTTCTACTTGTTTAAAATACTTGTATCCTGTTCTAAGTGGTTCCTTGTGATTGATCCTTTTGTTAGGACCTCTTTCTATTGCGGCTTTGGGGGTTGCAGAGGCACGTGGACTTGCCGATCAGGCCCCCATTACTCCCGATTTTGCGGGTAGAGTGGCTCCCCTTAGTTATTTACAAACATTAATGCATCTCTAAAATGAATGATAGATCCTAGGGTATGGCATGAATCCTAGGACCTGAAAACTAGATTGAGTGATAGATCCTAGGGTATGGCATGAATCCTAGGACCTGAAAACTACATTGAATGATAGATCCTAGGGTGTGGCATGAATCCTAGGAACAGAAACACTGAAACAAATGTCTTGAATACCTGAATTGTAGTCTTGGATAAGTAGATAGAATAATGATAATTGCCTGTAATTGGATAACAGCTGCCTGTGAAATGTAGAGTACTGTTGCTAGTAACAACTACATGTAATTCCTGTTGTTTGGAAATTAAATTTGAGCTGCTTGTATATAAATTGATATTAAAAGTTGGAAACATGGGCTAAATGTGAATGAAACTGAAATGATGAAACCTAGTATGGCTTGGCCTGAGAAATATGAGCATGAACCCTACGGGAAATTAGGAGTAGAACTCCTGGAAAATAAATAGCATGGAACTGGGAAAGTGGATGGGGAAGTGAGCTGGCCCTTGAGTACAGAGTACCAAGGAGAGCGATTGTCCCCCTATTTAGTGCAGAGTAGAGCTAGTCGCCCCAGGGACCCAGGGTTAGGTCTGGCCACTTTGTACAAACTTTTGGCCCTAGTGTACACAGTATCGGGGAGAGCTACTAGTGTAGAGAGAGAGCTAGCCACCCTACTGGCCCCAGGGTTCAGCTAGCCATCCTACACTGACTTGTTAGGCCCACTGGGCAAACCAGGGTAGTCAGGCGAGGGTGCGCGGACTGTAGAGGGGCAAGACCCCTGTTTGGTTACTGTGGAGGGGCTGGACCCCTATTACTGAGAGGGCTTTGCCCTATATTGATTCCGTGCTGTGCTTTGGGGTGCAGCCGTTAACGGAAACGACTGACCACATGCCAGTGCGGGGTAGCTACCCATGCGTTTATCGCGAATGCCGTAGTCACCGTTACGTCTGTCAGTGACCTTGGGGTGGTTGACTGAGAGTAGGACCACCACGGGGGACTCTCCCGGCCAGGAGAGCACCACGTGCTACTTCTACTTTTCGGAAAAGACTGCAATCGATATCGTTCCCATGACGAACATTCGAGATCAAAAGAAAGATCTGAGAAATAATTCAAGAAAGAGTAAGTAGAGAAATAAATAAAGAAATTAAAAATAACAGCTACTTGTCCACCTTTACTATTTTCTTAGCTAGCTAGTTGCCACTCTACTCAGCATTTTGCTGACGTGTCACATTTGTCACCTTTTTTCAGGACCAAGTGTTGAGCAGGCAGAGCCTACGGTTGCGGAGGGTGTTGGGCCTAGTAGAGCCCAGTAGTTGTACTTTTGTTGTACCATTTTTCTGTAGTAGTGAGTATTTCTGTTTCACCTTGTACTCTTTTATTGTAAACTTTATATTTCTATACCTGTTTTTAAACTTCCTACTGTTGTGGTGGTATGTACCGTAGTAGTTCTTTTCTTTACTGCTGTACTCTTATTACTGTTAGTTACTTGCTTTGTGAATGTGATTTATTTTACTGCTTTTTGGTTACTTTCTCGTTGGACGACTGGGTGTTGGGATCAGTCGAGTCAGTCCGATTCTCGTGTCCTGTAGGGATTGGGGAACCGGGTCTTAATAAGATGGTATCAGAGCAAGGTCGTCCCGAGAAGTGAACCAACTGGTTGGAAAATAACCAATTCACGTGCCTGTACTAGAGTAGCCACCACAACGTACCTTTTGACATCTGTTTTAAGGTTTCTTCATTGGATATCAATTAGTATTGACGTCTTTTCTGTTCCGTGTTTGCGTCTCCTTGCAGGAGATGCCTCGACGAGGAGGTAGCGAGGCGGGCCGCGGATGCGGCCGAGGACGAGGTCGGAGGGGTGGGCGCGTTGAGCCCGATGCCTCAGTGGACCAACCACTGCTTCCAGGCATTCAGGCTCAGGACCTCGCCCAGCTAATACAGGACATCGTGCGAGAGGAGCTTCACCCGCCGCCACGAGCACCTCTCCCTAGGGCTGCAGAGGGGAGTCCTCTGTGGGACCACGAGATGGACACGGCACTGGACGCGAGGGATAGGGTGGGCCTCCACCACCCCCACCTTCCTCCGACACTTTCGAGCACGAGGCTTCTTTACCTGGAGGCATACCAGCTTCCCCACTGCAACCCCACTTTGAGCTTTCCAGACAGTTCCGGAAGCTGAAGCCCCCCTCCTTCAAGGGGGATGAGGACCCGACCTAGGCGGAGGACTGACTCGAGCAGATTGAGAAGGTTTTTGACACCCTTCGCCCCCTGTGGAGTGCCGCGTGAACTTTGCCGCGTACCAGCTGGAGAGCACGGCACACAGGTGGTGGAGGGCGGTTAGGGATCAGGAGAGGGACGAGCTGACTTAGGACCAGTTCGTCACCCTCTTCTACGAGCAGTACTTCCCCTAGACGTGGCAGGACCAGAGGAGGCGGGAGTTCCACACTCTCCGCCAGGGGACGATGACCATGAGCGTGTACCGCACGCGTTTCCTGGAGCTGTCTCGTTTCGCAGCAACAGGCATGGCTACTGAGGAGGAGCGCCTTTGGAGGTTCACCGAGGGGCTCCGACTTGCTATTCGGGGTTATGTCAAAGCCTTGAAGCTGCCTACGTTCTCAAGGGTGGTGGAGGCAGCTATGACGTATGAAGAGACTAACTCGCCCGCACGCGACATTGACAGCGGGCGGAAGCGGCCCTACCAGCCAGACTTCTCACACGGCCGACGAGAGAGGTGGCACGTGGCGCCCATAGGAGAGCCGTCATGCTTTGCGAGGCCATCAGTGGCCTTTGGGGGCCCTCGACAGGGGCCAGTTGCTAGCACCGGACCCCCACCCAACCGTCAGCTGGGACCCACTGAGGGCGAGAGTCGAGTCCCCCTTTGCTACCAGTGTGGCCAGCCAGGCCACATTAGGAGGGACTGCCCGTCTAGGGCTGGAGGTCAGCAGATGCTTCCCGCGCCGAGCACTAGAGGGCGAGCAGGAGGCCCAGTTTCGAGGTGTGAGGAGGAGGACAGCAGTCGCGGGGAGGGTACCGGCCAGCAGCTACCCATCCGACTCAGAGTGTGGCTGCTTCGTCCCACCTAGCGCCGAGGGGCATATCAACGCCCTGACACACAGGGATGCCAGAGCTTCAGGATCAGTGGTGGCAGGTATGGTTTCAGTTTTCGACAGACTTGTTTACACGCTTTTCAATTCCAACGCTACACACTCATTTATCGCTGCCAGTTTTGTTGTTAGTTTGGGACAGGATTATATGTTGTTAGAGAATCCGTTCGTGATCAGAGGTCCGGGTGGTCAGCTATTTGTAGCTGAGGAGGTGTACACAGGTTGTGAGGTCAGTGTTGGGGGACACAGCCTTCCCGCTGACCTGATTATGATACAGATGGAGGACTTTGGCGTAATTCTGGGGATGGACTGGCTATCCGCTTACCACACCTTGGTGGGCTGCTTTGAGATGAAGATCGTCTTCTTTATACCGGAGTTGCCTTCTTTCGAGTTCCACGGGCAGCCAATGGATGGAGGCTTCAGATGCATTTCTCCACTTCGGGCGGCGAGACTTTTAGTCCAGGGGTGTGAGGGCTTCCTAGCTTGTGTGGTGGCAGAGCCCAGCCCTGTGGCAGACTTCCAGAGTATCTCGATGGTCAGAGAGTACCTCGATGTGTTCCCAGATGAGTTGCTAGGACTACCACCCGAGCGTGAGATCGAGTTTGAGATCTCACTGGTATCGGTGACCAGCCCCATCTCCACAGCACCGTACAGGATGGCACCACTTGAGCTGCGAGAGCTCAAGTCTCAGTTGCAGGATCTTCTGGAGAAGGGCTTTGTGAGACCCAGTGCATCTCCATGGGGAGCCCCGGTATTGTTCGTAAAGAAGAAGGATGTACCCTATGCCTTTGTGTGGACTACAGACAGCTGAATAGGGTTACCATCAAGAACAGGTATCCGCTGCCGAGGATTGATGACTTGTTTGACTAGCTGCGAGGTGCCACGGTATTCTCCAAGATAGACTTGAAGTTTGGATACCACCAGTTGAGGATCAAGGAGGTAGACGTCTCCAAGATAGCTTTCCGCACTCAGTACGGACACTACGAGTTTCTGGTCATGCCGTTTAGGCTGACCAATGCCCTCATTGCCTTCATGGATTTGATGAACCAGGTGTTTATACCGTACTTGGACCAGTTCGTGGTAGTATTTATTGATGATGTGCTCATCTATTCTCGAGATCAGACGCAGCACAGATAGCACTTGCAAATGGTTTTGGACACACTGAGACGACGTAGGTTGTACGCCAAATACAGCAAGTGTGAGTTCTGGTTGAGGGAGGTGACCTTCTTGGGTCATGTGATCTCCAGGGATGGCTTGGCTGTGGACCCAGCCAAGGTTGAGGCAGTGCTCAGGTGGGAGAGACCGCGTACGGTTACTGAGATCCACAGTTTCTTGGGACTGGTAGGGTACTACAGGTGGTTTATCAGGGGCTTCTTGCAGATTGCACGTCCTATGACACAGCTGATTCGGAAGGACGTGCCCTTTACTTGGACAGACGCTTATGAGGCGTGTTTTAGGAGCTGAAAGAGAAAGATCTGAGAAATAATTCAAGAAAGAGTAAATAGAGAAATAAAGAAAGAAATTAAAAATAATAGCTACTTGTCCACCTTTACTGTTTTCTTAGATAGCTGGTTGCCACTCTATTTAGCGTTTCGCTGACGTGTCACATTTGTCACCTTTTTCAGGACCAGGTGTTGAGCAGGCAGAGCCTGTGGCTGCGGAGGGTGCTGGGCCTAGTAGAGCCCAGTATTTGTACTTTTGTTGTACCATTTTTCTGTAGTAGTGAGTATTTCTGTTTCACCTTGTACTCTTTTATTGTAAATTTCATATTTCTGTACTTATTTTAAATTCCCTACTGTTGTGGTTGTATGTACTGTAGCAGTTCTTTTCTTTACTGCTGTACTCTTGTTATTGTTAGTTACTTGCTTTGTGAATGTGATTTATTTTACTGCTTTTTGGTTACTTTCTCATTAGATGACTGGGTCTTGGGATCAGTCGAGTCGGTCCGATTCTCGTGTCCTGTAGGGATTCGGGAACCGGGTCGTAACACCAAGTAGATGCAAAAGAGGTTTTCTACCGGAAAGGAGGGAAGGAGTGGCTGGTTGTAAAGAATGTTCTTTTAGCAACTTACAATACGCTTCTTGTTTGACTCTCTAGAATTGGTTTTTATGTTAAGACCAGTGATAGTGTCCGCACTTTATTGTGGGAGTTCTTGAAAATTTTAGGTATCTAACTTTAGCATATGATGTAGCTAATATTTGAAAAGTTCACTCTAATGAAATTTAATCTACAATTTAACGTTTGTTTGCATTGAATACGATGATTAATAATAAAACAATTATGGGGGTATCGCCAAATTTTATTTAAAATACAGCGAGAGACTCACTTAATTTCCTCAATAGACAATCATCTTATTGATTTTGGAGTAGAAATATATATAAAACAGTGGAAGGGACTATGCAAATTGAAGAGAAAGGGAGGAGAGAGGGGCTATGAAGTGGAGGTAACTAAGAATAAAGAGAGGGTTCCATTATGTGGGATTTGTTTTGGAGGAAAAGTGGTGATTTTTTAGTGGAATTTGTTTTGATGGAAAGTGATTTTTCTATGGAATATTTTTGGGTGTTGCATGCAAAATTCTTTAAATAGGGAAAAATGTAGCTGACATACTTATAATTAAAAATTTCTCCTGATATGTATTGCATAGCTAAATTTCAAATAAGATTTATTTGAATCATTATTTAACACTTTGTAAATTATTATATAAATTTATTTACACCATCAACTAATAATATATAGGTTTGCAACTCACAATAAATGGTCGACACTTAAAAAGTATCAAATTCTAATGACTTATCTCTCTTAATTCTTGGTTATTTTTTCATCTTTTATCGGTATTAATTAATATGGTATCATGGTTTCTTTTCATGATTGGAAAGATATATAAATGATATCACGTTGATATATATATATATATATATATATAATGGCGGCAATACCAATAATCTAGTAAACATTATGTGATTCATTAATTTAGGGTAATGTTAATTGGAGATTGCATAAGTTTTTTTTAATTTTTTTAAAAATAAACTTCTATTAAAAAGGGGAAGAACCCTAGTTTTAAAAAAGGGAAGAAAAAATATCGCCTAGAATGGAGGAACGTCAAGATACAAAATAACAATACAAGAAACTAAGGATAAAAAAAAATGTCTCGAGATTGGAAATCGGACATTCTCTCGAAGAAAAACGACCATATGCTCGTAGAACAGCAAGAGATCGAATGAATTGAACCCTAACTCTCGTTAGAAAATTCCACCATAACTTACATGGGATCACACGTGATCTCCTACAAGATTACACTAAAAAATAAAGAAAAATAATTGACAACAGCTTCAACAACCAAAAAGGCATAGCAACATGTGAAACCGCTCGAAATCATCGCCAACCACGTCTCTACATCAGAGCATCGTCGTGCATCCACGATTCCTGATGTCGAGCTTGCCAAGCCAATCGCAGCTTCGTTCGCTACAACCACCGTCGCAACGACCGGGATGCCGACCGCAGCCCAACCAAGGTACCGCCCGAACGTGCGACCACAGCGAAGTTGCTAACCACGATCCGATCAGGACGACCCGTTGTCGATTGACGAAGTTGCTAACCACTGATGCTACGACGACGACTCGGCAAACAATCGTGATGACTCGCTGACAAACGACCACCACGGCGAACGGCCACAACGATCTGCCACAGCGATTGCCCCTGAATGAACCTCTAGCTAACCCACACTGCCTTCGCCACGATCGACCTCGACGACGACAACAAATGACTGCATGTTGACTGGCAACTTCCAATCGTCGAAAATGCAGTTCGAAGGGAGGGACGATATCCTAAAGAGAGAGAGAGAGGGAGAGAAGGGGTCCTAATCAGTCGAGGAAGACCAATTGATGCCCCAGACGTGATTAGAGGTTTTCCACATGAACAGAAAGAGCTGGGCTAGGAGGCTGCCGGTGCTTTTTCGGAAACAGAACTTTTTTTTTTAAAAACGATTATAACCGAATGATAGGAGTATATTTTATTTCTATTGAACAATTATTATGTGTTGATGGGGGAGGAAGGGAGTGGTTGGGGGAGGTGGAGAGGGACCGGCAATTGTACGATGGAAAAATGGGCGGAGAGATAGAGAGATGGGGAAAGAGGGATGAATTTGCCTGGAAGGGAGCGTTAATGGGGCTGATGACGTGGCAGAAGAATATAAGCCGCACTCTCTTTTAATTATATGATAGACTTTCATATACTCTATAATTTTAGAATGAACGTGGCTAAAATAATATAAGAAGTGACATGTTTTTGGAGCGTAACGAAGTATGAACAATTAGAAAAAGTAAAATAAAATAAAATAAGTTTAGAAGTTGAGATCATGTGTCATGTGATATTCTTTTGTTAAAAAGATAATACAGATTCACCACTTTTAAATAAAATATATACGTGTGTAAAATTAACAATATGTCAGAGTAAAAATAAAATATAATGATGTAAAATCAAAATCTCCATGATACAAAATTAAAATCTACAAATGTAAACTATCAAAATCTCCTTTACAATTCTTAATTTTTTTCAATTTGCAAAATTCTTTGTTCTTTTGATGTGTAAAATTATTAGGTCCTTCATTTTCACATGTTGGTCGGGGATCCGAACTTTATCTTTGAAGTTGATCGAGCGTCAGCCCACTTCCTGCGACTACATCCATGTATCAACCCAAAATCGAGTTCAACCACATGAAAATCACCCAGAGGGTTCGGACACCCCGAGTAGATTCAACCAAGTAGGAAAAAGACTAGCTTGAAACACATAAAAGGTGTTGTAGGAGACGAGGGATCACCTGGGAGAATGGAATGAATGGCACTCACGTGGGATTTCCTCTACCATTGCCACAAGTGACATGACCCCTGAGTAATGCGATCACCATCATTAAATAGCAACAGATCTACAGCAACAAAAAAACTACCTTGTTTGTAGCGTTGCACTAGGACCTAGTCTTCTGCCACGTGCGAGATTGATGGATTAGTTATATAAAGACCATCATGCCGAGCTACATCCCACCAAAAATCTCATAAGTTGGAGGATATCCCTGACCAAATCCAACCAAATATGATTTGCGATGAATCCAAAGGTTTACGTGGTTTGGAGGAGAAAAATTTATCTAAATTATTAATTATTAATCTAAACTAATTTTCTTAGATGTTTTAAAAATTTTTCTGATTACTTTTAGATTTTAGAATAAGAAATAGGCAATAAATCTAAATTCAACACTAATCCTAAACAATCAAAGTAAAAATTGTGACTAATTGAGAAACTAAGTAACTAACTAACCATAGACTAAGAGACAAGTAAAACTAAGCATTAACTATAAAAAACAAAAGCAAATAATCAAACAAATTTTTTATTAATCGAAACAAAGTCAAAATTAGAACCAGAAAGACACTAGAAAGAGAGGGAGAAGAGAGCAAGGGGAGAGTCTTCGTGAGAGAGAGACACTAGAAAGGTTGCTCCCTTGAATAATAGATGCACGCTTACACGGGCATGGGGTGCTCAGCATGTGCCCTTTGACAGCCATCGACTCTTGGAGGCTCAACGTGCCCTGGTACATTGGTGAGGTGTGGTCATCCCCTTTGACTTGCGTGCAAATGCCATATATTATTCTTTTTCTTGTTTTCTGCTTTTCTTTTCTCTTCTCTCTTGCTTGTCTTGTGAATTTCAAGTTAAAATTTTTCCCAAATTTTGCTCTTTAATTTGGACCATCTTCTTGCCACAAAAATTTATTTTCTCCTTACCTGCATAGTAAAATTTGACTATTTGTGATGAACAGTAGAAATGCATATAAATGCAAAATAAAAGCCTAAAATACCTGAGAAATATCTATAATTAAGTATAAAATTCCTATAAAATTACGATGCAATCAACCATTACCAATTAAGAGCTCATGTGCAACAAGTCACTCACATCTCCCTCAACCCATATTTCTCATTCGTGGGCATGGACTTGGTGATCAATTCCCCACGCCTTCTGCTTTCATCTAAATCCATGCTCCCAACCTAGGCCAATATCAAATCAGGCCCATTTGGAGTTGGAATGGTAGGGGATGGGTCACTAGTCCTTAAGCCCATTTTTTTCATCTTATCATGAGGTTGGCATTTTAGCACCAGCACTCTGACTATGCCAAACAGGGATGGCCGTAGGGGGGGGGGTTTGGTGGGGCCCGGCACCCCCCCCAAAGATTTTAGATTTCTGTTGTAATATTTTGAAAAATATCTCATGGCCCCCCCCCCCCCCCCCCCCCCCCCCCACCCAAAAAAAATTAGGAGTAGTGGAAAGGTTTCCTATTTTTTACACCGAGGTGATCTCACAGTCACGGCCAAGTGTTTTTTTGGTCAAAACCCTACAAAGGCAGTGGAAAGGTTTCCTATTTTTCTTATTTGTTTTCACTGAGAGGGGAGAAAGGGGTTGGGAGGGGCATGACAGTTGTTCCTTTTCTAGTGTTCTTCATCTCTTTTGCAAAAGAAGCCTCCTATTTGAGTTTCAACCATCACATTGAAAGTTACCAAGTGGTGTGATATTGTCATTGTTTTTTTTAACAAAAGAATGATCTTGTCATCTCGTGGCACCTTTTGTTTGTTGTCTACATAAAATCACTAAGTTTACACATACATACGTTACTTATTGTGCCTTTGTAGGGGTTTTTTCTTGTTTTAATAAAGCTATATATTGCTTGTTATAACGTTGGAGAGGCCTTTTTTTTTGTTTTGATCACGTTACTTTGACCTTGTGGGATCATTTTTGTTTTTTGTTGATCTCCTTTTTTTAGTGTAGCCTTGGATCCAAGGGATGGTTACAAGCTATTCAATAGTGTCAACATATGCAAGCTGGTGGAGGATTTTTATCTAGAAGATTTCTCAGATCACGAGAAATGCAAGTTAGAAAAATAATTGTTACATTACAAATCTAATGTCATTACACATCCTATTTTGAAAAATGTCGACAATCTGGTAGATCTTTGTAAAAAACTAATGGAATAGGAAAGACAGAAAATTATTATTTGATTGATAGGCTGGTCCGACTTATTTTAACTCTTCCAATTTCAATTGCAACAACAAAGAGGGCATTTTCAGCTATGAAGATAATCAAATCTAGAATTTGTAACAAGATGGAAGATGATTTTCTTCGACATTGTTTAGTAACATAAATTGAGAAAGAAGTTGCAAAGAAGTTTACAACAAAGTATATTATAGATGAATATGATTTGAAGTTTCGGTGAGTGTGCTTTAAGTAATTACGTATTATGGTATGTAGTATCATTTCTTTTTATCATTTCTATGTATTGTAACACTATTTATTCTTATCTTGATACCATAAATCAATAACTAGTCAAAGAAGATTTCTAGTTAACTATGAAATTTATTATATTTGATTTCTATATGATGTGAGAAAATTATTGACATGAAATTATTAATTTTAATTATTTTCTACTTATCTTTTTTTTCTGTTTACTTCCATTTACAATATAATAGTTTAAGTATTATGTAATATTTTAAATGTAATTTATGATTTGAAATTAGTTACTTTACATATCACATGAAAGCATTATAAGTTACTATAATAAAATTTTAAGTTGGCCTCCTCAAACTAAAGATCCTAGCTTCATCCCTGATGGCAAACAAGAACCATGGGCAAATGAAGATGACTCAGGACTCCCGTCCCCCTTCCTACGAGAAATCTTTCATGTTCCTTAATGACCGGTGCATTCCCTAGCACCTCCTCCTTCAGTGGGATCACCCAAGTATGAAGTGTCATGACCTTGCCACCACTAGCTTACGAAGTGCCTCCTTGGTGGCCTTTGTAGCTTGCCACATTTGCCATGCTCAATATTCCATTCCTCTACGTGGCAGACCCCTTTAGCTAACCTGCTGGAGGGATATAGGGAACTCTCGACCAGAAGATTAAGGTAAATCCTTGGTATAGGCGACCGGTTCCGACAATGGCATCGTCGGACATAAATCAGAATTACTCAAACTCTGTCGAGTTGTAAAGGAGATTCGTAAGCTCTTATAAAATGGGCCCTCGAAGTCTTGTCGCATGCATTCTGCGACTTCCTACTCCACACAATAGACTTGCATCTCGAAGTTGTGGAAGTGGCCAGTCGCATCAACCGTTGCCACTCTCCATTCATTTGACCTCCACTTTTAGGCCTAGCTCGTAGAGGAGAAAAATCTCTATTTTTTCATGGTTATCCTATTCTTTTTGTAGGGGATAATCTAATTCATATTTATCTTATTAACTTATGTTGTCACAACCTATGTTAAGGAGTACGTTGAGATAACCTATAAGTTAACCTCTATTTTATCTCTACTCCTTCTTCTTGCATGTAATTTTTTCCAACATACTTCTCCATTCTAATAAAGATAAAAGAAATATCAATTAACTTATCTACCATAGTAAAGATAAACATATATTTTCCAACTTTATCCTCCATTCTAACTTTTATATCTAAGTAAATATCATCCTTTCACATCATCGATTAACCCTCATTCCTAACTCTTATTTCATGAACACAAGTAGGAGTTATTCTCCCGTAAATACAAATAGTATTGCAAAGAAGCTAAGATGAGTTAGCGAACCCTTACAGTAAAGGGTCTGTTGCTCCTTTACGCGGAGGATACAAAGGACAGAATTTTTTATGGGATTTTGACACCCCACTTCCAATGCTTTGACAATTCGCGGATCCTCAGCTCTATGAGACCACTTCCACGATGCCATGATGGGAGAAGAGCGCCCTGAGAAGGTCTACCGCATGATCTTTCCGGATTCCTCACTGGGAAAGCTGGTGAATATTTCCTACAAATCATAGCTAGCTTTATAAGAAGGAGATCAATATACTAACATTAAGGATGGTTAGTATATTGGAAGTACCCTAAATGGTTCTCAACCTTACCAAAAGGTTGGATAGGCTTGCTAGCTCAACTTGAGCTCAAGTTTCTCCAGCAGTTCTCCTCCTATAGGAGACCAAGGAGGATCCCACTATTGCCTCTTCCGTTGTCTAACAAAACTGGGAAAGATTAAAGGACTATTTGCAGCAATTTTACAATTGCTACATGGAATGCAATGACCTTGATGAGTTTGTTGCCATCGGCATATTCGTCAATGGCTTTTCCTACAAGGACCTCTTTGGGAAGATGCAATGGAAAAACAAAGAAGACAATGGGCAAGCTTGTGGAGAAGGCAAGTCCCTTCATCGTCAATGAGAGGAGGTTGCTGGAATAGAATATAAGGCAAGGTATGCAGTGTTTCATAAAAACCTAGTCTCCAACAGACATGAAATTAGCAAATATGTTTCATAAAAGCCCTGAATCTTGAAAGATTTCTGGTAGCAGCTAATTGCCTGATATATTGTAATAACACATGTTTTTTTATATATATATATATATATTACACTTAGTAACATATTTTCACGTTTGGTTCATAACAATTAGTATCACACTAGACACCATATTTAGCATCGAACAATTAAGTGAAAAGTGCAACTTTGGTTTTTAAACATTAGTTGAGGGAGAGTTTGCAATGTTAGCAATTTGAAATAAAATACGAGAAATATCATATGAAGGGGGTTTAATATTGTTGACCTTTGAAGTAACCTCAAACTATCTTGAAGCATTTTGGAATAATAGAAAGCATGATTTCTAAAAAATTGAATGAGCATGGTTTTTAGAAATACCTCCTTAATCTTTTCGATGCCGTCAAAAAGGGAAGAAATTATGGAAATAAAATATGGATGCTTGTCAGATTTATGATTACATGCTTTCTATTCATATTTAGTTACGTGTTTTGTCAAAATCAAAAGAGGAAAATGTTAGTGCACAAGCGCTATAAAACGTTGGTTTTGTTGACAACAAAGGATACGTAAAATAACTTGTCTCGTAGATGGGTAAGTTCATATTAGAAGTTTTATTATTGATAGCAAAAGATTTAGGTAAGTTAACACGTCGTGTATATGTTCGAACTAGACAAGTTGTATTGAGAGCAATATAAAAGAAATAAAAAATGTGAAGAGTTCAATGACTAAACAAGATCATAGAAATTTCAAAATAATAGAAGTTGCAAAAGATCAAGTTTTAGCAAGAGAGCAACAAAGGCAAAAAATGAAATGCAAAAATGATGGCAAGATGTAAGGACAAAGTTCAATATTATGAGTCAAAAGAGAAGTATTTTTTATTATGTAGATAAAGTTTTAGTAAAATAGCTTAATATCATCAACTAAAGCTAACTAGGAGTCCAACTCCTAGATTAACCTTTAATCACCTAAGTTATCATGCAAATCTTAATCTTAGTTTCTTGGTCAATTTAAGTATCCACAAACCCCACTTGAATGGATTAAGGAAACCCCATATTGACTTTATTTCCTCATAAATTGAATGACTTAAAGCAACAAATATAGCACCTATTTGATTTATCACAATTGGGGTTCATTTTTAGAGAAATTCACCTCCCAAACGATTTGCCAAATATCAGGTTTGGTACAACTATTCTAACTTGCAAATCCTTATTTGCATTCTTAGGCACCTTTGGTCTCTAATGATACTTGTAATAATTGTTGATCGCAAGTCTTACTAGCCAACCCAACCATCCTTCGAACTATTTGCATCATTGCATGATACACAAAGTCCTTAGTGCCTTCCTTTTTGGGGTTGCTATGACATTAAGGATTGTCTAGCACATTTCATATAAAGAAATTAGATTGATGCTTTGCTCAAAACTAAGGTGCATACCATCCCATACGGGTGAATGTAGATGTACCCATTCAACAATTACACTAATCACACTGCAAGTTCGAGACCTAGGTAATTCCTAACTACTTAATAATATTGAATTTTGAAAATGAGGGGCCACCAATCATATTAGGATGATTGGGTGTGATTTGCGTATCAATTAAATCTTATTAAACTACTAATCTCATCCTATTCTAAAATCAAATTCTAATCTTTAGCCTGAGGGTTCGCATGTATATACAAGCATCCCTAAGCATCTACAAACATCACATCCATGTAGCACCTCACAATACTAGGAAACAAAGATAGAAGGCCTTAGACGAATGCAAAAATCTCCCTTGTAGACATTACATGATACTTTATCTCAATGAATCACTTGATCACCAAATTTATTGATACAATTGCTCCTTATGATCCATCACAAACATGAAATACATGATTGCATCATCGTCATCATATCACATTTGAAGGATGCACGGATAGATTAATCGTATGATTACTAATTAATAATACTATGTTAAAACCTTAATATGATGTGAGAGATTTCAGTGCATACAGGTACCCTAGTTTTGAAAATCCATCATTTTATTTGTTACATAATTAATCTCATTAATTCATTAATTAATGACAAAAAAAAGATTTGGTTTTGGTTTTGAGAAAACCTTATTTGATTCTCTTTTGAAACACCTAATCACATACATATAAATATATCATACATATCACAAAGCATGCATTGCACATCCATGATCAAGTAGCCTTTTGGATAGGATTTTCAATATGATTAGGACCTCATATTTGCAACAAGTCAATGCCCTAAAAGTTCTAAATATTCATATTAGTTTGCATCATCAAATATTTTAGTTTACTTTTAGTCTAACAAGTCACAAACTTTTCCAACCTATTGGACATAATTCTTAAATTTTGGGGTGATTGGGAATCAACCATGAAATTTTTGGTGACCATGCATCCAATTAAAAACATGGCTGACTAGTTGGACAATAAATGCATAATTGGTCACACATGCTTCTAACCACTAAGGCTATGATATCACTTGAAGGAAGTATGACATCACAAAAATAAAGGGATCATCTATAATTGTATTGCTGATCAGATTATATGAATAATGTGGAAATTTATTTTTCAATCACACGAGTTAGGGAGTGTCACGACCCTGTCCCAAATCCCGACAGGATCTGAGACTAGCTCGCTTCGGTTTATCCCAAGATCTAGTCGTCCAACAAGAAATAACTAAGTAACATTCAACAACCACAATCACACAAGTACAGTAACTAAGCAAAAGAAAGTTTCAACAGGTGGAAAGAGAACAGTGATATTACATCATCACATCAAAGAGTACATGTAACAGAATACAAACTATAAAACTCACTAGCAAGAAGTCGAACTAAAGCTAGGCTCGACTAGGCCCAGCGTCCTCAGCAGCCGGTGGCTCGGGCTGCTCAAATCCCTGACCTGTACAGAATATATTTGACTGGAGTCAGCTAAAGCTGAGTAGAGTGGTAGCTAAGAATTAACATGCATTGTCATAAAGTTTTCCATTTTCTAATTATATTATACATGTGGGAGCGTAGAGATCTCTAATTAGGATTTGTTAATTAATCATCTGGTTCCCTATAGGAACGATTTTGCTTGCAGCTTCCCGTGATATAGGATGCCCACGTGGCACTCTCCTGACCGGGGGAGTCCCACCATAATAGTCCTATACTCGGTCTACTACCCCGAGGTCACGGTTGGGACGTAGCGGTGACTATGGCACGCGTGATAAGCGCACAGGTAGCTACCCCACACTAGCATGTGGTCAGTCGTTTCTGCTAGCAGGTACGCCTCAACGTACAGTGCGGAACAGTGTAGGGCCTTGCCCTCTCAAAACAGAACAGGGATCTTGCCCCTCCTCAGTCCACGTACCCTCGTCCGACTACCCCGGTTTGCCCAACGGGCTGACGAGAGTTGGTGTAAGGTGGCCATACCTAGCCTCGGGCCCCCTGGGGTGGATAGCTCCCCCCTACACTAAGTAGCTCACCTCGGTACCATGTACATGAGGGCCAGAAAGAGTCATCGTAGAGTGGCCAAACCCACCCCGGGTCCCAACCCAAGGGCGGTAAGCTCCCCTCTACACTACAAGGGATAGTTGCTCTCTTCGGTACTATGCACACGAAGGTCAGCTTACCTCCCTTAACAGTTGTCCATAGGCAGCAAATTCCCAGAACCATCTAGTTCTTCGAGGTACGGTGTTCATGTTTACATTCCCCGTAGGGTTCGTACAGGAATTTCTTTATCACATCTAGGTTGGAATGTTTGGGACAACAGCTCAATTTCCATTTTATTATAGCAAGGGTCCATTTTAGCTAAAAACAGACAGTTTTTGATTACTCAATTATTCACATGCAGTAGGGGTCCATTTTAGCTAAAAACAGGTAGCTCTTGATTACACAATCATTCACATGCAATTTTCTTCTGACCCTAGTGTTCATGCCAAGACCTAGGGTTTAAGAATCTATTCTCGAATATATGTTTATTCCATCCTAGGGTTCATCTCAAGTCCTAGGATTACTTACTCTCATGTATTAAATTTGAGATTTAAGGTTGTAACCACTCTACCTGGGTAACCGGGTGGAATGGGGGCTCGTACAGTGGCTTCCGACATCTCCACAGGTCCCGTACACCCGACGGACTGGAGACCTAAACACGAATTGATGGGCCAAAAGGTTCAGAAGGATGTAAACAAGGTATCATTATACAGAGAAACTTGTATGGAAAACAGAGACGGTTTTTTTGCGAAAAAGCAATAATAATAGGGCTTTACACGGCCCCAAAACATGCTATCAGACGTAAATCAGACGTCTTAAAATAGTTCTCAGGGATACCTCTCTTGGTGTTCCACTATCAGACGTCTAGAGCTCAAAGCCGATGTCCAGGGACTTTGTCAGACGTCTGGGAGTGCTCCCGGATGTTTGAAATTGCCTTGGCTACGCTCCCGCCCTCTGACACATACGTACACTGTCAGGACTTGTCAGAGAGGAAAAGTACGGAAAGTAGATTTCTACCAGACATCTTGCCATACCTTTTGGACGTCCGGTAAGACGTCTGGGTATCTCTTCGGTTGTCTGATTCTGCGGAAAAATGACTTTCGCGGAACTGCTCTGGCTCCCCTTACCTGCAGGTGTTGCGGCAAAACAGTGCTGCGCCCTCCGCTCCCGCGCTTCCTCTCGCTCGGGTGCTCTGCTCTCACTCCGCTTTCACTCGCTCTCGGCTATGGGATGGAAATAAAGGGGAGGGGGAAGAGGTATATAAAGGGAGAGGAGGTGAGGGGAGCGGAGAGGCGAGCATGGGCGTGGAGTGGTGTCGCAGGAGAAGGCGCGGTGAGGCGCGGAGAGGGAGGAAGCATGGCGCTCGTACGCTGCGCGCTAAAAGCATTTCCAGATGTCCGGACAGACGTCTGATGAACATCCCAGATGTCTTAAATGTCCAAGGGGTGGTGGGTTGTTTCAGGGAGTATACCTCCATGATTAGCGCAAGAATATGGCAATATGTGATAATGACACCACTTCACTACAATAAAATATACTTGTAAGGACGACCAACAGGGATGAAATTTTAAGCTATGGAGATAAAATTTAGAGTGGGTGATGAAAAATCCATCTGCAAAAATTCATCCTCCAAATGAGGGTCACCAAAAGCTTTGGAGACAGCTTTTCTGACCTATAACTTGGAGACAGAAAATTAGTCATAATAGATTGGACACAAAAAAAGCTAATGACACGGCATAAAATTTTTTAGGAACGGATTGCTCTATCTCTACAAGTTTTAGGGGAAAAAAAAACTTGCCCTTAATAATCTTTCAAAAGAGATGTAATTGTGGATGTAAGTTATTAAGATAGAACATTAAGAACTCATCTCTTTAATATCTTAGTTATCCCCAACAAAGGGGACTACTTTAATGACATCGATAATACCTATGATTCGAAAGACATTAATTGAGAACTTGTTGTTAAGATCCATACTATTAAAACACTTTAAGACGTTAGACGTCTGGTCAGACGTCTGGACACCTTCTCAGACGTCTGGAAATCAATTTTTTTGTGTTTACGTCCTCGAGTCTGCGCGCGTGCCGCACGCAGACAGTACGTAGCCGCATTCCTTCTCTCTCTGCTATCCGATGAAACCATAACCCACACCTACTTAAACCCCTCTCCTCTCCCTCGTTCACCACCCCACTTCTAGCCACCTTCTCCTTCCTTCAGCGGGAGCGAGAGCAGCGAGTGCAACCGAGCGAAGCGGCAGAGAGGAGGAGCAGCGAGGGAAAGAGAGGAGAGCACTCGAGCTCGCGAGAGAGCTCGCCGGGGAAGCTCACGGTCGATCGGGCATGTGCAAGGCAGATAGGTACGCTGGGGAGGTTCTCCCCGACACTGCTGCAGCCAGAGCAGCGGTCAAGCAAGCGCAGCGTGGCCGCGTGCAGCATGAAGAAGATGAAGGCAGCTTCTAGTTCTGGGATTTTCCTAGAATCAGACATCTAGATCTACATCCAGACGACGTAGATGATGTCTGGAGGAGGCTCCAGACGACTGAGAGGTAAATCCCGCGACCTACACCTCCCTCTGCGGATATGGCCATGCAGGCCATTCCACCAAGGCACTGTTCCATGCCAAATTGAGCAGATTTTGCGTCGCTCGTGTAGGATTCGCTTCAGAAAGGCACGGGACATGCCCTCCCACGCAGTTCAGACATCTAGGCGAGGCACTAGACAGCGGGAAGCGTCTCCAAACATCCAGAGAGGTGGTTGGACGTCTGGAACTAGGTCCAGACGGTTCAGCAGAGTCCCTGGACGTCTGAGGAGTAGCGCAGAGTCGAGGTATGGTTTTGGACTCTTTTAAGACGTCTGGAAGGTGTTCCAGACATCTGAAATAAATCAATGTTGCTGTTTTTGACCCGTTTAGGGTCCGTTTGAGGTCCGATTTCCGCAATTAAGATTCCGTTGTTCTTCGTATAAGTTCCTCTACTTGTGGAATACTTTTTATCCTGTTCTGAGTGGTTTCTTATGATTGATCCTTGTGATAGGACCTCGTTTCGTTGTGGATTTGGGGTTTGCTGAGGCACGTGGACCTGCCGATCAAGCCCCCATTACTCCTGGGTTTACTGGTAGAGTGGCTTCCCCTAGTTTAATTACAAACATGAATGCATATCTGGAATGAATGTTAGATCCTAGGGTATGGCATGAATCCTAGGACTAGAAACCCTGAAATGGTTTTATGGAATGTATGAATTGCAGTCTTGGATGAATAAATAGAATAATAACAATTGCCTGTAAATGGATAACAGCTGCCTGTGAAATGTAAAGTACTGTTGTTAGCAACTGTTACATGTAAATTCCTGTTGTTTACAATTAAATATGAGCTGCCTATATATGAATTGGAAATGGAAGATTGAATGTTGGAAACACGAGCTACCTGCGAATAAACCTGAAATGTGAATAGTAACGTTACATGCTACATGTGTAGAACCTGAGAAATGGAAACAAGAAATGATGAAACCTAGTATGGCTTGGCCTAAGAAACATGAGCATGAACCCTACGGGGAATTAGGAGTAGAACTCTTGGAAAATAAATGGAATGGAACTGGAAATGTGAATGGGGAAGTGAGTTGGCCCTTAAGTACGGAGTACCAAGGAGAGTAACTGTTCCCCTGCTTAGTGCAGAGCAGAGCTAGCCACCCTAGGGTTGGGACCCGGGGTTAGGATTGGCCACTTTGCACTGACTTTTTGGCCCTCGCGTACATAGTACCGGGGAGAGCTACTAGTGTAGGGAGATAGCTAGCCACCCCACAGGGCCCGAGGTTCAGCTAGCCGCCTTACATCGACTTGTTAGGCCCACTGGGCAAACCAGAGTAGTCAGGCGAGGGTGCACGAACTGTGGAGGGGCGAGACCCCTATTTGGTTCTTAGGGGCTAGACCCCTATTACTGAGAGGGATATGTCCTATACTGGTTCCGTACTGTGCTTTGGGCACACCCGTTAACAGAAACGACTGACCGCGTGCCAGTGCGGGGTAGCTACCTGTGCATTTATCGTGCATACTGTAGTCATCGTTACGTCTGTCAGCGACCTTGGGGTGGTTGACTAAGTGTAGGACCACCATAGGAGACTCTCCCGGCCAGGAGGGCACAACGTGCTACTTCTACTCTTCAGAAAAGACTACAATCAAGATCGTTCCCACGAGGAACATTCGAGATCAAGAAAAAGACCTTATAAATAAATCAAGTGATGAAAGAAAGAATATTTAGTTAAATAAAGAAAGAAATTGAAAACAACGGCTACCTGTCCACCTTTATTATTTTTAGTTAGCTGGTTGCCACTCTACTCAGCGTTGGCTGATTTCGTGTACTCATAACCTTTTTCAGGTCCAAGTGTCGAGCAACCAGAGCCTACGACTGTAGAGAGTGTTGGGCCCAGTAGTTGTACCTTTTGTTGTACCCCATTTCCGTTGTAGTGAGTATTTTTGTTACACTTATGTCTCTTTTATTGTAAACTTTATATCCCTGTACCTGTTTAAATTTTCTACTGTTGTGGTGGTGTGTACTGTAGTAGTTTACTTCTTTACTGTTATACTTTTGTTACTGTTAGTTGCTTGCATGGTGAATGTTATTTATTTTACTGCTTTTTGGTTACTTTCTCATTGGACGACTGGGTCGTGGGATCAGTCGAGTCGGTCCGGTCTCACGTCCTGTCGAGATTCGGGAACCGGGTCGTAACAAGATGATATCAGAGCAAGGTTGTCACGAGAAGTGAACCAACTAGCTAGGAAATAATCAATTCACGTACTCGTAACTAGAGTAACCACCACAATGTACCTTCTGACATCTGTTTTGAGGTTCTTTCGTTGAATATCGGTTAGAATTGACGTCTTTTCTGTTCTGTGTTCGCGTCTCCTTGCAGGAGATGCCTCGACGAGGGGGCAGCGAGGTGGGCCGCGGACGCGGCCGAGGACGAGGTCGGAGGGGTAGGCGCGTTGAGCCCGATGCCTCAGTGGACCAGCCACTACTTCTGGGCATTCAGGTCCAGGACCTCGCCCAGCTGATACGGGAAATCGTACAAGAGGAGCTTCACCCGCCTCTACGAGCGCCCCTCCCTGGGGCTGCGAAGGGGGAGTCCTCTGTGAGACCACGAGACAGACCCAGCGCTAGACGTGGGGGAGGGGGTGGCCCTCCACCACCCCCACCTTCCTTTGACACTTTCGAGCACGAGCCCTCCTTACCTGGAGGCATACCAGTTTCACCACTCCAGCGCCATTACGAGCTCTTTGGACAGTTCTGGAAGTTGAAGCCCCCTCCTTCAAGGGAGATGAGGACCCGACCGAGGCGGAGGACTGGCTCGAGCAGATCGAGAAGGTGTTTGACACCCTTCGCCCCCCTGTGGAGTGCCGCGTGGTCTTTGCCACGTACCAGCTGGAGAGCGCGACACACAGGTGGTGGAGGGCAGTCAGAGGTCAGGAGAGGGCCGAGTCGACTTGGTACCAATTTGTCACCCTCTTCTGTGAGCAGTACTTCCCCCAGACGTGGCAGGACTAGTGGAAGCGGGAGTTCCACACTCACCGCCAGGGGACGATGACCGTGAGTGCGTATCACATGCATTTTCTGGAGCTATCTCATTTCGCCACGACAACTGTGGCTACCGAGGAGGAACGCCTTTGGAGGTTCACCGAGGGGCTATGGCCTTTTATTCAGGGGTATGTCAAACCCCTGAAGTTGCCTACGTTCTCGAGGGTGGTGGAGGTAGCCATGACATATGAGGAGACCAACCTATCCGCACGTGACACTGACAACGGATGGAAGAGGCCCTACCAGCCAGACTACTCACAGGGTCGACGAGAGAGGAGGCATGTGGTGCCCGCAGGAGAGCCATCACGCTTTGCGGGGCCGTCAGTGGCCTTTGGGGGCCCCCGACAGGGGCCAGCTGTGAGCGCCAGACCCCCGCCCAGCCATCAACTGGGACCTACTGAGGGTAAGAGTCGAGTTCCCCTTTGCTACCGGTGTGGCCAGCCGGGCCACATTAGGAGGGACTACCCGTCTAGGGCTGGAGGTCAGTAGATGCTCTCCGCGCCGAGCATTGGAGGACGAGCAAGAGGCCACGGTTCCCCGACGCATGGGGGAGGACAGCAATCGCGGGGAGGGTACCAGTCAGCGGCCACCCGTCCGGCGCAGAGTGTGGTTGCTTTGTCCGCACCTAGGGCTGAGGGGTGTATCAACGCCCTGACACATAGAGACGCCAAAGCTTCAGGTTCAGTGGTGGCAGGTATGGTTACAGTTTCTGGCAGACTAGTTTACACACTTTTTGATTCCAGTGCCACGCACTTGTTTGTCGTTGCCAGTTTTGCTGTTAGTTTTGGGTAGGACTGTGTGTTGTTAGAGGATCCGTTTGTGATCAAAGGTCCAGGTGATCAGCTGTTTGTAGCTGAGGAGGTTTACACAGGTTGTGAGGTCAATGTTGGGGGACACAGCCTCCCCACTGATCTGATTATGATACAGATGGAGGACTTTGGCATGATTCTAGTGATGGACTAGCTGTCCACTTACTATGCCTTGGTGGACTGTTTTGAGAGGAAGATCGTCTTCTCCATACCGGAGTTGCTTTCTTTCGAGTTTCACGGACAGCCAGTGGACGGAGGCTTCAGGTGCATTTCTGCACTTCGGGCAGCTTGACTTTTGGGCTAGGGGTGTGAGGGCTTCCTGGCTTGTGTGGTGGTAGAACCCAGCCTTGTGGAAGACTTTCAGAGTATCCCGGTGGTCAGAGAGTACCCCGACGTGTTCCCAGACGAGATGCCAGGACTACCGCCCGAGCGTGAGATCGAGTTTGAGATCTCATTGATACTGGGGACCAGCCCCATTTCCACAGCACCTTACAGGATGGCACCCTTGAGCTGCGAGAACTTAAGACCCAGTTGCAGGACCTTCTGGAGAAGGGCTTTATGAGGCCTAATGCGTCTCCATGGGGAGCCCCGGTAATGTTTGTGAAGAAGAAGGACGGCACCCTACACCTTTGCGTGGACTACAGACAGCTGAATAGGGTCACCATCAAGAACAGGTATCCGCTGCCGAGGATTGATGACTTGTTTGACCAGTTGCGAGGTGCCATGGTATTCTCCAAGATAGACTTGAGGTCTGGTTGCCACCAGTTGAAGATCAAGGAGACAGACGTCTCCAAGACACCTTTCCGCACCCGGTACGGACACTACGGGTTTTTGGTCATGCCGTTTGGGCTGACCAATGCCCCCACTGCCTTCATGGATTAGATGAACCGGGTGTTCAGATCGTATTTGGATCAATTCGTGGTGGTATTTATGGATGATGTGCTCATTTACTCTCGAGATTAGGCATAGCACGGACAACACTTGCGGATGATTTTGGACACACTAAGACGACGTAGGTTGTACGTCAAATACAGCAAGTGCGAGTTCTGGTTGAGGGAGGTGACCTTCTTGGGTCATGTGATCTCTAGGGATGGCTTGGCTGTGGACCCAGCCAAGGTTGAGGCAGTGCTCAGGTGGGAGAGACCATGTACAGTGATAGAGATACGTAGTTTCTTGAAACTGGTAGGCTACTACAGGCAGTTTATCAGGGGCTTCTCGCAGATTGCACGTCCTATGACATAGCTGACCTGGAAGGACGTGCCCTTTTCTTGGACAGATGCTTGTGAGGCGTGTTTTCAGGAGCTGAACAAGAGGCTGACATCGGCTCCCGTGCTTACCATCCCAGACAGTAGTGGTGGGTTCGTTGTATACACGGATGCCTCTTTGCAGGGGTTAGGGGGTGTGCTCATGCAGAGGGGTCACGTTGTCATTTACGCTTCGTGGCAACTGAAGTCTCATGAGCATAACTACCCTACCCATGACCTGGAGCTGGCAGCTGTCGTCTTCGTGCTGAAGACTTGGAGGCACTACCTGTACGATGAGACCTTTGAGATTTTCACAGATCATAAGAGCCTCAGATACTTATTTGATCAGAAGGAGCTCAACATGAGACAGAGACGTTGGTTAGAGCTCCTAAAGGATTATGACTACAGCATTTCTTACCATCTGGGGAAGGCCAATGTGGTGGCTGAGGCCTTGAGTCAGAAGACGCCCGCCCACTTGGCCAATCTATAGGCACATAGTTGAAGACTCATGGAGGAGATGGGCAGTTGGTGATCCCTAGAGTTACTGGGGCACTATGGGGCAGTGACTGTGACCCGGCAGACGAGGGCAAAGCTGATAGATCGCATCATCACAGGACAGATGGCCGAACCGTACCTGCAGTCGTTGCGTGATAGAGTGTTGTTAGGGGACCCTGGGGACTTCTCCTTTACAGACGAGGTGCTGCGCATGAGGGGACGTTTGTGCATTCCCAGGGATGAGGAGCTGTTGAGAGAGCTCCTGACTGGGGCACACGGTTCCAGGTTCACCATACATCCCGAAAACACAAAGATGTATCATGATTTAAGACGCAACTTTTGGTGGAGGGGAATTAAGCAGGATGTAGGTGAATTCATGCAGCAATGTTTAGTATGCCAGCAGGTGAAGGCTGAGCATCAGAGGCCTGCAGGGCCGTTGCAGCCACTTCCAGTGCCAAAGTGGAAGTGGGAGAGCATCACCATGGACTTGGTGGTGGGCTTGCCCATTACCCAGCGAGGACACGACGCAGTCTGGGTGATGTAGATAGATTGACGAAGATGACACATTTCTTGCCGATCCGAGTCACTTTAGGACCAGCATAGTTGGCAGAGAGGTATATCCACGATGTGGTATGTCTGCACGGAGTTCCGCGAGAGATTGTATCTGATCCGGATACCCGCTTTACGTCCCAATTTTGGGCTGAGTTTCAGCAGGCCTTGGGGACTCAGTTGAGGTTCAGTACAGCATACCACCCCCAGACAGACGGACAGTCAGAGCGCACGATACAGACGCTTGAGGATCTTTTGCGTGCTTATGTTCTGGACTGGAGGGGCTCTTGGGAGGAGCACTTGCCCCTGGCGGAGTTTGCATATAATAACAGCTACCACTCGAGCATCGGCATGGCACCCTACGAGCCTCTGTACAGACGGAGGTGTACTGCACCCTTGAGTTGGGTTGAGGTGGGGACCAAGTGGAAGGTTGGCCCCAGGCTGATCCGGCAGAGTCAGGAGGTGATTGAGTAGATTCACAGACGACTCCGCACCGTCAGGACTAGGCAGAAGAGCTATGCAGATCAGAAACACAGAGAGGTGCTGTTTGAGGTTGGGGACCACGTCTTCCTTCGCGTTTCGCCCATGAAGGGCCTCCAGCATTTTGGGGTGAAAGGGAAGCTCGCGCCGAGGTTTTGAAGGCTCGTCCCTACCAGGAGGGGTGACGTAATAAAATTGCGGAATTGAATATATAAAGCAATATCACAAAAATAAGCAATCACACAATGTACACAAGTAATTTTTAGGTGGAAACCCAAACCGGGTGAAAACCACCACCTAACCCTCTCGAGTTAGGATTTTCCGATCAACCAAGTTGATCAAATCCACTAACCGAATCACTTTGAACGAGGGTGATTCAACCTCAATACAACCACGCTACAAGTACGAGGGTAGCGTTCCTCAACCCCTTCTCTCCACGAGAAGGATTTTGTCCCACGAAGGAGACGGGAATTCGCAAAGCGAATACCCAACCAAAATACAAAGATAAAATGAAACAACAGTCCTATAGAGCCAACAAAATTAAACCTAGCTTCTATAGGAAATAGGAAACTCCCCTTTGCAAGGAGTGCGTCGACGATGACGCGGTGCGTGTGCCACGCGATGGCGCTACGTTGCTCTCGTTATCTACGGCGGGAGAGCGGGCGCGCAAACTGAATTTAGCTCTCAAGATGATGGAGCTTGAGCTTAGAGAGAAAGAGCTTCTTGGACACAAGAGTGTGAGAGTGTATAGCTAAGTGTGTCTTGTGTCTTTAAGTGTATATCTTGTGTGTTTTGTGTTGCAAAGGTTCCCCTCTATTTATAGAGGCCTTAGGAAGGCTTTAGAAGGCTTAGGAAAGGTTCTATAGCCGTTGGGTGCAAAGCCCAAGAGAATCAGGCCGAAATCAGGACAATGATTGCATTTGACAGGGTTATCAGACGTCTAACTATGTCATCAGACGTCTGGAAGGCCACTTTAAGACGTCTGATTTAAAGGTCAGACGTCTGATTCTATGCGGGTTTCTCCCTGACTTGAATCGGATCTAAACAGGGTTTTTCTACAAGTCCATCAGACGACATACAGGACGTCTGGTACTAAGTCTGGACGTCTGGAAACCTACTTTTACTGTGGGAATTGATTTCCAAACGTTGCAACGGCTAGAAAATCTCTGAGAAGAGATTTTGGGTCAGCCGAGGCAAAACGGTCAATTATCAGACGTCTGGGAAGACCTATGGACGTCTGATAAGGCTCTAACGGTCATATGCTGCCGTGCTTGCTAAGTTAGCCAACGGTCCACTATCTGGACGTCTGGCAAGTCCATCAGACGTCCTCTAAGACGTCTGGACTAAGGCATGGACGTCTGATTTCATCAGACAGAAAACTAAGTCCAGCCTAACAGTTATCAGACGTCTGAAACAACAGTCAGACGTCTTAAAATTCTTTATCAGACGTCTGATTTGGGAATTAGACGTCTGGAAATGCTGTTTGAGCCCTATATTGGTTTTCTAAGTATTCTACAGAAAACCTAAGTATCCTAGGGTTGTGCAGGTGTTCGTAGGACTACTTTTAGGGTACTTTGAGGCTCTTTAACATAATGTTCTAAGGAATCAAAAAGAGCAAGAAAATAACTACAAGAGATACATGAAAGGATAAAAAAGAATCTATCCTATTCTTCTTGTCTTCCATCTCCAATCTTTCGCTCCACGCGAACCTCCTGTGTTTTCCGTCAAGCTCCTCCAATCCGTCCTGGATGCGAGCTTGAACTCCGTTTAAACACGTCCACATTTGCAATTGACCTGAAATCTAGGACTCAAATTGCAAATGTTAAATAACACGTGTTTTGTTATCATCAAAACAAATGATCGTGGTGCTCTAGCACCAACAATCTCCCCCTTTTTGATGATGACAAAACCGTAAATAATAATGCATAAAAATCCTCCCCCTTTTTGACATTATCAAAAAGGTTTAATTGATTTTACATTTCCTATAACTCCCCCTTAAAACATGCTCTTCTATGAGTTTCTTTTAACAAAGGTAATATCCTCCCCCTTTTTGTAACAATGCGATAGCTATTATTTTTCTCCCCCTTTCTAAAGGAAATTTAGCTACCTTACATCTCCCCCTTAAAAATTGACAATTAACTCATCATTTTTTAACTCCCCCTATCTAAATGCTTATGATAATAAGATAGGGTTAAGAATTTTTACCTCACCTACCATGGCCAATAAAATGGCCCGAATGGTGGTGGTGGATGCCACATCGGATGGGGCTCCCATCCGTAGCTTGGAGGCCCGGGCATCGGCGCCGGTCTCCAATCTGGCGGTCGACGTGTGGCGGGTCCGTCGTTTGTTCGCCGTCTCGTCGGTCTTCTTGTTCTCCTCCTTGGTTTACTCCTTGGTTCTCCCAACTTGAGTTGACCAGCCTTGAGCTTGTAGGTCCAGTCCTTTATGTTGTAGTCATCCCTGAACCCTACAAAACAAGATTCTAATTCCTTTTTCGGTATCCAAGTGGGCTTGGATCCGGATTTGTTAGAAGGTCTCCTTGATGGAGATCCTTTCTCAATCTTAGGGCTATATAAATCATCTACTTTGTTGATTAGTTTGTTGGAGTTTTCCCTAAGACATGCGATTTCTTTTTCTATAATATCCATCTTAGTCTTTAAATCAGAAATTTCTAATTTTAGACTAACATTTTCCTCAATCAATTTATTATTTTCATTGATGAGGTTATGATTATTTAATAATAGGTTATCATCCTTAGGACTAGCTTCTATGTCCTTAAGTTATTTTTCTAACCTATCATTTTCATTTCTAAGAAAACTAAGGTTCTTTTTAATGCTTTTATTTTCTACCCTAAGTGATTTACTAATCTCAAAAAGTTCATTAAATGCTTCTTGAAGATCATAACTTACCTCATTGTCGCTGTCGTCGCTTCCGCTTTCGCTGTCGCAGTTGCTTCCTCTGGCCATGAAGCCGAAGCAAGCGATTTCTTCTTCGATGGTCTTTTCTTCTTCTTCCTCCGAGCTAGAATCGTCCCAAGTGGCTTGGAACGCCTTCTTCTTAGATTTCTTCTCCTTTTCCTTCTTTTTCTCCTTTTTGAGAAGAGGGCATTCTGGTCGCAGATGCCCTTTCCCGTTGCAGTGGTAGCAACGTCTCGGGCTTTCCTTCTTCTCCTTTTTCTTTTTCTTTAATTCCCTACAAAACTTGGAAAAATTTTTAAGTAAAATTCTAAAGTCTTCGTCGTCGGAACTTACCTCGCTATCCGACGCGGCTCTGAAGGCGAGAGTCTTCTTTGGTTTAGGCTCCGGTGTATCCTTCTTCTTCTGCTTCAACTTAGTCTCGTAGGCCATCAGATTGCCTAGGAGATCTTCCATGTTGAGCTCCTCCATTTCGTTCACCTCCTCGATGGCGGTGACTTTCTGTTCCCACTCCGGTCCAAGGGAACGAAGAAGCTTCCCTTGAAGCTCCCCCTTGATGAAAGTCTTTCCTAAAGCTTTCAAGTTATTTACAATGAGAGTGAACCTAGTGTTCATCTCACTTAAAGACTCGTTAGATTTCATTGAAAAAGATTCAAATTCTTGAGAAAGTAAATTAATTTTTGAGGTTTTTACCTTAGAGGTACCTTCATGAGTTACCTCGAGTGTGTGCCAAATCTCGTATGCGGTGGCGCACTGCGAGATTCTGTTGAATTCTTCCGAGCTGAGCGCGCAGTAAAGGGCGTTCATGGTCTTTGCGTTTAAAGAGAGCTCACGGATTTGTTGCTGTGAGTAGCCTCCCGCGGGTTTTTCTGGGATCTCAAATGGCGTCTTGCATCTGGCCCAAATCGTGAAGTCGGTGGCTTGAAGCCAGGTCTTCATCCGCAACTTCCAGTAGGGGTAGTTGCTCCCGTCGAAGAACGGCGGACGGGTTGTGGACTGCCCCTCGGAAATCCTGCTTGTGGAATAGCTTCCCTCCATGTGATCTTTCCGCGGATGTTACTCCTGTCGGCGGAAAACCTGCTCTGATACCAATTGAAGGTTCGTCCCTACCAGGAGGGGTGACGTAATAAAATTGCGGAATTGAATATATAAAGCAATATCACAAAAATAAGCAATCACACAATGTACACAAGTAATTTTTAGGTGGAAACCCAAACCAGGTGAAAACCACCACCTAACCCTCTCGAGTTAGGATTTTCCGATCAACCAAGTTGATCAAATCCACTAACCGAATCACTTTGAACGAGGGTGATTCAACCTCAATACAACCACGCTACAAGTACGAGGGTAGCGTTCCTCAACCCCTTCTCTCCACGAGAAGGATTTTGTCCCACGAAGGAGACGGGAATTCGCAAAGCGAATACCCAACCAAAATACAAAGATAAAATGAAACAACAGTCCTATAGAGCCAACAAAATTAAACCTAGCTTCTATAGGAAATAGGAAACTCCCCTTTGCAAGGAGTGCGTCGACGATGACGCGGTGCGTGTGCCACGCGATGGCTCTACGTTGGTCTCGTTATCTACGGCGGGAGAGCGGGCGCGCAAACTGAATTTAGCTCTCAAGATGATGGAGCTTGAGCTTAGAGAGCAAGAGCTTCTTGGACACAAGAGTGTGAGAGTGTATAGCTAAGTGTGTCTTGTGTCTTTAAGTGTATATCTTGTGTGTTTTGTGTTGCAAAGGTTCCCCTCTATTTATAGAGGCCTTAGGAAGGCTTTAGAAGGCTTAGGAAAGGTTCTATAGCTGTTGGGTGCAAAGCCCAAGAGAATCAGGCCGAAATCAGGACAATGATTGCATTTGACAAGGTTATCAGACGTCTAACTATGTCATCAGACGTCTGGAAGGCCACTTTAAGACGTCTGATTTAAAGGTCAGACGTCTGATTCTATGCGGGTTTCTCCCTGACTTGAATCGGATCTAAACAGGGTTTTTCTACAAGTCCATCAGACGACATACAGGACGTCTGGCACTAAGTCTGGACGTCTGGAAACCTACTTTTACTGTGGGAATTGATTTCCAAACGTTGCAACTGCTAGAAAATCTCTGAGAAGAGATTTTGGGTCAGCCGAGGCAAAACGGTCAATTATCAGACGTCTGGGAAGACCTATGGACGTCTGATAAGGCTCTAACGGTCATATGCTGCCGTGCTTGCTAAGTTAGCCAACGGTCCACTATCTGGACGTCTGGCAAGTCCATCAGACGTCCTCTAAGACGTCTGGACTAAGGCATGGACGTCTGATTTCATCAGACAGAAAACTAAGTCCAGCCTAACAGTTATCAGACGTCTGAAACAACAGTCAGACGTCTTAAAATTCTTTATCAGACGTCTGATTTGGGAATTAGACGTCTGGAAATGCTGTTTGAGCCCTATATTGGTTTTCTAAGTATTCTACAGAAAACCTAAGTATCCTAGGGTTGTGCAGGTGTTCGTAGGACTACTTTTAGGGTACTTTGAGGCTCTTTAACATAATGTTCTAAGGAATCAAAAAGAGCAAGAAAATAACTACAAGAGATACATGAAAGGATAAAAAAGAATCTATCCTATTCTTCTTGTCTTCCATCTCCAATCTTTCGCTCCACGCGAACCTCCTGTGTTTTCCGTCAAGCTCCTCCAATCCGTCCTGGATGCGAGCTTGAACTCCGTTTAAACACGTCCACATTTGCAATTGACCTGAAATCTAGGACTCAAATTGCAAATGTTAAATAACACGTGTTTTGTTATCATCAAAACAAATGATCGTGGTGCTCTAGCACCAACAGGTTTGTGGGATCCTTTGAGGTCCTGGAGCAGGTTGGACCCGTTGCTTACAGGCTTGCCCTTCCTCCCCAGCTTTTTGGTGTGCACGATGTGTTCCACGTGTCGAACCTCAAGAAGTACGTCGCCGATCCCAGTCACGTTCTGAGCCACGAGAGCGTCGAGGTGGGTGACGACCTAACCTACCCCGAGCAGCCAATGCAGATACTAGATAGAGCCGTCCGGAGTCTGAGACGGAAGCAGGTACCCCTGGTGAAGGTCTTGTGGAGGAGCCAGCGGTACGAGGAGGCTACCTGGGAGCCTGAGGCGGCGATGCGAGAGCGGTACCCGGAGCTCTTTGAGGGTACGTCATTTCGGACCGGCTTCGGTCCTCTTTGAGTTTGTTATGCGTATGTTCTTTTTCCGTACCCTGGCCAACGCAAGTTTCGGGGATAAAACTTCCTTTGAGTTTGTTATGTTGTTAAGACCCGTACTATTAAAACACTTTAAGATGCCTGGGACTTGGGTCAGATGTCTGGTCAGATGTCTGGACACCTTCCCAGACGTCTGGAAATCAATTTTTTTGTGCGTACGTCTCGAGTCTGTGCGCGTGCCGCGTGCAAACAGTACGCAGCCACATTCCTTCTCTCTTCACTCGTCGATGAAACCCTAACCCACACATAATTTAACCCCTCTCCTCCCCCTCGTTCATGACCCCACTTCCAGCCACCTTCTCCTTCCTCCAACGAGAGCGAGAGTAGCGAGTGCAGCCGAGCGAAGCAGCGGAGAGGAGGAGCAGCGAGGGGAAGAAAGGAGAGCACGCGAGCTCGTGAGAGAGCTCACCAGAGAAGCTCACAGCCAGTTGGGCATGCACAAGGCAGATAGGTACGCCGGGGAGGTTCTCCCCGACACTGCTGCAGCCAGAGCAGTGGTTGATCGAGTGCGGCGTGGTCGTGCGCGGCACAAAGAAGACGAAGGCAGCTTTTGGTTCTGGGATTTTCCCAGAATCAGACGTCTGGATCTACATCCAGACGACGTAGACGACGTCTGGAGGAGGCTCCAGACGACTGAGAGGTAAATCCTGCAACCTACACCTCCCTTTGCGGATATGACCATGCAGGCCAATCCGCCGAGGCACTGTTCCATGACATATTGAGCAGATTTTGTGTCGCGCATGTAGGATTTGCTTCGAAAAGGTACGGGACACGCCCTCCCACGCAATTCAGACGTCTGGGCGAGGCACCAGACGGCGGGAAGCGTCTCCAGACGTCCGAAGAGGTGGTCAGACATCTGGAACTAGGTCCAGACGGTTCAAAAGAGTCCTTGGACGTCTGAGGAGTAGCGTAGAGTTGAGGTATGGTTTTGGACTCTTTTAAGACGTCTGGAAGGTGTTCCAGATGTCTGATATGAATCAGTGTTGCTGTTTTTGACCCGTTTAGGGTCCGTTTGAGGTCCGATTTCCGCAATTAAGATTCTGTTGTTCTTCGTATAAGTTCCTCTACTTGTGGAATACTTTTTATCATGTTCTGAGTGGTTTCTTGAAATTGATCCTTGTGATAGGACCTCATTCCGTTGTTGATTTGGGGTTTGCTGAGGCACGTGGACCTGCCGATCAAAACCCCATTACTCCTAGGTTTACTGGTAGAGTGGCTTCCCCTAGTTTAATTACAAATACGAATGCATATCTGGAATGAATGTTAGATCCTAGGGTATGGCATGAATCCTAAGACTAGAAACCCTGAAATGGTTGTATGGAATGTATGAATTGCAGTCTTAGATGAATAAATAGAATAATAACAATTACCTGTAAATGGATAACAACTGCCTATAAAATGTAAAATACTGTTGTTAGCAACTGTTGTATGTAAATTCCTGTTGTTTACAATTAAATATGAGCTACCTGTATATGAATTGGAAATGGAAGATTGAATGTTGGAAACACGAGCTACCTACGAATAAACCTGAAATGTGAATAGTAACGTTACATGCTACAAGTGTAGAACCTGAGAAATGGAAATAAGAAATGATGAAACCTAGTATGGCTTGGCCTGAGAAACATGAGCATGAACCCTATGGGGAATTAGGAGTAGAACTCCTGGAAAATAAATGGAATGGAACTGGAAATGTGAATGGGGAAGTGAGCTGGCCCTTGAGTACGGAGTACCAAGGAGAGCAACTGTCCCCCTGCTTAGTGCAGAGTGGAGCTAGTCGCCCTAGGGTTAGGACTCGGGGTTAGGATTGGCCACTTTGCACCGACTTTTTGGCCCTCGCGTACAAAGTATCGGGGAGAGCTACTAGTGTAGTGAGAGAGCTAGCCACCCGACGAAGCTCGAGGTTCAGCTAGCTGCCTTACACCGACTTATTAGGCCCACTGGGCAAACCAGGGTAGTCAGGCGAGGGTGCGCAGACTGTGGAGCGGCGAGACCCCTGTTACTGAGAGGGCTATGCCCTATACTGGTTCCGTGCTGTGCTTTGGGCGCACCCGTTAACGAAAATGACTAACTGCGTGCCAATGCAGGGTAGCTACCCGTGCGTTTATCGCACATGCCGTAGTCACCGTTATGTCTGTTAGCGACCTTGGGGTGGTTGACTGAGTGTAGGACCACCACAGGGGACTCTCCCGGCCAGGAGAGCACCACGTGCTACTTCTACTCTTAGGAAAAGACTGCAATCAAGATCGTTCCCACGATAAACATTCAAGATCAAGAGAAAGACCTGATAAATAAACCAAGTAATGAAAGAAATAATATTTAGTTAAATAAAGAAAGAAGTTGAAAACAACAGCTATCTGTCCACCTTTACTGTTTTTAGTTAGCTGGTTGCCACTCTACTCAGCATTCGCTGATTTCGTGTACTCATAACCTTTTTTAGGTCCAGGTGTTGAGTAGCCAGAGCCTACGGCTGCAGAGGGTGCTGGGCCCAGTAGAGCCCAGTAGTTGTACCTTTTGTTATACAGCATTTCCGTTGTACTGAGTATTTTTGTTACACTTCTGTACTCTTTTATTGTAAACTTTATATCCCTGTACCTGTTTAAATTTTCTACTGTTGTGGTGGTGTGTACTGTAATAGTTTACTTCTTTACTGCTGTACTTTTGTTACTGTTAGTTGCTTGCATGGTAAATGTGGTTTATTTTATTACTTTTTGGTTACTTTCTCGTTGGACGACTGGATCTTGGGATCAGTCGAGTCATTCCGGTCTCGCGTCCTGTCGGGATTCAGGAACCGGGTCGTAACACTTGTCCTTCCCAAAAAATATCGACCCCATCTTGGCACCATTCCTAGTAATATACTCAAGCTCCTTCCATGAGTCCTCTTTCATATTTTTGGTTGGGACCTTTTAAACAAATCCAGCGATTTTGATTACATCTCTCAAAACCACAAAGCTCTTCTCTTAGTAGCCATCATAGGATCCCATTTAACTGTTGTCACCTCATCCTTTGTGTTATGAATGAAGACCACTCCACTTCTCTCCCATTCAGTTGCCTCATCTCTCATATTCTCCATCATCATAGAGTCAAAGTTTCCAACCATGCGGTAGATACAAAGGTTGAGCCCTATAATTGAGCAATCGCCACAAAGATGAAAATTCATCCTACTGATGACCCCATCGAGGAAGAACAAGATGCTCCTTCTCCTCCTTGTGCACCTTGCCCATTAGCACTTCCTATGGCAACTTGAGTCCCACCAACTGAGTAGACCTAGCGAGACTCGAGCCATTGAGTACAGAATAGCATCTAACTCTTAATAGGTTCGCAATCACCTAGCACATATTTGTCAAACAATAAAAATAGCCAAATAGAAATTTATAATGCATTAAATAAAATAGTGTTGATAAGAGTAGTAAGTGTTTACAAATTAAAACATTAAAGGAAAAGAGTACTAAAGTAACATAGTACAATTGTTAGAGAACCGAAAGGGAAACCTATGAAGCTAAAACTACTACCTGCACGGATCGTCTACAAGTACCTCGCTAGGTCCTACAACAAAAGGACCTACCACAGTCTCAACCTTTGGTTGCTTAGCTACACTCGAGTATGAAATCCAAAGAGTACATCAATAAAAACTGAGTAGAATAGAAATAAAAATCACGTACAAAATAGTATAGAGAGCAAGAAAAAGAAAGGGTACTATCTCATAAATTTATCCTTTTATTAATCTTCACAATATTTTGTTCATTTTACAAGTTAAGCCCAACTTGTTACAATCAAAATCTCTTTAATCAACACCTCAGGACACGAGGTGATTTCATGTGACTTCGTGAGGTGCAGAACTGGTATAAGCTACCTGCTTGACCGAGAAGATGGCTTATACTCATTGAGTTACCACACTCCATCACCCTGGGGTTATTGTGGAAAGGGGTGGCGGCTACATCGTATGGCGTAAATATGTGCTAGCTCTACATGTTGAACCATAGAGAGCCAATGGCCCACCCACCGACCGAGTAAAGAAAGCTAGCTCCAACCCTCAAGCCATGTATCCCGCTATTCCAGTTGGCCGCTAAGCCTAACTAAAGAGTCATAGGGAAGTCAGCAACTCCTTAAACTAGCCCAAAATCGATCTAAAAGACCAAAGCTATAGCCAAAGTCCTGGCGAGTAGCAAGGCTAAACCAGTTATCCAATTTATTTTTGGCCAATCCATCGTCACCAATTTATTAACTCATTTCTAGATAACTGAATTAATAGTATCCATTAATTAAGCCATAAATCTTATCATTTTAAACCATTGATCTAAAGTTATGAAAATAGCGCAGATTACATCATTTCACATAATTTCAAAATTAATTGTTAAACGACTTATTTTTCAACTTCGGATAGTGTTTTCAATTAAATTATTAATTAACTGTCACAATGACATTAGTTTTATAAAAAACGGAGTTCGTTTCACACATGAGATGATAAGGCCATATCCAATATGCTTAAATGCTTTATAATTCGTTAAATCATGAGAATCGTTTAATGAATTGTAATTAATTCAACAATTAATTATATCAATTTAATTATTCACACTTTAAGCCAACAACTTGATTTATAGTATCCATATTTAATATTCAAGTACCTAAGATAATAAGAAATACGAAAATGGACAAACCATTAGATTGGAGTAAGAATGCGCACTAAATGGTGTAACATACGAAGAAAACCACAATGTAGACAAACCACATGAGGAAAGAGAGTGACTACTCTACCTAACGTTGTCGGGGAGTCACGACGACTCTGTGAAAACAGGATTAAGAGGCACTACTTACGTACCCTTGTTCTACGCCTTAGAATTTGGAGTAGAATCCGTCAAATCCAACCGTAAGGATGTGTCCGGCACGCTTGAGAAGCCCAAGATCATGTCCTGGATTAGTAACATCTACCTCCAAGTGACCTTGATCTTCAAGAAATAATCTTAACCATTAGATTTAAATAACCTATAATCCCCCTTCACATGGACCTACTCGCAAAAAGGCAAACTTAAAATTTTTCATCCACATTTCTTCTTAAACCTCAACCCCTCCTTTTTTCTTCTTTCTCCTTCGTTTCTTACTTTTCCTTCGTTCTTTCCCTGCACCTCCGTTCTTCCTCTTCACCTACGGAAACACCATGCATGAAAGAAATCCCATGCCGAGTCCACCACGCCGGCCTTGCCCCGCCTCCGGCGGGTGCTCGCCACCGACGTCAACTGTCCACGATGTCTTGCCTGCATCCACCTTCACCGAGCAACCTCCTCCTCCTCTCGTTCATGGAAGGCCGATAACCCAACAACCACAAGCCACAATGATCGATCTCCGGTGCGTACTGATGGTCTCGCCGACTTCCGGTGGCCCTCCTTGTCCGGCTTCCTCCTTTCCTCGATCTCTTCCATGTGATGGGTGCAAGATCCCATCATCGGTGGAAGCACCACCGGCTACTCGTCGTTTCCTCCTTCGCCGCCGGTCATCCTTTCCCTTCCCCACTGCGTCCTCGGCGTCTTCTTCCTTCTCTTCTCCCATCATCTCCTTCCTCACACACACACGCACACGCATGCACTACGTTAACAGGAAAAAGAGGCGCTCGTCGTTCTGCCGCCGGCCGTTGTGCTCGTTGTCACCATCACGTCCTCCCTCCCTTTCGCGCTCAGTCTCTCTCTCTCGTGCACCCTTGCGAGGACCGGGAAGGGAAGGATGTGGCGGCGGTGGTTTGTGGACGTAGGTCACGGGAAGGAGGGGCTGAGGGATTTAAAAGGGTGGGAAGGAGAGAAAGGAAACGTGGGGAGATTTAATATTAGAAAAAGAATAATTTAGGATGGTAGGTTTTAATTAATACGCTTAGGAGTTGGTCAGAGCAGAAAATCAACATGAGCATATATTTTTGTTTTACTCTCCACATCCACCTGCATTCTCGAAATTATGTCATATGAACTCTGATTTTTACGAAATATATATGGTCGAAATCATTACAAGATAAGAAATTTAATAAAATTTATAAATTTAAAAATGAAGGTCATTTCCATAGTGTGATTTCTAAGGTGTATCGCACGAAGGCTTATCCACGATTTACATGCATTTTGTATATCCAAGGTTCGACCGCCGCGCAAACATACCGTTGAAGTTCTTGTGACACCGAGAAGCTAATCTTATGTTCAAATCACTAATCTGAGGTCTGGATCACAAAAATGAAAAGCACACAATTTTTCGATTCGATTTCATGTTTTTAATTTGTGTGGACCCTAACTTGCGCACAAAAATGTTAGATGGATTTGTCTTAGCACGTTTAAGTTCAAAATGACTCTAGAAACTGGGTTCTGGGCTTTACACTTCCTACTCCTTCCTACTTTGATGTGTTTTGGGAATCTATGGGACAATGTTTTGATCCCACCTTAGTTGAAAGCCTCACCCTCTGGCTTCATCAACAAGAAAAATTACATCAAGAAGTCAGACATCTCCACTGGGGCATTCGCATGTTGAGCAAGACTATTTCATCCATGTAGATGGGTCAAGAGCATCCTAAACAACGTTGTCATTGAAGCTGCTTTGTTGTTTTGATTATTCTTCTAGTTGTTGTATTTCTTTTGGTTTGTACTAAGGGGCCATAGCCCCATATGTTTTAATTTAATGAGAACAAGGCTAGCTTGGTAGGGCACAAACATTTGGTAGCTTGACATGTTAGCTTAAACCTTTGTTTTTAGCTTAGTTTGATAGCTTAACTTGTTAGCGTAAAAGAACTCTTTCTACATTTTTAGTCAATGCATTAGCCTTTTTCAATATTTTGCAAAAGTGTTGTGATTCATTTCTTATTTGCTTGGTGTAGCCTCGTTTAACCTTTTTAATGACTTTCGAAGAGGGGGAAAATTGGACTAGGATTAATCTAATCAAATATTTGATATGAAACCCCATCTTCTCGCTCTCATCTTCTATTTCAAATTCATGTTGCACGAAAAATCCATGTTCAACCTGCAAAAAGATATTTTAGCAAAGGGAAGCCTTATAACCTAAAGATTTCTTTTGAAAATTATCAAAAAGGGGAAGATTGTCTGTGTAATCTCTCATAAACACTACAAGAAAAGCTACTTTTGACGATGGTTGAAAATTGTCGCCAAAAGTAACAAAACTATCTCAATTTGGCGTCGCGGAAGGTTGCGAAGCGAATAATCTTTCACGAGGGTTATTAATACTACCAATCGCTAATAGTACCAACCCTATCTGTCGTGATTGGCTTCCTTTTGCAGCAACTTATACCCGTCGTAAAAACACTTTTGCGACGGTTATTTAATAACCATCGCAAATTCATTATTGGCGACGGTTATTAGTATAATCATCTCCAATAATGAATTTACCAATGATAATTAAAGATAACATTTAAATTAATCTACATAGCATCCAATAACACATATATAGCATTAAATAAAACAAATATAATAAGAAATAATTTACATTAATACAAATTAACTTAAAGAATGTTTACAAGAGAGTAACATTACATAAATAAACCCTAAACATTACTTAAATAAAAGTAAGAAATATAAAGAAAAGATGCAAGCTAAACTCCCACTTGCCTTGGTAGGTCTCGTGAATTCATGTGTGTTTGTCATCCGTAACCTTGCTATGAGTAATCTCATAGACTTCAAGATGATCCAATTGGACACCGTCATGTGTACTTGTCTAAAATTAACTAAATATAAAAGATACTTAATAATTTAATGTTACATGTTAAGAACTTCTAGTTGAAGGGACACAATTGTTGCTGTAGGGTCCTCTCATATATTTTCTCATCCATATTTCCTAAATAGTCACCTTGATCATTTAATAATCTCCAAAGCCCCCTGTGAGAAGGACAAATGTCTAATTCTTCCAAGTTTTGTAGCCCCAAATGAACTCCACCGAGCTTGCCATAATTACTTTGAAGACCCCATTATGGGATGATATTACATTTCATCCAAAACCCTATTAGGCCTTCGGCAACCCATTTAACCAGTTGCACTCTTGCCATTCTTAAGACCATGACTTGTGCCCATCCTTCCATCCCTTTGGTGTTTAACCACAAACACCAAGATCTACCAAAAAAAAACCCACCGTGAGACGAACAGGTGACCGTCATTGTCATTAACTTCGCCAAACATATAATATAGTCTAGCAATAACAAATTACTTGTTTTGAAAAACCAATAGTAATGACTTGTCATATTTCATCGATACCTACCTACAGACCATTTAACTACTTCACCTTTTAGTAGTATAAGCATAAAGAGAAAATGATGGAAACACCATCATGAGCCATAACTAATTCATTTTGATCCAATTAAGTCAGTAAATGCTCCTACATATCTGCCAGAGAGCCATATTTCATTGTAAAGTCATTCTGAGGGAAAGACAAGAAAATAGGGTTAAGACTGTAGTTTTTGAAAGTTTCTTCCCTACGAGGAGGGGTGACGTAATAATTGCGGAAATAAAATATATAAAGCAATCTCACAAAATAAGCAATCACAAAATGTACACAAAGAATTTTTAGGTGGAAACCCAAACCGGGTGAAAACCACCACCTAACCCTGTCGAGTTAGGATTTACCGATCAACCTAGTTGATCAAATCCACTAAATCGAATCACTTAAAACGAGGGTGATTCAACCTCAATACAACCATGCTACAAGTACGAGGGTAGCGTTCCTCAACCCCTTCTCTCCACGAGAAGGATTTTGTCCCACGAAGGAGACGGGAATTCGCAAAGCGAATACCCAACCAAAAGACAAAGATAAAATAAACAATAGTCCTATAGAGCCAACAAAATAATTAAACCTAGCTTCTATAGGAAATAGGAAACTCCCCTTTGCAAGGAGTGCGTCGACGATGACGCAGTGCGTGTGCCACGCGATGGCGCTACGTCGCTCTCGTGAACAACAGCGGGAGAGCGGCTGCGTAAATTGAATTTAGCTCTCAAGATATAGAACTTGAGCTTAGAGAGCAAGAGAGACACAAAAGAGTGGAAAGTATGTTGCTTAGGTGTGTGTCCTGTTTCTCTTAGTGTATATCTTGTGTGTAAAGGGTCCCCTCTATTTATAGAGGCCTTAGGAAGGCTTTGGAAGGCTTGAAAAAGCTTCCATAGCCGTTGGGTGCAAAGCCCAAGTGAATCAGCCCGAAATCAGGAACAATCATTGTTCTGACAGGCTTATCAGACGTTTAATTCTAGCATCAGACGTCTGGAAGTTCACTTTAAGACGTCTGATTCAAAGGTCAGACGTCTGATTTTGGGCGGGTCTCTCCCTGACTTGGATCAGATCTAAACAGGGTTTTTACGCAAGTCCATCAGACGACATACAGGACGTCTGGCACTATGTCTGGACGTCTGGAAACCTACTTTTACTGTGGGAATTGATTTCCAAACGTTGCAACAGCTAGAAAATCTCTGAGAAGAGATTTTGGGTCAGCCGAGGCAAAACGGTCATTTATCAGACGTCTGGAAAGTCCTATGGACATCTGATAAGGCTCTAACGGTCATGTTCTTGGGTGTCTGCTAAGCCAGCCAACGGTCCACTAATTGGACGTTTGGCAAATCCATCAGACGTCTCCTAAGACGTCTGGTCTAAGGTCTGGACGTCTGATTTCATCAGACAGAACTAAGTATGTCCAGCCTAACGGTTATCAGACGTCTGAAACAACAGTCAGACGTCTTAAAATGCTTTATCAGACGTCTGATTTTGGGATTAGACGTCTGGAAGTGCTGTTTGAGCCCTATATTGGTTTTCTAAGTATTCTACAGAAAACCTAAGTATCCTAGGGTTGTGCAGGTGTTCCTAGGACTACTTTTAGGGTTCTTTGAGTCTCTTTAACATAATATTCTAAGGAAACAAAAAGAGCAAGAAAATAAAGACAAGAGATACATGAAAGGATTAAAAAAGAATCTATCCTATTCTTCTTGTCTTCTATCTTCAATCTGTCGCTCCACGCGAACCTCCTCTGTTTTCCATCAAGCTCCTCCAATCCGTCCTGGATGCGAGCTCGAGTTCCGTCTAAACACGTCTACATTTGCAATTGACCTGAAATCTAGGACTCAAATTGCAAATGTTAAATAACACGTGTTTTGTTATCATCAAAACAAATGATCGTGGTGCTCTAGCACCAACAATCTCCCCCTTTTTGATGATGACAAAACCGTAAATAATAATGTATAAAATCCTCCCCCTTTTTGACATTATCAAAAAGGTTTGATTGGTTTTACATTTCATATAACTCCCTCTTTAAAACATGCTCTTCTATGAATTTATTTTAACAAAGGTAATGTCCTCCCCCTTTTTGTAACAATGAGATAGCTATTATTTTTCTCCCCCTTTCTAAAGGAAATTTAGCTAACTTGTATCTCCCCCTTAAAAATTGACAATTAGCTCATTAATTTTAACTCCCCCTATCTAAATGCTTATGATAAAAACATAGGGTAAAGGGTTTTACCTCACCTACCATGGCCAATAAAATGGCCCGAATGGTGGTGGTGGTTGCCACATCGGATGGGGCTCCCATCCGTGGCTTGGAGGCCCGGGCATCGGCGCCGGTCTCCAATCCGGTGGTCGACGTGCGGCGGGTCCGTCGTTTGTTCGTCGTCTCGTCGGTCTTCTTGTTCTCCTCCTTGGTCTACTCCTTGGTTCTCCCAACTTGAGTTGACCAGACTTGAGCTTGTAGGTCCAATCCTTTATGTTGTAATTATCCCTGAACCCTACAAAACAAGATTCTAATTCTTTTTTCGGTATCCAAGTGGGCTTGGATCCGCATCTGTTAGCGGGTCTCCTTGATGGAGATCCTTTCTCAACCTTAGGGCTATAAAAATTATCTACTTTATTGATTAGTTTGTTAGAGTTTTCCCTAAGACATGCAATTTCTTTTTCTATAGTATTCATCTTAGTCTTTAAATCAGAAATTTCTAACTTTAGACTATCATTTTCCTCAATCAACTTATTATTTTCATTGATGAGGTTATGATTTTCTAATAACAGGTTATTATCCTTAGGACTAGTTTCTATGTCCTTAAGTTGTTTTTCTAACCTATTATTTTCATTTTTAAGAAAACTAAGGTTATTTTTAATGCTTTTATTTTCTATCCTAAGTGATTTACTAATCTCAAAAAGTTCATTAAATGCTTCTTGAAGATCGAGATTTACCTCGTTGTCGCTGTCGTCGCTTCCACTTTCGCTGTCGCTGTTGGTTCCTCTGGCCATGAAACCAAAGCAAGTGGTTTCTTCTTCTTTTTCTTCTTCTTCTTCCTTCGAGCTAGAATCCTCATGAGTGCCTTCCAACCTCCTCCATATCTCGTGGGCGGTGGTGCACTCTTGGATTCGTTCGAATTCCTTCAGACTCAATGCGCAGTACAAGGCATTTATTGCCTTTGCGTTGAGTGAGAGCTCTAGAATCTGCACCTGCGAGTACCCTCCTTGGGGTCGCTTCGGGATCTCATATGGGGTTTCGCAACATCCCCATACCTCGAATTCAGTGGCTTGGAGCCACGTCTTCATCCTCAGCTTCCAGTAGCTGTAGTTGTTCCCGTCAAAGTAGGGCGGACGGGTTGTGGACTGCCCCTTGGAAATCCTGCTTGTGGAACAGCTTCCCTCCATGTGATCTTTCCGCGGATGTTACTCCTGTCGGCGGAAACCTGCTCTGATACCAATTGAAAGTTTCTTCCCTACGAGGAGGGGTGACGTAATAATTGCGGAAATAAAATATATAAAGCAATCTCACAAAATAAGCAATCACAAAATGTACACGAAGAATTTTTAGGTGGAAACCCAAATCGGGTGAAAACCACCACCTAACCCTGTCAAGTTAGGATTTACCGATCAACCTAGTTGATCAAATCCACTAAACCGAATCACTTAAAACGAGGGTGATTCAACCTCAATACAACCACGCTACAAGTACGAGGGTAGCGTTCCTCAACCCCTTCTCTCCACGAGAAGGATTTTGTCCCACGAAGGAGACGGGAATTCGCAAAGCGAATACCCAACCAAAAGACAAAGATAAAATAAACAATAGTCCTATAGAGCCAAAAAAATAATTAAACCTAGCTTCTATAGGAAATAGGAAACTCCCCTTTGCAAGGAGTGCATCGACGATGACGCAGTGCGTGTGCCACGCGATGGCGCTGCGTCGCTCTCGTGAACAACAGCGGGAGAGCGGGTGCGCAAACTGAATTTAGCTCTCAAGATATAGAACTTGAGCTTAGAGAGAAAGAGAGACACAAAAGAGTGGAAAGTATGTTGCTTAGGTGTGTGTCTTGTTTCTCTTAGTGTATATCTTGTGTGTAAAGGGTCCCCTCTATTTATAAAGGCCTTAGGAAGGCTTTGGAAGGCTTGAAAAAGCTTCCATAGCCGTTGGGTGCAAAACCCAAGTGAATCAGCCCGAAATCAGGAACAATCATTGTTCTGACAGGCTTATCAGACGTCTGGAAGTTCACTTTAAGACGTCTGATTCAAAGGTCAGACGTCTGATTTTGGGCGGGTCTCTCCTTAACTTGGATCAGATCTAAACAGGGTTTTTACGCAAGTCCATCAGACGACATACAGGATGTCTGGCACTATGTCTGGACGTCTGGAAACCTACTTTTACTGTGGGAATTGATTTCCAAACGTTGCAACAGCTAGAAAATCTCTGAGAAGAGATTTTGGGTCAGCCGAGGCAAAACGGTCATTTATCAGACGTCTGGAAAGTCCTATGGACGTCTGATAAGGCTCTAACGGTCATATTCTCGGGTGTCTGCTAAGCCAGCCAACGGTCCACTAATTGGACGTCTGGCAAATCCATCAGACGTCTCCTAAGACGTCTGGTCTAAGGTCTGGACGTCTGATTTCATCAGACAGAACTAAGTATGTCCAGCCTAACGGTTATCAGACGTCTGAAACAACAGTCAGACGTCTTAAAATGCTTTATCAGACGTCTGATTTTGGGATTAGACGTCTGGAAGTGCTGTTTGAGCCCTATATTGGTTTTCTAAGTATTCTACAGAAAACCTAAGTATCCTAGGGTTGTGCAGGTGTTCCTAGGACTACTTTTAGGGTTCTTTAAGGCTCTTTAACATAATATTCTAAGGAAGCAAAAAGAGCAAGAAAATAAAGACAAGAGATACATGAAAGGATTAAAAAAGAATCTATCCTATTCTTCTTGTCTTCTATCTTCAATCTGTTGCTCCACGCGAACCTCCTCTGTTTTCCATCAAGCTCCTCCAATCCGTCCTGGATGCGAGCTCGAGTTCCGTCTAAACACGTCTACATTTGCAATTGACCTGAAATCTAGGACTCAAATTGCAAATGTTAAATAACACGTGTTTTGTTATCATCAAAACAAATGATCGTGGTGCTCTAGCACCAACAGTTTTACCATCATATCATGAATGCAATACAATCACAGGTTTTCCCACGGGGTAATTAAGAGTCAAATGGTCCGAAAAGTCTAACAAGTGGGTTAGAACAAACAGAAAAAGGGTTTTCACATGTTTTGAGAATTAAATGATTTTTGAAACCCTAAAAATAGATCTGCTTAATTAAATGAGGTTATGGTCATGATAAAATTCACATAAATCATCTAAAATTCATATAAAAATATTCTCTAGGATTTGGAACCTTCAATTTGACCATTAGAATCCGTCTTGACCCAAAACAAAGTCTCAGACAGACATTTGCCTTAATTTGGATTTTTACATAAATTACCTAGTCAATCTTGGTCAAAACCTAAATCTAACTTCACCATTAGATTCCTTGGATCTAAATTAGATTTGTACCAAAATTTGGGCTCAATCTGAGATCATCTTGACCAAGTTTGCAGTTTGGTCCAGTCAGACTCTTTTTATCTCATTCAGACCCTTAACTTTTGAATTTTCTTACAAATAGCTCACCAACTTCTTTGTCTTCTTCACAAGCAGGTCTCTGCATCATTTTTGGAAGGTAAAACCTTCACCATCGAGTTTCAAGCGAGGGTTTCTCACTCGATTCTCAATCAATCCTACCCAAAATTGATATGGGGATTACTTGGGAAGTTTCCTTCCATTTGAGCCATTCCTTGGGCTCTAAGTCCTTCCCAAAAGGCCATGTGAACCTTTCAAAGGTTCCGGTATCCCATGTCTCAACTACATTCCAAGCTTGGAAGGGCTACCTATGGCCTATAAAGGAGACACCATCGCACGACCGTGCATTTCAGCAAGTTTTGGCCTAAGAACCCTCCTCTACTCCATCTCCGACCACCTTCAAACTTAGCTCCGGCAACCCCTCTCCGCTCTCCTACTCAGACCGTCCAACCATCAAATTGGACGGCCGACTAGCTTCCCCTCATCCTCACGAACCTCTCCTGCCAATGAGAGGTCGTGCCTCTACCTCAGTTGATGTTGTCGCCTTGCTGCACCAACCTCCTTCTCCGACTCTGGTCGACCAACACCAGAGTGCTCTGCCTCCCTATTCTACTGCTAAACCCTTCTCTAGCTCCCTCTCTCTTTCTATTTCATTTTCCTACCCTCACAGACACACACAACCATCAACCGCTACCGTTCACCCTCACTTTCTTCGTCTTCGGCCGCTCCTCCGGTGAGGCGTATCCGCCACTACACTCCTCCATCCGCCTCGCCAACCACCTCATAACTTTCGCCGTTCCACCACGAACAAAAGCTCTCTCCTATTTATCCTTTTCGCTCACCTAAACACACCCCTGAACAACCCACCTTCTTACGGCTGCCTCCGTCACAGTCCAACCACCTCTTGCACTCTCACGCCATGCTGCACCCACCACCATGTTCGCCGTGCTACGGCGATCCTGATGAACCATTTGACGTGGCCATAAGGCCTTTTTCTTGAAGTTTCAGGTACCAGGTCAAGCCTGCCATTAGCGACGAACTTCAAGCTTGCTCGAAGCTTTGTTCGGCACCTGCAGCTCCAAGTGACACCTCCAGGTGATGCAGATTGGCTTTAGGTCTCATTCCAAGGCCTCAATTGGAAGCCATACCCTCAGTAGCTGCCTTGATTGGAAGGCAATCCAGCTGCAGACGCATGCAAAGAAGAGGCACTATCTTTAGTGCCACCTTGGAAACCAGTGGCGTTATAACCCCGCATAAGAGGAAAAAGTGTCTGGGGCTTATCGCCTCAGACACTTGGGGGGCAAGGTCCCCTACTCACCCGCTCACCTGCGCCTCGCCCGTGACCCGTCCCCCGCAGGCCTGGGGCAGACCCGACCCGCCTAACTCGACTCCACTCCTCGGCTGCAATCACGCCCATAGCCCTGGACCCGGGTGCGCTCTAGGTCCAAAACTCGATAACCCGGTACTGTTGGAGGCTCTGGGAGAGAGTGACCTAAGGAGAGAAAGAGATGATCGTGTGCGGGGGCAAGGAGGGTTTTGCTACAGAGAATAACAGCCGACACTTAGCCATTTGAAGAAGGATCCCCCTCTGCGTGAAGAAGAAGAGTTAAAGAAGAAGAAGGAAGAAGAAGGGGAGCCGCATACGAAGATAAAAAGGAGAAGAGTGGAAGAAAAGAAGGGCCAACAAAGAAGAAGAACACAAGGAAGAAGAGAAGACAAGGCAGGAGAAGCAGAACACAGAAAGAAAGAAAGGAGAAGAGAGACCCTGAGTCTCTTGGAAGCACTGTAGCTACCAGCTATTTAAGCCGTCTGATACAAGCCTAGATCATCTGATTACATATATTTGAGGCTTTGTTGATACTGTTGATTTAGTTGCTATTTGTGAGGCGTAATTGGTGATTCAAATTACCATTTTACTCCATTCTTTTTGCACCTTGATACCTGACATTATTATTATTGAATCCCTTATATTTTTGATTCAAATTGTGATCTTGAGTTTTAAATTGCCATATTGCTCCCTATGTTTGACCTCGGACTTCAAATTCGAGTAATAAATATTATTTGTTTTCAAAGCGATTTCGACTATACTACAATGCAGTTTTTAAAACCTCGATTTCGCTTGCGAATAACAAAGTAATGGCAGGCTCTTAGTACTCACATTTCTCGCGAACAAACCCTTCTTCCTTGTGCCTCCCCATCTTGGTCGAGCGGCCCACGCTGTAGATGGATTCCACATTCCCTCTAGAGAAGCCCACCTCATTGTTGAAAACAAGTAGAGTCACCTTTGCCCTCGTCCCGGTGATGTCGTTGGAGGTGATCACCATATCCAACCTTGGGTCCACCCCAACTGGATATTGGTTATCCTCTGCATTCTTCAGGGAAATTATATATTAAAACTTGAAGTTGTGATCAAATCTTTAAGGACCCCCCTTTGTTCAGAACTTCTCTGAACAAAGGACAACAACTCTTATAGCATGCTATAAAGACAAAACATTGTGTATGTAAGTGAGGTATACACACACTCTGCATTGTCCGTATAACATGATCATAAGTGTCGACGGGCATGTATTTTGACACTATTATCCCCTCCTAAAACCTGTAACCTAGGGGTTAGAATACATAAAACCTATAACCTAGGGGTTAGAATACATATTATTTGGCATCAAGTGCATCTAGATTTATGCAAGTGTGTTTATCTATAAATTCATAAAACACACACAATTAATCATATAAACATTTACAAATTAAGTTGATACATCACATTTATTCACAAATGAAGACAACAGAACATTCATAATTACGTGGGTACACCCCACATATATTCATTCACAAAAATAACATAATTTCACATAATTAAGTGGATACAACCTACAATCATCACATACATGCACATATAATTTCACATCATTAAGTGGGTACACCCCACAATCATTCACATGCACAACATAATTAATCTAAAAATTTTACATTCATACCTTGATAAAACACGAGAATCAACGACGGCGTATCTGACGATGGGTTAACCTAAATTGAATGTTACAAATCAAACATAATTAAGATCAATTTTTAATAAATATAAATCTTAAAAAATTAAAAAAAATGAATGGAAAGTGTTTAAGGGGAGGTGGCAGATGAGGTAAGGTGGCTTGAGGAGTAGGGGCGATAGAGGAGGGTAGAGCGTAGGGGTAGGGGGCGATGGCAAGGGGCGAGCAGGGAGAGTGGGGCGGCAGTGAGGGGGGGCACAGAGGGGGGGATGGCGCGGGTGGTGGCCGCAAGGGCAGTGGGGGAGGGGAGGGCACAGGGGAGAGGGAAGGGGGCCGAGGAGGCAGGCGCAGGGGAGGGGGGCCGAAGAGGGGCGACGCCTCAGGGAGGAGGGGTAGAAATGATGTGCGAGAATCATCTTATTGAAATACACGTTGTAGTATAGGACAAAAGTTGCGACAACACTTAAATTTATAAACCCGAAATCGATGTGAGTCTAAGATCATTCACAGGGAGCAAATTAGCAATTCAATCCACTAATCACAATATCAAGAATAATATGCAATTGAAACAAAAGTAAAACTCAGAATAATATTTAAATAAAATCAGAGAGTCAAAGTGCAAAAAGATGGGGTTAAAATGGTGGTTTGAACCACCAAATTAAGCTTAATATTAAGCTCAATAATTATCTCAAATAAATGAATCGTAATACTCAACCAATTATCTCAGTAATATCAGAACCAAGCACAGGAGAAATGTAGCCAATCAGTCGACAGAAACAAGGCACAAACGCCTTAAGCCATCACGCCTCAGAGGAGCCAAGGCACAGCAGCAACAGAGGAGCACAAGGCTCTCACAAGAGCAAGGCACAAGGCCTCACTAAGCCTTCAGAGGCTAAGTGTTGAGCACTGGGGAGGGCATAAATCCTGAGGTAGCAAAACCATTCCCTCTCCTCCTCAGATTTCTCTCAAAGCTTAGTCGGAGCCGGGTATCCGGGTTAATCAGATCCAGCCCAGACCTGCGGGTGTGATTGTGGGGACAAGCACGTGTATAGCACGTATGGTGGGGCATGTGAGGGACCTCACCCCTATGCTCTTGAAGGCAAAGAGCTAAGGGGATCTTTTCCTTTTATGTGCTGATCTTGGCTCCTTCCCACACGATGTGGGATTATCTGCATGCTCTTCCTTCGTGCAACACTGCAGCGAGCTTCTTTGTCAAATCAAGGTTTTACCTCGCTACCTCCTTTGCAAGTGTTGGTGCAGATGTCTTCAAAACTTGGAGCCGTGTTGAATAAGGGCAGCTGCAGGTCGAAACGAAGGCCGTAGAGAGGCAAGCATGGTCAAAGAAGATGAAGGTGATGGTGGAGCTTCGTCGAAACCTAAGAAATCACAAATACAGCCTTACGGCCCAATCAAATTGGTTCAAGAGCTTCACCAGACGATGGTGAGGGCAGTGGTGATCGTATGGTGGCGGTTGGAGGTGAAGCGTGACCGATCTAAGTCAGAGAAGGTGGCTTGATGGTGGGTTGTTTGGTGGTAGACTGGAGTGGCTGAAAATCTCAATAAGTTGAGGGGTTTTGATGGAGGAGGTGTGGAGGATCTTCTGGAAGTGGTAGAAGGTGGTTTGGTGATCTGTGGCGCTGGCGCAAGCTCACTGGAGCTTGTGCCGGACGTGGGGAAGACGACAACAAGAAGTTGTGTTGTGGATGAACCTAAAGTCTAAGGGGTTAGAGAGGATCAGGAGGGTGAAAGGAAGAGAAAAGGGAGGTTTAAAGATAGAGAGAGTGAGTGATGGTGTTTGGCTGTGATGGGCTGGAGAAGGTGAAGGCGACGGTGACACAGCGGCGAGGAAGGAGAGGTGGAGAGAGGCCGTGCTTTGGTCGACGACGGTAGTGAGGAAGAGGGGAGGACATTGGGATGGTCAATTTGACCATTGTCTGGCCAGAGGAAGGTGTTGGAGAAGCTCGCTGGAGCTTGAGTTGCGGACGACTGAAGAAGAGAAAAGAGGAGGTATCTCAGTCTTTTCTAAGCTAAGAACGACCATGGCATGAGGGTCTTTTATAGAGCTTCAAATTGAGCTCTAAATCAGGAAAAGACCTTGATTGAGTCAAGATTTCAAGGAAACAAGATCCCCTGCAATCTCGAGCTCGCTTGAGCTCTATGGATCTTTGTAGGGTTTCCTAGCTGGTCCAAACGATCGGGAAGGTTCTCATGAACAATCCCTCAAATTTAGGAGGGATTTGGATCCAATTTGAGGGAAGGATCCTCCCTCGAATCTTGGCTGCAAAGCTTTCACACTAACAATGGTGGCAGGAATCAGAATGAAGAAAACGATGAAAAGTTAGGGACCCATTTGCAAATAATTCAAAACCTGAGTTGCTAGATGTTAGAAATAGAGTTTTAAAGGGTTAAATTGCAAACTAGGTCAAGATGGACTCTGATTGAGCCCAAATTTTGACCTTAACCTAATTTGGATCCAAGGAATATAATGGTGAAGTTGGATTTCAGTTGATCATGTTTGACTGGGAAATTTGTACAGAAACCCAAATTAGAGTAGAATTCTATCTGAGACTTTGTTCAAAGTCAAAATGGGTTCAGATGGTCAACCCAAGGATGCTAGACCTCTTAGAATATTTTTCTGTGAATTTTAAGAGGTATGGATGAATTTTATCCTGACCAGAACCTCTTTAATTTAAGCAGGTCTGAAATTGGGGTTTTATATGCAGATGCGGTTCTCAAAACATGTGAAACCCAGTTTCTATCTGCATTGACCCACTGTTTGGACTTTTTAAGCTCATTTGACCTTTATTTAACCCCTGAGTGACCCTGTGGTTAATCTGTGTTCATGATGTGCTTTTAAAATTACATAATTAACCCTGATTTCTCGTTCTCTTCTTAAATCAAAACAATGCGGAGTTATGACCCGTAGGTGATTATGTAGAAGCTTTTATCAATCATACCTGACTAAAAGTGGCTAGTTAGGTCTTATGATGGTGTTCCCATCATACCCCCATGCCTAGGTTTTGCTAATCCCTAGAAAAATCCTATGGATCGAAACAAGTCTCTAAATTGGATATAACCGTCAGGATGCCTTTCTAAGTCACATCTCTAGAAATCAGATCAAAATACCAACAATAGGCCTAAAGGAACTCAAGTACCAGCCAAGATCCACATCTGACCAGCTTCAGCATGGGTCTACCATGAAGGTTTCTAAGGCCCGTAAAAATTGCCCAAGGGTTTGTTGATCCCAGTGGTTAAAGCACTCGTGCGTAGACGTATTGTGTTTAGGTTCAGTTTTCCAGTGCATTTTGATAGGAGAGAGATAAAGAAGGATTTTTCATTTTGAGACTTTTCTCTCTTTTCCTTTTAGATTTCCCTAAATCCAGCCTCGGATTGGCCTCAAATACAATTTATATCGGATTCCTTGTCCCAATCCTCGAAGGGTCCGTGGCAATCGATGCTTCGAGATAGCATCCCCCATGGTAACCCTTAGAACCCTGGATTTTGACACTTCGGGATAGTTCCTCCCATGGCATTCTGTAACTAAATTCAGGCTCTAGCAGTTGACATTTCAAAATAATCCCACCCATGGCATCGAACCAGCACAAGGTACTTACATTCCTTCAGTAGGATATTTAGATATCCTAGGAGACAAGCACTGAGGAGATGATATGTTATTACGAAACTTCAAGGGGAATTATCCACCATTCTACATCGGGGACTCATCCAATCAACTTGTGTTTTCGAGCCTCTCCTAAACTACATTTTCAAGGTGATTTTCTCAAAATAGAACACTTTTGGCATGATTTCTTTATTAGGCGCACTGAACCAGACCAGTGTGTGGATTTTGGGTGCTTAGGTTACCAAGTCTGGCAAACCAAAGGACAGGGAACAGGGCCGAATACTCCCTAAGCCTTAGACTTAATCCATCAGCCTCGCACTTTCCTCAACCTCTTGAGGACTAATCCGAATCTTAACAACTTGAGTGTTTAAACCCTGAAAATAGGTCCAAGAGGCCTAAGGTCGGTACTCGTCACTAATCTCTTAAGTTTTAGCCTTCCAAGTCTTAATTCATCATCCAATCCAGCCTAGAAGTTAAGTAAATTCCATACTCAGTTATAATGGACTATCTCATTTCTTTCCTTTTGATTGCTCCTTTCTTTCTCTTTTCTTTTCTTTTTCTCTCCTCCTCAATTGTTTTCAATTCAGCTCACTTTGATCCCTCCTTTTTTTTTTTGATGAAACCCCCCATGAATTGATTCTCACAGTGTTTTGCCCTTTAATACCCCCCATGCCTAAGATTTGCAATATCCTCATTGTAAATTAGGTGGGTTCCAGTTTAGTTCAGATCGTACATTAGAACAGGTGGGTGTTGAATGGGTCAAAATGACTGTTGCAGATGATTTCTAGCTCTGATACAGGTATCAAAGGTGGAGTTGGTTGTTCTAATGGACGAACCTTAAAGTGCAACATGATTTCAGCAAAAAGATAGGTTAGAATGGTCTCAGGTTTTTCAAGAATGATAGGTTGCCTCTCGTTAAAGGCTAAGTTTAACGCCATCAGCTAGGTGCAATAAACCTAAGGGAGAATGGAGATCAAAAGATACTTCAGCCAGATTCAAGTTGGTGAGTTCAAAGAATGGGTTGAGTCTCTGACCGTTCATGACAAAAGGTTCCGAGCCGTGGCTAAGTTCGCTTTTCGACGGCTCCATTTCCAAACACTCGCCTCACAAGGAATGGTCCAATCCATTTTGATCTGAGTTTTCTTGGGAAGAGCTTGAGTTTGGCATCAAAGAGTAATACTTTCTGACTAGAACAAAAAGTTTTTCGCGAGATGTGCTTATCATGGAAGGCCTTGACCCACTCTTTGTAGATTCGTGAGTTCTCATATGCGTCATTGTGTAGTTCCTCAATCTCGCTCATTTGCAATCGACGGTGAATTCCAGCCTTCATGAGATCCAGATTGCACTTCCGTACTGCCAGTAGGCTTTGTGCTCCATTTCTGCTAGGAGTTGACATGCCTTCCCGTACACGAGTCTGAAGGGAGACATTCCTAACTGGGTCTTATGGGTGGTCCTATAGGCCCAAAAGGCTTCTAGAAGGTGGGTAGACCAATCCTTCCTGTCAAGCCGAATAGTGACCTAAAGGATCTTCTTGATCTCCCGATTTGACAGCTTAGCTAATCGATTAATCTGGGGGTGATAAGGAGTTGAGATGTGATGCGACACCTTGTACATTTTAATCAGGGACTGGAAGTACACATTTATGAAATGAGACCCACTATCACTGATGATGGCTTTCAGAACCCTAAATCTGGAAAGATGTCCTCCTAAATGAACCGAAGAACAACTTTATGATCATTTGTTCTGATGGGGACGGCTTCGATCCACCTTGAGACGTAATCAACAACGAGTATGATGTACTCGAAGCCGTTAGATCCTAGAAAGGGTCCCATGAAATCAATTCCCCAAATGTCAAAGATTTTGCATACAATGATCGAATTCAAGGGCATCATATCGCGCGAGCCCATGCTGCCGAGGGTCTAATAATGGGCACATGCCGTACAATAGGATTGTGCGTCTTTCAACATGGTGAGCCAAAAGAACCCACACTGGAGAATTTTTGCTAGGGTTTTACGCCCAGAGTAGTGGCCACCATAGGCCTGGTCATGATAGAATGAGAGGACATCGTTGACCTCGTCGTCAAGAATGCATCCCCGGATCACTTGGTCATTACCGATGTGGAATAGATACGGATCTTCCTAGAAATAATACCTAGCATCGGAAATCATCTTGTCCCACCTGGAAGTTGACCAATCTGGCGGGACTTTCCCCGTAACCAAGTAGTTCACAATGCTGGCAAATCAGGGAAGTCCATTAATGGCCAAGAGATGCTTGATTGCACAGCAAAAATACACCAATAAATATGCCATCTTGTTTTATTTCCTAGCATTGCCATTGCATATTAGGTAGCTATAGTTGCATTTGTAAAATTGACACATGCATGCATTTATTTGAGAGGGGAGGATAATGCAAATAATTTGCCATGTAATTAACATCTTCTTCAAGTACTGCCTTGCAATTTCACCTTCTTCATTTCTTTATTTCCTTTAAATTTCTTCTCCCTCGCGTGGCTGCAGGGCATGGGGGTTGCACCTCTTCGCGCCATTCCTCTGCCTAGCAGCATGGCTGGTCATGCACACCTGCAGCATGGCTGTGGCAGGCTCCTACTTCTTTAAAAAGCCTGGCCATCTTCCCTGCGAGAGAGCCTGGAACAGACACACAACCTACAGACACCTTCCTTAGGCCATCTTCCTCCCCTCCTCCCCTCCATACGTAGTCTCTCTTCGCACTGAAGAGACACACTGCAGGCAGGAGCAAGCTCACAGTGGTCCCACGACCACCACTGTGAGTTCCACCACCGCCTAGCTCCTTCGTGAGAAGGTGGGCGTGGTGGTTTCGCCCTCTGCTTCCACCGCCTAACACCCTCGCCGCCATTGTCAATGTGCCAAGGTCTGAAGCTCCAGCAGCAGCAGCCGCTGCGCACACCCCTGCAGACCGGCCGCAGGCTCCTTCCGTGTGCGCAGGTGCCTTCCAGTGCGCCCGCGCACGCAGAACCGACCGCAACCGGTTGTCCATCTTGCGCGGCATTGTAGCCACTGTTCACACCTCTCAGCGCAGTGACCGAGGAGTTTCTCACTTATCCGGTCATCGCGCGCTCTCTCTCCTCGCTGCTACCACCTCCAGCCAGTTGCGCGTGCCTGCGCTCTCGTCCGCATATGCCCCCTCCTGTTCCAGCCCGCAGCACAGTGCACTGCGTTGCGCTCTCTCTCACACTTCCGCTCCTGCCCGTGCACTAAGGCAGCACGCGCGCTCGCTCCAGTGGCCGCGTGCAGCCTTGTGCGCCTGCACGTGCCCACGTCTGTGCCTTGGCCATTAGACGACTCCAGGAACCCCTAGACGGCTTAACTCGCGTGCCCTCTTCCTCCAGGGTGCACTCCTCACTCATACACACACCACACTCGTACACACACACACTTGTACACTCACACTCACTTGTACACACCTATACATACTTATATATATATACATATATATATATATTTATATATATATATATACATATTAATAACTATACAACTATATATATATATATACATACATATCTCTATATATCTATATACATAGATACTTATACAAATATATCTATATACATATATTACTATATATATATATATATATACATATACATCTAGTTATAAATATATATATATATATACCTATATATATATTTACATATCTATATATATGTACATAACTACATATACACCTATATAGTTATAACCCTATCTGTATATATACATATATATATATATATTTATTATTATTATTTTTTTCATACACATCACTCCACCACGCATTATATCACGGGAATATCTGTACCAGTTGCTGATATTCCCCGATACCCGCATAAAGAAAGCGCCCTCGCACACACTCCCACACATCCATCCTACACTCTACGCGGCACTTCGTCTTATTGGTTGCGTCTTCCTAGACATGGACCAACTAAACATTGTGCTACACGCCATTTCCACTTCCACCCCCACCCCTATATATATAATATATATATATATATAGACTATATTTATTTCTTTACAAGTAACCTATCTTATTTCTATTTCTCTTGTGTTTCCTACTATTAAAAAGATAAAAAAAAAAAGAGTAAAAGAGAAAAGATAATCCTTGTCTTGCAAGTAGTCGGTCTTGTGAATAGCAGGACTAATTTTTTGGAAACCCTAAGTTGGCTCAAAGCTAAGAACAATTTAGCTCAAAGCTAAGGACCTGATTTTGAGGGTGTGCCTCAAGGACAATATTATCAACAGAAAAATCTTAAATAAAAAAAAACAAAAAGTATAATAAACGCACGGAAGAGATTCGTTGTAGGAAAGGCGTAAAAACTTCTTCACCTTTAATCCCCCCCTCCCTGAGATCGACCTTGGGCCTAAAAGTGGCTAAGTTAAAATTAAGTAGGCCAGGTTAAAAATTTTGTAAGAAGATGGTTAGGCTCGATTTAGGTTAACCACTATACGTACTTCAACGATAATTTCACCATATTAACACAACCTATGCGAGCCCTGACATACACTTTTTCTGGCGCCATTGTCGGGGAGGTACGCATTGAGGTAAGTTTCTACTCCATTCCTTTAATTTTCTCTTCTCACACCCTTCTCTTCATAGGTGTTTTTGTTTGCTGGTGTGCAGGTGAACCAGTTGCGAGGAGGAGGCAAGCAAAGGAAGTCGGAGACGTGGGCAGATCCAAGGTGGGAACGAGAGCGTGAAGTCACCAGCGCCGCACTGGAGCTTTGCCTACGTTGCAGAAAAGCTAGGTCTCTCTCTTAGCAACTTAGGTTAACTTGTCACCTTAATAAAAAAAAAAACTTCTTCAGATTTCTTGGGGGCAAGTGGATTAAAAATCACTTGCTTGATTGTTTGCCATGACTCCCACCTCCCCGGGATTTCCCGCCAAACTTCGCATAGCGAAGATCCAAGAATCTTGATTCTTGAATCCTTCGCCGTGTGAAGTATTCTTTGAGGTAAGATTAAATAGATTGATTGCCATCCCTCCTTGCCTCATTTATCCACAATTCAGGATCACATTTTTTGGTGGGGAGACTTGGAATTGAGTTGATTTCAACCCCACCATGACCTTTCACGTGCCTTAGATTTGATCCCGAATATTTCAACCCCAAAAATTTTAATTTTCTTTACATTATCTTGTGGTTTAGCCTTGTATGTGGAACATCATTTTGGTGATTGGTAGCACTTGAATTGAAGTGCTTTAGCTCACTTTCACACTAACTTAAAATTGACTCGTGCATCCACACATAGAAATTTTCACCTAGGGAAGCCCATTGCATTTTTAGCATACATTAACCAACTCACATTGAAGAAGGGTTTGTTGGGCATAGAAGAACTTGTATTTTCTCAAAACCTGGAGATTAGTTGAATTGGTAACTCAGCTAAATCTTAAAATCCATACTACTTAAGGCTAAAATTCTAAAAATCATTCACCAACTAAAACTTCAATGCGGGGAGATTTCCCCGTTGCATGCTTGGTTTACACACTTTCTAAAATCAACGCACTTGGGCATTACTTGTAAACAACGTCCTTCACATTCCTGAAGCACTTGATCCTAAGAATCTAATTAAAACTGGTAGCAACTTGACCCTTATTAAGGATTGGAGGTCTAACTACCTGCGTGTAGCGCTTACATGCTGGTGCAGGTTCCCGCGTGCTATCGAGTGTCTAAGACTGGGGCAAATAGCCTTTCAATCTAGCTCGATGGTTCCGCAGTGCTCGCATTTGGTTCCGTAGGTTGTGGTAGTAGGTAACTTAGATCTTTAGGTCTAAGGGCACATTGTAGAGGTTAGGACTTTGATTGTCTTGATTTGTCATCAAGTGTACCTTTGTGGCATCATTTCTCTCATCCCCTTTCCCTTCTTATCTCCCCAATTCTTCCTGTGGTAGTGCATGTTAGGGAGGAGGTCACAAAACCCTGAATTATTTGAATTGCCTGATAATTTTAGAAGGACAGAAGCCGAATCGTCATCCTCCTCCACAAACATGGCTGCACGCCCACCCCCAAATCCCGAGGGAGGAAACCACCCTCAAAACCCACCAGGTGGTGGAGCCATGGACCCCATAACCTGCCTCCAAGCCCAAATGGAAATGTATAATGAATAGATTGAAGCCATTAAGGAAACCTTGGAGGAAATGCAGAACCCTCCCGAACGGGAGGAGCCTAGGTCTCTTAGCTCTTATCAAAATCCCGCTGCTATAGAGACCATAGGACAAATTCGGGTCCCCATGGGCGGGGATGATTTTGAATTGAAACCCAATATAATTGGCCTGATAAACTTTCACTTCCATGGTCTTGCAAGTGAAGATCCCTTTCTCCATTTGGAAGACCTAACCCGATTGGCTGAAACGGTTAAACCAAGAAATATCGGGTTATCAATTATCCTCATGGAAATGTTCCTATTTTCATTGCGGGATAAAGCGTTGCAATGGTTACGCACTCTTGAGAGAACCATCCATTCTTGGGAAGAGATACGAATAGCATTTCTCAAGAAATTCTTCCCAATCCGGCGAACCAATGCACTTTGTTGTGCTATAACTTTATGCAACAAAACGGCGAACAGTTTCATGAGGCTTGGGAGAGGTATAATGACCTCCTATGGAAGTATCCACACCACGATCTGCCTAAGTGGCATATAGCCTAAATTTTCTATTATGGGCTAAATGAGACTTTGAAGCAGATTGCAGACGCTTCCTGCAGAGAGAATTTCATGAATAAAGATGAGAATGGAGCATTCGAATTATTTGAAAACATGAGCGAAAACTCAATGAACAATGCCTCCATTGTCGCCTTTACTCGTACCAGCCTACCCCATAATGTTCATGAAGTTGACACGAGACCCTCCCATTCATCGACTGATCTTAACCTTATCGCACAAAAATTGGATGAAGTCTCCGTCGTGCACAAGAAGCTAGACGAGCTTCTGGTCAATCCTGCCCGTTCTATGGCAAACACCCCCACCTCACCACTTCGTCACAATCCCAATCCTTCCAACACTAGGCTTATCCCTAGAAACCCCATGAGATCTTCGTTATCGAGTGTTGCACCGAGCGATTCGGTAAGTCATGTGGATCTGGCTTCTGCAAGCTAGTATTTTGACATGGAGGACCAAGCCTCCGTGTGCTCAGATGCATATTTACATGCAGACTCGTCTTCTGTTTAGAAGACGCTTGCGCCCTGGGGAACAACCCGTTCTTTGCCACTTATAACCTAGGGTGGCAAAATCATCCGAACTTTGCATGGTCCAATAACCCACAACGCCAAAACCCTACGAGTGGACCAATGCGACCGTCCGCACCCGTCATCCCAAGGGCCCAGTCTAATCCTGTGGTGAATCTGCCATCGGGTCCTTGCATACTGCAAACAGAACACGCATTGAGTCCTCTTGATAAACTGATGTGAATGATGATGGAAATGTCTAAGCACCATGAAGAGAACATGACCTCTCTTCAGCACCAATTGGCACAGCAGAATGCTGAGATCAGTCAACTACGCATGGCGACTCGATCTCAGGGCACTCTTCCAGCCCAACCTGTTCCCAACCCACGAAATTTCGTACCCCGTAGCCCTCAACCACAGGTACGACCTTCTCAGGGGCAGGTTCATCAGATTCTGCAGGCTCCGAGCATTCCACCGAGATTTCAGGCTAATCCCGCTGCAGCACCTCACCCTTATGTCCCTATTGCGAACCCTCCTCCACCTTATTATCCCATTGGACCTACGATGTCCAATGCGATTACTATGAGGAGCGGTAAGCAAACCGTCAATCCGCCTCGACCTGATCCTGGCCCATCTTCTTCGTCGCCCTCTCATTCGGGATGCGCACCACATTCGCGAGAGGACTATACACCCAAACTAGTGCCAGCATCGGTCTCATTCTCTGAGGCTCTACTGAGGGAGCCAAAAGGCAAGAAAAAGGATACACAGGCCTTTGATAACCTGCGTAATTTATTCAGGGATGTTGAAATCAAGGTACCCCTGTTAGAGGCTATCGACCACATACCTACTGTCGCCCGATTTTTCAAAGACTACACTACACCAAGGCGACAGTCAAAGAAAATAAAGAATTCGGTTGTTCTCTTGCCTCATGCAAGTTGTGCTATACTGTCAAATCTACCACCGAAGCAGAAAGATCCGGGCACATTGCTTATTTCTTGTAGCATCCAAGGCTGCAATTTTAACTGTGCCCTGCTTGATCTAAGATCTTCCATCAATCTTATACCAACCATCATGCTTAAAAAATTTGCCTTAGGAAATCTGAAACCCACCCCTGTCACGTTACAGTTGGCAGATCGTTCTGTCAAAATACTGAAGGGTGTGGTGGAAGATGTGGTGGTTAGGGTCAACAGTCTCTATTTTCCTGTTGACTTTCTTCTTTTGGATATGGAAGTTCCTAGCTCACTTTCTGATTGTCCGATCATTCTTGGTCGACCTTTCTTGGCCACAACCCGCGCCCATATCTATTGCGAGTCGGGCTGTATTGAGATTGCCGTTGGATCTGAGAAGCTCAAGCTTAACATCTTCAAGGCAGCCAAGAACTTTGATTGCGATTACATCGAGGATGACACGTCTGACGAGGACATGGCCGTCAGCGCATGTATCGGACTAATCGGGACCTATTCTGACTGCTGTGGATTGCCTTTAAACACAGACGATTACCTGACCGACACATATTGTGGCGTTCCCCCATCCCTCCCTTTTCCCATACCTTCTCCTGACTATACTTCTGACGAGGTTTTCTCTGCTTCCCATACCTCGTGGTCTGAGTCATATTCAGGCTACTCACCGTCGATCCACATTCTTGAAGACCGGATTGCCCTTTCTTTCCTACCAAATAAGGCGGAATTGCAACTCCACACTGGGACCTTGAGCCCACATACTACTCACTGGGGCTACCCCTTTTTGGATCCATCTATCCAGGATGCCCCTGTTGTTGGCCAAACTGAGGGCCAACTTCTTCCTCCTGACTTGGTTTCTTCTGATCGACTTGGGACACTCTCGTCCCAAGAAATGCCAGATCTTTCACCATCCTCTCCCGAGCTGAAAGAGTTGCCTAATACGCTTAAGTATGTTTTCTTGGGACCAAATGAAATGATCCCCGTAATCATTAGTTCAAAATTGACCAGGGAGTAAGAGTGCAAACTAACAAAGGTCCTTATGGAGCACAAGCAGCCATTGGATGGTCCTTATCAGACTTAACTGGCATTAGCCCCTCCTACTGCACTCACCGTATATATACGGAGGAGGAGGCTCGACCTTCCCGGGAGATGCAGCGACGTCTCAACCCTAACATGCGGGAGGTCGTTAAAAAGGAAATTATTAAGTGGATGGATGTGGGCATAATCTACCCGATCAGCGATAGCCCCTTGGTGAGCCCGATTCACGCGTGCCCAAAAAGGCGGGACTCACCATCCGTATCAATGACAGGGGCGAATCCATCCCTACACACACTCCTACATCTTGGAGAGTGTGTGTAGATTATAGGAAACTTAATGCTGCAACTAAGAAAGATCACTTTCCGCTACCTTTCATTGACCAAATCCTGGAGCGGTTAGCGGGAAATAAATTTTTCTGTTTCCTGGATTGATTCTCTGGATATAACCAGGTGGCAATTGACCCCAGGGACCAAGAGAAAATAACCTTTACCTGCCCCTTCGACACCTTTGCATTTAGAAGGATGCTGTTCGGACTTTGTAATGCGCCAGCAACTTTCCAGAGATGTATGCTGGCGATATTCCATGACATGGTGGGTGACTTTCTCGAGGTTTTCATGGATGAATTTTCGATCTTTGGACCCTCTTTTGATGACTGTCTTGCCAACCTGACCCGTATCCTTAGGAGATGTATTGATGTGAACCTTGTGCTTTCCTAGGAAAAAAATCATTTTATGGTACACGAGGGAATTATTCTCGAGCATATCATCTCCGATAGGGGTATCGAAGTTGACAAAGCTAAGCTTGATGTAATTGCTGATTTACCTATGCCTGGCTCTGTCAAACAAATCCGCTCCTTCTTGGGACACATCGGTTTCTATAGGAGATTCATCAAAGACTTCTCCAAGATTTCTAGACCTTTAACTCATCTCCTATCGACCGATGTGCCCATCGATATGGGCCCCCACTGCATACGAGCATTCACGCAGCTGCATGATGCTGTCACCAAGGGCCCTTTTCTCCAGCCACCTGATTGGTCCCTCGACTTTGAACTCATGTGTGACACTTCCGACCTTGCAGTCGGAGCCATCCCGGGATAAAGACGCGATAGACACCCCTTCGTGGTGTACTACGCCAATAAGACATTGGACGAGGCCCAGCGTAATTATACAACCACTGAGAAAGAACTACTGGTGGTCATCTTTGGGCTAGAGAAATTCCGCTCTTACCTTCTGGGCTCACATGTTATTGTATTCACTGACCATGCGGCCATTTGCCATCTCATGCACAAGAAGGATGCCAAGCCTAGACTGATTCGTTGGATCCTTCTGCTCCAAGAATTTGACATTGAGATCTATGATAAGGCCGGAGCCCAGAATGTTGTGGCCGATCATCTGTCGAGATTGGACCCTGACCACATTGGACTTACCTTACCAATCAATGAGGTTTTTCCCGATGAGCACCTATTGGCAATTAATGTGGCAAGTGGACCTTGGTATGCCGACATTGCCAATTACCTTGCTTCTGGTTCCCTTCCACGTGGTTGGCCTAAAAACTAGTGCGAGCGTCTCATTGCAGAAGCAAAGTATTATTTCTGGGATAATCCACTTCTTTTTCGAATAGGTGCTGATCAGATCATCTGTCCCTGTATTCCTGACAGCGAATTCCCCAGTGTGCTATCCTTCTGCCATGATCAGGCCTGTGGAGGCCATTTCTCTGGGAGGAAAACCGCAGCCAAGGTATTACAGTGCGATTTCTTTTGGCCCTCCATTCATCAGGATGCACACAATTATGCCAAACATTGCACTAGGTGCCAGTCGTTAGGGTCAATGTCACGTCGTGACATGATGCCCTTGCAACCCATCTTAGCTGCTGAAATCTTCGACATTTGGGGAATCAATTTCATGGGTCCCTCTCCTCCTTCCAACGGCTTCGAATACATCCTCGTTGCTGTTGATTATGTTTCGAAATGGATCGAGACTATTCCCACGCACCATGCTGACCATGTCATATCCACTCGATATGTCAATGACCATATTTTCGCACGCTTTGGGATCCCTCGAGCCATTATCTCGGATGGAGGAAGCCATTTTACCTATGCTTCTTTTCAGGCACTTATGAGGAAACATGGAGTCCACCATCGGATCGCATCTCCATATCATCCTCAGACGAGCGACCAGGCGGAGGTGTCGAACCGATAAATCAAGCAAATTCTCCAGAAAACAGTTCGGCTTGACCGTAAGGATTGGTCCGACAAGCTGATTGACACACTTTGGGCGTATCGGATCACCTTCAAGGCTCCCCTTAGCATGTCTCCTTATAGAATCGTTTACGGGAAGCCTTGTCATTTGCTCGTGGAGCTAGAGCACCGCGCTTATTGTGTGGTTCGCCAATGTAACCTCGACCCAGACCTGTGTGGTCGAGAAAGGAAACTCCAACTCCAAGAGCTGGAAGAGCTCCATCGTGAAGCCTATGATTCTGCCTTAACCTTCAAGCAACGCACTAAGGCTTTTCATGACAGCCGAATTCGGTGAAAGGAATTTGAGCCATCTCATCAAGTTTGGCTTTACAGTGCCTGACTCAAATTCTTTCCTGGGAAATTGAAGTCCAAATGGACTGGTCCCTTCTTGGTTTCGAGATCATTTCCCAACGGGGCCATTGAAATTGAAGATCCCAAATCTGGGTGTAAATTTACGATCAATGGGTAGCGTTTAAAACCTTATCTTACTCATGAACCTGCCCCCGTTGGAGAAATGGTTTCCCTACCAGAGGGTAACTAATGTCGTGCCTTATTTTGAGTCCAGCTGGGGACGATAAATTCAGCGCTCGTTGGGAGGCACCCCAGCAGCACTCCTCCACTGTCACATACACTTCACTTCGCACCTTTCCACTTCACCACCCACCATCCACCCACCCTACCACCCTACTATATACCTTGCACCTCAGCTCTCGTACCCCGATCTTTGGACCTTCCTCTACCCTACCCTGCATGCATATGAGGACATAGCATCGCTTGGCATGGGGGGTGGATAGGCATCCATAGGATCTGGGTATTATATGGTATCATGCAGCTTCCATCCATCTATAAATATGTACATAGCATAAAAAAAAAAAAAGAGAAAGGGTGTTTAGTAATGATCTAAAGGCTGAAACAAAAATACAATAAGTGTTTATGGATATTCAACCACTGTTTTGAAGACTTTCCAGGCCATAGAAGCTTGATTCGCTCAGGCTCGGCTTAATTCACTTGAGCATTGACAAGATAGATCAGAATCTCTCCTAACTAAGGACGTATTCTTGTACCTGAGACATCAGTACAGGATCTGTTGGTTTGCTTCTACTCGAGAGGCTAAGTAATCTTGGTTCACACTACACATATCAAGAAAGACCAGGTGAACATAAGATCCAACCCTAGTGTTCATTAGGGAAGGTGGAGTCCTTACCTGTGCGCGTAAGTAGACTTTTTATCCCAGGCTTTAGTCTTGTGTCTAGGAGAAACCCTTTCCACCAAAAAGGAACTCTCCCACCAAAAGAAAAGTGTGCTCCTCCAAATGAAGTTGTAAGAGATATGCTGACACTTGTTTCAAAAAAAAACTATGCAAATAAGTCAGTATATCTCACGAATGTCTGTAAAGTCTTCTCCCTAAAAAGTTTTTCGGGGCAAGTTACAAATACCCTGTTTGTACCATATATTCTTTGAGCCACAAATGTAATAAAATGGGAGTTGAGTTTTCCATCATCTTTTTAAGGGTCAATCCGAAGACACGAGCTGAAACTGGGACCAACCTGCACTTAAAGATTCGTGAAACCCTGAGCTTGAGTCATAATGTTCATCTGGTCAGTCTTGATCCTTCACTATGCACAAACCATAATCTCTTGAGCTCTCGAGTATGGCAAAAACCTTCTGAGTACTGGAAATCGTACTTAAGGTTTAAATATCAAGAGTCTAGGTTAGTCGAGAGATGGTCTATGTCACATAAAACTTAAAGTACTGGTAGTCTTCTCTGCAATTGATTCTCACAATTATCTAACAAATAAACACACTCATGTCGCCTCAGAAGAAAATCTTCAGCTTAAGATCATTTCTAAATACAATACAAAATGTTTTGCTAGGGACTAGCAAAAGATAGGCATGGGGGTATGATTGCACAGCAAAAATACACCAATAAATACGCCATCTTGTGTTATTTCCTAGCATTGCCATTCCATATTAGGTAGCTATAGTTGCATTTGTAAAATTGACACATGCATGCATTTGAGAGGGGAGGATAATGTAAATAATTGGCCATGTAATTAACATCTTCTTCAAGTGCTGCCTCACAATTTCACCTTCTTCATTTCTTTATTTCCTTTGAATTTCTTCTCCCTCACGCGGCTGCAGGGCATGGGGGTTGCGCCTCTTCACGCCATTCCTCTGCCCAGCAGCATGGCTGGTCATGCACACCTGCAGCATGGTTGTGGCAGGCTCCCGCTTCTTTAAAAAGCCTGACCATCTTCCTTGCAAGAGAGCTTGGAACAGACACACGACCCACAGAAACCTTTCTCAGGCCATCTTCCTCCCCTCTTCCCCTCCATACGCAGTCTCTCTTCGCACTAAAGAGACACATTGCGGGCAGGAGCAAGCTCACAGTGGTCCCACGACCACCACTGTGAGTTCCACCACCACCCAGCTCCTTCGTGAGCAGGTGGGCATGGTGGTTTTGCCCTCTGTTTCCACCGCTCAACACCCTCGCCGCCATTGTCAACGTGCCAAGGTCTGAAGCTCCAGCAACAGCAGCGGCCACCAGCAGCAGCAGCAGCAGCCGCTGCTCACGCCCCTGCAAATCGGCCGCAGGCTCTTTCTGCGCAAACAGGCACCTTCCAGCATGCCTGCGCACGCAGAACCGGCCACAACCGGTTGTCCATCCCACGTGGCACTGTAGCTACTTTTCACTCCTCTCAGCTCGACACTGTAGCTATAGTGCGGTGATTGGGGAGTTTCTCACTTATCTAGTCACCGCACGCTCTCTCTCCTCACCGCTACCACCTTCAGCCAGTTGTGCGCGCCTACACCCGCATTCGCATACACCCACTCCCATTCCACCCCGCAGCGCAGTGCGCAACATTGCACTCTCTCTCACACTTCCGCTCCCGCTCGCTCACTAAGGTAGCATGCGCGCTCACTCCAGTACCCGCGCGCAGCCTTGTGCGCCTGCACGTGCCCGCTTCTGTGCCTTGGCCATCAGACGACGCCAGCAGCCCCCAGACGGCTTAACTCGCACGCCCTCTTCCTTCAGCGTGCACTCCTCACTCATACACACACCACACTCATACACACACACACTTGTACACTGACACTCACTTGTACACACCTATACATACTTATATATATATACATATATATATTTATATATATATACATATACATATTAATACCTATACAACTATATATAAGTATATATATATATATATTTTCATACACATCACTCCACCACACGTTATATTGCAAGAATATCTGCACTAGTTGCTGCTATTCCCCGATAACCGCATAAATAAAGCACCTTTGCACACACTCCCACACATCCATCCTACACTCTACGTAGCACTTCGTCTTGTTGGTTGCGTCTTCCTAGACATGGACCAACTTGACACTGTGCTACACGCCATTTCCACTTCCACCCCCACCCCTATATATATATATATATATATATATATACTATATTTATTTCTTTACAAGCAACCTATCTTGTTTCTATTTCTCTTGTGTTTCCTGCTATTAAAAAGATAAAAAAAAGAGTAAAAGAGAAAAGATAATCCTTGTCTTGCAGGTACTCGATCTTGCGAATAATAGGACTAATTTTTTGGAAACCCTAAGTTGGCTCAAAGCCAAGGACCTGATTTTGAGGGTGTGCCTCAAGGACAATATTATCAACAAAAAAATCTTAAAAAGAAAAAAAAAAACCAAAAACATAATAAATGCACGGAAGAGATTCATTGTAGGAAAGGCACAGAAACTTCTTCACCTTTAATCCCTGCCTCCCTGAGATCGACCCTGGGCCTAAAAGTGACCAAGTTAAAATTAAGTAAGCCAGGTTAAAAATTTTGTAAGAAGATGGTTAGGCTCGATTTAGGTTAACCACTATACCCACTTCAATGGTAATTTCACCATATTAACACAACCTATGCGAGTCGTAACAATGCTCATCTAGAAAGTGCTTGGTAATAGGTTTGGATGGGTTGATAATCAAAGAAGGAAGGTGGGACAAATGGTCAGCTATCACATTCTGCTTTCCTACCTTGTCACGAATTTTGAGATTGAATTCTTGCAATAGCAAAATCCAGCGGATTAATCTAGGCTTTGCATCCTTCTTCGTCAATAAGTGCCTTACTGCAATGCGATCCAAGTATATGATGATATGGGAACCCAGGAGGTATGATATGAATTTCTCTAGACCAAATACTACGACCAGCAGTTCTTTCTCTGTAATCGTGTAATTATGCTGAGCCTCGTCCAGTGTCTTGCTAGTGTAATATATGACCACCGATTTCCCGTCGATTTTCCGACTTAGTACTGCTCCTACTACGTAGTCAGATGCATCGCACATGATGTCAAAGGGACGAGACCAGTCAGGAGATTGCAGGATTGGTGCTTGTGTGACTCGGTCACGCAAGATTTCAAATGCATGAATGCACTCACTCGTCATCTCGAAAGGTGTGTCCTTCGAGAGGAGATTCGTCAAGGGTCGCATAATTTTGGAAAAATCATATATGAATCAGAGGTAAAAATCAACATGCCCTAAGAACAATCTGATGTCTTTGAATGATTTAGGAACAAGTAATTTGGAAATTAGATTCACCTTAGCCCGATCGACCTGGATACCTTTCTCAGAGACAAGGTGACTGAGAATGATGCCCTCAGGAACCACGAAGCGGCTCTTTTCCCAAGAGAGAACTAGGTTCACTTTGATGCATCACTTAAGGATTTGGACCAAATGCAAGAGGCATTCATTGAAAGATTCACTGAATACCAAGAAGTCATCCATGAAGACCTCAAGATAATTACCTACCATATATGTGAATATGGCTAGCATGCACTGCTGGAAAGTGGCGGGTGCATTTCATAGCCCAAATGGCATCCCACGGAACGCGTACATACTGTAGAGGCAGGTAAAGGTGGTCTTTTTCCTGATATTTGGGATGAATTTCCACCTGATTATATCCGGAGTACCCATCCAGGAAACAAAAAAGTCTATTTCCCACCAGTTTCTCGAGAATCTGATTAATGAACAGAAGCGGGAAATGATCTTTCTTCATGGAGGCATTTAGTTTTTGATAGTCTATGCAGACTCTCCACGAATTCGTAATACGGGTCGGGATGGTCTCTCCAGTTTCAGTCGTAATCACGATGAGCTGTGCCTTCTTAGGCACAACTTAGATCAGGCTCACCCAGCGGCTATCAGAGATCAGATAGATGATACCAGCATCTAACGACTTGATGATCTCTTTCTTCATGACCTCCTGTAGATTCGGATTGAGTCTTCTCTGCATATCTCGAGATGGTCATGAGCCCTCTTCAGTGTAGATATGGTGTGTGCAATACGAGAGACTTATCTCAGTTAGATCATCGAGAGTCCATCCGATGGCTCTCCGATGCTACTGGAGAACAAAAATCAGCTTTGTTTCCTGATTATGTGTGAGTCAGGAATTGATGATCACAGGAAAGGCGTATTTCAGATGATCTGGGAGAGGCTTCAGTTCCATTACTAGGTTATCAACAACGCGTGGGGGTTCAGGATGGTCCTCAGAAGGTAAAGTGGGAGCTATGGATGAATCTGGATCAACTCTGGGCTCCTCTATCTATGGGTCAACATTTTCTTATGGTTGAGGATCATGGATAATCAAGTTTTCCTCTGTGATCGGGTCCTCAACCATAGAACTGATGTCGCATACTTCTTCGATTACCCCATAGTTTACTCCTTTCTTGGCCTTAAAGATGTCAATCTTCAGAGTCTTGTTCCCAAATTTTAACTCGATCTGGCTCTCTTCATAGTTGATATTTGCCCTAGCTGTGGCTAGGAATGGTCTCCTTAAGATGATCAGTGTGTTCCTTAGGGTTTCAGGAGTATCCATATCTAATATGATGAAGTCCACTGGAAATAGAAATCTCAGATCCGAACCAAAACATCCTTGAGAACTTCTCTAGGTGATTTGATTGATCTATCTATTAACAGCAAGGTCACCTTAGTCGATTTGAGCTCAATTTCCTCGAAGTGGTCTAGTAGGGATGTAGGGATTAGGGTAATGGATACTCCTAAATCCAATAAAGCTCGATCAAATTCTAGGTTTTCGATCTTACAGGAGATCAATGGGTGCCAGCATCTTTTGTTTTTTGTAGGAGTTTGCTTAAGATGATTGAGCTGACTTGCTCAGACAGTATGATCGGACTCCCATCTTTGTTTTGCGGCTTACGCCTCGGTGTACATAAATCCTTCAAAAATCGCGTGTATGCTGGTACGTGGCGAATCACATCCATTAAGGGGATGTTTATCTAGACTTGCTCAAAGAGCTTGACCAGATCTTCCTCAAGCGCCACGGGTTTTGGTTTCCTCTTTCCTTGGGTCAAGGCCTCAAGAAATGGAACCTCTGCAGGTTCCTCTAGGATTGGTTTAGGTTCTAGATCTAGGATAGGGGTGTCCTGAACAACCATCCTAGGATTAGGCTCTGAACTACCAAGTTTCAAGTGGCTAGGATAAGGTGGATCCTGAGTCATTTTGCCACTACGGGTCGTAACAGAATTAAGGCCTGCCTAGTTTGAGTTCAGAGTTGACAAAAGAGGTGGTTGCTGCTGATATCCTAAAAATGATGTCGAAGCCTCCATCCCGTCGAGTGATGGAGCAGAAGGGGCCTGATATACATAGTGAGCTTAGCCCTTATTCGGGTTCATAACTCTTCTCTAGTTGGGCACGTTATTCGGATTTGGCAGAGGTTGAGATGGAAGTGTACCAGGCTGGCAAGACCCAGCCATCTGTGCAAGCTAATTTCGAACCTCTGCGATCTCGTCTTTATGCTGTTTCGGCATAGCTGCATTGATTTTTTGGATGTCAGCCAGGTTTGCAGAATTAGCGTAATGTGATCTTCCCTTGATGGCCTGGATCGATAATTTGGGTTGGGCCTAGGCTGAGTGGGTTGATATGAGCGAGGAACTTGTGATTGAGGTTGGAATTGAGGTCAGGTGTTTTGATTATTTCTCGACCATGTAAAGTTAGGATGACTACGCCATCCAGGGTTGTAGGTATTGGAGAATGGATCATTCTGGATGGCGTGGAGATCCTTGCAGGTCTGAGAAACTCCAGAAAAGTCAGAGTATGAGGGTTCAGAGTTCCCCCAACTAGAGTAGGTAGGTCCGGAGTTTTCCCCGAAACCAGGATCAGACGGTGGTGATACGGGTCCATCCCCTGGTGAGAGTGTCGATAAATGTTATGCACAACCTCCCTACCTGAGGGTGGTTGCACATACATGTTCTACTGTGTGGCGGTGGTTCTCTGAAGATGTCGAGTCAATTCATTCACTTTCTTCTCAATGATCGAGACCTTATTCAAATGACTGGCCACCAACTCTAGATCGACGGATGCGGAAAGGCCTTGAGTCTCGTGTGCCCCTCGTGTGTTTGTCAATATGCGGGTGGTCATTCGATCTAACACACCCATAGATTCATTGTTTATGGAATTCTCGCACATGTTCTCGAGAATCTCCCAAACTGTATCTTCATGTTGACCCTTGATGTTCCCACCAGAGGTTGCATTGACAAAGAGCTTGATATCCTCTCGAAGTCCATGGTACAAAGACTGAACTTGTTCCCACTTAAGAACTCCGTGATAGGGGCATTTCCGCATGAGATCCAAAAAGTGGTCCCATTCCTCATGAAGTGGTTCTCCCGCATTTTGTGAGAAGTGTGTGATCAGGTGCCTTAAAGCATTCGTCTGACCAACCAGAAAAATTTCCGCAGGAATTCAGTTTGGAGTTTCCCCCATGTGTTGATCGGACGGGTCGGAGTTTGATACCAGTGGACAGCTTTATCCATGAGAGAGAAGGAGAATATCTTCATGAGTAAGATATTCTGATTTTGAACAGCAGGCCTGAAAGTCTGGGCCAGATGTTTCAGCTGCTGGATGTGCTAGAAGGGATCTTCAAAGTTCAAATTGTGGAATTTGGGAATAGCATGAATCATATTCAGTGTGAGTTTAGCATCAGGTCCTCCAACAAGGATTTGTAACGGGGGTTCGATCACCACTGCAACGGGGTTGTAATGATCTCACATTTGTGGTTGTGGTGGAGGGTTCATGAGTGCATTCACAAGATCCGAGAGATGCTGTATCTGATTCTGGACATTGGGTTCTTCTTCATGATTCTCCACGGATGCGAATGAAGGAGATCTGGGCTCAAAAGCAGAAGAGTTGGAAAAGATGTCAATCTGGTTAGGTGGTAGCACAAACAAGTGGGTTGAGGCCTGGCCTTGACAAGAATGGACTGCTAATAGAGGTCTCAAGGGTGGTCTTAAGGACCTCCTCCCAAACATGCACTAAAAAGCCAGATGAGGGACAGAATGTGTGATAGACCCAATCGAGGCACCCAAAATTCTTTGGATGACTAAGGAGGTTCAAGGAGGATGATACCTCTTGATCAGAAAGTCACTCATCCGAGAATTACTTGGGCAGCCAGGAAGGGAGAGCCCTGCAAAGACCCCTACACGATAGAACATCTCCACGGGTTACAAGGTTTCCCTCACCCGACCTTCCTTATCACTGAGAATCCAAGTAGACCAGAATGAGCAAACTTGACCCCTTAAGTCTATCAATTTTATTCCTGAATATGTACCTTGAATTTCACTTGAACTTTAGAATTGATTGTGATTTGTGACCTAATATGAAGATTGGTTAACCTACAAAGTGGGTCAACTTCACCTAACCTATCCTAAAGTTTAGGATGAATTGGGTAAAGAACCCAAAATCACCCTAAGTGGTTTGCAAGCAGGTTATTAAGTCTCAAATTTTAGCGATTCAAGTGATCGTTAGAGCCTTCTTTTAGGATTTTTTTGATTAGATCAATTCAATTAAGGCTTAAGTGACACACAATGCAGGAAATTAATTCTCTTTAAATCAGGTAAGTGTGTTTTCCTGAAACCCTAAAGTGGAAACCCTAATTTGGCTCTATCCAGGTGCAATTCTTTCAAAAATTGGCACCTAAGGCTCAATCAAGAAGGTGAATAGCCCTAGGTACCTTAGGTCCCTAGTAGGTGCAAATATCTGGATGGGGATTTCTAATCAAATCTACCAAATCAGGCAACTCAGGTGATTAATTCTATGAAATAATGTGAGTTGATCCTAATTGATTCTTCCTTTTTAAACCTTCCAGAAAAGAGGGGCTTAAGAAGAAGGGAATGAAGTTACCTACCGCTGGAGTGGCGGGTGTGCGAGTGATCTTCTCCTATGTATTGTGCAAAAATCACAGCCAATCAATGAAATCAAGTTAGTATCAAATTAGGATTATAATCAAGAAATGAAACTGCGTGTTGATCCTCAGCAACGACGCCAAAATGTTGATGCACAAGAATCGTCTTTTAGAAATACGTGTCGTACTATTGGACAAAAGTCGCGACAACACTTAAATTTATAAACTCGAAATTGATGTGAGTCTGAGGTTGTTCGTAGGGAGCAAATTGGTAATTCAATCCACTGATCACAATATCAAGAATAATATGCAATTGAAACCAAAGTAAAACTCAGAATAATATTTCAATAAAATCAAAGAGTCAAAGTGCAAAAAGATGAGGTTAAAATGGTGGTTTGAACCACCAAATTAACCCTAATGTTAAGCTCAACAATTATCTCAAATAAATGAATAGTAATGCTCAACCAATTATCTCAGCAATATCAAAACCAAGCAAGGGAGCAATGTAGCCAATTACTCTACAGAACCAAGGCACAGATGCCTTAAACCTTCACGCCTTAGAGGAGCCAAGACACAGCAGCAGTAGAGGAGCACCAGGCTCTCACCAAAGCAAGGAACAAGGCCTCACTAAGCCTTCAGAGTCTAAGCGTTGAGCACTGGGGAGGGCACAAATCCCGAGGCAGCAAAACCCTCCCCTCTCCTCAGATTTCTCTCAGAACTCAGTTGGACCTGGGTATCTGGGTTAATCAAATTCGGCCCAGTCCCGCGGGCATGATCGTGGGGATAAGTGCATGTATACCACATGCGGTGGGGCATGTGAGGGACCCCACTCCTGTGCTCTCAGAGGCGAAGAGCTAAGGGGTTCTGTTCCTTTTATGTGCTGATCTCGGCTCCTTCCCACACGATGTGGGACTATCTGCATGCTCATCCTCCGCACGACACTATAACCAGCTTCTTTGTCAAATCGAGGCTTTACCTCGCTGCCTCCTTTGCGAGTGTTGGTGCAGAAGTCTTCGAAACCTGGAGCTGTGCTAAGTAAGGGTAGTTGTAGGTCAAAACGAAAGCCAAAGAGAAGCGAACGTGGCCGGAGAAGATCAAGGTAATGACGAAGCTCCGTTGAAACTTGAAAAAGCACAAATACAGCCTCACGACCCAATCAAATTGGTGTAAGAGCTTCTTCCGATGATGGCGAGGGCAGTGGTGATCGTGAGGTGGCAGTTGGAGGTGAAGCGTGACCAGTCTGAGTCGGAGAAGGTGGCTTGATGGTGGGTTGTTCGGTGGTAGGCTAGAGTGGCAGAAAACCTCAATAAGTTGAGGGGTTTTGATGGAGGAGGTGTGGCGGATCTTTTGGAAGTGGTAGTAGGTGGTTTGGTGGTCTGTGGCACCGGTGCGAGCTAGCTGGGGCTCGTGCCAGACGTGGGGAAGATGACACGTGAGAAGGCGGTGTTGCGGTCGAACTTAAAGTCTAAGGGGTTGGAGAGGATCGGGAAAGTGAGAGGAAGAGAAAACGGAGATTTAGAGAGAGAGAGTGAGTGATGGCATCCGGCTGTGATGGGTTGGAGCCGGAGAAGGTGAAGGTGACAGTGACACAGCGAGGAGGAAGGAGAGGTGGAGAGCAGTCGTACATTGGCCGGCGGCAGTCGTAAGGAAGAGGGGAGGACGTTGGGCCGATCAATTTGACCATTGGCTGGCCGGAGGAAGGTGTTGGAGAAGCTCCCCAAAGCTCGAGTTGTAGACAACCGGAGAAGAGAGAAGAGGAGGTATCTCGGTCATTTCTGATCTACAAACGGCCATGGAATGAGGGTCTTTTATAGAGCTTCAAATCAAGCTCCAAATCAGGTAAATACCTTGATTGAGTTGAGATTTCAAGGAAACAAGATCCCATACAATCTCGAGCTCGCTTCAGCTCTATGGATCTTTGTAGGGTTTCCTAGCTGGTCCAAACGATCGGGAAGGTTCACGTGAACAATCCCTCCAATTTTGGAGGAATTTGGATCCAATTTGAGGGAAGAATCCTCCCTCGAACCTCGGCTGCAGAGCTTTCACACTAACAATGGTGGCAGGAACCGGAATGAAGAAAACGATGAAAATTTAGGGACCCATTCGCAAATAATTTGAAACCTAAGGTTCTAAATGTTAGAAATAAAGTTTAAAGGGCTAAATTGCAAACTTGGTCAAGATGGACTCTGATTGGGCCCAAGTTTTGGCCTTAACCTAATTTGGACCCAAGGAATCTAATGGTAAAGTTGGATTTCTATTTTGATCATGTTTGACTAGGCAATTTGCAAAGAAGCCCAAATTAGGATAAAATTCTGTCTAGGACTAGATTCAAGGTCAAAATGGGTTCAGATGGTTAACCCAAGGGTACCACACCTATCAAAATACTTTTATGTAAATTTTAGGAGATTTAGATGAATTTTATTGTGACCCAAACCTATTTAATTTAAGCGAGTTTGAAAATAGGGTTTTATGTGTAGATGCGTTTCTCGAAACACGTGAAATCCCATTTTTGTCTATGTTGACCCATGTTTTGGACTTTATAAGCTCATTTGACCTTTGTTTAACCTCTGGTGACCCTATGGTTAATCTGTGTTTATGATGTGTTGTTAAAATTACAGGATTAACCTTGATTTCCCGTTCTTTTCTCAAATCATAACAGTGCAGAGTTACGACCCTTAGACGATTATGTAGGAGCTTTTATCAATCATACGTGACTAAAAGTGGCTAGTTAAGGCCTATGATGGTGTTCCCATCAAACGGTGGGCCAGGGAGGGGGGTGGCTTGCCTAAGGAAGGAAGGAGAACATTTTCAGGGGAGGAGGGGGAAGGGTCTGGGCTCAGACTTATATTCACCATTGTCAACGATTGATCGGATCAACCGTCACCAATGTGAGTAAGGAAACTTTTTCCGCCTCACTACGGCTTACATTTGCTTTGGTTTATAATTAACTGTCATGAAATGTGAGTATCCGCATAGATATTTTCTAGGTGCAGCTCACATTCACGATGGATGATCACGTCAACCATTGCGAAATATAAGCAACACACCTTTTCCCACCTCGCATGGGAAAATTTTTTTCTAGCCACCGCTGACATTTTGCGACGATTTATACAACGGTCGTTAATGCACATTAGCGACGGTTTTATGACTAACCATCACTTATGTAAGTAAAGCACCTTTTTTTAGCTGCCACTCACATTTCCTGATGATTTATAAAATCGTCGCAGATTTGCATTAGTGATGGTTTTTTGACTAACCGTCACTAATGTGAAAACAACTTCTCCCGCCCAATGCAGGAGTAAGTATTTTCGCACGTCGGCACGCATTGGCATAGGTTGATCTAACAACCGTCGCCAATTAAGGGTTATTTTTCCTCGTGAATGCTTTGACAATTAGAGATGGTTTATAATGACATTCGAACACATAACCATTGCTAATGTGCAACTATCAGTGATGGTTTCACGACCGATGCAATTTAATGTCGCCTAGTGATTTTTCTTGTAGTGAAATATATATTTCGATGATTTACAAAATGTCTTAAATAAAAAATCATTAATAAAATCAAAAGAAATAATTCAACTTATTCCTTGTGATATATTTGTTTAACAAGCTTTGCAAGTTCACAAACTAATTTCAAAGTTCCTTTAGGGATTCATGACAGTTTTGTCTTAGTAGGTCCTAGGTTGTCTTAAGATTATTCATGTTGTATACTTTTAGAGTTGTATTTTATTTTCCTTGAGTCTAGATATAATGTAAAAGAGTGCCAATGAGTCCACTAAGACCCAAGTAGTCCACATATAACCCTATAACACTTCGGCAAATCTCAAGACCAGATTTCAAATCCAAATTCAAAACCATCTCTCTATTAAACATCTAACACCCTATTCAGATGGCCGATACCTTCTTCTAAGGTGCCCATCCATGTGTCCAAGCATCCTTAAAGCAAGATTCTTTTCTTAATTCCCTAGTTCTTGCTATTTAGGCATCCATCCTTTGTTATAGATGTCCAAAGATACTACCAAATGTCTATAGACCTTATCAAATGTCTAATATAGAGATGTTAGGTTTAAATTACTCTCAAATCTTGATTTGTTTGACCTAATCTCATCTTCTAACTTTTAAGAAATTCAATTCTCGATGCAATAATGACCATCAGACATCCAATACCTATTCTAAACATCTGATCCTTAGGACCATGTACCCTGTAGAAGATCCAAAGCATCAGAATGCATTCCAAGAACTTTTCCCCTCATTTCCAGATGTTTGACCTTGACTCAAGATGTATGATATGACTGTTCTATACTTATGATCCTTTGATAGAAGAACTCTACACAAGATCCAAACAAAATTATGAACCATCCTCTCAATTTCAGATGTCCATAACTTCTCCTACACGTCTAATCTTCTCATATTAGACATCTGATAAATGATCCAGACATCAAATTCTGCTATCAAAAGATTTCTTGCTCTACACTTAATGAGATTTCAATCAAATCTTCTTGGATTGGTTTCAAACGAATAGGAAACCTTAGGTAAGCCTTCCTAAACCTTCCTTTAGCCTCTATAAATAAAGATGAACACCCTTTTGCTAAATATGCACCATTGGAGATCAAAAACACTCTCTCTAGTCAAATTCTCTCCAAGCATTCTTGCTCAAAGCTTTCTATTGCTCTAGCTACCTTTTGAAAGCTCATTCCTAGTCCATCACTCCATCTCTTCTTTAAGTTTCAAGGAGTACCCTTTACCTATAGTAGCTTAGTTTAATTTCTATTTTATTGGGAGCTCTATAGGCTATGCTTGTATTATGCTTTTATTAGTAGTTGTTGTAATAGGGTGTCCAACCTATCGTATACCCTTCTGATGGGAACACCATCATGAGCGATAACTAGCTCAATTTAGTCATTATCAAGGAATAAAAGCTCCTACATAACAGCCAGAGAGCCCTAATTCATTGCATAATCATTCTAAGTGAAAGATAAGAAAATAGGATTAAAACTGTAATTTTACCATCATATATTGAATACAGAACAACCATAGGTTTGTCAAGGGGGTAATTAAGGGTTAAATGATCTCAAATATCCAACAAGTGGGTTAATACAGACAGAAAAGGATTTTCACGTGTTTTGAGAATTAAATGACTTCTGAAATCCTAAAAACAGACCCGCTTAATTAAATGAGGTTCTAGTTAGGATAAAATTCACCTAAACCCTCTAAAATTCATTAAAAAATATTCTCTAGGGTTTTGTGCCTTCAATTTGACCATTAGAACCCATCTTGACCTCAAACAGAGTCTTAGACAAACATTTGCCTTAATCAAACTAGGCAAAAACCAAAATCCAACTTCACCATTAGATTCCTTAGATCCAAATTAGGTTTGTACCAAAATTTAGGCCCAATCTGAGACTATCTTGACCTAGTTTGCAATTTGTTCATATCTGATTCTTTTATATCACACATATGCCCTTAACTTTCAAAATCCTTACAAAAAGGCCCCTATCTTTATCATCATTTTCTTTAAATAGGTCTCTACTGCCATGAATCCTATTCCTACGAACTCCGGCAACCTAAATTTGACAAGTTCTCCTTGATTACTTAATGAATCCCTCTCAGATTTGAAAGGGAAGTTCGTCAAGGAATTCCCTTCCTTTTGAGCCAATTCCCATGCCCTGAAACCTTCCCAATCTCTCATGCGAATGCATGAGAGATTTGGGTATCCTAGAGAATTTCAACTCCGGTGAGCTTTCCAAGAGGCCTATAAAAGGACCCCAAGGTCAAACCGATGATTCCACGCTTGAATTTGAACAGATTCCCCCTTAATTTCGTCTCTCCTCATCCGGCCGAAGCTCCTCGACATCCGGCGAGCTCCTCCGACTCCATCCTTCATCCACACGCAACACCAGTTGTAGATTTATCTTCCTCTCTCTCTTCCCTGTTGTGCTGTACCTGCCGACGCCCCATCCTCCGTCTTTCTCATCGATTCCTACTCACCAGATTACCTTCTTCCCCAACACCGACCATACTGCAATCGACGCCCCCTCAACTCCCCATCGTCTGCCAACTACCTAGATAAGTCCCCTAACTCTATTTTATTTTCAACCCAACCACACTCAATTTCGACCACGCTACCACCCGTTCACCATCATCCCTTCCGCGTCTAGCCACTACTCCGGTGAAGAACATCTCGCTCCACACACCACCAAACCCCTCACTATTCATCCCTACACCTGCGCCTCGACCCCAAGAGTAAAAGCCTTAACTTAGTTAGGTCAATTGCTCCTCCAAACCCTCTACCAAACACACCCACCTCTGCGCACGAACTCCAACACCATCCAACCACCATAGCCACATTCACGACACGCTGCACCCACCACCATACTCGCCACCCTATGGCGAAGCTCCTGAACTTATTTGACAAGGTCGAGAAGCCGTATTCTGACTTTTAGGTCTTCGCTCCCTCGACTGCCATTACCGTAGATTCAAGCGAAGCTTGAAGCCTTCTTCAGCCGCGCAAGCTCCAGGTGATACGCCTAGGTTATGCGGAGAGGTTCCAGGTAGAGCTCTAGGTCTTCAATTGGCACCAACACCTACTGCTACTCTAATTTCACGAAGGCAACCCACTGCAACTGCATGCAAAAGAAGGCGATGGGATAGTCCCACCTCGGAGGCTGAAGAGTGCCTACACCCGCATAAAGTGATTTTGTCACATAGGCTATTCACCTCAGGTCACAGGGGGTGACGTCCCCACATGCGCCCCTCACATGCCTTGCCCGCTGATGGGAACATCATCATGAGCACTAACTAGCTCATGTTGACCCAGAAAAGAGAACAAAAGCTCCTACATAACCAACAGGAGGTCCTAATTCACTGAATAATCACTCGGAGAGAAAAGCAAGAAACAATGGGTAAAACTACAATTTTACCATTGCAGTACAACAACGGGATTTCTCATGGACTAAACATAGGTTAAATGGTCTTAACAAGATAAAAAGTGGGTTGGTTCAAACAGAAAAGGGTTCATGTGAGTTCTAGGAATTAAATGACTTCTTGTAACCCTAAAATAGATCCACTTGATTTCACAAGGTTATAGTCAAGATAAAATTCACCTAAACCCTCTAAAAATCATGAAAAAATATTCTCTAGGGTTTAGAATCTTCAATTTCGCCCTTGGAACCTATTTTGACCTAAATTGGGGACTTAATCAAATATTTACCCTAAACTAGGTTTTTACGTAAATTTCCCAGTAAAACGTGGTCAAACCTAAAATCCAACTTCACCATTGGATTCTTTAGGCCCAAATTAGATTTGTACCAAAATTTGGACCTAAAGGGAATTCACCTTGACCTATTTTGCAAACAGGTCCAGACCAATTATATTTCTACCCCTATATTTTGAAAACTTCTACAGAAACCCCCTATCTTTGTCTTCATTCTTTGCAATTAGGTCCCTCCACCATTATAGCGGAGGGAATCCAACTCCGGCAAAGTTTTGAAGGCAAGATCTCTCTGATTTCTCAGAGAATCCCCTTCAAAATTGAAAGGGAGATTCTCTGAGAAATCTCCTCCAGTTTGAACACAATTCGAGGCCCTATTTGGCACCAATCTCATGCGAATGCATGAGAGATTCAGGTCTCCTGCAACCTTCCATCTCTGGCGAGCTTGCCGTGCTTGGAAGCTTGGCTTCCAAGCACAAATCCTTCCCCCAGGGCCTATAAAAGCATACCTAAATCCCTCCGCATCCTCCACACTTGAAATTGGCCAGAGATTCCCTCTAATTCGTCTCTTCTCCCTCCGGCTAGTAGCTCAGCAAGCTCCAGTGACCTCCCTCTCTTTCCCTCGTCGCCCAGCCACAATACCAGTGGAAGGGTTCTCTTCCTCCTCTTCGTCCGCGTCGCGCTGCACCAATCGACGCCTCTGCAGCCCCTTCATCATCGCCGTCCTCCCCCCACTGAGTGTTTCGTCTCCGGCGACGGCAATACGAGCCAGCCACCATCTCTGCCTCCCCCTTCATCTCTCTATATCCAGCAAGTCCTTTCTCTTTTTTAATTCTTTTCCCCTTCTTATTTCTTAAAAACATGCATCGATGCACGCTATCACCCTCACCTTCATCTCCGACCAGACCTCCGGCGAGGCATCCCCGCCGCTCCACACCTCCATCCGCCTCGCCAACCACCCCATAAGCTCCGCTACACTACACTAACCATAAACCCTCACTCCACTCACTGCGCCACGCCCACAAAACACCCCCCGAATACACCCACTCTCACGCACATAGGGTGCCCTAGGCATGCACACTCCGGCCACCCCACGCCATGCCGACCCTCGCACTACGTTCGTCGTGTCTCGGCAAAGTTGTCTGAGCTTTCTGACGAGGCCGCGAGGCCGTTTTCATGGTTGACATGTTTGGAGGCCTGCCGCCATTAACGCACGCAAGTTACTAGCTTGCAAGCTCGTTCCAGGTCTCCCTGCTCCAAGCTAAGGGCCCCAGGTTGCGCGGAACCTCTCGCGCACAGCTCCAGCCAAGCAATTGACACTGAAGACTAAGATAACTGCTGTAATCAAGGGAAGCCTCCTGCTGTGGACGGTCGCAAAGTAAGGTGGGACATTTAGTCCCACCTCGGAAGATCTTGAGCGGGTGCAGCGGAATAAAGTTAAAAAGTGAAGTAGCCTCTTCGCCTCCTAACCACGGGGTGAGGTCCCACTCACCTCTCAGTGCCTTATCCGTGACCCGATCCCCACGGACCTGGCTTGACCTGTATACCCAACCTGCACTCCTCGCCCACCATCGTACGCCGGTGGGCCTGGTCCCGGGCGTGCGTACCCGGCCCGATTACTCGAGAAGTGGCTATAGGAGAGAGAGCCTAGGAGAGAAAGAGGAAGAGAGATCGTGAGTGTGGGTAGGGGTAGGTTTTTCTCTCTTGCCGGGAAGGAGAAGAAGAAGGCAAGGAAGAAGAGGGCAGAAGCCAAAGAAGCTAAGGGAGGAGAAGGCAAGGGCTGAAGAGGAAGAAGCTGAAGAAGGGTTGAAGAAGAAAGAGGAGAAGGAACCGAAGGCAAAAGGAAGAGGCGGTGCTAGAAGAAGAAGAAGAAGAAGGAGCCAAAGGCAAAGGCCAGAGAAACTAAAGGCAGAAGGAAAAGGCACAGGCACAAGAACAGAAGGAAAGAAAGAAAGAGGAAGAAGGAAGGAAGCAGCCAGAGACAGAGATCAAAGAAGAGAAAAGGAGAAATAGAAAAACTCTAGCAACCCTAAGTTTAAGACGTCTGATTCACAAAATCAGACGTCCATTTTTTGTGCTCTCTTTATATACATTGATATTCAGTGTTTACATGTACATTTTTGCATTACAAGTTTTATTTTCATTGCAAATTGTATTCAATTTTTCAAAGTTGTGCTCTTGATTTTTAAACCCCAATTTGCTCCCTGTGTTCAACCTCGGACTTAAAACTTCGAGTAGTAAAATCTATTTATTTTATAGCAATTTCCACTATACTACGACGCATACATTTCAAAACATTGATCTCGCCCGATGAACATTTTGACGCCGCTGCTGGGGAGCAACGAGCGATTTAGAAATCTTGATCATAATTTCTGATTTGGTACTAACTTGATACATCTCTATTGTTGTGATTGTTTTAGGGGAGAAGATTCAAAGGAAGACGGTCGTACAACAAACACACCCGGGGCAGGTAATCTCTGATTAGCCCTTTCCCTTAATACCCATTCTGAAAAGGAAAAACAAGATAAAAATCAATTAGGGCTACCTGCTTTCCATCTTTAGCTAAGCCACCAAAGTTGCCTGATTTTGATTTCAACAACCAATATTGATTTCTGCATCCATTTAAGGTAACTAGGGCTACCACCTTCTTGATTGAGTCCTAGATACCATATTTTTGGCAACTAAATTGGACCAAAATTAGAGCCAAATTAAGGATTCCAATTTAGGGTTTTAGAGACACATCTTTGTAAGCAAGAATCAACTATTCAAAAAGAGGTGTACCTAAGCCTTGCTTGAAAAGACTTATTCAAGAGAAACCCTAAAATTCAAGCTCTTAATTTCACTTGAATCCTAAAATAAAGGACCTAAAGCTTCTCAAAGGACAAATAGGTGAAGTTGACCTCTTGTTGGGTCAACCAACCTTGAAATTAGGTCACTTTTGCACTCAATACATCTAAAGTTCAAGTGGAATCCTAAGCACCTTTGCTCTTAAATGAAAGTGGTAGACTTAAGAGGTCAAAGTCCCCATTATAGTCTACCTGGAATCTCAGTGACAAGAGAGGTCGGGTGGGGGAAACCCTGTAGCTCGTGGGGACGCTCTACCATGTAGGGGCCTTTACAGGACTCTCCCTCTCTGGCTGCCTAGGTATTTCTCAGGTGGACGGCTTTTCTGACTAAGGGGTATCATCCGCCCCGAACCTCTATAGTCATCCAAATTTTTGGGTGTCTTGATTGGGTCCAGCACATTCTACTCTCGTCCAAACCATCAGTGCATGCTCGGTAGGAGGTCCTTAAGGCCATCCTTAAGACCTCCTTTAGCGATTCACTCCCGCCAAGGCCAAGTGTTCGTACGCTTTTGTGCGGGTTTTAAAGAGAATATGACGTTGTAGTATAGCCGACAAAGAGTTCAGACAAATAGGGAATTTTATTATTCAAAAATCAGAGTATCCGAGGTCGAACACAAGGAGCAAATGGAATTTACTACTAATCAAAATGTAATTGAACACTCTAATTTACTCAAAACTGGAATTCAAAGGTATCTAAAAAATAATTCAGACAAAAGAGTCAAATTGGACGTCTGATCTTGGGATCAGACGTCTTAAAAGTGTTTTCCCTTTTCCTCTTGATTATTCTTCTTCTTCTGATCTTGCTTTCTTTCTTCTTTTGCAGACTCTTTTTCTTCTTTGTCTTCTGTCTTGGCTTCTCTTCTTCTTTCTCTTCTCTCTTTCTGCTTTGCTTCTTTTCTTGCGAAGGCTTCTTCTTCTTCTTTTGTTTCTTTTCTCTTGTTTCTTCTCCTGCGAAGGCTTCTTTCCTCCTCCTTCTCCTTTGTTCTCTTTTCTGCCTTGCCTTCCTTCTTCTTTCTCTCGGCCAAGTCTTTCTTCCCCAACGTTCAGCCTATGCCTACACAGAGCAAAATCTATCCCTTTCCCTCTACCCGCGCGTCTCTCTCTCTCAGCAATTCACTCAACCACGCTCTCCCAGAGCCACACGGGTAATCGGGTCGGATTCGCACCCGGGACCAGGCGCACCTGCAGGTGGTGATGCGCGAGGAGTGCGTGTGTTTGGGTCGGGTCGGATCCCAACAGATCCGCGAGATGAAACCGCGGGCGAGGCGGGCGTGAGGGCAACTGAGGGACCTCACCCCTGTGCTTTCTGAGGCATTAAGAATAAAACACAAATTCAATTTATGGAGCAGCGGCGCCTCGTCTCTCCACGATGTGGGACTAAAGGTTTTGCCCTGATTTCACGCGTGCCCGCAGATTTACGTGCCATCCCCACAGCTGCTGGCTTCTCAGCGCCCCTGGCTGGACTCGAAGCACTTCGCAACACTCACGTGAACCTGCTGCACCTGTAGCCTAGGAGCCCTGGCGCTTGGAGCTGCGTTGGACCTTCTTCAAATGTCGTCCATGGCGGCAGGAGCGTCGACACTATCAGACACAAACACGGCCTATTGGCCCAATCAGACTAGCTGGAAACCTTCACCGTGGCACGGCGAAGGCGTTGGACAGTGCTGCAGGCCGCAGGTCGGCCTAGGCGTGCGTGCCTAGGTCAACCTGTGGCCGGATGTGTGGGGTTGTTCGGAGGGGCTACTGTGGTGGTGCGGAGTGGTAGTGGAGGGGTGGAATGTGTCCCTGGTGGTGAGGCGGAGCTTACGAGATGGTCGACGAGCCGTGTGGAGGGGCGGAATGGTGGGAGCGGCTCGCCGGAGGTCGATCGGTGATGTGGAAGATGGGGGTGGTCGGTGTCGGTCGAGGGTCGATTAGATGAGATAACAGGGGGAAAGAGAGAGGGGACTATGGGGAATAGTTCTAACCTTATTGTAGTGACGAAGGAGGACGGAGGGCGGACAGCTGTACCTACTGTCGTCGGAGAAGACGCTGCCCAGTGGGGGAGAACGGCGGCGACGACGGGGCTGAGGCGGCGTGCGCGGGTACTGCGCGACGCGGAGGAGAGTCAGGAAGATAACTTTACCACTCGTTTTGTGGCAGAGCGAAGACGGAGGGGAGGGGGGCTCGCCGGAGCTTGCTGGGAACTTTGGCCGGGTAGGAGGAGATGAATTGGAGGTGAAAACTCGACCAAATCAAGCTGAAGATGAGCGGCCGGAGGTGTGGGTTCTTATATAGGCACTGGGCCAGTCGTTCAGGGTGTGGGGGGCACGCCATTGCCTCTGATTGCTCGCTGGAGTAGGAAAGAGATTAAGATACCCAAATCCCTTGTGCGTTCGCACGAGAGATTGGGTTCACACCAGAGGTTGTGATTGGCCTTAAATGGAAGGGAATTCCTCAGAGAATCTCTGAGGGATTGGAGAGGAATCCCTCTCTAAACCTCGTCGGAGATCGGTTCTGTCGTAACAATGGCGGCAGGACCTGATTGCAAAGGTGGTGAGGAACTTAGGGGGCTCTCTGCAAAGATATTCAAAAGATAGGGACCAAATTATGATTTGGGTGTACTAAATTGCAAAGTAGGCCAAGATGACCTCCCCTTAGGTCCAAATTTTGGTACAAACCTAATTTTGACCTAAGGAATCCAATGGTGAAGTTGGATTTTAGGTTTGACCTCGTTTGACTGAACATTTTGCGTAAAAACCCAAATTATGTTACTTGAAGAGCTAGGACCCTAATCTAGGTCCAACTGGGTTCCAAGGGCCAAATTGAGTGTTTTGAACCCTAGAGGATATTTTTCCATGATTTTTAGAGGGTTTACTTAATTTTTATCCTGATCGGAACCTTGTTAATTTAAGTGGGTCTGTTTTAGGGTTACCAAGTGTCATTTAATTCCTAGATTGCACATAAACCCATTTCTGATTGAGTCAACCCACTTTTTATCTCATTTAGACCATTTGACCTATGTTTTGCCTCTGAGAAATCCCGTTTATGTACTGCAATGGTAAAATTACAATTTTAACCATTATTTCATGTTTTCTTCTCAGAGCACTTATGCCTTTATTTAAGCCTTTCTCTAGGTTATGTAGGAGCTTTTATCTTCTTTATTGGGTCAAAATGAGCTAGTTATGGCTCATGATGAGCCATAACAAGATTCTAATTCTTTCTTCGGTATCCAAGTGGGCTTGGATCCGGATCTGTTAGCGGGTCTCCTTGATGGAGATCCTTTCTCAATCTTAGGGCTATATAAATCATCTACTTTGTTGATTAGTTTGTTAGAGTTTTCCCTAAGATATGCAATTTCTTTTTCTATAGTGTGCATCTTAGTCTGTAAGTCAGAAATTTTTAATTTTAAACTATCATTTTCTTCAATCAATTTATTATTTTCATTGATGAGGTTATTATTTTCTAATAACAGGTTATTATCCTTAGGACTAGTTTCTATGTCCTTAAGTTTTATTTCTAACCTATCATTTTCAGATTTAAGAAAAATAAGATTCTTTTTCATGCTTTTATTTTCTATTTTTAATGATTTACTAAGCTCAAATAGTTCATTAAAAGCTTCTTGTAAATCATAACTTACCTCATTGTTGCTGTCACTTTTGCTGTCGCTATTGCTTCCTCTAGCCATGAAACCAAAGCAAGAGGTTTCTTCTTTTTCTTCTTCTTCTTCCTCCGAGCTTGTCTCCTCATGAGTGCCTTCCAACCTCCTCCATATCTCGTGGGCGGTGGTGCACTCTTTGATTTTCTCGAACTCCTTCGGACTCAATGCGCAAAACAGGGCATTCATTACCTTTGCGTTGAGTGAAAGCTCTCGAATCTGCAACTGCGAGTAGCCTCCTTGGGGTCGCTTCGAGATCTCGTATGGGGTTTCGCAACATCCCCATATCTCAAATTCAGTGGCTTGGAGCCACGTCTTCATCCGCAACTTCCAGTAGGGGTAGTTGCTCCCGTCGAAGAACAGCGGACGGGTTGTGGACTGCCCCTCGGAAATCCTGCTTGTGGAACAGCTTCCCTCCATGATCTTCTTGCTGGGTGTTACTCCGATTTTGCAAGAACCTGCTCTGATACCAATTGTAGGTTTGGCCCTACTAGGAGGGGTGACGTAATAAAATGCGGAATTGAAATAAAATCTTACAAATAAGCAATCACACAAAGTACACAAGAATTTTTAGGTGGAAACCCAAACCGGGTGAAAACCACCACCTAACCCTCTCGAGTTAGGATTTTTCGATCAACCTAATTGATCAAATCCACTAACCGAATCACTTTAAAACGAGGGTGATTCAACCTCAATACAACTACGCTACAAGTACGAGGGCAGCATTCCTCAACCCCTTCTCTCCACGAGAAGGATTTTGTCCCACGAAGGAGATGGGAATTCGCAAAGCGAATACCCAACTAAATAACAAAGATAAAATAAACAAAAAGTCCTATAGAGCCAACAAAGTAATTATGAACCTAGCTTCTATAGGAATTAGGAAACTCCCCTTTGCAAGGAGTGCGTCGAGGATGACGCGGGTGCGTGAGCCACGCAACGGCGCAATTTCGCTCTCGTGAACAACGGCGGGAGAGCTGGTGCGCGAAGGTTTGATGCTCTCAAGGGAATGGAGCTTAAGCTTGGAGAGCAAGATCTTTTCTGGATACAAAAGAGTGTGAAAGTGTGTAGCTAAGTGTATCCAAGTGTGTATTGTGTTTCTCTTAGTGTTTTTAGGTGTGTAAAGGCTCCCCTCTATTTATAGAGGCCTTAGGAAGGCTTTGGAAGGCTTGGAAATGCTTCCATAGCCGTTGGGTGCAAAGCCCAAGAGAATCAGGCTGAAATGAGGATAATGATTACACTTGACAGGGTGATCTGACGTCTAATTCTTGCATCAGACGTCTGGAAGGCCACTTTAAGACGTCTGATTTCAAGGTCAGACGTCTGATTCTATGCGGGTTTCCTCCTGACTTGAATCAGATCTAAATAGGGTTTTTGCGCAAGTCCATCAGACGACATACAGGACGTCTGGCACTATGTATGGACGTCTGGAAACCTACTTTTACTGTGGGAATTGATTTCCAAACGTTGCAACGGCTAGAAAATCTTTGAGAAGAGATTTTGGGTTAGCCGAGGCAAAACGGTCATTTATCAGACGTCTGGACAGTCCTATGGATGTCTGATAAGGCTCTAACGGTCATATTCTTGAGTGTTTGCTAAGCCAGCCAACGGTCCACTAATTGGACGTCTGGCAAAGTCATCAGACGTCTCCTAAGACGTCTGGTCTAAGGTCTGGACGTCTGATTTCATCAGACAGAACTAAGTATGTCCAGCCTAACAGTTATCAGACGATTGAAACAACAGTCAGACGTCTTAAAATACTTTATCAGACGTCTGATTTGGGAATTAGACGTCTGGAAGTGCTGTTTGAACCCTATATTGGTTTTCTAAGTATTCTAAAGAAAACCTAAGTATCCTAGGGTTGTGCCGGTGTTCCTAGGACTACTGTTAGGGTTCTTTGAGGCTCTTTAACATAATTTTCTAAGGAAAATAAAGAGCAAGAAAAATAAAGATAAAAGTACATGAAAGGATTAAAAAGAATCTATCCTATTCTTCTTGTCTTCTAGCTTCAATCTGTCGCTCCACGCGAACCTCCTCTATTCTTCATTAAGCTCCTCCAATCGATCCTGGATGCGAGCTCGAGTTCCTTCTAAACACGTCCACATTTGCAATTAACCTGAAATCTAGGACTCAAATTGCAAATGTTAAATAACACGTGTTTTGTTATCATCAAAACAAATGATCGTGATGCTCTAGCACCAACAATCTCCCCCTTTTTGATGATGACAAAACCGCAAATAATAATGCATGAAAATCCTCCCCCTTTTTGACATTATCAAAAAGGTTTAATTGATTTTACATTTCCTATAACTCTCCCTTAAAACATGCTCTTCTATGAATTTATTTTAACAAAGGTGATATTCTCCCCCTTTTTGTAACAACAAGATAGCTATTATTTTTCTCCCCCTTACTAAAGGAAATTTAGCTACCTTACATCTCCCCCTTAAAAATTGACAATTAGCTCATCATTTTTTTTAACTCCCCCTATCTAAATGCTTATAAAAAGATAGGGTTAAGAATTTTTACCTCACTTACCATTGCTAATAGAATGGCCCGAATGGTGGTGGTGGATGACACATCGGATGGGGCTCCCATCCGTAGCTTGGAGGCCCGGGCATTGGCGCCGGTCTCCAATCTGGTGGTCGACATGCGGCAGGTCCGTCATTTGTTCGCCGTCTCGTCGGTCTTCTTGTTCTCCTCCTTGGTCTACTCCTTGGTTCTCCCAACTTGAGTTGACCAGCCGTGAGTTTGTAGGTCCAGTCCTTTGTGTTGTAATTACCCTGAACCCTACAAAACAAGATTCTAATTCTTTCTTCGGTATCCAAGTGGTCTTGGATCCGGATCTGTTAGTGGGTCTCCTTGATGGAGATCCTTTCTCAATCTTAGGGCTATATAAATCATCTACTTTGTTGATTAGTTTGTTAGAGTTTTCCCTAAGACATGCAATTTCTTTTTCTATAGTGTGCATCTTAGTCTGTAAGTCAGAAATTTCTAATTTTAAACTATCATTTTCTTCAATCAATTTATTATTTTCATTGATGAGGTTATTATTTTCTAATAACAGGTTATTATCCTTAGGACTAGTTTCTATGTCCTTAAGTTTTATTTCTAACCTATCATTTTCAGATTTAAGAAAAATAAGATTCTTTTTCATGCTTTTATTTTCTATTTTTAATGATTTACTAAGCTCAAATAGTTCATTAAAAGCTTCTTGTAAATCATAACTTACCTCATTGTTGCTGTCACTTTCGCTGTCGCTATTGCTTCCTCTAGCCATGAAACCAAAGCAAGCGGTTTCCTCTTTTTCTTCTTCTTCTTCCTCCGAGCTTGTCTCCCCATGAGTGCCTTCCAACCTCCTCCATATCTCGTGGGCGGTGGTGCACTCTTTGATTTTCTCGAACTCCTTCGGACTCAATGCGCAATACAGGGCATTCATTGCCTTTGCGTTGAGTGAAAGCTCTCGAATCTGCAGCTGCGAGTAGCCTCCTTGGGGTCACTTCGAGATCTCGTATGGGGTTTCGCAACATCCCCATATCTCGAATTCAGTGGCTTGGAGCCACGTCTTCATCCGCAACTTCCAGTAGGGGTAGTTGCTCCCGTCGAAGAACGGCGGACGGGTTGTGGACTGCCCCTCGGAAATCCTGCTTGTGGAACAGCTTCCCTCCATGATCTTCTTGCCGGGTGTTACTCCGATTTTGCAAGAACCTGCTCTGATACCAATTGTAGGTTTGGCCCTACTAGGAGGGGTGACGTAATAAAATGCGGAATTGAAATAAAATCTTACAAATAAGCAATCACACAAAGTACACAAGAATTTTTAGGTGGAAACCCAAACCGGGTGAAAACCACCACCTAACCCTCTCGAGTTAGGATTTTTCGATCAACCTAGTTGATCAAATCCACTAACCGAATCACTTTAAAACGAGGGTGATTCAACCTCAGTACAACCACGCTACAAGTACGAGGGTAGCGTTCCTCAACCCCTTCTCTCCACGAGAAGGATTTTGTCCCACGAAGGAGATGGGAATTCGCAAAGCGAATACCCAACTAAATAACAAAGATAAAATAAACAAAAAGTCCTATAGAGCCAACAAAGTAATTATGAACCTAGCGTCTATAGGAATTAGGAAACTCCCCTTTGCAAGGAGTGTGTCGAGGATGACGCGGGTGCGTGAGCCACGCAACGGCGCAATGTCGCTCTCGTGAACAACGGCGGGAGAGCTGGTGCGCGAAGGTTTGATGCTCTCAAGGGAATGGAGCTTAAGCTTGGAGAGCAAGATCTTTTCTGGACACAAAAGAGTGTGAAAGTGTGTAGCTAAGTGTATCCAAGTGTGTATTGTGTTTCTCTTAGTGTTTTTAGGTGTGTAAAGGCTCCCCTCTATTTATAGAGGCCTTAGGAAGGCTTTGGAAGGCTTGGAAATGCTTCCATAGCCGTTGGGTGCAAAGCCCAAGAGAATCAGGTCGAAATCAGGACAATGATTACACTTGACAGGGTGATCAGACGTCTAATTCTTGCATCAGACGTCTGGAAGGTCACTTTAAGATGTCTAATTTCAAGGTCAGACGTCTGATTCTATGCGGGTTTCCTCCTGACTTGAATCAGATCTAAATAGGGTTTTTGCGCAAGTCCATCAGACGACATACAGGACGTCTGGCACTATGTATGGATGTCTGGAAACCTACTTTTACTGTGGGAATTGATTTCCAAACGTTGCAATGGCTAGAAAATCTCTGAGAAGAGATTTTGGGTCAGCCGAGGCAAAACGGTCATTTATTAGACGTCTGGACAGTCCTATGGACGTCTGATAAGGCTCTAACGGTCATATTCTTGAGTGTTTGCTAAGCCAGCCAACGGTCCACTAATTGGACGTCTGGCAAAGTCATCAGACGTCTCCTAAGACGTCTGGTCTAAGGTCTGGACGTCTGATTTCATTAGACAGAACTAAGTATGTCCAGCCTAACAGTTATCAGACGTCTGAAACAACAGTCAGACGTCTTAAAATACTTTATCAGACGTCTGATTTGGGAATTAGACGTCTGGAAGTGCTGTTTGAACCCTATATTGGTTTTCTAAGTATTCTACAGAAAACCTAAGTATCCTAGGGTTGTGCCGGTGTTCCTAGGACTACTGTTAGGGTTCTTTGAGGCTCTTTAACATAATTTTCTAAGGAAAATAAAGAGCAAGAAAAATAAAGATAAAAGTACATGAAAGGATTAAAAAGAATCAATCCTATTCTTGTCTTCTATCTTCAATCTGTCGCTCCACGCGAACCTCCTCTATTCTTCATTAAGCTCCTCCAATCCATCCTGGATGCGAGCTCGAGTTCCGTCTAAACACGTCCACATTTGCAATTAACCTGAAATCTAGGACTCAAATTGCAAATGTTAAATAACACGTGTCTTGTTATCATCAAAACAAATGATCGTGGTGCTCTAGCACCAACAGCCCAAACCCAATAAGTCTGGTGGGTTGATAGATGTAAATCAACAAATGTGGAACCCACCATATGCAGTGAAGTTCTGATGGATATGGAAGTGAAAACTCGGGTTCAGGCTGAGTCGAATCAGCCTGGTCAAAGTAGGGTTCCGAAAAATTATCCATGTAAGGTGTGGAATCCCTACAGGGGTGATCAAAGGATGGAGGCTCCTGATTTGTGGTCTGTTCAGTACCCGATACCCGGTCTAGATATGGAGTTGAATCATCTGCAAACGACTCAGTGAGAGGTGAATCGGAATAGAAATTGAGTCCGGTTGCGGGTCGGGGTGGGGAACGGGATTTGATTGGTTCTGTATATGTGGAGCAGGTGGCTTCAAAGAAGATTGACATGTTATAATCAGGAGGCAGATTTTCTCCGATGTTATGGTCAGATTCGAGATCGTCGGAGAGTTTGCGAAAATCAAAGTTTAAATGAGATTCCAGATCATGAGTTCCACCATAGAATAAATCATATGTTGTATATTCAGCAGCCTGACTGGGATCTAGCCTAAATGTTAATTCAGAGCTTAAAAGGGTATCCTTATCTGGTAGAGGGTCAGATTCTAAGCTAGTAGGGCTGACCCAATTGAAACCTGCTCGTCCAACTCCTCGATTTTTGTGTCGTAGATTAGCATGACTTCCAAAAAATCGATTCGTTCCTCTGAGGAGGTTGACGAGGGATATTCATCAAATCGAGGCCCAAAATCATATTCTTCATTAAAAGATTGATCTTCTTCATCTGGGGCCTTGAAATCTTCAAAATATGTTTCAGATCTAGGTTCTAGGCTTAGGATGTGGGTTGAATTACTAGAATTTAGGTCTGAATATCCTTCAAGGGTCACCTTATCAGAATAAGGGACGAAATTTACACCCTCGAGAGGTTCAGTTCTACTCTCATACTTGCAGGAGTCTTGGGATTCTAAAATGGGCTCATCATGGTCTTTTCCTGCATTTGGAGCTTCCCAACCTTCTTCAATATCAGGTGCATTATACTCCATCTGGGTTGGGAATCCACAACCATTTTGTGCCTCAAACCTGAGATCAGATTTATCCTCGATGTTGTCCCAAGATAGTTCATCCTCTGTTGGTGGTATGTGTTGGTGCTAGAGCACCACGATCATTTGTTTTGATGATAACAAAACACGTGTTATTTAACATTTGCAATTTGAGTCCTAGATTTCAGGTCAATTGCAAATGTGGACGTGTTTAGACGGAGTTCAAGCTCGCATCCAGGACGGATTGGAGGAGCTTGACGGAAAACAGAGGAGGTTCGCGTGGAGTGAAAGATTGGAGATGGAAGACAAGAAGAATAGGATAGATTCTTTTTTATCCCTTCATGTATCTCTTGTATTTACTTTCTTGCTCTTTTTTATTCCATTAGAACATTATGTTAAAGAGCCTCAAAGTACCCTAAAAGTAGTCCTAGGAACACCTGCACAACCCTAGGATACTTAGGTTTTCTGTAGAATACTTAGAAAACCAATATAGGGCTCAAACAGCATTTCCAGACGTCTAATTCCAAACTCAGACGTCTGATAAAGAATTTTAAGACGTCTGATTGTTGTTTCAGACGTCTGATAACTGTTAGGCTGGACTTAGTTTTCTGTCAGATAAAATCAGACGTCCAGACCTTAGACCAGACGTCTTAGAAGACGTCTGATGGATTTGCCAGACGTCCAGATAGTGGACGTTGGCTGGCTTAGAAAACACTCAAGATTATGACCATTAGAGCCTTATCAGACGTCCATAGGACTTACCAGACGTCTGATAAATGACCGTTTTGCCTCGGCTGACCCAAAATCTCTTCTCAGAGATTTTCTAGCCGTTGCAACGTTTGGAAATCAATTCCCACAGTAAAAGTAGGTTTCCAGACGTCCAGACTTAGTGCCAGACGTCCTGTATGTCGTCTGATGGACTTGCACAAAAACCCTGTTTAGATCTGATTCAAGTCAGGGAGAAACCCGCATAGAATCAGACGTCTGACCTTGGAATCAGACGTCTTAAAGTGGCCTTCCAGACGTCTGATGCCAGAGTTAGACGTCTGATAACCCTGTCAAATGCAATCATTGTCCTGATTTCGGCCTGATTCTCTTGGGCTTTGCACCCAACGGCTATGGAAGCTTTTCCAAGCCTTCCAAAGCCTTCCTAAGGCCTCTATAAATAGAGGGGAGCCTTTACACACCAAAACACACCTAGAGAGACATATACACACTAAGACACACACCTTGCAATACACTTTCAAACCTTTTGTGTCCAAAGAAAAGACTCTCTTGCTCTCCAAGCTCAAGCTCCATTTTCTTGAGAGCATTCAACCGTTGCGCACCCGCTCTCCCGCCGTTGTTAACGAGAGCGACGTAGCGCCATCGCGTGGCACACGCACCGCGTCATCGTCGACACACTCCTTGCAAAGGGGAGTTTCCTATTTCCTATAGAAGCTAGGTTTAATTATTTTGTTGGCTCTATAGGACTATTGTTTCTTTTATCTTTGTATTTTGGTTGGGTATTCGCTTTGCGAATTCCCGTCTCCTTCGTGGGACAAAATCCTTCTCGTGGAGAGAAGGGGTTGAGGAACGCTACCCTCGTACTTGTAGCGTGGTTGTATTGAGGTTGAATCACCCTCGTTCAAAGTGATTCGGTTAGTGGATTTGATCAACTAGGTTGATCGGAAAATCCTAACTCGAGAGGGTTAGGTGGTGGTTTTCACCCGGTTTGGGTTTCCACCTAAAAATCTTTGTGTACATTGTGCGATTGCTTATTTTTGTGAGATTGCTTTATATTTTTATTTCCGCAATTTTATTACGTCACCCCTCCTGGTAGGGACGAACCTTCAATTGGTATCAGAGCAGGTCTTGCTATTTAGGCGTAACAACCCGGCAAGAGATCAAATGGAGGGAAGCACATCAGCAGTCAGGATCTCCGAGGGGCAGTCCACAACCCGTCCGCCGTTCTTCGACGGGAGCAACTACCCCTACTGGAAGTTGCGGATGAAGACGTGGCTTCAAGCCACCGACTTCACAGTCTGGGCCAGGTGCGAGACCCCCTTCGACATCCCAGAGAAACCCGCCAGAGGATACTCGCAGCAGCAGATCCGGGAGCTCTCTCTCAACGCGAAAACAATGAACGCGTTGTATTGCGCGCTCAGCCCGGAGGAGTTCAACAGAATCTCGCAGTGTGCCACCGCATACGAGATTTGGCACACACTCGAGGTAACTCATGAAGGTACCTCTAAGGTAAAAACCTCAAAAATTAATTTACTTTCTCAAGAATTTGAATCTTTTTCAATGAAATCTAACGAGTCTTTAAGTGAGATGAACACTAGGTTCACTCTCATTGTAAATAACTTGAAAGCTTTAGGAAAGACTTTCATCAAGGGGGAGCTTCAAGGGAAGCTTCTTCGTTCCCTTGGACCAGAGTGGGAACAGAAAGTCACCGCCATCGAGGAGGTGAACGAAATGGAGGAGCTCAACATGGAAGATCTCCTAGGCAATCTGATGGCCTACGAGACTAAGTTGAAGCAGAAGAAGAAGGATACACCGGAGCATAAACCAAAGAAGACTCTCGCCTTCAGAGCTGCGTCGGATAGCGAGGTAAGTTCCGACGACGAAGACTTTAGAATTTTACTTAAAAATTTTTCCAAGTTTTGTAGGGAATTAAAGAAAAGGAAAAAGGAGAAGAAGGAAAGCCCGAGACATTGCTACCACTGCAACGGGAAAGGGCATCTGCGACCAGAATGCCCTCTTCTCAAAAAGGAGAAAAAGAAGGCGTTCCAAGCCACTTGGGACGATTCAAGCTCGGAGGAAGAAGAAGAAGAAACCGCTTGCTTTAGTTTCATGGCCAGAGGAACCAATAGCGACAGTGAAAGCGGAAGCGACTCCGACGATGAGGTAAATTTTGATTTACAAGAAGCTTTTAATGAATTATTCGAGATTAGTAAATCACTTAAAATAGAAAACAAAAGCATGAAGAAGAACCTTAGTTTTCTTAGAAGTGAAAATGATAGGTTAGAAATAAAGCTTAGGGACCTAGAAAGTAGCTCTAGTCCTAATAACCTGCTTTTAGAAAATAAAAATTTAATCAATGAAAATACTAAATTGATTGAGGAAAATAATAGTCTAAAATTAGAAATTTCAGATTTAAAGACTAAAATGAACATTATAGAAAAAGAAATTGCATGTCTTAGGGAAAATTCTAACAGATTAATCAACAAAGTAGATAAGTTTTATTGCCCTAAGGTTGAGAAAGGATCTCCATCAAGGAGACCTTCTAACAAATCCGTATCCAAGCTCACTTGGATACCGAAGAAAAAATTAGAATCTTGTTTTGTAGGGTTCAGGGATGACTACAACATAAAGGACTGGACCTACAAGTTCAAGGCTGGTCAACTTAAGTTGGGAGAACCAATGAGTAGACCAAGGAGGAGAAGAAGAAGACCGACGAGACGGCGAACAAACGACGGACCCGCCGCACGTCGACCACCAGATTGGAGATCGGCGCCAATGCCCGGGCCTCCAAGCTACGGATGGGAGCCCCATCCGATGTGGCATCCACCACCACCATTCGGGCCATTTTATTGGCCATGGTAAGTGAGGTAAAAATTCTTAACCCTATCTTATTATCATAAGCATTTAGATAGGGGGAGTTAAAAAATGATGAGCTAATTGTCAATTTTTAAGGGGGAGAAATAAGGTAGCTAAATTTCCTTTAGTAAGGGGGAGAAAAATAATAGCTATCTTGTTGTTACAAAAAGGGGAGAATATTACCTTTGTTAAAATAAACTCATAGAAGAGCATGTTTTAAGGGGGAGTTATAGGAAATGTAAAATCAATTAAACCTTTTTGATAATGTCAAAAAGGGGGAGGATTTTTTATGCATTATTTACGGTTTTGTCATCATCAAAAAGGGGGAGATTGTTGGTGCTAGAGCACCACGATCATTTGTTTTGATGATAACAAAACACGTGTTATTTAACATTTGCAATTTGAGTCCTAGATTTCAGGTCAATTGCAAATGTGGACGTGTTTAGACGGAGTTCAAGCTCGCATCCAGGACGGATTGGAGGAGCTTGACGGAAAACAGAGGAGGTTCGCGTGGAGCGAAAGATTGGAGATGGAAGACAAGAAGAATAGGATAGATTCTTTTTTATCCTTTCATGTATCTCTTGTATTTACTTTCTTGCTCTTTTTTATTCCATTAGAACATTATGTTAAAGAGCCTCAAAGTACCCTAAAAGTAGTCCTAGGAACACCTGCACAACCCTAGGATACTTAGGTTTTCTGTAGAATACTTAGAAAACCAATATAGGGCTCAAACAACATTTCCAGACGTCTAATTCCAAACTCAGACGTCTGATAAAGAATTTTAAGACGTCTGACTGTTGTTTCAGACGTCTGATAACTGTTAGGCTGGACTTAGTTTTCTGTCAGATAAAATCAGACGTCCAGACCTTAGACCAGACGTCTTAGAAGACGTCTGATGGATTTGCCAGACGTCCAGATAGTGGACCGTTGGCTGGCTTAGAAAACACTCAAGATTATGACCGTTAGAGCCTTATCAGACGTCCATAGGACTTACCAGACGTCTGATAAATGACCGTTTTGCCTCGGCTGACCCAAAATCTCTTCTCAGAGATTTTCTAGCCGTTGCAACGTTTGGAAATCAATTCCCACAGTAAAAGTAGGTTTCCAGACGTCCAGACTTAGTGCCAGACGTCCTGTATGTCGTCTGATGGACTTGCACAAAAACCCTGTTTAGATCTGATTCAAGTCAGGGAGAAACCCGCATAGAATCAGACGTCTGACCTTGGAATCAGACGTCTTAAAGTGGCCTTCCAGACGTCTGATGCCAGAGTTAGACGTCTGATAACCCTGTCAAATGCAATCATTGTCCTGATTTCGGCCTGATTCTCTTGGGCTTTGCACCCAACGGCTATGGAAGCTTTTCCAAGCCTTCCAAAGCCTTCCTAAGGCCTCTATAAATAGAGGGGAGCCTTTACACACCAAAACACACCTAGAGAGACATATACACACTAAGACACACACCTTGCAATACACTTTCAAACCTTTTGTGTCCAAAGAAAAGACTCTCTTGCTCTCCAAGCTCAAGCTCCATTTTCTTGAGAGCATTCAACCGTTGCGCACCCGCTCTCCCGCCGTTGTTAACGAGAGCGACGTAGCGCCATCGCGTGGCACACGCACCGCGTCATCGTCGACGCACTCCTTGCAAAGGGGAGTTTCCTATTTCCTATAGAAGCTAGGTTTAATTATTTTGTTGGCTCTATAGGACTATTGTTTCTTTTATCTTTGTATTTTGGTTGGGTATTCGCTTTGCGAATTCCCGTCTCCTTCGTGGGACAAAATCCTTCTCGTGGAGAGAAGGGGTTGAGGAACGCTACCCTCGTACTTGTAGCGTGGTTGTATTGAGGTTGAATCACCCTCGTTCAAAGTGATTCGGTTAGTGGATTTGATCAACTAGGTTGATCGGAAAATCCTAACTCGAGAGGGTTAGGTGGTGGTTTTCACCCGGTTTGGGTTTCCACCTAAAAATCGTTGTGTACATTGTGCGATTGCTTATTTTTGTGAGATTGCTTTATATTTTTATTCCGCAATTTTATTACGTCACCCCTCCTGGTAGGGACGAACCTTCAGTATGTACGGGTATTTCTGATCAATCACTTGTTTTATTAATCTCATTATCTCTTCCCGTTTTTCAAGACTATCTTGGTGTTGCTTCCAAAGTCGAGGATTTGTCATACATTGAAGGTATTCACTATTGTGCAATTTCCTATCTCAATGTATGCAGTAATGAGCAAGTCACGGGTTGATCCTTTGTTGGCTTCTACTAATAGTACTTGGGCACAAGTTATGACAAAGGTTGTGGTTGTTGGGACATCAACCTAAATGTTTCCTTCTGTTGTTGAGGTTTCTTCATTTTCATAGAATTTCATGGCATCCTCAATCATTTTATCTCTCATGGATCTCTGATATTCAGGTTTCTTGAATGGTAGTCTTAGGTGGTTTGGCTGCATATTTGGATCAGGTGGTGGAGTCAAGATGTAGAATCAAGTTGGAATCACGATGTGTTATGAAGCAATCAGATCTGAATAACGAGTCCCACTGAAAATGTGTATGTGTGCTCTAAAGAGAAAAGATGAGGGACTGTAGATGTTCTTGACCCAATCAAGACACCCAAAGATGTTTGGATGACTATGGAGGTTCGGGGCGGATGGACCCCTGGATCAGAAGATCGTCCACCTGAGAATTACCTGGGCAGCCAGAGAGGGAGAGTCCCGCAAAGACCCCTACACGGTAGAGCGTCCCTACGGGTTACAGGGTTTCCCCCACCCGACCTCTCTTGTCACTGAGATTCCAGGTAGACCAGAATGGGGACCTTGACCTCTTAAGTCTATCACTTTTTATTTCAAAGGTGCTTTGAGGGTTCTCACTTGAACTTTATATGTTTTTGGTATTGTGACCTAATTTAGAGGTTGGTTGACCCAAGGGGTCAACTTCACCTGACCTGTCCTATAGATGGCAGAATGATTCTAAGTTTGGAGCCTAGAGATCACCCTGATTTGACTCCCAGGTTATTAGGTATAAAAATTGTAAGATTCAAGTGATTTTAGAGCTCAATTTTAGGGTTTGTCTTATTTAGCTCTCTTCAATCAAGGGCTTGGGTAGCACACTGATGCGGGAGGGTTTATTTCCTTTTATACAGGCATGTGTGACTAGCGCTTTAAGACCCTAATGTGGAAACCCTAATTTGGTTCTATTTCCAATCCTCTTTTTCTTTTTCACAAAAGTTCTCTTTGGACTTATAAACAAGGTGTGTGGTCCGCCAAGATTAAGCGTTATTTCAATTAGGCACAAGAATTTGTGGGATGGAACCTAAAAAAAATCACTCCAACTTCAAGAATATTTACAGAAATTTTCACAAAATCAGGAAATGTTTTGCCTTAGAGATGGTGATTACTATATAAAGAAGGCAATTGATTCCTAAATTGATTTTCTTCCTTTTGTCTTTCAAAGATTAAGGGATGATTAAGGAAGAAAAGAAATTACCTGCCGTGGAGTAGTTGACTTGCGGGAGAGATTTTCTCGTGAAGTACCTGCAAGATCACATTAAAGCAAAGTAGGGCAAGTTAGTGTTCAATATGATAAAAGGAATGTAGACTAGTGGTAAATTGCACGTTGCTCCCCGGCAACTGCGCCAAAATGTTCGCACGCTTTTGTGAGGGTTTTAAGAGAATATGACGTTGTAGTATAGCCGACAAAGCGTTCAAATAAATAGGGAATTTTATTACTCGAAAATCGGAGTATCCGAGGTCGAACACAGGGAGCAAATGGAATTTACTACTAATCAAAATGTAATTGAACACTCTAATTTACTCAAAACTGGAATTCAAAGGTATCTAAAAAATAATTCAGACAAAAGAGTCAAATTGGACGTCTGATCTTGGGATCAGACATCTTAAAAGTGTTTTCCCTTTTCCTCTTGATTATTCTTCTTCTTCTGATCTTGCTTTCTTTCTTCTTTTGCAGACTCTTTTTCTTCTTCGTCTTCTGTCTTGGCTTCTCTTCTTCTTTCTCTTCTCTCTTTCTGCTTTGCTTCTTTTCTTGCGAAGGCTTCTTCTTCTTCTTTTGTTTCTTTTCTCTTGTTTCTTCTCCTGCGAAGGCTTCTTTCCTCCTCCTCCTTGTTCTCTTTTCTGCCTTGCCTTCCTTCTTCTTTCTCTCGGCCAAGTCTTTCTTCCTCAACGTTCAGCCTGTGCCTACACAAAGCAAAACCTATCCCTTTCCCTCTACCCGCGCGTCTCTCTCTTAGCAATTCACTCAACCACGCTCTCCCAGAGCCACATGGGTAATCGGGTCGGATTCACACCCGGGACCAGGCGCACCTGCAGGTGGTGATGCGCGACGAGTGCGTGGGTTTGGGTTCGGGTCGGATCCCGCCAGATCCGCGAGATGAAACCGCGGGCGAGGCGGGCGTGAGGGCAACTGAGGGACCTCACCCCTGTGCTTTCTGAGGCGTTAAGAATAAAACACAAATTCAATTTATGGTGCAGCGGTGCCTCGTCTCTCCACGATGTGGGACTAAAGGTTCTGCCCTGATTTCGTGTGCGCCTGTAGATTTGTGTGCCATCCCTATAGCTGCTGGCTTCTCAGCGCCACTGGCTGGACTCGAAGCACTTCGCAACACTCGCGTGAACCTGCTACGCCTGCAGGCTGGGAGCCCTGGCACCTGGAGCTGCGTTGGAGCTTCTTCAAATGTCGTCCATGGCGGCAGGAGCGTCGACACTGTCAGACACAAACACGGCCTATTGACCCAATCAGACTAGCTGGACACCTTCGCTGTGGCACGGCAAAGGCGGTGGACGATGCTGCAGGCCGCAGGTCGGCCTAGGCGTGCGTGCGTAGGTCAACCTGTGGTCGGATGTGTGGGGTTGTTCGGGGGGGCTACTGTGGAGGTGCGGAGTGGCAGTGGAGGGGTGGAATGTGTTCCTGGTGGTGAGGTGGAGCTTACGAGATGGTCGGCGAGCCGTGTGGAGGGAAGGAATGGTGGGAGCGGCTCGCCGGAGGTCGGTCAGTGATGTGGAAGATGGGGGTGGTCGGCGTCGGTCGAGGGTCGATTAGATGAGATAACAGGGGGAAAAGAGAGAGGGGACTACGGGGAATAGTTCTAACCTAATTGTAGGGACGAAGGAGGACGGAGGGCGGACAGTTGTACCTGCTGTCGCCGGAGAAGACGCTACCTAGTGGGGGAGAACGGCGGCGCCGACGGGGCTGAGGCGGCGTGCGCGGGTACTGCGCGACGCGGAGGAGAGTCAAGAAGATAACTTTGCCACTCGTTTTGTGGCAGAGCGAAGAGGGAGGGGAGGGGGGCTCGCCGGAGCTTGCTGGGAACTTTGGCCGGGCAGGAGGAGATGAATTGGAGGTGAAAACTCGACCAAATCAAGCTGAAGATGAGCGACCGGAGGTGTGGGTTCTTATATAGGCACTGGGCCAGTCGTTCAGGGCGTGGGGGGCACGCCATTGCCTCTGATTGCTCGCCGGAGTAGGAAAGAGGTTAAGATACCCAAATCCCTCGTGCGTTCGCACGAGAGATTGGGTTCACACCAGAGGTTGTGATTGGCCTTAAATGGAAGGGAATTCCTCAGAGAATCTCCCTTCCATTTCTAGGAGGGAATCTCTGAGGGATTGGAGAGGAATCCCTCTCTAAACCTCGTCGGAGATCGGTTTTGCCCTAACAATGGCGGCAGGACCTGATTGCAAAGGTGGCGAGGAACTTAGGGGGCTCTCTGCAAAAATATTCAAAAGATAGGGACTAAATTATGATTTGGGTGTACTAAATTGCAAAGTAGGCCAAGATGACCTCCCTTAGGTCAAAATTTTGGTACAAACCTAATTTTAACCTAAGGAATCCAATGGTGAAGTTGGATTTTAGGTTTGACCTCGTTTGACTGGATATTTTGCGTAAAAACCCAAATTATGTTACTTGAAGAGCTAGGACCCTAATCTAGGTCAAACTGGGTTCCAAGGGCCAAATTGAGTGTTCTGAACCCTAGAGGATATTTTTCCATGATTTTTAGAGGGTTTACTTGATTTTTATCCTGACCGGAACCTTGTTAATTTAAGTGGGTCTGTTTTAGGGTTACCAAGTGTCATTTAATTCCTAGATTGCACATAAACCCATTTCTGATTGACTCAACCCACTTTTTATCTCATTTAGACAATTTGACCTATGTTTTGCCTCTGAGAAATCCCGTTTATGTACTGAAATGGTAAAATTACAATTTTAACCTTTATTTCATATTTTCTTCTCAGAGCACTTATTCCTTTATTTAGGCCTTCTTCTAGGTTATGTAGGAGCTTTTATCTTCTTTATTGGGTCAAAATGAGCTAGTTATGGCTCATGATGAGGCTCTCATCATCAAGCCTCGACGTCCGTGTTTGTGCAACAACCCCACTACATAGAAATCTCCTCTGATTCATCAGAACCCAATTCTCCTTCTTCCATCATCATGGCACAACTAGTAGAAGAAGAGAATAATCCTGAAAACCAACTCCAGTGCCTAAATGATCTATTTCAAAACTTTGTAAACCCACCGCAACGTCCTATGATGCGAGATCACTATAATCCCGCTGCGGTGGTGATCGAACCTCGAGTCCAAATCCTGGCTGGAGGTCCTGATTATGATCTCAAGCCCAACATGATTCATACTATTCCAAAGTTTCATGGGCTTAATTCTGAGGATCCCTTCCAGCACATCAAACAACTCAAACATCTGGCCCAGACCTTTGGGTCAGATGTCCAAAATTGGGATATTCTTCTTATGAAGATGTTTTCCTTCTCTCTCATGGGCAAGGTAGCTCACTGGTATCAGACTCAGACTCGTCCAATCAACACATGGGTTGAACTGCAATCCGAATTCTTGAAAAAGTTCTTCCCAGTTAGTCGGACGAATGCCTTACGACACCAGATCACACACTTCACCCAGCAATCTGGAGGACCTCTTCATGAAGCATGGGACCATTTCTTGGATCTCATGCGGAAGTGCCCCCATCACGGAGTTCCTAAATGGGAACAGGTCCAGTCTTTTTACCAGGGACTCCATGAAGATATCCACTTATTCGTCAATCCAACTTGCGGAGGAAATATCATGAGTCAACATGAAAAAACTATGTGCGAGATTCTCGAGAATGTGTGAGAACTCCATCAATAATGACTCCATGGGCTTATTCGACCGGACGAATGCCCACGCATCGACGAATCCAAGGGGAGCACATGAGACGTAGGGCCTATCTGCATCCGTTGACTTGAAACTGATGGCCAATCGGTTGGACAAGGTCTCTACCATAGAAAAGAAGGTGGATGAGCTGACTCAACATCTGCAGCGAGCCACCTCTACGTAAAACCCATTTGTAGAGCCACCTCTTGGGAGGAAAGCTATGCATAACATCTATCACCGATCTTCTCAGGGGATGGACTCGTATCCACCCCCGTCTATCTCTAGGACCGGAGGAAACTCCGATCTGACCTACTCTAGTTGGGGGAACTCTAAACCCTCGTATCCTGACCTTCCTGAGGCTCCTCAGACCTGCGAGGACCTCAACGCTATCCAGAATGACCCATTATCTAACACTTATAACCCTAGATGGTGGAATCATCCCAACTTCCTATGGGTAGGAAATAATCAAAATCAAAGACCACCTTATCATCCCCATCCACAAGCTCTTCATCCATATCAGCCACCTCAGCCTCGGCCCAACCCCACCTATCAATCTGGGCCAACCCAAATAGATCAAATGACTCTTATCTGCCAGACTCAGGTTGACATTCAGAAGACAAATGCGACTATGCAAAAACAGCACAAAGACGAGATCACAGAGGTTCGCAATCAACTCGCCCAGATGGTGAATTCCCGCCAACCTGGCATACTCCCTTCGCAACCTCTGCCGATGCCAAATAACATGTTGAACTAGAGGCACGTTATAAACCTAAATTCAGGCCAAGCCCACATGATTTATCAGGCCCCTTCTGTTCCATCACCCGACGGGATGGAAGCTTCAACATCGTATGCGGGATTTTAACAGCAGCCACCTATTTTACCAACCTCGAACCAAAACCAGGTAGGATTGAATTCTGTAACAACCCGTAGTGGAAAAGCAACACAAGACCCACCTTATCCAAGCCACTTTCAGCCTGGTAGTAAACCAAGCCCTAGGATAGTTATCCAGGATACCCCTATCCCAAATCAAGAACCTGGACCTATTCTAGAGGAACCAACCAAGGTTCCATTTCCCGAGGCCTTAACCAAGGGAAAGAGGACAAACAAACCCGTGGCTCCTGAGGAGGATCTGGTCAAGTTCTTTGAACAGGTCCATATAAACATCCCCTTGATGGATGCAATCCGCCACATACCGGCTTATGCACAATTTCTGAAGGACGTGTGTACACCCAAGCGTAAGCCGTGAACCAAGAGTGGGAGTCCGATCATACTATCAGAGCAAGCCAGCTCTGTAATTTTGAGCAAACTCCCACCTAAGGCAAAAGACCTAAGCACTCCCCTGATTTCATGTACCATTGGTGATACCCAATTTGACAGAGCTTTATTAGCTTTAGGAGCCTCCATAAACCTAATACCTACATCCCTCCTTGACCACCTTGCGAAATCTAAGCTTAAATTGACAGAGGTGACATTGCGGTTAGCCGACCGATCTATTAAGTCACCAAAAGGAGTTCTCGAGGATGTCATCGTTAGGGTATGGGATTTCTATTTCCCAATGGATTTTGCAATCTTGGATATGGATGCTCTAGAAAACCCAAGGGATACACCAATTATACTAGGGAGACCCTTTCTGGCCACTGCTAGGGCCAATATAAATTGTGAGGAGGGCCAAATTGAACTGAAATTCGAGAACCAAACACTGAAGATTGACATCTTTAAGGCCCAACAAGGGATTAATTGCGGTGTTATAGAACAGATATGTGATATCAAGGCTGTGGTTGATGAACCGTATATTGAGGATAACTTGGCTACTTTCGATCAATCGCAAGAAAATCAAAACCTGCAATCAGAGGAGTCTGAATCTGACTTAGATACACCCATAACTCCTCCCCTTACTCCTGACACACACCCTGAACCGCCCGCTGCTGCTGATAACCCTGTTCTGAAACTCAAGCCTCTTCCCAACCATCTGAAGTACGTCTTTTTGGGTTCTAATCAGACGTTTCCTGTGATTATCAACTCCAAACTCACACCTAACCAGGAATCCCGTCTGATTACTACTCTCCAGCAACATCGTAGAGCCATTGGATGGACTCTCGATGATTTGACTGGTATCAGTCCCTCTTACTGCACACACCGTATCTACACCAAAGAGGGCACACGACCTTCTCGTGAAATGCAGAGACGTCTGAATCCTAATCTGCAGGAGGTCGTGAAAAAGGAGATCATCAAGTGGTTAGATGCAAGGATCATCTACCCGATCTCTGACAGTCGGTGGGTGAGTCCAATCCAGGTTGTGCTGAAGAAGGCAAGACTCACCATGATCACGACTGAAACCGAAGAAGTCATACTGACCCAGACCTATGTGGCAAACTGGTGGAGAGTCTGCATTGATTACAGAAGACTCAATTCCTCCACGAAGAAGGATCCTTTCCCACTACAGTTTATTGATCAGATCCTCGAGAAACTAGTGGGAAATAGGTTCTTTTTCTTTCTGGACGGGCACTCCAGTTATAACCAGGTGGCAATCCATCCTGAGGACCAAGAAAAGACCACTTTCACCTACCCCTTCGGAACGTACGCATTCCGAAGGAAACCATTCAGTCTCTGCAACGCACCCGCTACTTTTCAGCGGTTCATGCTTGCCGTATTCTCAGATATGGTAGGTGATTATCTGGAAGTCTTCATGGATGACTTTTCAATATTCGAAGAATCATTTGACGATTATCTCCTGCACTTGGTCCAAATCCTCAGGAGATGCATCAACATGAATCTGGTTCTTTCCTGGGAAAAGAGCCATTTCATGGTGCCTGAAGGAATTGTCCTGGGACATCTCATTTCAAAAAAAGTCATCCAAGTCGATCGAGCCAAGGTGAACTTGATTTCCAAACTCCCTATGCCTAGCTCGATCAAAGACATCCTATCTTTTCTGGGGTACGTCGATTTTTACCATCGATTCATTCCTGATTTCTCAAAGATTGCGTGCCCCCTAACCACTCTGCTTTCTAAGGATTTACCTTTTGAAATCTCCAAGGAATGCACTCAAGCATGTGAAATCCTCCGTGATCGAGTTACCCAAGCCCCGATCCTACAGTCCCTTGATTGGTCTCAACCCTTTGAGATCATGTGCGATGCATCTAATTTTCGTTGTAGGAGAGGTACTTGGGTAGAAAATTGACGGGAAACCCGTGGTCATCTACTACACTAGCAAGACACTTGACGAGGCTTAGCGTAACTACACAATTACAGAGAAAGAGCTACTAGCCATACTATTTGCCCTGGAAAGTTCAAATCTTATCTCCTGGGTTCCCGCATTATCATTTACTCGGATCACACAGCTATGAGGCATCTCCTTGCAAAGGATGCAAAATCTCAATTAATCCACTGGATCTTGCTGTTGCAAGAGTTTGACCTCGAGATTTGCGACAAAGCAGGAAAATAGAATGTGGTAGCTAATCACTTGTCTCACCTTCCTTCTGAGATCATCGATCCCTTCCGGACCCATTACAGAACATTTTCCTGATGAGCACCTCCTGACTATCAATACAAGGCTTCCATGGTTTGCTGATATAGTAAATTACCTGGCATCAGATCAGATTCCATCCGATTGGCCGAAGACCAAGAAGGACAAATTGCTTTCCGATGCCAAGTATTACTTCTGGGAAGACCCATATCTTTTCCACATCAATGCTGATCAGATCATTCGACGATGTGTCGCGGAAGTGGAAATTCAAGACATATTGTCTTTCTGCCATGACCAGGCATGCGATGGACATTTTTTAGGTTGTAAAACCTCAGCAAAAGTCCTCCAGTGTGGCTTCTATTGGCCCACGAATTTCAAAGACACATACAATCACTGTAGGGTATGCACTCATTGCCAGACCTTAGGCAACATGAGCCATTGTGATATGATGCCCTTGCAGCCGATTCTTGTATGTGAAATCTTCGACATATGGGGGATTGATTTTATGGGATCCTTCTCTGTTTCTGACGGCTTCGAGTACATTCTATTCACTGTTGACTACGTGTACAAATGGATCGAAGCCATTCCGACCCGAACCAATGATCATAAAGTGCTTATCAAATTCATTCATCAGAACATCTTTTCACGGTTCGGGATTCCACGTGCTATAATTTTTTATGGAGGGACCCATTTCACTAACGCTCAGTTCAGGTCACTGATGACCAAATACGGGGTGTCGCATTGAATCTCTACTCCAAACCACTCCCAAACTATTGGTCTAGCTGAGCTATCCAATCGTTCGGGAGATCAAGAAAATCCTCTAGGTTACTGTCCGACCTGACAGGAAGGACTGGTCATCTCGACTTCCGAAAGCTTTGTGGGCTTATAGGACCGCCCATAAAACCCAATTAGGTATGTCTCCCTTCAAATTGGTGTACGGGAAGGCATGTCACCTCCCTGTACAATTGGAGCACAAAGACTATTGGGCAGTACAGAACTGCAACCTAGATCTTTTTAAGGCAGGAACCCATAGGAAGCTTCAAATGAGCGAGATCGATGAATTACGCCACAACACGTATAAGAACTCACGAATTTACAAAGAGCGGGTTAAGGCCTTTCATGATAAGCACATATCTAGAAAGACCTTCCATGCTAGTCAAAAAGTCTTACTCTTTGATGCTAAGGTTAAAGTGCTCCCAGGAAAACTACGATCAAAATGGATCGGACCCTACCTCGTCCGACGAATCTTTGGAAATGGAGCCATTGAGATCAGTCCACTCAGCCACGATTCAAAACCTTTCATCGTGAACGGTCAGAGACTCAAACCATTCATTGACTTGACCAATACAAATTTGGTTGAGATATCCTTTGCCCTCCATTCTCCCTGAGCTCATTGTGCCCAGCCAACGGCGTAAAACTCAGCGCTTAATGGGAGGCAACCCGTCATTCTTGAAAAACCTGAAACCTTTCTTGACATTCCTATGCTGAATTCATATTGCACTTTTGGGTTCATCCATTAGAACAATCGACCCCACCTCAGGTACCTGTACCCGAGTTTAGAAATCGTTCGCAACAGTCACCTCTACCCGTTCGCCCACCCAAAACCTATTCTAATGAATAATCTAAGCTGAACTCGAACCCACCTAATTTACAATGGGGATATTGCAAATCGTAGGCATGGGGGGGTATGAAAGTGCAAAATACCATGAAAACTCATCTTACAAGAAAAGGTTTCAACAAAAAATTCATATATCACAGAAAACACCAAAAAAATGAAAAAAATCTTGAAAAAGAACAAAAAATGCTGAGGGGAGAGAAAATTTTGAGGCCATACAAATCACGAGGGGAAAAAGGGGAAAAGTGAAAAATGTCAAAAAAGGAGCACAAAATGAAAAGAAAAAAGAGAGATAGTCATTAGTAAGAAATTAAAGGATTAACTGAATTCTAGACCATATCAAGGAAAAGAAAATGAAAGAAAAAGTGCTAAAGAGACACAAAAGAGATTAGTAGGAATGCTGATCTTAGGCCTCTTGGGCTAGACTCTTAAGCTTAAAAATTCAAGTATTCGTTAAGATCTGGAGAGTCCTCAAGAGATCAGGGAAAATGCGAAGCTTAAGTATTAGGTCTAAGGCTTAGGGAGTATTCGGCCTTGTTAACTGACCTTTGGTTTGCGAGACTCGGTAACCTAAGCACCCCAATCCACACACAGTCCGATTCAATGCACATAATTTTCAAAATCACGCAAAAGCGTTTAAGTGTTCTGAAAAAGTCGCCTAGATTAGGAGTAGCCAATCAACACATGTTGATTTGGATGAGTTTCCGACGCGGAGAGGCGAGAAATTTCCCTTGAAGATGTGCAATAAGATATCGTCTCCTCGGTGCTTGTCTCCTAGGATATTTACAAACCCTACCAGGGGCATGTAAGCACCCTGTGCTGGTTTAGATGCCATGGGCGGCATTATCACGAAATGTCGATTGCCAGGGTCTGGATTTAGCTACAGAACGCCATGGGCGGGATTATCTCAAAATCTCGAAAGCTAGGGTTTTAGGGGTTTCCATGGGCGTTGCTATCATGAAGCATCAATTGTCACGGACCCTTCGAGGATTGATGATGGGGACAAGGAATCCGATACAGACTGTGTTGAGAAGCCAATTCGAAGCTAGAAATAAAAAGAAAAGAGAGAAAACTTTCCAAACAAAGAAAATCCTCTGTCTCTCTCTTACAAAAAAACACACAGCAAACTGAACTGAGGCTAAAATATGTTACAAGCACGGGTGCTTTAACCGCGAAGTCCAATGAACCTTAGGATAGTTCCTGTGGTCCTTAAAAACCTTCGCGGAGGATTGAGGCTAGAACTGGTCAGGTCCGAATCTTGGTTGGTACTTGAGTACATCTAGGCCTACTGTCGGCTTTCTAACCTAATCAAAAAGAAAAAAAGCATTCATCATAATTTGTGAACATCAAGGAACTCATGGTCTAGAACTGAAGTTAAAACCTTAAAATTTTGCTAAGGGACTAGCAAAAGCTAGGCATGGGGGTATGATGGGAACACCATCATGACCCTAACAAGCTCATGTTGACCCAAAAAAGAGAACAAAAGCTCATACATAACCAATTGGAGATCCTAATTCACTAAATCATCACTCTAAGAGAAAAGAAGAAACAAGGGGTAACAACGGGATTTCTCATGGGCTAAACACAGGTCAAATGATCTTAACAAGATAAAAAGTGGGTTGGTTCAAACAGAAAAGGGTTTATATGAATTCTAGGAATTAAATGACTTCTTGTAACCCTAAAACAGACCCACTTGATTTAACAAGGTTTTGGTCAAGATAAAATTCACCTAAACCCTCTAAAAATCATGGAAAAATATTCTCTAGGATTTAGAACCTTCAATTTGGCCCTTGGAACCTATTTTGACCTAAATTGGGGAGTCAGTTAAATATTTGCCCTAAATTGGGTTTCTACATAAATTGCCCAGTCAAACATGGTCAAACCTAAAATCCAACTTCACCATTGAATTACTTAGGTCTAAATCAGGTTTGTATCAAAATTTAGACCTACAGGAAATTCACCTTGACCTACTTTGCAAACAGGTCTAGTCCAATTACATTTCTACCCCTATATTTTGAAAACTTCTGCAGAAACCCCCCTATCTTTATCTTCATTCTTTGTAATTAGGTCCCTCTGCCATTATAGCGGAGGGAATCCCACTCCGGCAAAGTTTCGAAGGCAAGATCTCTCTGATTTCTCAGAGAATCCCCTTCAAAATTGAAAGGGGAATTCTCTGAGAAATCTCCTCCAATTTGAACACAATTTGAGGCCCTATTTGGCCCCCAATCTCTCATGCGAATGCATGAGAGATTCAGGTCTCCTGCAACCTTCCATCTTCAGCAAGCCTGCCGTGCTTGGAAGCTTGGCTTCCAAGCACAAATCCTTCCCCCAAGGCCTATAAAAGCATACCCAAATCCCTTTGCATCCTCCGCGCTTGAAATTGGCTAGAGATTCCCTCTAATTCGTCTCTTCTCCCTCCCGCCAGTAGCTCAGCAATCTCCGACGACCTCCCTCTCTTTCCCTTGTCGCCCAGCCACGATACCAGTGGCAGGGTTCTCTTCCTCCTCTTCATCCGCATCGCACCACACCAGTCGACGCCTCTGCAGCCCCTTCGTCGTCGCCGTCCTCCCCCCACTGAGTGTTACATCTCCGGTGACGGTAATACGAACTGGCCGCCATCTCTGCCTCCCCCTTCATATCTCTATATCCAGCTAAGTCCTCTCTTTTTCTAATTCTTTTCCCCTTCTTACTTCTTAAAAACACGCATCGATGCACGTTATCACCCTCACCTTCTTCATCTCCAGCTAGACCTCCAGCGAGGCATCCCCGCCGCTCCACACCTCCATCTGCCTCGCCAACCACCCCATAAGCTCCACTACACTCCACTGACCATTAACCCTCACTCTACTCACTTTACCACGCCCCCAAAACACCCCCCGAACAAACCCACTCTCACGCCCACAGGGTGCCCTAGGCACGACACTCCGGCCACCCCACGCCACGCCGACCCCCGCACTAAGTTTGTCATGTCTCGGTGAAGCTGTCTGAGATTTCTGACGAGGCCGCGAGGCCTTTTTCATGGTTGACAGGTTTGGAGGCACGCCACCATTAACGCACGCAAGCTGTTAGCTTGCAAGCTCATTCCTGGTCTCCCCGCTCTAGGCTAAGGGCCCCAGGTTGTGCAAAATCCTCTCACGCACAGCTCCAGCCAAGCAATCGGCACTGAAGACTGAGGTAGCTGTTGCAATCAAGGGAAGCCTCCTGTTGCGGATGCTCACGAAAAGAGGTGGGACGTTTAGTCCCACCTCGGAAGATCTTGAGCGAGCATAGCGGAATAAAGTGAATAAGTGAAGTAGCCTCTTCGCCTCCTAACCACCAGGTGAGGTCCCACTCACCTCTCACTGCCTCGTTTGTGACCCGATCCCCGCGGATCTGGCTTGACCCGTATACCCGACCTGCACTCCTCACCCACCACCGCACGTCGGTGGGCCTAGTCCCGGGTGCGCGTCCCCGACCTGATTACCCGAGAAGCAACTCTGGGAGAGCGAGCCTAGGAGAGAAAGAGGAGGATAGATCATGGGCATAGGTAGGGGTAGGTTTTGCTCTCTCGCAGGGAAGGAGAAGAAGAAGAAGCCAAGGAAGAAGAGGGCGAAAGCCAGAGAAGCTAAGGGAGGAGAAGGCAAGGGTTGAAGAGAAAGAAGCTGAAGAAAGGATAAAGAAGAAAGAGAAGGAGAAGGAACCGAAGGCAGAAGGAAGAGGCGCCACCAGAAGAAGAAGAAGAAGCCAAAGGCAAAGGCCAGAGAAACTAAAGGTAGAAGGAAAAGGCACAAGCACGAGAGCAAAAGGAAAGAAAGAAAGAAGAAGAAGGAAGGAAGCAGCCAGAGACAGAGATCAGAGAAGAGAAAAGGAGAAATAGAAGCACTGTAGCAACCCTAAGTTTAAGACGTCTGGTTCACAAAATCAGACGTCCATTTTTTGTGCTCTCTTTATATACATTGATATTCAGTGTTTACATTTACATTTTTGCATTACAACTCTGATTTTTATTGCAAATTATATTCAATTTCTCAAAGTTGTGCTCTTGATTTTTAAACCCCAATTTGCTCCCTGTGTTCGACCTCGAACTTAAAACTTTAAGTAATAAAATCTATTTGTTCTTGAGCGATTTCAACTATACTACGACGCATACATTTCAAAATACTGATCTCACCTGACGAACACCTGCAACACCTTACACGCAGGTCTAGTAGATTCGATAACCCGCCTAACCTAAGCACTCCTCGGCTGCCACTCACGGCCGGCAGCCCTGGTCCCGGGTGCGCTCTACTCGAATACCCGATAACCTGAGGCCCTGAGAGGGCGAATCCCAAAGAGAGGAGGAGAGGAAAGAGAGTGGGAGCAGGGGGTTTTGCTCTCAGGACCAACAGCCGACACTTAGCATTTTTCCACATTCTTTCTGCATTATCTGACATTCACTTTCATTCATATTTGCTTGGAATTCTATTGATTATATATTTATGTTGAATTGCAATCTTAAGAAGCATTTTTGCCAATTGCTCCCTGTGTTCTACCTCGGACTTCATTTCGGATATTCGAGTTATAAATATTAATTATTTTCAAACAATTTAGACCTATACTATGACGCAGCATTTAAAACATCGATCTTGCCCTAACAACACCTACTCTTCCTAATAGAAGCGTACAGCCCCTGATCCGAGATTAGAGCTGGGATTGTACTAAGGGGACACCACCCTCGTTCCAAGTGGTGGGGGTAGTGTTTAGTTGATTGACGTGTGCGAAATGAGATTCGATAAAATGTGCATCGTAGTATAGTCGAATCACGCAAATCAACTTTTAAAATTTATATTTCTCGAAATAGAAATTATTCCAAGGTTGTTCACTGGAAGCAAAAGAAATGTGCGAATGCCACGAATGCCACTATCAAGAGATTCGAACTCAAGAACTAGATGCTAATAATTAAATCTTCGAAGTTCCAAATCTAGTTCAAACATATTGAGTTTAAACTTGCGGAGCAGATTAAAAGAAATTAAACATGCAATTCACCACAGTTAATTGAGGACATTATATTTTTAATTATTTAATGCCTACTTGAAGATAACTGAGAAATATTGTCATTAAGCTTAAATAACACAAATCCATAATGTTTGGACATGATGTTTAAACAAAAATACTTAAGAAAATAATTTCTCAACTAATCAAACTCAAATGACAAAAGGTCCTTAGAAATATTTATTTTTATTGCAAATGGGGCCCAAAAAATTTTCAGTCAGATCCTTATATCTTGCGAATAGGTCCCTATAATCTTTTTCTCTTCTTAAAGAAGCCCTTGCTAGCAATTGTAAGAGGAGCTCTTCTTCCTCGATGGTGGGGACGCCGGAGCTATGCTGGATTGGAGATCTAGTCGTAGGATGATGTCGACGTAGGGCGAAAATGAACCGACAGGATGTCGACAACTTGGCGGCATTGTCTGATCATCGAATGAAGGTGGTGGAGATGGTGGTCGATGATGGAGAAGAAGAGGAGATCCAGTGCGACTCTAACAGACACATGCAAGAAGAATACAGCCTCACGACCCCAGTTAAATGTATAAAGACCTTCATCGAACCTCAGCGAAGGTGGTGGTGGCATTAATTTGGCATGGGATGGCCCGTGTGCCTACCAGCAACCCCAACCCAGGCCCGCCCAATACTCTCAACCTGGGCCTACACGAGATGAACAGTTGGGGAACATCATGAAAGCTCTTGCTGATATGCAACAAAAAACATTGCTATACAGCAGAGATAGGATGTGACCTTAGCTGAGATGAGAGCCCAGCTATCACACTTGATGGAATCCCGTCAACCACATTCATTTCTATCTCAAGCACAACCCAACCCGAGGAAGATACCTACCTAGGGGTATGTTCAACCTAGACCTCCAGTGCAAGGTCAAGCACATGCCCTTTCACAACCCTTGCACTAACCAAAATTATACACTGACCCAAATACTTTCTGTTTCAACTCCAATCACCTCTTCTACCAAACACTAAAATACCATCTACATCTAGAGCTAAATTGAATGCCATTACCACTAGGAGTGGTAGAAGCACTATAGATCCACCGTTTTCTGCTTCTACATCTTTTCCTGGTCCTTCTACTTCCACTTCTCTATCTAATTTACCTCTTCCTGATTCTTCTCAACCTAAGAATGACCCTCCCATTACAACTTCTATACCATTTCCAGAGGCTTTAAAGAAGAAGGGAAAAGCAAAGAAAAAGCAATCTAGTGTGGCTCCTGAGGATGATCTGCTCAAGCTCTTTGAGCAAGTCGCCACATTCCTCTTTACGCTAAGTTTTTGAAAGACCTATGTACACCTAAGCATAAATCTAGAATTAAGAAAGGGAGTAGTCTGATCATTCTCTCGGAACAAGTCATTTCCATCATTTCCAGTAGCCTCCCTACTAAGATGAAAAACCCAGGCACCCCTCTTCTTTCTTGTATGATAGTAAACACCACATTCAATAGAGCCTTACTTGACCTAGGTACTTCTATCAATCTTATCCCAACTTCCCTACTAACACATTTTGAGGTTGGCAATCTGAAGCCAACTAAGGTGTCCCTACAATTAGCTGACTGCTCAATTAAGACACCTCAAGGAGTGTTGGAAGATGTGATAGTGCGGGTCAAGGACTTTTATTTTCCCGTAGACTTCATTGTCCTTAACATGGAAGTACCTGAGAACATTAAAAACACACCTATCATACTATGAATACCTTTCTTGGCTACAACCAAGGCGAACATAAATTGTGAGGAGTGCCTTATAGAGTTGAAATTGGGAGATCAAAAGATGAAAGTTGATATTTTCCAGGCCCAAAAGGGACAATCTTGTAGCTTAATTTAAGAAATTTGTTCTTTAGATTCCTTGGACAAGTTGGTCAAGGATACATTAATTGATTCACTTAATTTAGAACCTCAACACTCTTTGGCCTCTGACTTAACTCTACCTGAGAGACCAACCTTAGAAACTGAGGACTTACCTCCAATCCCTTTAGTGTCTTTAGGATCTTCTGAGATCTCCATACCTTCTCTTTCACCTGATCTTGTACCTGTTGAGCTGAAACCTCTTCCTAACTCTTTAAAATATGTCTTCTTAGGGCCAGATCAAACTTATTCTGTGATTGTCAACTCCCACTTATCGTTTGATCAAGAATCACAACTCTTATCTATCCTGAGAGCACATAGACAAGCTATAAGATGGAGCCTTTCTGGCCTAACTGGCATTAGTCCTTCCTACTGCACCCATAGAATATTCACTGAAGAAGGATCTAGACCAACCTGACAGCCACAATGTAGACTAAACCCTACACTTCAAGAGTTGGTAAAGAACAAAATGATTAAGTGGTTAGACAATGGAATCATTTTCCCCATTTCTGATAGTCAATGGGTAAGTCCTGCTCAAGTTGTGCCTAAAAAGGTCGGACTTACCATCATAACAACTGAGTCTGGAGAAGTCATCCCTATAAGGATTGCTAGTTCATGGCGAGTATGTATTGACTACCGCAAACTCAAGCAAGCCACGAAGAAGGATCATTTCCCATTGCCCTTCATAGATCAGATACTGGAAAGATTGGCAAGGAGTATATTTTTCTACTTTTTGGATGGCTATTCAAGCTGTAATCAGGTGGCAATTTACCCCAATGACCAAGAAAAAATGACCTTCACCTGCCCCTACAAAACCTTTGCTTTCCGAAGGATGCCATTTGGATTATGTAGCGCACCTACTACATTTCAGCAGTGTATGTTTGCGATCTTTTCCAATTTAGTAGGTGATTGTTTAGAAGTCTTCATGGATGACTTCTCGATCTTCAAGAGCACATTCGATGCATGTCTAGACCACCTGACTAAGGTCCTACAAAGATGCATTAATGTGAATCTGGTACTTTCCTGGGAGAAATCACACTTTATGGTACCGTGAAGGACTAGTTTTAGGACCCTTATCTCTGAGAGAGGAATTGAGGTTGATCGTGCGAAGGTGAAATTGATTGCTGACCTGCCATTACCTTCATCGGTTGAGCAAATTCGATCTTTTCTCGGGCATGTTGGTTTCTATTGCCGCTTTATAGCGGTCTTCTAAAAAATAGCCTGACCTCTCACCAATCTCCTCTCTAAGGATGTAAACTTCTAGATCTTCGACGATTGTGTTCGTGCCTATATGACACTTCGTGATTTGGCTACCAAGGCACCAATACTGCAACCCCCGGATTGGTCTCATCCTTTTGAGATCAAGTGTGATGCCTCTGATTATGCAGTAGGGGTTGTCCTTAGTCTAAAACTAAATGGGAAACCTACAGTCATTTACTATACTAGCAAGACCTTAGATGAAGCTTAGAGGAATTACGTAGTCACTAGAAAGGAATTGCTAGCAATAGTGTTTGCACTGGAAAAATTCAGACCTTATCTTTTAGGTTCCCACATCATAGTCTACACTAACCACACTGCAGTTCGACATCTTCTTGCCAAGAAGGACATGAAATGTCGTCAGATTAGATGGATCCTACTATTGCAGGAGTTTGATTTAGAGATTCGTGATAAGGCTGGGAAGCAGATTGTGGTAGCTGACCACTTATCATGTCTTCCTTCTAAAGCGATATCTCCTTCACTTCCCATTACTGACCACTTCCCTGGCGAGGAATTGCTGGTCATTCATTTTGATCTTCCATGATATGCTGACATTGTCAACTACCTGGCTTCTAGAATCGTTCCCTTTGATTGGGTTCGACATCGAAAAGACAGACTTAGATCTGAGGCCAAGCACTATTACTGGGAAGAACCATGGCTATTCAAGCATTGTAAAGACCAGATCCTTAGGAAGTGTGTCCCCAATAAGGAGATAGAGAGCATTCTATCATTCTGCCATGACCAGGCATGTGGCGGTCATTTCTCTGTCAAAAAGACTACTACAAAAATTTTATAGAGCATTTTTTACCGATCCACAATCGTCAAAGATGCACACGAATATTGTCACGACCCGATCCCAGATCCCTACAGGACCCGAGACTGGCTCGCCTCGACTAATCCAAAGATCCAGTCATCCAGCGAAAAATAACCAAATAACATGCATCAATCCACAACCACACAAGTAATGTAATTAAGCAGAAAGACATTGTTAACAAAGGAAACACAGAACAGTAATACTAAATTATTACATGCCTTCAAGAGCAAAAATACAGCCATCACAACCACAAATATGATAGAGAATACAACGGAAAAGTACTGGAAAGTGTAACTACAGAAACTCACTAGCAGCAGAAACTACAGCTGGGCTCGACTAAGCCCAATGTCCCAGCAGCCGATGTCCTAGGCTGCTCAAATTCCTGACCTGTACAAGGTTATACATCTGGAATCAGCTAACGCTGAATAGAGTGGTGGCTAAAACAAAAAAATGCATTTAACAAGTAGCTTAACATATTACTTTCCGGTTCCAATTATATTTAATAGTTTGCTTTGTAGAGATCTCTAATCAGGATCCATTACATTACTTAATCTTCTTGTTCCCTAAAGGAACAATCTTGCTTTCAGTTTTCCCATGATGTAGGATGCACACGTGGCACTCTCCTGACTGAGAGAGTCCTTTTGTGATTGTCCTACACCTAGTCTACCACCCTGAGGTCATGTTCGCGACGTAGTAGTGACTACGGCACACATGATAAGCGCGCGGGTAGCTACCCCTCACTAGCACAGGGTCAGTCGTTTCCGCTAGTAGGTACACCCAAACGTATAGTACGGAATAGCACAGGGCCTTACCCTCTCAGAATAGAACAGGGGTCTCGCCCCTCCACAGTCCGCGTACCCTCGTCCGACTATCCCGGTTTGCCCAACGGGCTAACAAGAGTCGGTGTAGGGTGTCCATGCCTAACCCCGAGCCCCCTGGGGCGGCTAGCTCCCCCCTACACTAAGTAGCTCACCTCGGTACCACGTACGCTAAGGCCAACAGGAGTTGACGTAGAGTGGCCAAACTCACCCCAGGTCTCAACCCAAGCTCCCCTCTATACTGCAAAGGATAGTTGCTCTCTTCTGTACTACGTACACGAAGGTTAACTCACTTCCCTTAACGACTGCCCGTGGGCGGCAATTCCAAAATCACCCGGTTCTCCATGCTACGGTATTCTTGTCTCGTTCTACATTCCCCGTAGGGTTTGTACATGAATTTCTCTATATCCAATTTGATATATATACAGAATAGGCAACTCAATCACAATACAGGTTTGTTAATAATGTTGTCCATTCCAGATAATACAGACAGCTCATGATTTACTCAATCATTCACATGCATTTTTCTCTAGCCCCAGTGTTCATGTCACAACCTAGGGTTCAATTGAGTAAATGTATTCTAGAGCATACGCTTATTTCTTCCTAGGATTCATCTCACATCCTAGGTTTTAACTAATTGCCTACATTTTATTAACTTGGAGATTTATAGTTAGAACCACTCTACCAAGATAACCGAGTGGAATGGGGGCTCGTACAGCAGCTCCCGATGTCTTCGCAGGTCCCATACACCTGACGAACTGGAGACCTAAAACATGGATTGACAGGTCAAAAAGGATTTCAGATGATACAGACAAGGTATCATTACATGAAGAAATTCATATGGAAAATGAAGACGTTTCGTTTATGGAAAACCGACATCGTTTGGGCCTTGTATGGGTCTAAAAATATGAGGTCTGATAGGAATCAGACGTCTGGGAGAGGTCCTAGACATCTTAAACTAACTCGCAGGCATACCTCTCTCAGGGCGCCTCTATCGGACGTCTGGAACACAGTGCTGACGTCCAAAGGTTCTGTCAGACATCTGAAACTGCCTCAGTCCTCGCTCCGACGCGCCTCCCAACATTTGACACATGTGCATGCATTGTCAGGACTTGGCAGAGAAATATGGGGAAAAAATAAATCTCTACCAGACATCTCATCCCACCTTTGGATGTCCGCCTCGACGTTTGGAGGTCACTCTGGACGTCTGATTATGCGAAAAAATGACTTCCGCGGAACCACTCTGGGCTTCCCTCGCCACAGAAATTGCAGCAGAGAAGCACAGTGCCCTCCGCTCTCGCGCTCAAACTCACAATCTACTCTTTGCTCTTCTCTCTTTGCTCGCTCTCTCTCCCTCTTTGGCTCAGCTGCAATGGTGTGAGACGAAGGGGAGGAGGAGGGGGATTTATAAAGGGAGAGGAGGTGAGGGGAAGGGCATGGGTGAGGGAGTGGCGCAGGGTAGGCATCGCAGGGAGGGGAGAGGTGGTGAGGGGAAAGGTGTGGCATGCATACGGTACGTGCAAAAAAGAAGGGTACTTTCAGACGTCTGGCTCTCTCTCCAGACGTCTGGACAGATATCTGGTGAACACCCCAGACATCTTAAGCTACTAAAAGGTGACGGATCATTTCAAATATAGTAGGGCATGTCCACGCTGTCAGTCTCTTGGTAGTATTGGTCGTCGAGACATGATGCCCTTGAATCCGATAATGGTGTGCGAAATCTTTGACTTATGAAGCATTGACTTCATGGGACCTTTTCCGAATTCCAATGGCTTTGAGTACATCTTATTGGCAGTTGATTATATTTCCAAATGGATTGAAGCCATCCCCTCAAGGACTAACAATCATAGAGTTGTGACACAATTTGTTCAAGATTCTATCTTCTCTAGATTTGGGGTACCAAAAGCCATCATAAGTGATGGAGGGTCTCATTTTAGGAACACACATTTCCAATCCTTGCTTCAGAAGTATAGGGTGACACATAGGATTGCTACACCTTACCACCATCAAACCAATGGATTGGTTGAATTGTCCAATAGGGAGATCTAAAAGATTTTACAGACTACCATCAAACCTGATAGAAAGGATTAGTCTTCTCGCCTTTCTGATGCTCTGTGGGCACATAGGACAGCTCACAAAACCCCATCGGGCATGTCTCCCTATAGACTTGTGTACGGAAAACCTTGTCATCTTCTCGTAGAACTTGAGCACAAAGCCTATTGAGCCATCAGAAAGTGTAACCTACACTTAGAGAAGACCGGTGATCATAGAAGACTTTAGATTTTCGAGCTAGATGAATTAAGGAATGAATCTTATGAAAGCTCGAGGATTAATAAGGATAAATTAAAGGCCTTCCATGACTGTCACATCCATAGGAAGTCATTTCACCCTGTTCAGAAAGTCCTATTCGACTCAAGACTAAAACTCTTCCAAGGGAAACTCAGATCCAAATGGACTAGACCTTTCAAGATCTTGAGAATCTTTGACAATGGAGCCGTCGAGATCACTGAGATTAACAAATCTGAACCATTCACTGTTAATGGACAAAGATTGAAACCCTTCATTGAGCCACATGATCTCAGACTTATCAATTTCATCATTTCACTCCATTATTTTGAACTGATATCTATTGTGTTTGCACCTACCTGAAGGCATTATACTTAGCAACCTATCTATTGTACATAGCCGTTTCCACCTTTCTTATTTCCCATTTCTTTTATTAGGTGTCTATCCTTTCATTTTTAGCATGCATTCATAGTCACATTTGTCTTGCATTTCACTACTTAACTCGACTTCCCACTCTGATCTTGTATCAAACTTGAAATCGTCCGCATAGAGATTTTGATCTCCTCATTCCGACTTCCTTTCGACACCTAGCCTAAGTTAATGAAAAATAGAGCATGTATTTGCATCCACCCTATTCATACAATGAGAACATTGCATCATTTAAGCATGAGGGGGTGTAAATGGTGAAATCATTTACTGAAATGCAATTATAGACACACCTGTAGTATATGTAATATAGTATTATCAAAAAAAGAAAAGAAAAATTTTGAAAAAAATTATTACAAAGTCAAAAATACAAACAAATGTCGAAAACAAAAATTTCAAAAATACAATAGGGGACCTACTGATTCTTATTGTTGAGGGAAAATTGAAATTGAGGAGAGCGAAAAAAATTTTGAAAAGATTTACAAGTGTTTAATCATAATCTTGTAGCTAAAAAGAAAAATAGAATAAGTGTTTATGGACATTCAACCTTTGCTAGTTAGACTTTCTGGGCCACTATAGCTTGATTCGCTCAGGTTTTGGCTTAATACACTTCAAGCTTTGATAAGATAGACTAGGATCTCTCTAACTTAGGACATATTCTTGTACCTGAGTCACCAGTACAGAATTTGCTGGTTTGCTTTGGCTTAGGAGTCTAAATAACCTTGGTTTACACTACACAGTGTCAGGAAAGATCTTGTGAACTTGAAATTTAACCCTAGTGTTCATTAGGGAAGGTGGAGTCCTTAGCTGTGAGTGCAGGTAGACTCTTTGTCCTACTCTTTAGTCTCATGCTTAGGAGAAGCTCTTTCCACCAAAATACTCACCCACCAAATAAATGTGCTCTACCAAATAAAGTTTTCAGAGACATACTGACATTTATTTGCAAAATAAAAAAATCAAAAAAAGTTAAAAAGAATTTAAAAAAAACATTCTTTTGATAAGTAAAGTATGTTCTCTAAGTCCTGTAAATATTTTTCGTCAAAAATATTTTTAAGGTGCATTACAAATACCCTGTTTCTACCAAATATTCTTTAAGCCACAATACAACAAAAGTTGGGCTTGAGTCTTCCTCATTTTTGAGAGTTGATCCAAAGACATGAGCTGAAGCTAGGATCAACTTAGACTTAAAAAGAAATGAAACCCCGAGATTGAGTTTTAAAGTTCACTTGGTTAGTCCTGACCTTTCACTGAGCACAATCGTAATCACTTAGCTTCTGAGTCTTGTAAAACCCTCTGAGTCCTGGAAATCATACTTAAGTTTAAACATCAAGAGTTCTTATTGGTCGAGAGATGGTTTATGTCATTTAAATCATAAGTTCTACTCAGTCTTCCTAAGCGACTGGTTCTCACAATGTCCAGACATAAACATAGTTGGTTTATCAGAAAAAATTTTTATCTTTAAGATCATCTCTAAACACTTAACAATTTGAAAGAGAGAAAAATAGATATCTCATCACACTTACCTGGATGATGCTTAATTGCTTTACACTTTAAAGAGTTGTTTGCTAAAGGACTAGCAAAACCTAAGCATGAGGGTATGATGAGGTGTGACTCATCATATCTAAAATGCCCAAGTTAGGCTAAAAACTAGGTTAAACATTGTATAATTAACACAAGAAAAGGGTGAAGTGGAGAATTAACAGAAATGACCTAAAACATCCAATTTATGTTAAAAATGCCTAATTAGATCATAAAATGAGATATTCTATTGATAAATACAAAATGGTGATCCAATTGCAAATTAAACACATCTTTGGGCTCAAAAGTTCAAATTGAAAGTGAAATCATATTCCTAAATGTTCAATTAAGCTTCAATAAAAATTTAGTAGCATTTGGACATCATTAGGACCCTGAATTTTTGATTTTACATATAGGTCCTTCATCCTTCACATTCCATTCACATAAAAAGTCTTGACGACCTTGCTACAGGCCACAAGGAACCATTTAGCAAAACCTAAGGACCATGCTACTTTACTTCCTACCACTTATGGGTCTCTTTGAAACTCTTCCACTATTTCTCCCATAAGGCCTTCCCTGCAATTTTCCCAATACACCTGTCAGTGCACTTCCACTGTAGTAGTGCGAAGAGCACGCACATCCTCAGCCATTGATTGTTTGCATCATTGATCTTGTGGTCAATCTTCATCCAATGTTTGTGTGCCTTTGTGCATAGCCTCACCCCCCATTCCAGATCCCATCCAATGGTTGGATTTCATCCTAATCCTTCTTGCCATCCTTAAAGCTCATCTCCACCATGGAAGCCCTAATCATCTAAATCCACCACCGCAATGCCCAGATCTCTCGTCCGCCTTTATAGGAACATTCACTGACCTCGCGCAAGGACCATCAGCTCCCCTCCTACTTTCTTGAGCTGAGCAATTCATCCCACTGGTCTCCTCTCCTCACATAGCCCCTGTTCCACTGCTGCGGCAATGCGAATACCACTTTCCTTTAACTTCTACTCACCGCTAAGGACTTCATAGCACTTGAGGGTGACCTAGAGCTTCTCTAGCAAGATTTCACTCCATCGAAGCTTCCTCCTCCAATTCTTCTTCCTCTCCATCTGCTGGGTGGAGACCCACAGGTCCCATTCTTCTATTAGATTAGGTTTTCAATACTTTCTAAATTAATTATAAGTTCTATTAGTGTAGTGTAAAGTAATTAGATGTAGTTTCGATGACAAATTGTGTGATGTGTTAGTTTAGATTAGAATTAGAGTAGATTAGATAGCTTTCGCCCTCTATGATCAATTCAGATTAGAGAGGTGATTTTTCCACTCCCATTTCAATCCCCGATCTTCCTCATCATCTCACAACCACATTACTCATTTCCCTTGAAGTTTTAATCACAATTCACCCACTCATTGAAGCATCAATCAGATCTGATGCTCCATAGCATCTAGATCTGATTGAGCACTAATCTCACCTGGGGGGGTCTCCCACACAATGCATAAATCCCCAAAGACCCTGAATTGAACCAATTTGAGCATTTACATCAAATTTGTTGGTTTTTCTGATTTGAGAATTTTTGATTGAATTCTAGGCCAATCTAATTTGAATGATCGAATTGAGTCCTATTATGTTTCATTGAGTTGATTGAGATGAGTTTAAGCAATTTGAATTTGATTTGAATCATTAAATGTGATTATGCCCAATTTTTACTTGGGTTCCTGACTTTCATTCATCGTTGGGTAGTGAAACCTATGAAAATCCATTGCATGGATTTGAGGTTGTCACAATGACCTAGGTGATTCTGAAGCTTCGCATAGATCTACTGAACACTAGTTAGTAGTGTGCAGAGTTCTTAAATGCTCAAAGTAATCCAGTGAAGCTACATTAATTGCCCATGTAGGAAATAATGGTTTGCTCATAAATCTCATTCTAATATACCATTCAGAGTTTTACTGAAGATGAATGTGTTTTAGTGAAGGTTTAAGAGCAATTCTAGGTTGAACTTAACTCCTATTTTGATTCCTTATTCATAGCTGTCTATAGCGAAGAAGGGGTTAAACTAGGGTTTATTGACCAAGAATGGGTAATTTGATGAACAAGTGAATTTCAAAACTTTTAATGAGTATTTGGAATGATTGAGATTGAATTTTCCAAGTGATCTGAGTTTTATATGTGAGAAATGGTTTTCAGATCTTCAAAATGGTTTCCAAGAGAATTTGAGAATGAAATCAATTTGAATGGGGCTTAAAGATCCCATATCTGAATTTTTAGATCTAAGATTGATGTTTTTGAACAAGAACACAAACCTTGATGGTCAGATTCTAGTTGTAGCATTTGGTTGCTCATTTCAGCAACATCAGACCAACAAGCAGAGCAGCATTTAGTTGTTTGGTTTGACATTAATGAAGCTATGGTTGCTAATAAAACTCAAGGCTAGATCCTTCAGATAGTAACCTGGAAGCAGCAATTGTCTGCTCAATTGGACCAACTTCAGCAGCTAAACTAGCTGCTGAAACTGTTTAGCAGCTGCTGCTATCTTAATTGTAGCAGATGGACTGATTTCAAGGAGATTTAAGTTGGGTTTTGGGTTTAGATGAACTGTGGTTGTATTGTACCATTAGAACATTTTAATCAAGCATTCATATACATGTATTTGAGCTTAAATATGATCTTAAGTGACATATGAATTTATTTTGAGGTCATTTTCAGCTCATTCATCTTTAAATCTATTCAAAAGGAGATTTTAGTGGAATCAAAAGATAAAATCATGTTTTAATGTTCATAAATGTTGTGACATGCTTGCTAGATGTTCTTAGATGTTTAAACATGCTTTCCAGCTCTTAAATTGAATTTTTAGGCCTTAAGTTCCACTTTCAAACACTCGTCAAGGCCTCTTATGTGTTACTTGTAAAATAAATAAAAATACATTAAAAAATCACAAAAAAATAAAACAAACCTATCTTGAGTAAGATCAAGTATTTTTCCAAGTGTGAGTCAAATTTCAAAGTAATCTAAACCCTTAACTTGGTAGAACATACTAACCAACGGTTCAATCTACTTTGAAATTTAATAATAGGATCTAACTCAAAAATACCAAAAAGAAACTCCATCTCTCTCATCTCATTCTTTCTCTCTCATCCCTATCTCTATTATATATATATAAATTATAAAAATAAAAAATCCCCAAAAATACCTTGTAGAGTGTGTATATATTTGTAAATATAATTTAAAACTAAGTTATAGGTACATATTGTATAATATGTAAATAATGTCTATAATTAACTTATATATGTAATATATATATAAAATTTAAATATTTAGAATGAATTATTGTATATATAACTTTATTGTATAATTATATAATAATTTATATTAACTAAATGTATATTAACTTAAGCAATTATACAAACATATATATATGTACATAATTATATCTAATATTGTACATACATACTTAACTAAGTAATATATACTATATAGTACCTATAAATTAATTTAATTAGGTAATTATAGTAGGTAATTAAGTTATTAAGATAATTAAGTAAATTATTACCTTAAAATAAATTAAATTATTAATTTAAGTTGATACTGAAGTAATTTACCATGTATACTTGTATATTATTATGTTAAGTATTTTCAACCTATTTATACTGTATTTATACTATACTACAGTATTTATAAATATTTATGTACATAACTAACTTAAACATGTATTTAAATGTAAATAAATTAAAATAAAGTCTCAAACATACATTAAAAAAGTATAATCATAATTAAATATGTAAATTAACTCTATATTAAGTCAATTTCATGTTTGATGAACTAATTTATAATTTAATTAAGAAATTAACCCTTAATTTAATGTGTATAAATAGCTAACTTTAACTAATTTATATATATAATTAACTAAGTTATAATTCTAAATTAATTGTACCATTATGTAGCCTTAAATAAGAGCTCCATAAATATATAATTTATTTTTAATTTAGATTAAATTTTGGCTCTCAAATTGAGGGCTAAAACCCTCGCATTCAAATTATACAATGAGCAATACTACGCCAAATCGATGCTTTAGTTTAGTACCGCATCGGTGGTCTGCGAACAAATGGCGTGATATAAACTATTTTCTTGCTGAAGCCATGCCAGTTGTCAATGCAGGTGATGGGAACACCATCATAGGCCTAACTGGCCACTTTTAGTCAGATTTGATGGATAAATGATTTTACATAATCATCCGAGGGTCATAATTCTACGTTATTTTAATTTAAGAGGAAAATAAGAAATCAAGGTTTATTCTGTAATTTTAACAGCACATCATAAATACAGATTAACCACGGGGTTTGTCAGGGGTTAATTGAATGTCAATTGAGCATTAAAGTCTTAAGAGTGGGACCACACTGACAGAAATGGGGTTTCACGTATTTCTAGAACTAAATCAGAATCCAAAATCCTAATTTCAGACTCGCTTAAATTAAACAGGTTCTTGTCAGGATAAAATTCATCTAAACCTCTTAAAATTCATAGAAAAATACTCTTAGAGATTTGATACCTTTATTTTAACCATCTGAACCTATTTTGACCTTGAATAGAGTCGTAGACGGAATTTTACCCTAATTTGGGTTTCTATGAAAATTACTAGCCAAACTTGGTGAAAACTGAAATTTGACTTCACCATTAGATTCTTTGGGTACAAATTAAATTTATATCAAAATTTAGGCCCAATCAGGGTCCATCTTGACCTAATTTGCATATCAGTCCTTTAAATCTCTATTTCTTTCACTTAAACCCCTAGTTTCGAAAATCTTTGCAAAAAGGCCCCCAACTTTTTCATCGTTCTCTTCAAAATGGTCCCTGCCACCATTGATGGTGTGAGCCCAAAGCAGCTGACCTTCAATTAGAGATTTCTCTCTGATTTCTCAACTAAATCCTTCCAAATTTGGAAGGATTGTTCCTGAGGACCTTCCTAATTGTTTGAGCCGCATCTCAAACCCTAATTTGGACCCCACAGATTAGGCGGATGAAAGGAACTTCAAATATCTTCTCCCCTAAAATCTCAAGCTCCTCCAGTTTCTTCCCAAGCTTGGAGCTCTTCCTGAGACCTTTAAAAGGATCCCCTTTGCAAGTTTGCGTTCCTTAGCAAGTTCTAGGCTAAAAACTCCTCTCTTTCCTCTACCTCTAACCTACTCCAAACTTGCTCTAGTGACCCTCCTTCTCCAGCTTCTTCACCCTCTACCACATACCATAGGCAAAGGGAAACTCTTCCTCTCTGTTGTCCGCTCCTCGCCATACCTACGAGAGGCCTCCTCCCCTTCAGACGTCGCTGTCTCCCTCTCTGGAGCTCTCTTCGTCTCCGACACTAGCCAATCATAACTAATGCCATCCCCGCTCTCTCCTCATCCGTAGTCACTCCTTCTCGACTCCTCTCCTTCCCCTGATTCTTCCTACACCCATAGAACTTAGGCTCGCACACTACATCACCCATACCACCTCTACCTTCCTCAACACTGGCATACCTCCGGCAAGCTCACATGCCTGCTCCACCGCACCAATCACCTCGCCACAACTTCGAAAAGCATCGCTGCATCCCCACGACCAAAATCCCTCACATCACTAAGGCTATTGGCCACCCAAACCTCCCACCGAGCACCACGACCTTCGCTTACCTTCATCGACTTCGCCACGCACACACGCACCTCCTCATTGCACGCAACCACCACCAGCACATCTGCCACACTCAGGCGATCCTCTTGAGCAATTCTAATAGGGTTGAGAGACCATATTCTCCGTTTCAAGTCTACGTCGGAGCTCCATCGCCGCCACCACCTTCTCCAGCTCTGTCTGCGGTTCCCTAACCAAATTCTTCCTCATTGCTACCTCCAAGTGTTGCGGACTGGTCCCAGGATCACTTCCAGGTCTTCAATTGCAGTAGTAGGTGCCTGATTGCGCAGCAATCATAGGTCTTAATTGGCCTAGATTAAGCTATGACTTAGCATAAGTTAGGGTTATTCATGCATGCATACGCATTATCTGCATCTTTACTACTTTCCTTTAACTATGCATAAAATAATGTTATAATGTGCTGATTAAGTGCATTATGTCGATTGCAGGGAATAAGCTGATCAGGAGCTGGATCTGAAGCTGGATCAGAAATAACAGGAGTTGTAGCAGAGCTGGAGCAGAAGGCCTAGTTTAGATGTAGGAATAATAATATAAGGGGTTTAAAGGTTTTCTATTCTATTAAGTAGAAATAAAGCAAAAAAATGTGAAGAGCTTAGGTCCATCCTAGCCCTAGGATAGCCTAGAGACTTCCCCAAGCCTTAGCCACCCTTAGATTAGGTCACAACACCCTAGGAAGCCCTAAAATCCTAGTTCCAACCCTTATCTGGACGACCAGATAAGTTTTAAGACATCCAGGACCCTTAGCCAACTCCCGCACACTTCAAACCCACTTCTGTAGTGTTATTGGACGTCCAGACACTTTGTCAGACATCTAATTTCTGCAGAATACCCAAAACAAAACCCGAAATCCTTCCTGACTCTAATTGGACGTCCAGACAACAAGTCTGGACTTCTGATTTTTGAGTATAAGACGTCTGATTCTATAATTAGACGTCTGATACTGCTCTCCAAATCCTGTTTTGAGATTTAAGCCTTGATCTTGGATCTCAAGGTCCCTAAACCCAATTCCAACCCCATAGAAACCTAAATTAAGGTTCCCTAACCATAGTACACCACCTATAGACCTCCCTAAGGACTTAATTAGGTCCTCACTAAACCTAATTGACTTGGATCTTAGTCAATTCCATCAGCCTATTCAATTGGACTCATTGAGTCCAATTGAGCCCTGATCTCAGCACACACTGTCCAATTGGACTCAGTGAGAGTCCAATTGACCTAGACCTGACTTAATTAAGTTGTTTTACTCTAAATTAAGTTTCCACACACCTAATTAAACTTGTATTAAGTTTAATTGCACTTTACCTTAGTGAATTAGGGTTTATAACCATAATTTGAGACCTACCTTGACCTAAACCCACTAGAACCCAACCTAATCAACCTAGCCACCTAAGTTTCGACCCACACACACCCACACACACCATCCACATGAAAATATCCAGCCTAGAGTTCTCTAGAACTCTCTACCATGTGTGGTTTCCTTGGTTGCCAAAAATAGCAACCAAGAGCCATTCAATTTTTAGATCCACATTTTGTGGATCTAAAAACCACCATCCACCCTCTCTCTCTCACTCTCCCACGAGCTCCCACCATAGGCCTTCTAGAGAATTCCATAATTCTCTAGAGAGCTTCCCTTAGGTCTATAAAAAGACCCCTTGGGTGGCCATTGGCACTCATTCACTCCCTTGGCGATTACTGTCCATTGGTGCCATTCACGCCACCTCCACTTAGCCACTCACTCCACCTCCACGAGCTCACTACCACCACCATGGAGGACACCATGCCGGGATGCTGGATCAACCCTACTTCTCTCCAAGGGTCGGCCTAAGCTACATTGGCCGCCCCTCATTCTCTTCTCGACCACTCCAAGGCCATCGGGGACCACCCCTGAATGCCTTCTATTCTTCTAGCTCTAGATCATGCTCTTCATATATTTAAGGCTTTTATTTACTACTTACTAGTGTAGTCTTACTTCTCCCCCAATGATGCATGCAAAATCCCCCCATCGATTCTTGCATGCGATCATTTTCTGGTAGCTAGATTTAATTTTCAAGCATTTATGTACAAGCTTTCCTCTAGATTCCTTGTGCAACAACTCCCAAATGAATGAATGAAAACACATTTATATATATATATATATCTATTTGAAATCACCATGAGCTTAATGATTTCTATTATCTTTTGCATGATTAATGTTGTCTGTTTCTAACTCTTAATATTCTTGCAACTAAGCATGTCGTACGTAAATACGTAATAATCACGAACCGGCATGCGATTCTAAACAAAGTAGAGCGGCAAAAAGATCGATTTCAAAAGTAGAAACAATGCCTCCCAGAGACGAACGACCGAGACTCAAAGTCTCGTTACTTTTTTACAAAATAATATCTTTGTTGGATCGTATTTCGCAACTATACTATGATGTTTTTATCAAAAACACGAGCTACGACCTCCCAACAGTGCCCCCTTCAACCTCAATCAGAGAGACCTTCATCCGCGTCTACACGCAAAGAATAGCAGGGACAATGGTCCTACATCACGGATTTTGAGGCCTACTGCAGCGAATAAAGGGAAATTGTGACAGAGGCTTATCACCTCAGCACACGGGGTGAGGTCCCACTCACCACACGTGTGCTCACTCCTCGCTCACTACCCTACCTGAAGAGCCTAAACCCCTAAATCCGATTACCCACCTAATTACCTGGTACTATTCACCTGGGTTTGAGCTGAGAGAAAGGGAAGAGAATCAGAGAGAGGGGGGAGGGCTTTGCTCTACCTTGGAATTCGTGCCCTCTCTCTCTTTCTCAACACTTAATCTTTAAGGGCATTGTGCAAGGCCCCTATGCCTCTATTGGTGTGCTGCTACTATGCCTCTTCTGTTTGGCTGAAGGTAAGGTCTTGTGCCTTGTGAGGTACTGCTGGTTAAGGTGTCCGAGGCCTTCTGTTGTCATCTGATCTGGTAATTGATTGAGTACATTGGTCTAATAATTGATTGAGATTACTATTGGTTTATTTAAGTTGATTTGTAAGCTTAAACTTACAGGTTAATTTGATGATTCAAATCACCATTTTAACCCAATCTTTTTACACTGATCTGTAGTGAAATATTATTTTGAGCATTTCATTGGTTCAATTGCATATTATTATTACTTTTGTGATTAGTGGATTGAAATTTCCATATTTTCTCCCTGCGAACAACCTCAGACTCCAAATTGATTTTGAGCTTTATAAATTTAAGTGTTTTGTGCGATTTTCGTCCTATACTATAACGCACTTCTCTAAACATCAATGATTCGCACCTAAACATTTTGGTAAGAAATTAAGATAACTTGTTCACAAAATAGGTGCTATCAAGTCTTGTAAAGGAGAGATACTGATGGCTCCTTACAAGTTGGTGATAAAGAGATGGGTTATCAACTAAAAGACCAACATCTTTGAATAGTAATTCATAGCCATATGAGTTTTACCTAGCTTGGCCCCATCAAGCTTATACTTGAGTAACGTGTTTGTTATGCACTGTCATGATAAAAACATAGCACTGTTATGATACTAAACTTCAACACCAAGAAAATAGGAAGGCCTTTCCAAATCCCTAGCAAGAAATTCTAAGATAAGAGAAATGACAATTTTTCGTAATTCCTACTAATGGTAACACCATCACTTGTCATAACTTCTTAAATTAGTCAGTATCGAGTGTTAAATGCTTCTAAATGATCGTCTAAAGATCATAAATCCATGCTAAACTAATTTGAGAAGATAGGAAAAAGGGTTAATTATGCTATTTAACATCTCATCATTAATGCAGATTAACCAAGGGGCTAATCAGTGGTTAAATCAAGGTCAATGAACTTAAAAGACCAAGAAGTGGGCTCATACTGATTGAATCAAGGTTTCATTCATTTTGAGTATTAAAATATTACTAAAAACCCTAATTATCAGTCTCACTCAAATTGAAAGGGTTATGGTGAAGATAAATTCAATCTAAATCTCCTAAAATCATTGAAAAATATTCTAAGAGTTTTAGTGCCTTTACTTTGACCATTGAAATCCATTTTGACCAAAAATAGAGATTTAGAGGGGAATTTACCCTGATTTGCGTTTCTACGTAATTTACCTAGTCAAACGTAGTCAAAACTAAAATCTGAGTTCACCATTAAATTCATTGAGTCTAAATTAGGTTAACACCAAAATTTGAGCCCTATCATAATCCATCTTAACCTAGTTTGCAATTTAGTCCCCAGATCTCTGTTCATTTAAATTAAACCATTAGCTTCGAGGTTTCTCTTACCAAAAGACCCCTAACTTCTCGTCACCTTCACAATTAAGCCCCTACCTTCATCTCCTTCAGTGTCTCCCAAAACACAGCAGCAGAGAGGCCTTAAACCCAAAAGCACGATCATTCAATCATGGATTCGCGCACAATTCCCAATTAAATCCCTCAAAACTTGGAGGGATCAATCTTGAGAATATTCCCAATCAGTTGAACTCAATCACAAGACCTGATATGGATTCAAGGCCTTCGGCAAGCTCGATAAAATTTAGGAGATTAAGTTTCCAAATCCGCAAGCAAACTCGCGAAGTTTAGGAAATTGGCGGCCAAATCTACTCCTATATAAGTCCTACGATCCTCCAACTTGTTCTTTAGTCGTGAATTGACCAAAAATTCCTCTTCCCCTCAACCTCCAGCCACATTTGCACGATCTTCGATGACCTCCTCCGTCCTTCTTCCACACATCTGACCATCAAATTGGACGTGTGAAATTCTTCCCCAAATCCTCCTGATGCTAGCCAATTAAAGCTACGTCACTTCTAACCCCTTCTTCGTCATCGTCTCCCTCACTAGACACTTCATCTCCAAAATGACCCTTTTCAAGGACTATTTGGAGTTTTTCCGGAAAGTTAGGAATGTAAATGTGAAAACCTTGACTCTTTGAGTTGAGTGTGTGGGTTCTTCGGGAAGAAGAGAGTTTGTCAGGGGGAAACACTGTAATTTTTCACTCTCTCTCATCTCCCTCACCCACACACACACTCACGCACACTCCCCTCCAAACCCAAAACCCTAATCCCACTCCTATTTAACCCCCCACACTCCATCTCCACACCACCACCTTCATCTCCTTCCCCCTGCCGATGGCCGTCTTCTTCCCTACTCCCCTACCGCAGTGACTGGAGAGGAAGGAGAGGGATGAGACGAGGAGGAGAAGGAGAGAGGGTGGGAGTGTGGACGAGGGAGAGAGGAGTGCAGTCGAGAGTCGTGGGAGCTCGAAGGTGCTTGCGCAGAAGAGGGGAGCCGCAGTCAGGAATGCATGCTCGGAGGAAATCAAGCGCGAAGGCGTGAGAGAGGAGAGAGCTCGCTCACTCGAAGGAGCTAGTGCGAGAGGGAGGAGCCGCGGCCGGAGTGCAGCCACGGGAACTCGAGAAGGAGCTCGTGGGAGAGAAAAGGACGTCGGAGGAGGGTGCTGCAGCTACTGAAGTCGCAGCTGTGGGAGGAGGCCCGTGAAAAGCAGGACCACGCAAGGAGTTCCTGGATATTGTATTTTTCTAGTATCAAACGTCTAGGGCATCTGCCAGACGTTTGGAGCAACAGCAGATGTCCGGGGTTGGCGCCGGACATCTGACAGCTTGTAGAGTGCCAAGATATGTCCTGCGTATGCGCCTGCATGCACGTACTTGTGGTTTTACGTGTCGTGATTTATAAGCTGCACACATGCACAGGTACAGGATGCGAGAAAGGTGCGTAGCGCGCCCTTCGAGGTACTTTAGGACGTCTGGAGATGGTACCAAATGTCTGACTCTACCCCCAAACGACTGGAAGGAGTATCCGATGTCTAGGATCACCCTCAGACAGTTGTAGAGGGGTTCGGGCGTCTGAGGAAGTCGCAGGGAAGCAAGGTGAGGTTCTGAGCTCATTTAAGACATCTGGGTCTAGTCCCTAACGTCTGATTTTAGACAGTATGTGCATTTTTGGGTCGTTTAGGGCCCAAACAAGATCAATTTTCTGCAAACGAAGTACCGTTGTTTTCCGCTAGAGTTTCTCTATATGTTAGTGTCGATTATATACTATTTTAAACTCGTCTGATGTGACTTGGTTACTGGTATAGGTCTCCAGCCTGTAGCGTATTCGGGGCCCACAGAGACGACAGGACCTCTGGTTCTAGCCCCCATTCCTCCCGCGTTTCCCGGTAGAGTGGTTTACTGTAATATTAAGATTTAAATAATGAAGTGCATGTTTAGAACAACTTGATTGAACCCTAGGGCAGAAACGAATGAATGTCTTGGGCTATATTGTTTACCTTGAGATACTTGTTAAAACCCTAATTCCTAGAAATTATATTGATACATGATTTGATGCTTCTTCAGTTATAAAAACACGAGCTTCCTCTTATATGAATGAGAATCAGAAGATGAACAATGAATTATGCATGTTGAGAAATGAAATGAAACAAATATGAGATGAACCCTACGGGGAACTAGTTGAAGAACTCCTATATACGAAAAGAATCTTGTAAGTAGATGGGAAGTGAGATAGCCCTTGTGTACACGGTACCAAGGAGAGCAACTGTCCCTTTAGTGTAGAAAGGAGCTAGCCGCCCCTTTGGGTTGAGACCCGGGGTTAGGACTAGTCACTCTACATTGACTCTTATTTGGCCCTTGTGTACATGGTAGTGAGGTGAGCTACTTAGTGTAGGGAAGGAGCTAGCCGTCCCACTGGGCCTGGGGTTAAGACTAGCCACCCTACACCGACTCTTGTTAGGCCCACTGGCCAAACCAGGGTAGTCGAACGAGGGTACGCGGACTGTGGAGGGGCGAGACCCCTGTTCTATTTTGAGGGGTGAGACCTTGTTCTGAGAGGGCAAGACCCTGTGCTGTTTCGTGTTGTACCTTTAGGCGTACCCGTTACCGGAAACGACTGACTGCGTGCCAGTGCAGGGTAGCTACCCATGCGCATATCGCACGTGCCGTAGTCACCGCTACGTCGAGACCGTGACCTCGGGGTGGTTGACTGGGTGTAGGACTACCACGTTGAACTCTCCCAGCTAGGAGAGCACCACGTGCACATCCTACATCATGGGAAAGACAGCAATCAAGATCGTCCCCTTGAGGGACAGTTAAGATCAAGAAATGACTAGATTCTTAAGAGAATAAACAAATTAGAACCACTTAGTTGAGCTAAATGGAATTGAATAATAAATTAGTTGCTTGTCTTATGTTAATTGCATGTAAATGGCTTAACTTCCACTCTACTCAGCGTTAGCTGACTACGGATTTTATAACCTTGTTCAGGTCAGGGAGTTAAGCAACTAGCACCATCGGCTGTAAAGGGAGTTGGGCTTAGACGAGCCCAGCATTAGCTGTGTTCCTTTTCGTTTCAGAGCTTCTTTTGTTATAGTGAGTATTGATATATGTATACTATTTTAGTTACGTTTCTGTTCCAGTTATATTTCTGCTTTATTTTCCTCTGTTGTAGTTGTGATGGACTGTAACATTATGAGACCTTCCATTCTATTTCCCTTACTGTCTTTGTATTATGTTCTGCAATTACATCGCACATGTGGTTATGGAATGTTTTTTGTTTTTGGTTATTTCTCGTTGGACAACTGGGTCTTGGGATTAGTCAAGGCAGGTCGGTCTCGGGTCCTGTAGGGATCTGGATCGAATCGTAATAATCTCCTCCGTGTCCGGCAAGGCAAGCTGGACGTGGATTCCTCCCTTTTTTGTCCAAGTAGTCAGGTCTTCTTACTCCTCTTTTCATCTAGAGTAGATTTAGATTCCTATAACCTAGTTTAGACACCTGATCATCATCGTTCCCCTTCTTTTTCCCCAAGTCCAGCGAGAGATCCGGTGAGCTCACGCTAGTGCCACACACATCCAACCACCACGCCACCCACTCTACAGGCACACCTTGATCTTGGGGAGTAAAATCCCTCAAGAAATTAAGTCTTTTGTTCACCCAAAACCCCAGTTGCCCAACCCACTCCACCGTGGTCCCCTCCATACACATCAATACACCTCATAACCACCACCACCGCACTCCTCACTTCACCATGAACCTCCTAAACATATTAATTGGGGAGTTTAACCCATATTTTGATGTATAGGTATTCATTGGCTTGAGCTGCAACTCCACACCGTTCTCCACTATTCGATCATCGTCTTCCACTACCACAACCTCCAGGCAGTGCAGATTCGGTCAATGAAGCCTTCCAGGGCTTTAATTGAAGAAGAAGCAGCAAGCACAACAACAATTGGAAGAATATTTTATCTGCTGCAATACACGAGGAAAGGAACACTTGATAGCCCCACATCGGGCAAAGATGAAAATATTTTTGATATATAACATTTTGTGTGCATAGGCAGACAACCTTCGATCACGGGGGTCAGGTCCCCATTACTCATGCCCATGCACACTCCTACACACTCGCTCACGCCATGTGAGTGTAGGGACTATCTATGCTCTGAACTAAATTGAACCAGGTCTGGTCTAGGTATGATTGGAAAGAGAAATAAAGAGGATTTGTGAGAGAGAAAGGGAGAGGGTTTTGCTTTGAGCTCTAGCTCATACGACCAAACTTGGATCTGATTTCACAACTGATGGGAACACCATCATGGACCCTAACTAGCCACATTTAGCCAGGTTTGATTGATTAAAGCTCTTACATAATCATTTGAGGGTCGTAATTTCATATTATTCTAACTTGAGAGAAGAACTGGAAATCAAGGTTAATTCAGTAATTTTAACAGCACATCATGAACACAGATTAACCATGGGATAACTTAGGGGTTGAATAAAGGTCAAATGAGTTCAAAAGTCCAAAAAGTGGGTCAGCACTGACAGAAATGGGGTTTCGTGCATTTCAAGAACCATAACAGCACACAAAACCCTAATTTCATACTTGCTTTAATTGGAGAGGTTATTGTTAGGATAAAATTCATCTAAACCTCCTAAAATTCATATAAAAATATTCTAAGAGGTTTTATATCCTTGATTTGACCATCTGAACCCATGTTGACCTAGAACAGAGTCTCAGACGGGATTTTGCCCTAATTTGGGCTTATGTGCAAATTTCCCAATCAAACATGGCCAAAACTGAAATCCAACTTCACCATTAAATTCCTTAGGTCCAAATTAGGTTAGTGCCAAAATTTGGGTCCAATCAGAGTCCATCTTGACATAGTTTGCATTTCAGTACCTTAAATCTTTATTTCTATCAATCAAACCCCTAACTTTCAAGATTCTTGCAAATAGCCCCCTAATTTCTTGTCATTTTTTTCATTTAGGTCCCTATCGCCATTGGCTGTGGGAACGCACCTTCAGCAAGATTCAAGGGAGGTTTTCTCCCTTGAATCAAAGTCAATCACCTCCAAATTTGGAGGGAAGGACTTAGAGGAGATTCCCAATCTCTCAAACCAGATCTTAGATCTCGAATCGCATCCTAGAGCTCAGGCGAGCTCAATGATTTTGGAGATATTTTTCTCCAAGAGTGGAGGCTCAATCAAACTTCTTTCCTCATTTAAAGCTCATCCTAAAAGCCCTATAAAGAGCCCTCTTGCCACGACCGTCCTTCTAAGTTGAGAAAAAGGCCAAAACAACTTCTTCTCTCCTCCAGCTGACATTTCCTTGAGCTTCGACGAACCTATAGCCCCTCTCATCAAGTTGATCAATGGTCAAATTGACTAGCTCATCATCTTCACCTCTTCGTCACGGTCGTGTCTAGTCAAAGACCGGCCGTTCTCACCTTCTCCTACCTCGTCAATCCCTCGCTGTCGTCTTCACCTTCTCTAGCGCCAGCCCATCACAGTTGGCTACCTTCACACGCTCTCTCTCGCTCTGTGTCTCTCTTTCCTCTTCCTCTCACTCCCCTACTCTACTCTAACTCCTCAGTTTCTAAGTTCGACCACTATATCAACCGCGCGCACATCATCTTCCCTAGTGCTGGTAAAGCTTCGGTGAGCTTGCATGGCCACTACACTTCATGAAACACGACACCACCACCTCCATTAGCTATGCCGCAACCTACTAAATAGAAGCCCCAACATTATTGGGACTTCTAACCATGCATGTGTTGCGCCGAACTCACCCACCATAATCCACCTTCTTTAACTCTGCTCCACTCACACACACACCCTCACACGATGCCATGACCACCATTGCATTTGCCTCTTCAGGGCGAAGCACCTAGACATATCTGACAAGGCTGCAAGGCCATATTTTGTATTTCAGGTCCTTGATTAGAGCTCCGCCGCTGTAGCTGTCTTCTCCGACCACGTTTGCCCCTTCTCGACTCTCACTTGCCCAGCTACTACCAACACTCGAAGCGGATCGATCCCTGAAGCCCATCTGGGCCTACAATTGACCGAAGGAATCACTCTACAGCCACCAATTTCACGCCTCTATCAACTATAGGCATGTGAATCTTAGCACGAAGAACAACAGTGGGATTAGTCCCACCTTGGAACCATGTAGACAAGCAAAAGTGTATAATACACAAAGTTACATGAGGCTCTTTGCCTCAAACACATGGGGGCTGAGGTCCCCCACGCATGCCCCAACACACATGCATCACACGCGCCTGCCCATCCACCCTTGCCCACAAACATGCTCGCAGGTCTGGGTTGGATCCGTTTACCCGATAATCCAGGTCTGACTTGGTTCTAAAGAAGGAAATTCTCAGAGAGAGAGAAGGGGGGCTTTTGCTACCTCTAGAATCGTGCCCTTTCCCTCTCTCAACACTTAGCTGAGCTTTGAAAGGCCCTTGCGGCTTTGTGATTGGTGTGCTGCTGTTGTCACCTTTGCCTATGCTGAGGCTTGAGGTTAAGGCATCTAATAGCTCTTCCCGATGTCTAAGCCCCATGCTTGTGTTGGTTATGACATTTGGGATATTTGATTGATACTATTCAAATATTTAAGTGATTGTAGAGGTTAAACATTAGGGTTAAATTGGTGGTTCAAACCACCATTTTAACCCAATCTTTTTTGCACTTGACTCATGTGATACTATTATGATTCATATTGAGTATTATTGTGATTATATTTGGATATCTTACTTGATATTGTGATTAGTTGATTGAAACTGCCAATTTGCTCCTTGCAAATGACATCGACTCACATTGATTTTGAGTTTTTAAATTTTAAATGTTGTTGCGACTTTTGTCCTATACTACGATGCATATTCCTTAAAAAGACGATTTTCGCGACCAACAACAACTTAAGTCATCTGAGGTTGAGTTGAGACGTTTGATTTGGCTAAGAGCTTAACTCAAGATTAGGCTAAGTGTTAGAAGTTGAGAAGAGATGAAGAGTCGTTTGAGTTGAGTCCAAGTTTTGAGAGTACATTGGTGGTTTCAACCACCATTCTTTTTGCCCTCTCCATATTATTTTGTTCATTAATATACAATTATGCAAATCATTGAGTATATTTTCGATACATGTTGAGTTTTGATTGATTATTGTGCTCATCGGTTATATTATTTGATTAATGGATTGAATTATAATTGTTTGCTCCTTGTGAATGACCTCGGAACTCAATATTTTTCAAGCACTTGCAAATTTAAATGTCGATTAGATTTTCATCGACTATACTTCGACACATATCTCTCTAAACTATCGACAATTACCCTTCAACACCTGCTAGTTAGAGATAACCATAAGTATATCATCCACATATACAAGGAAATAGACAAGTGCAATAGCTGATTGATATATGAAAAGGGAGGAATCGATTTTAGAACCTTTGAAGCTATGCTAAAAAAGAAAAGTACTGAACCCATGATACAAGGCTCGAGGGGTTTGCTTTAAGCCATGCATATAGAGACCTTTTCAATTCACAGACAAAGTCAGGAAGGTCTACATGAAAAAACCCTTAGGGTTGCTGCATAAAGGCACACTCCTCAAGTGTACCATGTGGGAAAGCATTCTAAACTTCCAATTGTTCCATGAACCATCCTTTTGAGGTTGTAGGAGAAAGAAATAATCGTACTGTAGTAGCTTCAACCATAGGACTAAAAGTATCAAAGTAATCCACTCCATATTGATGGAAGCTTGTTGCAACTAGCCTAGCCTTGTAGCACTCAATTGAGCTATCTTGCTTGCATTTTATTTAATATACCCATTTATTGCCAAGTATATTCATAAAGGGCTAACGAGGAACAAGCACCGATGTCTTATTTTTTAGCAAGGCATCTATTTCCTCGACCATGGCTTTATTCTAGATTGAATGCTTTGAGGCTTCAATATAGCAAGTAGGTTCCACTTTTGAACATTTAGCTAAAAGCACCTCAGGCAGAGGATAAAGTGTACTAATATACACGTTCTTTTTGGTAATAACCTACATGCTTCTTGTAACCGTATGATGAGTATTAGAAAGACTAGTTGGAGAAATAAAGATCTGAGAAGAGGTTTGAGAGGCATAAATGATTGGTCAGACAAAGAAGTAATTAGCAACGAACAAAGTGGACCAAAAGAGTTCGAAGAAGTAGCTGCTAAAGGTGGTTGTTGTGTTGTATTATCAACAATAATAGAAGAAGGTACACAAGAAACATCATGGCAAGATGACTATGCTAAAGGAACAAAAGAAGTAGATGTTGAAGAAGAATTATATACAATTTCAGTTGGTATAGAACGTAGTAACGAATCAGATGAAGTAAGAGCTAGAGTAGTAGAAGAACCACATTGCTGCTAAAAAGGATAAGTAGTTTCATTAATAAGACATGCCTTGCAATAACAAACTCTTTAGTCAGTGGAAGCAATGATATGCTTTATGAACAGAACTATAGCCCAATAAAATATGCTTTGCTGAGCAAGACTCAAGTTTGTGTTTTGTAGATGGCTTCAAGAATGGAGAATAGAGGCAACCACATACATGCATGAAGTTGTAATCTAGAAGAGAATTACGAAGCAATTCATAAAGAGACTTCTCATTTGTTACTGCTGACGACAAAGAGTTAATAGTTTGTGTAGCTATATGAAAAGCTAGAGGCCAAAACTTTAAGGGCACACTGGCATGATGCAGTAAAGTGTGAGAAACCTCAATTATGTGCCTATTTTTTCTCTTAGTGCATCCATTTTGCTCAGGAGTATAGGGTGCAGACACCCTACATTGGATTCCCTTAGATTTGTGTTGGGGTTATTCCATAAATGTCCCACCTCTAACTTAGGATGTACCTAAATATTAACTAATCTCAATTGAGCTTTATGCTAAATGGGTATCGGTATTGGTGTACCAGTACCGGTATCCCATATACTGAGTACTGGTTTGCCAGTACCAGTATCACTGACTTACAGATAGAAGTTCTATATCCAAAGCAGTACCAGTATTGATGTCAAGTACCGATACTCATGGCTTATAGCTTGGAACTTAAGCTTAGATGAGTACTTGTCAGTACTCATCATATACTGGTACTAGAGACTAGTATTGGTACACATGACGTACTAGTCTTTCTCTAGAATTAATCTAATCTCAACGAGTACCGGTACCCATTATTAGTACTGGTACTTGTTGAGTTCTTGTTCCTAAGCCTGTAGCCAACAAGTACCAGTATTGAAGTTCAATATCGGTACTGGTGAGCTACGGGTTTTGGTCACTTTAGATCAAGAACTTGATCCGTGGCTCATGTACACCAATACTCTTGATGAGTATCGATACAAACAAGTCACAAATTTTGGGTCTTAAAGACCCAAATACTGATCTGTAGCTCATGTGTGCCAGTACTCATCATGAGTATCAGTACTAGTCAGCTACAGTCCATACACTTGAATTCTAGAGCCATATCTTTAGCATGCAGGTACCAGTACTCATGTTGAGCATCGATACTTGCATTAGTTATGAAAACAAATTTGGATTTTGCAGGAATATGAAAGATCCGGTAATTCTCGGACTATGCAGAATCTATGGTTAAGAAATACAAACTATCTAAACAAAGATAAAGATATAGGCTTGCAAGTAAATGTAATAATTACCAATATGCAAGTAAATCACATTACCTTGTCCTTGTGATAAAAAATATACACATGTATATGTTTATTCCTAGTTTCTACCTATAGAGATTGAAGTTACCTGTATTCACCTTGAAGGCAAGGAAGAAGGGGCTGCAAATGGCACTTCCAAAACATTCCACCTCCTGTTCCTAATTGAGAGACCTTCGAGGAAGAGATATGACCCTCTCCTTCTGTCGTTCTCTCTCTTTCTCTCTAAGTGCACAATGGGGATGAAGACCTACAACCTTTAGGTGGGTCTTTTGGGGACCATAACCCCCAAAACTTAAGTCAGCAATTAATGTGACTAATTGCTGTGGGTGAATTATGTGTCCACCCATCAAGAAGACATAATTCACAGATAGGTTTCTACACATTTATTTTAATGAACCATACTAATCCTTTTGCATTCATGCTCATATCCACATAATAACCTTAGTTGATCACTTTAAATTACAGGCATTAACATGACAGTCCATAGTTTTTATGTTGAACGTTTATATCTATATGTAAATACATATACCAGTCCATATATTGGATTATAATCCAACATTTTTAACTCATGTGAAAGCTTTTGGTACTCCCCTCCCCAGTCTAAATGAGTTTTAATAGTACTGCTAAATTGAGTTTAAACATATTTTGAGAACTCTAGAAATATCTAATAGGCATCAGACTTTTTAGCCATAAGAAATAGACACAAATACTTAGTATAATCACCAATAAATGTAAGAATTTAATGGGAACCATTAAAACCAAGCACAGGAGAGGTCCACATATCAGTGAATATCAAATCAAAAGCTTTATTACCAATTGTTCCAACAGAAGACAAGTGTAGACAATGAAATTTTCCTTGCATACAGGCTTCACATAGCCTTTTATTTACGTCATCAACAATTGAGAAACCACAAGTTTGTAGAACATGTTTGATAGTTGGTACTGCAGCATGACCAAGGCACCTGTGCCAGATAGAAAGGGACTGCTTACAAGAAGACTCAAGGGAATGAACTTCAACATAGTTGTAGAAAGAGTTGCTAGAAGGGAGTAGTAGTTGATATAATCCTTCATCAAACTTGTTGTGGAATAAATGAGCTTTGGTTGTCTTGTCCTTCACAATGCAAGAGTAATCATACAACTTAAAAAAAGTAGGAGTTATCCTTAGCAAATGTTTGCACCAATAATAAGTTTTTGCAAACTTTTTTAACACCAGGCACATGATACATGATAAAGGCTCTATCATTCAAGGAAAGGGTACTTCATACCATTGCGAGTAATGATCTCATATTCCCCATTTCCAAAGTGAACTTCAACTGGCCTAGAATACTCTGAAGAAAGATCTAGGTTGCTCAAGGAGTTAGTAACGTGGCATGTTGCATTAGAGTCAATGTACCACGGCCAATAAGAGATAAGCATGGACTGAGTATGTTGCACTTGAGCTGGTATAGCATGATTGTAAACCCTCGAACCCAGACTCTAGAGTCATTTCGTATTTATAGGCACCAAGACGAACCCCATCGATGCATTTCGTGTGCAAATCGGAGCTCGCAAGAATAAAAAATGCGTAATCAGATTGAAAACCTATGTATTTTTCATTTTTGCTATCTAGACCTTGGATCGATGATCTAAAAGTATGGTTGGCTTTTCGGTGTTATGAGGATTCCGTCAATATATTTTGTGTAGGGATCAGACCTCGGATATGCAAAACATGTGTGAACCATGAGCAAACCCGCATACAACCCACTGTAAGAATTACATTATACAAATGACCTCCGTTTGAAAATCCACAAATTTTGCTGGATTACTTGTCTCGCAACGATTCCGAGGATACGTGTTTTGTAAAAATTGAAATTCATTTAAGTCAATTACAAGAGTACTCGTAGTTACAAAAAGTTAAAATAATAACGATATTACGTCTCCTAATCCTCACCCCTCTTTCCTTTATTTATTTATTTATTATTATTTTATCATTTTCCTTCCTAAATTAAAACCTACGTTCTTCTCTCCTGCACCTATAAAAGCCCACCTAAACCCCTCACTCTCTCGATGTAAACATTGCATCGCTACCCTTCCTCCTCCTTCCTCGTTCTTCCTTGCAAATGAGAGAGAAAAAAATAAAAAAAAGGGAGTACGTGTTAAGACCCGAGGCACCAAGACCGCTTTAAGACGTCTGGGAGTTGGCCCAGACGTCTGGACACCTTCCCAGACGTCTTGAAATTAATTTTGCATGCGTACAGGAGCGAATCTACACGCAGATGTGTGCAAACTGACTTCCCAGCCGCCCTCTTCTCTTTCTTTCTTCCCCCGCTGACTTGCAGAGCCCCCCCTCGTGCCTACATGTACCCCTCCTCTCCCTCACTCCACCCCACTCCCTTCCACCCATCTTCTCCTTCTCCCTGCTAGTGAGAGCGCGAGCGAGAGAGAGCGACAGAGCGGCTGCTGCGAGCTTGTGGGGAGAGAAGCTGCTGCGAGAGGAAGTAGAAGCTCGATCGTGAAGGTGCAAAATTGCCGGGGCTGCTAGAGCTGGCCGGCGGGAGGACGGCGAGCGTGGGGTAGCGCGGAGGAGCTGCTGCAGCTCAGGAAGCAGGTGGACGACGCGCGGCACGGTCGTGCATCGCGGGCGGAGAGCAAACCGAGTCCTGATTCTGGGAAAATTTCCCAGAATCAGACGTCTGGACTTGCGCCCAGACGACGCCTAAGACGTCTGGAGGACGATCCAGTTTGACAGGTACGATTTATTTACCTTCTTTTTACGCGTGTACAGCCATGCAGCCATCCGCCGCGTTCTTCTGCGCTTCATCGTGCTGAGAGCAGGTGTGTGTGTGTGCGCAGGTTCTACTAGGGAGGGAGCGAGGGCTCGCTATCCCACGTGACTTAGACGTCTGGCTACAGTGCCAGACGAAGGAGAGAATCTCCAGACGTCCGGGGTGACAATCGGATGTCTGGAAACCAAGGCCAGACGTTCCAGCGGGCTTCTGGACGTCTGAAGGACTACGTAGACTGAGCTACGACCTGATCCACCTTTTAAGACGTCTGAAAGAGGTTCCAGACGTCTGATTTTGGACAGATTCGTCATTTCTGACCCGTTTAGGGCCCGTTCGGAGTCCGTTTTCCGTGTTTCGAGTTGCGTTCTTTCCAGAATTAATTCCCCTATCCGTTTACGGTAATTGTGTACTATTTTGAAAAACTCCTTGTGATTGATCCTTGTGTTAGGACCTCGTTCCATTGCAGTCTTGGGGGTTGCGGAGGAGCGCGGGATTGCTGACCACGCCCCTAGTACTCCCGATTTCGCTAGTAGAGTGGCTTTTTAATTTATTTAACAAAAATTTGTTACAATTCTGAAATAATTAATAGAGTCTAGGGCATTGCATGAACCCTAGGACTGAGAAATTAGATTGAATGATAGATCCTAGGGTATTGCATGAATCCTAGGATTGGAAAACTAGATTGAATGATAGATCCTAGGATACGGCATGAATCCTAGGACTGAAAAATTAGTTGAATATACAGACATTGCAGTCTTGGAAAGTAGAAAGGAAATAATAGCTGCCTGTAAATTGATTAACAGCTGCCTGTTATGAATGAATAAATATGATTGAGAACATGGGTTGTATGAACGTAAAACTGGAACGATGAAACCTAAAATGGCCAAACGAAAAGAACATGAACCCTACGGGGAATTAGGAGTAGAACTCTTGGAAAGGAAATAGAATGGAACTGAGAAAGTGAAACATGGAAGTGTGTTGTCTCTTGGGTACGTGGTACCAAAGAGAGCACACCTTACCTCTTAGTGTAGAGGGGAGCTTGCCGCCCTCAGGTTGAGACCGGGGTGGGTTTGGCCACTGTACACCGACTTGTTGGCCCTCGCGTACGCAGTACCGAGGAAAGCTACCAGTGTAGGGAGAGCACTAGCTACCCCACGGGCCCCGGGGTTCTGCTAGCCCTCATACATCGACTTGTTAGGCCCACTGGGCAAACCAAGGTAGTTAGGCGAGGGTGCGCTGACCGTGGAGGGGTTGGACCCCTGTTACTGAGAGGGCTCTGCCCTATACTGGTTCCGTGCTGTGCTTTAGGCGCACCCGTTAACGAAAACGACTGACCGCATGCCAGTGCGGGGTAGCTACCCGTGCGCTTATCGCACGTGCCGTAGTCATCGTTACGTCTGTCAGCGACCTTGGGGTGGTTGACTAAGGGTAGGACCACCACGGGGGACTCTCCCGGCCAGGAGAGCACCACATGTCACTTCTACTTTTTGGAAAAGACTGCAATCAGAATCATTCCCACGAGGAACATTCGAGATCAAGAGAAGGATCTGAGAAATAAATTAATAGTGAAATAATAGAAAGACATAAATAAAGAAAGTAAAAAAAATATAACAGCTACTGTACACTCTACTGCTTCTTTAGCTTTTAGTTGCCACTCTACTCAGCATTTCGCTGACGTGTTACCCTCATTACTTTTCAGGACCAGGTGTTGAGTAGCCAAGGTCAGCGGCTGCAGAGGACGCTGGGCCTAGTAAGGTCCAGTAGGGTTACCTGTAGTTCTTTCTATACTTTTCTTCCACTGTAGTGAGTAGTTTTCTTTGTTACTCTCTGTACTTTCTTTATCGAAAACTTTATGTAATGTACATGTTTATTTCCCTTCTGTTATGGTGGTGTATACTGTAGTATTTCCTTTTCTTACTGCTGTATTTTGTTACTGCTAGTTATATTCATGGTGAATGTGGTTTATTTTACTGCTTCTTTGGTTACTTCCTCGTTGGACGACTAGGTCTTGGGATTAGTTGAGTCGGTCCGATTCTCGTGTCTCCTAGGGATTCAGGAATCGGGTCGTTACAGTACGAGAGGGCATATGGCCTTACTACAAGTAAGGGAGGATGAGCCATGGATGCTAGGGTAGCATGCGGTGACGTCGAAGCTTCGCCGATGTCGGTTTGTCAAGGTCGAGATCCAGGCCATTAGAGGTCAGATTTTGACAATCCAAAACTTGATCTTGGGGTTCTCGAGCGTGTCGGACTCATTCGTATGGTCGGATTGGGCAGATTCCACTCCAAATTCTGAGGGACTAATCAAGGGCATGTAGGCAATGTCTCTTAACCCTATTTTTGTAGAGTCATCGTGACCCCCCAACAACATTAGATAGAGTAGTCCTATTTCCCCATGCAGGTTGTCTACATTGTGATTTCATTTGTATATATTACCGTTAGTGTGCATTCTTGCCTCTTGTTGAGATCAAAACCCATCTTTGTGTTTCTTGCTATCTTAGGACTTGAATATTAAATATTGATGCTACAAATCAAGTTGTTGGCTTGAAATGTGAATAATCGAATTGATAAAGTTAACTAATGGATTAAAAGGAGTTATCAACAATTTATTTGACAATTTTCATGAATTAAATGAATTATGAAGCACTTAGTATATGGGATGTGGTCTTAACATCACTTGTACGAAATGAATTCTATTTCAGTAAAACTGGCATCATCATGATGGTTAAATAATGCTTTGATAGGACCACTATCATAATTTTGAAACTACTTGTAAACAAATAAGTTGGAGAATAACATGAATATTTGGTAATTCTAGAATATAAAAGTGCAATTGTTGGTATGGTTTGATTGGATACCAATAAATGATACAATTATCTGAGAATAATTAAATAATCAATACGACGGATTTGTCAGGATTTAAAAGAATTGGATAATTTGTTTGAACCCTACTACTTGCCGGATTTTGGCTATAGCTTTGGTCTTTCAGATCGATTTTAGGGACTAGTTTAAGAAGTTGTTGGCCTCCCCACAACTTTTTGGTTAAGCTTAGCAGCCAACTGGGATAGTAGGATGCATGGCCCGAGATTTGGAGTGGCTCTTTCTCAACCAATGGGTAAGTCATTGGCTGTTTGTGATTCAGCATACATAGCGCTTGTACATATTCACGTTACACGATGTAGCCGCTACCCTTTTCTGCAATGACCCCAGGGTGACGGAGAGTGGTGATTTGATGGGTATAAACCGTCTTCTCGACCAGGAGGGTGACTTATACCGGTCTTGTACCGCAGAAAGTTACACGAGATTGTCTTGTACCCTAAGATGTTGATTGACAAATTATGAACTGTAATAACTTAGGTTACCAATATAGGAAACGAATCTGGATAACGAGGTGCCTTATAAATGGAGTAATGAAAGTTATAGTATCCATTTTCTCTGACTCTCTGTTACTATTATATTATGTTGTTGTTATTTCTATTCTACTCAATTTTTACTGACGTAGTTTTTGAGTTCTGTACTCAGATGTATTTGGCAGTTCGCAAGATGATTTCTATTGTACATCTCTTTGGCTTATATATTATGGTAAACCTCTAGTCATTATTAAATTTCTGTTCATTTAGTTGATGCAATATGATTTATTTGTTTGGCTATGTTTATATTTTATGATTATGTATTGGGCGACTACAATATTGTGAGTAGTTGTGTTGGTTGTTAGCACACAACAACTTGGGTTTCGTTGTTTAGTGAGACTTAGGTCGTCAGAGTGATTGTAGAGTTGATAACAACTAGTACTAGTAGCAGAGTGATTGAACCTTCCATAAATCTATCATTAGACACCTGCAATAGAGGGGGCATAAAACCACTAGATTTGTCAGTCATATGTGAAGCTTGAACATTATTTCAACCTCCTTGGTCATAGGAACGACCACTACGATAACCTCCTCTGAGTCTACCACCTCTTTGACTTCCATTGGAGATATTTGACTATACAATGGTTAGATTCACCAAGATATCAGTAGAAGGTTGGTTTTGCAGCAACCTTTGCTCTTGAGATAAGAGGAGGCCTACTACCTCTTCATAAGAAAATGTCTCTACATGACTAACCAAAGAAGCGGCCATGGAATCATACCCAAGATGCAGGCCATTTAGAATGATCAATAGAACATAAGAATCAATAACCTTTCCTGTTGTAGCTAAGTTAACAGAGATTTCCCTTAATTTGTTTACAAAATCCACAATGCTCATATCACCCTTTTTAAGAGATCTTAATTCAGATTTATACTGAAAAACTAGAGCCTTTGTTTGTGTTGCAAAATAATTCTCAAGAAATAGCCACATATCTCTGGCTGAGGTCAGATCCAAGATCTCAGAACAGTATGTCCTCAAAGATCAAAGAAAAGCCAACTCAAGACAAGTTGGTCTTTCCTATGCCACATATTATTCCCTTCATTAGGTATTTTAGCATCAAATGATGTATCTTTCACAAAACAAGGATGGGGAAGAACAAATCCATCAACAAGGCCATTAAAGCCATACACATAAAGCAATGAAGTAAATTGAGATCTCCACAACACATAGTTATTTGATTTTAACTTGTAAGGAATATTATGTTATAAATTAGTAGGGATAGCAAGAGCTAAGGAAGAATTTTGACCTAATTCTCCTACATATGAGAAATCATAAATGTCTTCCACCATTATCACAATTAAGAACCTCTTATCTGAGATTGTTGTAAGAGATCTCCTTCACAAACACCCAATTTGATCAAATCTAGTCTTTCATTGTTTTGGAGAGATAAGATCTACGAATCAACACAAGGATTAGATGGAACATGATCTGCCTTAGTGAGGCTATGATTTGATGTAGTTAAGCTAAGATCTATCAGAGAAGAGCTTCAAGCATTTGGATCGAAGGCGATAAAGCTTCTTACTCAAGCTCACCCACCAAATGCTCTGATACCATTTTTTCAGATAGTTGAGTGTGTAACTGCATGAGTTTTCATCACGAATCAAGGAGGAACTCACCTATACTTATAGACAAATGGTATGTATAATTTACAAACTCACTCTCAATCAAACTCCATATTACAAGTACTCAACACCCTCAATATATACATTACAACATCCTAGATGTTACGGACCACAAAATTGAAGAATATCAACGACGTTGTAGATGTAAGAGATGAAGGATCCCTCCAGATTCTTGCAATCTCAAGAAGATGCAGATGCCATACATCAAGAGGAGGAATTGCTTGGAAAATAATGATTTTTTCCTTAATTGAGCTGCCTTTTCATTCAAATGATCATATGTTCCTTTTAGATAACTTGCATATGTTTTTGACTTATAAACAGAGGAACTCTCTTCTTGCAAGCCTTGATGATAAAACAGAGAGTCAAAAGACTCACAACATAATAAAAATTGGATCTTAATTTATCACAAAGTTTCTCCATGATAGACACTTTTATGATTTCTTTTCGATAGTTTCTTTATCGATCATTCTTCCTCGTAAGATATCTTTCTATACATAAAATTTTCCATTTGGTGTATCGTAAAAATTGAGTGTTCTTTTTGATGGATGATATCGTATAATTGTAATTTCCATTTCATTACAACATTGCAATAAATCCACGGTGGGTTGCTGACTTCAGCGAGTGAATAAAGAGGAGAGATGTGACATGAAAGTTTGGCTTCATTTCTTCCAACCAGTTTAAGTGCGGTTCACTTATGGGCAACATTGACGCCTTTTTCTCAACGGTCGTTGATATCTCAAACTTTAGTATAAACAAACTTAGAGAAAAATATTGAGCTCATAAGCAACGAGTACTGCGTGAAACCAGCTTTGAGACGCACTACCTCTTAATAATTATGGACTTCATAGAATAATTATAAGCCCATAACACACGTTGAGTATCGATTAAAAAGCGAGGCCTTTCCAATTCACTCTGAATGGTACTAACCATAAAAAAAGTTGCCTGCACGCATTCCCTACTTTTGGTATATGCACTCTTTCCTGTGCATTGGTTGAGACCAGTCCACGTTGGATCATTGATTCGACCTTTCGCTAAGGCCCTTTTATAATGCGAGGAATATATGTTCCCCATGATGGATTTACTCAGTTTGGCATAAGCAAAACATCCAGAACCATAAATTGCGGAATAGGGCATTCCCAGCAGAAGTTAAACCTTCCCATAATTGGAGTCCAATTATTCGGGTTAGTTACTTTCTATCCAAACAAGTGGGCAGCAATCCATGGGCCTCGCAGGGTTGGATCCATTGAATCTAACCCTGTCTCCATCGAGTTACAACCCGGTCTACGTCAAGTAACTCAACTCGATGGAAACCTGAATTGCTGATTAATAGATCGACCAAATCATTGGATCTACAGTTATCTAATACCTAAGTCGCAGAGGCACCTATAATAGCTATATAAATGAAACACAAAGCATGAATTGAAATGAACAAAGCAACTAAATCATATTGAGCGGTAAGAAATAAACAAAGTTAATGGAAACTCTTAAAAGATAGGAATTACGACTCAAAAAGTAATTACATAAGAAAAAATCAAAGAATTGGTGACCTAGTGTCACCTTAAGTGGTGTATGTCTAGAGAGAGCATTCAACTCTCGAAATTTACTATTTACTTTGGTGAATACAAGGTACAATAGAATTCTTTCTTTCTCTCTTAGACTGTGTAACCCTTTCCACCTAAGCAACTTTGGCTTATAAAGATTACGAGATTCTCGAACGTGGAGATTGTCGTCAATTAGGCATACGATTGTGGGTCAGAGACCACAATATCCCCCAATGATGAAGGCATGTCCCTGAAATAACCGTCCCACTCGAAGCGGCCACCTAATAATCGTATCTAGATGGGAGAATAGGTGATCCTTCATGTCAGTTGTGATTAACGACGGGTTCTGCCAACCCACCTGACTATATTAGTCGGATAAACAAGGCCCTCCTACCCGTCTGACGTGATAGGCCCTTTAAGCGGTTGCCATCTACATGCTGCCTGACAGCTAAGCTAGGCAAAGCATTAGGGGAACCCAAGAAGTGTGTTCGGTGGATAAAGACTCATCAGCTGATTTATCTAACTATCTACCCCCCAGGTAGTCGGATTTACCCATACTGTTAGTTAGCCGGATAAAGACCTGCCATTGGGCAGATGAATCTAATTGGACTACCAGGCAGCCAAGTTGACCCTGTCATTCAGGTTGTTGGACTGAGTTTGCTCAAGCATTTTGAGATCAACTTATTTCCTTTAATATGCCTTGTTAGCATGATTCAGCAAGATAATTTTTCTTCCCTAATCAAAACTACAAGGGGATATCATAATTAAATAAAGAACTAAATCTCACAAATCTATTGATGGTGCTATACTCGACTGCCTAGTCAATTCAAACATAAATGTTAACTCTGATTGCTCTTGAATGTAGAATCCAAATAACACATCGGTAAAAGTTGGATAGAGGAGCAAAACAACAGGCGCAAAAGACTAGTACTAGCAATTAATTTTTTTATTACTAACATCCTATGGGATGGGAAATTAACCGCAAATTATCTCGCCAAAATATAGAAAACTTATCCCTCAAAATAAAGCTCAAAATATTACAATTAGTGATACGTTTGCTTACCTTTTATCCATCAAACTTCCTTGGAATTTCTTCTCATATCGTAACCATCTACTCAGCCTGGCGTCTCTTGTCTGCCATCAAACACACCACTGAAGTAGTTAATTGCAAGAAACATAATCGGCACTCTATCTTTTCTCCCTAAAATACAACTTTGATTGATTCATAAGTTTCTTCTTAATTGGGTAATTACGACGTCAAAGAAAACCTACAAAACTACGGACAATACGTTTGTGAAGTTGTCATGAACATAGAATAGTAAATGATTTGAAAATGGGTTCATTCTCAAAGTACTAGGGAAGAATATAGGAAATTGATATATATATATATAGTCTTATTTATTTATCTTAATTTTTTCTATTATTACTTTTGAATATATCAAGTACAACCTTATAATCAAGACGATCGTAGATCGGGAACAGAGATGTGAACCTAGAGTTTGTCGTAGGCGGTGAGCTATTTCATTGAAGAATTACTTGGTCGAAGGTGGAGATGCAAACCACATGGGAGATCTAACCTAGAACCCAAAGTAGGAGCCAAGTTCAACCAATCAAGAAGAGGATGTGAAATGGAGTAATTTACAACAAAAGGAGGGGATGAGAATTGAACCTACACCTCCCAAGAGGGAGGCATGTATGGGGAAGGGATACACCAACTGTGATATTCCTCTATCCCATCGGAAATTGATACATACACGTATAGCATTCACCTATTCCTTGTCCATTTGTACACACCTCTTGCCAATCATATGGTGCTCCTTGTCACAACAATTGTGACAACTATATTAGCACTCATACTATAGCAATAACAATGTATCCCACCTTCACTTTTAAAATTTAATTGTCTCTTTTATTTTCCCACAAATTTATCACCCATTTTCATCCTATCTTGACTGACACTTCACTAGCAATTGAAAAAACATATCATCCCTTAACATTTATCTACCAGACAAACTTGGTGATAGTCATATGTTAAGGCCTTCCTCAATTGCAATGATATGTTCTGGGGAGTTACACGTGCCTTTAGCTACTATATATACTACAACTGGTGAATAGTGCATTATACAAAAGTAATGATGCACTCGCACAATAAGATCAATCGCAAAGTGAAACGTAGAGATTTTAAAGTTGGAATCCTTTAAAAAAATAAAAATGCTATGTGAGCTGCTAAGTTAACCTTGACTTAGGATATCACAACTAACTTGTTCATTTAAAATCTTTTAGGTTCTGGAGTATTCCTATTATTTTATTTTCCTATTTGACTTGATTTTCATTTAATTGGGAGTTCTAATAAGTTTAGTATTTTTGATGTATATTTTCTACTAAAAGGGGGTGACGTAATAAATTATGAAAATATAATATAAAATAATCTCACAAAATTCAATCAAACAATGTACACAATTATTTTTAGATGGAAATCCAAACCGGGTAAAACCCACCACCTAACCCTCTCAAGTTAGGATTTTTCGATCAACCAAGTTGATCCAATCCACTAATCGAATCACTTAAACGAGGGTGATTCAACCTCAATTACAACCACGCTACTTTATACGAGGGTAGCGTACCTCAAACCCCTTCTCTTCATGAGAAGGATTTTGTCCCACGAAGGAGACGGGAATTCGCTAAGCGAATACCCAACCAAAGAACAAAGTAAAATAACAAATATAGTCCTATAGAGCCAACAATGATTTAAACCTAGCTTCTATAGGAATTAGGAAACTCATCTTTGATGGAAGTACGTCGACTCGATGACGCGGGTGCGTAAGCTATACGATGGCACAATGTCGCTCTCGTGAACTACGACGGGAGAGTGGGTGCGCAAAAGCTTGATGCTCTCAAGATGAAGAACTTGAGCTTGGAGAGCAAGAGCTTTTCTTGGACACAAAAGAGTAGAAAGAATGTTGCTTGGGTGTGTCTTGCTGTGTATTGGTGTGCAAGAGGTTCTCCTCTATTTATAGAGGCCTTAGGAAGGCTTTGGAAGGCTTTGGAAAGCTTCCATAGCCGTTGGGTGCAAAGCCCAAGAGAATCAGGTCGAAATCAGGAACAATCATTGCACTGACAGGGTTATCAGACGTCTGATCCTGGCATCAGACGTCTGGAAAATCAGTTTAAGACGTCTGGAAACAAAGTCAGACGTCTAATTTTAGGCGGGTTTCTTCCTAACTTGAATCAGATTTAAACAGGGTTCTAATGCAAGTCTATCAGACGACATATAGGACATTTGGCACTATGTCTGGACGTCTGGAAACCTACTTTTCTGCGGGAATAAATTTCCAAGAGAGTGCAACGGCTAGAAAATCTCTGAGAAGAGATTTTAGGGTCAGCCGAAGCAAAACGGTCATTTATCACACGTCTGGTAAGGCTTAAGGATGTCTGATAAGGCTCTAACGGTCATATCCTTCAGCGTTTGTTAAGCCAGCCAACGGTCCACTAATTGGACGTTTGGCAAAAACATCAGACGTCTTCTAAGAAGTCTAGTCTAAGGTCTAGACGTCTGATTTCATCAGACAGAACTAACTAAGTCCAGCTAAATGTTATCACACGTCTGAATCAACAATTAGACGTCTTAAAATCCATTATCAGATGTCTGTCTTTGGAATTAGACATCTGAAAAGGTTGTTTGAACCCTATATTGATTTTCTAAGTTCTCTACAGAAAACCTAAGTATCTTAAGGTTGTGCCGGTGTTCCTAGGACTACTGTTAGCGTACTTTGAGGCTCTTTAACATGATGTTCTAAGGAACAAAAAGAGCAATGAAATAAGGACAAAAGTATATGAAAGAAATAAATAGAATTCTATCTTATTCTTCTTGTCCTTCCATCTTCACTCTATCTCTCCTCGCGAATCTCCTCTGTTCTCCATCAAGCTCCTCCAATCCGTCCTGGATGCGAGCTCGAACTCCGTCTAATCACGTCTCCATTTGCAATTGACCTGAAATCTAATACTCCAAGTGCAAATGCTAAATGACACGTGTTTTGTTATCATCAAAACAAATGATCGCGATGCTCTAGTACCAACAATCTCCCCCTTTTTGATGATGACAAAATCATAAATAATAATGCAAAAAATCCTCCCCCTTTTTGACATTATCAAAAAGATTTGATTGATTTTAAATTTCCTACAACTCCCCCTTAAAACATGCTCTTCTATGAATTTCTTCTAACAAAAGTAATGTCATCCCCTTTTTGTAACAACAAGACAGCTGTTTTTCTTCTCCCCCTTACTAAAGGAAATTTAGCTAACTTACATCTCCCTCTTAAAAATTGACAATTAGCTCATAATTTTTTAACTCCCCCTATCTAAATGCTTATAATAAAAAGATAGGGTAAAGAATTTTTACCTCACCTACCATGGCCAATAAAATGGTCCAAATGGTGGTGGTGGATGCCACATCGAATGGGGCTCCCATCCGTAGCTTGGAGGCCCGGGCATTGGTGCCGGTCTCCAATCTGGTGGTCGACGTGCGGCGGGTCCATCGTTTGTTCGCCGTCTCGTCGGTCTTCTTGTTCTCCTCCTTGGTCTACTCCTTGGTTCTCCCAACTCGAGTTGACCAGCCTTGAGCTTGTAGGTCCAATCATTCGTGTTGTAGTTATCCTTGAAACCTACAAAACAAGATTCCAATTCTTTCTTCGGTATCCAAGTGAGCTTGGATCCGGATCTGTTAGCGGGTCTCTGTAACGACCCGGTTCCCGAGTCCCTACGAGACACGAGAACCGGACCGACTCGACTAATCCCAAGACCTAGTCGTCCAACGAGGAAGTAACCAAAAGACAGTAAAATAAACCACATTCAGCATGAATATAACTAACAGTAAGAAAGTACAGCAGTAAGGAAAGAAACTACTACAGTAGGTACCACCACAACAGTAAAACAGCATTTATCATATAACAAGAACTGCAGGTAAAGAAGGTATAGCGGAAACAAAAACTACTCACTAGAACAGAAACAAAAGGGGTACAAAAAGGCTGTGGTAACTCTACTAGACCCTACTCGGCCCAGCGTCCTCTGCAGCCGCCGACCCTGGCTGCTCAACACCTGGTCCTGAAAAAGGTAACGAGTGTAACACGTCAGCAAAACGCTGAGTAGAGTGGCAAACTAAGTAAAGGCAACAGTAGAGTGTACAATAGCTGTTATGTTCTATTACTTCCTTTATTCACATCTTTCAATTTTTCTCAATATTTCATTTATTTCTCAGGTCTTTTACTTGATCTCGAATGTCCTCGTGGGAACGATCTTGATTGCAGTCTTTTCCAAAAGTAGAAGTAGCACGTGGTGCTCTCCTGGCCGGGAGAGTCCCCCGTGGTGACCCTACCCTCAGTCAACCACCCCAAGGTCACTGACAGACGTAACGGTGACTATGGCACGCGCGATAAACGCACAGGTAGCTAGCCCGCACTGGCACGCGGCCAGTCGTTTCCGTTAACGGGTGCGCCCAAAGCACAGCACGGAACCAGGGCAGAGCCCTCTCAGTAACAGGGGTCCAACCCCTCCACAGTAACCAAACCTGGGCCTTGCCCCTCCACAGTCCGCGCACCCTCGCCTGACTACCCTGGTTTGCCCTAGTGGGCCTAACAAGTCGGTGAAGGAGGCTAGCAGAACCCCGGGGCCCGTGGGGTAGCTAGTACTCTCCTAACACTACTAGCTCTCCTCGGTACTACGTACACGAGGGCCAACAAGTCGGTACAGAGCGGCCAATCCTAACCCCGGGTCCCTGGGGCGGCTGGCCCCACTCTGCACTAAACAGGTACAGGTACTTCCCTTGGTACTGCGTACCCAAGAGACAGTACAAACTACATCTCAGTTCCATTCCTTTTTCTTTCCAGGAGTTCCACTCCTAATTCCCCGTAGAGTTCCAGCTCTTTATCTCAGAACATCATATGTTTCACTTTCCAGATTCACGTTCTCAAAATCCATGATCTCAAACATGTTTCTTTATTCATAACAGGCAACTGTTAATTCAAATTACAGGCAGCTTTATATTCCTTTCCATTTTTCCACGACTGCAGTATTATACATTCCACTAGTTTTTCCATCCTAAGATTCATGCCACATCCTAGGATCTAGCATACAACTAGTTTTCCAGCCCTAGGATTCATGCATCACCTAGGAGCTATCATTCCATACATTTCTCATTCCTAGGATTCATGCAATGTCCTAGATTCTAGTTATGGTTTCATACTTTAACAGATTTTATTAATAACTTAAGCCACTCTACCAGGTACAACGGGAGTAATGGGGGCGTGATCGGGAATCCCGCACGCCTCCGCGACTCTCAAGACTGCAACCGAACGAGGTCCTATCACAAGGATCAAACACAAGGAGTGTCTCAAAACAGTGTATAGCTACTGTAGACGAGTAGAGGAATTAATTCTGAAAAGAACGCAACTCGAATCGCGGAAAACGGAGCCCGAACGGGCCGTAAACGGGTCGAAAAAGATGATACAGTGCAAAATCAGACGTCTGGAACTCCCTCCAGACGTCTTAAATGGTGGATCAGAGAATTTACTTGTTCAGCGTGGTTTCCCAGACGTCCAGAAGTCTGCAGGGACGTCTGCCTAGATCCCAGACGTCCGATGGTCACTCAGGACGTCTGGAGGTCACTCCCGCCGTCTGGTACAACTTATAGACGTCTGATTCGCAAAGGATGGCGAATCAGCGAACCTGCGCACAGCCAACCCCCTCCCTCAGTACGGTCAGTCGACAAGAAGGAAGAAGAAGGCGGAAACTCACCTTTCAGACGTCTGTATGATCTTACAGACGTCGACCTTGCCGTCTGGATATAAATCCAGACGTCTGATTTTGAAAATTTTTCCAGAATCAGGGCCCTGCTCGGCCTCCGCTCGCGACGCCGCACGCGTCGAAACTCACGCGTCTGCTGCTCAGCCCGCAGCAGGTCCCTCTCCGCGTCGCTCCGCGCCCCCTGCGCCCTCCGCCAGCCGGCCAAGCCGCTCCGGCGAGCTCGCCCCCACGGCAAAGCTCCTCCCTCGCACGCCGCACCTCCGCACTCACTGCGGCCGCCGCTGCCGCCCACGCGTCCGCTCGCTCTCGCGCACAGGAAGGAGAAGAAGAAGAAGGCGGTGGAGACGGGAGGGGAGGCGCACCCCTTTTTAAGGCCGCGCGAGGAGAGAGAAGGTGGTCGCAGCGCGCCTGCAGCCGCAGAGAGAGAGAGAGAGAGGAATCGCAGGTCTGCGCGCACAGGCGCGTAGACGAATCTCCCGTGCGAACATAACTGTTCTCCAGACGTCTGGAAACGATCCCGGACATCTGGTCAGACGTCTAGATGTGATCCCAGACGTCTGGTCAGACGTCTGGGCCACCTCCCAGACGTCTTAAAAGGCGTCTGGGGCACGCGTTCGTTACAATATAACAAACTCAAGGGAAGTTTCGTCCCCGAAACTTGCGCCAACTAGGGTGCGGGAAAAAGATGTCCAACTAACCATAACAAACTCAAAGAGGACCGAAGCCGGTCCGAAAAGACGTACCCGCGAAAAGCTCCGGGTACCGCTCCCGCATTGCCGCCTCAGGCTCCCAGGTAGCCTCCTCGTACCGCTAGCTCCTCCACAAAACCTTTACCAGGGGTACTTGCTTTCGTCTCAACCTGCGAACGGCTCGGTCTAGGATCTGCGCTGGCCACTCGGGGTAGGTCAGGTCGTCGCTCACCTCGACGCTCTCGTGACTCAGTACGTGACTGGAATCGGCTACGTACTTCCTGAGGTTGGACACGTGGAACACGTCATGCACACCAGAAAGCTGCGGGGGAAGGGCAAGCCTGTAAGCAACGGGTCCAACCCACTCCAGGACCTCGAAGGGCCCCACGAACCTCGGCACGAGCTTCCCTCTCACCCCAAACCGCTGTAAGCCCTTCATGGGCGAGACACGAAGGAAGACGTGGTCCCCAACCTCGAACTGCACCTCTCTGCGTCTGCGATCCGCGTAGCTCTTCTATTTGCTCCTGACAGTGCGGAGTCGTCTGTGGATCTGCTTAACTACCTCCTGACTCTACCGGATCAACCTGGGGCCAACCTCCCACTTGGTCCCCACCTCAACCCAACTCAAGGGTGCCGTGCATTTCCGTCCGTACAGAGCCTCGTAGGGAGCCATGCCGATGCTCGAGTGATAACTGTTGTTGTATGCAAACTCCGCCAGGGGCAGGTGCTCCTCCCAAGAGCCCCTCCAGTCTAGTACACAGGCACGCAAAAGGTCCTCAAGTGTCTGTATCGTGCGTTCCGACTGTCCGTCCGTCTGGGGGGGGTAAGCCGTGCTAAACCTCAACCTCGTCCCCAAAGCCTGCTGAAACTCAGCCCAAAACTGGGACGTAAAGCGGGAATCCCGGTCGGATAAGATCTCCCGCGGAACTCCGTGTAGTCGCACCACATCACGGATATACCTCTCTGCCAACTGTGCTGGTCCCAAAGTGACTCGGATCGGCAAGAATCGTGCCGTCTTCGTCAATCTATCCACTATTACCCAGACTGCGTCGTGTCCTCGCTGGGTAACAGGTAAGCCCACCACCAAGTCCATGGTGATGCTCTCCCACTTCCACTCTGGCACTGGAAGCGGCTAAAGCGGCCCTGCAGGCCTCTGATGCTCGGCTTTCACCTGCTGGCACACTAAGCACTGCTGCACGAACTCACCCACATCCTGCTTCATCCCTCTCCACCAGAACTCGCGTCTCAAGTCATGGTACATTTTCGTGTTTCCGGGGTGTATGGTGAATCTGGAACCGTGTGCCTCAGTCAGGAGCTCTCTCAACAGCTCCTCGTCTCTGGGGACGCACAACCGTCCCCTCAAGCGTAACACCTGGTCTGTGAAAGAGAAGTCCCCTGGGTCCCCTGATAGTACTCTGTCGCGCAAAGACTGCAAGTACGGATCGGCCATCTGTCCCGTGATGATGCGGTCTATCAACTCTGGCCTGGTCTGCCGTGTCACCGTCACTGCCCCACAGTACCCTCGTAACTCTAGAGGTCGCCAACTGCCCACCTCCTCCAAAGGCTCCAACTCTGTAACTGTAGACTGGCCAAGCGTGCGGGCGCCTTACGGCTCAAGGCGTCAGCCACCACATTGGCCTTTCCTGGGTGGTAGGAGATGCTGCAGTCGTAGTCCTTCAGGAGCTCCAACCAACGTCTCTGTCTCATGTTGAGCTCCTTCAGGTAAAAAAGATATCTGAGGCTCTTGTGATCTGTAAAAATCTCGAAGGTCTCACCGTACAAGTAGTGCCTCCATGTCTTCAGCGCGAAGACAACAGCTGCCAACTCTAGATCGTGGGTAGGGTAGGTATGCTCATGGGGCTTCAGTTGCCGCGAAGCATAAGCGACCACGTGACCCCTCTGCATGAGCACACCTCCTAACCCCTGCAAGGAAGCGTCCGTGTACACAACGAACCCGCCACTACTGTCAGGGATGGTGAGCACGGGAGCCGAGGTCAACCTCTCCTTCAGTTCCAGAAAACACGCCTCACAGGCGTCGGTCCAAGCGAAAGGCACATCCTTCCGGGTCAACTGTGTCATAGGACGCGCAATCTGTGAAAATCCTCTGATGAACCGTCTGTAGTAACCTGCCAGTCCCAGGAAACTGCGAATCTCAGTGACTGAACGCGGTCTCTCCCACCTGAGCACTGCCTCGACCTTGGCGGGGTCCACCGCCAGGCCGTCTCCAGAGATCACATGACCCAAAAAGGTCACCTCCCTCAACCAGAACTCGCACTTGCTGTATTTGGCGTACAGCCTGCGTCGTCTCAGAGTGTCCAGAACCATCCGCAAGTGTTGTCCGTGCTGCGTCCGATCTCTAGAATAGATGAGTACATCATCTATGAAAACCACCACAAACTGGTCCAAGTACGGTCTAAACACCCGGTTCATCAGGTCCATGAAAGAAGCGGGGGCATTGGTCAGTCCAAACGGCATGACCAAAAACTCGTAGTGTCCGTAGCGGGTGCGGAAAGCTATCTTGGAGACGTCGGTCTCCCTGATCCTCAACTGGTGGTATCCAGACCTCAAGTCGATCTTGGAAAACACCGTGGCACCCCGCAACTGGTCAAACAAATCGTCGATCCTCGGCAGCGGATATCTGTTCTTGATGGTGACCCTATTCAGCTGTCGGTAGTCCACACAAAGGCGTAGGGTCCCATCCTTCTTCACAAACAGTACTGGGGCTCCCCAGGGAGACGCACTGGGCTTCACGAAACCTTTCTCCAAAAGGTCCTGCAACTGGGACTTGAGCTCTCGCAGCTCAAGCGGTGCCATCCTGTATGGCGCAGTGGAGATGGGGCTGGTCCCTGGTACTAGTGAGATCTCAAACTCGATCTCACGCTCGGGCGGTAGTCCTGGTAACTCGTCTGGAAACACGTCGGGGTACTCTCTGACCACCGGGATGCTCTGGAAGTCTGCCACGGGGCTGGGCTCTGCCACCACACAAGCTAGGAAGCCCTCACACCCCTGGCTCAAAAGTCTCACCGCCCAAAGTGCCGATATGCACCTGAAACCTCCATCCACTGGCTGTCCGTGAGACTCGAAAGAAGGCAACTCTGGAATGGAGAAGACGATCTTCCTCTCAAAACAGTCCACCAAAGCGTGGTAAGCGGACAGCCAATCCATCCCCAAAATCACTCCAAAGTCCTCCATCTGTATCATAATCAGGTCAGCTGGCAGGCTATGTCCCCCGATGCTGACCCCGCAACCCGTGTACACCTCCTCAGCTACAAACAGCTGACCACTCGGACCTCTGATTACGAACGGATTCTCTAACAGTGTATAATCCTGGTCCAAACTAACTGCGAAACTGGCTGCGACAAACGAGTGCGTAGCGCCGGAATCTAAAAGCGTGTAAACGAGTCTGCCAGAAACTGAAACCATACCTGCTACCACGGATCCCGATGCTCTGGCGTCCCTGTGTGTTAGGGCGTTGATACGCCCCTCAGCTCTAGGTGCGGACGAAGCAGCCACACTCTGCGTCGGACGAGTAGGTGCTGGCCGGTACCCTCCTCGCGACTGCCGTCCTCCTCCTCGTGCCTGGGGACCGCGGCCTCCTGCACGCCCTACAGTGCTCTGCACGGGAAGTATCTGCTGACCTCCTGCCCTAGATGGGCAGTCCCTCCTGACGTGGCCCGGCTGGCCACACTGGTAGCAGAGGGGAAACCGACTCCCGCCCTCAGTGAGTCCCTGCTGTCGGCTAGGCGGGGGTCCGGTGCTGGCGACTGGCCCCTGTCGAGGGCCCCCAAAGGCCACTGATGGCCCTGCACAACGTGACGGCTCTCCTGCGGACGTCACGTGTCTCCGTTGAGTTCTCCTAACACGCCTGGTGTGGCGGCGGAAATCTTGTTCCACCACTAACTCCCCTGTCGTACGCTCGGAAGGGGGAGGGGGTGGCGACGTGGGTGGAAGCTGAAATTCTTCTCGAACCACCTCTCGAATTAGTTGGACGAGGTCCCGAGACGGTATACTTAGGAGAAGAGGAGGGGTTGTATGTATTCCAAGCCCGACACATCTGTCCCCCGGGCCCTGACCTCGGCCGCGCCTGCGGCCCACCCTCCTAGCTCCACGACGCGGCATCTCCTACAATGGAGACGCGAAACAAAACGGAAACGTCAAAACAGATGGTACCTAACAAAACTTCTAAGAGCTCATGTCAAGAGATATGTTGTGGTGGCTACTCTAGCTATAAACATGTGAATTGGTTATTTTCCAGTCAGTTAATTCACTTCTCGGGACGACCTTGCTCTGATACCATCTTGTAACGACCCGGTTCCCGAGTCCCTACGAGACACGAGAACCGGACCGACTCGACTAATCCCAAGACCTAGTCGTCCAACGAGGAAGTAACCAAAAGACAGTAAAATAAACCACATTCAACATGAATATAACTAACAGTAAGAAAGTACAGCAGTAAGGAAAGAAACTACTACAGTAGGTACCACCACAACAGTAAAACATCATTTATCATATAACAAGAACTGCAGGTAAAGAAGGTACAGCGGAAACAAAAACTACTCACTATAACAGAAACAAAAGGGGTACAAAAAGGCTGTGGTAACTCTACTGGACCCTACTCGGCCCAGCGTCCTCTGCAGCCGCCGACCCTGGCTGCTCAACACCTGGTCCTGAAAAAGGTAACGAGTGTAACACGTCAGCAAAACGCTGAGTAAAGTGGCAAACTAACTAAAGGCAACAGTAGAGTGTACAGTAGCTGTTATGTTCTATTACTTCCTTTATTCACATCTTTCAATTTTTCTCACTATTTCATTTATTTCTCAGGTCTTTTACTTGATCTCGAATGTCCTCGTGGGAACGATCTTGATTGCAGTCTTTTCCAAAAGTAGAAGTAGCACGTGGTGCTCTCCTGGCCGGGAGAGTCCCCCGTGGTGACCCTACCCTCAGTCAACCACCCCAAGGTCACTGACAGACGTAACGGTGACTATGGCACGTGCGATAAACGCACAGGTAGCTAGCCCGCACTGGCACGCGGCCAGTCGTTTCCGTTAACGGGTGCGCCCAAAGCACAGCACGGAACTAGGGCAGAGCCCTCTCAGTAACAGGGGTCCAACCCCTCCACAGTAACCAAACCTGGGCCTTGCCCCTCCACAGTCCGCGCACCCTCGCCTGACTACCCTGGTTTGCCCTAGTGGGCCTAACAAGTCGGTGAAGGAGGCTAGCAGAACCCCGGGGCCCGTGGGGTAGCTAGTACTTTCCTAACACTACTAGCTCTCCTCGGTACTACGTACACGATTGCCAACAAGTCGGTACAGAGCGGCCAATCCTAACCCCGGGTCCCTGGGGCGGCTGGCCCCACTCTGCACTAAACAGGTACAGGTACTTCCCTTGGTACTGCGTACCCAAGAGACAGTACAAACTACATCTCAGTTCCATTCCTTTTCCTTTCCAGGAGTTCCACTCCTAATTCCCCGTAGGGTTCCAGCTCTTTATCTCAGAACATCATATGTTTCACTTTCCAGATTCACGTTCTCAAAATCCATGATCTCAAACATGTTTCTTTATTCATAACAGGCAACTGTTAATTCAAATTACAGGCAGCTTTATATTCCTTTCCATTTTTCCAAGACTGCAGTATTATACATTCCACTAGTTTTTCCATCCTAAGATTCATGCCACATCCTAGGATCTAGCATACAACTAGTTTTCCAGCCCTAGGATTCATGCATCACCCAGGAGCTATCATTCCATACATTTCTCATTCCTAGGATTCATGCAATGTCCTAGATTCTAGTTATGGTTTCATACTTTAACGGATTTTATTAATAACTTAAGCCACTCTACCAGGTACAACGGGAGTAATGGGGGCGTGATCGGGAATCCCGCGCACCTCCGCGACTCTCAAGACTGTAACCGAACGAGGTCCTATCACAAGGATCAAACACAAGGAGTGTCTCAAAACAGTGTATAGCTACTGTAGACGAGTAGAGGAATTAATTCTGAAAAGAACGCAACTCGAATCGCGGAAAACGGAGCCCGAACGGGCCGTAAACGGGTCGAAAAAGATGATACTGTGCAAAATCAGACGTCTGGAACTCCCTCCAGACGTCTTAAACGGTGGATCAGAGAATTTACCTGTTCAGCGTGGTTTCCCAGACGTCCAGAAGTCTGCAGGGATGTCTGCCTAGATCCCAGACGTCCGATGGTCACTCAGGACGTCTGGAGGTCACTCCCGCCGTCTGGTACAACTTACAGACGTCTGATTCGCAAAGGATGGCGAATCAGCGAACCTGCGCACAGCCAACCCCCTCCCTCAGTACGGTCAGTCGACAAGAAGGAAGAAGAAGGAGGAAACTCACCTTTCAGACGCCTGTATGATCTTACAGACGTCGACCTTGCCGTCTGGATATAAATCCAGACGTCTGATTCTGGAAATTTTTCGAGAATCAGGGCCCTGCTCGGCCTCCGCTCGCGACGCCGCCCGCGTCGAACCTCGCGCGTCTGCTGCTCAGCCCGCAGCAGGTCCCTCTCCACGTCGCTCCGCGCCCCCTGCGCCCTCCGCCAGCCGGCCAAGCCGCTCCGGCGAGCTCCGCCCTCACACGCCGCACCTCCGCACTCACTGCGGCCGCCGCTGCCACCCTCGCGTCCGCTCGCTCTCACGCACAGGAAGGAGAAGAAGAAGAAGGCGGTGGAGACGGGAGGGGAGGCGCGCCCCTTTTTAAGGCCGCGCGAGGAGAGAGAAGGTGGTCGCAGCGCGCCTGCAGCCGCAGAGAGAGAGAGAGAGAGGAATCGCAGGTCTGCGCGCACAGGCACGCAGACGAATCTCCCGTGCGAACATAACTGTTCTCCAGACGTCTGGAAACGATCCCGGACGTCTGGTCAGACGTCTGGATGTGATCCCAGACGTCTGGTCAGACGTCTGGGCCACCTCCCAGACGTCTTAAAAGGCGTCTGGGGCACGCGTTCGTTACAGTCTCCTTGACGGAGATCCTTTCTCAACCTTAGGACTATAAAAATTATCTACTTTGTTGATTAATTTATTGGAGTTTTCCCTAAGACATGTAATTTCTTTTTCCATAATATGCATCTTAGTCTTTAAATCAGAAATTTCTAATTTTAAATTATCATTTTCTTCAATCAATTTAGTATTTTAATTGATTAAATTTTTATTTTCTAATAACAGGTTATTATCCTTAGGACTAGAGCTACTTTCTAGGTCCTTAAGTTTTATTTCTAACTTATCATTTTCAGATTTAAGAAAACTAAGGTTCTTTTTAGTGCTTTTATTTTCTATTCTTAATGATTTACTAACATCAAATAGTTCATTAAAAGCTTCTTGTAAATCGAAATTTACCTCGTTGTCTGAGTCGCTTCCACTTTCGCTGTCGCTATCACTTCCTCTGGCCATGAAACCAAAGCAAGTGATTTCTTCTTCTATAAACTTTTCTTCTTCTTCTTCCTCCGAACTCAAATCGTCTCAAGTGGCATGGAATGCCTTCTTAGAATTCTTCTCCTTTTCCTTCTTCTTCTCCTTTTGAGAAGAGGGCATTCTGGTCGCAGATACCCTTTCTCGTTGCAATGGTAGCAACGTCTCGGCCTCTCCTTCTTCTCCTTATTCTTTGATTCCCTACACAACTTGGAAAACTTTTTAAGTAAAATTTTAAAGTCTTCATCGTCGGAACTTACCTCGCTATCCGACGCAGCTTTGAAGGCGAGAGTCTTCTTCGGTTTTGGCTCTGGTGTATCCTTCTTCTGCTTCAACTTTGTCTCGTAGGCCATAAGATTGCCTAGGAGATCTTCCATGTTGAGCTCCTCCACTTCGTTTGTCTCCTCGATGGCGGTGACTTTCTGTTCCCACTCGATCCGAGGGAACGAAGAAGCTTCCCTTGAAGCTCCCCCTTGATGAAAGTCTTCCCTGAAGCTTTCAAATTGTTTACTATGAGAGTGAGCCTAGTGTTCATCTCACTTAAAGTTTCGTTAGATTTAATGGAAAAAGACTCAAACTCTTGTGAAAATAAATTGAGTTTAGAAGTTTTTACCTTAGAGGTACCTTTATGAGTCACCTCGAGTGTGTACCAAATCTCGTATGCGGTGGCGCATTGCGAGATTCTATTGAACTCCTCCGGGCTGAGCACGTAGTACAACAAGTTCATAGCTTTCGCGTTGAGTGAGAGTTCTCGAATCTGCTGCTGTGAGTAGCCTGTGGCGGGTCTCTCAATGGTCCCATATTGTAAAGTCGGTGGCTTGAAGCCATGTCTTCATCCGTAGCTTCCAGTAGCTATAGTTGTTCCCGTCGAAATAGGGTGGTCAAATGGTGGACTGCCCCTCGGAAATCCTCCTCGTGGACATGCTCCCCTCCATAGGATCTTCGCCGGTGTGTAACGCCGATAACACGAAACCTGCTCTGATATCAATTGTAGATTCCCTACTAGGAGGGCGTGACGTAATAAATTGCGAAAATATAATATAAAACAATCTTACAAAATTCAATCAAACAATGTACACAATTACTTTTAGGTGGAAACCCAAACTGGGTGAAAACCACCACCTAACCCTCTCAAGTTAGGATTTTCCGATCAACCAAGTTGATCAAATCCACTAATCGAATCACTTAAACGAGGGTGATTCAACCTCAATTACAACCACGCTACTTTATACAAGGGTAGCATACCTCAAACCCCTTCTCTTCACGAGAAGGATTTTGTCCCACGAAGGAGACAGGAATTTGCTAAGCGAATACCCAACCAAAGAACAAAGTAAAATAACAAATATAGTCCTATAGAGCCAACAAAGATTTAAACCTAGCTTCTATAGGAATTAGGAAACTTTCCTTTGATGGAAGTGCGTCGAATCGATGACGCGAGTGCGTAAGCTACACAATGGCAAAATGTCACTCTCATGAACTACAGCGGGAGAGCGGGTGCGCAAAAGCTTGATGCTCTCAAGATGGAGAACTTGAGCTTGGAGAGCAAGAGCTTTTCTTGGATACAAAAGAGTAGAAAGAATGTTGCTTAGGTGTGTCTTGGTGTGTATTGGTGTGCAAGAGGTTCTCCTCTATTTATAGAGGCCTTAGGAAGGCTTTGGAAGGCTTTGGAAAGCTTCCATAGCCGTTGGGTGCAAAGCCCAAGAGAATCGGCCGAAATCAGGAACAATCATTGCACTAACAGGGTTATCAGGCGTCTGATCCTGGCATCAAACGTCTGGAAAACTAGTTTAAGACGTCTGGGAACAAAGTTAGACGTCTGATTTTAGGCGAGTTTTTTCCTGACTTGAATCAGATTTAAATAGGGTTCTAGTGCAAGTCCATCAGACGACATATAAGACGTCTGGCACAATGTCTGGACATCTAGAAACCTACTTTTCTGCGGAAATGGATTTCCAAGAGAGTGCAACGGCTAGAAAATCTCTGAGAAGAGATTTTCGGGTCAGCAGAGGTAAAACGGTCATTTATCACACGTCTGGAAAGGCTTAAGGACGTCTGATAAGGCTCTAACGGTCATATCCTTCAACGTTTGTTAAGCCAGCCAACGGTCCACTAATTGGACGTCTGGCAAAAACATCAGACTTCTTCTAAAATGTCTGGTCTAAGGTCTGGACGTCTGATTTCATCAGACAGAACTAACTAAGTCCAACCTAAATGTTATCACACGTCTGAATCAACAGTCAGACGTCTTAAAAGTCATTATCAGACGTCTGTTTTTGGAATTAGACATCTGAAAAGGTTGTTTGAACCCTATATTGATTTTCTAAGTTCTCTACAGAAAACCTAAGTATCCTAAGGTTTTGCCGGTGTTTCTAGGACTATTGTTAGGGTACTTTGAGGCTCTTTAACATGATGTTCTAAGGAACAAAAAGAGCAAGGAAATAAAGACAAAAGTACATGAAAGAAATAAATAGAATTCTATCATATTCTTCTTGTCCTTCCATCTTCAATCTATCGCTTCTCGCGAATCTCCTCTGTTCTCCATCAAGCTCCTCCAATTCGTCCTGGATGCGAGCTCGAACTCCATCTAATCACGTCTCCATTTGCAATTGACCTGAAATCTAATACTCCAAGTGCAAATGTTAAATAACACGTGTTTTGTTATCATCAAAGTAAATGATCGCGATGCTCTAGTACCAACACTTGAGTCCTAATAAGGGTATAAGTTTAAAGAGAGAGTGAGTAGGATTATGAGTCTTTTAACGTGTCTATAAATAGTGGGCAGAGCCTACAAACTATGCAACACTTATCAGAGAGAGAGGAGAGAGAACAAGAGACAAGCGAGTTGTATTCTGAATTTCTTTATAATATAAGTTTTCTTTTCTCCATTAGTCATGAGAGGTGATCGATCTCCATTAATCATGAGTTCATATTTCATGCATGCTGTGCAATTTTTGTTTGTCATTCCGCTATACCCAACAACTAGTATCAGAGCCAACATTCATGATTGAGGGGTTGATAATTGGGCATAGGGCGGAAGCCATTGAAGGTGGCCGTGGGGGTTGCTAAAACCTAATAACCATCATAGAAGAAGGCTGCAGCGATGGCCTTATCATAGGAGAAGATTACAGTGCTGTATGCTAGTACAGTCTTCGTCATTTTTTAGGCAATCTTTGGAGATCATGTTCGATCAGAGGTGCTTGAACACTTGAAGGCTGCAAGATTACTACCTTCACAGATATGATGGCAAAATTTATCTCGAAGGGAACATCATTCTCCATGGAACCCTTCAATAGGAAGAACAATTTCACCTTGTGACAGCAGCAGGTGAAAAATCTCTTCACCTTGAAGAAGCCAGAGAATTTGACAGATGAAGAGTGGTAAGAGAAAAGAGATCTTGCAAGCAATACAATATAGTTGGTTTTATAAGGCAACACCCTTCGCAAGGTCATTACTAGATGATCTGGTTGATATTTGGGAAAAGCTTGAGAATAGATACAAGTTCAAGTCTTTGACAAGTAGGCTATTACTGAAAAAGAGGTTGTATGGTCCAAAAAGGGACTAGATTGGAGGAGCACTTGGACAAATTCAACAAGATCAATATGGATGTTGTCACCCTTGAGGAAAAGACCGAGAAAGGGGAGACAACTCTTAAGGAAAAGGGCAAAGCTTTGATCTTATTGAGTTCACTTCCACCCTCCTTCAACCATATAGTGACAGCATTGCTTTATGGGAAGGAGACAATTACGTTGGACGAGACTGTTACCTCACTATTGATAAATGAGTTGCAATAGAAGGTTGTAGGCAAAGCAACATTCGGAGATGATAATGCTTTGATTGCTGAGAGTAATCGAAGAAGATCAAAGGGTAAGACAGGCAGAGACAATCTAACTCACACAGACCCTATACATGCTTCTATTATGATGAGGAGGGTCACATGATAGCTAACTGTCTGAGACGTGAGGAAGATGAAAAGCTAAAGAACAAGATGAAGAAAATCCAAGGGAAGAAGAAGTCTGATGTTGGTTTAGACTTAGATGACTCCATGTTTTCTACCTTGTTGGAAGGGGACATGGTAGCTTGCTTGTAACGACCCGATTCTTGAGTCTCTATGAGACACGAGAATCGGACCGACTCGACTAATCCCAAGACCTAGTCGTCCAACGAGGAAGTAACCAAAAGAGCAGTAAAATAAACCACATTCAACATGAAATATAACTAGCAGTAACAAAATACAGTAGTAAGAAAAGAACTACTACAGCATGTACCACCACAACATTAGAACAACATTCATAACATAACAAGAACTACGAGTAAAGAAAAGTACAGAGAGTAACAAAAACTACTCACTACAGTGAAACAAAAAGGGCACACAAGAACAGTGGTAACTCTACTGGACCCTACTCGGCCCAGTGTCTTCTGCAGCCGCTGACCCTGGCTGCTCAACACCTAGTCCTAAAAAGTAATGAGTGTAACACGTCAGCAAAACGCTGAGTAGAGTGGAAACTAAACTAAAGAAGCAGTAAACTGTACAGTAGCTGTTGTATTCTCATTCTTCCTTTATTTACGTCTTTCTATTGTTTTACAATTTATCTATTTCTCAGATCCTTCACTTGATCTCGAATGTTCCTCGTGGGAACGATCTTGATTGCAGTCTTTTCCGAACAGTAGAAGTAACACGTGGTGCTCTCCTGGCCGGGAGAGTCCCCCGTGGTGATCCTACTCTCAGTCAACCACCCCAAGGTCACTGACAGACGTAACGGTGACTACGGCATGCGCGGTAAACGCACGGGTAGCTACCCCGCACTGGCACGCGGTCAGTCGTTTCCGTTAACGGGTGCGCCCAAAGCACAGCACGGAACCAGTATAGGGCAGCGCCCTCTCAGGGGTCCAACCCCTCCACAGTAACCAAACAGGGGCCTTGCCCCTCCACAGTCCGCACACCCTCGCCTGACTACCCTGGTTTGCCCAGTGGGCCTAGCAAGTCGGTGTAGGTGAGCTAGCAGAACCCCGAGGCCCGTGGGGTAGTTAGTACTCGTCCTACACTAGTAGCTCTCCTCGGTACTGTGTACACGAGGGCCAACAAGTCGGTACAAAGTGGCCAGACCTAACCCTGGGTCCCTGGGGCGGCTGGCTCTGCTCTGCACTAAGCAGGTAACAGGTGCTTCCCCTGGTACTACGTACCCAAGAGACAACGCACCTCCACATCTTTCTTTCTCAGTTCCATTTCATTCTCTTTCCAGGAGTTCTACTCCTAATTCCCCGTAGGGTTCCAGCTCTTTCAACTCAGCACATTCAGGTTTCACCTTTCCAGTTTCACGTTCATACAACCCATATTCTCAATCGTGTTCATTTATTCATAACAGGCAGCTGTTAAACCAATTTACAGGCAGCTATTATTTCCTTTCCACATTTTCCAAGACTGCAATATGTATATTCATTTCGCTAGTTTTCCAGTCCTAGGATTCATGCCGTACCCTAGGATCTATCATTCAATCTAGTTTTCCAGCCCTAGGATTCATGCAATACCCTAGGATCTATCATTCAATCTGGTTTCTCATTCCTAGGATTCATGCAATGCCCTAGGTTCTATTAATTGTTCCATAATTGTAACAAATTATGTTAATAATTTCTAAAGCCACTTTACCAGTTACAACAGAAGTACTGGGGGCGTGGTCGAAAATCCCGCGCGCCTCCGCAACCCCCGAGACTGCAATGGAACGGGATCCTAACACAAGGATCTAACACAAGAAGTTTCTCAGAACAGTATATAATTACTGTAAACAGGTAGAGGATTTTATTCCGAAAAGAACGCAACTCAAAATGCGGAAAACGGACTCCGAACGGGCCCTAAACGGGTCGAAAACGACGAAACAGTCCAAAATTAGACGTCTGGAACCTCTTCCAGACGTCTTAAAAAGTGGATCAGAGGATACCTTTGTTCTGCGTAGTCTCTCAAACGTCCAGAAGCCTGCGGGGGCTTCTGGCCTAGTTCCCAGACGTCCGATGGTCACCCCGGACGTCTGGAAGTCCTTCCAGTCATCGGGCACTACGGCCAGACGTCTGATTCGCGTTGGATGCGAATCTCAGCACCTGCGTGTACCTACTCATCGTTCTCAGTACAACAATCGCAGAAAAGGACGAAGGACGAAAAATAACTTACTTGCCAGACTTCTAGATAGTCCTCCAGACGTCTTCACCGTCGTCTAGTTGGAATCCCAGACGTCGGATTCTGAAAAAACTTCCAGAATCAGAGCTCGACACGCTCTCTACCCGCGACGCACTGCCGCGCCGCGCCTCGTCCGCCTGCTGCTCGAGCTGCAGCAGCCCTCCCACGTCACTCCGCGCCCGCTGCTCCCCCGCCAGCCGGCTCCAGCTGCCCCGGCAAGCTCGAGCCCTCATGGCCGAGCGTCTCCTCCCTCGCGCAACACCTCCTCCCGCAACTCGCTGCGGCTGCCGCTACCGCCGCTCGCTCGCGCTCGCACTCGCACTCCTGCTGGAAGAAGAAGAAGAAGGGAGCGGAGGAGATGAGAGTGAGGGAGAGGGAGAGGGCCCTTTTAAAGCCGCGCGGGGAGAGAGAGAGAGTGAGGGGGAGGCAGTGTTGCGCCTGCGGAGGAGAGAGGGGAAAAGAGGTGTCGCAGGTCTGCGCTCGTAGGCACGCAGACGAAATTGCGCGTGCCACAGAAAACAAAATCCCAGACGTCTGGAAGGGGTTCCAGACGTCTGGGCCACCTCCCAAAAGTCTTAAAAGACGTCTTGAAGCCGCGTTCGTAACATTGTTCAAGGACAAAAGAGAAGTCAAATTTAGGATGATTGTTATATTCAACAAGTTTAGATCACATGTGTTCATCTAGGGAGCAGTTCAATAATTATCAAGCATGCAATGAAGGAAGCACAGTCAGATTGATAGGTGGGAAGGTTCATAATATCACAAGAGTAGGATCAATGCAATTCTACATGTTTGATGCGAAGGTGAGAACTCTGCAATGTGTCAAACATTTGCAATCACCAAGAATAATATGATTTTGTTGGAAACTCTAGAATCTGAGGGGCACCAGATCTCTCTTGAAGATAGAGTTCCCAAAATTAGTGGAGGAATATGCATGCTGATGCATGGAAGAAGGATGTTAACTAGGGTGTACAAACTTGAGAGAAGAATTATGACAAATGATAAAGCTCCAATTATTCCCCAGGTGAGTAGTACAAGAAGAGAGTCGTTAATCGTCACCATTTCTGTTGCAGGAGTGTGCAAGAAGAACCAAGTGAAATTCTCTTTAGATGAGGACAGCAACATATTCTCTACTCAAGAGAGATAGATAATGCCACATCAATCGATGTGGTGATGCTAAGCTACACACATGCCTCTAGGTAGGCATTGCATCCAATGGTAGTTGGAACCTTGCAAGAGAGGACCTGTAGATAAAGATGTACCAATGCAACTCTCGTTCAATGGAGTTCAGGTCAAGAAAGAGATCATTAAGATTGGGACTATTCCTATTACTTTATTTTTTTGTTTGACTTGATTTTCATGTAATTGGGAGTTTTAATAGGTTTAAGATTCTTAAGTCTCAACATGAGTATGAGTTTGAAATTGTATTTAGCAATAGAATTTCTCATGGCATTACGAGTTTTGCATTCTATTTATAAATAAGGGACGGAGCCTACAAACTTAGCAACATCAATTAAAGAGACAAGGGAAAAAAAAGCGAGAGATTAGAAAGTTGTACTTTGTTTCTTTACGGTGAAAGTTTTCTTTTTCTCCAATGGTTGCGAGAGGCCATCGGTTACTGTTAAATCATGCATTAATATTTCATGCATGTCATGCCATTTTTGTTCATGGGTTTCTTTAACTAATAAAGCAATGTGGGCAATTCACAAGTTGTCACCCACCCACCCGCCCCCACCTTGCAATACCAAGATAGTTAACAAAAATGAAGCTACGAAAATAGCAAAAATAATCTAACAAAACATTCCCTGCCTACGTGAAAGATTGATTGATTAGGCGGAGGCACAATCCTAAAGGACAAGAAGGCCTAAGAAGAATGTGGTAAAGGCTCTATTTATAAAGTTGAGTGGTAATAAGTTTGAGATATATCCGTTAGGCAGGTAAATTAATATTTAATGCAACCATATCTTCTTGATCGAGCGAATTCTGCAAATTAGAATGGTTATGAACATATTGGTCTACTTTAAGTTGGATTGATACATACGTCCAGCAGTGTACCAAGCAAAAGGTGAACACACTGTCGTGATTGAGGACATTACGAACCTAAACGTCATAAGATGCAAATTCCAGGAGCAAACTGCAAAATTCGCCAAACGCAGGGCCTGGGCGCCACTCGATAGGAAGGCCTTACTGGAAGCGGCCCCATCCCAACCCGCCTAGCTGTAAACACCTGCCCTTCCCGTCCCCTCCACTCCACGGGCAGCATCTGCCTGCCCGCCTCATCACCACCCCTCTATAAACACCCCCCAACCCCACCCAACCTTTTCCACCTCCCTCCAGCACACCCCCGCCGTGCTGCCGCCCGCAACACCCCCAACCCCCACTTCCCCCACCACACACACACACACACCCGCGCGCGCGCGCACTCCGTAACTGCTCCCCGTCGAGATCCCAACAATGGCGCCCTCTCCTCTCCTCTGCCTCCTCCTCCTCATGGCGATGGCACTCCTCTCCTCTGCTCTCGCCTCCGAGGCCCCCGCCCCGAGCCCCGTCTCCGCTGCCTCCCACTCTTTCCCCGCCCTCGCCACCCCCGTCGCTGCCCTCGTCGCCCTCCTCCTCGCCTCCCTCCGCCACTGATCCCCCCGTTCCCACGGTTATGCAGATGCCCCCCTCTCCGCAGCTTCCTCCTCCTCTTGTCCGGCGCGCCTCTTTCTCAGGAGTAATAACCTCGTGTCATGTGTGGATCTTCACCATATATCTGCTTGTTTCTCTAGCTATATATACGTGTGATTCGTCTGCATTAATTTCCGGTTGTTTCTACTATAGATCGTCGTCACCGTGTGCTTCTTTAGCTGATATGTGATTTCCTTTTTGTAACGCATTCGGATTCAGCTGTCGCAATCGTACTGTTTGTTTTCCGGAGCTCTCCCTTGATATGCCTTCGTTATCTCGTTCATATCCTTCTCTTTCTCTTTTGTGATCGGATTCCGTTGCGCGTCGTGGCTTGTGGGTCGACGCGCGGGCCGTTTTCGGGGACGTGCGCCATGGGACGTGGCACGGGGCGGTGAGGTGACCGGGGTGGTGAGGTGACCGTGGAAGTGATGATTTTGGTTATTTCAAATCGAAAATAACGACTTTTGGAAGAGGGGAGAGGAGTCCGGCAGTTAGGGCATCGGGTTGTTATTCGTGACGCACACATGACTAGGGCGTTAATCGTAGATAAATGTGATTCGAACATGCAGATCGTGAGGTTCAGCTAAATCGCTTACACGAAACTTAACCTCGAGTTTTACATTATAGCACTGTCTATAACGTGAGACTTCTCGCTTTCATTAGAGCGCTATGTTGCAAGGTGATTGCGACTTTGGAGAATATAATAAATCTAGTGGACGAGGCAACTCATCGTTCTAGGATGTCTGTTATATTTACGAGGTGCGTTTGCGACGGCAATGTGATGCATGTGGTAGATGATGTACGTTTGTTTTTGATAATCTTGAATCCCATGTGGACAAACCAGAGGAAATTGACCATCCCCCGCTTAGTAACTTCTTAGGTAATACAGGGAAATTAACATCTTTCCTACCACCTATGTGGCAAAAGATATGTACATTTACCAGCGGAAGCCCTTTGTCCTGGTATTGCTGTGGAAATATACGTAAAGTAGGAGGATGACATTAGCAAATAATGCAGGTTGATAATTGACCGTAGAAGCATGGTTGCTGGGGATGATACCTATCGTATTATTAGATGGGGTCTGAGTATGAAAATGTATATTGTAATATATCTTACAATACTCATGATTTTATTCAAATAATCAATAAATTGAAAATTAAAATATATTAATTAAAAATTAAAATCAATTAAAGTAAAATTAATTTAAAATAAAAATACATCAACTGAAAATGAAAATACATCAGTATATTTTACCTTTCAGTTGATACCTATTCAAAATAATTTTTTATTAATTGAAAATCAAAATATATTAATTAAAAATAAATAACACACTTATGAAAAGGTGATTTTTTATTTAAAAAGTAATTTTCACTCACAAAGAATTAAAATACATTAATTCAAATTACTTTTTCTCAATTCCCCTAATGTCAAATGCATTATAAGCATACATTTTTTTTACTTTCTCCCTATTAGATGCTCGTCTATTATTTGATGCAAATGCGCATTGATCAATAGATATCATGAGTACCTGTTCACGAATTTACATCAACATCATTGAAAGTTTGACTTTATTTATGTTAAAAATGAATGTCGGAAATTGCTTGTTGACTCGTATATGTTGACCAACACATACTAATTGATGATCCCTCCATTAAGGTTTGGTCGCTATCTCGACGTTTATCTATCCTAAATAGTGCACTGCCTTTAGATGACGTAACTTTTGCAATTACATAGCAGTCCTTGCAAAATTAATATTCACTTACACGTGTCCTAAAAAGTTAGTATACTCACATGGATATACGTCCACTATGCTTGGGCTATATAGTAAGGTTTGATGGTAACCTTTATGGAGTCAATAACCTTTACGTCTCAAATATATTTTACTATTTAGGATCCACAGTTTATCAAGTACAATTAAGTTCATAAGCAAATCTATTTTGTTCTCAATGTTAACCTGGCTAGGCTGAGGTAAGTAGGGTTAGGGGAGGATTTTTCAAACACTTAAGTGCTAATTGAGGAATCTAGTAGCCCAATTTAAGCCATTTGACATTGAATCCCTCCTAGCTTAATGCCAAGTATAAGGAAATTCAAGCAATCTACTTAAAAAAGCTTAAATTGTATCTACAAGGCTTGATTAAACCACCCTAAGGTTAATGTCTACTTCATCTCTTTAGGGTTTCACCTTGGTTAGATGTCTTTTATGGTTTCACTTACAGGTTTACAAGTTTAAAGAACATTATTTTAAGTGAGTTATCTTCTTTAAAATCATTGCACATTATTTTTAGCATGTCATCTTCCTTAAAGGTGTTAAAGTCCAATCAAATAATGCATGCAATTACAAGAAGATCAAATAAAAAATGTGCATTATTTCCTCTATAGGTAAATAAACCCTAGAATAAATGACCTAATAACAAAAGGATTTGTTTAGTCAAGCGTTGATTTTAGGATGTGGTTATCAATTTTAAATTTAAAAGATATTATAAAGAAAATAATAATAAATGTGATAGCTCCAATCCCATCGATCAATCTAACCTGATGGGATCTAAGTCATTAAACACAATTAATAAGTTTAAATAGGATTGAAGTTACTCACATAATTATAAAACATAATATAACCAAACAAATTATCCATAAAATATTAATTAAATAAAAGTTGGAAATGTTGACCAATATAAACATGTCCACTGCTCATAACTTAGACAAAAAGAGAACTACCTAGTTGACCGAGTACAACTACTAGAAAACGGAAAGAAAAAGCTTTCTATTATAAATGGAACACTCCCAAGGTCACAAATCGTCTACTAGTGCTAAGCTAGGTCCAGCACTAATCGCTCCATATGCAGTCACTCTCAACTACTTAGCTATACCTAAGTACCAAGTTCAAGATACACATCGGCAAATACTGAGTAAAGTAATACAATGGAAAGCAAAAGGAACAAAAAGGGTAAGTACAAGCTTAATTTATTCATTTATTAACCTCCAATTTATTATTCTTTATTTTTAAGGTGTTTCAGCAAGTGTATTTCCCTCAACATTATAGTTATATCTATCACAAATCAATTTCCTCGAAAGGCATAACGAGATGTCGCTGTGATATCCCAAGAAATACAAGTACGAGGCATCCTCTTAGTTGGGAGGAAACCTTGCACTTGCCTTATGTCTTGTTCCATCTCCTCAAGATCCTAACGTAGGTAATGTGGTAGCTACATATTATAAGTTATACATACAAATGCGACATGCACTAGCTCGTAGACAGTCCTTTCCACAAGTTTGGTACATATCCTAACCATAATAGTGTATGTATGTATGTATGTATGTATGTATGTATCCATTGATGTATCCCTTCCTTGCTACTTGATTGGATAATAGGCTAGCCACAAATTCGCAGGGAGGTTAGCCCACTACTTGATTCATTCAACCAATCTAAGCCAAATAGATTTAGTATAATCATCCAATTATCCATTTCACATATTCATTTTCAATCACATTTCTTTTATTCATGCAAAATGGTTAGGTAGCTGATTATCTATAATTGACATTTAAAAGTAATCAGCTGAATCATTAATTACTAGATAAATCAAAAATCATACTTGCCATTTAATTTATCAGGTGTAAGCTTAACAATTGCTCTTTAGAGTTCACTATAGTGGTTATTAGTATTTATTTCATTCCAGGGCCAATTATCACAAGAATATAACCATTTATAATGAGGCAACTACTAATGGATCATTATTTAATCTATTTTATGAAAATTTGATAAGTCAACTAATCTCAACATCCATTTTAATTATCAATTGCATATAATATTATGGTACCCAAGAAAGAATAATCAATTACACTAACTTAATAAAAGAAGGGGATAGCATGCTAAATGATAAATTTCATGAAAGAGGGCATATCTATAAATTTTACAATGAGAGGAACACAATTACTTTACCTAATGCCATTGAGGGTTCACAATGACTCCAAAATGCACATATGAGATCACTCTCTACTGTCTAGGGGATCCTCATGCTCTGCATGCAATCTGAGAACCGACCACTAAGTTGACATGAGAACGAGTTCCAAAAATACATTTGGGATCTTTTTCCTAAATTTCACTTGGGAAAAAGTCTTAAAAAAGAGATTTAGGATTTATCATTGTGAAGTACATGTCAAGACGATTCTGATGGTTCGAACGGTACCTAGGATGTGAAAATCGAAGGTTAGAAGACCCCTGAATGAAACTAAATGCGAAATGGGATGCAAAGGCACCCACACACATTGAAACTCACACCTCACACGCACCCAACCCAGCCAGCCCACTGTTTCCATGCCCTCCTATCACACCTTCCATCTCAATCTGCAAGCCTATACGTTGACACAAGCAAGCAACTCCTCACACTCACCCACCCCACTCCCACTCAATCTCTCATTCTCTCTCTCTCCCCCCTCCTTTCTCATGTGATCTCTCTCCTCTCCCTCTCTAACTCTCTCTCTTATTTTCTTTCTCCCTTTCTCTTTTCTACTTGTCGCCTCTCTCTTCCTCTCTAGAGAATCATGCACCCAAGTCAATTAATGAAATCCTACCACCTTATTAATCCCTTTTATAGGTTCAAGAACCCTGATTAGGTTTTGGAAAAACCTAGATTAGACGAAATACCCCTTGGAGTGAGTCTACTCTCGCCTAGTCATCCAATGAACCCCTCAGCGAATGGCTCCCCTCAACGAACCCCAAGACCTAGTCATCCAATGAGAAACAACCAAATGCATACTCATTCTACAACCACACGAGTAATGTAACTAAGTAGAAAAATATATAACAGACAGTAAAAGAAATAGAACAGGAAATCACAAGGATATTACGTAATACAGTGGAAAGGTACGGTTACCGAACATAGCCATCACAATAGAAACTAATAGAATTCTAGCAAAAACAGTACGGAATGGTCACTACAAGCTACAAGTACTCACGACTAACAAATGCTCTATAGTGGAAACAGGAGAAAGACTACGACTTGGCTCGACTGGGCCCAGCGCCCTTAGCGGCCGGCGGTGCTGGCTGCTCAGATCCCTGACTTGAACATGGCTATGAACTTCGTGGTCAGCTAATGCTGAGTAGAGTAGTGGTTAAGCCATTTACATGCAATTAAACAAGAAACTAACTACACATGTATGTGTCGGTTATTATTATCATCCATTTACATTCGTCTTATTTACACGTTTCTGAGTCGAGATCTCTAACCACGATCCATAACAGTGCTTAATCTTCTTATCCCCTAAGGGAACGATCTTACTTGCAGTTTTCCCACGATGCAGGACGTACACGTAACACTCTCTTAACCGAGAGAGTCTCCCATGGTAATCCTACACTCGATCTACCACCCCGAGGTCATGGTCGTCACGTAATGGTGACTACGGCATGAGTAATAAGCGCACGGGTAGCAACCTCCGACTAGCACGCGATCAGTCGTTTCTACTAGCAGGTATGCCCAAACGTACAACACGGAACAGCATAGGGCCTTGCCCTCTTGATGGGAACACCATCATGAGCCCTAACAAGCTCATGTTGACCCAATTAAGTCAATAAATGCTCCTACATAACCATAATTAATTGCATAACCATTTTAAGAGAAAAATAAGAAACTAAGGGTAAAACTATAATTTTACCAGCTTATCATGAATGCAGTACAACCACGGGTTTTCTCAAGGGCTGAATAAAGGTCAAATGGTCTTGATAGGATAATAAGTGGGTCAGACAGAAAAGGGTTTGTGTATGTTTTAAGAATTAAATGATTTTTGAAACCCTAAAAATAGACTCACTTAATTAACCAAGGTTCTGGTCAAGATAAAATTCACCTAAACCCTCTAAAAATAATAGAAAAATATTCTCTAGGGTTTAGTACCTTCAATTTGGTTATCAGAACCCATCTTGACCTAAAATGTAGTCTTAGATAGATATTTACCCTAATTTTGGTTTTTGCATAAATTACCCAGTCAAACGTGATCAAAACCAAAATCTAATTTCACCATTGGATTCCTTAGGTCCAAATTAGGTTTGTACCAAAATTTGAACACAAGGAGAATTTTTCTTGACCTAGTTTACAAATTGGTCATGTCTGATTACATTTGTACCCCCAACTTTCAAAAATCCTTGCATACAACCCCCTAACTTCTTCATCGTCTTCACAATTAGGTCCCTCCTCCATTATCGCGGAGAAAACCTACTCCGACGACCTTTGACAGGAGATTTCTACTTGATTGCTTGGAGAATCCCTTCCAAAATTGGAAGAAAGATTCTTTGAGGAATCCTCTCCAGTTTGAACCTGTCCAGATGCTCTGATTCTTTCCCAATCTCCCATACAAATGCATGAGAGATTTGTGTATCCAAAAAGCTCTTAAATCCGGAAACCTTCCAAGCTTGGGAAGCTTGCTTCCCAAGCTCTAACCGCTCCTTAGAACCCTTTATAAGGACCCTCAGAGCTCCCTGAATTCCCCACGCTCAAAATTAGCCGTGAATCCCTCTCAAATTCCTCTCTCCTTCATGGCCAAAGGCTCCTCGACGTTCGGAAATCCCCTCTACCCTTTCTTATCATCCGTCTGCCCTAACAGCGGTGGATTCATCCTCCATGTTCTTCTCCACGTCTCGCCATAACAGCAAACACTCATTCCCCTTCGTCCTCGCCATCTCTACCTCACTGGAGCCGCCTTCATCTTCGGCGTCAGCCACACCACATCCGACACCATCGCTGCCCAATTCGTCCACTTACCTCCTAGCTAAGTCCCCTATCCCCTCTACTTTGTTTCCTCACTTACCCTACTTCAAATCGACCACAGACGCTTCTCCGCAACTCCATCTCCTCCATCTCTGGCCACCCCCTCCGGCGAGCCCATCCCACCTCCACAAACCACCAAAACCCTCGCCGACCATCGCAAAACCTTTTCCACACCTCACTAATCATTTCCCCTCTCTTCATTCACTTCTCCACCCACTCACACACACCCCCGAACACACACACTCGCATGCACACATTTTGACCTAGCTACTCATTCACAGCCACTGTCGCTCCACGCCACCACCTCCATCATGTTCACAATGCTCCAGCAATACCCCTGAACGTCCTAACGTGTCCAAGAGGCCGATTTACTTATTTCAAGTGTACGCCCTGTCCGCCATTGGTGAGCAAGCTTCGAGCTTGCCTGAAGCTCACTCCAGGTGACCCTATCCTAGGTTGAAGTCCCAGGTTGTGCGAAAGTGCCTTGCACATGAGCCCAGGTCCTCAATTGAAGACGCAAGCCTCAGTAGCTGCTGCAATTGGAAGGAAATCCCCTGTTGCAAACGCGCGAAGAAGGAGGGGCGCAGATAGTCCCACATCGGAAACTGTTGAAACCGTGCACCCGCATAAATTAAAAACGTGACAGTAGCTGTTCTCCTCAAGTTCATGAGGTGAGGTCCCTCTCACCCGCTCACCCGGCCTCGTCCGCGACACCTACCTGCGGATCTGGTCGACCTGATTACTCGCCTGACCTACACTCCTCGCTCACCACCGCACGCTGGTGAGCCTGGACCCGGGTACACGCCTAACCCGATAACCCAGATACCCTATGGCTCTGGGAGAGCGAATCCTAAGAGAGAAAAAGAGAGGAAAGTTGCACGGGTAGGGGGAGGTTTTGCTGCAGGGACCTTCGGCTGACACTTAGACAGATTCTGAAGAGGAAGATCAGAGAAGGAAGAAGAGGAGAAGGAGGCCTGAGTAGAAGCTGAAGAAGAAGAGGATGATCGTAGAGTCAAAGAGGAAGCAGCTAAAGGTAGAAGAAGAAGTAAAGGCTCGAAGAGAAGAAGAAAGGAAGAGAAGGTCATAACTGAAGCAGAGAAAGGAAGAATCAGAGAAAGTAGAGAAATAGAAGAAGAAAGGAAGAATCAGAGAAAGAGAAGAAAAAAATCTTAGCATACATATACATTGAGTTCTTTAGTGATATTTTAGGAGTATTTAGTGATCTAAATCACCATTTTACTCCCATAGTTTTGCACATCGATTCTGATATTATTGCAAATTCTTTTAAGTTTGAATTATGATCTTGATTTCTAAATCCCATATAGCTCCCTGTGTTCAACCTCGGAACTTTTTCGAGTAATAAAAATTATATTTATTTTCAAAGCGATTTCGACTATACTACAACGTTTCATTTAAAACATCGATCTCGCAAGAACCAAACATTTTGGCGTCGTTGCCGGGGAGTAATAGGCAATTTAGAATTCTTAATTACAATTCCTGATTCGGTACTAACTTGCTATATCACTTTTGCTGTGGTTGTTTCAGGGAGAACATACATTGAAGAAAGTACAGTCGCACATCAAACACGCCAGGGGCAGGTAAATTCTGATTAACCTCTCTCTTAAGCCCCTCATTCTGAAAAGGTTAAAAAGGATAAAATCAATCAGGGCTACTTGCTTTCCATTCTTAGATAATTCATCAAGTTGCCTGATTTGATTTCAACAACGAAACCTAATTTGAGCACCCACTTAAGATAACTAGGGCTATCACATTCTTGTTTGAGTTCTAGATACCATATTTGGCAAACTAAATTGGACCAAAACAAGAGCTAAGTAAGGATTCCAAGTTAAGGTTTTAGAGACACACTTACATAATCAAGAACTGATCTTTCCCAAACAATGTGTGCCTAAGCCTTGGTTGAATTGATCTATTCAAGCAAACCCTAAAAATCAAGCTCTTAATCTCACTTGAATCCTAAAAGAGGGACTTAAAACTTCTCAAAGGACAAATAGGTGAAGTTAACCCACCTTGCTTGGGTCAACCAATCTTCAAATTAGGTTACTTTTTGCACTCAATACATCTTAAAAGTTCAAGTGAAATCTTAAGCACATTTGCTCTTAATTAAAACTGGTAGACTTAAGAGGTCAAGTCCCCATTCTGGTCTACCTGGAACATTAGTGACAAGAGAGGTTGGGTGGGGGAAACCCTGTAACCCGTGGGGGCACTCTACCGTGTAGGGGTCTTTGTAGGACTCTCTCTCTCTGGCTACCCAGGTAATTCTTAGGTGGACAGCTTTTTGACTAAGGGGTATCATCCACCCCGAACCTCTATAGTCATCCAAAATTTTTAGGTGTCTTGATTGGGTCCATCACATTCTATTCTCATCCAGTCCATCGGTGCATGTTTGGTAGGAGGTCCTTAAGACCATCCTTGAGGCCTCCTATAGTCATTCACTCCCGTCGAGGCTAGGGCTTGACTTCCGTGTTCGTGCAGCAACCCCATTACATAGACATCTCTTCTAATTCATCTAAGCCTAATTCTCCTTCATCCATCATCATGGCACAACTCGTAGAAGAAGAGAATAACCTTGAGAATCAACTTCAGCGCCTTAATGATTTATTCCAAGCCTTTGTGAATCAACCACAGCGTCCTACAATGCGAGATCATTACAATCCTGCTGCGCTGGCGATCGAACCTCGAGTCCAAATCTCGGCTAGAGGTCCTGATACTGAACTCAAGCCCAACATGATTCATGTTATTCCGAAATTTCATGGGCTCAATTCCAAGAATCCTTTCCAACACATTAAATAGCTCAAGCATCTGGCCCAGACCTCAGGTCAGATGTTCAAAATTGAGATATTCTTCTCATGAAAATGTTCTCCTTCTCTCTCATGGACAAAGCAACTCACTGGTATCAGACTCAAACGCGTCTAATCAACACATGGGTTGAACTACAATCCGAGTTTCTGAAAAAGTTCTTCCCAGTTGGTCGGATGAATACTTTACGACACCAAATCACACATTTCACACAACAGTCTGGAGAACCACTTCATGAGGCATGGGATTGTTTCCTGGATCTCATGCGAAAGTGCCCCCATCACAGAGTTCCTAAATGGGAACAAGTCCTATCTTTTGCCCAAGAACTCCATGAAGATATCCGATTATTCGTTAATGCAGCTTGCGGAGGAAATATCATGGGTCAACACGAGGACACTGTGTGGGAGATTCTCGAGAATATGTGCGACAACTCCATCAATAATGACTCCATGGGCATATTCGACCGGCGAATGCCCGCTCATCGACGAATCCAGGGGGCACATGAGACGCAGGGCCTGTCCTCTTCTATCGACTTGGAACTAATGGCCAGTCATTCGGACAAGGTCTCTATTATTGAGAAGAAGGTGGATGAGCTAACTCGACATCTTCAGCGAGCCACCTCTACACAAAACGCGTTTCGCACAACCACCCTTTGGAAGGGAAGCTGTGCATAACATCTATCACCAATCTTCTCAGGGGATGGACTCGTATCCACCCCCGTCTGACTCTAGGATCGGAGGAAACTCTGAACCAGCCTATTCTAATTGGGGGAACTCTGAACCCTCATATTTTGACTTTTCTGAGGTTCCTCAGACCTGCGAAGACCTCAACGTCATCCAGAATGACCCATTCTCTAATACCTATAACTCTAGATGGAGAAATCATCCTAATTTCATGTGGGTGGGAAATAATCAGAATCAGAGACCACCATATCAGCCCCGTCCACAAGCTCCTCGTCCATATCAGCCGCCTCAGCCTCGGCCCAACCCCACCTATCAATCTAGGCCAACTTAGACAGATCAAATGACTCTTATCCTTCAGACTTTGGCTAACATTCAAAAAATGAATGCAGCTATGCAAAAATAGCGCAGAGAAGAGATCACAAAGGTTTGCAATCAACTCTCCCAAATGGAAAATTCCTGCCAACCTGGTACACTCCCTTCGCAACCTCTACCTAATCCAAATAACGTGCCAAACCAGAGGCGCGTTGTGAACCCAAATCCGAGCCAAGCCCACATGGTTTATCAAGCCCCTTCTGCTCCATCACTCGACAGGATGGAAGCTTCGACATCGTACTCAGGATTTCAGCAGCAGCCACCTATTTTACCTACGCCAAACCAAAACCAAGCAGGACTGAATTCAGTTACGACCCATAGTGGCAAAGCAACATAGGACTCACCTTACCCAAGCCACTTTCAGCCTGGTAGTAACCCAAATCCAAGGATAGTCATCCAGGATACCCCAGTCCCAGGTCAAGAACCTAGACCTATTCCAGAGGAACCATCTAAGGTTCCATTTCCCGAGGCCTTGACCAAGGGAAAGGGGACAACCAAACCCGTGGCACCTGAAGAGGATCCGATCAAGCTCTTTGAACAGGTCCATATAAACATCCCCTTGATGGATGCAATTCGCCACGTACCATCTTACACACGATTTCTGAAAGACATGTGTACACCTAAGCATAAGCCGCGAACCAAAAGTGGGAGCCCAATCGTATTATTGGAGCAAGCCAGCTCCATCATTTTGAGTAGACTCCCACCTAAGGCAAAAGACCCAGGTACTCCCCTGATTTCCTATATAATTGGTGATATCCAATTTGATAAAGCATTATTGGATCTAGGAGCCTCCATAAACCTAATACCTACATCCCTACTTGACCATCTTGAGGAATCTAAGCTAAAACCAACAGAGGTGACATAACAGTTGGCACATCGATCTATTAAGTCACCTAAAGGAGTTCTTGAGGATGTCATTGTTAGGGTTCGGGACTTCTATTTCCTGGTGGATTTCGTAGTCTTAGATATGGATGCTCCAAAAAATTTGAGAAACACACCAATCATACTAGGGAGACCCTTTTTGGCCACTGCTAAGGCCAACATTAATTGTGAGGAGGGCCAAATTGAACTAAAATTTGGGAACCAAACACTAAAGATCGACATCTTTAAGGTCCAACAAGGGATTAAATGCAAAGTTATAGAACAAATATGTGATATCGAGGTTGTGGTTGACGATTAGTATATTGAGGAAAACTTGACTACTTCTGATCAACCACTATAGGATCAAAACCTGCAATTAGAAGAGTCTGAACTCAACCTAGACACACCCATAGCTCCCTCTCTTGCTCCTGACACCCACCCCGAACCACCCGTTGCTGCTAATAACGCTGTTTTGGAATTAAAGCCTCTTCCCGATCATCTAAAGTACGTCATTTTGGGTTCCAATCAGATGTTTCCTGTGATTATCAACTCTAGACTCACACCTGATCAGGAATCCCGTCTGATTTCTATTCTCCAACAAAAACGAAGAGCCATTGGATGGACTCTCAATGATTTGACTGGCATTAGCCCCTCTTACTGCACACACCGCATTTATACTGAAGACAGCACACGACCTTCTCATGAAATGCAGAGACGTCTGAATCCTAATCTACAGGAGGTCGTGAAAAAGGAGATTATTAAGCGGTTAGATGATGGGATCTTCTATCCGATTTCCGACAGTCGGTGGGTGAGTCCAATCCAGGTTGTGCCTAAGAAGGCAGGACTCACCGTGATCATGACTAAGATCGGAGAAATCATACCGACCCGTGTAACAAATTCGTGGAGAGTCTGCATTGATTACAGAAGACTCAATACCTCCATAAAGAAGGATCATTTCCCACTACCGTTTATTGATCAAATCCTCGAAAAACTAGTGCGAAATAGATTCTTCTGCTTTTTGGACGGGTACTACAATTATAACCAGGTGGCAATCCATCCTGAAGACCAAGAGAAGACCACTTTCACCTGCCCCTTTGGGACATATGCATTCCTAAGGATGCCTTTCGATCTCTGCAATACAACCCTACTTTTCAGCAATGCACGCTTGCCATATTCTCAGATAAGATAGGTGATTATCTGGAAGTCTTCATGGATGACTTCTCAATTTATGGCGAATCATTTAACGATTGCCTCTTTCACTTGGTCCAGATCCTCAGGCGGTGCATTGACGTGAATCTGGTTCTTTCCTAGGAAAAGAGCCACTTCATGGTGCCTAAGGGAATTGTCCTGGGACATCTCATCTCCGAAAATGGCATCCAGGTTGATCGAGCCAAGGTGAATCTGATTTCCAAACTCCCTATGCCTAGCTCGATCAAAGACATCCGATCTTTCCTAGGGCACATTGATTTTTACCATCGATTCATTCCAGACTTCTCGAAGATGGTGCGCCCCTGACTAATCTACCATCTAAGGATGATCCTTTTGAAATCTCCAAGGAGTGCACTTAAGCATTTGAGATCCTACGTGATTAAGCTACCCAAGCTCCTATCCTACAGTCCCTTGATTGGTCTCAACCCTTTGAGATCATGTGTGACGCATCTGATTACGTTGTAGGAGCAGTACTTGGGCAGAAAATTGACGGAAAACTCGTGGTCATTTACTATGCTAGCAAGACACTTGACGAGGCTCAGCGTAACTACACAGTTACTGTGAAAGAGCTGTTAGCCGTAGGATTTGCCCTCGAAAAGCTCAGATCGTATCTTCTGGGTTCCTGTGTTATCATTTACTCTAATCACACAGCTGTGAGGCATCTCCTTGCGAAGAAGGATGCGAAATCTTGACTAATCCACTGGATCTTGCTGTTGCAAGAATTTGACCTCAAGATTCGCGACAAGGCGGAAAAACAGAACGTGGTAGCTGATCACTTGTCCCGCCTTCCTTCTGACATTATTGACCCTTTTGGACCCATTACGGAACATTTTCCTGATGAGCACCTCCTGACTATCAGTATGGGACTTCCATTGTTTGCTGATCTAGTAAACTACCTGGCATCACATCAGTTCCCGTCCAACTGGCCAAAGGCCAAGAAGGACAAATTACTTTCCAATGCCAAGTACTACTTTTTAGAAGACCCGTATCTCTTCCACATCGGTGTTGATCAAATCATCCGATGATGTGTCCCAGAAGCGGAAATTCAGGACATCTTGTCCTTCTGCCAAGACCAGGAATGCGGTGGACACTTCTCTAGTCATAAAACCACAGTAAAAGTCCTCCAGTGCGGCTTCTATTTGCCCACGATTTTCAAAGACACAATTACTGTAAGGCATGCACTCGTTGCAGATCTTAGCAACATGAACGACCATGATATGATGCCCTTACAGCCGATTCTCGTATGCAAAATCTTCGATGTTAGAGGGATTGATTTTATGGGACCCTTTCCTATTTCAGACGGCTTCGAGTACATTCTGCTCGCTGTTGACTACGTGTCCAAATGGATCGAAGCCATTCCGACCCAAACCAACGATCATAAAGTAGTTATCAAATTTATTCATCAGAACATCTTTTCTCAGTTCGGGATACCACGTGCTATAATCTCTAATGGAGGGACCCATTTCACTAATGCTCAATTCAGATCACTGATGACCAAATATGGGATGTCACATCGAATCTCTACTCCTTATCACCCCCAAACTAACGGTCTAGCTGAGCTATCGAATCAGGAAATCAAGAAAATCCTCCAGGTCACTATTCGACCTGATAGGAAAGACTGGTCATCCCGACTTCTGGAAGCTTTTTGGGATTATAGGACCACCCACAAAACCCAATTAGGCATGTCTCCCTTCAGATTGGTGTACGGGAAGGCATGCCACCTCCCCGTCAAATTGGTGCACAAAGCCTATTGGACAGTACGGAACTGCAATCTCGATCTTTCTAAGGCAAGAACCCACAGAAAGCTTCAAATGAGCAAGATCGATGAATTACGCCACAACGTATATGAGAACTTGTGAATTTACAAAAAGCGAGTTAAGGCCTTTCATGACAAGCACATATCCAGAAAGATCTTTTGCCCTGGTCAAAAAGTCCTACTCTTTGATGCCAAACTCAAACTATTCCCAGGAAAACTCAAATCAAAATGGATCGGACCTTACCTTGTCCGACGAATCTTTGGAAATGGAGCCGTTGAAATCAGTCAACTCAGCCACGATTCAGAACCTTTTGTCGTGAACAGTCAGAGACCCAAACCGTTCATTGAACTTATCGATACAAATTTAGCTGAGACATCTTTTACCCTCTATTTTCCCTGAGCTCATTGCACCCGGCTAATGGTGTAAAACTTAGCACTTAACGGGAGGCAACCTGTCATTTTGAAAAATCTGAAGCCTTTCTTGACATGTTCCTATGCTAAACTCATATTGCACTTTAGGGTTCATCCATTAGAACATTCGACCCCACCTCTGGAACACTTACTCAAGCTTGAAATCATCCGCAACAGTCATCCCGACCCATTCACCCACCCAACACCTGTTCTAATGAATAATCTAAACTGAACTCAAACCCACCTAATTTCCAATGAGGACATTGCAAATCGTAGGCATAGGGGGGTATGAAAGTGCAAAACACCGTGAAAATCACTTCACAAGAAAATGTTTCATCAAAAAAATCACATATAACAAAAAATACCAAAAAAAATAAAAAATTCTTGAAAAAGCACAAACAATGAGAGGAGAGGAAATTTTGATGGCATATCCAAATTTGAGGAGAAAAAGGGGAGGAGTTAAAAATGTCAAAAAAGGAGCACAAGTTGAAAAGAAAAGAAAAAGAGGTAGTCATTAGTGAGAAATTAAGAAATTGACTTAGTTCTAGACCATATCAAAAGAAAGAAAATGAAAAGCAAAAAGTACTAATGAAACAAAGAAGAGATTAGTAGGAATGTTGATTTTAGGCCTTTTGGACTATAATCCTAGGCTTAAAAATTCAAGTACCCGCTAAGATCTGGATAGTCCTTAAGAGGTTGGGGAAAATGCGAAGCTTAAGTATTAGGTCTAAGGCTTAAGGAGTATTCGGCCTGGTTAACTGACCTTTAGTTTGCAAGACTCAGTAACCTAAGCACCCCAATACACACACAGTCTGGTTTAGTGCGCCTAAGTATCAAAATCACACAAATGCGTTTAAATTGTTCTGAAAAAGTCACCTAGATTAAGAGCGGCTAATCAACACAAGTTGATTTGGACGAGCTCCCAGTGCGGAGAGGTGGGAAATTCCCCTCGAAGATGTGCAATAACATATCGTCTCCTCAGTGCTTGTCTCCTATGATATCTACACATCCTACCAAGGGCATGTAAGCACCCTGTGCTGGTTCAAATGCCATGGGCGGCATTATCCTAAAATGTCGATTACCAGGGTCTGGATTTAGCTACAGAACGCCATGGGCAGGATTATCTCGAAAGCTAGGGTTCTGGGGGTTGCCATGGGTGGTGCTATCTCGAAGCATCAATTGCCAGGGACCCTTTGAGGATTGATGATAGGGATTAGGAATCCGATACAGACCATGTTGTGAAGCCAATCCGAAGCTAGAAAAAAAAAGAAAAGTGAGAGAAAACTCTCCAAAAATAAAGAAAAATTCCTCTGTCTCTCTCTGACAAAAACTCACTGCAAACTGAACCAAGGCTAAAAAAAAATGTTATAAGCACAAGTGTTTTAACCGCGGAGTTCAACAAACCTTAAGTTAGTTCCTATGGGCTTTAGAAACCTTCGCGGCAGACTGAGGCTAAAGCTGGTCAGGTCTGGATCTTGGTTAGTACTTGAGTACCTCTAGGCCTACTATCGGCATTCTGACCTAATCTACAAAAGGAAGCACACATCAAAGTTTTTAAGCATCAAAAGATTTTTATGGTCTAGAATCAAAGTTAACACCTTGAAATTTTGCTAAGGGACTAGCAAAAGCTAGGCATGGGGGTATGATGCGAACACCATCATGGGTCCTAACTAGCTCATGTTGACCTAATTAAGTCAATAAATGCTCCTACATAACCATAATTCATTGCATAACCATTCTGAGAGAAAAATAAGAAACTAGGGGTAAAACTATAATTTTACCAGCTTATCATGAATGCAGTACAATCACGAGTTTTCCTAAGGGCTGAATAAAGGTCAAATGATCTTGATAGGATAATAAGTGGGCCAGACAGAAAAGGGTTTGTGTATGTTTTAAGAATTAAATAACTTTTGAAACCCTAAAAATAAACTCACTTAATTAACCATGGTTCTGGTTAGAATAAAATTCACCTAAACCCTCTAAAAATCATAGAAAAATATTCTCTAGGGTTTAGTACCTTCAATTTGGCTATTAAAACCCATCTTGACCTAAAATGAAGTCTCAAATAGATATTTACCTTAATTTAGGTTTTTCCATAAATTACCCAGTCATAACGTGGTCAAAACAAAAATCCAACTTCACCATTGGATTCCTTAGGTCAAAATTAGGTTTGTACCAAAATTTGGACCCAAGGAGAACTTGTCTTGATCTAGTTTGCAAAAAGGTCCTATCTGATTACATTTATACCCCCAACTTTCAAAAACCCTTGCATACAGGCCCAAACATCTTCATCATCTTCACAATTAGGTCCCTCTGCTATTATCACGGAGAAAACCTACTCTGGCAACCTTTGATAGAAAATTTCTCCTTGATTGCTTGGAGAATCCCTTCCAAAATTAGAAGGAAGATTCTCTGAGGAATCCTCTCCAATTTGAACCCGTCCAAATGGTCTGATTCTTTCCCAATCTGTCATGCGAAAGCATGAAAGATTTGGGTATCTAAAGAGCTCCTAAATCCGACGACCTTCACGCTTCCCAAGCTCCAACCGCCCCTTAGAACCCTTTATAAGGACCTTCAAAGCTCCCTGAATTCCCCACACTTGAAATCAGCCATGAATCCCTCTCAAATACCTCTCTCCTTCACGGCCAAAGGCTCCTCAACGTTCGGCGATCCCCTTTGCCCTTTCTCATCATCCGTCTGCCAAACCTGTGCGGATTCATCATCCCTGTTCTTCTCCGCGCCTCGCCGTACTAGCAGACGCTCGTTCCCTTCGTCATCATCATCTCTACCTCACCAGAGCTACCTTCATCTCCGGCATCGGCCACACCACATTCGATGCCACCGCTGCCCCAATTCATCCACTTACCTCCTAGCTAAGTCCCCTATCCCCTCTACTTTATTTCCGCACTTACCCTACTTCAAATCGACCACCGACGCTTCTCCGCAACTCCATCTCCGGCAAGCCCATCCCACCTCCACAGACCACCAAAACCCTCGTCGACCATTGCAAAACCTTTGCCACACCACACTGATCATTTCCCCTCTCTTCATTCACTTAACCCACTCACATGCACCCCCGAACACACCCACTCACACGCACACTGTTTGACCTAGCTACTCACTCACAGCCACTTTCACTCCACGCCACCACCTCCATTATGTTCGTCGTGCTCTAGCGATACTCCTTGAACGTCCTGATGTGGCCGAGAGGTCGTTTTACTGATTTCAGGTGTACGCCCTGTCCGCCATTGGCGAGCAAGCTTTGAGCTTGCTTAAAGCTCGCTCTAGGCGACCCTATCCCAGGTTGCGCGGAAGTACCTCATGCACGAGCCCAAGTTTTCAATTGAAGATGCAAGCCTCAGTAGCTGCTACAATTGGAAGGAAATCCCCTGCTACAAACACGCGAAGAAGGAGGAGCGCGGATAGTCCCACATCGGAAACTGTTGAAACCGCACGCCTGCATAAATTGAAAAAGTGACAGTAGTTGTTCTCAAGTTCACGAGGTGAGGTCCCTCTCACCCACTCACCCGGCCTCGTCCGCGACACCTACCCGTGGACCTGGTCGACTCGATTACCCACCTAACCTACACTCCTCGCTCACCACCGCACGCTGGTGAGCCTGGATTCGGGTACGCGCCTAACCCGATAACCCGGATACCCTGTGGCTCTGGGAGAGCGGATCCTAAGAGAGAAAAAGAGAGGAGAGTCATGCGAGTAGGGGTAGGGTTTTGCTGCAGGGACCTTCGGCTGACACTTAGCTGGATTCTGAAGAGGAAGATCAGAGAAGGAAGAAGAAGAAGAGGAGGAGGTCTGAGCAGAAGCTGAAGAAGAGGACGATCGCAGAGTCAAAGAGGAAGTAGCTAAAGGCAGAAGAAGAAGAAGTGCAGGCCTAAAGAGAAGAAGAAGAAAGGAAGAGAAGATCATAGCTGAAGCAGAGAAAGGAAGAATCAAAGAAAGCAGAGAAAGAGAAGAAGAAAAAAAGAATCAAAGAAAGAGAAGAAAAAAATCATAGCATACATATACATTGAGTTCCTTAATGATATTGCAGGAGTATTTGGTGATCTAAATCACCATTTTACTCCCATATTTTTGCACATTGATTCTGATATTATTGCAAATTCTTTTAAGTTTGAATTGTGATCTTGATTTCTAAATCTCATATAGCTCCCTGTGTTCGACATCGGAACTTTTTCGAGCAATAAAAATTATATTTATTTTCAAAGTGATTTTGATTATACTACAATTCCTCATTTAAAACATCGATCTCGCAAGAACCAAACACCTCTCAAAACAGAGGCCTCGCCCCTCATAACAGAACAGAGGTCTTGCCCCTCCATAGTCCATGTACTCTCGTCTGACTATCCCGGTTCACTCAGTGGGCCTAACAAAGAGTTGGTGTAGAGTGGCTAGTCCTAACCCCGGGCCCCATGGGGCAGGTAGCTCCCGCCCTACACTAAGTAGCTAACCCTGGTACCAAGTACGCGAGGGCCAAACAAGAGTTGGTGTAGAGTGACTAGTCCTAACCCCGGGTCTCAACCAAGGGGCGACTAACTCCCCTCTACACTAAAGGGACAGGCGCTCCCCTCGGTACAACGTACACAAGGGCCAGCTCACTTCCCATTATCAGGTTCGAACAGGCGCCCGTAGGCAACATGTTCCATGACCCGTCAGATTTTCCGTATTACTATATTCTTAATTTTCTTCTAAATTCCCAATAGGGTTCATACATAAACTTTCTTATTTCTACATCTGATTCAATAAATGCATAATAGGAAACTAAATGATTTCACAATCACGTCCATCAATTATTCAATACATAGCATGTGTTTCTACTCATGTCATGGTTCGTTACAGGCAACTCATGATTTACTACTTTCAGGAAACAAAAATTTAATCATTCATTAAATGTGCATTCATTTCTTTCAGCCCTAGGGTTCATTCCACATCCTAGGGTTCAACTAATTCTAAAGCACGTAATTTAATTATTAAATCCAGAATTAATGAGAGAACCACTCTGTAATGACCCGTACACTTTCAGCCTTTTAAGACGTCTGGAGTTTCAGTTAGACGTCTGACAAGACGTCTGGAAGAGAAATTTTTGTGCTGCGTACTGTGCTCTACATGCGGGCAGCGCGCAGAGACCATACCCTTTTTTCTCTCTCTCCCTCATCTTCCCCGAACCCTAAACCCCACGTCTTCTATTTATACCCCTTTCCGCCCTTCCTCCTCTCCACACACCACCCCCCTTCAGACCTTCAGTGAGGCGAGTGGAGGGTGAGTGAGGGAGAGAGAGGAGGAAGGAGGAGAGCTCGAGAGGAGGAGGAGGCCAAGGTTGGAGGAGCTTCGGTGGAAGCTCGACGAAGCTTGCACAGCCACCGCGGGTGCATGCGGGAGGAGGAGAAAGCTCGAGGAGGCAGCTTCCGACCTTCTGCAGCCGCGAGAGGGACGGCGGGAGCTTCGACGGGCGAGCTCTCGAAGGAGGCAGCTCGTGGGAGAAGTTCTGATACTGGGATTTTTTCCAGTATTAGAAGGCTATAGGATCATCCAGATGTCTGAAAGTACACACAGTGCTGAGGTATGTGCTTTTTCGTGGTTACGGCCATGTAGGCCTCACCGCAGGAGGGTGGTCGGGCTTGATTTGTACTTGCAGGTTTCGTACGCAAGTAAAGGCCTTTGGGAAGGTGCGTGGGATGCTTCTCCACGCACTTTTGGACGTCTGATCACCTCACCAGATGTCCGGAGGTGCTTCCAAACGACCGGAGGAATTGCCCGACTTCTGGAACTGCCTTCAGACGATCGCAAAGAAGGCCTGGATGTCTGAGGACACCGCAGGGACTTAAGGTAAGGTTATGGTACCTTTCAAAACATCTGGACTTGTTCTCAAACGTCTGATTTTGAACAGTAGGCATGTTTTTGACCCATTTGGGGGTTCAATCGGGGTCAGTTTTACGCAAACGAAGTATCTGTATTTTCCTTGCGAGTTTCTCTACGTACTAGAGACCTTTGTACACTGCTCTGAACCCTCCTTTTGTGATATATTCCCTGGTATAAGGTTTCATCCTACTGCGTGTTTGGGGCCTGTAGAGACGCCTGGTTCTGTGATTTGAGCCCCTATTACTCCTAAGTTACCTGGTAGAGTGGTTTAAATTCTGTTAATAATATTTAATAAGAATATGCTTGTGGAAATTGCCAAATGGAACCCTAGGATGTGACATGAACCCTAGGATAGAGGAATGAATGAAATGTTGAAACCGTATGATGTACTTGTATGCATGATTGAATCAAGCTGCTAGCAATTGCCTGTAATATAATTGTGAGCTGCCTGTAATTAATGAACAGTTACCTATGAAATCATCAGTTGCATGTATCGAATTATGGTAGCACGAGCTGCCTGTATATGGACGAGAAAGGAGTTGTGAATGGTGAAATCTGGAACGAAATAAATGAGGTGAACACGAGCATGAACCCTACGGGAAATTTGGAGTAGAACTCCTGTGGTTAGATGGAAACCTGGAATGTAGATGGAAAGTGTGCTAGCCCTTGAGTACGTGGTACCAAGGAGAGCAACTGTTCCCTTTTCGGGTAGAGCGGAGCTAGCTGCCCTTGGGTTGAGACCCGGGGTTAGGATTGGAAACTCTACACCGACTCCTGTTGGCCCTCGCGTACGCGGTACCGAGGCGAGCTACTAGTGTAGGGAGAGAGCTAGCCACCCCACGGGGCCCGAGGTCCAACTAGCCACCCTACACCGACTTGTTAGGCCCTTTGAGCAAACTGGGGTAGTCAGACAATGGTGCACTAACTGTGGAGGGGCGAGACCCCTGTTCTAGAGAGCAAGGCCCTATACTGTTCTGTGCTGTACTTTGGGCGTACCCGCTAGCGGAAACGATTGACCGCGTGTCAGTGCGGGGTAGCTACCTATGCGCTTATCAAGCGTACCGTAGTCACCGCTATGTCTTGAAGTGACCTCGGGGTAGTTGACTGGGTGTAGGACTACCACAGGGGACTCTCCCAGCTAAGAGAGCACCACGTGTACCTTCTACTCTATGGAAAAGACTACAATCAAGATCGTTCCCACGAGGAACATGCAAGATCAAGAATATCTGGATGTTTGAGAAAAATGGGTGAAAAGAAAATACACATAAAACAGATAAATAGAAAAGAGAATTAAACTTGTTGCTTTTACTATTTTAGATAGTATAGATACCACTCTACTCAGCGTTTGCTAACTCTATCTTTTTATAATAGTGTTCAGGACTAGGAGTTGAGTAGCCCGAGCTTCTGGCTACGGAGGGTGCTGGGCCCAATCAAGCCCAGCCGTAGTTTTTAGCACTTTCTTTTTGTTTCTTTACTGTTGTAGTAAGTATTATACCTTTAGTTACTGTTTGTCTCTATTATTTACTTCTGTTCCCGTTGTATTTGTTGTTGTGGTGGTATGTAATTGAACAGCAGATTTACTTTCCTTTAAAGCTTTGTACGTTTCTTTTGCTTAGTTATATTGCATATGTGAATGTGGTTTACTTTCCTACTTTTTGGTTAATTCTTGTTGGACGGCTGGGTCTTGGGATTAGTCGAGGCGAGCCGGTCTCAGGTCCTGTAGGGATCCGAGAATCGGGTTGTAACAAGATGGTATCAAAGCAAGGTCGTCCCGAGAAATGAACCAATTGGCTTGAGAATAACCATTCACGTGCATATAACTAGGATAGCCACCACAACGTATTTCCTTGATATTCGTTCTGAGTCCTTTCTCAAAGAAATTCGGTATCGTTGACCCTCTTGTTCTGTCTTTCACGTCTCCTTGTAGGAGATGCCTCGTCGGGGAGTTCTCGAGGTGGGTCGTGGTCGCGGCCGTGGACAAGGTCAGAGGGGCAGGCGTGTCGGGCCTGAGGTACCAATTGACCCACCTCTTCTCTCGGGCGTTTAGGCCCAGGATCTCGCCCAGCTGATCAAAGATATTGTGCGAGAGGAGCTCCACCAGCCTCCACGAGCACCTCTCCATGAGGACGTGGAGGGGTGTCCTCGGTGGGACAAAGAGACCGCCGCAACGCCGAACGAGCAGAAGGGGGAGGGGGTCGTCCTCCACCTCCCCCACCGCACTCTGACACTTCCGAGCACGAGCCCTCCTTGCCTGAGGGCGTGCCTGTTCCCCCACTGAAGCTGCACTACGACCTTTTCGGACAGTTCCGGAAGTTGAAGCCCCCTCCTTTAAGGGGGATGAGGACCCGTCTAAGGCAGAGGACTGGCTGGAGCAGATAGAGAAGGAGTTTGACACCCTTTCCCTCCCATGGAGTGCAGCGTGGCCTTTGCCACGTACTAACTAGAGAGCACTTCACACAGGTGGTGGAGGGCAGTCAGAGGCTAGGAGAGGAGAGAGCCGACATGGGACCAGTTCGTGACTCTCTTCTGCGAGCAGTACTTTCTGCAGACCTAGCAGGATCAGAGGAGGCGGGAGTTCCACACTCTCTGCCAGGGGACGATGACTGTTAGCGCGTATCGCACGCATTTCCCGGAGCTTTCACGTTTTGCCACAACAGCCGTGGCTAGAGAGAATGAGCACCTGTGGAGGCTTACTGAGGGGCTCCGACCTGCTATTCAGGGGTATGTCAAACCCCTGAAGCTAGCCACCTTACGAGTGGTTGATGCAACCATGACCTACGAGGAGACAAACCCGGTGGCACGAGACACTGACAGCAGATGGAAGAAGCCCTATCATCCAGAGTACTCTCAGGGCCGTTGGGTGAGGAGGCACATGGCACCCGCAGGAGAGCTATCTCATTTTGCGAGGCCGTCAGTGGCCTTGGGGGGCCCCAGACAAGGGCCAGCTGCCAGCACCGAACCCCCGCCCAGCCGCCAGCAGGGACCTACTGAGGGAGGAGGTCGTGTTCCCCTCTACTACCAGTGTGGCCAGCTGGGCCACATCAAGAGGGACTGCCCATCTAGGGCCGAAGCACAGCAGATGCTCCCTGCACCGAGCGCTGGAGGCCGAGCTGGTGGTCGTGGTCCCCAGGTGTGTGGGGGAGGGCAGCAATCACGAGGAGGGTACTGACCAGCAGCTGCTCGCCCGACCCAAAGTGTAGCTCCTTCATCTACACCGAGGACTGAGGGGCGTATCAACGCCTTGACACAGAGATGCCAGGGCTTCCAGTTCAATGGTGGCAGGTATGGTTACTCTTTCTGGCATATTAGTGTACGTACTTTTTGATTCCGGTGCCACACACTCTTTTGTTGCTGGGAGTTTTGCCATCAGTTTGAGGCAGGGCAGTGTACTACTAGAGGACCCGTTTGTGATCAGAGGCCTAGGTGGCCAATTTTTTGTAGTTGAGTAGGTCTACACGGACTGCGAGGTCAGTATAAGGGGCACAGCCTCCCCGCTGACTTGATTGTGATATCGATGGAGGATTTTAGAGTGATTCTAGGGATGGACTGGCTGTCCGCCTATCATGCCCTAGTGGACTGTTTCGGGAGGAAGATCGCCTTCTCCATATCGGGGTTGCCTCCCTTTGAGTTTCACGGACAGCCGGTGGATGGAGGCTTCAGGTGCATCTCCGCGCTTCTATAAACGAGGCTTTTGAGCCAGGGGTGTGAGGGCTTTTTGGCCTGTGTAGTGGCAGGTCCTAGCACCATGGCTGACTTTCAGAGTATTCAAGTGGTTTGCGAGTACCCTGACGTGTCTCCAGAGGAGCTGCAAGGACTACCGCCCAAGCGCGAGATCGAGTTTGAGATCTCACTGGTACCAGGGACCAGCCCCATTTCTACTGCACCATACCGGATGGCACCGCTTGACCAATGAGAGCTCAAGTCACAGCTACAGGACCGGTTGGAGAAGGGCTTTATGAGGTCCAGTGCATCCCCGTAGGGAGCCCCTGTGTTGTTTGTGAAGAAGAAGGATGATACCCTGCGACTTTGTGTTGACTACCGACAGCTGAATAGGGTCACCATCAAGAACAAGTATCCACTGCCGAGGATTGACGACCTTTTTGACCAGTTGCAAGATGCCACAGTGTTCTCCAAGATAGATCTGAGGATCAGGGAGACCGACATCTCCAAGACAGCTTTCCGTACCCGGTACGGGCACTACGAGTTCTTGGTCATGCTGTTTGGGTTGACCAATGCCCCCGCTACTTTTATGGATTTGATGAATCGGGTTTTCAGACCGTACTTGGACCAGTTTGTGGTGGTGTTCATCGACAACGTACTCATTTACTCGTGGGATCAGGCATAGCACGAGCAACATCTACAGATGATTCTAGACACTTTGAGGCGACACAGGCTGTATGCCAAGTACAGCAAGTGTGAGTTTTGGCTGAGGCAGGTGACTTTCTTGGGCCACGTGATCTCAGGGGATGGTTTGGCTGTGTACCCAACCAAGGTTGAGGCCGTACTGAAGTGGGAGAGGCCACGTACAGTGACAGAGATATGCAGCTTTTTGGGACTGGCAAGTTACTATCGGTGGTTTATCAGAGGATTCTCTCAGATTGCACGTCCTATGACCTAGCTGACTCAGAAGGACGTGCCCTTTACCTAGACAGATGAGTGTGAGGCATGTTTTCAGGAGTTGAAGGAGAGACTGACTTCAGCTCCTATGCTTACCATCCAGGACAGCAGTGGCGATTTTGTGGTTTACACAGACGCTTTGTTGCAGGGGTCAGAGGGCGTGCTCATGCAGTAGGGTCACGTTGTCGCTTACGCTTCGTGGCAACTAATGTCCCATGAGCATAGCTACCCTACCCATGACTTAGAGCTGGCAGCTATTTTCTTCGCGTCGAAGACATAGAGGCATTACCTTTACGGTGAGACTTTCGAGATTTTCACGGATCATAAGAGCCTCAGGTACTTGTTTGACCAGAAGGAGCTTAACATGAGATAGAGACGTTAGTTAGAGCTTCTGAAGGACTACGACTGCAGCATCTCCTACCATCGAGGGAAGGCCAATGTGGTGGCTGACGCCTTGAGGCAGAAGGCACCCGCCCACTTGGCCAGTCTACAGGCCCAAAGTTGGAGACCTATGGACGAGTTGGGCAGTTGGCGACCCCAGGAGTCATAGGGGTATTGTGGGACAGTGATAGTGACGTGGCAGATGCGACTAGAGCTAATAGACTGCATCATCGCAGGGCAGATGACAGATCCGTACTTATAGACACTACGGGACAGGGTGTTGACAGGAGACCCAGGAGACTTTTCCTTTGTAGACGAGGTGTTGCGCATGAGGGGACGCTTGTGCGTTCCTAAGGACGAGGAGTTATTGAGAGAGCTCCTGGCTGAGGTGCACGGGTCCAAGTTCACCATACATCCCAGGAACACAAAGATGTATCATGATCTAAGATGCGACTTTTGGTGGAGAGGGATGTAGCGGGGTGTTGGTGAGTTTGTGCAGTAGTGTTTAGTGTGCCAGCAGGTGAAGGCCGAGCACCAGAGGCCTGCAGGGCCGTTGCAGCCACTTCCTGTGCCAGAGTAGAAGTGGGAGAGCATCACCATGGACTTGGTGGTGGGTCTACCTATTACCCAGTGGGAACACGACACAGTCTAGGTGATAGTAGACAGGTTGACAAAGATGGCGTGTTTCCTGCCGATCCGAGTCACCTTGGGACCAACATAGTTGGCAGAGAGGTACATTCGCGATGTGGTACGCCTGCACGGAGTTCTGTGTAAGATTGTATCCGACAAGGATACCCGTTTTACTTCCCAGGTCCTGGAGCGGGTAGGACCATTGCTTACCGGATTGCCCTTCCTCCCCAGCTTTCTGGAGCGCACAACGTGTTCCACGTGTCCAACCTCAGGAAGTACGTCGCTGATCCCAATCACGTTCTGAGCCATGAGAGCGTCGAGGTGGGTGATGACCTGACTTAACCCGAGAGACCAGTGCAGATACTAGACAAAGCTGTCTAGAGTCTGAGACGGAAGCAGGTACCGCTGGTGAAGGTCCTATGGAGAAGCCAGCAGTACAAGGAGGTGACTTGGGAGCCTGAGGCAGTGATGCGAGAGTGGTACCCGGAGCTTTTTGAGGGTACGTCTTTTCTGACCTACTTCGGTCCTCTTTAAGTTTGTTATGCACTTTGTCCCTTTTCCGCACCCTAGCTAGCTCAAGTTTCGGGGATGAAACTTCCTTTAAGTTTGATATGATGTAATGAGCCGTACAGTTTTAACCTTTTAAGACGTCTGGAGTTTCAGTCAGACGTCTAACCAAACGTCTGGACCCGTACCCAAACGTCTGGAAGAGAAATTTTGTGCCGCGTACTGCGCTTTACACGCGAGCAACACGCAGAGACCGTACCCTTTTTTCTCTCTCTCCCTCATCTTCCCCGAACCCTAAACCCTATGTCTTCCATTTATACCCCTTTCCCCCCATCCTCCTCTCCACACACCACCCCCCTTCAGACCTTCAGTGAGGCGAGTGGAGGGCGAGCGAGGGAAAGCGAGAAGGAGGAAGGAGGAGAGCTCGGGAGGAGGAGGCCGAGGTCGGAGGAGCTTCGGTGGAAGCTCGGTGGAGCTCACACGGCCACTGCGAGCGCATGCAGGAGGAGGAGAGAGCTCAGGGAGGCAGTTTTCGACTTTCTGCAGCCGCAAGAGGGACGACGGGAGCTTCGGCGGGCGAGCTTTCGAAGGAGGCAGCTCGCAGGAGAAGTTCTGATACTGGGATTTTTTCCAGCATCAGACGTCTGAAGGGTCATCTAGATGTCTGAAAGTACGCACAGTGCTGAGGTACGTGCTTTTGCGCAGTTACCGCCATGCAGACCTCACCGCAGGAAGGTGGTCGGGCTTGATTTGGACCTACGGGTTTCGTACGTAGGTAGAGGCCCTTGGGAAGGCGCATCGGATGCTTTTCCACACACTTTTGGACGTCTGATCACCTCACTAGACGTCCAAAGAAATTTCCTGACGTCTAGAACTGCCTTCAGACGATCGTAGAGAAGGCATGGACATCTGAGGACACCGCAAGGACTTAAGGTAAGGTTCTGGTACCTTTTAAGATGTCTGGACTTGTTCCCAGATGTCTAATTTTGAACAGTAGGCACGTTTTTGACCTGTTTGGGGTTCGATCGGGGTCCATTTTACGCAAACAAAGTACTTGTATTTTCCTTGAGAGTTCTCTACGTACTAGAGACCTTTGTACACTGTTCTAAACCCTCCTTTTGTGATGTATTCCCTGGTATAGGATTTTAGCCTGCTGCATGTTTAGGGCTTGCAGAGGAGCCTGGGCCTGCAGTTCGAGCCCCCATTACTCCCGAGTTGCCTGGTATAGTGGTTTAAATTCTGTTAATAATATTTAATAAGAATATGCCCGTGGAAATAGTTGAATCGAACCTAGGATGTGGCATGAACCCTAGGATAGAGGAATGAATGAACTGTTGGAACCGTATAATGTATTTGTATGCATGATTGAATCAAGCTGCTAGCAATTGCCTGTAATATAGTTGTAAGCTACCTATTAGAATATGAGCTGCCTGTAATTAATGAACAATTACCTATGAAATCATCAATTGCATGTATCGAATTATGGTAACACAAGATGCCTGTATATGGACGAGAAATGAGTTATGAATGGTGAAATCTGGATCGGAATAAATGAGGTGAACATGAGCATGAACCCTACGGGGAATTAGGAGTAGAACTTCTGTGGTTATATGGAAACCAGGAATGTAGATGGGAAGTGTGCTGGCCCTTGAGTATGTGGTACCAAGGAGAGCAACTGTCCCCTTTTCGTGTAGAGCGAGCTAGCCACCCTTGGGTTGAGACCCGGGGTTAGGATTGGCCACTCTACACCGACTTCTGTTGGCCCTCATGTACGCGGTATCAAGGCGAGCTACTAGTGTAGGGAGAGAGCTAGCCACCCCATAGGGCCCGGGGTTTAGCTAGCCACCCTACAACGACTTGTTAGTCCCTCTAGGCAAACCGAGGTAGTCAGACGAGGGTGCACGACTGTGGAGGGGCGAGACCCCTGTTTGGTTCTGAGGGGCGAGACCCATGTTCTGAGAGGGCAAGGCCCTATACCATTCCATGCCGTACTTTGGGCATACCCGCTAGTGGAAATGACTGACCGCGTGTCAATGCGGGATAGCTACCCGTGCGCTTATCACACATGCCGTAGTCACCGCTACGTCTTGACAGTGACCTCGGGGTGGCTGACTAGGTGTAGGACTACCACAAGGAACTCTCCCAGCCAGGAGAGCACCACATGTACCTTCTACTCTACGGAAAAGACTACAATCAAAATCGTTCCCACAAGGAAAATGCAAGATCAAGAATATCTGGATGTTTGAGAAAAATGGGTGAAAAGGAAATACACATAAAATAGATAAATAGAAAAGAGAATTAAACTTGTTGCTTTTACTGTTTTAGATAGTATAGATACCACTTTACTCAGCATTCGCTGACTCTGTCTTTTTATAATACTGTTCAAGACCTGGAGTTAAGCAGCCCGAGCTTCCAACTGCGGAGGGTGCTAGGCCCAGTCGAGCCCAGCCGAAGTTTTCAACACTTCCTTTTTGTTCCTTTACTATTGTAGTAAGTATTAGACCTTTACTTACTATTTGTCTCTACTATTTACTTCCATTCTCGTTGTATTTGTTGTTGTGGTGGTATGTAATGGAATAGTAGATTTACTTTCCTTTATTGCTTTGTACGTTTCTTCTGCTTAGTTATATTGCATTTGTGAATGTAGTTTACTTTCCTACTTTTTGGTTATTTCCTGTTAGACGACTGGGTCTTGGAATTAGTCGAGGTGAGCCGGTATCGGGTCCTGTAGGGATCCGGGAATCAGGTCGTAACACACTCTATCAGGATAACCGGGAGATGTGGGGGCACAATCGACGGAGCTTGTAACCCCTGCAGGTCCCGTGCACAGCACAAACGAACGACCTATCACCATGACCCATATGTCAAAATGAGCTCAAAACTATATAAACATTATACCATTACATAGGTAAACTCGAACGGAAACCAACAATATCTCGTTTGCGAAAAAATAACTCCATTTGGGCCCTGAATAAGCCTAAGAACTCAATCCTGATCAAAATCAAACGTGTGGGAAGAGTCCTGGACGTCATAAACGAACCCAAAGACTCACCTTACTCAGGGCGCCTCTTTCGAACGTCTAGAACTCGGTGCAGACGTCTGAGGGTGCCTTCAGATGTCTGGCGACACTCTTGGATGCCTGAAATCGCCTCGGTCCTTGCACCGACGTGCTTCCCCAACCTCTAACATACGTACGCACAATCAAAACTCGGCAGGGAAAAATAATCGAAAATTATGCACTATCAACCACTAGGATTACCTTCGGACGTCCGACCAGACGTCTGGCAGTCTCTCCAAATGTCTGATTCTGCAGGAAAATGACTCCGCAGAACCATTTGCGAGCTCCTCCTCGCCACAGAAACTGCAGCAACTACAGCACCTCCTCGTCTCTCCTCACAATGTCCCGCCCTCTGACCTCCTCCTCTCGAGCCTAGTTGCTCCCCACTCTCCCTCTCCCTCTCCTTCTCCTTCTCCTCTCGACTAGGGTGGTGGCAAGCAAATGGAGGAGGAGGGGGATTTTTATGGGTGTAGGAGGCATGAGGAGAGGATGGTATGGAGTAAGGTGGAGGATTACGAGGGTTGTCGTGGGCATGGTGGGTATGGTGGAGGTGTATGGGGTATGGGGGGTATGGTGGAGGTGCATGGGGTATAGGGTTTAGGGGTATGGGCATAGAGATTTTTGCAAGGTTGACCCCACGGGAGCCTCCTATTCCCACAAAGCCCAAAATTTAAACCCCAAGGGGTTTAAAATTGGAGTAACACCCCCACCATTCCAGGAAATTCCCGAACGACCCTTGGGAAGGGTCATTCCAACATAACAAACTTAAAGAAAGTTTCGTCCCTGAAACTTGAGCTGACTAGGGTGTGGAAGTAAACGTAAATGTGCATAACAAACTTAAAGAGAAACAAAGTAGGTCAAAAGCAACGTACCCTCAAAAAGCTCCGGGTACTGCATGCGGAAGGTTGTCTTGGAGACGGCGGTCACCCTGATCCTCAAATGATGGTAACCTGACCTCAGATCTATCTTGGAGAACACCGTGGCATCTCTCAGCTGGTCAAAGAGGTCAACAATATGAGGTAGTGGGTACTCGTCCTTGACGGTGACCCGACTTAGCTGTTTGTAGGCGACACGAAGCCGAAGGGTACCATCCTTCTTTTTCATGAATAGGATAGGGGCTCCCCATGGGGACGCACTGGGCCTCACAAAGCCCTTTTCAAATAGGTCCTGTAGCTCAGACTTGAGCTCAAGTGGTGCCATCCAGTACAGTGAAGTAGAGATGGGGCCAATCCCTGGTACCAGTGAGATCTCGAACTCAATCTCACGCTCAGGTGATAGTTCTGGCAGCTCCTCTGGAATGACGTCGGGGTACTCGTAGACCACCGAGACACTCTGTAAGTCGACCATGGGGCTAGGCTCCACTATGACACACACTAGGAAGCCCTCACACCCCTGGCTCTGTAGCTTTGCTACCTGAAGCACGGAGATGTACCTGAATCCTCCATCTACTGACTGGCCGTGGAACTCAAAGGGAGGCAACTCTAGTATGGAGGAGACGATATTCCTCCTGAAATAATCCACTAAAGAATCATAAATAGCTGGCCAATTAATCCCTAGGATTATGCCAAAGTCCCCCATTAGGATCGCATTCAGTTCAACTGGAAGATCGTGTCCCACCTATAGTGACCTCACAATCTGTGAAGACCTCCTCAGCGACAATTAACTGTTTGCCTAGGCCTCTAATCAGGAACAAATCCTCTAACAGTGTGTTGTTCAATCCCAACTAATGGTAAAACTCAAGTCAAAAAGGTTGCATGGTAGCCAAAATCAAAAAGCACGTAAACTAATCTACCGGAAACTGTAACCATACCTGCCATCACAAACCCGTCGCTCTGGCATCTCTGTGAGTCAGGGCATTGCCATGCCCCTCAGCCTCAGGTGCAAAAGTGACAGTTATCCTCCAAGCCAAGCGAGTGGTAGCTAGCCAATACCCTCCTTGTGAATGTTGTCTTCCCCCTCGGGTCAGGCAACCTTGGCCACCAGATCGACCTCCAGTACTCGATACTGGGAGCCCCTCCTCATATGACCCAGCTGGCCACACTAGCAGCAGAGAGGGCAATGACTCCCTCTCTTTATCTGTCCCTGAGAGTACTCCAGCTGGTAGGGCCTCTTCTGACCTCCTCTGGCTTGCCTAACATTGCGACAGCTCCTTTGTCACAGAGGAGGCTCCCCCACTGCATCCTTAAGAGGAGACGACAGAGGCGATAGATGCTAAACCTCCTCCCGTACGATCTCCTGAATCAGCTGGACGAGGTCCTGGGCCTGGATGCCCAAAAGGAGGGGTAGATCGACTATTGCCTCGAGCCTGGAATGCCTGCCTCCTCGTCCATGCCTACGGCTACGTCTGCAACCTGCTATACGAGTTCCTCGACGAGGCATCTCCTACAAGGAGACAGAAGAGGAAGGATAGGGACTGTCAACGATACTAGGTTATAGAAAGAAATAAGACTCGAAAGCGAAGATCAAGACAATACGTGGTGATGGCTATCCTAGTTACATGCATATGAGTGGTTACTTCTAGACCATTTGGTTCATTTCTCAGGATGACCTTGCTTTGATACCATTTTATTACAACTAGTTCCCAACTCCCTACAGAACCCAAGAATGGTTTGCCACGACGAACCCCAAGACCTAGTCGTCGAATGAGAAACAACCAAATGCATACTCATTCCACAACCACATGAGTAATGTAACTAAGTATAAAAATATATAACAGACAGTAAAAGAAATAGAACAGGAAATCACAAGGATATTACATAATACAGCGGAAAGATATGACTGATGGTCGGCCCGGATAGGTTGTTAATATGATATTTTTATCGTTGAAATGTGTATAGTGGTTAACCTAATTCAGACCTAACCATCTCTTTACAAAATTTTTAACCTGGCCTAATTGATTTTATCTTGTCACTTTTAGGCCCAGGGTCGAACTCAGGGAAGTGGGGTTCAAGTCGAGTTTCTACGTTTTCCTTAAAACGCGTCTCTTCCGTTCGTTTATTCTATTTTTGGTATTTTTCTTATTTAGGTTTTTTTTCTGGTAATCCTTGTTCTTGAGGCACACCCTCAAAATTGTGTCCTTGGCTTTTAGCCAAAACAGAGTTTCAAAACACGTCTTGCTACTTGCAAGACGGGGGTACCTGCAAATCAAAGATTATCTTTTCACTTTTATACCTTTTTTTTATCTTTTTACTAAGAAGGAAGCTAACAGATAGAAAGTAAATATAGTAGCTATAGATATATATTTATATGTAGTATATATATAAAGGGGTGGGGGTGGAGGTGACGATGGAGTGTAGCACTATGTCGAGTCAGTCGACGTCTAGAGAGACGCAACCAACACGACTAGGTGCCGTGTGGAGTGTGGATGGAGGATGGATGTGTCCACGCTTTCTGTACACGCTGTATCGCAGAATATCAGCAACTGGTGCAAATATTCCCGCGATACAGCGTATAGTAAATAACATGAAAATATATGTACATATGTATGTATATAAATGTATAAGTATATATGTATAGACATATATAGATATATAGGTGTATATATATATATATATATATATAGGTGTATATATATATATATATATATATATATATATGTATGTATGTATATATGTATATAGCTATGTATATATGTATATAAGTATATATATATAATACTATATAGATATATATATATATATGTATATAAGTATATATGTATCTAGATATATATGTATATATATATGTGTATATGTATAAGTATAAGTATATAGATATGTATATATATATATATATGTATATGAGTATGTGTATATATATATATATATATATATATATATTATATATGTATATGTATATATATATTATATTATATGTATGTATACATAACTATATAGATATACTATGTATATATAAGTATATATATATAGATATATGTATATGTATATGTATATATATATATATATGTATGTATATATGTTACTATTAGTGTGTGTGTGTGTGTCGGTGAATGGGTGTGTGTGTGTTGCTGTAAGTGAAAAAAGAGAGAGAGAGAGAGAGAGAGAGAGATAGAGAATACGTGAGAGAGAGAGAGCGGCAGACAGAGAGGGAGCGGGCGGGAGAGATCGGCGGAGAGAGAGAGAGCGCCAGAGAGAGAAAGAGCGGGCGGGAGAGATCGCGAGCGCGGACGATGGCAGCGAGTTAAGGCGTCTGCTCGCGGCGGCGGACGTCTGACGCCGCATCGTCTGAAGGCGGAGGCGGACGTCTGAAGATCGCGGATGCAGGCGCGTCTTCGCGCGGAGAAGGTGAGGCGTCTGCAGGCCGGGTGCGAGGAAGGAGAGCGGGCGATGGTGTGCTCGGAGAGGGCGGCGGGGAGTCTGCAGTCGGTCACGGAGGGTTGCAGAGGTTCGCGGGGGTCGGCGCGAGGCCGTAGCCGGCCGCTGCAGTGCGCGCAGCGGCCTGTCGCGGGTGGAATTGCAGAGGCGACAGAGCAGAGGCGGAGACGGGGAACGGGCCTGCAGGCGCGCGCGGAGGGTTGCGCGCCTGCGGGGAAGGTCGCGGAGGAGGCGGGGGTGCTACTGCTGCTGCTGTCGCCGCTGGGCTGCTGCTGCTGTTGCTGCTTCAAGCTTCGGACCTTGAAGCGGCAGCAATGGCGTGGAGATGAAAACGAAGAGAAAAGAAAACACCACGCCCACCTGCTCGTTGAAGAGCTGGGCGGTGGTGTTCCCACTGTGGTGGTGAGCACCACAGTGGGTTCTCCTGCTCGTCGGGTGCCTCCTCGACGGAGGGCCGGCGTATGGGAGGGGAGAACGAGCGAGGAAGGTGGTGGACTGCAGCGTGGCGTTTTTCAGCCGCCGCCCCCCCCACCCCCGTCGCGAGGAAGAGCTGTGGCTTTATAGAGGAGGAGAGCATGGCGGGGAGGCATGGCAGCAGCAGGGAGAGGCGTTGGAGAGTGGCAGCTACAGGGAGAGGCGTGGGAAGGACAGCAGGGAGAGGCGCATGGCGTTGCATGCGGCTGCGGGAGGAGTTGCAGCCGCGGGAAGAGAACAAAGAAAGATGAAAATAAAAATAGAGAAGGGACTTTTGCAAAGAAACACTTGATAAAAAAAATAATTATGCAAGCCATTTATTCCATTCTCTTCTCCTCTCAATTAAATGCATGCATGCAAGCGTTTTTACAAATGCGACTATAGGATTATAATATACATAGTTAATGCTAGAAAATAGCATAAGAAGGCGTTCTTATAGGCATGTTTTGAGGTGCAAACATATACCCCCATGCCTATCTTTTGCTAGTCCCTAGCAAAACCGTATTTAGAAATGATCTTAAGCTGAAGATTTTCTTCTGAGATGATATCGGTGTGTTTATTATCGGATATTGTGAGAACCAATTGTAGAGAAGATTACCAGTACTTTAAGTCTTACATGACAAAGATTATCTCTCAACTAACCAGGACTCTTGATATTTAAACCATAAGTACGATTTCCAGGACCCAGGAGGTTTTGCCATACTCGAGAGCTCAAGAGGTTATGGTTTGTGCATAGTGAAGGATCAAGACTGACCAGATGAACCTTAAGACTCACTTCCAGGGTTTCACGAATTTTTAAGTACAGGTTGGTCCCAATTTCAGCTCGTGTTTTCGGATTGACCCTTAAGATGATTACGGAAAACTCAACTCCCATTTTCTGATTTTTTTTTTTTTGTGGCTCATCGAAAAACAAAGTATACAGACATTTATGAGATATACCGACTCTTTTGCAACATCTTTTTTTTTTTTTTTTTTTTTTTTTGAAACACCTGTCAGTATATCTCTTACAACACATTTTGACAGAGCAGACTTTTTTTTTTTTTTTTTTGGTGGGAGAGTTTCTTTTTGGTGGAAAGAGTCGCTCCTAAACACAAGACTAAAGCCTGGGATAAAAAGTCTACCTGCGCGTACAGGTAAGGACTCCACCTTCCCTAATGAACACTAGGGTTGGATCTTATGTTCACCTGTCCTTTCCTGATATGTGTAGTGTGAACCAAGTTTACTTAAGCTCTCAAGAAAAAGCAAACCAACGAATCCTGTACTGGTGTCTCAGGTACAAGAAACGTTCTTAGTTAGGAGACATTTTGATCTATTTCGTCAATGCTTTAAGTGAATTAAGCCGAGCCTGAGCGAATCAAGCTTCTGTGGCTTGGAAATTCTTCAAAACAGAGGTTGAATATCCATAAACACTTATTGTATTTTTTTTTTCAGCTTTTAGATCATTACTAAACACCATTTATTACTAATATATATATATTTTTTTTCTTTTCTTTTTTTTCTTTTTCTTGCATATTTATAAATAGGTGGTAATTGTCTGATACCATAAAATACCCGGATCCTATGGATGCCTATCCACCCCCCCATGCCAAACAATGCTATGTCCTCATATGCATGCAAGGAAAGGCAGAGAACGGATGACAGATCGGGTAACAAGAGCTGAGGTTCAGGGTATAGATCAGGGTGGAAGGGTGGTTGGATGGTGGGTGGTGAAGAGAAAAGTGAAGTGATTGCGATAGAGGTGTGAAAAGTGATGGTGGATGGTGAGTGCTGTTAGGGTGCCTCCCAACAAGCGCTGAATTTAATGTCCCCAGCTGGACTCAGAATGAGGCAAAGAATTAGTTACCCTCCAGCAGGGCAACGGTTTCTCCAACGGGGGCAGGTTCATGAGTCAGATAGGGTTTCAAACGCTGCCCGTTGACCGTAAATTTACGCCCAGATTTGGGATCTTCGATTTCGACGGCCCCATTGGGGAATGGTCTTGAGACCAGAAAAGGACCAGTCCATTTGGACTTTAATTTCCCAGGAAAGAATTTGAGTCGGGCATTATAGAGCCAAACTTGCTGAGATGGCTCAAATTCCTTCCGCCGAACATGGCTGTCATGAAAAGCCTTAGTGCGATGTTTAAAGGTTAGAGCAGAATCATAGGCTTCACGACGGAGCTCTTCCAGCTCTTGGAGTTGGAGTTTCCTTTCTCGTTCACACAAGTCTGGGTCGAGGTTACATTGGCGAACCGCCCAATAAGCGCGGTGCTCCAACTCCACAGGCAAATGACAAGGCTTCCCGTAAACGATTCTATATGGAGACATACCAAGGGGAGCCTTGAAGGCGGTCCGATACGCCCAAAGTGCGTCAGTCAGCTTGTCGGACCAATCCTTACGGTCAGGCCGAACCGTTTTCTGGAGAATCTGCTTGATTTGCTGGTTCGACACTTCCGCCTGGCCGTTCGTCTGAGGATGATACGGGGATGCGATACGATGGTGGACTCCATATCTCCTCAGAAGTGCCCGAAAAGAAGCATGGGTAAAGTGGCTTCCTCCATCCGAGATAATGGCCCGAGGGATCCCAAAACGCGCAAAGATATGGTCTTTGACGAATCGGGTGGAGATAACATGGTCAGCACGGCGCGCGGGAATAGCCTCGATCCATTTTGAAACATAGTCGACGGCCACGAGGATGAATTCGAAGCCGTTGGATGGAGGAAAGGGACCCATGAAGTTAATTCCCCAGATGTCGAAGATTTCCGCAGCTAGGATGTGTTGCAAGGGCATCATGTCACGACGTGCCATTGACCCTAATGACTGGCACCTAGTGCAATGTTTGGCATAAGCGTGCGCATCCTGGTGAAGGGAGGGCCAAAAGAAACCGCATTGCAACACCTTGGCTGCAGTTTTCCTCCCAGAGAAATGGCCTCCACAGGCCTGATCGTGGCAGAAGGATAGCACACTGGGGAACTCACTGTCAGGAATACAGCGACGGATGATTTGATCAGCACCTATCCGAAAAATAAGTGGATTATCCCAGAAATAATACTTTGCTTCTGCCATGAGACGCTCACGCTGGTTTTTAGGCCAGCCACGTGGAAGAGATCCAGAAGCAAGGAAATTGGCAATGTCGGCATACCACGGTCCACTTGCCGCATTTATTGCCAATAGGTGCTCATCAGGAAAAACTTCATTAATTGGCAGAGTAAGTCCAATATGGTCAGGGTCCAGTCTGGAAAGGTGATCAGCCACAACATTCTGGGCTCCGACCTTATCACGAATCTCAATGTCAAATTCCTGGAGCAGAAGGATCCAACGAATCAGTCTAGGCTTGGCATCCTTCTTGTGCATGAGATGGCGAATGGCCGCGTGATCAGTGAAAACAATAACGTGAGAGCCTAGAAGGTAAGAACGGAATTTTTCCAGCCCAAAGACGACTGCCAGTAGTTCCTTTTCAGTGGTAGTATAATTACGCTGGGCCTCGTCCAACGTCTTACTGGCGTAGTATACCACGAAGGGGTGTCTATCGCGTCTTTGTCCCAGGATGGCTCCGACTGCAAGGTCTGAAGCGTCACACATAAGTTCAAAGTTGAGGGACCAATCAGGCGGCTGGAGAACAGGGGCCTTGGTGACAGCATTACGCAGCTGCGTGAATGCTTGTATACAGTCAGGGCCCATGTCGAAGGGCACGTCGGTTGATAGGAGATGAGTTAAGGGTCGAGAAATTTTGGAGAAGTCTTTGATGAATCTCCTATAGAAACCGACGTGTCCCAAGAAGGAGCGGATTTGTTTGACAGAACCAGGCACAGGTAAATCAGCAATGATATCGAGCTTAGCTCTGTCAACCTCGATACCCCTATCGGAGATGATATGTCCAAGAACAATTCCTTCGTGCACCATAAAATGACTTTTTTCCCAGGAAAGCACGAGGTTTACATCAATACATCTCCTAAGGATGCGAGTCAGGTTGGCAAGACATTCGTCGAAAGATGGTCCAAAGACTGAAAAGTCATCCATGAAGACCTCGAGAAAGTCACCCACCATGTCATGAAATATCGCCAGCATGCATCTCTGGAAAGTGGCTGGCGCGTTACAAAGTCCGAACGGCATCCTTCTAAAGGTGAAGGTGCCGAAAGGGCAGGTAAAAGTGGTTTTCTCTTGGTCTCGGGGGTCTATTGCCACCTGGTTATATCCTGAGAATCCATCCAGGAAGCAGAAAAATTTATTTCCCGCTAACCGCTCCAGGATTTGGTCAATAAATGGTAGCGGGAAGTGATCTTTCTTGGTTGCAGCATTGAGTTTCCTATAATCTACACACACTCTCCAAGATGTAGGAGTGCGTGTAGGGATGGATTCGCCCCTGTCATTGACACGGATGGTGAGTCCTGCCTTTTTGGGCACAACGTGAATCGGACTCACCCAGGGGCTATCGCTGATCGGGTAGATTATACCCGCATCCAGCCACTTAATGATTTGATTCTTAACGACCTCCCGCATGTTAGGGTTGAGACGTCACTGCATCTCGCGAGAAGGTCGAGCCTCCTCCTCCGTATATATACGATGAGTGCAGTAGGAGGGACTAATACCAGATAAGTCTGATAAAGACCATCCAATAGCTGCCTTGTGTTCTAGGAGGACCTTAGTTAGTTTGCACTCCTGCTCCATGGTTAATTTTGAACTGATGATTACAGGGAGCGTTTCATTTGGTCCCAGGAAAACATACTTGAGTGTATTAGGCAGCACTTTTAGCTCGGGAGTGGATGGGGAAGGATCTGGCATTTCTTGGGACGAGAGTGTCCCAGACGGGTAGGAGAACAAGTTAGGAGGAAGAAACTGGCCTTCAGATTGGCCAAGAAGAGGGGCTTCTTGGATAGATGGATCCAAAAATGAATAGCCCCAGTGAGAAGTATATGGGCTCAAGGTCCCAGTGTGGATTTGTAAATCCGCCTGATTTGGCGGGGAAGAAAGGGCAATTCGGTCTTCATGAGTGTGGACTGACAGTGAGTAGCCCGGATATGACTCAGACCACGAGGTATGGGAAGCGGAGAAAACCTCGTCAGAAGTCTGGCCAGGAGAAGGTACTGGACAAGGGAGGGATTGGGGAACGTCACAGTATGCGTTGGTCAGGCAGTTATCAGTGTTTATAGGTAATCCGCAACAGTCTGAATAGGTACCAATTAGTCCGATACACGCGCTGACGGCCATGTCCTCGTCGGACGTGTCATCCTCAATGCAATCGCAATCAAAGTTCTTGGCTGCCTTGAATATGTTAAGCTTGAGCTTCTCAGATCCAACGGCAATCTCAATATAGCCCGACTCGCAGTCGATGTGGGTGCGGGCTGTGGCCAAGAAAGGTCGACCGAGGATGATCGGACAATCAGAAAGTGAACTAGGAACTTCCATATCTAAAACAAGAAAGTCAACAGGAAAACAGAGACTGTTGACCCTAACCACCACGTCTTCCACCACACCCTTCGGGATTTTGACAGAACGATCTGCCAACTGTAACGTGACAGGGGTGGGTTTCAGATTTCCCAAGGAAAATTTTTTGAGCATGATGGTCGGTATGAGATTGATGGAAGATCCTAGATCAAGCAAGGCACGGTTAAAACTGCAGCCTTGGATGCTACAGGAAATCAGTGGTGTGCCCGGATCTTTCTGCTTCGGTGGTAAGTTTGATAGTATAGCACAACTCGCATGAGGCGAGAGAACCACCGGATTCTTAGTCTTCTTTGACTGTCGCCTGGGTGTTGTGTAGTCTTTGAAAAATCGAGCGACAGTAGGTATGTGGTCGATTGCCTCGAGCAGGGGTACCTTGATTTCTACATCCCTGAACAAATTACGTAGGTTGTTAAAGGCCTGCGTATTTTTCTTTTTGCCTTTCGGCTCCCTTAGTAGAGCCTCAGGGAATGGGACTGATTCTGGCACAAGTTTTGGTGCATCATCCTCTCGCGAATGCGGTATGCATCCCGAATGAGAGGGCGAAGAAGAAGATGGGCCAGGATCAGGTCGAGGCGGATCGACGGTCTGCTTACCGCTCCTCGTAGTGATAGCATTGGACGATGCGGGTCCAGTGGGATCATACGGTGGAGGAGGGTTTGCAATGGGGATATAAGAGTGTGGTGCTGCAGCAGGATTAGCCTGAAATCCCGGTGGAATGCTCGGAGCTTGCAGAACTTGATTATCCTGTCCCTGAGAAGGTCGTACCTGTGGTTGAGAACCACGGGGCACGAAATTTCGCGGGTTTGGAACAGGTTGGGCGGGAAGAGTGCCCTGAGATCGAGTCACCATGCGTAGTTGACTGATTTCGGCATTCTGCTGCGCCAATTGGTGCTGAAGAGAGGTCATGTTCTCTTCATGGCGCTTTGACATTTCCGTCATCATTCGCATCAATTTGTCAAGAGGGCTTGATGCGTGTTCAGTTTGTGGTACGCAAGGGCCTGATGGCGGATTTGCCATAGGATTAAACTGGACCCTTGGGATGACGGGTGCGGACGGTCGCATTGGTCCACCCGCGGGGTTTTGGCGCTGCGGGTTGTTGGACCATGCAAAGTTCGGATGATTACGCCACCCTGGGTTATAAGTGGCAGAGAACGGGTTGTTCCCCAGGGCGCAAGCATCTTCTATGCCAGAAGACGCGTCCGCATGTAGATATGCGTCTGAGCACACGGAGGCTTGGTCCTCCGTGTCGAAATACTGGCTCGCAGAAGCCAGTTCCACATGACTTACCGAGTCGCTTGGCGCGACACTCGGTAAGGAAGGTCTAACGGGGTTTCTCGGGATAAGCCTGGTATTAGAAGAACTTGGATTGTGACGAAGTGGTGAAGACGTGGTGTTTGCCATAGATCGGGCGGGGTTGGCCAGAAGCTCGTCCAGCTTCTTGTGCACGACGGAGACTTCATCCAGTTTTTGTGCAATAAGGCTTAGATCAGTGGATGAATGGGAGGGTCCCGTGTCAACTTCGTGGACATTTCGAGGCTGGCTGGTACGATTAAAGGCGACAATGGAAGCATTGTTCATTGAGTTTTCACTCATATTTTCAAATAGCTCGAATGCTCCATTCTCGTCTTTATTCATAAAGTTCCCTCCGCAGGAAGCGTCTGCAATCTGCTTCAAAGTCTCATTTAGCCCATAGTAGAAAATCTGGGCTATATGCCACTTAGGCAGACCGTGGTGCGGACACTTCCTGAGGAGGTCGTTATACCTCTCCCATGCCTCATGAAATTGTTCGTCGTTTTGTTGCGTAAATGAAGTGATAGCACGGCGAAGCGCATTGGTTCGCCCGATTGGGAAGAACTTCTTGAGAAACGCTGTTCGCATCTCTTCCCAAGAGTGGATGGTTCTCCCAAGGGTGCGTAACCATTGCGACGCTTTATCCCGTAATGAAAACGGGAACATCTTCATGAGGACTATAGATAACCCGACATTTCTTGGTTTAACGGTTTCAGCAAGTCAGGTTAGGTCTTCCAAGTGGAGAAATGGGTCTTCACTTGCAAGACCATGAAAGTGAAAATTCATTAGGCCAATTATGTTTGGTTTTAATTCAAAGTCGTCCCCGCCCATGGGGACCCGAATTTGTCCTATGGTCTCTGTAGCAGCGGGATTCTGATAAGAGCTAAGAGACCTAGGCTCCTCCCGTTCGGGAGGGTTCTGCATTTCCTCCAATGTTTCCCGAATGGCTTCCATTTGCTCATTATACATTTCCATTTGGGCTTGGAGGCGGGTTATGGGATCTAAGGCTCCACCACCTGGTGGGTTCTGAGGGCGGTTTCCTCCCTCGGGATTTGGGGGTGGGCGTGCAGCCATGTTTGTGGAGGAGGAGGACGATTCGGCTCTTTTTCTAGATTTATCAGTCAATACAAGCAATTCAGGGTTTTGTGACCTCCTCCCAAACATGCACTATCGCAGGAAGAATTGGGGAGATGAGAAGGGAAAAGGGATGAGAGAAATGACGCCGCAAAGGTACACTTGATTACAAATCAATACAGTCAAGTTCCTAACCTCTACAGTGTGCCCTTAGACCTAAAGATCTAAGTTACCTACTATCACGAACTACGGAACCGAATGCGAGCACCACGGAACCACCGGGCCAGATTGAAAGGCCGTTTGCCCCAGTCTTAGACACCCGATAGCACGCGGGAACTCTCACCAGCACGTAGTCGCTACACACAGGTAGTTAGACCTCCAATCCTTAGTAAGGGTCAAGTTACTACCAGTTTTAATTAGAGGCTTAGGGTCAAGTACTTTTGGAATGTGAAGGGCGTTGTTTACGGGTAATGCCCAAGTGATTGATTTTAAGAGTGTGTAAGAACAAGCATGCAACGGGGAAATCTCCCCGAATTGAAGTTTTAATTGGTGAATGGTTTTTAGAGTTCAACCTTAAGTAGTATGAATTTTAGGATTTTGCTGAATTACCAATTCAACCAATCTCCGGGTTTTGCAAGAATACAGGTTTTCTTTCTAAAGCCCAAGAAACCCTTCTTCAATTATCAGTTAGTTAATGCATGCTAAAATGCAATGGGCTACCCTAAATGGAGATTTCTATGTGTGGATGCGCGAATCAATTTTATACCAATGTGAAAGGGAGCCAAAACACTTCAATTCAAGTGCTCCCAATCACCAGAAAGATATCCACACACAAGGCCTCAACCAACAGATAAAGAAAGTAAAATTGTTGGGGTTGAAGTATTCAGGATCGAATCACAGGCAAGTTTGAAAAGTCATGGTGGGGTTGGAATCAACTCAATTCCAAATCTCCCCACCAAAAATGTGATCCTGAATTAAAGATAAGTGAGGCAAAAGAGGGATACAAGCAATCTTTTTCTTTGCCTCAAAGAATACTTCCCACGGCGAAAAATCTAAGAATCAAGATTCTAGGATTTTCGCTATGCGAAGTAAGGCAGGAAATCCCGGGGCAGTGGGAGTGAAGACAACCAATCAATCAAGTGAATTTTAATCCACTTGCCCTCAAGAAATCCCAAAAAGTTTTTCTAGTTTTTAGTTTAAAAATTTTTTTTTTTATTGTGGTGGCAAGTTAACCCTAATTTGATGAGAAAAGAAAACCTACTTGTTCGGCAACGTGTGCGAAGCTCCAATGCGATGTCGGCGTCTTCACGCTCTCGTTCCCGCCTTGGATCTGCTCACGTCCTCGACTTCGTCAGCCTTCTTCTCCTTCCACCAGGTTCACCTGCACACCAAAAACAACAATACCCGTGAAGAGAGAAGAGACAAATTTAAAGGAATTGGATAGAAACTTACTCGAAAGTGCACCTCCCCGGCAACGGCGCCAGAAAAGTTATGATGGTCGGCCCGGATAGGTTGTTAATATGATATTTTTATCGTTGAAATGTGTATAGTGGTTAACCTAATTCAGACCTAACCATCTCTTTACAAAATTTTTAACCTGGCCTAATTGATTTTATCTTGTCACTTTTAGGCCTAGGGTCGAACTCAGGGAAGTGGGGTTCAAGTCGAGTTTCTACGTTTTCCTTAAAACGCGTCTCTTCCGTTCGTTTATTCTGTTTTTGGTATTTTTCTTATTTAGGTTTTTTTTCTGGTAATCCTTGTTCTTGAGGCACACCCTCAAAATTGTGTCCTTGGCTTTTAGCCAAAACAGAGTTTCAAAACACGTCTTGCTACTTGCAAGACGGGGGTACCTGCAAATCAAAGATTATCTTTTCACTTTTATACCTTTTTTTTATCTTTTTACTAAGAAGGAAGCTAACAGATAGAAAGTAAATATAGTAGCTATAGATATATATTTATATGTAGTATATATATAAAGGGGTGGGGGTGGAGGTGACGATGGAGTGTAGCACTATGTCGAGTCAGTCGACGTCTAGAGAGACGCAACCAACACGACTAGGTGCCGCATGGAGTGTGGATGGAGGATGGATGTGTCCACGCTTTCTGTACACGCTGTATCGCAGAATATCAGCAACTGGTGCAAATATTCCCGCGATACAGCGTATAGTAAATAACGTGTAAATATATGTACATATGTATGTATATAAATGTATAAGTATATATGTATAGATATATATAGATATATAGCTGTATATATATATATATATATAGGTGTATATATATATATATATATATATATGTATGTATATATGTATATAGCCATGTATATATGTATATAAGTATATATATATAATACTATATAGATATATATATATATATATGTATATAAGTATATATGTATCTAGATATATATGTATATATATATGTGTATATGTATAAGTATATAGATATGTATATATATATATATGTATATGAGTATGTGTATATATATATATATATATATATATATTATATATGTATATGTATATATATATTATATTATATGTATGTATACATAACTATATAGATATACTATGTATATATAAGTATATATATATAGATATATGTATATGTATATGTATATATATATATATATGTATGTATATATGTTACTATGAGTGTGTGTGTGTGTGTGTCGGTGAATGGGTGTGTGTGTGTTGCTGTAAGTGAAAAAAGAGAGAGAGAGAGAGAGATAGAGAATACGTGAGAGAGAGAGAGCGGCAGACAGAGAGGGAGCGGGCGGGAGAGATCGGCGGAGAGAGAGAGAGCGCCAGAGAGAGAAAGAGCGGGCGGGAGAGATCGCGAGCGCGGACGATGGCAGCGAGTTAAGGCGTCTGCTCGCGGCGGCGGACGTCTGACGCCGCATCGTCTGAAGGCGGAGGCGGACGTCTGAAGATCGCGGATGCAGGCGCGTCTTCGCGCGGAGAAGGTGAGGCGTCTGCAGGCCGGGTGCGAGGAAGGAGAGCGGGCGATGGCGTGCTCGGAGAGGGCGGCGGGGAGTCTGCAGTCGGTCACGGAGGGTTGCAGAGGTTCGCGGGGGTCGGCGCGAGGCCGTAGTCGGCCGCTGCAGTGCGCGCAGCGGCCTGTCGCGGGTGGAATTGCAGAGGCGACAGAGCAGAGGCGGAGACGGGGAACGGGCCTGCAGGCGCGCGCGGAGGGTTGCGCGCCTGCGGGGAAGGTCGCGGAGGAGGCGGGGGTGCTACTGCTGCTGCTGTCGCCGCTGGGCTGCTGCTGCTGCTGCTGCTTCAAGCTTCGGGCCTTGAAGCGGCAGCAATGGCATGGAGATGAAAACGAAGAGAAAAGAAAACACCACGCCCACCTGCTCGTTGAAGAGCTGGGCGGTGGTGTTCCCACTGTGGTGGTGAGCACCACAGTGGGTTCCCCTGCTCGTCGGGTGCCTCCTCGACAGAGGGCCGGCGTATGGGAGGGGAGAACGGGCGAGGAAGGTGGTGGACTGCAGCGTGGCGTTTTTCAGCCGCCGCCCCGCCCCCCCCCCCCCCCCGTCGCGAGGAAGAGCTGCGGCTTTATAGAGGAGGAGAGCATGGCGGGGAGGCATGGCAGCAGCAGGGGGAGGCGTTGGAGAGTGGCAGCTGCAGGGAGAGGCGCGGGAAGGACAGCAGGGAGAGGCGCATGGCGTTGCATGCGGCTGCGGGAGGAGTTGCAGCCGCGGGAAGAGAACAAAGAAAGATGAAAATAAAAATAGAGAAGGGACTTTTGCAAAGAAACACTTGATAAAAGAAATAATTATGCAAGCCATTTATTCCATTCTCTTCTCCTCTCAATTAAATGCATGCATGCAAGCGTTTTTACAAATGCGACTATAGGATTATAATATACATAGTTAATGCTAGAAAATAGCATAAGAAGGCGTTCTTATAGGCGTGTTTTGAGGTGTAAACAATGACAACCGAACATAGCCATCACAACAAAAACTAATAGAATTATAACAGAAACAGTACGGAACGGTCACTACAAGCTACAAGTACTCACGACTAACAAATACTCTATAGTAGAAATAACAAAAAGACTACAGTTGGGCTCGACTGGGCCCAACGCCCTCAGCGGCTGGTGGCGTTGGCTGCTCAGATCCCTGACCTGAACATGGTTACGAACTTCGTGGTCAGCAAACGCTGAGTAGAGTGGTGGTTAATCCATTTACATGCAATTAAACAAGCAACTAACTACACATGTATGTGTCAGTTATTATTATCATCCATTTCCATTCGTCTTATTTACGCATTTCTGAGTCAAGATCTCCAATCATGATCCATAACAGTGCTTAATCTTATTGTTCCCTAAGGGAACGATCTTACTTGCAGTTTTCCCGTGATGCAAGATGTACACATGGCACTCTCTTGGCCGAGAGAGTCCTCTGTGGTAGTCCTACACCCGGTCTACCACCTCGAGGTCATGGTCGCGACATAGCGATGACTACGCCACGCGTGATAAGCGCACAGGTAACTACTACCCTGCATTGGCACACGGTCAGTCGTTTCCGCTAGCAGGTACACCCAAACGTACAGCACTGAACAACACAGGGCCTTGCTCTCTTAGAATAAACTCTCACCCCTCATAACAGAACAGGGTTCTCGCCCCTCAACAGTCCATGTACCCTCGTCCGACTATCCCGGTTTGCCCAGTGGGCCTAGCAAAAAGTCGGAGTAGGGTGGCTAATCCTAACCTCGGGCCCCATGGGGTGGATAGCTCCCTCCCTACACTAAGTAGCTCACCCCGATACCAAGTACGCGAGGGCCAAACAAGAGTCGGTATAAAGTGACTAGTCCTAACCCTAGGTCTCAACCCAAGAGGAGGTGATGTAAACATGTTTATATTACAAAAAATCTCTATTTATGTGTGTTCTTAAGCATAGAATTGCATTACATACTGCAAATATTGTATAACATGCATCATCTTGCATTTAGATTCTTCTGAATAAAATGTAGGTTAATTATCTCCTTTTTATGGTCAGGGACAGGGTGACTTTTTATTGGAGCCTCGGATCAAAGATCCAATCGTACACATCTGATCACATCGACGATTGGAGTTCAACGACTCCAAGATCACCTTAATTGAATATCCGCAGCATTAGATAGAGACCGAGGAACCCTAGAAGATCAAGGGCCAAGATGGTGTTAATTCTCACTTCAGACGACAAATCCGACCACACGGATGGGTTCAGATCGACGATCGCAACCTAACGGCATGAAAATCGATCCAATCCCATACCTGCGACACCATCTACATCACTCAGAAGATGGACGGCCAAGATGGCGCAATGTGGTGCCATCTCAGCCGCCCAACCGGCCGCATGCACCAGCCTTAGCTCATCTGGCCAACAGTTCTCTGCCATTGGATCGAGATCCAACGGCTGCGGGGCGTGCGCGCTTGAGATGAGCTCTTGACACAAACGCGCCCGTAGCGCGTTGGTCGGACGCCCTATCGAGAAGAGGAGGCTCGGGTTTGAACCCCCGCACGCCTCAAATTGCAGCAGGCGCACAGGCGCGATCAGCCATGCAATCGAGATCCAACGGCACCGCGCAGCCGATAGCACCCACGCACTATCTGACACCCCCGCGTGACTGGGATCACACGAGCAAGGCGCGCGCAGATGAGGCATGGCGAGGAGAGATCTTAGCTGTCCGATCTCACGAGCGGGCGCGCAAGCACTGCCCACAAAGGCCACGTTCAGGCCTTAAGTGACGAATTCATCCATCACTAAAGGTCCTGAATTAATTTTTTTCAAAATGTAATGACTAAAATGCCCTCACTCCTTGCAACTATAAAAGGAGACCCCCTCGATACGAATTTCTTATCCCTTCCTTCTCTTCTCTCCCACTCCAAAGCTCAAGAGAAGCTTGTCCCACACCCGGGATGCTGCTCAAGAGATAAAGTCAGTTTTTCGCCCCCATTTCGGAAGCGGATCCTGTGACGACGACGATGTGCTGCCTCATTCCCTATTATTCCAGCCTCGACCTCCTTCTTCCCGCTCCGTTCTTTGTCTTCCAGGCATCGTCTCGTCCAGCTCGTCCTCCAAGCGATCATCAAGGAGGATAACTTCTCTCTCCCATTCCTTTTCCCTGCTTTCTAGGGTAGAATTTTCCTTCTTTCTAGTTATAATAGTTTTCCTACTTTCTAGTGTAATTTCTCGCTTACTTAGTTGTATAAACATTTTGAAGTATCAAGTGGATGTTTCTTTCTTTCTCTCTCTCTCTTTCTCTGATTGTTTATAGGGCTTCATTTCATTGTAATTACTCCGCTTTTTAACAAAAATACAAAGAAAATATAATTGCGAATTTGGATCGACGTAGCCTCAATGAATTCGACCCAGAATTTTTATTCCGGTATAAATTTTATTTGTTGAACCCGAATTCTTCACTATTCAAACTATAACGACAGGTTTTCAAAATCGAATTCGATAGTGTAGTCCTTTGATGTTTCAACATTTTGGCGCCGTTGTTGGGAAGGCAACAATTTCCAATCTTCTTTTCACATTTCACGCACTTTACTGTCTTTTAACTTACCTTTTCTTGTGTCTATTATTTTGCAGAGACCTCCATCAAGGAATCATCAAGCGGTAGATTGGAGTAAAGTGCAGCTAAAGACAACTATAAGTGCTCTCCATTCTTCCCCATCCATAGATTTCATTTGTCACATTAAATTCAAATTCCAATTAACCTAAGTGTTTGCATAAATCCTAGGATTAGTTTGGTTGTTTGGATTTCCACTCACACTCATTTCACCCTCGCTTATATAAAATAAAATAAAAGATAATTTTGTGGGGTAATTTTCAACATACACCCACATTTAAGGCACCTAACCTACTTGATTTTCTTCTACTCAACCGGATTCTAATCTGTGGAACTGGTACACACAAGTCAACACATAAAAGAGTAGAAATCATTCTAGGTTAACCATTTCTGCGTGCCTAACCTAGTGGTGCAGTCATGGCCAATTGTTTGAGTTGTTTGGGCCACGCCACTCAACCTAAAATCAACTCATTAAGTAGCTTCTTCTTAGGGTTTTCAATCTAGGTTCATACCAGGCACTCCACTTTATTTCTGGTTTTAAAGGAAAGCAATCTTCACCAGTGCTTGAAAACCTAGTTTGCCTCAAACTTGATTGAAATCAACCTAATTATAAACCCTAAAAGCTACTTAAGCAAGATTCAAACATTAAAATCTACGCATCACAAATAATCTTGCTTGAAAACCCTGGTTGTGCATGCACTTACACATACTTAATCAATCATTAAGGGCACAACCCATTTTAAGGGCCCATCACATTCCATAAGCACTACAATCCCAGGCCTCAATAAAATCAAGTAGACGTTGACCTTAAGGACTGATTCGCTCTTCGGGACCTAGTCTGAGATTGTTCATGATTAACCTACTTGTATTGATTAATCTGATGTCCAGCTAGGGGAGAAGCGTCAAATGACCGCGGTTGGGGGGTACACTAGGAACCGGAGGCGCAAGCCGAAGGAAAAACCTTCTCCCCAGTCCCTCCTTCTGATTGGTTGGATTGAGCAAACATAAGTAGAGTAAATCGTTTATAATATTAAGGCGAGCTTTGGGAGTTTGTTGATCCTTAGGCTACCCTACTTAAGGACAGGCATATTTGGTTGTGCTGCAGGGTCCTTATCCCCAGTCCTTCCGACCTTTTCCTAGTTTATGCTGGGAAGACAGTCATTGAATCCCCAATTAGAAGGACCACTTGAGTATTCTAGGAGGCGTAGATTGGATTTTAGCCAAATTGATCCCATGGCCGATCAATAGCCTCCTCTGCCCCGGGATCCACAGGAGGAATTCCGAAGGCAGCTGGAACAAATGCAGAGAATGCAAGGCACTCAGCCCTTGAAGGATTTTTATGATCCTTCAAATTATGGGAAATGTCCCGGCATCCAGATTCCGGTCGGAGACGTAGAAATCAAGTCGTAGGTGTTAAGCCTGATCAAACATTACCATGGGCTTGGCTCTGAAGACCCGTTTCAGCACTTAGAGGACTTGACCACTTTGGTCCAGACCACCAAGGCATGAAACGTGAATGAGGAGCAAATGATCATGAGGCTCTTCCCCCACTCTCTTAGGGATAAAGCCACTCATTGGTACAAGACTATAGGAAGACCAATTGCAACTTGGAATGAGTTGAAATCAGCCTTTCTAAAGAAATTCTTCCCTGTCGGACATACCAATGCTTTAAGACGGGCAATCACTACCTTTACCCAGCGACCAGGGGAGCAGTTTCATGTGACCTGGGAGCGATTCCAGGACCTATTGCGGAGGTGTCCACACCACGAGGTGCCGAAATGGCAACTCATGCAGATCTTCTACCACAAGTTGACTGAGCAACTTAGAAATCACGTGAACGTTTCTTGCGGAGGCAATTTCCTCAACAAAGACGCAGATAGCGCGCACGATTTGTTTGAGGAAATGAGCAAGAATTCAATCAATCATGCCTCCATGGATACTTTTAACCAGTCCCAGCAACCCAGATCAAATGTTAATGAAGTCCATGACTCTCATTCATTTAATATGGAATTGATTTGTAACAAACTTGATAAGGTGACTTGGTTGCTAAGAGAATGGAAGAGTGGATGGCTGGAAATTCAATGAACAATTCTCGATCCACTCAATCCCAGAATTCGGGATTCTATTCGTCACGAGCTCCTTCTAGACGGGAGTTCATAAATCAACTTGATGCAGCTCAACCAGCGAGCGAGCACTATTCGAAACCCCACGGGTTCCAAACTGGGGCCTTTGATCCCAGCTTTTCTGATCCTTCCCTTTCTTTCTCTCCATCCTCACCCTATGAGGATGTTTGTGCTGTACAGGAGAACGTCAGATCCAACCCCTACTCTAATGCTTATAATCCGGGTTGGAGAAAAAACCCTAACTTCTCCTGGAAAAACCTGGGGCAACAGACCCAATTCCGACCCAGCAACTATGCTTCGCAACAACCAATGGGTCAGGGTCATGTTTATACTCAGTTGCACCCAAATCAGGTCAATCAGCCAGCTTGGAATGCCCGTCAACCTGTAGGGCAGGCTGATTTGAACCGTCATGGTAGAGATGTAAGGATCCATTCTCCAGCTCATGCAGCAAATGAAAACATCATTGGACAACTTGCAAACCAGGCTCATAGCTAACTCTCGTCAACCCAGATCTATACCATCCCAACCCGTACCCAACCCACGAAATATCCTGAATCCGAGCAACCAAGCCTATGGGTACAGAAATCAGAGGGACCCATACGCACATGCTCAGGTAGTTGAGCAGGGTCCTTCCTCTTCTTCTTCTTCTGCACATCAACAATTCTTGGCTAATCAAGCCCCTCCAAACTTTCCTAACCCTCCCCAAGACCCAAACTCGTATGCATCCGCAAATTCTATTACCTCGATGAGTGGTAAACAAACTCAGGATCCACAACCACAATGTTTTGATTTACCGAATCCAGAAGAACCTGAGGAGAGAAAGGAGAATTCTGGAAAAGAAATCAAGGCTCAAGAAGCTGATTCCAAAGATCTGACTTATGTTCCTTTTCCTGAAGCCTTGATCAGATCAAAGAAAAAGAAGTCTGTTGAAAGTAATGAGGAGCTTCTGAATATTTTCAAGAATGTTGAGGTCAATATCCCGCTCCTCGACGCTATAAAGCATATACCGGCTTACGCGAGATTTTTAAAGGATTTATGTACGCAAAAGCGTAAGTCGAGATAATCTATTCCAAGGAAGGTGGTACTCTTCGAGCAAGCTAGTTCTGTTATCATGCACCACCTCCCTCAGAAAAAGAGAGATCCAGGTGCTCCGTTGATTTCTTGTGTCATTGGAGATTACACTTTTGATAGAGCACTTCTGGATCTAGGTGCATCCATCAACCTAATTCCGACTTCTCTTTACGAGAAGTTTGGATTAAGTGAACTTCGGCCAACTTCAGTAACGCTGCAGTTAGCAGATCGTTCGGTCACAATCTGCTAGGCGTTATTGAAGATGTCATTGTTAAGGTTCAGGATTCTATTTTCCTATAGATTTCCTTGTCCTTGAAATGGATGTACCCAAAAATCTGAGGAACACACCCATTATTCTGGGGCGTCCGTTCCTGGCTACCGCTAAGGCCAACATTAACCGTGAAAGCAGTAGCATGGAAATCGCCTTTGGGGATCAATGAATGAAATTGGATACTTTTAAGGCGATTAATAAATTTGAAGATTATGGATTTATTGAGGAACTTGAGGAGGATAATGTGAACATTGAAACTTATATAATGATTTCTACAATTGAAAGTTCCTCCTTTGATGATGAATTGGACCCGCAACCCTCTATGGCAGACCTGCCATCTTCTAAAGAGGTTATTGATTTTGTTCACTCTCAACCTCTTCCTCTTGATGAGTCATCAGCATCTTCCATACCTTCAATCATCAACCCGCCCCAGCTTGAACTGAAACCATTGCCTAAGAATTTGAAATATCAATTTTTAGGACCACAGAAGATGCTCCATATGATTATCAATGCTAAATTAACAAAGGAGTAGGAGATTAAATTGATTAAGGTCCTGAAGGAACACAACGAGGTAATTGGTTGGACCATTCATGACCTTAGGGGGATCGAGCCATCTTACTGCAATCATAGAATATTTTTGGTAGATGGATCCCACCTTTCTCGCCAAATGCAGAGGAGATTAAATCCAAATATGCGTGAAGTGGTCAAAACGGAGATTATCAAGTGGCTAGATGCAGGAATTATTTATCTGATCTCTGATAGTCCCTGGGTTAGTCCCGTGTAGATTGTTCCCAAGAAAGTCGGGATTACCATTGTGACTAACAAGAGAGGAGAATCTATCACGACTCATTCAGCATCCTCTTGGAAGGTTTGTATCGATTACAGGAAGCTGAACACGGCCACAAAAAAGGATCATTTCCCTCTGCCTTTCATTGATTAAATCTTGAAAAGATTAGTCGGGCAGAAGTACTTCTGTTTTCTTGATGGCTACTCAAGATACAACTAAGTTCCTATCCATCCCGAGGATCAAGAAAAAACTACTTTCACCTGTCCCTACGGTACCTTTACTTTCTGTATGATGCCTTTCGATTTATGCAATGCACCTGTGACCTTTCAAAAGTGTATGTTAGCCATATTCTCTGATATGGTGGCAGAGTTTATGGAAGTCTTCATGGACAATTTCTCTATTTTTGGAGAATCGTTTGATTCTTGTTTAGCTAATCTTGAAATGATTCTTAAAAGATGCATCAAAACACGATTGGTCCATAGCTTGGAAAAGAGTCATTTCATGACACAAGAAGGCATCGTCTTAGGTCATGTAATCTCTTAATGGGGAATTGAAGTGGATAAAGCTAAGGTTGATGCCATTGCTAAACTTTCACCTCCCACATCTGTTAAACAAATTCGATCATTTCTTGGTCATGTGGGATTCTACAAAAGATTCATTAAGGATTTCTCGAAGGTTGCTCGTCCTCTGAGCAATCTTCTCACCAAAGAAACGTCATTTGTTTCGACGAATCATGTCGTAAGTCATTTGATTTCCTGAAAATGGCAGTCACTTGTGCTCCAGTGTTGCAACCACTGGTCTAGATAGCCCCTTTTGAGATCATGACCGACGCTTCTGATTATACGGTCAGGGCTGTTTTGGGTCAGAAAGTTGACAGGAAGCCCTCTGTCATCTACTACACTAGTAAAACTCTGGATGAAGCCCAGAGGAATTACACTATTACTGAAAAGGAATTACTAGCCGTAGTATTTGCTTTGGAAAAATTCAGGGCTTATCTCTTAGGATCTCATGTCATCATCTATACCGACCACTCGGCCTTGAGACATCTCTTGGCCAAAAAGGATGCCAAACCCCAGCTTATTCGTTGGATTCTTCTGCTTCAAGAATTTGATCTTGAAATCAAGGATAAATCCGGGGTAGAAAATGTGGTGATAGATCATTTGTCGATACTTCTAAGTGATTCTTCTCGTCCAGACATCCCGATTGCTGATACTTTTCCAGACGAAACCATCCTTACAGTTTCAAGTGTCCAAACCCCGTGGTTTGCTAACATTGTTAATTATTTGGCCGTTGGTCAAATCCCCTAGGATTGGACCAAGCAACAACAGGATAGACTCAAATCTGAGGCCAAATATGACTTCTGTGAGGACCTTGAACTGTACCGCATCGGCTCTGATCAACTTATTCGCCAATGTGTTCCGGAGAACGAATTCAACAGTATACTCGAGTTCTGCCATGCATCTGTGTGTGGTGGACATTTCTCCAGGAGAAAGACGGCTGCAAAGATTTTGCAATCTAGCTTCTATTGGCCGTCTTTATTCAAGGATGCCCAGGATTTCTCAAGGTCGTGTTCCCGATGTCAGGCACTCGAGAGCATAACTAAGAGAGATATGATGCCCCTAAGCCCAATTCTTCCTGTTGAAATCTTTGACGTTTGAGGCGTCGATTTCACGGGACCCTTTCTCCCTTCATTTGGACATCAGTACATTCTCATCACTGTTGATTACGTGTCCAAATGGATTGAGGCGATTCCCATCGGAACCAATGATCACAAGGTGGTCATCGATTTTGTCAAGAAAAACATCTTCAACAAGTTCAGGATTCTGAGGACTATCATCAGTGTGGTGGCACTCATTTCACTAATGCCTAGTTCTGTAATTTGTTGGCTAAATACTGGGTTAATCATCGAATCTCCACACCTTACCATCCCCAGACGAATGGACAGGCCAAGATCTCCAATCGGGAGATCAAGAATATTCTGCAAAAAACAACTAGGCCTGATCACAAGGACTGGACTCAAAAGCTTGAGGATGCTCTTTGAGCCTACCATACGATGTATAAAACACCCATCAACATGTCTTCGTTTCGCCTAGTGTATGGAAAGGCATGTCATTTACCTATAGAGATTGAACATAGGGCATTCTAGGCAATCAAGCAGTGCAATTTAGATCTGAGTTTAGCTGGGAAGACCAGGAAACTCCAACTATCTAAGTTGGAAGAGCTTAGAAATGATGCATATGAGAATGCCAAGATCTACAAGGCTCAGACCAAAGCTCTACATGATCAATTAATTTCCCACAAGAGCTTTGAGCCGAACCAGAAGGTTTGGTTATTCGATTCTCGACTTAAGCTCTTTTCCGGCAAACTTAGATCGAAATGAAATAGCTCATTCATTATCGGCCAGATTTTCCCAAACGGAGCCATTCAGATCTCTGACCCAAAGACGGGTAATACATTTAAAGTCAGCGATCAACGTCAGAAGCCTATTATTGATCGTACTCTTCCAGAACCTGTCTTAGACACAGTTGCTCTAGCCATATTGTGACTTCTTTGGCTGGACTTCGCCTAACTGATGACATTAAACTCAGCAGTTGTACATATGACACAAAGCTGACCCAAGCTTCATATTCAGGTGATATCTTTCATACTCTACCCTTTCTTTCATGTGTCTTTTTCTCAATGTGGACATTGCATCAGCTAGGCATGGGGGGGTGGATTCATTTTTGAATCATTTTGTCAGCTGTGTGAAATTTTGGTAAATTTTATTTCTCTTCTTATATATACATAAAAAAAATTAAATTAGGAAGGAATACTTGGACATTAGGACTTTTCAATCTTAGGAAATATTACATTAGGATCTGAACACAAGGACCCTTCAGGTCTTTGGGCTTAATCAGCCAGTGTATCCACTAAAATGTGGATTTGTTTTTCGAGTCCTTGCCATCTTAATTCTATGGTAATTTGATTAAATAAGTTTGGGTGATAAGTACACGACTTATCAAACCACCCTCTGATTTGAGGGAACTTTAAGTCTAAAGCATCTACACACTTTCTTTTCACTAACTTGTTGATCGGCGATTTTAACGGAAATTGGGTAGCTAATGAATATGGCTGGCAAGTATCGTGGGTAACAACCCATAGGTAGGTTGTCCAGAGTCCAATCACTGGTACGTGGCAAAGGTCGCGCTCTCCAACTGGTACGTCGCAAAGGCCACACGACACTCCGCAGGGGGGCAAAGAGCGTCAAACATGTTCTTGATCTGCTCGAGCCAGTCCTCCGCCTCAGTCGGGTCCTCATCCCCCTTGAAGGAAAGGGGCTTCAGCTTTCGGAACTGTCCGAAAAGCTCGTAACAATGCTGAAGTAGGGAAACTGGTACGCCTCCAGGCAAGGAGGGCTCATGCTCAGAACTGTCAGAGGACAGTGGGGGCGGTGGAGGGCCACCCCCTCCCCCACATCCAGCGCTGTTCTGTCTCGCGGTCCCACAGAGGACTCCCCCTCCGCGGCCCCAGGGAGAGGCACCCGTGGAGACGGGTGGAGCTCCTCTCACACGATCTCCCATATCAGCTGGGTGAGGTCCTAGGCCTGAACTCCCAGAAGTAGTGGCTGGTCCACCAAAATGTCGGGCTCAACACGTCCGCCCCTCCGACCCCGTCCACGGCCGCATCCGCGGCCCGCCTCAATGGCCCCATGTCAAGGCATCTCCTACAAGGAGACGCAATCACAGAACAGGAAGATTTCAAATCTAACTGACATTCAGCAAAAGAACCTTAGAACAGATGTCAAAAGGTATGTTGTGGTGGTTACTCTAGTGACAAGCACGCAAAATGGTTATGCCCAAGCTAGTTGGTTCACTTCTCGAGATAACCTTGCTCTGATGCCATCTTGTTACGACTTAGTTCCTGAATCCCTACAGGACACGAGACCGGACTAACTCGACTAATCTTAAGACCCAGTCGTCCAACGAAAAAGTAACCAAAAAGTAGGAAAGTAAACAACATTCACTATGCTAAGCAACTAACAGTAACAAAAGCACAGCAGTAAAGAAGTAAAACTACCATAGTACACACCACCACAACAATATAAAGTAAACCGATACAGGAATATAAAGTACAAAATGTCATAATACAAAGGTGCAAGAGCTACTCACTACAACTGAAAAAGGAGTACAACAGAAAGCTACAACTACTGGGCTCTACTGGGCCCAGCACCCACTGCAACCGTAGGCTCTGGCTGCTCAACACTTGGACCTGAAAAGGGGTTATGAGTACAAAACGTTAGTGAAAGCTGAGTAGAGTGGCAACCAACTAACTAAAGCAGTAAAGGTGGACAGGTAGCTGTTGTTTTTCAATTTCTTTCTTTCTTTAACTAATTATTCTTTCTTTCACCACTTGGTTTATTTATCAGGTCTCTTTCTTGATCTCGATTGTTCCTCATGGGAACAATCTTGATTGCAGTCTTTTCCGAAGAGTAGAAGTCAAACGTGGTGCTCTCCTGCCAGGAAGAGTCCCCCGTGGTGGTCCTACACCCAGTCAACCACCCCAAGGTCACGGACAGACGTAACGGCGACTATGACACGTGCGATAAGCGCACGGGTAGCTACCACGCACTGTCAGGCGATCAGTCATTTCTGTTAGTGGGTGCACCCAAAGCACAGCATAGAACCAGTATAAGGCATAGCCCTCTCAGTAACAGGGGTCTAGCCCCTAAGAACCAAACAGGGGTCTCGCCCCTCCACAGTCCGTGCACCCTCGCCTAACTACCCTGGTTTGCTCAGTGGACCTAACAAGTCGATGTAGGGTGGCTAGCAGAACCCCGAACCCCGTGGGGTGGCTAGCTCTCTCCCTGCACTAGTAGCTCCCCCGGTATAATGTACGCGAGGGCCAAGAAGTCGGTACAGAGTGGCCAATCCTAACCTCGGGTGCTGACCCAAGGGCGGCTAGCTCCACTCTGCACTAAACAGGGGGACAGTCTCTCTCCTTGGTACTCCATACTCAAGGGCCAGCTCACTTCCCCACTCACATTTCCAGTTCCATTCCATTTATTTCCAGGAGCTCTACTCCTAATTTTCCCATAGGGTTCATGCTCATATACCTCATGTCATTCCATACCAGGTTTCATCATTTCTATTTCCATTCTCAGGTTATACACATGCAACTGGTAATTCTATCGTTCACATTTCCATATCCAGTTTATTCACAGATAGCTCATGTTTCCAACATTCACCTTTCCATTTTCAAATTATATACATGCAGCTCATATTATGTGTGCAACAGGAGAATTACATTCAACAATTAACTAGCACAAGTACTACATATTTCGCAGGCAACTGTTATTCAATTACAGGCATTTGTTATCATTCTATCTACTCATTCAAGACTGCAATCCATTCATTCAATACAGACATTCCAGTATTTCTAATCCTAGGAATCATGCCACATCCTAGGTTCTAATCATTCATTCCACACATGCATTTATGTTTTAATTAATTTAAGGGGAAGCCACTCTACCAGTAAACCCAGGAGTAATGGACGCTTGAACGGCAGGCTCACGTGCCTCAGCAAGCTCCGAACCCACAAAGGAAACCAGTCCTATCACAAGGATCAATCACAAGAGAATACTCAGAATAGTATAGAAAGTCTTCTGACAAGTAGAGGAATTCATACGGGAAACATCGGTATCTTAATTGCAAAAATCAGACCTCAAACGAATCCTAAACGGGTCAAAAAAATAGTGTTCCTGACTCAAATTAGATGTCTGGAACAACTTTCAAACATCTTAAAAGTGTCCAATGCCATACCTCAAGTCCTGCGCCACTCCTCAGACGTCCAAGAACTCCGCTAGACCGTCTGGACACAGTTCCAGATGTCCGACCACCTCTCCGGACATCTGGAAGTGCTTCTCGTAGTCTGGTAGATCACCCAGACATCTAAAATGCATGGGAGGGCGTGTCCCGTGCCTTCTCAAAGCGAATCCTACACACGGAAATCGAATCTTCTCAAATCGGGCATGAATCAGCGCATCGGAGGAGCAGCCTGCATGGCCGTATCTACAAAGAAGACGTACCTTCGCGAGGCCTCCTTCTCAGACGTCTGGCACCACCTCTAAACATCCGCACCGTCGTCTGGAGGTCACTCGAAACGTCTGATTCTGGGAAAATCCCAGAACCAGAACCTGCCTCCACCCTCTCGTGCCACGCGTGGCCGCACTGTGCCCTCTCGCCTGCTGCTCCGGCTGCAGCAGTGTCGGGCAGGACCTCCCCGACGCACTCCTCTGCCTTGCGCACGCGCTGCTTCGGCCGTGAGCTCACCAGCGAGCTCCCATGTGAGCTCGCAAGCTTGCACTCCTCTCCTTCTCATGCTGCTCCTCCTCTCCTCTCACACCGCTCCTTCTCTCCGCCGTTCTCACTCTGCTGCTTTCGCTGGAGGAAGGAGGGAAGTGGCTGGGAAGTGGGGGTGGAATGAGGGAGAGGAGGGGGGCTTATATAAGGGTGTGGGTTTCGGGTTTTCGTCGGGCGGAAGGAGAGAGAAGAAGGAAACGAGGGACATGTACTGTCTGCGCCCAGCACGCACACAGACGTGAGCTCGCACACAAAATTTTTGATTTTCAGACGTCTGCGAATGAGTCCAGACATCTGACCCTTAGTCCAGACATCTTACCAGATGTCTGACCTAAAGTTCGAATGTCTTAAAAAGGCTTAACATCACGGGTCTTAACATCATAACAAACTCAAAGGAAGTTTCGTCCCCGAAACTTGATTTAGCTAGGGTGCGAAGAAAAAGAATAACATACGCATAACAAACTTAAAGAGGATCGAAACTGGTCCAAAAAGATGTACCCTCAAAGAGCTCCAGGTACTGCTCTAGCATCGCTATCTCAGGCTCCCAGGTAGCCTCCTCGTACCTCTGGCTCCTCCATAAGACCTTTACCAGGGGTACCTGCTTCCGTCTCAAACTCCGGTCGGCTCTGTCTAGTATCCGCACTGGTCGCTCGAGGTAGGTCAAGTCGTCACCCGCCTCGACACTCTCATGGCTCAGAACGTGACTGGGACCGGCGATGTACTTCCTGAGGTTGGACACGTGGAACACATCGTGCACACCAAAAAGCTGGGGAGGAAGGGCAAGCCTGTAAGCAACGGGTCCAACCCGCTCCAGGACCTCAAAGGGCCCCACAAACCTCGGTGCGAGCTTCCCTTTCACCCCAAAATGTTGCAGGCCCTTCATGGGCGAAACGTGAAGGAAGACATGATCCCCAACCTCAAACTGCACCTCTCTGCACTCCCGATCGGCATAGCTCTTCCGTCTGCTCCTGACAGTGCAGAGTCACCTGTGAATCTGCTCAATCACCTCCTGACTCTGCCGAATCAGCCTGGGGCCAACCTCCCACTTGGTCCCCACCTCAACCCAACTCAAGGGTGCAATACACCTCCGTCCGTACAGAGCCTCGTAAGGTGCCATGCCGATGCTCGAGTGATAGCTGTTATTATATGCAAACTCTGCCAGGGGCAAGTGCTCCTCCCAAGAGACCCTCCAGTCCAGAACACAGGCACGCAAAAGGTCCTCAAGCATCCGTATCGTGCACTCTGACTGTCCATCTGTCTGGGGGTGGTATGCCGTACTGAACCTCAACCGTGTCCCCAAAGCCTGCTGAAACTCAGCCCAAAACTGGGACGTAAAACGGGTATCCCGATCGGATACAATCTCACGTGGAACTCCGTGCAGATGTACGACATCGCGAATATACCTCTCTGCTAACTGTGCTAGTCCCAAGGTGACTCGGATCGGCAAGAAACGTGCCGTCTTCATCAATCTGTCTACAATCACCCAGACTGTGTCATGTCCTCGTTGGGTAATGGGCAAGCCCACCACCAAGTCCATGGTGATGCTCTCCCACTTCCACTCTGGCACTGGAAGTGGCTGCAACGGCCCTGCAGGCCTTTGATGCTTTGCCTTTACCTACTGGCACACCAAACACTATTGTACGAATTTACCTACATCTCGCTTCATTCCCCTCCACCAAAAGTCGCGTCTCAGATCATGATACATCTTTGTTTTCCTGGGATGTATGGTGAACCTGGAACCGTGTGCCACAGTTAGGAGCTCTCTCAACAACCCCTCATCCCTGGGAACGCACAAACGTCCCATCATGTGCAGCACCTTGTCGGTAAAGGAGAAGTCTCTAGGGTCCCCTAACAGTACTCTATCACGCAATGACTACAGGTACGGGTCTGCCATCTTTCCTGTGATGATGCGGTCTATCAGCTCTGGCCTCGTCTGTTGTGTCACAGTCACTACCTCACAGTGCTCCAGTAACTCTAGGGGTCGCCAATTGCCCATCTCTTCCATGAGTCTCCAACTCTGTGCCTGCAAACTGGCCAAGTAGGCGGGTGCCTTCCGGCTGAAAGCATCAGCCACCACGTTGGCCTTCCTCGGATGGCAGGAAATGCTGCGGTCGTAGTCCTTCAGGAACTCTAACCAACGTCTCTGTCTCATGTTGAGCTTCTTCTGATCAAATAAATACCTGAGGCTCTTATGATCTGTGAATATCTCAAAAGTCTCACCGTACAGGTAGTGTCTCCAAGTCTTCAGCACGAAGACGATAGCTGCCAGCTCTAGGTCGTGGGTAGGGTAGCTGTGCTCATGGGGCTTCAGTTGCCACGAAGCGTAAGTGTCAACGTGATCCCCCTGAATGAGCACACCCCCTAACCCCTGCAAAGAGGCATCCGTGTACACAATGAACCCTCCACTGCTGTCCGGAATGGTAAGCACAGGAGTTGAAGTCAACCTCTCCTTTAACTCCTGGAAGCATGCCTCACAAACGTCTGTCCAAGAAAAGGGCACGCCCTTCCGGGTCAACTGTGTCATAGGACGTGCAATCTGCAAGAAACCCCTGATAAACCGCTAGTAGTAGCCTGCCAGTCCCAAGAAACTGCAGATATCTGTCACTGTACATGGTCTCTCCCACCTGAGTATTGCCTCTACCTTGGCTGGGTCCACAGCCAAGCCATCCCCTGAAATCACATGACCCAAGAAGGCCACCTCCCTCAACCAGAACTCGCACTTGCTATATTTGGCATACAACCTACGTCGTCTCAATGTGTCCAAAACCATCCATAAGTGTTGTCCATGCTGCGCCTAATCCCGAGAGTAGATGAGCACATCATCGATAAATACCACCATGAACTAATCCAGATATGGTCTGAACACCCGGTTCATTAAATCCATGAAAGCGGTAGGGGCGTTGGTCAGCCCAAACGGCATGACCAAAAACTCGTAGTGTCTGTACCGGGTGCAGAAAGCTATCTTGGAGACGTCGGTCTCCTTGATCCTCAACTGGTGGTAGCCAGACCTCAAGTCTATCTTGGAGAAAACCGTGGCACCTCGCAACTGGTCAAGCAGATCATCAATCCTCGGCAACGGATACCTGTTCTTGATGGTAACATTATTCAGTTGTCTGTAGTCCACACAAAGGCGTAGGGTACCATCCTTCTTCTTCACAAATAATGCCGGGGCTCCCCACGGAGACGCATTGGGCCTCACAAAGCCCTTCTCCAGAAGGTCCTGCAACTGGGACTTGAGCTCTCACAGCTCAAGTGGTGCCATCCTGTAAGGTGCTATAGAAATGGGGCAGGACCCCGGTACTAGTGAGATCTAGAACTCAACTCACGCTCAGGCGGTAGTCTTGGCAGCTCCTCTGGAAACACGTCGGGGTACTCTCTGACCATCGGAATACTCTGAAAGTCTGCCACGGGGCTGTGTTGGTGCGACAGTCGGTTTCGTGTTATATCGTTGTAGTAAAGCCGGTTGTCACCAACGTTTCATATAAAATTTTTATTACTCGGAAAACTGAAAGAGTTCCCGAGGTCGAACTCAGGGAGCAAGTTGTATTCTAGAGATATACAAGTTCTATTACAAAAATAAAGAGAGAGAGAGAGAGAGATGAAAAATTGGCTTCTTCTTCTTTCTTCCTCTTTGTCTTTGGTTCTTCCTGTTCTTCTTCTTCTTCTTCTTCTTTCTTCAGATTTTCCCCTCGTGCTCTTCTTCTTCTGTTCTTCCTTCTACTTTCTTCAGATTTTTCTTCTGCTTTCTTCCTTCTGCTTTCTTCAGATTTTTCCCCTCTGTCTCTGGTTCTTCCTGTTCTTCTTCTTCTTCTTCTTCTTCTTCTTCTGCTTTCTTCCTTGTCAGATCGTCTTCTTCTTTTCTTGCTTCTTGCTTCTTTTCATTTCTTCTTCTGCAATCGTGGTGTTTCTGCCTTCGGCTACTAAGTCTCCCTTCCTTCTTCTTCAGCCTGCCTTCTGTGTTGCTCTGGCTGCTGGCTGTCCGTCGTCTGGCCCGGTGCTTCGACGACTTAACTGAGCAGTTGCTACAGTGCAGCTGCTTCTTCTTCCGCAGTCCTTCACCTGTGCCTGCACGCTCAAGAGTTCATCAGAAGGCAAAAACCTACTCTACCCCCCCTCCCCCGCGTATCTCTCTCTCTGAAATCACTCATCGGAAGCTCTCCCAGAGCGCTACCGGGTAATCGGGTTCGGATCAGGCCCGGGTCCAGGCCCACCGGCGTGCGTGGTGGGCGAGGAGTGCAGGTCAGTCTAATCGGGTCGGGCCAGGTCCGCGGAGCGTGGTCACGGACGAGGCCGAGTCGGGTCGGGTCGGGTGAGAGGGACCTCACCCCGTGGTAACTGAGGCAAACAGCATACGGCAGGTTTTCAATTTATGTGTCCGCGCGCCTTTGAGAGATTCCGAGGTGGGACTAAATGTCCCACCCCAAGTCTCTTACGCCTGCAGCAGGGATGGTGCTCCCAATTGCGTCGGCTGTTGAGGCGTACAGCTCCAATCGAGGGCCAGGGTGTGTGCGTGAGATTCTTCCGCGCTGGCCGAGGCTATTCAATCTGGGATATCTCGGCTTGGAGCAACCTCGAGCAGGCTTCGAGCTTCTTCGCCAATGGCGGCCAAGGCCTGGAACCTGAAACCAATGGCACGGCCTCTCGGCCAAATCAGACAGGCGGAGGACCTTCGCCGTGGCACGGCGAAGGTGGTCAGGGGGTCTGCAGGGGGCGAGAGGGGGCTGTCTGGTCGTCCTAGGTCAAACTGTGAGCGAGGGAGTGGGTGTGTTCGGTGGGTCTGCAGGAGGTGTTTGGTGGGAAGTGGAGGGGCGGAAGAGGATCAGGGTGAGGAGGCGGAAGTTCTGCGGTGGTCGGCGAGCCGTGTGGGTCGCTGAGGTGATGGGAGCGGCTCGCCGGAGGGTGGTCGGAGGCGGAGAGGATGAGGGTGAACAGGGTCGGTAGAGGGCTTAATTGACTAAATCGAAAGCGGGGAAAGAAAGAGGAGGAGAAGGGGAGTAAGCCTAACTTAACTGCAGGGACGAAGGGGGATGAACAGGGCGACAGTCGTATCGACTGTCGCCGGAGAAGATGATGCTCAGGGAGAGGGGCGGCGGCGAGCAGAAGGCTGGAGAGGCGCCAGCTGGGTGCGGCGTGGCGCGGGAAGAGCAGGGGAGGAGGTCTCTGCTGCTGGTAGTGCGGCAGAGCGAAGAGGTAGAGGGAGAGGATGTCGCCGGAGCTGGTGAGCGTCTGCCGGAGAAAGAAGAGACGAAAGCTGGGGGTTTTCTCCGTCAGATCCAGGCTGCCTTGGTCGGTGGAGCGGCGGGGGGTATTTATAGGGTTGAAGCAGGGAGGAAGGCGGAGGGAGACGACGTGTCTCCCTCGCCGGAGCATGGTCGGAATTCGAACCCATACCGTCCGTGCGTTCGCACGGCCGGTAGGGGGGGCTGCAAGGACCATGGGGGTGCTCCTGCGACGGCTGACGACGCAGGGCACCCTCCGGTACACATGCCAGGTCCTCCACCTTACCCTGCGCGGCGCCATGCTCCGCGCAAGGTCGCCGGAGCATGGTGCTGGCAGGGTTTTGCAGGAGGGACCTGTTTGCAAAGAACGAAGGAGAGTTAGGGGCCTAAATGCGAGGGTTCAAAAGTTGAGGGCCAAAGAGTAAATATATGAGGACCAAAGTGTAAAGTCGGTCAAGGAGGTTTCTTCTTAGGCTCAAGTTTTTATACATGACTAATTAGGACCTAAGGAATCTGATGGTGAATTTTATTTTCATATTAAACCTTGTTTGACCGGTCAATTTGCGCAAAAACCCAAATTAAGTTATTAATTGGGCATGGTTCTCAATGTAGGTCAAAATGGGTTCTAAAGGCCAAATTGAAGGTTCTAAACCCTAGAGATTATTTTTCTATGAATTTTAGAGGGTTTATTCTATTTTTACTTTGCCTCGAACCTTGTGAATTGAAGTGGGTTGTTTTAGGGTTACAGATTATCATTTGGTTCCTTGAAAGTGCTGTAGCCCTTGCTAGATCATCTCGTCCCACTTTTATTCTTATTAAGCTGTTCTGACCTGTGTTTGGGCCCTGAATTACCCTGTATGCAGATTATACTGGTAAAATTGCACTTTTACCCCTTATGACTGGTTTTCTTCTCAAACTCAGAATTCTCTGAGTTAAGCCTTTCCTTGAGATATGTAGGAGCTTTTATCCTTTGTATTGGGTCAAAATGAGCTAGTTATGGCTCATGATGAGGTTCTCATCATACCCCCATGCCTAGCTTTTGCTAGTCCCTTAGCAAAAAAAAACTTAAGGTTTCAACCCTTGTTCTAGACCATGAAGTTTTCAATGGTTTTAGATAAGTGCCTTTTTATTTGAGCATAGATTAGGTTAGAATGCTGACCATAGGCCTAAAAGATACTCTAGTACCAATCAAGATCCAAATCTGTCTAGCCTTAGCCTCAGTCTTTTAGCAAAGGTTTTTAAGGCCCGCAAGAACTAACCTAAGGTTTATTGGACTTCGTGGTTAAAGCACCCGTGCTTGAAATGATTTTAGCCCTGGCCCAGTCCGCAGTGCGTTTTGTAAGAGAGAGATAGAAAGTTTTTTTTTTTTTTTTGTTTGGAGAGTTTTCTCTCTCTTTTTCTTTTTAGTTCTAGTCTAGGGTTGGCTTTTCAACACGGTCTGTATCAGATTCCTTGCTCCCATCAATCCTCAAGGGTTCCTGGCGATCGATGCTTCGAGATAGCACCGCCCATGGCAACCCCCGGAACCCTGGCTATTGAGATTTCGAGATAATCCCATCCATGGTATTCCGTGGCCGAATCCAGACCCTGGCAATTGACACTTCGAGATAATGCCATCCATGGAATCTGAACCAGCAGAGTGCTTACATGCCCCCCGTAGGATATGTAAATATCCTAAGAGACAAGCACCGAGGAGATGATATTTTGTTACGCATCTTCGAGGGGATTTTCCGCCTCTCTGCGCTGGGAACTCGTCCAAATCAACTTGTGTTGATCGGCCATTCCTATTCTAGGTGTTCTTTTCAGATTTTTGCGACGCTTCTGCGTGATTCTGATTTTTACGCTTACTGAACCAGGCTGTGTGTGAGATTAGGGTGCTTAGGTTACTGAGTCCCGTAAACCAAAAATTAGTTAACGAGGCCGAATACTCCCTAAGCCTTAGACCTAATACTTCAGCTTTTCATTTTCCTCAACCTCTTGAGGAGTGTCCAGATCTTAATGAGTACTAAGAGTCTATTCAAGAATGCCTAAGGTTTGCATTCTTACTAATCTTATTGTGCACTTTTCAGTTATTTTCTTGAATGAGGTCTAGAACTTAGGTTAATTCCTTAGTTCCTTACTAATGACTATCAACTTTTCTTATAATTTTGTGCTCCTTTTTCATTTTGTTTCTTCTCTCCTTCACAAAATTTTCCTTCTCCTCTTTTCCTCTTATTCTTTTTCGAAAAATTTTTTTAATTTTTATGGTATTTTTGGCATATGTGAATTTTTTTGTTTGAAACCTTTTCTTACGAGTTTTTGCACTTTCATACCCCCCCATGCCTAAGATTTGCAATGTCCTCATTGTAACCTAGGGGGTCTTAGTTCATTCCTTAAGACAGAAATTTGGGTGAGTGGATGGGTCGGGTTGAATTTTTGCGGACGATTTTAAATTTCAGATGCGAACATCTGAGTTGGGGTCGGCTGTCTATAAGGGTGAACTTCGAGTGCTGAAAGGTGTCAGAACAAGTTTCAGGTTTTCAAAGAGAATGACGGGCTGCCTCCCGTTAAGCGCTGAGTTTTACGCCATCGGCTGGGCGCAATAAGCTCAAGGGGAAAGGAGGATATGAGATGCCTCAGCCAAATCAGTAGAAGTTACATCAATGAACGGCTTGAGTCTTTGACCATTCACGATGAAAGGTTCAGAATCGTGGCTGAGTGGACTGATTTCGATTGCTCCATTTCCAAAAACCTGTCGGACCAAATATGGTCCGACCCACTTAGATCTCAGTTTTCCTGGGAAGAGTTTGAGTCGGGCATCAAAGAGTAGGACCTTTTGACCAGGATGGAAGATCTTTCTTGAGATGTGTTTGTCGTGGAAGGCTTTAACCCGCTCCTTGTAGATTTGCGAGTTCTCGTACGCGTCTGTGCGTAATTCATCGATCTCGCTGATTTGGAGTTTTCTGTGGGTCCCAGCCTTGGAAAGATCTAGATTACAGTTCCGTACTGCCCAATAGGCTTTATGCTCCAGTTCGACGGGAAGGTGGCATGCCTTTCCGTACACCAATCTAAAGGGAGACATGCCCAATTGGGTCTTGTGGGCGGTCCTATAGGCCCACAATGCTTCCGGAAGTCGGGACGACCAGTCCTTCCTGTCAGGTCGAACAGTGACCTGTAGGATTTTCTTGATCTCCCGATTCGACAGCTCAGCTAGACCATTAGTTTGGGGGTGGTAAGGAGTAGAGATTCGGTGAGACACCCCGTATTTGGTCATCAGTGACCTAAACTGAGCATTTGTGAAATGGGTCCCCCCATCAGAGATTATTGCACGAGGAATCCCGAACCTTGAGAAAATGTGTTGATGAATGAATTTGAGAACGATTTTGTGATCACAGGTTCGGGTCGGTATGGCTTCGATCCATTTGGACACGTAGTCCACAGCCAACAGAATGTATTCGAAACCATCCGAAACAGGAAAGGGGCCCATAAAATCAATCCCCCAAATATCGAAGATTTCGCATACTAGAATCGGTTGCATAGGCATCATGTTGCGATGGCTCATGTTGCCCAAAGTCTGGCAACGACTGCATGCCTTGCAATGACTGTATGCGTCTTTGAACAGTGTGGGCCAGTAAAAGCCGCACTGGAGGACTTTTGATGCGGTTTTATGCCCGGCAAAATGGCCACCGCATGCCTGGTCATGGCAGAAAGAGAGGATATTGTTGACTTCCCCTTCCGGGATACATCTCCGGATGATCTGATCGGCACCTATGCGGAAGAGGTACGGGTCTTCCCAAATGTAATACTTGGCATCGGAGCGTAATTTGTCTTTCTTGGCCTTCGGCCAATCGGACGGGGTCTGATGAGATGCCAAGTAATTTACAATATTAGCAAACCATGGAAGGCTAGTACCAATAGTCAGCAGGTGCTCATCGGGAAAATGCTCAGTGATGGGTCCGGAAGGGTCTATCATTTCAGAAGGAAGACGGGACAAGTGATCAGCTACCACGTTTTGTTTTCCCGCTTTATCGCGAATCTCGAGGTCAAATTCTTGCAACAGCAAGATCCATCGGATCAATCGAGGCTTCGCGTCCTTCTTTGCAAGGAGATGCCTCACAGCTGTGTGATCCGAGTATATGATGACATGAGAACCCAGAAGGTATGATCTGAATTTCTCTAGGGCAAATACTACAGCTAGCAGCTCTTTCTCAGTAACTGTATAGTTACGCTGAGCTTCATCGAGTGTTTTGCTGGCGTAGTAAATGACCACAGGTTTCTTGTCATTCTTCTGCCCCAAAACCGCTCCTACAGCGAAGTCGGATGCATCACACATGATCTCAAAGGGTTGAGACCAATCAGGGGACTGTAGGATCGGGGCTTGGGTGACTCGGTCACGCAGGATTTCAAATGCTTGAGTGCATTCCTTGGAGATTTCGAAGGGAACATCCTTGGAGAGAAGAGTGGTCAGGGGGCGTGCGATTTTTGAGAAATCAGGGATAAATCGTCGATAAAAACCGACATGCCCTAAAAAGGATCGGATGTCCCTGATCGAGCTAGGCATGGGAAGGCGAGAAATCAGATTAACCTTAGCTCGATCCACTTGGATACCTTTCTCCGAAATTGAGTGTCCCAGGACAATTCCCTCAGGCACCATGAAATGGCTCTTTTCCCAGGAAAGAACCAAATTCACGTCGATGCACCGCCTGAGTATCTGGACCAAGTGCTGGAGGCAATCGTCGAATGATGCTCCGAAAACTGAAAAGTCATCCATGAAGACTTCCAGATAATCACCTACCATATCTGAGAATATGGCAAGCATGCATCGCTGAAAAGTAGCGGGTGCATTGCAAAGACCGAAAGGCATCCTTCGGAAAGCGTATGTTCCGAAGGGGCAGGTGAATGTGGTCTTTTCTTGGTCCTCAGGATGGATTGCCACCTGGTTATAACCGGAGTACCCGTCAAGAAAGCAGAAGAACCTATTTCCCGCTAGTTTTTCGAGAATTTGATCAATGAAGGGTAGTGGGAAATGATCCTTCTTCGTGGAGGAATTGAGTCGACGGTAATCTATACAGACTCTCCACGAGTTGGCTAATCGGGTAGGAATGATTTCTCCGGTCTCAGTCGTTATAGTGGTGAGTCCTGCCTTCTTAGGCACGACCTGAATCGGGCTCACCCAACGACTATCGGAGATCGGGTAGATGATCCCGGCATCTAACCACTTGATGATCTCCTTTTTCACGACCTCCTGCAGATTAGGGTTTAAGCGTCTCTGCATTTCACGAGAAGGTCGTGTGCCCTCTTCTGAATAGATATGATGAGTACAATAAGAGGGACTTATTCCAGTCAAATCATCGAGGGTCCATCCGATGGCTCTGCGATGTTGCTGGAGGACAACAATCAGACGGGATTCCTGTTCAGGATTGAGGTTGGAATTGATGATCACAGGAAGGGTCTGATTAGAACCCAAAAAGATGTATTTCAAATGAGCAGGAAGGGGTTTCAGTTCAAGGATGGGGTTTTCAGCAGCAGCGGGTGGTTCAGTATAGATGTGAGGTTCAAGGGTGGGAGTTATTGGGTTGTTCACATCTGGATTTGACTCCTCTATTTGCGGGTCGAGATCCTTCTGTGGTTGATGAGGAATACTCAAGTCATTCTGGAGGTGTGATTCATCAACCAAAGTCTTGATGTCACAAATTTGCTCGATGACGCCGCAATTAATTCCTTGTTGGGCCTTAAATATATCAATTTTCAGTGTTTGATCTCCAAACTTAAGCTCTATTTGGCCCTCCTCACAGCTGATGTTAGCTCTAGCAGTAGCCAAGAAAGGTCTCCCTAGAATGATTGGTGTATCCCTAGGGTTCTCAGGTGCATCCATGTCTAAGACTATAAAGTCCACTGGAAAATAGAAATCCCGCACTCTTACGATAACATCCTCGAGAATCCCTTTTGGTGACTTTATAGATCGATCTGCTAATTGTAATGTCACCTCAGTTGGTTTCAGCTCAGATTCTTCCAGATGGTCAAGTAAGGATGTGGGTATCAGATTTATAGATGCACCTAAGTCTAACAATGCTCTGTCAAATTGGGTACCACCTATCTTACAGGAGATCAGGGGAGTTCCAGGATCTTTTGCCTTGGGTGGGAGTCTACTAAGGATTACAGAGCTGGCTTGCTCTGACAGAACAATTGGGCTCCCTCCCTTGGTTCGCGGCTTACGCTGGGGTGTACATATATTCTTTAGAAATCGTGCGTAAGCTGGTACGTGGTGGATTGCATCCATCAAGGGGATGTTTATGTGGACCTGCTCAAAGAGCTTGACCAGGTCCTCCTCAGGGGCCACGGGTTTGGTGGTCTTCTTTCCCTTGGTCAGGGCCTCGGGAAACGGGATCTTGGTTGGTTCCTCTAGGATAGGTCCTGGTTGTGGGTCTGGAACAACGGTACCTTGGATAACTATCCTAGGGTCATGATTATCAGGCTGGGAGTGGTTTGGATAACGCGGGTCCTGAGTTGTCTTACCACTACGTGTTGTTACAGCATTTAATCCGGCCTGATTTTGGTTTGGATTTGGTAGGAGGGGTGGCTGCTGCTGAAATCCCGTATGAGAAGTAGAGGCTTCCATCTCGTCTGGAGATGGGGCAGTAGGGGCCTGATAAATCCATTGAGCGTGGCCTAAATTTGGATTCATAACGCGCTTCTGGGTTGGCACGTTATTTGGGTTAGGAAGGGGTTGGGAAGGGAGTGTGCCTGGCTGGCGAGAATTTGCCAACTGGGCCAGCTGAGTTTTAACTTCAGTAAGCTCGTCCTGGTGCTGTTTTTGAATGGCCGCATTCGATTTTTGAATGTCAGCCAGAGTTTGAAGGATTAAGGACATTTGATCTTGATTTGGCCCTGATGGATAAGTAGGGTTGGGCCGAGGCTGAGGCGGCTGGTAGTGATGAGAGGGCTGTGGGCGGGACTGAAAAGGTGGTCTTTGGGTTTGAGAATTTCCCGCCCACTGAAAATTTGGATGGTTTCGCCATCCAGGGTTGTAAGTGTTGGAGAATGGGTCGTTCTGGATGGCGTTGAGGTCCTCGCAGGTCTGAGGAACCTCCTGAGAATCAGGGAAAGGGGGAATGGAGTTCCCCCGACTGGTGAAGAAAGGATCGGATGATCTTCCAGTCCAAGAATCAGATGGGGATGGATATGGATCCATCCCAGGGGAGGATCGGTGGAGGATGTTTTGCACAGTCTCCTGTGTGGAAGGAGGTTGTGCAAAGGAGTTACGCGCAGAGGTGGCTCGCTGCAAGTGCTGAGTCAGCTCATCCACCTTCTTTTCAATAATTGAGACCTTGTCCAATCGACTGGCCATCAATTCCAGGTCGACTGATGCGGACAGGCCCTGCGTCTCATGTGCTCCCTTAAGATTCGTCGCTGCGCGGGTATTCGTCCTGTCGAATAATCCCATGGAGTCATTGTTGATGGAGTTCTCGCACATGTTTTCGAGAATCTCCCATACGGTGTCTTCATGTTGACCCATGATGTTTCCTCCGCAGGTTGCATTGACGAAAAGGCGGATGTCCTCACGGAGTCCCTGGTAAAAAGATTGGACTTGTTCCCATTTAGGAACTCCGTGATGGGGGCACTTCCTCATGAGATCCTGAAAACGATCCCATGCCTCATGGAGAGGTTCTCCTGATTGTTGAGTGAAGTGTGTAATCTGATGGCGCAAGGCGTTGGTCCGACCAACGGGAAAGAACTTTTTCAAAAACTCGGATTGAAGTTCTTCCCAAGTGTTGATCGGCCGGGTCTGAGTTTGATACCAATGGGCGGCCTTGTCCATAAGAGAAAAGGAGAACATCTTCATGAGAAGAATGTCCCGATTTTGCGCATCTGACCCAAAAGTGTGGGCCAGATGTTTAAGCTGTTTGATGTGCTGGAAGGGATCTTCAGAATTAAGCCCATGGAATTTAGGTATAGCGTGAATCATGTTGGGCTTTAGTTCGGAATCAGGTCCTCCAATCGGGATTCTAACTCGAGGCTCAATGGCCACCGCAGCAGGATTGTAGTGGTCCCGCATCATAGGACGCTGCGGTGGGTGCACGAAGTTTTGGAAGAGGTCATTGAGTCGCTGGAGCTGGTGTTCCAGATTATTTTCTTCCTCAACTGGCTGAGCCATGATGGGGGAAGAAGAAGAACTTGGTTCTGAATCAGAAGAGAGAATAATGTGAGGGTGTTGCTGCACAAACACGGGCGTCGAGGCTTGGCCTTGACGAGAGTGAATTTCTAAAGGAGGTCTTAAGGGTGGTCTTAGAGACCTCCTTCCGTACATGCACAGTTGGGAGAGGTAAGTTCAGAAGGTGCTGGACCCAATCAAGACACCCAAAAATGTGTTGGGTGACTATAGAGGTGCGGGGCAGATGGACCCCTTGATCAGAAAGATCGTCCACCTGAGAATTACCTGGGCAGCCAGAGAGGGAGAGTCCCGCGAAGACCCCTACACGGTAGAGCGTCCCCACGGGTTACAGGGTTTCCCCCACCCGACCTCTCTTGTCACTGCGGTTCCAGGTAGACCAGAATGGGGATCTTGACCTCTTAAGTCTACCAATTTTAAGATCAGGGTGCTTAAGGTTTCACTTGAACTTTAGTCTTTTTAAGTGCAAAGAGTGACCTAATTTAAGGTTGGTTAACCCAAGGGGTCAACTTTACCTATTGTTTTCTTTAAGAGCTTTTAGGTCCTGTCTTTTAGGGTTCAAGTGTTTAGAGAGAGCCAATTGTTTAGGATTTTTCTTGTATAGGTATTTTCAGACAAGGGCTTGGGCACACTTCATTTGGTTTTCTCAATTCTTGCTTAAGGAGTGTGTCTCTAAATCCCTAGTGTTGGATCCTAGGTTGGCTCTACTTGGTCCAGTTAATTCTTTGTTGGGTAATTAGGGCTCAAGCAAGAATGTGTTAGCCCTTAAATACCCTTAATAGTGTGCAGAAATAATGAGTTGAAAACATGCAACTTTTATGGTTACTAAATATGGAAAACAGGTTAGTCCTATATTGCTTGTTCTTTTCTTTTCTTTCTCTTTAGAGTGTAGGGGTTAATGGTGAGAGAAGAGATTTACCTGTCTTCGGAGTAGTTGTGTGGTTGCCTGTCTTCTTGAGTTCCTATAGCTGCACAAAAGAGAGGAGATTATTAGAACTTAAAAGATACAGGAATGTTTACCTCTAGAATAGCCGTTGCTCCCCGGCAGCGGCGCCAAAATGTTGGTGCGACAGTCGGTTTCGTGTTATATCGTTGTAGTAAAGCCGGTTGTCACCAACGTTTCATATAAAATTTTTATTACTCGGAAAACTGAAAGAGTTCCCGAGGTCGAACTCAGGGAGCAAGTTGTATTCTAGAGATATACAAGTTCTATTACAAAAATAAAGAGAGAGAGAGAGAGATGAAAAATTGGCTTCTTCTTCTTTCTTCCTCTTTGTCTTTGGTTCTTCCTGTTCTTCTTCTTCTTCTTCTTCTTTCTTCAGATTTTCCCCTCGTGCTCTTCTTCTTCTGTTCTTCCTTCTACTTTCTTCAGATTTTTCTTCTGCTTTCTTCCTTCTGCTTTCTTCAGATTTTTCCCCTCTGTCTCTGGTTCTTCCTGTTCTTCTTCTTCTTCTTCTTCTTCTTCTTCTGCTTTCTTCCTTGTCAGATCGTCTTCTTCTTTTCTTGCTTCTTGCTTCTTTTCATTTCTTCTTCTGCAATCGTGGTGTTTCTGCCTTCGGCTACTAAGTCTCCCTTCCTTCTTCTTCAGCCTGCCTTCTGTGTTGCTCTGGCTGCTGGCTGTCCGTCGTCTGGCCCGGTGCTTCGACGACTTAACTGAGCAGTTGCTACAGTGCAGCTGCTTCTTCTTCCGCAGTCCTTCACCTGTGCCTGCACGCTCAAGAGTTCATCAGAAGGCAAAAACCTACTCTACCCCCCCTCCCCCGCGTATCTCTCTCTCTGAAATCACTCATCGGAAGCTCTCCCAGAGCGCTACCGGGTAATCGGGTTCGGATCAGGCCCGGGTCCAGGCCCACCGGCGTGCGTGGTGGGCGAGGAGTGCAGGTCAGTCTAATCGGGTCGGGCCAGGTCCGCGGAGCGTGGTCACGGACGAGGCCGAGTCGGGTCGGGTCGGGTGAGAGGGACCTCACCCCGTGGTAACTGAGGCAAACAGCATACGGCAGGTTTTCAATTTATGTGTCCGCGCGCCTTTGAGAGATTCCGAGGTGGGACTAAATGTCCCACCCCAAGTCTCTTACGCCTGCAGCAGGGATGGTGCTCCCAATTGCGTCGGCTGTTGAGGCGTACAGCTCCAATCGAGGGCCAGGGTGTGTGCGTGAGATTCTTCCGCGCTGGCCGAGGCTATTCAATCTGGGATATCTCGGCTTGGAGCAACCTCGAGCAGGCTTCGAGCTTCTTCGCCAATGGCGGCCAAGGCCTGGAACCTGAAACCAATGGCACGGCCTCTCGGCCAAATCAGACAGGCGGAGGACCTTCGCCGTGGCACGGCGAAGGTGGTCAGGGGGTCTGCAGGGGGCGAGAGGGGGCTGTCTGGTCGTCCTAGGTCAAACTGTGAGCGAGGGAGTGGGTGTGTTCGGTGGGTCTGCAGGAGGTGTTTGGTGGGAAGTGGAGGGGCGGAAGAGGATCAGGGTGAGGAGGCGGAAGTTCTGCGGTGGTCGGCGAGCCGTGTGGGTCGCTGAGGTGATGGGAGCGGCTCGCCGGAGGGTGGTCGGAGGCGGAGAGGATGAGGGTGAACAGGGTCGGTAGAGGGCTTAATTGACTAAATCGAAAGCGGGGAAAGAAAGAGGAGGAGAAGGGGAGTAAGCCTAACTTAACTGCAGGGACGAAGGGGGATGAACAGGGCGACAGTCGTATCGACTGTCGCCGGAGAAGATGATGCTCAGGGAGAGGGGCGGCGGCGAGCAGAAGGCTGGAGAGGCGCCAGCTGGGTGCGGCGTGGCGCGGGAAGAGCAGGGGAGGAGGTCTCTGCTGCTGGTAGTGCGGCAGAGCGAAGAGGTAGAGGGAGAGGATGTCGCCGGAGCTGGTGAGCGTCTGCCGGAGAAAGAAGAGACGAAAGCTGGGGGTTTTCTCCGTCAGATCCAGGCTGCCTTGGTCGGTGGAGCGGCGGGGGGTATTTATAGGGTTGAAGCAGGGAGGAAGGCGGAGGGAGACGACGTGTCTCCCTCGCCGGAGCATGGTCGGAATTCGAACCCATACCGTCCGTGCGTTCGCACGGCCGGTAGGGGGGGCTGCAAGGACCATGGGGGTGCTCCTGCGACGGCTGACGACGCAGGGCACCCTCCGGTACACATGCCAGGTCCTCCACCTTACCCTGCGCGGCGCCATGCTCCGCGCAAGGTCGCCGGAGCATGGTGCTGGCAGGGTTTTGCAGGAGGGACCTGTTTGCAAAGAACGAAGGAGAGTTAGGGGCCTAAATGCGAGGGTTCAAAAGTTGAGGGCCAAAGAGTAAATATATGAGGACCAAAGTGTAAAGTCGGTCAAGGAGGTTTCTTCTTAGGCTCAAGTTTTTATACATGACTAATTAGGACCTAAGGAATCTGATGGTGAATTTTATTTTCATATTAAACCTTGTTTGACCGGTCAATTTGCGCAAAAACCCAAATTAAGTTATTAATTGGGCATGGTTCTCAATGTAGGTCAAAATGGGTTCTAAAGGCCAAATTGAAGGTTCTAAACCCTAGAGATTATTTTTCTATGAATTTTAGAGGGTTTATTCTATTTTTACTTTGCCTCGAACCTTGTGAATTGAAGTGGGTTGTTTTAGGGTTACAGATTATCATTTGGTTCCTTGAAAGTGCTGTAGCCCTTGCTAGATCATCTCGTCCCACTTTTATTCTTATTAAGCTGTTCTGACCTGTGTTTGGGCCCTGAATTACCCTGTATGCAGATTATACTGGTAAAATTGCACTTTTACCCCTTATGACTGGTTTTCTTCTCAAACTCAGAATTCTCTGAGTTAAGCCTTTCCTTGAGATATGTAGGAGCTTTTATCCTTTGTATTGGGTCAAAATGAGCTAGTTATGGCTCATGATGAGGTTCTCATCAGTGCTCTTCCACTACACAAGCCAAAAAGCCCTCACACCCTTGGCCCAAAAGTCTCACCGCTCGAAATGCAGAAATGCACCTGAAGCCTCCGTCCACCGACTGTCCGTGAAACTCAAAAGAAGGCCTCTCCGGTATGGAGAAGACGATCTTCCTCTCAAAACAATCCACCAAAGTGTGGTAAGCGGACAGCTAGTCCATCCCTAGAATCACGCCAAAGTCCTCCATCGATATCACAATCAGATCAGCAGGGAGGCTGTGTCCCCCAACACTGACCTCACAGCCTGTGTAAACCTCCTCAGCTACAAACAACTGACCACCCGGACCTCTGATCACAAACGGATTCTCTAACAACACACAGTCCTATCCCAAACTGACAGCAAAACTAGCAGCAACAAACGAGTGCGTGGCGTCGGAATCAAAAAGTGTGTAAACTAGTCTGCCGGAAACTGTAACCATACCTGCCACCACTAAACCTGAAGCTCTGGCGTCTTTGTGTGTCAGTGCGTTAATACGCCGCTCAGCCCTGGGTGCGGAAGAAGCAGCCACACTCTGCGTCGGACAGGTAATCGCTAGCCGGTACCCTCCCCTCAACTGCTGTCCTCCCCCACGTGCCTGGGAACCATGGCCTCCTGCTTGTCCTCCATCGCTCGGTGCAAGGAGCATCTGCTGACCTCCAACCCTAGACGGGCAATCCCTCCTGATGTGGCCCGGCTGGCCACTCTGGTAGCAAAGGGGAACTCGACTCCTACCCTCGGTAGGTCCCTGCTGACGGCTGGGCGGGGGTCCAGTGCTGGAGGATGGCCCCTGTCGGGGGCCACCAAAGGCCATTGACGGCCCCGCAAAGCGTGATGGCTCTCCTGTGGGCACCGCGAGCCTCCTCTCTCGTCAATCCTACGCGTAGTCTAGCTAGTAGGGCCTCTTCCGTCTGCTGTGAGTGTCACGTGCGACCGAGTTGGTCTCCTCATATGTCATAACTGCCTCCACCACCCTCGAGAACGTAGGCAGCTTCAAGGGTTTGACATATCCCCAAATAGCAGGCCAGAGCCACTCGGTGAACCTCCACAGGCTCTCCTCCTCAATAGCTACAGCTGTCGCGGCGAAACGAAACAGCTTCAGAAAATGCATGCGATACGCGCTCACGGTCATCGTCCCCTAGCGGAGAGTGTGAAACTCCCGCCTCCTCTGATCCTGCCATGTCTGGGGAAAGTACTGCTCACAGAAGAGGGTGACAAACTGGTCCCATGTCGGCTCGGCCCTCTCCTGACCTCTGATCGCCCTCCACCACCTGTGAGCCGCGCTCTCCGATTGGTACGTGGCAAAGGCCACGTGACACTCCGCAGGGGGGCGAAGGGTGTCAAACACCTTCTCAATCTGCTCGAGCCAGTCCTCCACCTCAGTCGGGTCCTCATCCCCCTTGAAGGAGGGGGCTTCAGCTTCCGGAACTGTCTGAAAAGCTCATAATGGCGCTGAAGTGGGAAAACTGGTACTCCTCCAGGCAAGGAGGGCTCGTGCTCGGAAGTGTCAGAGGACGGTGGGGGCGGTGGAGGGCCACCCCCTCCCCCACGTCCAACGTTGTGTCTGTCTCGCGGTCCCACAGAGGACTCCCCCTCCGCGACCCCAAGGAGAGGCACCCGTGGAGGTGGGTGGAGCTCCTCTCGCACAAGCTCCCGTATCAGCTGGGCGAGGTCCTGAGCCTGAATGCCCGGAAGTATTGGCTGGTCCACCGAAACGTCGGGCTCAACACGTCCACCCCTCCGAAAAGGGGTTGATAAGGTAAATCATTATTTTAATTATTGAAAAATAGGTTAAAGATTACTAAAAAATCATTTAGGGCCAATGATGTAAAAATTGACTTACACAGCCAAGTACTCTTAGGCTCCCCCCCCCCCCCCAACACCTAAGTGAATAGACCATAATTGGTCATATAGTTGGCAACGCCAACTACACGATCAAGTTGTCGATGTAGTCAGCCGAGTACTTTATCCTTTTCTACAAATAGAAATAAATGGGCCATAATCGGGTATTATTTTCTTAGGTCCGGAAAAACCCCCCACTCCCCCTGACACCCCTTCCCACAAATTGAAAACCCTACCATTCCAATCATTACCCTTCAGCCCCTTCCTCCACATCATCACCCTTCGACCCCTTCCTCTAATCACAACCCTTCAGCCTGTTGCTGCTACTAATGGGGCATGATCATCACCCTGCTGCTACCTTCAGCCTGCTGCTGTTGTAGCTACTATTGCTCCTCTCCCTCTCCTTGGCTCCTTTGTTTAGGGTTCAAGCTTTCCTACATCTAAGTATCTAACAAGTTAAAGTCTTTTCTCATGTTGCTATACTACTACAATTATGACCCAATTCCCGAATCCCTACAGGACACGAGACCGGACCGACTCGACTGATCCCATGACCTAGTCGTCCAATGAGAAAGTAACCAAAAAGCAGAAAAGTAAACCACATTCACTATGCTAATCAACTAACAGTAACAAAAGTATAGTAGTAAAGAAATAAAACTACTACAGTACAAACCACCACAACCATATAAAGTAAACTGATACAGGAATATAAAGTACAAAATGTCATAGTACAGAGGTGTAAGAACTACTCACTACAACGGAAAAAGGAGTACAACAGAAAGCTACAACTACTGGGCTCTACTGGGCCCAGCACCCTCTACAGCCATAGGCTCTGGCTACTAAACACCTAGAACAGAAAAGGGGTTATGAGTACAAAACGTCAGCGAAAGCTGATTAAAGTAACAACCAACTAACTAAAGCAGTAAAGGTAGACAGGTAGCTGTTGTTTTTCAATTTCTCTCTTTCTTTAACTAATTATTCTTTCATTCACCACTTGGTTTATTTATCAGGTCTCTTTCTTGATGTCAATTGTTCTTCGTGGGAACGATCTTGATTGCAGCCTTTTCCGAAGAGTAGAAGTCGCAGGTGGTGCTCTCCTGATTGGGAGAGTCCCCCGTGGTGGTCCTACACCCAGTCAACCACCCCAAGGTCACGGACAGACGTAATGGTGACTACGGCACGTGCGATAAGCTCATGGGTAGCTACCTCGCATTGGCACGAGGTCAGTCGTTTCCGTTAGCAGGTGCACCCAAAGCATAGCACGAAACCAGTATAAGGCATAACCCTATCAGTAATAGGGGTCTCGCCCCTCCACAGTATGCGCACCCTCGCCTGACTACCGTGGTTCGCCCAATGGGCCTAACAAGTCGGTGTAGGGTGGCTAGCTGAACCCCAGGTCCTATGGGGTGGCTAGCTCTCTCCCTACACTAATAGATCACCCCGGTACTGTGTACGCGAGAGCCAAGAAGTCGGTACAGAGTGGCCAATCCTAACCCCGGGTCCAGACCCAAGGGCGGCTAGCTCTACTCTGCACTAAACAGGGGCGATAGTCACTCTCCTTGGTACTCCGTACTCAAGGGCCAGCTCACTTCCTCACTCACATTTACAATTCCATTCCATTTAGTTCCAGGAGCTCTACTCCTAATTCCCCGTAGGGTTCATGCTCATATACCTCATGTCATTCCATACCAGGTTTCATCATTTCTATTTCCATTCTCAGGCTATACACATGCAACTGGTAATTCTATCGTTCACATTTCCATATCCAGTTTATTTACAGATAGCTCGTGTTTCCAACATTCACCTTTCCATTTTCAAACTATATACATGCAGCTCATATTATGTGAGAACAGGAGAATTACATTCAACAATTAACTAATACAAGTACTACATATTTCGCAGGCAACTATTATTCAATTACAGGCATTTGTTATCATTCTATCTACTCATTCAAGACTGCAATCCATTCATTCAATACAGACATTCCAGTATTTCTAATCCTAGGATTCATGCCACATCCTAGGTTCTAATCATTCATTCTACACATGCATTTAGGTTTTAATTAAATTAAGGGGAAGCCACTCTACCAATAAACCCAGGAGTAATGGGGACTTGAACGGCAGGCTCACGTGCCTCAGCAAGCCCCGAACCCGCAACGGAAACCAGTCCTATCACAAGGATCAATCATAAGAGAATACTCAGAACAATATAGAAAGTCTTCTGACAAGTAGAGGAATTCATACGGGAAACATCAGTATCTTAATTGCGAAAATCGGACCTCAAACAGACCCTAAACGGGTCAAAAAAATAGTGTTCCTGACTCAAATCAAACGTCTGGAATAACCTCCAGACGTCTTAAAAGTGTCCAGTGCTATACCTTAAGTCCTACGCCACTCCTCAAACATTCAGGAACTCCGTTGGACCGTCTGAACCCAGTTCCAGACGTCCGACCACCTCTCCGGACGTCTGGAAGAGCTTCTCGTCGTCTGGTAGGTCACCCAGACGTCTGAAATGAGTGGGAGGGCATGTCTCGCGCCTTCCCGAAGCGAATCTTGCACGCGAAAATCGAATCTTCTCAAATCGGGCATGAATCAGTGCATTGGCGGAGTGGCCTGCATGGCCGTATCTGCAAAGAAGACGTACCTTCGCAAGGCCTCCTTCTCAGATGTCTGGAACCACCTCCAGACGTCCGCACCGTCGTCTGGAGGTCACTCCAGATGTCTGATTCTGGGAAAATCCCAAAACCAAAACCTGCTTCGCCCTCTCGTGCCACGCGTGGCCGCGCCGCGCCCTCTCACCTACTGCTCCAACTGCAGTAGTGTCGGGGAGGACCTCCCCTACGTGCTCCTCCACCTTGCGCACACCGTGAGCTCACCGGCAAGCTCCCACGCGAGCTCGCAAGCTTGCTCTCCTCTCCTTCTCACGCTGCTCCTCCTCTCTGCCATTCTCGCTCTGTTACTCTCGCTGGAGGAAGGAGGAAAGTGGCTGGGAAGTGGGGGTGGAATGAGGGAGAGGAGGGGGCTTATATAAGGGTGTGGGTTTAGGGTTTTCGTCGAGTGGAAGGAGAGAGAAGAAGAAGAAAATGAGAGAAGTGTACTGTCTACGTGCAGACACAAGCTCGTACACGAAATTTTTGATTTTCAGACGTCTGGAAATGAGTCCAGACATCTGACCCTCAGTTCAGACGTCTTACCAGATGTCTGACCTAAAGTCCGGACATCTTAAAAAGACTTAACAGCATGGGTCTTAACAACTACTACATCCTTGGTTGTTGTAATTAATTAAATTTCTTTTAGTTTTATTCCATGCTAATTAACAACTAGCAAGTTAAAATTCCCATAGTTTTTTATAGTTAATTCTTAAATTTGTAATGTAGTTAATAAGTTGTTGCTTGGTAAGTTCTAGCTTACTTTAGGCTAAGGTTATATAAACTTGTATAATTATATTTGATATCAATTTTTGATGTCTATATTTTTTAAGGTGAATTCTATCAATTTGTAGAATTATGCCTTCTGCAAATCCTAAATCTAGTGGTGAATCATGTCTGGATATGTTTTACGTCCCACTAGGATCTAGTGATCCTGGATGGAAGTATGGATACCTCCCAAACAAGGAGGATCCCAATACTGTTTGTTGTAGGCTTTGCATGAAGACAATGAAAGGTGGGATCCATAGATTCAAGCAACATTTGGCTCATATATGTGACAATACAGTACCTTACTCGAAAGTTGATGAGACAAAGAAGCTCATCAAGAAGTACATGGATTCTATCTCGAAGAAGAAGGCTACTAAGGCAAAAGCACTTGAAGAGCTTCAAAATGAGGTTGACCTCACACCACCAATTAAGGGTGATCCAAGCACAGCTGAATCAGGTAGGGAAGGAAAGAGGCCCAGAGCATCTGATTCTATTGAAGAAGTTCAAGTTATTACGAAGGATAACTTGCAACAAAGTACAATTAAGGATACTTTTACAAATAATCAAAGGGATAAGGTTTGTGAGTGTATATGTGAATGGGCCTATATCAATAGAATTCCTTTTGATGCAGTCACTAAGAATGATTCTTGGAATCAAATGGTTGAGGCTTTTGGGAGGTATAGTCCAAGGATGAAGCCTCTTGCATGTTAGGAGATCGTTGTCCCATTTCTCAGAAAGGCAATAGAGAAGAGTCATAAGAACTAATAGAATCACAGGGAGACGTGGAAAATCACTGGTTGTTCCATTATGACAGATGCACGTACTGATAGGCATGGAAGGAGTATCATGAACTTGTGCATCCACTGTCCCCTTGGTGTTAGTTTTCTAAAATTAATTGACACTTTTAATGATTCATACACTGCCAATTACATATACAACTTGGTTGTTACATGCATTGAGAAGGGTGGAGAGGAAATGTTGTTCAAAATGTCACTAATAATGCTTCAAACAACATGGTTGCTATAATGTTTTTGAAGATAAAGTGTCCATAATTTTTTTGGACCTTGTGTGTTGCCACACCATTAATTGATTTGGTGTTGGAAGAGATTAGAAATGAGCCCAAGATAAGAAATGGAATTACAAGAATAAGGAATTGGAGTGCATTCGAAAGGGTAATGGTCTAACTAATGGCTTGTAAGACTTTTCACCTTCCATACCTTATAATTTTTTTATTGATTTGCATATTCATTTGAAATATAGAGTTAAGTTGACAAGTAAGAGGTTATGACTTAGTCTATGTGCACTTCAATGCTAAATTAAATGAACGTAAACAAAAGGGATCAAGAAAGGATCCCCTTGCTTCAAAAGATCTTGCATATGCAATGACATGGGTTCTTGATTTAGAAGTTGGAGAAGAAGAAGGTTTCCCAAGTTCACGGCTCACTTGGAGGCTGTTGCAAAGGCATGTGGTGCTAAAGATGTTTTGTGACCAAGAAGAAACAAAAGACTTCGCAAAAGCAAATGAGCTTCTAGCTCAGTAACACTAACTGACCACTTTATTTTGAGGAGGAAGCTAATTTTGAATAAATAGATTAAGATAAAAAGGAAGTTCCCTTATTTTTGGATGACGAAGATGAATATTGATTTTAGATGTTTTTTCTATTGTTTTGATTATTTGATACCTTGAACTTGTACTTTTATTTCGTTGAAATTATTATTTGTAACTTATTTTATAATCTCGAGCTTGAAAATAGTTTAGTTTTAAGTAATGATATATTTTACTTTTTCATATATATATATATATATATATATATATATATATATATATATATATATATATATATATATATATATAATTTAAATATTTAAAAAATATCTCACCGAGTAGTCCCCAACTACTCCTTTGTATATCGTATACTTCTTAGTCAGTGACTTGACTAATTAAATACCAACTACCGATTTTTACAACACTATTTAGAACTTATCAAAATGAAAATAATTGAGGCCTATGCATTTAGAATGTTAAATATCAAGAAATATATTTAAAAAAAAACTAAAAACCGTGAAACTTTTTCAAAAAAAAAATGAAAAAAAGCATTGTTAAAGAACTACCTAGACCCGCCGTGTGGTATAAATGGACCGATCCCATCTACCAGGCAAAGAACAATATCGACACAATATGGGGCAAAGCATTAGCTATTCTTGACCCTTTCATATGGGCCTCCATCATGTTGTCCTCTTGATCATGAAGCACCATATCCCTATGCATGCGACACCTCACCGTGATACTAATGTTGCGTGCTCACGCTTATGGACATGCTCACGCTCCCCGAGTCTCGCCATGATCACCACTGTTGCGTGCTCCAACAACATCCTTCTTGTCCTCGGACTATACTATGGACCCGATCTCTATATATGAACGGATTGCCACGAGGGTCGAATCCTTCTCGCCGATCTTCCTAAGGCTTTAGCTTCTCTTGATCGTCCTCCTTCAAGCAATCCTCCCTAAGGTTTGTCAAACCCAAAGCAGGCCTCCAAATCGACGGCTTCTCCTAATTGTCACCTTCTTTGCCACCACCGGCTCCTCAAAGAAATTAAAACTCCAACAAAATAATGATAAACATGATAATAAAATACCTCTTTGATTATAAATTGAATAATATAAATAAGTGGAAGCATAGTAATATCAAAGCATAAGTAATGAGAATATTTAGGTTTACGTAGAAACTCTACTCATGAAGAGTGGGAAGGAAATCACAGGAGGAGTATCCCATAGGCATGTGTTTTTATTTATTTTTTTCAAGGAAACAAGTGAGGAGTACCTGTCTACTTATAAACCACCACACACTCTACATTCCCACAACATAGACAATATGGTACTAAATAGCTACTTACATGCAATTTTCTAGGCAACATCCTCACAACTGATCATTTCATGTAAAACAAATAATATGTACAGAGGAATCATCTCACATGGTTTTGAATATGAGAATCTGTCAGCATTTATTCTTCAAGCATATTCTAATGCAAGTAGAGCTAGCTCCTAATGCAACCATTATCCTAATGGTTGCTATCATTTCTCGAAGACAAAATATAGTTTCTTCACTAGAAAGAAACAAAAAAAAATTATCAAGTTCACCGTAGAATATGAATACAAAACGATTGCAAATGCTACTTCCAGCATGATATGCTTATGCTCAGCTACTCATCCTGTGGGCTTCATGTGTGGTACTATGGTTTGATAACATTTGTTCTACCCATCTACTCGCAAATCCAACTTTTCATGGCCACATGAAACACATAAAAGTGAATTATTAAGAAAACGTGCCCATAGACTTTTGCTAATTTTATTCGTACAAATGATCAACTGGGAGATACCATAACTGCGGCTAGGTCAATTTTAGCATATTTATCGATGAAGATGCCTCTCGCATCAAGTATTAGGATTTGTTAGATAATGCTAAGGAACAGATTTCGCTGAGAAAGAAAGTAATATATATGTAAGGGAACACATTAAGATAGATTTGCATTTTATTAGTAAACTAGTTGCCTAAAGGCTCTACAAGTAAAATGTGTTTCATCGAAAGACCAAGCCGCTTACAAAGAATCACTTCACGAGAAGTTGAAGAATCACTTCATGAGAAGTTGTCTTTCTCATGTCAGCAGTCTGGAGTCATGCAGATCCTCCCGTTGAGATGGGATATTAGGGATTAGAAAACAGATCAAATTAAATAAGGCAGGGTGGTGATGTTTTCCCTTAATTGACGATACATCAAGTAAACCTTCAATTACTCTCACGTGTCCATGTAGGAGATCTTATATTAAAAAACAATATAACATGCATGAGAGGACACCATGATTCTGAATGCACCAGAAATGTTGTCCTACTCTCGTACCTTCACAGTATAGCAATGGTAGAGTTTTCTCTGCCATGTAGAGACTTGCAAAATGAAAAACATCTGACTGATGGAGATAGCTACTAAGCCATTAAGATTAGCATGCTGCAAATGCAATTCTGTCTTAGAAAATGGCAAATGAAGGACAAGGAATCGATAAGGGTGTATCCATATGAGGAACCATTGAGGGGAAGATTGTTGTAGGCAAGTAATCGATAACAATGACAGGGCTCCAAGACAAGGTACGATGATGGAGCGATTTGGGTACTTTGATAGGTGGACCCAGTAGTGTATGATGGATCAGTTGATCTGGTAGTATGATAGATTGGTCTGGTAGTGATGATAAGTGTATAGCAATAGTATCTTTTCATAATTGGGTTATCTTTTTTTCTTGGAATGTAAGAGAGATTATGTAAGGTCTGGAGAAGAAAGAGGTAGTGTTTAGGAGAAGGTTGGTGATGGTGGCTGATGTGGCCAGAGATCAGCAATGTGTTCAGACTAAAGGGTACTAGCAGAAAGCAGATTGTCAATGACAAGTAGGTTGGTCGGGATAAGCAGGTCGGTATTATCAAGTTCATGAATATCTATGAGATTATGGTTAAGGGGTTTCAAGAAGACCATGGCAGCAAAGAAGAGGAATGTAACACCGTCAAAAAATAGTTTCACATAATAAACTTATAAAAATGAGTAGTGTAACATAAAAGATCGAGAATCACTACTTGTCAATTTAAGCTTGAGTATTTTGGGTGGTTATTTGAGTTTATGGGACTCATATCCAACAAGTTGTCAAGGATAGTTTTTCTCAAATAGATTCAAATTTAGATCAGAGCCATTACGAAGGTATCAGAGCCAAATTTCCTCTAGTATAAGGAAAGAACTACCCTTGAGGCAGCCAAAATGTACGTCATGAGGTGAAACTGTCACTACTACTAGGTGTACATTAATAGATTGAACTTGACAAGGACGTCAGGGTTTTAAGTAGGATAGGTTGTAACACCCTAAAAAAATAGTCTTACATAGTAAACTCATAAAAATAAGTAGTGGAATATAAATGATTGAGAATTATTACTTACTAACTTAGGCTTAAATATTTTGAATGATTGTTTGGGTTCATAAGGTTTATACCCAATAAGTTATCAAGGATAATTTTTCTTAATTAGAGTTGGATTTAGACTTGGATCATTACAAGGAGCAACTCTATATAGGACCTAAGAAGGAAGAAGAGGCCACTGGAGAGGAGACTAGGACACTAGGTAGTAGGCTGATATTGTCGGTAAAAGAAATATCTTTGTCACATTAATTGCCAGTGTGATTCATTCCTTTATATAAACTCTTTGGAGATAAGAGCTTGTAATGTAAAGAGGATCAAACTTGATCATGAGAAAAAATAGAATTCATTACAACTAGAAGTGATTTTTGAGGGAAAAAAAAAGAGTATTAGTATAGACAAAGTCGATTCAACGGTCTTTATTACGCACGTGTTCCGCTCTATAAGTAGACTCACCCCATCATTTCTACCGCTTTCGAATTGCTTTCCACTAGAGCTCACAGGTCGTGCCATCAAGCACATCACTCGTCTACCCTCAATGTCGGCACATGCCAGGGCATAGGTCGAAGCACATCACATCATCACATGCCAGGGTGTAGATTGGACCACATCCAGTCTAGGTATTCCCGTCATTGTTTTCTTTTCCTATCATTCCTAGAGCTCTGACATGAGACACACTTGATTGCTTACGTAGCAAGCACAAGGCAAAGCACATGTCGTTGCAATGTAGCACACCTAACTGCATGAAAAATTTGGGACCACGACATTGCACATCGGCAAATAAAGAGGGTTCACCGTGGCAAGGCACACTTTACTACACACGTGGTCTAAGCACAGCCCACTGCACATGGCCCTCGCTGTACAGTAGGTCACGTAACCACACAAAACACAGCACATGATAACATTCATCTTGTTGTGCTAATAACTTCTACTTCAGCCCTGTATTTCCAACCAACAGGTCCAATAGTGAATGTGCATAGCGATTTTGTCGGCGACGAGCCAATGTATTGCTATTGCAACTGCTGGGCTAAGTTAAAAATGGATGAGAGGAGTTGTGGCAATTGGTCTTCGCACTCGTTGACTCGTATCCACCTTATGTGCCCGAATGTTGAAGGGGTAAATTTGCAACTATCAAATTACCTCCAATTTTAAGTCGTCCAGTTAACATTTCTCCCTTTTTCCCAGTTTAGAATGATAGAGCTAACTCATGTGACTTTAAGATTAGTTTGTGGGCCAGATCTGTGCTTCCTTCCAATTCAATTAGATCAAAGCAACAACGAATGAGAGGGTTGATCTACTTCGTGATCATGAGATTGATCGATTGGATAGCGAAAATAGAAAATTAGGGACAAAAATTGATGATTTGAATACAACTGTAAGTAATTATTGAGGGCATAGAAAATGAGAAGAAAGATTTTCGTCAAAAGATTGTTGAAGTGTTGGACACCTATCATGACTATAGCTCTAGCCTCCAATATTGAAATTTTTCTCACACTGGCATGCATCTACCCGTTGGTTATGCTCTATGTAGGACTCTTATGTTGAGCACGATCTGAATGACTCTTCATTTTCTGTATTTATCACATACACTGATATTTTTGTAGTTGTCTTATGTTTTTGCATGGATTAAATTGTACAAGCATTAACTCCTTTCCCTTCTTTGATAAGGCATAGAAATTATATAGTTTTTGTACTTCATATTGATTTGAGTATGGTGCCACTTCAATTAATATCTTCGTATTCTCCAAATTTTATTTTTTTTAATAATCTAAAATGTTCGAAGGAAAATGCACCGATCGTCGCATATCCCACACGATAAATCATCGGAACCCTACCCCTTTCAACTTGATATCTGGCTGAGAAGGGCTCATGTGAAAAATGACTGAGCCATACCCACCGCATCACGCAACTGTAAGACCACAGGGATGACCAATGGAAGATGTCCCGTCGACAAGATTGCCCTCTAATGCAACGTTCATGACCACCATTACCCTTCTAGCAAAATTGGCATTTCACCAACTTTCACCTTCGAGAAGATCCTTCGGCCACCAACAGCATGTTACTCTGGCGAACGAAAGCGCTCAAGCAAACGTTCTCTTCAGATGTATCACACCAAGAGAAAGTACTTGGAAAGGGATCATAGTTTTATCTTCGTGACCTTTTAGGCCCCATTAGATAAGGGAATAAGTTTGTGGAATAAGTTGAAGGAGTGAAATAAATTATGAAATAAATGAGTTAATATGTTTGGACGTTTTGGTTGGTTAAAGTTATTCCACATAGAGGGTAGAATAACTTTACCTTGATTTAAGTTCACTTAACTCGACATAAATAGGAGGCGGGTTAAATACTTAACCTACCAACCAAACACAACCTTAGTATTCTGTTGTTTCAACGCAGAGTCTTGCATTCTAATATGCAACTAAATTCATCACTAGGTAGCTCACGAATGGAAAGAAACTCTCATAACATAGTATAATAAGTCACTACACAAACCTGATTGCCTGAGTTGTTCAATCTGATTTAAATTAAATCGATTAGACGGAGCCCTCGGTTGAACCCCCCTCACTTTGTAACAGCAAGGATTGTTCATGCCATTTTGTCAAGGATGTACATGTATCACAACAAAGGACTGGAAGCAATAACTGTGGTGTGCATGTGACGAGCATTGCAAATGCCCACGACTGGTCTCGATTTGTCCAATAGAGAACCAGACAGTGAGCTACATAAACGAAGAATCGAATATGTATTTGCACTTTTGTAGGGTAGGTTTACTGACGTAGACTGCATTTAAGCAGCTGAAGTTAACAGTGTCGACCCGCTCATCAGGGCAAATTAACTTCGTTCATTTTTTTTTTTGGAGTTATGTGCTATCATATGTTGCCAAGCGGGCAGTACTTTGTTATTTTTTGGATTTGTAAGAAACTCTCTAAGGTTATTCCCTACTATTTTATGTACAAACACCTCGCTTCCTGCATATCTTATCTGCAATTGTTGCCATCTCTTTATTTCATTCTCTGTTCCAAGCATGTACCAAATGTGCGATCCCAACTATTCCGCAGTGGGAAAAATTGTCACACGAAATTGAACTACTACCAACGTAGTTGTTAAGATACCTATCAAGACAAAACAAAAAGATGCAGACAGCACCCATTCAATGACAGCACATCGCTAGGGACACCGACGCACACCAATCCAAGCTACATGTTAGATGTGCAATGTAATGACCACACATTGCATGTTATGTAGTTGTGAATCGATTGGTGTTCAACTACCACACACCTATCTTGATATTATCCGATCAGTTGCACATGTAAGTTACGCAATGTAATTACATGTCCATGTTTTTTGGTGAGTGGCCTGACATCACTTAGCTGTCGATGTTCAATGTTCTATATGTTTAAATCTGCATTGCAATTCAGATCTACTCAATCAGCCCTCTATCTGCACAAATTCTAACCATCCTAATTTGAATGATTAAACGAACAGTTTCCTCCCATTTATGTTGTCCGAAGATGTTGTAATAATTTCTAGAACAGTAGGTCAAAAGTGACATTTCTTACAACCAAACATGTGAAGCAACATATAAATCACCAATATGTAGGAAATGCAATTAAATTTCACTACGTAATTTCGGAAAATCACATTATATATATCGTCCACAGTGACATGTCAAATACCATTAAAGCATATCATCAAACCATTGGCTCAACACTCCACAGCAAACCAAAACCAATGTATTTATTTCATGCAAAAATAGCAAGTTCCAGAACCTTCATCATTGACATTAAGATAGCACCAGCAAAATCAAAGTATGGCTACGCATCCACAAAAGCCTCGTACATAACGAACTCAACCAACTGCACCGCCAACAAAACCGAAGTCGCATTTCAAAATATGACTGCTCATCCACAAAAGGTTCCTACATAACAAACTCGACTAAGTGCGCACCCAACAAAAGCTAAGTTGCACCAAAACTCAACATATTCGTTGTTGCTAACAGAACACTATTCGCAGCTCCTCCTATAGTGTTCCAGTGAAGGGCACGTCATCAACCTGCAAGAGTAATATTCCTAAACATCAGCAGGATATAGATCACGAAAATGTAGCAAGTTCACTAAACATTCAGAAACTAATGTTCAAAAGTCAAACCTTCAATCATGTAATTCTGAATACTGACATACGAAATACCATCGGTTCTGTACTATATCAATCAGAAAACAATGCATTATCAACCATCGATCCCATGTAGTTTTATTTTCTACAGAAAACATAGACAATTGCAGAATCTTCGCCACTAACTTTAAAGTAGCAGGAATGCAATATAAATCTTCATCAATGGAAATGTTATTCGCTACTCATGAACTGTTACGTAACCAACTTAACTAAATGCATACCCAACACCAACAAAGCTGCCTCCATGCTGAACATATTTAGTTCTTGTTGACTGAACAATATTTCCGGTTCCTCCCATGCTGTGTTCTTCCAGCGAAGGGCACGTCATCAACTTGCAGCGGTTTCGAAATTAATTACTTTAAGTGAGAAATCAACACATACAAATATATCCAAAAGATCACGACTTAAATTCATGCAATTAACACCACACAGCCTTCCTAATGTTCCATGACATTGTCCGCTAGCCCTCCTCCTCTGCCTCCTTAGATTGACTTCTATAGATGATTTCTTCCTCTTTTCTAGGGAATGAACAGTTGGACACCAAGCAGTCGAAGGCACACGTGGGGGGAGGAATGGCTAGATGGCAAGTAGCTGAAGGTGACTGAAATGACCACACATGTGATCCAAGGCGAACAGACGGTTGGATGTCGAGTAGTCGGTGGCGGCATAAGTAACCGCACATGTAAGATGTAGGGCACATCATTGAATGAGGGTGGAAGCTAATTTATCGAGTAAGCTAGGGGGAGGAGTAATTAAGATTGGATAAGCAAACGTTAGTGTAGCAAAATGCATAGGATGATTTGATCTGTGAAGGAGCACGCGCTGGTGCACAACGGCAGGAAGTTTTTTCTCTCAATACAGTAGATAAGTTAAGTTGTATGAATGTTTAATTTATTGTGTGCGATGGTGGTTTGCCATGTTACCATTAATACAAAAGTTAGAATTGATGTGTGCATGTGTGTGCTCGTTATCAACTAATCAAAGGGATGCTCCATGAGAGTACTCCCTAAATTTTATATAACATCTAATTAGCTGTCTGGGTAGATTGCACATTGTTTCGCTGCTATGTTTGCTTGCTTTGAAAGTGCATTTCAAACTGCTCATCTGCCCTCCAACTACGTGAGACCTCATGTGTGCTGTAGGTGTTCTTCTTTCTGGAAATATCTGCACATCCTTTCATATATTTTCTATACATTTAAATGTTAACATATGAGGAAATCTCTAGATTCCATTTGCAACATTTAGTGCACGTTTGATTTCTCATTTCAGTACACATTGCAATCTTTTACTGGCTTTTCTTTTTCTTTTCTCATGCAATGGCATGGATCTATTATATGTTGCATTTTATCCTAATCAGCCTAGAAACCAACACATAAAATAGAAAAGAGTTTGTAAGCACAGGTCGACGCACGCAAAGGCAAATGCAAAGGGAAAATAATGGAAGGTGGAGAGGAGCAGAAGTGTCATGAAGAATGGGGACACACATGTTAAGGCATGATCTACCTCCTTGGCATTGTGTTTGTTTGTCCTTGAGCAGGCAGAACCAGAAGGGAACATAATAGCAGCAGACCTCAACGAAGTAAGTTCGTCAAAGGGTCCACCACACCTTAACACATGTCAACGCAGGGGTACAGGGGTAAGGGTAGGCCCACTACGACACCTCGGCACTCGTCGACGTACCACAAAAAGGGAAAGAAGGAATTTCGAAAGGTATACGCCTCTATGAAATGTCACACAGCGAAATAAAGGAAGCTGCATCTTGATGATCAAGTGCCCGCACATGAGTCTCGAGATGGGAGATGTGCGTCGATTTGGCGGTGCAAACCTGCGTTGGTTTTCCATTTTTCAAAAAAAAAAGTGCTCTCCCCGCTTGTCTTTAATTCCAGCAGCAGTTAGGCCTGCTTCTTATGTCCAATTCCGTTTCCCTATTAATTATTTTGACTGAGATCACAGTTTGGCTGCAGCTCTCCTTCCAGGGTTAGAGCTGTGCCTCAAGGCATCGCAGGATCAAATAAAGTTGCTACGGAGAGAAATTATATAATATAGGCAATTGCGTGCCAGAGGAGGATGAGGTGGGTGCAACACATGATGATGATGGCCTCTCCCGTCTTTCTTTTGTTTGTTTTTTTGTTTCTAATTTTTCTATAATATATTGTGATGAGAGAATTTATTTTCAAAAACACAAAATTTATGTTATAAAGGAGGCATTACCATCTATGGGCGAGTGGACGAACATTGGCCATTTCTTTATGTTGTAAAAGTGTTACCATTTATGTTAAAAAACACAAAACTCTCTTTGACAAGATGCAGATTTATTATCATTGATGATGTGACAATGGATGAGTAGTTATTTCCATTTATGAGTACGAGGGAGGAAAAATTCTATCTCACATGCTCAACCAAAAGAGGCTCACACCAACCTGTCAATCGAACGATTAGTTTACTTGGAGGGTTAAAAAATTGGTGTTAACCTGTAATTGTATTTACTTGTAGAGTGATGTTAATATCAATTCATATTTACTGAAATTAATGTTAAGTTGTGGTGTTAACCTTTATGATATTTACTTGATAGTGGTATTAGGAATATGAAACGTAAGGGATGTTGAAGGTGCGACTGTTGTACGACTTTAACATGAGATCGGTTAACACCAATGAAAACTTGTATTAAACAAACCAGTGTTAAAGTGCCCAAGCTTGAGTTATCAGGTGATGGGTTAAGTAGCAAACTAAATAGGACTTAACCTCCCTTTTGAGGGGTTAAACCCCCAAGTAGACTAGGCCTAAGCGGACCTCACCTAAGCAAATAAAAGAACTACTTTATCAAGGTAAGTGTATAATCGTCTCACCTATAGGCAAGCGGGTGAACCACCTAATTGCTGAGGTGGATCATTGCTTGTCTCTATTCAAGCACTTTGCATGCTCGATTAATTATTAAACGAAAAGCTTGATTGTCTAAACACTAGGCAGATCATTAACTCGATGCATCTGTCTAAAGACTTTGACAGGTGAAATCTGCTAGATAATTGGATAGAAAAGGCAAATGACTTTGCAAAATAATACCATCGAAGAGCAGTCCAACGGTAACAATGAATTCTTCCATGGTCGTTACAAAATCAACAACACATGTATGGCATAACTGGGTAACGTGTGACCATTACAACGAATCAACCCCAACAATCACAGGATTACAAATTAAAGAGAGAAAATCTAGAGGTGTACCCATGTAATGTAATATAAAAAGAGCATGCAGGTGCGATTCAAGGGGACATGCGAGAAAAAAGAATAATTGTCTTGTACTGTTTCTTCCCCTTATAGAACACTTAATGAAAAACTCCGAGGTTTGACCTCCTCCACATACATATATTGTTTGAGGTGGAACTGAGCTACTAAACCTCTCATTTTCTATGTGCTTGTGAATTTTTTTTTGGATCTTCTATCTACTCAGAACCCTATAGAATCTACTCTAGGGCTCCAATCAAAGTCTGTTTGATTAGACTTCAACCAATGCTCGAACAGGTAAAAGGAGAAAGTTACAACCAACACTACACATGTACAGAGGGGATGAGGCAAGGGATCAAAACATAGGATTCCTCATCCCTACCTCATACTCAGATTTGCCAAAACTCGGGTTTTGGCTGAAATCGGGGTTGAGTTATCCCATGACATAAATGAGGGGCATCCTTAGTTTTGAAGGGATACCCCCCAAGGTAAACAGGCCCTTAGGTTCAGCCAAGTTCTCAAAGGCAGGCTTGTTGGAGATGTCACGCATGGGAATCCTTCCTTGTCTTCCTTATGAGAGGAACAGCATAGAGAAGGGGTGCTTCTCACCTGAAGTTCAAGTTGACCACATTCAACAATAGGAAGGTGTTCTTGTCTCTTTTCATTAAAAAAAAAAACTCTTGGTGGGAGTTCCCCTCCCCTATGAATATTAGAAGTAGTGGAGGTCCTTTGTCTCTAACTTTCTAAGGTTGAAGATCTTGTTGAGTTAGACCAGACGTGGAATATCTCTATTTGTTTTCGATTTCCATGGAGATCAAATGAAGAGTCTCCACCTGTTTTAGGTTTAAAAAGGCCATGTTGCCTGAAGTGGACTTGAGAGACAAAATTGATGGATGCTCCTACCTGCAACAATGCTACCACAACTAAAAAATTGCAAACTCTGAGACCACCTAATATCTTATAGGAAAAGTGCTAGGGGGAATAGGAGAACAAAAGAAATAACAAAGCTGAAGCCCCATCCAAAATCACTGAGTAAGACTAAACAAAAAGCCAAGTGAAGAGATTGCATAGATCACTCAAGATATTGTATTGGCCATGAGCTTTTCAGGGCTCTTCAAAGGGTTTAGTGAAGGAAATAGGGGTTTCAAGAGATTGCATAGATCATTCATTTTCTTACTACCAAAGAAAGATGTGGCAAAAAGAGTCAAAGATTCTCAACCAATTTCTCTCTCTAATGAAGTAGATTTGATTACTACAAATGTCTTAGTGAGGTATGTTGTTGATGATTTGGTTAACTAGGTGCAATTCACGGTCATCCTAGCATATCATCTTGTTGACAATGTGATTATTGCTAATGAAATTATGGCACATTGGAAGGAGGGGACAAAGGCCTTTACATGTGATGGGAAAAAGAAAATCACGCTTTCTAGAAGCCAACCCACGAAGCATGCAAGTCCAAGTAAAGACCAAGAAGAGAGCCATCTCATCCTAGAGGAAAGAAAAGTCCCTCGTCGTCGAGATCATGTTGGACCACCCAGGCAGGTCAACTAAATCTCACGCCTGAAGACAACCTAGAGTGTTTGACCAACATAGCCTCCTAGTCTTTGAGCAGCAAGAGATCACACAAAAGGTTAACCCTTGTGTCCTGTCACTACCCTGATCCTACTGGCGGTAGGTGAAAGAAGGCACCAACAGTACGGAAGACAAGGCGGTGGCACAAAGATCGAAGCGACGGGGTAGGAGTTGAGGCAACGACATAGAGAGCGAGATGACAAAACAAATGTTGAGATAGCCTGCGGAGCGATTGCGCACCCCGAGAGTTAAATGATTCTAACCTGATCATAATCAAATGACCCCTTATATAAATGGATTATTGTATCCAAAAGGGGGACAACTTGTAGTCCTAAAAAAGAACTACTTAAGTGAATATTTGACAGTCAAATCACCTCCTTAGATGTACACCAATTTGGTAGAACTAGGTCACCGAACTCCCACGTTCTCACTTCCTTAGCACCTATAATTCCCTTGTTATCACAGTCTCCCCACTTTCTTGTTGGGCTCCATACACTTGATCAACATGGATGGTGGACACTTCTTTAAAACCTATGATTCTTTGGGTTGGGTTTTTTTATTGTCGTCATTGATAAAAGTTTTCCTCAAAGGTTGATTTTGTGGATCAAATGATGCATTACTATAAACTCTTTTGAGGTTCTCATCAGTGGTAGATCGCGAAAGGGGACAATTATAGCCGCAGGAAGACATGAGACAAGGTTGCCCACTTGCTCCTTTGTTGTTTGTCTTAGCTGTAGATGATTTGGATGTATGCACTTTATCATCCTACAAAAGTGCTTCTTAAGATGATTGAGTCTAGGTAACAACATGAATTTGGTTCCCATTCTTCAATATTCAAATGACACTATATTCTTCAATGAAAGGAGTGTTGAAGAGGCCAAAAATGTATCTTTACTTTTGGAGATTTTGTGGGACTCTTCTAGTTTACAAGTGAATGGAGAAAAGTCCCCCTTTGTGCCTTTTGTAATGGATGCATTGATGGCACAAAATTGTGCAACGTTGCCTAATACTCCTACATGTGCTCCTCTTATGCAATATTTGGGCTTACTACCAACAATCAAGGGATTGAAGGTGGTGGATTGGCACTCCTACAATGTTTGCAAAGTAGATTGGAAAGCTGGAAATCTAGGTTATTATCTAATGGTGGACATATTGTACTCTTGAAATTTATCCTCTCCACTATCCTTATATTTTTTCTATCATGCTTCCATATGCCTAAGAAAGTGGTAGATGGTATTGATGCTTTAAGATGCAAGTTTCTTTAGAAAGGGGCTAGCGAGGCTCATGGTGGTATGGCGATGGCAACCTAGCTAGGATGAGTTGTGCATGCCATTGAAGGTTGGAGGACTTGGTATCTTTGATATCAAGACCATCAAACAATCCTTACTAGGTAAGTGGGTTGCAAGTATTATGGGTGAAGGTCAAAACCTTTTTACCAATGTGATAGAGTCATGTTAAGGCAGGGAAATGATTAGGTGGATAAAATGTTTCCCAAAAGAGGTGAAGCCAACTTTTAGATAGGCTTACGAAGGGTGATGCAGGAGGTTACATCCTTTTTCTATGTTGAGCTGGAAGATTAGAAGGATTTCAATTTTGGTTGGATGATTAAACTAGGCATGTTCCACTCACTGATCACTAACCCTAATTGTTTGTTAACTTTGATGGCTAATTGTTGGGACTGGAGTAATTTTGTTTGGACCCCTTGATGCTTTGGACACCGCTTTGATAGGGATGTAAGTTTCAGTCAGCCTAACCCAAACCCGATCAGACCCGACCCAAAAAAATATGTAAAACCGTTGCCCCTTTGAATTCTAATTCGTGTTTGGGTTTTATCAAGAAAACCCGATCAAGTTCAGGTTCGGGTATGGGTTTGGGTCCATACCCATTAACCTAACCTATACACTTGATTCAAGGACTTTCGTTTTAAATAGATGCATGGGTATTGTTTTTTGAAGGGATGCATGGGTGTTGTTATGTTTTGTAAACGTTTTCAATGAATGTAACTATACTAGCACTTTATAGTTGTATATGGAACACCATTATACTCATTGATTTTCTTGACCTTTTATAGTATATATGGCATGTTGTTACCTTTTCATTGGTGAAACCTTACTTGTTTTACGTATTTGATGAATGGTATGATCATTATATTATTTAAATTTTGTTGTAAATTAACAATCAATTATGTTACTTTTTTTTTTTTTTCTTGTTTGACCTTATTATGGGTCAATTTAGAAATGGGTACCTAATGGGTAAAGAAGTATTCAATGGATAGATGAATATGGGTTTGAGTTTTTCTATCAAGGGGTAAATGAGTAGAGTATAGGTATGGATATGAGTATGGGTACGGGTTTACCTAATCCACATCCAAGCCATTTCCATCCCTACTTTCTGACCAGCAAATTTAGGAATTTCTTGCCTTACAGGGTGATATTTTGCATTGGAAACCTACTTAGATGCCCAAGATCATTTTCTTTGGGAGAATGGTTCCTTTACAGAGAGAGCAGCTTATAAATCCATTATGCAACATCCTGCAATTGTTGATTACAATTTTATTCTGGATTGTAGAGTGATTTGGAAGACAAAGATGTCCCTCAAGATCAAATTTTTTGCTTGTCTACTACAAAGAAAAATGCTAATGACCATGGTACAACGGCTAAAGACTGCAAGTAGATGCTACATGTTCACTGTTTGACTATATGCCTCAAGATTGTGAGGACCTCTTCTTCAATTGCCCAATTACAAAGAATGTATGGGAAAAAGCTTTCTGGTGGCTGGCTGATAACGTCTTCTTTTAAGGCTTTTTGGTTTACCTTTAGAGTAGGGAGTTTCAAGACAAAGAAAGAACACGAGGCTTTTTGGTTTATCTTTAGAGCTGGGAGTTTCAAGAGGAAGAAAGAACACACTTGTACTTTATGAGCGACCTAGCTTCAAAGGAATGCAATTGTTGTTGGTGGAGACTCTTAGCATTTGTTCTAATGTCATTGTTTTAGGGATTTTTGATCTTTAATGCAAACTTTTGTAATCACCCCCATTTTTAATGAAGTAGATGATTGCTAGCCTCATGTGATCATCCTTTTTCATTTTCGTAAGGAAAAATATATATACACTAAAGTGAAACGAATACTATTATTTTATTTTGAAAGTTCTCTCAATTTCTCCATTACATTGGTAATTCAATTCAATACCATGATAGAACCTGTAATCTAGATTTCTATATCATAAATACAACCGGCCATATAAATATGTTTATAATTCTAGGTGTAAAATATCCCTCTATGTCTATGCAACCAAGGTTTCCATATCATTAATCTACATTTGAAGGCTCCAAGCAATACAAATACAATTATATCCACAAGGTTTATCTATAAAATAAGATGTTCTCTCTTCTCACATATTGGAATCAACACTTACCAGCAATCACTCTCCAAAATGATACAATCGCTGTGGAGAATAATTCAAAAATTCACCACTTACATCATGAATTTTTACAAGTCATTAATTTGAAACTAGCAGCATTCTCATTATTTTACCTCCCTTTATTCCGATGGAAGGAAGCTTCTATAATACTTCCTTACATGTAAGACAGACAAACTGGAGAAAAAGGAGAAAAAATAGCCATTTCTTCTGCACCGTGCTCTCCAATAGAAGGGGCAAAGTGAACTTAAAGCTGGTTCAAGGCTGACGTGCACCTTTGGAGCTTACCATATGATCTACACCCAGTCATGCGGCTCTCTCATTCTGTATGGACTGGAAAATCCTTGCAGCTGATTCTGTGGCCATCCTTGGATTATGTGGCACAGCCTTGATGACTTGAGGGCGTTCCATAACTCCAGCAGGTGGCAGCCCAAGCGCAATGTCACATGGTGCTTCCTTTCCCCATTTCCTAAGAGGACTTGCCATGCTTCCCTGCGACTCATGATCTCTCAATCCATGAACCTTCTGATTATTACATGAAAAAGCATCACTTAATGGATTTGAAGAATTTCCTGAACTTGGGAAATTCTCTTCAACTTGTTCTCTAGATGGCACACCCACAAAAGTCTTTGCTTGCTCAATCACAGGTGAGGTTCCTTGGTTTCTAAAGGGTGGTCCATGGGAAGACATGAAATAGATTGCGGAGACACCAATATCATATTGTTGACTCGGCATGGGAATGGGAAATGCTCCACCAGGAAAAGGAAGCATAGGCATTGGAGTGCATCCACCAAAAGGGGGTGGCATGAGCCCGAAGTTAGGAAGATAGGGTGCCATACCTGGCTCGTAAGCCAGGCCTTCAGAAGGGGACATCACGGTAATCAGCCACTGGTTACCAGGCAGTGGGAGACACCATGAAGCAGGGTGCTTGCCATCTGCAGACATCGCAGTTGCTGACGTATCTCCAGTGCCATCACCATTTTCAACAGCTTGACTAACTTGCCCTTTGTTATGAACTTCTGGAGCAGATCCTGATATAGGCCCTCTTTTATGCCCAACCACCTTGTCATCCTTTTGTGGATCATCCTTGCATGGGATGTTTTGCTGCTGCCACTCAAGCATGTGGCTTGAATTAGAAGACGGACTCTTTTCAGAGACCTCAAGGGGCTGTGGTAAGGAGTTGCCTTCAAGGATTATAGATGGTGATGCAGCAATAAATTTCTGAACCTGTTCAAGAAACAATAGGACAATATTGGCGGTGCTACCCATAATTCAATTTTCGTCCAGTTTAACTTCATTGAAACAGCTTACTTTTATCAGCCTATGAAGCTCAAATACTTGTTCTGCAAAGGCTCTCTGTTGGCTGCAACCAATATCAGATAAAAGGGAGATACAGTCAATATTTCAGAGAAGAAAATATAAATCAACAATTAGTGCAAAATAATAAAGAATACATAACAACAGAAATTTCCAGAGTTCTATTCTGAATCACGGTAAATGATCTGACAGTAGATTGCTGATATGATATTACATAGAATTTCAGTTTCAGAGTCATAATAAGCTAGCAAGCATGGATCACTATCAACGGACAAGACTAGTGTCTCAGATGATACTTTCCAAAAGTAAAAGTTAACATTTTTTTTTGTTTTACAACATTAATATGTTCCATTTTACAGATAGAAATATGAATATTATCTTTGTCTGATGATCAAAGAAGCATGCGATGAAATTTTAGGAAAGAATAATTGAAAGAAGGGTAAGATAAGTGTCTACGGTAACCGAAAATTAATTTGACTTAATGCCAGGTAGATCTACTATTGAGGTAATACATCTCTTGAGACATATGATGGAGATATACAAAGTCAAGAAAAAGGATTTACATATGATTTTTATTGGTTTGGAGAAGACTTATGATTCTATCCCAAGAGATATCTTATAGATAATTTTGAAGAAGAGATAAATACCAGTTATATATATCATCCTCATAAAGGATACGTACTATGGAGCAGCAGCTTGTGTAAAGACTAAAGATGATTTGACAGACTATTTTGATATCACCATTGGTCTGCATCAAGGTTCGACTTTAAGCCCTTATTTTTTTGCCTTGGTCATGGATGAGTTGACGAAGCATATCCAAGTTGAGGTACCTTGGTGTATGTTTTTTGCTGATGACATTGTGTTGGTTGATGAAATAAGAGATAAAGTGAATAGAAAACTTGAGCTTTGGAGAGAAGCCCTGGAAGATAAGGATTACGTATAAGTAGGACGAAGACTAAGTATATGGAATGCAAGTTTAGTAGTAGAGGAAATAATGAAGGGATTGATGTAAAAATTGGAGAAGAGTGCATTCCAATGAAAGATATTTTTAAGTACTTGGGATCCATTTTTCAACATGATGGTGGAATTGATGGAACTATTACACAGAATTAATGCAGGGTGGTTGAAATGGAGGAGTGCATCTGGTGTTCTCTGTGATAAAAGGGTTCCTTTAAAAATCAAAGAAATATACTATCAAGCTGTGGTAAGATCAGCCATGTTGTACAATTCTGAATGCTGGGCTATAAACTATAGGCATGTACAGAAGATGTCTCTAGCAGAAATGAAGATGTTAAGATAGATGTGTGGTCGTACAAGAAAGGACCATATTTCAAATGAGTTTATTAGAAAAAAGGTCAAGGTGATACCGATAGAAAATAAAATAAGAGAGGCACGTCTAAGGTGGTTTGGACATTTACAAAAAAGGCCACTAGATGCTCCCGTTAGGAGTTGCGAGAAATTAGAGGCTAAACCTGCTAAGAGGGGACGAGGAAAATCAAATAAGTGTCGGAAGAAAATTATTAAATATGATCTCAATTACTTTAATTTTAGTCCTGAAATGACTGAATATTGATCTGTGTGGAGGCAAAGAATCCATACAACCGACTCCACTTAGTGTAGGAAAAAACTTAGTTGTTATATATCAAAGAAGCATGAGAGTTCCCCTTTCTTATGAGATCTTCAAAGGATCCAAAAGCATATATCTGAGTTAAAAAGATTCAACAAGCTTTCTCTTTGAAACCTTTTGAATAGTAGAAATGTGTATTAATGATAAAATTCTTTTACTTGGATGATGAACAAAAGGTTCTAAACAGAACATATCTTTGATCAAAGCATAATGTAAGCACTACATGCCACCATACCAAGGAAAAATCTCTAACTCTATTTACACCAGATTCTAAATTAAAATATTCAGGGTAATACACCCTTATATTCATGAGATTCAAGTAACTAAAAAGATGACATTCTTTCCACACATAAGGAAGTTCGAATTCATCACTACATTGAAAAAAAGGTGCTAAATAAGAATCTTAAGTGTTTGAATGTGAACGCCAAAATCGATTTTCAAGCACAAAAAAGATGCCAGAGTTTCATTCTTCCAAACTGCTGTTATAACACATGCAACACAATGGATTATTAAAGGGACAATTTTGCTTTTCCTTTTCTGTTGAGGATGGGAAAAGCATCTATCCAAAGAAAACAAGTTGGCCAGACTCCCCTGAAAGGAAATTTTCACCTCAACTAATGAGCCAACCAGATTTCTAAAATTTCTAATGAAAACAAAGAATGCAAAAAGCCATCCTTAGAAGCTCAAAAACTGTGCCTACAAAGAATAAAACTGACCAAATTACTAAAACTGCTAAAACATAAAGGTGGGTAGTGGACTAATAGGAGTCAAAACACTAGGAGTGATGACTTATGGTTTCAAGTTGTTAGAGGTTATTTAGAGAACTATGAAAGCTAGTTTTAGGAGAGTATGTTTGTTTCATCACTTTCCATTAATTGAGATATGATTAGATTTAAATTGATTGTAGTAGGATTACGATTAGGATTGACCCTCTCTATATAAAAGGACCAACTCCTTTCATTTGTTTCTTGAGATTCAATAATAAAGTTTTCTATACTCCAAATCTCCACATGGTATCAAAGCGGGAACGCTCCTAGGGAATTCCCCTTGACCGTCAACCCTTGCTCTTGTGTGCAGGCTTCTCCTCCATGTACCTCCTCTCCTCACACGCTAGATGCATGTGTTGCTGCTTCCTGAGCAGCCTGCTACTGTGTGCTCTTCTCTACACAGCCTGCAACTGCATGACTTCCTACACGCGTGATCAACCTTCTCCACACACAACAACACACCACTACCTTCTCTTATGTGCAAACCACATGTGCACTGCTTTTCCTTTGCATGAGAACTCACGTGTGCTGCTGTATCGGTCCCTATGTGTGCCGCTACATCAACCACTGCACACACTCGTAAGCGTAACCTACATCAACTTGCATGCACCCAATGCATGTGATTTGTACCTCCTACGTACACCAACACGTGTAATCTATTCTCCCTCTACACACATCCATGTGCCTTTTACTATGGATGCACACATCACACGTGCATCTCTACATCTTCTCATGCACTGTGTGGTCAACGTAGCAAATTAAGATGTCGAATTCAAGATCAACTTCCACTACCACTGAGGCCAAGACTCTAGCCTCTACTACTGTTGAGATTGGGACAAACCAATCTCCTCTTCAGTTTATTTCCATAAAACTAGAGCATTTGCAATCTCTACTGAGGAGCAAGCCCTCGTCCATTACTACTACCATGGTTACAACCATGGTTTTAAAAAACGTGCCTCAAGGTGCTTGAGGTGTACGCCTCAAGGCGAGGTGCGAGGATTTCGCCTTGAAGTAGTAGCCTCAGGCCATTGCAGTGAGGCGAGCGCCTCTACTTGTTGAGGCGATGATGAGGCGGTGAGGCATTGGGTCTATATTAAGGCAATGCCTCATTTGCAAACACTCTAATCTGGGCATGTGCAAGTCACATGACCATTCTAATGACCTAGTATTTGGTATAACCCCAATCTAGATACCCCACTAGCCCCATAAAGCCCTAAACCCATCAAGAAACCTGAACCCCATCGCCTCCTCAGCCTCATCGTCGGCACCAATCCCTGTTGGAGCTCATCGTCAACGCACCTGCTCATTGCCAAGCCCTGTTGGAGCTCATCGCCAACTCCATCGCCAAACCCTCTTGGAGCTCATTGCTAGCTCCATCAACACGTAGTCATCACCGCTGGCACCTGCAATTCGCATTGCCAATCCCGGTTGGACCTCATCGCCGGCACACCTGCTCATTGCCAAGCCCTGTTGGTCCTCACTGCCACCTGCAATTCACCTCCTCAGTCCCGCTCTCTCATTTTATTTTGATTTTATCTTCTTTATCTTGGTTTTATCTTCTCACTATCACTACCACCTATTCATCACTTGGTTTTATCTTGGTTTAATTCATGTCAGTAGTCTTTATCTTGGTTTTATCTTCTTTCAAAACAAAAATATAGGTTTTATCTTTATGTTTATATGGTTAGCAGCATGATTTGTAAATTATATCTTGTAACTCGAGTCTTAATTGAATGTTATGGTCCAAATTCCAATTTCTATAATTTCAAACATGGCACCAAGGGCAAAAAGAGGAGGAAGAGATGGATCTAGTGGCCAAGACACAAAAACATGGGACCATGTGCCAAGGTCACACTTGAAGTTGAAATTGAGATTAAGGAATACTTGGTTAAGAAGGATGTTGATAGGAGAAGAGTGCTGAAAGAAATAGAAGAAATTCGTCGCATAGGTGGATATACAGTACAAGGGCCATCTGATCATGGAGAAAATGCACCCACAGGATCGAGTGGTACAAAAGTGGTAGTATGTCCAACGGATTTATTTGTTAGGGTTTGACAAAAATCTAGGCCTGGAAGTGATAAACCTAATAGCACTCCACATGCTCATCCAAAGCAGGTTACTTTGAATTCCTCTTGGAAGAAAGAACTTAGAAATAAAACATGTCTTAGTATTTGAAGATTCTTTATTGAAAACGGATTGCCTTTCAATTTGACCACCAGTCCATCTTATTGGCAAATGTTGCAGGATGTAACTTTGGAAGGGGATTCAGAGGTCCCACGATGCATGAGTTATGGACCTGGACTTTGAAGGAGTGAAGACAATAGACATAATGGTTGAGCAAGCAAAGACATCTTGAGTTGAGATAGGATATAATATATTGTCTGACAGTTGGACAGATACAAAAGGTTATACCTTGATTAATTTTTTTGTCAACAACCCCAAAGGTACATGATTTGTCAAATCTGTTGATGCTTCAAAAGAGATCAACAATGCCGATTACCTCTTCAGATTGATAGATGAAGTTGTTGAAGAGGTGGAGGAAAGCAATGCTATTCAAGTGATAACAGATAATGCATCTAGTTATAAAAAGCTGGGGAAAATTTGATGGAGAAGAGACCACATTTGTACTGGACTCCATGTGCTGCTCACTACATCAACCTTATGTTGGAGGATATCATGAAGTTGCCTCCTCATGATTCTGTCTTCAAGAAGGCCAAACATATCAACTACATATATGCACATGCTTGGGTGGTGGCCAAGGTAAGGAAGCATGCGGGAGGAGATTTAATGAGATCTGCAATCACACGATTTGCTGCTACTTTCCTTACCTTACAGAGATTACTATGTGCCAAAGATGCTCTTGAGTCTTTCTTCATCTCAAAAAGGTGGAAGTTCAGCAGCTGTGCATTGAAGGTTCCAGGGCAACCTATGCAAAATATTATGCTAAAGTAGAACATTTTAGCCTGGTGTAGCCTATATGATAAGGATAATCAAATCATTGGTTATGATTTTAAGGATGGTAGACTCAAAACAATATCCACCCATGGAATTTATCTACACTGCTATGGATAGAGCCTAAGAAGAGACCGCTAAAAATTTGGATAATGCTAAAAATAAGTGTAAGGCAATCTGGAACATCGTTGACTCAAGATGGGACAGACAACTACACACTCACTTGCATGCTACTACCTATTTTTTGAATCACTAATGACAATATGAACCAACATTTTCAGTTGATTCAGAAGTTAAGATGAGGTTGTATTCAGGCTTTCAAAGGGTAGTTTCTAATAAGGAGGAGAGATTGAAGGTAGATCTCTAAACAGATGCATTTGTCAATGGAAGATGGCTATTTGGATAATCTAATGTCGTAGACACTCGAAAGAAGAGTCCTGATATGATCATTGACTCCTCTACATTATTTAGAATAATAAGTGTAGTGCAATTTTTTTCTTATATTAAAACATCTTTTCCATTATAGCAGATTGGTGGAGAGCATTTGATGATGAAACACCTGAATTGAAGAAGTTCACCATGCGAATTTTAAGTTTGACTTGTGCATCTACATATGAGCGAAATTGGAGTTTTTTTAATCAAGTAAAATGATCTCATTTGTATTTTAAGTATTATTTATAAAGAATTTAATGAGCATCTTTTCATTGACTAGGTCCATACTAAAAGGAGGCATATACTGAAACAAGCCGATTTATTGCATGTTCAACCTAAAATTGAAACACAAGAAGGTGAAAAAGAAAACAATGGAGGATCCTCTATACTTAAAGGAAGTGGATTCTAATGATAAGTGGATTGCTGAGCTACAATGCTATGAAGATGAGGTTGATACTTATCAAGAACTAGATGTAACTGTAGCTCTACAAGAAGATCACAATGACCTTGAGCAGTTAGCAGATGCAACAGAAGAACTAGGAATACAAGTGAGAGGTAACAGAAGAAAGAGACAAAAGAAAAACAACGAGGGTAGAGACAAAGGTAACAAGATAAGCTATTTTATATTTTGAAGAATTTTAAATTTATAAACTAAGGTTTTAAGTTTTAACAAATATTATTTAAAATTATTTATTTTTTAGGCAAAGTGATTATTGATGTTGAGGAAGAAGAATTTCAAGAAAGTGATAGAGATACTGAAGATATAGAAGCTGAGGCTAGGATGAGGTACATGGATGACTCCTGGGATGATGCGACCAGCCCTAGTGATAATAACATTGATGAGCTTAACTTTGAGTGACTTTGATGATGTTGAAGGGGGAAAAGAATAAAATGACTTTCAGTTCTTCTTTGGGATTTTTTGATGTGGATGTACTTTCATTTTAAGTCTTTGAATGTTTTAATAAAATAAACTTCTAGTTTTCTATGTTGTTTGTCGTAGAGTAAAAATGGTATGGATGTGTATTTTTTACTTTTTTCCATTATTAGTACTTAATAAGTATATATTTATTTTTCTTATTTTCCATCCAAAACCTAAGACTTACGCAAAGACTACCTCGAGGCTTACGCCTCGCCTCAATGAAGGCAAACCACCTCAGACTGCCTCGTATTTTTCAAAACCTTGGTTGCAACCCCTACTGCTCCTCCAGACCAAGGTGTTGGCCCTTCTGATCTAGCATATGGATTCATGACTGAAGTTGATGACTAGTAGGGTAACTGAACCATGCGCTTAGCTCCATCCCTAAATGCCTTACTCCTATTTCACCTTCTTCTCGCATGAAGGATTTTTTTTGTTAGTGTAAGGCAACAACTACTAGTTGGGATCGTCTCCCCTACTCTAATTCTTACTTGAGATTGCTTCTCGACTACCTAGAGTTCTCTACATCATTTTTTTTTTCTCTAGCTACCAGCAAGTTAGGTTTCCACTGATGAAAAGATGACTACTTACATACCTGACTATTTGCTTCCCTACATGCCTAACTACTTGCATGCATGATTGACTGCATGCCTGACTGCCTCCTCTAGCCCCGTATTACATCTGATGGGGGGAGCTCTCTTGCTGCTGCTACTGCTACAGTCCTACTATTGTTGTCCATGACTATTACTTCCATTATAGTTGTCTCCCATTTGTTGTTGCTCCTTCTACCTACGACTACTACTATTGCTACTGCCTACTTGGAATCACCTCTTACTACATGACTACTACTCTCAGTTTACTGCAGTTGCTACTTTTGCTACAGCCGTTCCTACTCCACTCTACTGCCTATTCCTCCGAATGTCTACATTGGGAGGGAGTTCACTTCTATAACAAGTTGGGCATTATACGCTTCAACTTAAAGATATTATTAGAAAATTAGGAAAGTTAGTTTTAGGAGAATATGTTTATTTTATCTCTTTCCATTATTAAAGATATGATTAGATTTAAATTGATCGTAGCAAGGTTACGATTATGATTGACCATCTATATAAAGGGACCAACTCTTCTCATTTGTTTCTTGATATTCAATAATAAAGTTTCCTATTCTCCAAATCTCCACACAAGCCATGTAAGCATTTTCGGAATTTACATGTAGATGTAGAACAGAAACTTCCCAGCTTAAAATTTACTCAAAAAGCCTGGATGCTATAAGAGCATTAGAATAGAATGAAGGCCCATAAATTGATCCTAATTTGGATGCATTATTTGGGGCTTTTCAAGGGAATAAAAAAGAAACAGAAACTTGCCAAATTAAAATTTACTCAAAATCCAGGATGCTATACGAGCATTAGAATAGAATGAAGGCCCATCAATTGATCCTGATTTTGATGCATTATATGGTTATCCTTCCCTAACAAAATAAGTCATATTTTTAAACAAATAAGTCAAAAAAAATTAATTTGTTTTTTCTTCCATACTACCGATTTTGAGGGACCTATTCATGATCTTAAAATACACTTCTTTTTACCAAATTCCATTGCAAAAAAAGAAGAAATCTTTATACCAAATTACAAGAATTGACTCTCCAGTGAGTCTAGTTAAATTTTTAGTAAAATATGCCTGCAATTCAGGAAAATGGTTATAATTCTATGATTATAAGTTCCTGAAAGTTGGAGTACATGAAAAGTACCTAATCTCGTTCTATCATAATCAGGTGCCACTTTTTTGCTCCTTCACAAGATAAGTGCATAATCTTTAATTAGTCAGCAGTGAAAATCAAAATGATTATTAGAATAAAGTGAATATTCTTTTCAAATTCTTAGGATATTGCCAGAAAAATCAATATCCAGCACTAATATCTCCCAAAGACAAAAACCTGAGAAGGCACATACTTGCGCAGAAGTTGTCTAGTTTTCCAGTATTTCGTTGGACCCATCACTCTGTACACATCATCAGGAGATATTTCAACAGCTACTTTGGAATCTACCATGGAGGATCCTGAATCAGCACCATCATTTTCCAGCACTCCAATTTTCTCTGACTGGGGAACTTTAACATCTCCCCAATTAGAAATTTTTTTGTGATTTCGATGCACATTAGCATCTACCACAGATTGAGGCCCATTTCTCACACCCAAAGGATCAACCTTATCTGAACCTGCTGGGTCCGAGGTAAATGCATCGATTTTATCACAACGATAAGATCCTTGAGTCGACATCTCGCTTTGAATTTCTGACTTCTTGCAAGCATTCACTGCAGCAGCCATGTTCTCTTGGTTTGGGGACACCCTGAACATCACCACTGGCTGTGCAGCCTTTTCCCCAGAAACTAGAAAGGAGGTGGACTTCTCACAAGGTCCTTTAATTTTTGGAGTATCTTTTACTGTCTGTTCATTATCTCTTTTGAGTCGTTTACACTTCAAACCAATAGCTGACATTTCCTCGTGAAACTTTCCACAAGCTTCAGGATGATGTCCTGGCTGACAGGAAGAAGCAGTGGCACTCCTGTTTCGATGTAATGATGTCTTAGTCTCAAGTTTATCACTCTCAAATGCAGGGACACTGTAATCATCCTCGTCACCAATCTTCTTCTGGCAAGAAGTTTTCACTTTGAAGAAACTACAGGAAGAAGAGCTACAGCCCATTCTTAGCTTCCCATGTCCTTGATCCTTCAACAACCTAACACCCCCAGAGAGTGAAGAACTTTTCACCAAATCCACCATCGACATATCAGCATCCTTTCCCTTAGAAGTGCAGCATTGGAATTCCTTGGACAAAGAAGCAGGAGGTTGAGGTGCCAAGTTATGTTGAAAGATCATGATATTCTCCTGTCCACAGTCATGAACCAAAGATGAGATTTTTCAACAAATTGAGAACAAAATATATATGTTATGTCACCCATTGACATGTTTCAATTATATCCTATACAAAAATAACAATGGTTGAAGCATAATTATATGTAAGCTGCAAAGTTGGAGAAAATTTGCTGACAAGCATATCAGTTCGTAACAAAGGTGGAAAATCAGTGCATTGAAAGAGATGTTTTCTTCCCAAGATACATTTCAGATTTCATTCTTCACTAACAGACCAAAGCAAAATCCATGTGAACATCCCACTCAATGTATGAACAGCTTGTTTGTTGATAGATATAGATATCATAGATTCAACACAATTTTTATTTCTTTGCTATTTTCAAGTAAAAGCTGTGACATACCAAATTAATTGAAGGCAGTAAACTGACATTAGTGAAGGACTTCTTATAGTGGATAAGGACTACCATCACCCAACTTGGTCAGCATATAGGCTGCTTGTTTTGCATCCATTTTGCCCAAACCCAAAAAGTTGTAAGGATCAACATTTCTCAGGTTGACACAAGCTGTGTATTTTATATGCTATCTTTGATTAGCTTTAGATATTGAGCTTTTCTTTTCTGAAAAAGTAGAGGGTGACTACCATCTTTGGCAGTCACCTGATGCATTAAAATTTTTCAAGCAATCAATACTTAAATGACAAGTCATCCTCAAGTAGCACAGTCTTCTTCTGATGATCAATAGGGACTCCATATGGTCTTGCCCCTAACAGTCCTACTTCCTCCAAAATCTGCAATGTATACTTTCTTTGGAATAATAATAAGCCAATGTCCTATCGTACTACCTCTATCCCAAGAGAGTATGTCAAGTACCCAAGATCCTTTGTAATAAAGGTCTTGCATAGAAACTCCTTCATCTAATGTATGCATTTCTCATCATCACCAATCACGATCATATCATCTACATAGACTATTAGGATGACCACCTCTTGTGCATGCTTCTTAATGAAGATCAAGTGATCTGACGAGGATTGGCTAAAATCAATTTTCTACACCTCTATACTTAACCTCTCAAAGCATGCTCTAGGACTTTGTTTAAGGCTATAGATGGCCTTGTTCAATTTGCAAGCACACTCCCCCTAAACTACATAGCCCAAGAGCTAGCTCATGTACACTTCCTCTGTGAGGTATCCATACAAGAATGCATTTTTAATATATGTATAAAATGATACGTATAGAAGAGTCCTGCGTTACTGGAGATGTCTTAAGATAATTGACGCCATAGTTTTGCATGAAGCCCTTAGCCACTAGGTAGCCCTGAATCTATCCACAGTACCATAAACTTGATATGTGATAATGTAGACCCATTATAATCAACTAGGGTCTCGCACCAAGAGGATAGGAAACCAAATCCCAATGTTGCATGTGACCAACGCAATCATCTCATCGTCTATGACTGCTCTCCAGCAAGGATGCTATAAGGCTTCCACATAATCTCTAAGTAGCATTGTATTGGTAAGCACATTAGTGAAGCGCTACAAGTCACTCTACAAATGGACAGTTATCATATAATTTGAGATAGGATGCAAAGTACAAGATCTGTTGGACTTTCAAAGGGCAATCAATCGATCATCCACATCCTCCAGGCCAACCGAGGTTGGCCCTCACACTATACGGTCCTATGGAGGTTTTAGAGCAGTGTGAAGTAGGGTGTGCCTTCAATGATACACTTGAGTCTCCATTGATGCAGCCCAAAATTAAAATTACATAAAATTCAAGTGTGCAGTTGCAAATTTTCCTTTAGTTTATTTCCAACCAAGGGATGCCTTGGTTAAAGGTTGTAGTCCCAAGGGTCATGCCTCGCAAGTTTTTTTGTAATCCCAAGAGATGCCTTGGTTAAAGGTTGGAATCCCAAGGGTCATGTCCCTTGAGTCTCTACAATCCCTTTATAAAGGGGTTGGGTTGTATCAAAAAAAAAGAGAGATTGAAGTGAATGTTAAAGAATTAAGAATTATTTTCTCCTCTTAACTTTATCTTCTCACTTTATTTCTCTCTCATCTCAAATTTCCCTCTCATCCCAGCACCCCCCCTACAACGCCCATTTATTTTATCTACCAACCAACCTAAACTGCATCAAGTGTATCAAAGCATGGAATCTAGTCATTTCTACTATTTAACAATCCAACGGACTCGAAGAAGTTCTCAACGTCAAACTTGTGAAACTACAAGGGGCCTTGAAATTCATGCAAGAAGAGCTTAGAGCTTGCAAGGAGGAAATGACATCACAGAAGGTTTTATCAACTCCATCTGCACTTAATCAAGTTGAAGGTGGAAATAAGGATGAATTGGTAGCACTCAAGGATGAAAGTCCATCTCTGTCTCATGTAATAGTCCCTCAAGATCAAACACACGGGGAATATATAGGTGAGTTGTCAAAATCTGAGGACGCAAATGATCTCAAGCCTATGCATGAAGTGTTCATTTTTGTTGATCCCCTATGCAGATAAAAGCAAGCACAACTACAAAACAAAGTGTAACATGTACCAATGCTTTCTTGGAATGAATTTGGACAGTTATCTTTCGGATAACCGCCCTCTTATTTTTCAAAAAACAAAAAAAAAAAAAACAAAGTGTAACATGACTTTAGAAGGCTCTCTAGATAGTCACCTTCTTCTGTAACTATCCTTTTACATGTCAAGAAAAGAAAAGGACAAAGGGGAGATTCTAGAAGGCACGCATCATCCACACCACAAAATTGTTATGAGGCCTTGTGCTGATTTGGTGGCTGAAATACTTTTAAAGAGATAACTTCTTTGGAGGGAAGATATCCCTTTAAAATTCTTCTTTGTAAATATATGTCCAAAATTCTTTGTAAATATCTGTATGTACATGCACTAGACATAAATAATTGGTGATTGTATGAGAGAACAAATCCATCCCTTCAAATTTTGACCTCAAGTAGTGCTCAATTTTCCATAAAGTTCATACACCACATTTTATAAAGTAGCAACAATATCCAAATGTCACTTCTCAAGAATACCCAACCACATTTGAATCCCAACATTAGTATCAGTTCAAAAGAATTCAGTTCGAGCACAGACATAACAGAACAAAAGGTACATCTAAACAAGGATGGCAAGCAAAATAACTGCATCAATATGGCAATTCTATTGAACCTAAAAGTTGAAATCGAACAACACCAAGCAGCCAACCAACAAAACCTACCATCAAGCTCAAAAGAATATACCGGAGGGGGGAAAAAAAAGACGAAAACTCCACAGCTGACAAATTAAAAATGATTAACAGTCACCTAAAATTAAGGAGGACATCTGAGTAACAAATACATAACCAACATGAAGCCAGTAAAGAGACTGACCTGGCCATCGGACTGCGACGGAGGAATCAAACCACGATTAGATCTATGGGTTGGGATTCTGAACTGCTCATACAAAGCCATCTTGTTCCTAGGCGGCGCCCGGGGCCCCCCCCTATCCGCATCATTAACATGGACCCTCGGGAACAGAGGCCCCATAACCTTCCCCACCTCTCTCCCACCTTTCATCCTCCCACCAAATCGCCCCCGAAACAAAACTACCAGATCAAACCCAATTCAACCCACAAAGCCCAACCATCGACTCTCCCCAACACAAAGCAGACCATCCCCTCCAGAATTCCAAATAAAACCAACATCCCAAAATCACACCTTGTAGCCAAAAAACCCACCTTCAAAATAAGATCTCACACCACCACCAGCAACCCCCAACCAATGAAACCCCCCACGCCCCCACCTTCCTTCATAAAAATCAGCAGAACCGACAAGCCCAAACCGACCAACAACACCCCTTTACCCCCCACCCTGCACAAGCCCAGACCCAAGATCCCTCCTTTCTCCCACCAAAAGCGCCCTTACCCAAATCGGGAAATCCAACAAAGGAGCACCAGAAAGGCCACCCACGAGGGTGCCAAGAAAACAGCCCGGACAAGCTCAGTTGCCAAACAAGGCGTGGTGCGTTGGCTCAGAGATGAGCACAGGCCAGACGGGGTATGGGGATGGGGATGGGAGGGGACGACGACATCCTCGTGCGTTTGCTCCTCCACGTCCCTCTCTATCCATCCGTCCTCACCGTCTCCTCTCTCCCGTGCGTGTGTGTGCGTGGCATCTGATCTCTCCACGAAGAAGAGAAAGTGCACCACGTTGAGATATCTGAGTGGGGCCCACCCCCCTTGGGATGCCCCGCCCTCGGATTGGGAAGGCAGCGGCCTTTCGGTGAATTGGGGGAGATCGTGGCCGTTAATCTGATGCGGTGAGATCAGGTGGAGATCTTTGCTCGGCGCTTTTATCGTGCGAAAAAGTGCGAGTCGGGGGACTATCGCGATATTTCCGTCGAATGGGATAGAGACTTTGAGTCGCCACTTACACCTTTCCCTCGTGGGTTTTTTTTTCCTTTTTTCTTTTGCCCTTTTTCCGTTTTTTTGCAGGGGAGGACTTTGATTTCGCTCGTGATTCTCACTTGGGACCTTTGAAGCTCGCCGGGGCTGTCAAGACGTACGACTTTCCTACCGTTATATCCGTAGGCAGCGCGCCCCCCCCCCCCCCTCCTTCTGCTTATAGTCGTAATCCCATAGGAAGAAGGCTCCAAATAATGACATTATATAAAAAATAATATAAATAATTATGACAAATGTCAAGTAAATCATATAATTAATTTAAAATAAAGGACATGAATTGAGAAATATAAAAGTTAGCGTGTAACGGTGTGAATATGATTTCAATTTATATTTTTTTATGTCAAAAAAGTATTTAAATACCTTTGGTACGGATGCAAACCACTTAAATTACCTTTGAATCACTTTACACTGGTGTAAAACTAATTTACATGGGTGCAATCTTATTTTGTATCTGTGCAAATCGCTTTACACCTTCAAAATAATTTTGTACCGGTGTAAAGTAAGATTGCATTGGTGTAATCTTACTTTGAATTACTTTACACCGATGTAATCTTACTTTGTACCAATGTAAAATTAAATTTCAAGAGTTTCTTCACCTATGACAAGTGATTTTACACTTGAAAGGTGATTTTTTCACCTTAGGGTTTAGGGTTTAATCTTTAGTGTTTAAGGTTTAGATTTGCTAAACCTAAATCCTAAATCTTAAGGTGAAAAATCACCTTTGAAGTAAAAAATCACTTTTCATACGTGAATCACTTTCCATAAACTCAAACCCTAAATCCTAAACTATTGATCAAAATTACTTTACACAGGTGCAAAATCACTTTGGATAGGTGAAACTACCATTGGAATAATTTTGCACTAATTCAAAATCATCCAAATTAATTTATCACCGTGTAAAGTAGTTTATCACCAGTGGAAAATTATTTATTACCTGTGCGTTTTAGGTTAAAGTAGTGTGTGATTTTTTTGAACAAACCTCACATTCTTTTATTTCTTTACACTAAATATCAATTATCAAGTGAACTCACGTTTTCAACGCTGTGTGAAGTACGAAAACACCATTCGCAAATTTTTCACGTCACTTTTTACGTCAATTCTTGAATTTGCATACTTTTTAGCTAAAATAAATTCTTAATAATTGTAACTCTCCAAATTACTTTTAATTATTTTTTCATAAACCAAGATCTCGTTTGGTAAGGGGGATAAGTTTGTGGAATAAGTTAAAGAAGTGAAATAAATGATGGAATAAGTGAATTAACCCGTTTGGATATTTTAGTAGGTTAAAGTTATTCTATAGAGATAGTAAAATAACTTTACCTTAAATTAAATTCACTTAATCCAACGTAAATAGAAAATAAATTAAATAACAGATTAAATACTTAATCCACCAATCAAATACAATCTAAATATATATTAAGATAACATAAAAGTTTAAGTACACCACCCTAAATTTATCGATGATATTTAATTATAATATAAATTACACCAATGATATCGTTCGTATGGTATATTGCATATCAAGTTGATTACTCGTTCACGCCAACCTCACTGTTGGGCATTATACGTTAGCATACGAAGATCTGCATGTAGTCTTAATACATCGTGAGTTGATCAATCAATTTTCTATCCATCGCCTGCACCTGATCCATATGGACCTTATCACCACTATTTCTTTCCCATCCCTCGAGAAGTGATCTCCACACGATGCGACTCTCTACCGTTAAGTCCACGGTCTTCTGAACTTTACCAGGGGGTATAGATTTGTTCGTAGGATTGTGTTGGAATTATGTGTCCTTAACAAGTTAACATGAGAGATTACTTGATTGGTAATTTAAATTTAAATATCAGATCACGTGGATACATTAACTTGATCAGTTGGATCTCTTGATATAGGTCGAAGAACATACTTTAATTATGTTAAATATATATATTGATGATAAGTATCAAAGATCTAAATAATTTGAATAAGAATTTTGATAAATTATTAAAAATTATTATAATATATTCAATGGTTATTTTCAATTTATGAGAGGATAATCTTCTCAAGAAATTATTACCTAATATCCTTAATGTCCCTCCTCTACATAGGAATAAAACATCAAAGTTGTCACGTAAATAGAGTCATGGAGTTAACTTGATGGGGGACAAAGATGTGAAAAGTCCTTGTCTTATTAAACCACTTAATTTTTCTTTGGATCTATATATTGTATTTAATATGGATCGAATGATTGATTGACTGGGTGTATGACATGTATGCATGCGTATTACAATCGATGACCAAAGTTATTTAAAGAGGAATGGACTATCAACACCCTTATCCTATGCCTCAACATTACACCCTATCTCAACCATTGAAAGCCTGCTCCAGGAAAGAGTTGGACGACTGTCAGGATTTTTCTGCATGAGTTTAGTTCCAATTTATACAAGGGGAAGTGTAGGTTTCACCGTAGGTTCTACTATGATTTTCGTTTTCACGAAACGCGCATAGGGGAGTGTTTTACAACGTGCGGGTCTCCACTGCCATTCTTAATGTTAAAAGTTAATGCATGAGATGTACAAATCAAAAAATCAAAATATGTAAATTAAAAATTAAAATATATCGATGAAGGATTAAAACTTGACCTTCATTTGCGAGTGGAAGGTAGATTTTATCGAAAGAAAATTAAAATATATTAGAAGAAAATTAAAATATACTAATAAAAAATAACTTTTAGTTTAGAAGTTTATATATATATATCTATATAAACTTTTGAAAAGTCATATGTATCGTCACCTTTTTTGTATTTATATAGATACCCTTAGGAATTTCGATATATTTTCATGTATATCCTTTCTAAAATAAGAAATTAAAAATTAATGAAATTTTATACAAAATCCCTTAATATTTTTCCCAAGTTTTTCAAATATGCCCTCTACCATCGTTCATCCTTCCCCCCTTCCTCCTCCCTCTAAATATGCTCCTTCCTCATCTCCTCCATGACCACCACCATGAGGTCAACATGCAAGATAACGAACGCAGGCTACCTCTCCTTGGTCATGAAGCCCATCGAGGATGTCGAGAACACCATCAAGCTTTAGGTCTACAACATTGCTGCAGGTGCCACCCATTGACAAGAATCGAGGCTATCTGCTCCAGGCAATGTTGCAAACACCTCCAACCGGTAGGAGGCGATGCTACCTGCACTAGGTGATGCTATAGGACCTGCTTACAAACTTGATCGAAGGAGGAGAGGAAGAGGTCAAAGGAGGAGGAACACGAGGAGGGAGAGGAGGAGGGGGAGGAGAGGAGGTCGGAGGAGGAGGGGTCGAAGGCGAGGAGGCTCTGTGGGTGGAGGAGGGAGGAGGAGAGGAAACCGATGTTGGAACAGAGGAGGAGGAGGGGGAATAGAGGAGGTCGGACAAGGAGGAACAAGAGGTGAGGGGAGGAGAGGAGGTCAGAGGAGGAGGGGTCGAAGGCAAGGAAGCTTTGTGGGTGGAGGGGAGGAGAGGAGATCGGTGGAATAAAAAGAAGAAGGGTCGAAGGAGGAGAGGCTGGAGGAGAAGAGGCAGCTCGAAGGAGAGGATGCCGAAGGAGGAACAAGAGGAGAGGAGAGGGGGCTGAGGTGCAGGTGGGTAGGGGAAGTTGAGGAGAATGAGGAGGGGAAGGGCTATTTTGCAAAGGATAAAGATAATAAAGGTTTATTCATATAATTCTTTTTGTTATTTAATTTTCAAAGTTTGCAAGGACATTCACGTAAGTAGAAGCACATTTTTGGATATATATATATATATATATAAAGTTGTACCTAAAAATAATTTAAAAATTAAAACGTACTAATTAAAATAACGATAGGAAAGAAAATATTGTTTAAGTCGACCCAACGTAAATCCATCGTGTACGTACATGTGCGTCTCACACTGCTCATATTACAAAACTTTTCTCTACTTTTTCACCTCTTCTTATTTAAAACAAAAAAGATGAAACCGTCCAAGCGGTTCTCATTAGATCGATACCACCATAGTCGGCATCATGCGAAGGGATTTTCGAACTCCCAAGGTGCTGTATAAATTAGGGGGTTATCCTCCATCAAATGATAAAAAGAAATATCAAAATAATTACTTTTAAAGTCAAAAGAATATAACTTATTTTATTTTATCAATTAATATTGATATAAAATGTACCATTTTATTTTATATATTAAAATATATTTACTTCAATATAATACATCCATTAAAATTTATTGTTATATTATATTAATCTACTCAAACTCATATCATAATATTAAATAAATTTTCACTAACATCATATTAATATATTAATCATCTTATAACATTACTTATTCCTCCACTTAAATAAATAATTTTCTCCACTTATTCCAATATTATTTATCTCGACGTAACTCCTATTTCGCTATCAAACACAACTTAGGTCAAAATGTGATGCGAGGAACGAACACCTCCGAAATAATTGAAATATATAAACTCAAGCTTACATAAAGAAGGTTAACCTTGAAAACTTATTCGTTTGAAAAATGGACGTTCAGCAATTATCCAAAATTTTTAAACGCGCGTTATATAAAATAGCAACTTCCAACCATCCAAATCAGTAGGTTTTTTAAGAAGTCATTTAAAAATCAAGCAGCTTCAATTTGCTTTTTTGTTTTTTATTTTTTTTTCTTAAAGCTCCAAAAACTTCAAATCCGCTAGTGCTGAAACTTGAATCCACCACGTTGACATCGATTTCCCTCCTCACCTCGGTGGAGTGAGTTAACACCCCATACCTTCTTCTTGTGTAGTCAATACTGCAAATTGGAAACGCAGAATTAGCCATAGAAATCAAACAAGAATGGATCGTCTAGGAATTGGAACATATACGAATTTACAACAGCAGGAGATTAGATCCAAATAAAAACCATGGAAAGTGTTTGTCAAAGCCAAACTCATCTTGACGATTGCACCCGTCGAGACCCCTTCACACAGCGATTGTCCTTGCTGAAGAACATGCAGCAGCAGACTACAGACCACGGCCGAGCACAGCTGCTGAATTCAACCTTTTTTTCTTCATCCTATCATAAAGCTACATATATGGGTGTTTTCAAAATATAACATTGTATGATTGACGAGAAATTACTCGTCAGCGAACGTCTCTTCCTCACTCCATACAACTGGAAAGAATCCGTGCATCTTGCAAATGTGGTCGTGCGTGATGTAATGGATCCAAACAATTATCTAAAATAATTAAATTTAAGTTGTCAAATAATAATTCTTAATCCCTATATCCCATCATTCACTTCCTCGAGTATACGTTATGAGATTATTTTTTAGGATTTTACAACCACTTACACTTAAAATCTTGACATCCTCGTTAAGATTCAATCAATCAATGTACTCTTATTAGTAATAACAACTTCACCTTATAGCACACTCTTTGACTATTTCGAAGTTAATCCTTTTCACCTACTAGAAGAAATTTGACTTTAATATAATTTGTAAGGACCCACGGTTAGATCTAAGTTTAATAAAAAAAAACTGATCTTAATAACTTATTGGATACCGATCTAATGGACTTAAGTAATCACACAAAATGTTTAAATCTAAATTGTCAAGTGGTAATTCTTAATTTTTATATCTCATCATTTATTTTCATGAGCCTATAATGTGAAATTATTTTTAGAAATGTTTGGTGTACTTCCAAAAATGATATCCCAAACTAAACAAAGTTACAGGTCCAAATCAAACAAATGACCAAGCTCAGCTGAAATCCTAAGGCAGCATTTGTTTCGTGTGGCTTCCAGTCCCACGTTTGAGTCCATCCTAATTCGAGAACCGCATGACTTATCCCAGACAATTCCATACACCTAAGAATGCATTTTTCCACCATTTATTCTGAAACACAAACAAAAAGAGGACTTCTACCATCATTTTGACTTCTTCCAACACTTCTTAAAACTTATCCCACTTCTTTAATTTCACAAAACATACGATGCCTAAGATGAAGCTTTTACATCGTGATAAAGTTGCTTTGTGACCAATTCAATTGTATCCCCTCTCAACTACAGTTTTAGGGATGCAAATTTTCTTTAACCCAATCCAAATCCAACCAACCCAACCCGACCATAATAGGTAAAATCCAACCATTTTATAAATGAATATCGATATAAATTTTAATTCGAAAACCCAACTAAATACGAGATTAGATATGAGCATGGGTTGGATAAACCACCCATCTTTTTAACCCTTTTACCTGACATGCATGCATACGTACATATATAACCCAAATAAAGAGCAAGGTGCGTGCACCTCACCTCTACCTTAAGTTGTGAGCAGCTTAGTCAATATCTTGATGTACAATTAATATTTCAAAATAAAATCTTAGGTATTAAAATCATTTAACAAAAATATAAAAATCACTGCATTTCATCGGAATCAAATAAACTAGTAGTTAAATTTTGTAGTACTTATGATATCAAAATTGATTCCTATTTTTGACATAAGGGGTAAGGGTATCATATTGTCTTGAAATTTTATTATAAGAACCGTTCTCAATCCCCAAGATTTCATTTCAAACCATTACTCATGAAAAATATTTTAACACCAAATATGACCTCATGTTACTAAATTTCTTTTAGATTTCCTTGGAAATAATGGTTTACCAATGATTTCAAATGTTAACCATGGTTATGTATACTTCTATTTACAAGTTCGTTCCACAACGTTAGCACCTAAAGATGATTATTTGATGGTTAATCTTATAGCATAGATATTAAACTTGCAAATAGATATGGATATCAACATCCTCAAACTCAAGTTAAACCTAACTCACCGACTTTCCTAGTCATGGTTTCTGAATTCAATACCCAGTAGGTAAATGGATTTGAATATGTATTTTGATTTAGAAATCCAATGGATAAATAAGTAGGATGCAAGTCTGGATTTGGAAATGAGTGACCCAACCCATTTACATCCCTAATCATTTCACCTGCCTACAAGCTTAAACTCAAGGTTGAAGTGGCACCCTTGGAAAATCATCGAGTCCCCAAACACATCGAGGGTTCCTTGGTATTCTCATTATCAGATATAAAAAATCAGTCTCTTTGCTTGCCTTTACCATATCATGTAATAAGTCAAAATTCTGCAAATGCAATTATCAAAGAGTTTATATATGTACATTACCATAGATTTCTATTATGTACCATACTCAAATACGGGAAATGAGGTGATGTCAAGCTGCAGAGCTCGACCACAATATAAATATGCGAATACTGTCAACATGGTGTCTATAACAATTGGAAGCAAAAAAGGAGAGAAAAAGAAAATTCATTCTAGGTTATGACTGACCTTCAAATCACCCAAACCAATCTCTAATGATGGCATCAGATGTCAAGTCAAGACTTGTTACCATCGCTGTAATATGAATTTCTGCCTACTTCAAAGGACTTTGATAGCAAAAGGAACGGGACGACCAAACTCATTACAGTTCCAGTATCAAAACCAAATCTAAGGTACCGTTGTTTAAAGAAAAATATACACTACAATCACTCGCTGCTGGCATGCGGGTGCTGTTACAATACTCGCATACATGGGACATGAAGGTTATGTACACATTCCAGCGAAGCACCACTCAGCCAACCATGCAGCTTCTCTAAGGAGAGCAATTTAAATTCCCCCATCAAATTAGCAAACAATACCAGAGTGCATGAAACCTCATAGCGGAGACCGGTACAAAAATCAATAGCCTCTCAATCTTCACTCAAGCCATTAGCATCACCACTTCCCCTCGAGAACCTGAAACAGAACGACCATATCATAATAGAATCCAGAGAAAAGAAATAAGGTGGGAAAGTTCATCATTTGTTGGAAGTCTACTGGGCCTTTACATTGGTCGTAAATCTCCTTCGCGAGATGGACCATCATCTCGGCTTCCTCTGCCATCCTCCAGACTCTCTCAGCCTCCTTCACTGCCTCAGATGCCAAAAAAGATTTGGCTTCAGCTTCAGCAACTTTATAGACAGAAGCCTCAGCTGCTTCCATGGCGGAGTCACCATGGGAGGATGACCCTTGCTGTTGAACTGGCCTTTGACGGTTGGCTGGTTCCTTTTGCTTCAAATTAGGGGTTTTTGTTGCAAATGAAGAATCATTCAGCTTGTATCCTTTTGGAGCCTGCAGTGTCATTTTCGGAAAATCAAGACAAGAAACGTCACAGCCGTATGCCTTCCATGTTGAACAAAAAGGCAATTAAAATGTGGGTGATTTAAATGAGTGAGAACAAGTGGACTTGACATACTTTGTCAATTTTCCCCCCTCCATGGAGGCGTCTCAATCTTGAGCTCAACAGCTTCCGGAAATTGGATGGCACCTGATGCTTTTGCTGACAAAAGGTAAAACGACTAAGCCATGACTGCAATCAGAGTGAAATGATAACCAATTGCACAGTAATGAGCTAAATGGAACCAGAATAGAAAACAACATTAACTTCGATAACCAATTTGTAGTAGCTTTTGCATTAAAAAAAATGTAATAGAGAATCCAATGACTATAAAAAGCTACTAATCCGGAGAAGGAACAGGATTGAACATGAGAAAGAAAAAGTGTTGGACCATTAGCTGCAAAGTGAAGGATACATGGATCCCTAGCACACCACATCATTCTGAAATAGTCAATAAACAATAAGAGTAAATCACAAAAGCACTCGGGTGAGGCGGGAAGGTGGGATTTTGATTTTATTTTGGGTATGTGGTATATTTTTTAAAAATCAGCGACCTAGTGGTAAAATGGATACTTTTTTAATGTTTTATTTAAGTTATTTGAACGAATTTTAACCAAAGGGGCATTTTCGATTAATCATGTAACTTTATAGCTGTCTATGTGCAAATACAATTTTGCAGGGCGACCCTGCAATTGCAAAATATTATAGGGGGGCATAAATTAATATAGATATAGCTGCTATTCAAAAAGTTAGAAAAGTGCAGAAACACAACACCAATATAATTGTAAATAGTACATAGAAAAACAAAGATAAAAGGTCCATAAACCTAGACCAGTGAGGTAGAAAGTAGAAGAGGGCTAAGTTGATGAGAGAGGCAGGAGTTCAGAGTTTAAAGCATATCCTTCAGAGGGAGAGAGAAGGTTGAAGTTCAAACTCCTGACCAAATTGCAATCAACCTCCAAAAATCAGTTTTTTTTATAAGATACTTTTCAAGAAAATTCAACAGTTCGTTGCACATTTCAAAACAACATTAAATTAATTATGTTCCCACTGAAAAGTTACCAAAGTACAGAAACACCATGCCAATAAGTTGTAAGTAGTAAATATAAATCCACGGCAAAAGGTATGTAAACATTACACAATCAAAGAATATCACAAAACATAGCACCTGTCAAAACATACATGACCTTACAGAAAATATGACCTCATAATGATACAACTGATGTTTTCTTAACATTCCTTCAAGAATCTATCAATTACAACCAAGGGTATGGTTACATACTTAAGATCGATAAGAGCACTCACCTCAATGTAATTGAAAATAGCACCAACTTCTGATCCATTTGGCTCAGACAGTGCAGATAGAGCTTCAAATACCATAGCATTGTACCTGTCATTGTTGGAACTAAAGAGACATCAGCCTCAAACATGCACAAAACCTTCATCAATGAAACGTGCAAAAAAACACAAATAAAAAGGAAAGACAAAAACTCTAATAGGAGTTCCATTTGGACTTTATGTAGAAAAAACCAAAACAACCAACGCCAGAGAGCAAATTTACAGTGAAAAGGAAAAATATCTTAAATGAGATGGAAATATTGCAATCACAATTTTCAAAGATAAATGAGCAAAGAATCATTTAGTTGGTCAATGGATTGAACAGAGTTGGTTGTTACTCAGTCCATAGTGAGAACAAGTACATTATCATTTATGGCATTTATCCGAGAGGTATAGCTACTGATCAATAGTTATCTATGTTAGAGTTATCATCGTCAAGGGCTCTTATATTATTTTTTATTTTTAGTTGGATCTTTCTTCTACTTTATCCAATACCTCTCTATATAAAGAGGCCTAGCAGTTCTTTTGAAGAATAAGACATTCTATTTCATTCCAACATGCTACCAGAGTGGGGTGAATCCTAGGCTCTTCGTGCCCGGGTACCATTCCACCACCAAAGGCCTAGGAGAGAGAAATCTCTACTCTCTTTCCTTTTTTCCTCCTTTCATCACCTCATCGTCGGTCCTTCTCGCCTATCCTCCATGCAATGCCAGTCTCTGATCAGCCCCTAGCGCTGCCCCTCATCAGAGGTGGATCCCACAATAGCGTTGCCACCGAGGGCCAGCAGCAGGGCCACCACCTACTGATGCAGTGCCCACTGGGCGTCACCCAGGGTCAGCGCCGCCTGCTGCTGCCCCTCGTGCATCTGTAACAGCAATCTCCTTGCTGCTGCAGCGCTCCTTGCACCTGTAGCAGTGGATCTCCTTGATGCTGCTGCACTCCTCATGCCTGTAGCACGCCACCAGTGAGAACCCAAAGGTCCCCTCTCGCTGCTAGGACCTCTGATGGTCATCTAGAGAATTTCCTGATGTTCCTATGTCTTGTTCTTGCATCTTGGGTCATTTATAGGCTTGATGCGGCTAGAGGTGCTCTTCGTTACGCTCCATAGCCACTGCTAGAAGACTATTTTCGATGCATTTGTGAAGCAGTGGTTCTGCTTTTTACTCTTGAGTCTTCTTTGAATCCACCATAGCGGCGCCGGGACCATCTACCTCTTTTGAAGTCAAGACCATGACTTCTTTTGCCTCTGTGGTGATTTAAGGCACCTCTATAAAGCTCAATGGTGTCCAGAATTACCTACTATGGTCTCAAGCATTTAAGATTTTTGTTGGTAGTCGAAAGAAGCTCTATATATTAACTAAAACTCCTCTTGGTTCCTAATCCACAAACTTTAAGAAATGAAAACAAGATAATTACTTGGTTATGAATAGGATGATGGACAGTGTTGAGCCCCACATCATGGCAAACTTGCTCTACAAGAAGACCACCAAAGAGATATGAGATAACTTGGCAAAGAAATTGTTGGAGAATGTGTGTGGTTTGTTTAATGCCACATCTTAAGGTGTAGACTTTGTGTTGTGTGTGGTGGCCTGTAAATAGGCACGTGCTGCCATATTTCCTTGAAAAGAACAATAGAGAAATATGCCCTATCAGGGCCTTCTCTTATGATTTTCTCCCCACTCTTCGTGAGTGGCGTTTCCACGTAAAACCAAGCATTCGTTTTATTGATTTACTATTTTTGATATCTTGTTATTACGTTTCTACTTATTATAAAATTCAACTTGGTATCAGAGAAGGTCTGTCTTGGGTTATTAGTTTGTTCTTGAGATTATACGATTTTTATCATCTTTTTGTTCCGAGTTTGTTATAAGGTGCTATTGCTCCATCACAAGAGTTGAGCAAGGAGCCTCTGATTGAACGAGGAGACGATGTCGAGGCAACGTTGCCCATCGCACGAAAGCATGGCCGGAGGAGGCCCACATGATCGAACGAGGATAAAGAAGAGAAAGGGCATCATTGATGTTGCAATGAGGACCAACCAGTTCAAAGAGTAGTGTTTTGTTGTGTAGAGTGGGTTTCGTTATTGTACAAGCTAAGCATTGCATGCTCCAGCTTTAGAGGGAGTGTTAGAGAATGCGTGTGGTTTGTTTAGTGCCACATCTTAAGATGTAGACTTTGTGTTGTGTGTGATGGCCTATAAATAGGCATGTACTCCCCTATTCCTTGAGAAGAACAATAAAGAAACATGCCTTATCGAAGCCTTTTCCCATAGTTTTCTCCCTGTTCTTCATAAGTAAGGTTTCCACATACACCCAAGCATTCTTTTATTGCTTTACTGCTTTTGATATCTTGTTGCTACGTTTCCACTTATTATAAAATTCAACTTGCTCTATAAGAAGACCACCAAGGAGATATGGGATAACTTGGTGAAGAAATATTCTCAGAGATCTAATTATGCTTGTCTTACTAATATCTATCGTTGGATTTGGTCCACATCCCAAGGTGACTGATCTCTAGTGGACTACTATACTAAGATGGAGGCCTTATTTGAGGAGCTGAATGTATTCCAACCATTGTGCTATGATGCAAATTGGACCGAGGAAAGCATGGTAGGTGTATCAATTTCTAGACAGTCTGAGTTCCAAATACTTGTCTGCTCGCGACCAAATTCTAGCCTTAGAGAACATTCCTGACCTGGAAACAGTGTATAGGCGACTTTTGAAGATTTCTACTGATTTAAGCCCTTAGAGATCAGTAATCGTGCCACTTGGTGCTTCTACAGAGACCTTCACTTCACTGACTCTTTAAGACTGTCAGATTTTTCTTGTGCCCCTAGATCACTTTGAGCTTGTTATCTTATTATAAACTTTGCAAGAAACTTTCCTACCGAGTGATTTTTATGAGCACTGTCTTTTTTCAAGACATCCACACAGGGAAGACGATTGGTGGGGGGATTGAAAGAGGGTCTCTACTACATTGATTCTCCTCGGCTTTTTGTAGGTACTGCATTTATCTCTGGTGATCCTAAGCTTTGGCATTGTCACCTGGGTCACCTGTCAGTTTCTAGGCTTCGTCAGATGTTTCCAGAGTCTTCTATTACTACAACTCTTGATTGTGAAGCCTGCCAGCTTGGCAAACATTATCGAGTGTCTTTTTTTCCAAACAAAATAAGAGTCGGTCACCTTTTTAGTTAGTCCATTGTAATATTTGGGGTCCTTGTCGAATAAGTCACCATTATGTTTTTCGGTATTTTGTAGTCTTTATTGAATGATTATAGTCACCTTTCTTGAACTTTTTTGTTAAAGGATCGATTAGAGATTAGTTCTATTATTCTAAAGTTTTTTAATAAAATTCAAAATTTCTACTCCACGAGCATCAAAATTTTTTGTGGTGATAATACTCTTGAATTTATGAAAAAAGATTAGTGGTTTTTGGCCAACAATGGCACCATCCACCAAACATCTTGTACCCACACATCCTAACAGAATGGTCTTGCTAAGCGCAAACTGAATCATATTCTTGATGCTACCCGTAGCTTGATGATTGCAATGAATGTCCCTAAGCATTTTTTAGGGATGTCATTTTTACTGCCACATATCTAATTAACTAGGTTCCTTCTCCCATTCTTAATGAAGATACGCTATTCCTACTTGTACAACCGGATGGTAGCATTTTTGCCTTACCATTACAGATTTTTTGATGTACATGTTTTGTTCACTTATTTGGAGTTGCTAATAAACTCTCCCCTAAATCTATCAAATGTGTATTTCTAGGATATTCTAGGTCTCAAAAAGGTTACCGCTATTTTGATCCGGTGGGAAACAAGCATTATGTATCTGCCAATGTCTTCTTTTTTGAGAAGGTGCCTTTCTACTCTGATGAGAGCTCTTATCTTGATTAGTTTACCCACACCTATGAGCAACACCGTAAAGACCCCATATCTATTCCTTTTCCATCTATGCAGGTTGAGGTTCTTGAAGAGAGACCATCGATCTATCACCCCCGTCAACATCTAATCCTGATGTTCCTACTCAGCAGTCAGAAGAGTTGCCCATTACTCTCAGAAAGACAATAAGAAGTTGTACCTTACATCCTATATCTCATTACACTATCATTGATCATCTAAGTCATGTATTACAAGAATTCTCTCCAGTGTTATCTACTATGGTAATTCCTAGAAACTATCATAAGGTTGCACAGGACCCTGGTTGAAGGCACATCATGGATGAGGAGATGGTAGCTTTTACTGCCCAAGGCACCTGGGAGTTGACTAATCTTCCTGAAGATGCGAAGTGGTCAACTGCTAATGGGTTTATACTGTGAAGTATAAACCAAGTAGGATTGTTGACTGATTGAAGGCCAAGCTGGCTGTAAAGGGTTACCCTCAAACCTATGACATTGATTACTTTGATACCTTCTCTCCAGTAGCACAACTAAACTCAATTCGTGTTATCCTTTTGTGTAGTAGTTAATAAGGCATAACCGTTGCACCAGCTCAATGTGAAGAATGCCTTTCTTTACAACGATCTTCGGGAGGAAGTCTACATGAATCAACCACCAGGATTCGTGGTTAAGGGGAAAAAGGTGTCGTTTACGAAAACTTATCTATGGCCTGAAACAGAACCCAAGAGCATGGTTTAAGAAGCTTAACTCAAAAATTCAAAAGATTTTCTTAGATCTACCTCTAACCATTCTAGTTTTATAAGGAGCAGGAAGTCAGGTGTTGTAATTTTGGAAGTCTATGTCAATGACATGGTTCTTGCAGGTGATGACATTGAAGGCATACAGGAGACTAGCCACTTACTACAGACCACTTTTGTTAGCAAGGACTAAAGCACCTTGACATTTTCTAGGCATTGAGGTTGCCAAAAACTTGCATGGGATGATTCTTTCTCATAGAGAAAGTATTTTCTAGAGCTTCTAGAGGAGACAAGTCCGCTTGAAGCAAAGCCTTCTTCCATTACAATGGAACCACAGAGGAGCCTAAGTAAACAAGATGAACCGCTATTTGAAGAGAAGAGGTACATAAGCATTGTGGGCAAGATTCTATACATGATTGTTACCAGACAAGATATCAATTTTGCTATAAATAGAGCGAGTCAGTTCATAGAGAACCCTCACTATAGTCACTGGCAGGCTATCTGTCTTATCCTCAGGTAACTTAAAGGTAATCTTGGAAAGGGTCTCTACATGAAGAATAATGGGCATGTGGATCTGCATTCATACTCTAATGTAGACTATCCAAGATCAGTGAAGGACAGAAGATCGACTACGGGCTATGATACCTTTCTTGGTGGCAATATTGTTACTTGGAAAATTAAGAAACAAACGGCAGTTGCCAAATCTAGTATAGAGGCCAAGTACCACGCCATGGCTCATACTGCATGTGAGGTCATGTGGCTTGTACACTTCCTGGATGATATAAGGATCCAGGCTTCACTTCTTGTGCCTATGTTTGGTAAGAATCACTCAACTACTTTCATCGCTTCTAATCCTGTCTTCCACAAACGCACCAAGCATATTGAGGTGGACTGCAACTTTGTTAGAGACATGGTCACTATAAGGAAGATTTGCACCCATACTACTTTAGAGTAGCAGATCATAAACATCTTCACTGAGGCACTTCCACAGAAGCGTCATGATTTCTTATATACCAAAGTAGGCATGTATGATATATATGCTCTAGCTTAAGGGGGAGTGTTAGAGTATTCCAAGTTAAGGGCTCTTATGTTATTTTTTATTCTAAGTTAGATCTGTCCTATACTTTACCTAGCACCTCTCTCTATATAAAGAGGGCTAAAATTTTATTTTGAAGAATAAGACATTCTATTTCATTCCAACAATCTATATGCTTAATTCTCTATATTAAAGTTGGATTTTTCCCTCTATTTCCTGCCATGGTGATACAGGTGCAAATGAACAATTTCCTTTCTTGACCCATTCATTCTCCCCCCCCCCCCCCCCCACCACCTCGAACATTTTCCCCCATCCCATTCTACGATCTCTCTTTCCCCCTTTCCTCTTGATTTCTCTCATTTTTCTTAATCCTCTCTTAGACCCTCCATGTTTCCTCTCCCTAATTAGTTTCTCTATTCTCTCCTCTCCCCTTCACCCTCCGGTCTCTCTCTAGCCCTCTTGATTTTTCTCATTAATTACTATTATTTTCTAATTATTGTAGCAATAAAGTACTTGAATATATATTTGTGTATTGTACGCATGCAAATATATTCATGCACTATCTTTATAAAACCCATATTTTTTTGGTAATTTTGAAAATGGTTTGGTGTACACTACATCTTTTTTAACTAGATCTAGAATTTATGTTGAATTAATTTACATTGATTTTTAATTCATCGAGTAACTTAGAAAATTCGTCTTTTGTACTTCAATGCTCACCAAATCCCAATGAAATTTTATGCAATGCACAATTGCTTTTCAGCATGCTTTTGATAATATAAATATAGAGGTAATATCAATTCTTATACTATAGGACTTTTAAGAAGCACTTATCTATAGTTTTTTTTTTAAAGGAACTTAACTGTATTTGGCTTTGCAAAAACATAATCTGATATTATATGGAACATAGACCATGTATACGTGTCATATATACCTGCAACAAAATGGGCATGAAAAGAAAAACCAATGGATTAAATGAATATACATCAACTTATTTCTGCATCTAAGGAGAATTAAACATGATTTTTCATTTTTTAATGCTTGAATAAGGATTTTTTCATAACAATTCAAAAGTAATTTTAGATTAAATACACTTGATGAAAAAAGGCTTTTCGTAGTTAAAATATCTTACTGCACCATCACGCAAGTCCACTGGCTATTAGTTTGGATTAAAAGAAATTACATCCAGTAAACAGGGTCAACAAGACACTTGCTAATGACCCTAATAAATAGGTTATGAAATACGTTGTCAATATAATGACTATCCTCGAAAGGGAGTGGCATTTCACTGCAACTACAATAACCATGGAAAAGCCAGAGATGTTGCCTGTTCCTTCTTTTACCAGCAGATCCTCATACCCAGGTTAGGAACCACTTGGGAGGCTTCTTCAAAACAGAAAATCAAAAGTCACCATCAATCCTGACGTAGAAAACCTTTGACCAGACCACTTTAGAGAATGGATGCCTAAAGAATATATGACTTGTAGGAACCAAGTCTACCTATGTTTCAGTGTTAATAAAACAAACTTACATAATCTAACATGAATGCAGACTAGAAAAGCATCATGGACGCCTAGCAAGTTCAAGCCAAGAAGGAAGGAGTTTCAAGATGCAAAATGCAAGCTAAAGACAAAGCAAGAAAAAGAAGAATGTGAAAGCAAGCAAGTTCAAGAATAGAGCTCGAAGTCCTCAAGATCAAGCTCAGATCCTACTTAGATTTCTCTTGAGTTTTTAGAATTTATGTAAGCCTTGAAAGAGTCTTTAGAAATAGCCCAATACTATTGTAAAGCACCCGAAAAAGAACTAAAAAAAAGAGCTTAAAACAGACCTAGAATCAAAACTGAAATATGTACATAAAATACACTATGTACAGGTACCTAACATTGAGCATTGTTAGAAAACCTGTATGTGTCATGTAGTGGTACACCTTATCATTGACCAGGTGAACATCGGTGCTCGAAAAAATGCCCAGATAGCACATTACGATGCTGATATTGGGGTTTGTTCCCAGCACCTATATTTGAACCCAAGCCTTTAAAAGTCTATAAACAGAGCTTTCCCAGCACCTATATTGAACCCAAGCCTTTAAAAGTGTATAAACAGAGCTTTATACCACTTCTTTTACGCACAATTCACTACTACCAATCCACCCTCAAGATCAAGGCTATTGCACTATTCTTGCTCAAGTTCCCTACAAGCCAAGCCTAACCTCCACCTTGAACCAACTTCGACCACTTAACACACTCTTCAAGGCATAAAGCTATTGTAAGCAATTGCTTTTATTTTTACTTTGTTGTATTTTTGTAAATCACTTTTTGTATTTTATTTTCTATATTGTACTTGGGAGAGATGACCCGTGAACAATCTCATTCATTGTAGTTCAGTTAAAGTGACATGAACTTCATCGTGGGATACTATATTTGGTCGTGATAGCCCGTCACTATCTCAATTTAGTGAATCTGATAGGCTAGGACCGATGGAAAGAATCCTAAGCTTGGCGTCCTAGGTAGTGGTTCTATCCACTAAGGGGTTTCCACCATAAATAGTCATGCTGCTTGTCTAATTAATCTTTGTTGTTTCATATTTTCATCACACTCAATATTTTTGGGTCTATTTCATTGTGACAGAGTAAGATCCGCAGGGCATCCACTCCATCAGTTGGTAATAGAGCAGGATACTGTCGGCAATATCACACCTTGTTTCACATGGAAATGGTAAGACACCCATTTTTCGATGAAACTGACTATGGTTGTTGGAAGTGTAGAATGGATCACAAAGATTGTATGCCATGGAGTTCTAGCACCGAAGGTCAAAGAAGAATGAAGGAGAAGCAGTTATGGCCAATGAGAAGAAGAAAGCTACATACAACTCTTAAGGCAATGGACATCTTGTTTTGTGCTCTCAAAAAGGATTATTTCAGTTGAGTCTCAGCATACAAAATGCACATGAATCTAAAAAACACTCCAGTCATGTATGAAGGAACTTCAAAGGTAAAAGAAACATGTATTATTAATATACTAACTCAAGATTATGAGCATTTCAAGACAGGGATGGGAAAAACAAATAAAGAAATATATAAAAAATTCACAGATATTGTGAATCCCTTAAAAAATCTTGGAACCAAATTTACTCAAGAACAAGCTGGGAAGCTCTTGCACTCCCTCACCTTAGACTAGGAGTCAAAAAACTACTATGATTCAAGAAGCAAAGGACTCACCAAAATTGGAATTAGATTTCATAGGTAGCCTCATGACCTATGAAGAACAAGTACAACACATGAAGGAGCAAGGGAATAACCGAAGAAAGAAACAAAGCCATGTTCTCTGAATCGGACACATTGGAGTCTAGCTCGGAAGGCAAAAATCGTGCACCTCACTCACCGGTTCAAGAAATTCCTCCAAGGTGAAAATTGTGAAGAAATTTAAAAATTCCAACAAGTCGATTTGTTATGAGTACAAATAGAAAGGGCACACAAAATTGTGTTGCCTTGAACTAAAAGATAGAAAAAGACAAATACAAGGACAGAGAAGAATCGCAAAAAAAATGAGAAGACTGAATCAAATAAGAAAGAGGACAAGAGAGAATCCAAGTCAAATGGATTTTTGACAACATCGAATGATTCCATAGAAGCCCATGATTGGATTTTGAAGCAACCCTCGACAAAGAAGCTTACTTTTGTCTTGTGGCAAGAAGGGCAACAAGCAATCGAATCAAAGGTAAATTCATAATCTTTGTTTTCAAATTTATTAGATGCATATCATGAATTATAATGATTAGCTAAAAGATTACAGATAAGTGCTTAAGATTGAAAAAATGAAAAGGAATTTAATTCTAGATTTAGAAAATATCAAAAAGGAATTAGATGCAATAAGAGTTGTGAATATAAAGTTCCATAAAAAAGTTAAAGATTTCAAGGAACAATATATTCACTTCGTATATACACTTAACGACCTCGAATATTATGAGAGTATATAGAAATATAATACGAAAAATAAAAGGAAGGTTGAGCGGACATTCTTATACCAAACAGCCAAGAGAGTGCCATGGACTCTCTACCTCAAATTATACTAGCAAATGACTATCAAGGACCTAAGAGAATATACGTACCAAAAAGTCATCTTGAAAATTGCATTGCAAGTCATGGAAATGATCAATGAAAAAATGAGAATTAATGAAGCAACCATTGTGGATGTGTACGTTGGTCACCCTAAAATAGTCCTTGGAGGAAAGATCATTGGTGGGAACTCCCTCCATTTTACGGTAGCTATTAGGTACAATTTCATGTATTTAAATTGGTATGAAGTTTACTTTTAAGAACTTTTATGGTGTATCTAATTAGAATGCAACATGATGGCGTATAGAAGGGAAAGAATGTCGGTTGATGGATTTTGCATCACCACAATTCCTTTGTAACAACTAAAGTTTTAAGCTCTCCTTTTTATTAATGACTCCTGGGGGTTAAAAACACTTTCTAACCCCATTTTTTTCCTGCCTCAATAAAAAAAAAAAGAAACTTTATATTGTGCTTAGTTATCTATGGCATAGAGTTGAAAGAAAATAGTTTTCCTTGGTGCAGATTAGTCTAGTGCAAAATTGATTAAGATAGAGCAACCACACATTAAAACCTGAGTAATGTGTTCTTCTCGTCATGCATACTGTTTGTATGTCACAGGTAGCCTAAAAACTTGAGTAATCTCAACTTTCTGCCTCATAAATGTCTCTGTGGTAGTGATATCCTCACTCTATGTAATGGGGATCTGTTCCAAGGGAACTAGTGGAACAGGCATAGGAGCCAAGCCTCCCTCAAATGTCACCTGATGACCATCGATAGAAAAATACATAATGGGCTCATGAAATGTAACATCTACAGTCATATAATGCTTCTTACCACGGGGGTCATAGCATCTATATCCTTTCTGGGTGCTACTATAGCCCAGAAAAACACACTTCACTGCTCTTGGAGCCAACTTATCCCTGCCAAGTCCAAGAATGTGAATAAAGGCAACGCAGCCAAACATCCGAGGTGGAACAGTGAATAAATCCTTCTCAGGATAGAGGACCTGCCAAGGAACTTGTTCTTATATAGCTGAGTTGGGCAACCTGTCGATTAAATAACACACAATTAACACTGCATCTCCCGAATACACCTGTGGCACATTATGTTGTATCAATAGTGTTCTACCCACATCAAGCACGTAACAGTGCTTTCATTCCACTGTGCCATTCGGTTGCGACGTATGTGGACAAGATGTCTGGTGAATAATTCTAAGAGAACCGTAAAAGGTCGCCAACTTAAATGTAAGGAACTCTAGAGCATTATCAAACCACACAATCTTCACAATAGTATAAAACTGAGTCATTATTTGTAAAATAAATATTTCAATCACTAATCCAACATTAGATTTACTTTTCAAAAGAAATAACCATGACACCCTTGAAAAATCATCCACAACAAGTAGATAAAATCTATGACCCAATTTATCTGGGACACGACTTGGTCTTTATACATCCATGTGCAGTAAATCAAAGATAACAACAAAACTCTTAGACAAACTAGGATGAAAACCGACTCTATGATGCTTTCCCAGCTGGCATGTATCACACAATCTCCGTAGCTGGCGAAATACGAGGGATGACGCGTCAAAGCCTATCCAGTGATGGGTACCCAATATGACGATGCCACTGAAGAGTTGTACCAGCACTAAATGCAACCTCGCCCTAACACAAAGCAGCAAATGGAGTCTGGATCAGGCGATACAGCCCCCTCCTCATGTTCATCACCAATCGTCCTCCCCATGAGTTTGTCCTGAAAAATTCAGTCTAACTTATCAAATATTGCATGACAGTAAAAGTCTTTTGTAATCCTACTAACAGACAAAAGACTAATCAGAAATTATGAAACATAAAGAACATTAAGCAACGTCAATACATGACTCACTGCTATGTCTCCTCTGCCATGAACCCTACACTGCCTGCTATCTTCTACCTGCACAGATCTCCCTAAGGGAACATTATGAACGTGTCTAAAACATGTCTCATCCCCACTAAGATGCTGAGATGCGCCTGAGCCCACCAACCACAAGGCACTGTCAGTGCTACTAGACCTGTAAGAAGAAATTATACCTAAAGTAGCCAAGGCGACAGTATCCGCAGTAATAGTTGTTTCCTGGGTCAACTGGGAGAGGCACTGGACCACAACATCATAGTCTGCATGAGACCATGTCGCTCACCTCCTCTGAAGAGACAGCCTGGTTGGCCATGGGAGGTCGACCATGCTTCATCCAGCAAGAGGCCTCTATATGGCTAATCTTCCCACAATGTGAGCAAATGGTGCGAGGTCTACCACTAGTACCCCGATCACCACGCCCTCTCCCCCTAATGGATGGAGCATCACGTCCTCCACGTGCGGTAGCAATAAGCACAGGAGTTTTTCCACTCTCTGACATGGATGGCCTAACAACCACCCTGCTCACACGGTTATAAGCCTCCTCTAGAGATGGAAGCTCAGCCAGAGTGAGGATCTGGGACCTAGCAGCCTCATAGTCTGGTCCAAGTCCGTCAAGAAACTGGAGGACAACATGCTCCTTCCTATGTGCCCTCTGTGTGGCACAAGTGCAGACAGGTCGACAGGCATTGTACTTCTCAAGTAGCCCCTTTATAGTGGCATAGTACTACGACAGTGACTGACCCTCCTGTTTGAGACTACCAATAGCATGGTGAATCTCAAACACTTTGCTAGAATTCTTTTCATGAGAATATGTATCATGTAGAGAATCTCACATCTCCTTGGTGGTCTTGTAGTACATAATCCCATCACAAATCTGAGGCACAACAAAATTCATGATCCAAGCACGAACCATTGAATTATCTTTCTTCTACGTGGCATTCTTCCTTATTTTATCTTGTAGCTCCAACTCCAATAGTAGGTGTTCCTTATCATGGCCTCAACCATCATGACAAATGTCTGAGACCATCTAACATAATTGGTCTCGTTCAACTTGGCAATATAAACAAAGAAAGGAGATTTGTACCCCCCGTTGTCTGTAGCGATAACCGACAACGCTTTTAAAGAATCTGAGGCTATCGTGCCTTAGGACTGCCACAAGATGCCACAAATGCAATCTGAAATCAATATTCAGATCTGAAAACTTCATAATCAGAGAAAAGTGATCTCTTGAACATGAGATCTAAAGATCGAAAGACCCTAGATAACATCCCAAGAATCACAGACACCCCTTAGATCATGACTTAGCGCATGTTAGGATGTGGGAAAAAACCTAACAGCACTTCTAAGAGGTGTATTGCCTCCCCTACAACAAGGAAATCAAGCCACCAACCCCACTACCCATTGCACACAACAGGTAGGAGATGCAACCCCACAAGAGGTGGCGCTCCCTTAAGTCGATGGCCTTGCAGGGAGCTACAACCTGCAGGGGACAAGGAGGCAGTGCTCCAGCGTCAAAAGCGGGGCTGCAGGACCCCGAGAAACACTGTCGCAACCTACAAGCAATGAGGCAGTGGCACTTCAAGGTCAGAGGCGGAGCCACGACCTGCAAGCAACGAGGAGGTGGCACTCTGGTGTCAAGGGTAGGGTTGTAGGGCCCCAAGAAGCACCAGCAACCGCCTACAGTTGGGCAGCGACGCCCTGTGACTGCCAGAGGTGGCCCACTAAGGCCAGCAGCGAGCGTTAGCAACCACTGTGACTGCGGCAGTGGCCTATTGGGGTCGGAGGCGGTAGGTGGCACGTCGACAGAGGCTCCCGAGGGTGTCTACCAAGAGGATTAGGGTTTCGGTGGAGGTATACAGAGGTTTGTGAGGGGTAGGATACTAAACCGTCGATCTAGGATCGCCGCTCTGATGCCAAGTTGGAAAGAATGACAAGTCTTATTCTCAAATGAAACCCTACACCTCTTAATATTAAGAGAGGGGTTGGAAAAATTACGTCGTAAGTTCAATATGACAAAAATCATAACTCCAAAAATAATAAGTACTTTACCAACAGTTTCTAAATGATACAAAAAGGAGGAAAAAATCGTAGAATTTCTTTTACAACTTTTTGTTTGGCAAAAGGGGAGGGGGAGGAAATGCTCAAAATCAAACCTTGATAAGGGGGCAGTATTTTGAGGGAGAGCATTAACTCAGCTTCTTAAGTATTAGTTAACACTCTGAAATAAAGGTTAATTTTGATAGAGATTCTGTTAACACCAAAAAATAACAAAACAAATCGATTGTTGTTTTTGTATAAGCTGGCATGAATGGTAATTAGCAAAGTATTATGAAGGCCAAGTAAATTCAAGCCAAGATGGAAAGAGCTTCAAGATGTCAAATGCAAGCTAAAGACAAAGCTAGGTGAAGATGAAAGCAAATAGAGCTCAAAGTGATCAAGATCAAGCTCAAGACCATATTTAGATTCATATTTTCTTTTGACTATTTAGAACTATAAGCTTGCGAAGAATCCTTAGAAATAGTGTAATATTGTCCTAAAACACCACAAAGAGAACTAAGAAAAAAAGGCTTAAAACAAACTAAAAATCAGAAGCCAAAAATGTACACAAAATACACTATGTACCGGTACTAAACATTGAGTACTAGTATGGTGCTGGTATGATACAAGTACAGCACCAATAGTCTCCTGAGCACCAGTACAAAAGTGTTTTTGTGGATAGTTTTGTTGGAAATTCTTTACATGTAAAGTGCCAATACAACACTGATACACCTTATTGTGAGTAAAAGTAGATGTTGGTGCATGAAAAATTACCTCCAATAGCACATTACGAGGTTGACCAGTTAGGATGTGTTCCCAAACGGCTAGGATTCAAACCTAGGTCTCTACCGCTATTAGGAAAATTGATTAATCCATTCATTACCTCCAACCCTAGGACCTTATATATAGCAAAGGGTCCTGAGAAAAACTTACATATGCCCCTACTTGGAGAAATAGCCACAAGGAAAATAACATATATGTACACAAAGGAAGAAAAATAATACGATGCATTGTACAGTCCCCCTTAAGCTAGAATATAGATGTCGATCATGCTCAACCTGGATTGCACTTCTTGAATGCCGACCGAAAAAGGGCCTTGGTGAATAAGTCTGTAGTCTACTCCTCTGAAGAAACATGAGAGGTGGAGATGCATCCTTTTTGGATCATATCTCTGGTGTAGTGGCAGTCAACCTCGACATGTTTTGTCCTCTCATGAAAGGTTAAGCTATTTGCAATGAAGGTGGCTACTTGATTGTCACACCTCATCTCTATAGGCTCTCTAAGACTCCAACTGGCACTCGAAGGTCCATGACAACAGAGCATATCCACATTAATTCAGTTGCTTCCTATGCCATGGCACGATAGTCATATTCTGCACTTGATCTACCCACCACAGTCTGTTTCTTGCTCCTCCAAGTGATTAGATTTCCATAAACAAAGGTACAGAAACTTAAGGCGGATTTTCTATCCTTAGGGCATCCTTAGTCTCAATCAGTATATGCCATTGCCCCAAGAGGACCTTTGTGTGCAAAGAGCAACCCTTTCCCAAGAGCATACTTGAGGTACCTTAATATCATCATGGCCACATCCCAATGTATTTTCTATGGCTTTTCCATAAACTAATTAATCTTACTAATTGCCAATGCAATGTCAAGCCAAGTAATTGTTACATATAGTAACTTTCCTACCAAAGTCTTATACTGCCTTTCATCAACCAGCTCGGAATCATCTTTAGGGAGGCATAGGTTGGAACCCATAGGAATCTTGGTTGGCTTGGCTCTAGGCACGCCAATCTCTTGGAGCAAGTCTAAGATATATTTCCTCTGTGATAGTATGACTGGACAACCTCAATGCTAAGGAAATATTTATGTGATCCCAAATCCTTGGTGACAGTGCCGCATCAATATCTTCTTGGTTGTCATGATTCCATGCATACCATCTCCAATGAGGATAATGTCATCTACATAGACCAGCATCACAACTCTTCCCTATTTAGTTACTATAACAAACTGAGAATGATCCGTAGTTGGTCTTTTAAACCTACTTTCCTATATTACCTCAGATAACTTCTGGAACCACACCCGAGGTCTCTGCTTAAAGCCATATATGGCCTTATGGAGTCTGCATACCTTGTCACACTCCCCCTCAATCTCAAAATCAGGAGACAGCTGCATGTAGACCTCCTCATTAAGATCGCCATATAGAAAGGTGTTCTTGACATCAAGCTAGTGAAGATCCCAACTGAAATGTACTACAACAGAAATAGGAATTCACACAGTACAGAGCCGAGTTACAGGAGAATGTTTCGAAGTAGTCGATGCCATAAGTTTAGGTACATCCTTTTCCAACGAGCCAGGCCTTGTATAATTTGACTGACCCATCTGATTGATGCTTCACTGTAAAGTCCCAATGACAGCCAAAAATTTTAGATTCTGCAGGGGGTTAACTAGGGACCATGTTCCCTTTGATTGCAAAGCTGGCATTTCTTCATCCATTGTCACCTTCCAGTGAAGATCTCCCACAGCCAGTTGGTGAGATGAGGGAATCTTTATAGTAGATAATGCAGAGACAAATTGCCAATGCTTTGGAGATAGGAGAGCCAAGGAGACGTGCCTAGACATTAACGTAAGGTGCAAGACCTAGTGCCTTTTCACAAAGCAATAAGCAAATCAAGATCAACCTCGTCATGAGTATTTGATGAAATCTCTAGTGAAGAAATAGGGCCACCTATATCAACGGGATTAGAAGTGCCATCAATCTCATTAAGGGTAGGGATTACCTCAGGTGCAAGTAATGACATTGGGTAGGAGAGAGGGGTCATGAGGTTGTTGAGCCTGCTAGATCAATCGAAATCTTCGGTCTTGCTCATTGTTTAGTGTCATGGACTACTTAGCAGGGACAAGAAAAGGAATTTAGGCCTCTTCTTCAATTGTTGCGACTTCCACATGGGTCCCCATAGAGGAATGGTAGGGAATGGACTCAAGGAGACATCGGCGCTAACATGGTGCCACCTTCCAACTGGATTATAGCATCGATACCCTTTTTGAGTTCTAGAATATCCTACAAATATACATTAGACAACTTATCTATATTTAGACCATGAATATCGACAAAGGATACACATCCAAAGACCTTAGGTAGGATAGTGAAGAGTTCTTTATGAGGAAATAGAACTGAGTAAGCCACCTCTTCATCAAGAGCTATTGAAGGAATGCGATTAATCAAGTAGCATAAAATAAGCATGTCATCCCCTAATATGAGATTGGCACAATATGTTGGATAAGCAATGTACGTACTACATCTAGAATGTGCCTATGCTTTCTATCAGCTATACCATTTTGCTAAGATGTGTAGGGACAACTGGTTTGATGAATAATCCCCTAGTCATGGAACACAGCCTGGAGGGTAAAGGAACAAAACTCCAAGGTATTATCAGTCCATGTAATTTTAATATGGGCATCAAATTAACTCTTATTTCAATTATGAAATGTTTAATGATAGATCCCACCTTAAACTTAGACTTTAATAAAAACACCCAGGAGATATAAGAGAAATCGTCAACAGCGACAAGAAAGAAATGGTGGCCCAGTCGATCAGGTGAACTAGGACCCCACACATCAAAATGCAAAAGTTCAAACGACGACTCAAAATTACACCCTGATCGACTTGGGAAAGAGCTCTAATGATGCTTCCCAAGTTGACAGGCCTTGCATTGGAAAATAGCAATGGATGGAATCTAAGGAATAACTCATCTTAGCTTCGGTAACGGCAAATGTCCAAAATGTAAATGCTGGAGAAAGCTCAAACCTTCAGAAGATGTTGAGGCTTGACTAGCACAGGGAGTCTACTCCAAGTGATAGACCACCCCTTCCTCATGGCCACAGCCAATCACCTACCCCGTCAGAATATCCTGTAACACAAGAGACAGCATCAAAAATCACATGACAATTAAGCTCCTTCATGATACGACTAATAGATAACAGATTTAATGGAAAATAAGGAGCACATAAAACATTCTGCAACTAGAGATTAGGTGCTATCTTAATCTCCCCCTACCAATAACAGGGGAGTTCCCACCGTCAACCACTATAATATTCCTCCCTAAAAAGTCAAGTCTCAACTAAGTGAATTGTTATGCCTTGCCACAAGTGACGTAAGGCATTAGATTCAATGAGCCAGTCTGCATTATCTCCCACCATATATGAAACAAGATCTATACTTGAGGTCTTGGCAACAACAACAATGTCATTAATGCCAGAGGAGGAAGCATGAGAACTAGTCGAGAACTGGGAGAACTCCTGAACAAGAAAATTAAATTCTGCTCTAGTGATGGGTGTTGAATCAAGTGTTGTAGCAGGTCCAGTCATCGCCTGATGGGTATTCACAAGTTTTCCATGCTTGGTTCAGCATGAGTCCTCCATGTGCCCAAGCCTACTGCAATAGGTCCACTGCACTCTTCCTCGACCAAAGCTACTGCATCTGGAGTCACCTTGACTACAGCCTCTTCCATGAGATGCTTGTGCCCCTCTTCCTCTACCCTGGGAGATGGCCATGGCAAAGGTTTGCTTTGCTTGCTTAGTAGGTGCAAGGGAAACAGCCAGCCTACTAAGCTTGTTGTAGGCCTCCTCAATGGTGGGCATCTTTGGTAACATCAGCATCTAAGATCAAGCGGCCTCATAAGCTGGATCTAGTCCAGCAAGAAAATGACCAACCATGATTTGGGCTCTATATAGCTTTTGTGACTCACATGAACATATTGGTGAATATGCATTGAGTCTCTCAAAAGCTGGTTTTAAGCTGGAGTAATACTGAGCAAGTGGTGGTCCTTGCCTCATATGGGCAATCTCATAGTGAAGTTGCAAAATCCGGGCAGCATTTTTATCTTAGGAATATGTGTAGCGAAGTGTATCCCACATCTCCTTTGCAATCTTGTAATACATCACCTCCGTTGCGATCCTCTGCACAGCTGTATTCATAACCACACCCTAACCATGGCATTATTCTTTTTCCACGATGCATACTTCTCGATCTTCTCAGTGGGCTCCGTCTCTAGAAAGATGTACTCCTTGTCATGACCTTCAACCACATTGAGGGTCGATTGTGCCCATATGGCATGGTTGGACCCATCAAACTTGATTATAGGCCCAAAGAAGGGATTCTTGAAATCCCCTTGTCCTCCCTCCTCGCACAGAGGAATCTACTATTTCTGATGCCATCCTTGTCTATCAGAGCCCCCCTCTTCCGGATCAAACAAACAAAAAACAGGGAGAAATCAAACCATACTCAAACCCTAGAAGGGCCTACTGGAAACATTGGAACAAGAGGCGATCGACGGTAGAGCTCTGGCGAACTGGTGCTACCCCGATGACCGTGGATTAGTGGAGCATCTCCACAAGAGTTGACCCCTCTTAAGCCTGAACAGGGATCAAAGCTGATGCTGGTGACTGGTCTGATCAGGCTGATCGAGCGGTGTTGCACCAATCAGGGAAAGCTGCCAGCGACAAGCTACCAACTGAGCGATCACCGGAGGGGATGCAACCAACTAGCGATAGGTCGACGACCCCTCTAGAGGTGGATGCAGATGAGAGGCGATGGAGCCTGATCCGGTCCAAAGCTCCACTAGTGTAAACAGTGTTGGGTTCAAGAACAGTTCATGGGTGGAGTTCTAGGGCACGAATCACAATGCGAATGAGTCTTTGGTGGAGAAGAAAAGCAATGGGAATCATAGAGGTATCAACGCCGACCTAAAGCTGCTGCTCTGATACCATATTAGGAAAATTGATTAATCCATTCATTAGCTCCAACCCTAGGACCCTATATATAGCAACGAGTCCTGGGATAAAGTTACATATGCCCCTACTTGGGGAGAAAGCCACAAGGAAAATATCAAGCATGTACTCAAAGGAAGCAAAAATAATAGGGTGCGTCGGGCAACAACTCTATAAATAAAGCTATGTACCATCTCTCACACCATACAATTCACTACTATATCCTTTGTTATTTACATTGTTGTATTCCTGTCGGTACTTTTGTGTTCTCATTCTTTATAGTTGGGTAAAGGTGACCCAAGCTTCACCTCAGGTTATCGCATTTGGTTGAGATAGCTCGTTAACTATGTGATATAATGGATTCAATTAGCTAGGGCCAATCAAAAAAATCCTGAACTTAGGGACTTAGGTAGTGACATTACCTACCAAGGGGTTTCCATTATAGGTTGAAAATCAAGGACCAATGGATTGGGCCTAGGCCGAACATTTCGGCTTGTTGACTAGGCCGAGCTCTTCTTTAAAGCCTAAACCTTGAACAAGTCTAACTACTACAAAGCAAGGGTGTAGACATCAACATTCAATATTCAGTCAATGAGGTCACCAACATAGTACACGATATGCGAGAGATTAATCAGTTAGGTATTTTTAATGTTTAAAAATTTAAAAAATATTTCTATATATATTGAAATTATGCACATATATACTAATAATATTTTTTTGACATCCACATTTTATCAATAAGCAATAAGGATCTAGATTCCTAAAAGAAATTCTCTTGCATGTGAAATAAATCAATGCTCAAGGTATCATAACCATATGTTGAAATGAAACACAACCATCATAAAAAAAATTCTAAAAGACAAATAAATATTGGCAAGCATTATAATCAACAAGGACAACCTAATCGACAAGAATTTTAGAAAAATTGATCAATGTAGAAGACAATCAACAAAGAACAAGACATGAAAATTCAAGAATAAGTTCTAAATTAAAAGAAATTAGAGCAAAAAAACATGAATTGGGAAAAAAATAAAAACATGATAAAAGGAAACACCCAGCATGCCATATTTAATAAGGCTAGCATGCCTTGCTAAAATAAAGAAAACCTTCACAAGAAATTCAAAGAAAAAAAGCGTGCCATATTCTATTAGCTGATTAGATAATCAACCAATTAATCGGCTTAATCGAATATATACTTACGTATTGATATGCAATTTGATCACTGACCACAATTAGCCAACTAAACCAATTTTTGCAACCATGCTACTAAAGGAGATAGATTTAGGCCAACCACAACAAGGACATTGTGATCCTAAAGTAGGGGAAAACATAAGCACTTTGATGTACCAAAAAAAAAAAAAAGACAGTGTTACTAGACCTGCTTATCTTATTTATTTTGAGTATTGTAGGGGTATTTTCGTGATTTGTTTCTGTAGAGGTTTTAGATAGGAGAATAATTCTTGTTATTCATAAAAGGAGAGGCCCTAGCTCTCTTTATATAGAGAGAGGCAAGGGCAAACATAGAAACCCAATTAAACACTTACTAAAAATAGTAAAGGCTAAATATGGAGATAAAATCCCTAATTTAATTTCCTAACACTCTCCTGTAAGTCGAGACGTGGGAAACGGTGAAAACTTGGATCCTTAAGGTAGTAAAGATCAACTCTTGTTGACATGGGAGTCCCTTCTTTGTGTCTTCAACCTTGGGTGTCTCTTCTTGTACACCCTCACAGAGCCAGCACTACTTGGTTTCTCTTGAGGTGTGTGAGAGCATTGCCCAAACTCAACATCCTGAGATGGCTCCCGTGTTCAACTCTTGTCTTCCACTCAACATATAAGGACCCAATTGATAAGACTTGAAACTTGAGGGGCCACACACAAAGGCCCCAAAACAAAAGCACTAAAACATAAACTTAAGACTCAATTGGACTTAATAAGCAAATAACCCTAAAAAGAAAACCTCCCCCTTCTTTTTTTTAAGGCAATCAGATAAAGGGAAGAAAACCCTCTTTTCTTGCTACTGCCAGTGCACCCATCTTCCTCACTAGGCATGATGCAACAGTAACACGGAGGGGAGGAGAGAAGCCATCATGGGCTCCCTCTTCTCCTTCGTCTCCCCTTTCTTTTTTTTGTGTTTCTACTGTAGGCAGCAGCGAGCAGTAGAGAAGTGTGGCAGCACTTCAGCAATGTCGAAGGAAGGTCGAACCACTTTGGTCCAGTAGCGTAGGCTCCAAGGGACATGATGGTGCCCTTAAATCCTTGATTGAGCGAGGTTTCAGAGCCCAAAGCTACGATTTGAACCTTATGGTTGACTGGTGACGCAGGGGCTTCTTTGGCTTGTCGGCAGTGACTCCGGCAACCAATGGCGACCAGAAGGGTTGCGGTCAGTCGGTGATGGGCGGCGATGCACCCCTCCAAGTTTGACAGCGATCGGTGGCCGGAGGCGGTGCCGAGGCCTTTCTTTGGTCGGTGACGAGTAGTAGCAGCAGTGGAAGAGGAAGCAGAAGAGTAGAAGAGGAAGATAAGTTGTGGGAGAGGAGAGAGCCTCTCCGATGGCTCGTCAAGGCTGGCGGCACCGCCGGACGACCTCCCCCCTCTAGGTTTTCCTTTCCCAAATCCTAAACCACCAAGATCGGTGGCTCTGATACCATTCCAAAATTTGACACAACGTAGAGCGTGGAGGCTCCTTGTGCGTAGGAAAATAGTCCATGTGGGGACCATCCACGCATGGTGGCTTGGAGGCATGGATGAGCACCACCAGCCAGCTGGTGGCCGACATTGGTGGTGATGGTCAACCAAGGTGGCCGACGGTTGAGAAGAAGAGAAATAGGAGAGGAGCCTTGAGATGTTGGAAATATTTGTATTGCTCAAAATAGAAAACAAGGGAAGACTTTTTTTATAGAGAAAACATATCCCTACAAGTGGAAACAAAAGATCAAATCTCTAATAAGAAAAGATCTCATCTTATTAGGAAGATCTTATCTCTAATCAAAACAAATCCCAACATATTTTCCTAAAACCTATTTGTTAAAAATAGCAAACTTAATAATTAAGAAAAGACACCAAAATTGGTCCTTTGGACCACTAAACTGTCGGCCCCTGTGGTCCTTGAGATGTTGCCACGTGGCATGCTGGTTGTAGTGCTACGTGGCCCATCTTTATTCCCAACAGTTTCCTTGGGTCCCATGTCTATAGGGTTTGCGAGAACAAAAACAGGCACATTTTGTTTTCCACATGGTATTAGAACGGCAATCCTAGGCCAGCCTTTGAACCTTCTTGCTCTCTCTCTCTCCTTTTCTTTCTCTACCATTGTCAGCCTCAAAAACCTTGAGACTCACTGTTCTCGTCACCAGAGCGTCACCTCGGCTCGTCCCACCAGTGGGGGGGTCGCCTGACCACCGTCGACTAGGCCGACCCCTCCGGTGGTCCCTTGCTAATGCAATGGCCGCCGGGAAGCTGCTAGGGCTTGAGCATCGTCCCTATTGCAACTCTCTTAAATCGCCTCGTAGAGGCTCGATTCAAGTCTGGTAGGGTTCTCTAGCCCTCTAGTGATGTCGCCCTACCTCTAGTGGTCACCCTCTAGCCGTCACCTCGTCGAACAGCCACCGGAGCACCGCCACTCCGCCTGAGTGTCGTCGAACACTGATGTGAGCCTCCGATGTCCTTTCTACTGTTGGTGTTGTTTCTCTAGCTCCTTATTAGTAGGAATGTCTTCTAAGATGACAATGACATCATCAGGTAGTGATGAGAGCCAAGGGGAGTTCAAGAGCCTGTTCTTTGGCCCAAGTGTGAAGTTGGACGAGTCAAACTACCCCTATGGTCTCAATTGATCCTCAATGTAGTCGAGGGTCATGAGTCATGACAAAGAGCATATCCTCTAGAATCAAAGCCGGAGCAAAAGGCTGGCAAGTATGCCACCTAGAAGAAAAATAACGCTATGGTTTTGTGCATGGATTATGAACACAATTATTAGCCTAATTGCCACTGAGATAATGTATTACAAAACAATGAAGTAGATGTGGGAAAATTTGCAGCACACTTATTCACAGGACAAGAATGCTACTAGGATTCTTCAATTGCATAATGAGGCTGGCCACATGAGGTAGGACGGACGACCATTATCACAGTACTACTCGTGCTTAAAATCTGCATTTGAGAGGCTCAATGCCCATACTCCTATGTACTTGGTCATTTTCTGGCTAGTTTGGATCCAGCTTATGAAGCAGCCAGATCTCAGATGTTGACATTGCCAGAGATCCCTTCTATTGAGGAGGCATACAACAGGCTAAGCCATCTTAACATGACTCTTCTACCTGACGAGGGAGCACACTTCTACTATGGCCATGTCTTCGAGCCATGGTAGAGGATCTGGGCAAGCCATCCAAGGTCGTGGTTGTGGACGAGGAGGACAAAGTCGCTCCAAGGTCCAGTGCTCATATTGCGGGAAGAATGGGCACTTGGAGGATAGTTGTTGGTCCAAGCCTGGACGGCTTGCCACTGCTCATCAGGCTGTTACCGATGTCAACACTATCCTGGAGTCTCCTGTCACACGGACAGAGTATGATGATTTGGTTCATAGGATCTCTCAGCTTGCTTCTTCTACCACATCCAGTCAAACCCCTCAGGATGAGACAGTTGCAGTTGCTACCTCTTTAGGTATATGTCTAGCATGTCACTCTAGTACAGAAACACTAGATTGGTTGATGGATTCTGGAGCATCTCGTCACATATGTGGGAAGGCCCAACAATTTTCCAAGTTACATCCAAGCTCCACAGGACGAACCATTGTTGTGGCTGATGGTCGTACTTCTCCAGTCACTGGTCATGGGGAAGTTCAGCTATCTCCTAGTATAAGGTTGCAAGATGTTCTTCATGCTCCTGCTTTCCTTGAGTTCGCTTTTTGTTAGCTGCATTACTTAAGAATTGAATTGTCGGGCTATTTTTGATGTTATAACATTGGTGTTTTAGAATATACTAACGTGGAACATGATTGGTTATGGCCATGAGGAAGGGGGAGGGTCTACTGCCTACTTAAGACACCTTATGCAGGTCGTGCAAAGATTTCTAGAGGAGGCAGTAGTTACTTGTAGCACCTGAGATTTGGATACCTTCCTCTGCCAAAGCTTCATCGCATTATTCCTTAGATTCCACCTACTGCCACGTTTCAGTGCGAGACCTGCCAACTCGGGAAGCACCACAGGAGTTCCTTTCCTAGCAGGCTATGCCGTAGTACTTCTAGTTTATTTGAGGTTCTTCATCTTGATGTGTGGGGACCCAGTAGATCTGATCGTTTGGAACATTATTTTTATCTTGTTGTTGTTGATGATTTTTCCCATTTATCTTGGATGTTTCTACTTAAAGTCCAAGTCTGAGGTCGATATTATAATCACAAACTTCATAGTTGAAATTAAAAAATCAATTTAGTGCCCATGTAAAAACTATCAGAACTGATAAGCCTTGGAATTCTGCACTGGTGCTCTTCACCTTTTATTTCAATCACATGGGATTATTCATCAAACCCCATCCCATACACCTCCTAGTAAAATGGAGTAACTGAAAGAACAGATTTTATGTGGCTAAAACCCTCCTTATCTAGCATAATGTCCTCCTTATCTAGCATAATGTCCCTGTCCTATATTGGGGTGATACGGTCCTCACTGCTTGCTACTTAATCAATTGTATGCCTTCCACTATCATTGATGAGCAGGTCCCCTACTCTTTTGTTTCCTGACAAAGAATTATTTAGTGTGTCACCTAAGGTTTTTGGATGTGTTGCCTTTGTCCACCTTCATGGTCCTTCTCATAACAAGCTCTCTCCTCGGGCAGTCAAGTGTATTTTTGTAAGGTACTCCATGACTCAAAAAGGATACAGATGCTATGATCCCATTGGGCATTGGTAGTTTGTCAGTGCTGATGTGTCCTTTGAATCCACTACATACTATTCTATCTCTACCTCTCGATAGGTTACTCCAGAACCTATTGAGGAGCTTGAGTTGCCTATGCCTACACAGACGATAGAAAGGCATACTTCAGATTGGGATGAATAGCAAGGTTGGTAGCCTTAGTTTATTTACTCTCATCACCATCGTCAGCAACACGATACCCCCCCTCCTCCTTCAGAGCCATTATCATCACCTACCCCTAAGATAATCCCTACATCTAGCCCGACTGACATTGCTTCCCGTGAATGTACCAGATTCCTTGGACCCTGATACTCCTGGTGATGACCCAGGCCCCAATGACCTGGATCTTCATATTGCTCACAAGAAAGGATCGTGCTCATGCAGTCTTCATCCCCTGTCTCGCTATGTCTCCCTAGCAAGCTTATCACCTGAACACCGACAATTTATCTTTGCTCTGTCTACTATTAATATTCCCCATTCTCATCAGTTTGCCCTGGGGGAATACCATTGGAACAATGCTATGGTGGAGGAGATGTCTACTTTGTAGTCCATAGGAACTTGGACTCTTGTTGACCCTCCGGCCAATGGAACCATCGTTGGATGCAAATGGGTGTTTACATTTAAGCATTGATCCGACGACTCTGTTGAGTGCTATAAGGCCCGATTGATGGCTAAGGGATATGCACAAACCTATGGCATTGATTACTTTGATACCTTCTCCCCTGTTCCACACTTGCCAATGCTTCATATTCTTGTCTTTGTAGTAGTCCATATGAATTGACGCTTACATCAGGTTGACGTAAAAAATGTCTTCCTATATGGAGACTTGGATGAGGAGATTTACATGCAACAACCCCTTGGCTTTGAGGCTAAGGGGGAGTGTCACAAGGTATGCAAACTACATAAGGCCATATATGGCCTGAAGCAAAAGCCCTAGGGCATGGTTCTAGAAATTGTCTAATGTTGCTCAAGTTGGGTTCCATAGGTCCACTTCTGACCACTCACTATTTGTGAAAAAGACATCCAACGGGTAGGTGGCCATGCTTGTGTATGTGGATGACATTATTCTGACAGGTGATGATACTATTGGTATATCAGCTACTAAGAAGTTCCTGAATGAGCACTTTGTAACAAAAGATCTAGGATCTCATAAATATTTTTTAGGAATTGAAGTGGATCGTAGCGAGAGAGGTGTTATGCTTTCCCAGAGGAAGTATGTGCTAGATCTCTTGGAAAAGATGGGCATGTCTGGAGCCAAACCTACCTTTATCCCTATGGACCCTGGTGTCCATCTCTATGATGATGCTACTAATCCTATTGATGCTACACAGTTTAGAACCTTGGTTGGAAAATTGTTGTAACAATGACGCAACCTAATATATCATTTGTTGTAACAAACCTATATTCATGGATAAACCCAGGAGGGTTCACTGGGAGGCTACTATGATAGTATTGCGCTACCTAAAAAGTGCACCAAGAAAAGGGCTCTTGTTCTCTCAGGATAGAAGTCTAGAGGTGATGGCCTGATTATGCTGGGTGCCCTAAGAACAGAAAGTCTATGTCGGGCTTTTGTACCTTTGTGAGTGGCAACCTATTAACTTGGCGCAATAAGAAGCAAACAGTTATTGCTGACTCTAGCGTCAAGTCCAAGTACAGGGCAATGGAATAAGCATCCACTGAATTGATGTGGATTAGGTTTGTCCTTGATCTTCAGGTATCTATTGCTAAGCCTATGGAATTAAGATGCGACAATTCTGCTGCTATGTTTCTTGCCAACAATCATGCTTTTCATGAGCAAACAAAGCATGTCAAGGTGGACTGCCATGACACCAGGAACATGATCATCAAGATTCACATTCAGACTACCCCGGTCACTTCTAAACATCAAGTTGCTGATATGTTCACGAAAGCTCTTCCATGGGCTAGTTTCGACTGCTGCTCATCCAAGCTAAACATGATTGATATTTATGCTCCAGCTTAAAGAGGAGTGTTACTAGACCCACTTATCTTGTTTATTTTTAGTATTGTAGGGGTATTTTCATAATTTGTTTCCTAGGATCCTATGTCTATATAAGCGACCTAGGATTTACGAGAACAAAAACACGCACATTCTGTTTTCCACAAACAATAGTGCACAAAAAACTTAAGAGTTTCAAGACGCATGTAAGGGTGGAAGCAAGATACTAGTTAACACAAATTTAAGGATTTTGAGCCAGTTGGTGGCACATCCATTGAGGGTTATGGTTCAACAATGTTAATTAGGTAACAACCTAGTGGCCTACTCGACGTAGGACCCCAAGACATGGCAAGTCTTTAAGTGTTTCATGCAACAAGATTTCTTTGAAAGTTCGAGGACAGGTAGCAAGACCTACAATGCAATAGGAATCTAAATGTTAAGCCATCAAGTAAAGACATTTGTAAATATATCCATGACAAAAACGAAAATGTTGAGGTGGATGAGTGGCTATACAATAAAGGCATGACATGTCAAATGTGTCATGCCTTTTGAGAAAATGTAAAATTGAGATTTCGAAATCCTATTTACTTGAGATTTAGACATAGAAGGAAGTGACATTTTTGTATTTTTTGTTTTTGACTTTTTTTTAAGAAAGGAGGAGAGGTTTCTACAAGTAGTTGGATGGCTGAAATTTAATTGGAGAATGACACCTATGTCCACCCAAACAAAAATGCAAGGAAGTGGCGTCTTCTTTATGTTTTTGATATTTTTAAGCAATAAGGAGGGATTCATCATATTTTATTTGTTGAGTGGGTGGGCTTTAATTTAATTAAGATAAAGAAAGGGGAAGCGAGCGAAGGGGGGTGGAGAGCATGACTTAGGGGCTTTTTGTTTTTGATTTTTTTTTAAGCAAGCGGAAGTTCATATTTTATTTGTTGGGTAGGTGAGATTTAATTTGAGTGAGATAGAAATGGTGAGAGCAACTAAGGGGAGAGCATGAAATAAGGGTTTTCAGTTTTTTTTTAAGTGAGGAGGGGTTATTAAAGCATGAAAGAGGGATTATTTTCAGTGAGAGAGAGGAGGGTGGGAGGAGAGGGGGTTGAGCGACACCTATGGCACCCAAACCCTCTTTTAGTTTATAAATAAAGATATGGCTAACATCAGCTATTGTTCTAGCTACTGGAGTCTCTTCTCTACCATAGTGTTCTGACATGCCCAAGGCGTGCCCACGGCATGCTAGAGAAATTGCCTTTTTCTAATGTGAAGCTATATTAGCATACATGTAAAATCGAAATGTAAGAATGTCATCAATATTTTGCTAAATATCAAAATAATATGTTTATATCGGCAAAATGTACGGTATTAGATACAATTCTTAGGCTATTATCATATTTTAAGATTAACATAGGTGACTTAGTAATCCATTTCTGCACAATACCATTGTCGCATGCTTATTGGAGTGATAAGAACTCTTCAAGTGTTTTCTTTATCTATTTGTTAGAACTTTCAAGTAATTTAGCTTCTTCAAAATTAAATAGTATTTGTTTCTTATTCTCCAAGCTAAATTTAAGCTACAATCATTAGATTTAGATCTTGTTGTGGGCTTTAACGATTACATTTGCAAATCCTTAAGTTTATGGTAGATTAACTAATTTTATGATTTTTTGATCTACATATTTTATAGAGTTAGATTGTTAGATAGGATTCGGCGTTTAAATATTTTTTTGATAAGATTAATGTTTAAGTATTTATCAAGATTTTCTAACACAATTATGTGAACTCAATACAATCATAATCATTCTAATAACAATGATCAGGATCTCGTCAACATGCTAACGAAATGGGGGGTTTTAGGCACGGGACCATATCAATATGGAAGGGTTATTGAAATACATGGGTGTTGGCGGTATGTTGACAATTTCAACCATGTTCACTATTTCGATGATATGTTGGTTGACACGACTATTTCAAGGCATGCTACTGCCTGCTGGCTACTGCTCTACTCCTACGTGTAAGTGTAGCAACTGTCTATTGCTGCGGTGGACAAAGTGGTGTCTTCGGTTACTTCAATGGTGGCAGCACTATGATTCGCACCTCGCAAGGAAGAGGGAGGAGAGGTGGTGGATCTCTATTGGTTCACATAGAGGAGATGGGAGAAGGTTCAAGGTGAAGGGTCTGTTGGTGGTGGAGTAAGGGGGTCGGTTACAATGGGGAAGAAGATGAAGTGAGGAGCGGAGAGTGAAAGATGAAGAGAGGTCATGTTTGTCAACATGCCTTCGGTATGTCCTCGACGTGCCTCCAAAATGGACTATTTTTGAGACATTAAAATCGTTGAAATCTATCATCGAAATACGGGTGTTTCCATGACATGCCCTTAACTTGCTTCCGAAATGTGTACTTAAAAATTTATCGAAACAACATTTTCACAATCTCCTACTGCTCTATTATCTATCAAAGGTCCTCTTGAAGTTTGGCATAATTGTTTAGGGCATGCAAATGAATCTCCTGTCAAGCAACTTTTGTCGTTTCATCAGTTACTTATTACTTAAAACATTTCTACGATTTGTGAAGCTCATCGAAAGGCTAAATCACATAGACATCTTTCAGATACAATTAGTTCAAAGCCACTTGCATTGATATTCTCAAACATATGTCCTACCAAGGGTACAAATATTGTATCACATTCATTGACAATTTCAGCAAATACACTTGGGTGTTTACCCACTCATCCAAGGATCAAGTATTCCAGGCCTTTCAACAATTTTCAATTATGTTAAAATTTAATTTCACACCCTATTCAAGCCATTCACTCAGATGAACGAACTCGATATAATAAATTACGTTCATGGTGTAAATTAATGTCTGCTCCGCATACTCCAGAGCATAACAGATCTGTAAAATGCAAAAACAGGTATCTCACTGAAGTTGCCTTGGCTCTATTAAGCCATGCTAATGTGCCCTTAAGATATTGGAGTCTTGACTTTCCATATAGCAGCTTTCATTACTAATTACTTGCCCCCTCTAGTCACCAACAAAGGTTCTTTGCATCAGCTGCTCTTGACTGCGTGTGCTATCCTTTCACAAGGCCATACAACAAGCACCAGTTTGAGCTTCATTCTTCCTTATATTCCTCATACAAGGCTTAACATTGTCTCAACCCCATCACCAACAAAATCATCATTTCTCGCCATGTGGTATTTGACGAAAATTATTTTCCCTTTAGACATATTGTTCCTTCTACCCCAAGTACCTACTCTAACGCCGATCCTACTGCCCTTCTTCCCATTCCACCAAACACAAACCTTTCCCTAGCACCAACACCACTTGCCTCATCACCACCACCAGCTATCTTAACATCCCTTCCCTCACCTCAGACTTCACTAGTACCATCCCCACCACCCCCTTCACCTCAAGTCAATCCCCCATCACCTCCACCACCACCACAAAGAACCCATCCTATGGAGACGAGGTCGATGATGGCATAAGTAAAAAGGCGTTCTCAGCCTCTGTTCATGCCCTGCCGAGCCACCTACATCATCTCTATCATCTCTAGACACAAGCTGATAAAAATAAGGTCTAGGTAGATCAATGCGTGAAGAATGCAATGCTTTACAAAGGAACAATATGTGGATATTGGCTCCCTATCATCCCTCCATGAATGTTCCTGGGAACAAATAGATATATCAAATAAAAAGGAAACCAAATGGGCAAATTGACCACTACAAAACACGGCTCCTAGAAAAAGGTTTTCACCAAATGGAGGACATTGCTTATGTTGAGACATTCAGCCCAGTGATAAAACCCAAAACAATCAGGCTTCTACTTGGCCTTGCCTTAACAAAAAAGTGGTTCATAACACAACTTGATATTCAGAATGCAATACTACATGGAAAGCCTGATGATATTTATATGCTCCTGCCAAAAGGTTTTATTCACAAAGATTTTCCAAATTGTCTGGAAACTGCAAAAGTCCCTATATGGTCTATGACAAGCTGCTAGAGTATGGTTCAAACGCCGGAATGATTTTCTGCTATCTAAACATTTCATTGCTTAAAGACAGATAGTGTCATTATACATCCATAAAACTTCCAGTCACACAATGTATTTCCTTATATATGTGGATGACATATTATTGATAAGTTCATCAAAGAAACCGAGGCAAGATCTTCTGTCTGATATGCAAAAAGAACTCCCAGTTAGGGAACAGGGATTTCCTTCATAGTTTCTGGGAATTGAAATCACTGGAACCAAAGAGGGCACTCATTTATCTCAGCAGAAGTATTTAGCCAATTTATTGATCAAAATCCAATTTGATGGCATTAAACCACTCAAGACACCAATGGCAGTAAATTTCTCTACTAATATATAACAACTATCTCCAATCCTCACAAATCCCACCATCTATCACCAAATACTTGGCAGTCACTATGCTACAATGATCAAACCTGATCCTACATTCCTTGTCAACCAGCTCCCTCAATTTTTTTTTTTTTTGAGAAGATAGGCGTCAACAAGGGATGCTAACTCCCCGTAAATTCATTAAAAGGAAAGACTAAAAGCTCCAAAAGTTACATAGATAAGAATACAAATAACTAACGCCCTCAATAGAAAAATGCTCCCCTCTAAAGATAGCACCATTACACACCATGAAAATGCACCAAAGAAGAGTAAACGCTCTCCCGATGGCCTCGACATTAGCAAGTGGGGAGTGCAGGCACTGCCAAAAGGAGTGTTTTGTGTTGTGCCAGATAATGTGAAACCCATAACGAAAGGAGTGTTTTGCGTCGTGTCGTGCCAAAAGGAGTGTTTTGATCTCGCTACACCTCTCCTCCCTGTCAGTCCCTAGAGCTTCCTCCCTCCTTCACAATCGAAGCTCCAGAAGTCACCTATTACAAAGAAATAATCAATGCATTAAGGATTAAAGGTTTGATGTGGAGATTATGCTCTAGGGCTCTTCCTTGGCTCATGAACCAACCATCTTAAAACTCCATCCCATTAATATCCTAATAGAGAGCTCACCTTGATCAACAATAAGGTTGATCAATAAAAGGAGGGGGCATTCTACAATTCCAACCACCAAGGGATCCTTCTTTAGGCCCCCTCACTTGTTGGAGATCTTCCTGTTCCAAGGTTAATAGAGCTCTTAAGATCAAAATTCAGGAAGTTGATTTGCTGTATTCAGTCAATTGGGTCACCGTATAGAGAGTATGTGGTTTTTCATTTTTTTATTTAAAAAAACTAAAATAATTAATCAACTTATTAAAATTTCTGTTATATGCAATGTTATAACTATACAACTACCTTAAGTAGTATAATAAAAAATATTGCTAACACTCCTACTCTTTAATTACTATACAACTTAGAATATAAAAAATTAGACAACTTGAAAAAAGAAAAGATAGATATTGGAATCCAAATGTTCATTTAAACAAACACAAATAGCAGCCAACACTCAAAAATTAGCTAAGATAAAAGACTAAACACTCAAAATGTTCATCTAAACAAGCAGTTAATTAAAAGCCTAAAAGTGTCATTCTTAATCAGATCCATTTTCAAAATCTATGACGAGGATATCGTCCTTATCAATCTCCTCATCTAATGGAAACTCTTCTTCATCTAAGCTTTGCAATGTTGTTGAGGGGCATGCAAGCCTTTAACTCCTACTCTACAACAACTCTTCTACACCACTTGCTTTAGCAATCAAGTCCCATGTCAGCCTCATTCCTTCAAACACCTCTTGCTCTCCTTTGCCGCTTTCTAGCCCCTAACATGAGCTCGAACTTGTTTGGCTAAGGGATCATTCTTCTTAAGTTTGACACTCCCACAACTTGGAATTGAAATTGACATATACCAAGTTATTCAATCGTTTAAGTTCAAGTCTATTCCTTTTTTTTTGTGTAGACCTGCAATTTGTTTATTTATTAAGTAAATAGTGACATCAATACCAAACGTAATCTAACTATTTATTAATGATCATAATTTTTAACATTATCACCTCAAAAAAACTCCAATTCCTTTCACACCCAAATGAAGACAATGTTAACTTTAGGATCTTCAAAGCCATCTCTTTCAGATGAGGTGTCTCCAACTCATATAACAACCACCAATCATATGCATGATATAATTGACTTAATGAATTAACCACACATAAGTAGCTTTCTCACAAATCCATATTTTAATGAGTAATGAATACCGACATTAAAGTCATCATCATTTATAATTCTTTGTCTCAAAGCAAGTGATTACGAAATGAGCCCCCTCCCTTTTTATATATATTCAACTCCTTCCTTGTGATGAGATCTTGAATTTCTATATCAAGATAGAAACTTTCCATGCATTCCAAGAAGCCATCCATCGTAGTACCTTCCTTCTCAATCATATCTTTATCTTGGTAATAGTAATATGGATTGAGATGGTAGGCAGCTATATATATTCAACTCCTTCCTTGTGATGAGATCTTGAATTTCTATATCAGGATAGAAACTTTCCATGCATTCCAAGAAACCATCCATCACAGTACCTTCCTTCTCAATCATATCTTTATCTCGGTAATAGTAATACGGATTGAGATAGTAGGCAGCTATATATATTCAACTCCTTCCATGTGATGAGATCTTGAATTTCTATATCAGGATAGAAACTTTCCATGTATTCCAAAAAGCCATCCATCATAGTACCTTCCTTCTCAATCACATCTTTATCTTAGTAATAGTAATACGGATTGAGATAGTAGACAGCTAGATGAAGGGGAGAATCCAACCTCCCTTTCGACTTCAAAATCATGGCATCAATAAATGGCTTGTATTATGCTTAAATGTCTTTGAATATAGCCTTTATCTCTTTCTCAACATCCTCAAGCTCACTATATACAAAACCCATCGAGGGCTTTCATTCCCCATCGACAATGTGCAAGACACAAACCAAGGGAGAGAAGACCTTCAAGGTCAAAGACATACTGCCACCAAGTAGCACTATAAATAGTAGATGCAACCCTTTCACCTCCCTTTATTCTGGACCACTTGCAAGCTCTCCACTCATCAAAAGAAAACATCATTCTTAACTTCTTTTTGTCCATGACACTTTTTAAAGTGAGAAAAGTTGTTGCAAATTTCGCATGACCAGGTCTCATGATTCCTTCTATGTGAATTGCCTTATCATGTTCAAGGTTTTTGCATGACTGTAAATGAAAGTTAACTCTTTTGCCTTAGAGATGGCATTCTTCTTCACCTTGGTTCTTTTTCAATTTCATTAAGCATTAAATCTATGCAACGAGCGACACGTGATCACCAATATATCCTAGAAAATTTGGTCGAGTAGTCTTCCAACTACCAAATTTGTCAAGGTGTTGTCCGTGACAACTTAAATCACATTATGAAGTACAACTTCCTTAATGCATTTATCAACCAAAGAGTAAATATAGTCTACGGTGTGAGAATTGACAGATGCATCCATGCACTTTAGGAAGCTTGTGCCTAGCTTACAATTCACACAAAAATTCATGATGCTTCTATCCCTCATGTCTGTCCATGCATCCGTCATAATTGTGCATCTATCTTTCTTCCATGACTCCCTATGACTTTCTAAATAGTCATTTCTCTCATTTACTTCATTTTGCAATAATGTTTCCGTGAGCTCATAGTAAGGAGCCTTATATCCCCTTTCGTGTTGTCCAATTGCCTCACACATACAAATGAAAGTCGAGTAGGTGACTACACTGAATGGGATGTCTATGTCATAAAAAACCTTCGCCACAAATTTGTTGACTCATACTCTCTCTTCCTTGGCAAATACATCTTTGATTGTGATTTAATGCATACCACAATCCTTAGTGGTTTCTAGCATCCATGGCCTTTTACCATCCATCTCAACATCAATTAAGGGTGTTGAGTATATTTTAATGACCACTTAGTCTCATTTCTTGAATAGTTGCAATCTTGTCTTGCTTATTCTTTGAAGTGTGCTCCAAATAATCTTTGATTATTTTTTGGACTTCAAGGTCGGATTTTGGACAAGGTGCAACATTCCCCTTGATACAATAAAGATGTTGCTCCATTTTGTGTATCCCCCTCTTCACCACCTTACCACAAAGTCAACATGTCACCGTATTCAAATCGATCTTTCACTTGAAGATGAGCATATTTCCAACCTAGATCATTAGATCCTTGTGGAACATAAAATGACATACCCGAGGTGGATGCACTATCAAAAGCCAGTTGAGTTAATGAATTGGCCATGAATTCTATCAAAACCTATTATCAATTAACATAAATAATATATCTAAATTAAGAATCTAAAATGAAAACTAAATCAACAACTTGAAATCAAACCTAAATTAGAACATACTATCAAGAATCTAAAATTAAGTCTAAATCAAAAACTTAAAATCATACTCAATAATCTAAAATGAAACCTAAAACAAAAACCTAAAACTAGACATAAATCAAAACACAAAAAAGTGTTTTAGACATCCTCACCCATTTTTAAGAGTCAGTGTGTAAGAGGCCAACCCAACCATGCGAGAAAGCTCAAGCACTAGCCACCAACACACCACTGCCTCACCACTGTCGTGAACCTCTATCTCGCCTGTTGTGCTCAATGATGCTGGCAATGGAGCTTGACCACGATGGAAATGGCAATGCAGCTTAAGCTTGATGGTGATGAAGCTGAATGGTAGAGGCAGAGGGTATCGAGGGGGATGGGGATAGGGTATCAAGGGACGATGAGATTTTGGGTAATAGGCGTAAGGTTTTATTATTTAATGGGTTTACTAGGTAACTGAGTCGGTTAAGGTAATGTTTCGATTTCTATCCAAAAAATGGCCAACTACTCGACTAAGTATTTGGATATTTAGACCGCATATGCAGGTCAAACTGCTTACCAAGCTGCCCAACATTATTTGATTTGATCTGGTGCCCACGCACACATATGTGGCCGAGTATACAGCTTAGCCAATTTCTTGAACCTTGCTTAAGATAAAGCTGGAGAGAAGGTTCTTGCTCTATGACAAGGAGAGGTGTCAAGAGTGGAGGCCTTAAGGGTTATATGCGGGGGGGTTATAATAAGAAGGAAAAGTTTCCAAGTGGCCCTTCCATTTTAAGGGCTTTTATCCCACCTTACCACAAATGTGGTTCTCTTGCTTTTGGGTCCTTCCCTATTCCTTATGATCTACTTGGGCTTTCTTCCTTTCAATCCTCCAGTTAAGGGTCCCTTATTGACTAGGCCCAAGGTTTCAAAGTTGATTTCTCACTCTAATAGCTTACTAGGCCATTTACAAATGTTTCTTGACTAGAAATTTTAATCGACATAATTTCAGTGGTCTAATTTCATTAGGATGTAATGCTCTTTTTAAATAATCGTAAGCCCCTAATTAAGGTGTTTTGGCAACGGCCTTCACATCCTACCCCCTTAAATTTCATCATCAAAATTTGCTACGTACCGTAGGTTAAGAACAATGAGGGATACTATCTCCTCATCTAAGCCTATGACTTCCACATTGCTTCATTCATTTGATTGCGCCACAAGACTTTGACTAAAGGCACCACCTTATTCCCCGATCTCTTCAAAGCTCATTCGAGGATTTGAATTGGTTGTTCATTATATGAGATTCGACTCCACATTTTGATCTTCATACTAAATGGTGCAGGTCAAGTCAAACATATACTTCCTCAGGCTTAATACGTGGAATACGTCATGTATCCCAAACAAGTGTAGAGGTAAATCCAATATTTATGCTACTGGTCCCACCCTTTCAAGTATCTCGAAGGGTCCCACATATTAGGGTTTCAATTTCCCTTTGACACCGAATCTCTGAATTCCCTCCATAGGGTACACCATCATATGCTAACATCATTGTATCTCTTTTGCCAATTTTGTGCCGCCAACATCCTGTGTCGAATCACTCTTATCGCCTTAGTTGTTCTCTGTATCAATTCTAGCCCTTGCATGAATTTCTCACCTGTCTCAACCCAGCTTAGGCAAGATGAACACCTCCTCCCATACAGGGCTTCAAAGGGTGCCATACCAATACTAGAATGGTAGCTGTTGTTATAGGTAAATTTCACCAAGGATAGGTGTTCCAACCAACTACCTCCCCATTCTAAGACACACGATCTCAATAGACCTACGAACATCTGAATTGTCCTCTTTGACTGATCATTCGTTTGGGGATATGCAGTGCTAAAGTGAGTCCACAAAGCTTTTTGAAAATTGTTCCAAAAATGCGAAGTGAAACAAGTATCACGATTGAAGATAATCTCTTTAGGCACACCATAGCTGCATACCACCTCTTTCGCATATAAGTTGGCCAATTGGCTTGGTGTGACAGTGGTGTAGACGGCAAGGAATCTAACTACCTCAGTCAATCTATCAACTATCACCTATATGGCGACACAATTTTTGTTGTCTAAGGAAATCCAATCATGAAATCCATCGTAATGCTCTCCCACTTCCACTCAGTAATAGGGAGCGATTGCGGCAACCCTATTGGGCTTCTATGCTTTGCCTTGACTTGCTAATAGACTAGGCATCATCCCACAAATCTTGCCAAACTTGCATCATGTTCTTCCACCAAAAGCTCTATTTCAGGTCCATATGCATCTTAGTGCTATCAAGATTATAGTCAGCTTTATGGTATAAGCTTCTAAGAGTAATTCCCTTTTTATTTTTTTTTGAGGAACACACAATCAAACCAAAATCATAGCACTCTGTCTTGAAGGAAAAATTTAAGGTGTTACCCTATAGTACCTTCTCTTTGATCCTAACCAATTTAGGATCACTAAGTTGGGCTTAGGTAATTTGCTAAATTAAGTTTAACTTAATTCACCTAAATAGGGTTAAGGCAGTCACACGTGCCTTTTTGATTCTTAAGCTCCAACTGCTAATCTCGGTCAACCAATCCCATTCCAAGACTTCCAACCTAGCTAAGAGATGCAAAGGGTTTCTTCTTAATTCGTCGATAACCACGTTGCCCTTGCCCAATTGGTATAAGATTCTATGGTCATAGTCCTTAAGCAAATCCATCCACCATCGCTACCTCATATTTAGTTCTTTCTAAGAGAATAGACATTTCAGACTTTTGTGATTAATAAAATATCAAACATTTCACCATACAGGTAGTGTCTCCATATTTTCAGAGCAAAACCGATGGCAGCTAGCTCTAAGTCATGAGTGGGATGATTCTTCTCATGAGTACACAATTATCTGGATGCATAGGCCACGACTCCCATTTTGCATCAACAGACACCTAAGCCCCAAGTAAAAGGTGTCACTGTACACCACGAATCCTCCATGATCCACAAGAATCGCTAAGACCAATGCTAAGGAGTTTCTATTTCAATTCCTCAAAACTTCTTGCACATTCCTTAGTCCACACATAGTATCTTTCTTGGTCAATCTTGTGAGTGCAACAACAATCTTGGAAGTCTTATATGAATCTCTAGTAATATCCAGTCAATCCGAGGAAACTTTGCACCTCAATGGTTGTCTTCAGCCTTTCCCATTTCAATACCGCTTAAACCTTTGCTTGGTCCATACAAAGACCATTAGGTGTGACTACATTATCCAAAAATGTCACTTCATGCAACCAAAATTCACATTCTCTGAATTTGGCATACAACTTATGCTTCCGTAGTGCTTTTAAAGCCATTTGTAGATGTTCCTCGTGCTATTTGGCACTCTTGGAGTAGGCCAATACGTCGTCAACAACCACAACTATAAATTGGTCCAAATACGGCAAAAACAATCGATTCATCATATCCATAAAAGCGGTTGGGTTGTTGATTAGCCCAAATTGCATCACCAAGAACTCGTTGTGACTGTATTAAGTTCTAAAGGTACTTTTCGAAATGTCACCATCTTTATTTTCAACTGGTGATTCCTCAACCTCAAATCAATCTTCGAGAAATACACAACTCCTTAAAGTTGATCAAAAGATCATCAATTCGAGGTAACAGATACTTGTTTTTGACAATAGTACACTTGCACTTGTCATCTTGTCCTGAAAGTGGAACATGACGTAAGTGTGAGTCAAGTGGCTCAGCTTTAATCTAGTACTTTACCAATATAAGTGAAATTTTACGTATATGCATTATTTTAAAGTTGATTGGTTTAGCCCCAAGAAATCCGTCCCACTATTCAACTTGTATGGCTACCCTTACCAATACATACAAACTACCTTGACCCAATAGATCATTCTATTGCAAACATAATTGGTCAACTTAAAGAGAATCATTCCTCGTGTTTATTCGAGGAAGCATATCGTATGCACATGCTTTAATCGCGGTTCGAGGTTGAACTACCTTGGTTGCCTTCAATAATTCAATCCCCTACACTTAGTCACATCCTTACATGGCGACACCAGTTGAACACCTTATCCCCATCATATGGGTGATTCCCCACAAAGACATTACTGGGGGCCTCCAGGTAGGCAGCCTTTTCGACGTTTCTTCGAGTCGCCTCATATATCTATGGGTTTGGCCTGTACTTCCTATACAGCTCATAAGTCACACCATCCCGAGATAATAGAGGTTCAATCCTCTTGTCAACCAGTCCACCTTTATCCCATGAGTTTGCCTCAATAGGCTCTCCTCGTGGCTAACTCCACAAGGTAACAAGCCTTAAATGGCCCTCTCATAGCCCTAGGACAAATAGGAAAGCCTTAGGATTAGTAGGGAAATTCATTCATGGCATGTCTTCTTTATCAGGTGTCTAGCACCATCATCAGACGTCCAAATCTGCAAGATAAGATGTCCAGACTTATGTTAGATATCCCCTAGAAGGCAATGAACCACAACCTCATAATTTAGCTTATCAGACGTCTTGCTTTCTTGTCAAACGTCTAGGTCCTCCTCCAGATGTCCACTCAGTTAATCAGGTGACCTAAACTACCATTTAAGGCGACCAAACTCTAATTCAAATGTCCCCCTGGAAGGGACCCCTGGCCGTTTCTTCCAGTCGAATCATCAGGTGACTAGCATTCATCAATTAGGCATATGATCTCTAATCAGACGTCGCCTAGATTGTCACTAAAAAATTCCAGGAGATGGACTCCCCTACAACCGATGTCTAATCTCTTACTCAGACATCCGGGATCTAGCAATCTGATGTCTGATGCCCTGATCAGCATCTCCCCATTCAGTAATTAGACATAACCTGAAGAATGTCAGTCGCCTCTCTCTTTGCACTGCTTACTACCTGTGACTCATAACTCATTCCTAATCATCCAGGAACTAAAAAGAAAAGTGAATACATAAACCAAACCCCTTCTGAAGCATGATGCAACTCAATCGAACCCGTTTAATGCTCGTAATCATCCTCCAACATACTAATACCCTGCATGCAACACATGCGTGCTGCCTGTAGGCTTTACCACTTACACTCAGCCATGACCACTATTCTTCCTAGATCAACATTAACTATAGCACCCCCAAGTTACAGACATCTGAAATCCCATTACTAAATGCCAGGAAAAAGAGGTTACTACCCTACCTAATGATCTTTCTACACCTCTCCTCCTTGTCAATCCCTAGAGCTTCCCTCTTTCACAACACAAGCTAGGCTCCAGTAGTCACCTATTACAGAGAAAAATATTAATGCATCAAGGATTAATTGTTTGACATGGAGATTATACTCTAGAGGTTTTCCTTAGCTCATGAACCGAACATCTCAAACTTCCATCCCATTAATATCCTAATGGAGAGATCACCTTGATCAATAAAAAGGTTGATCAGTAAAAGTAGAGGGTGTTCTACACTTCCAGCCACCAAGTGATCCTTCTCTGGACCACTTCACCTGTTAGAAATCTTCTTGTTCCAAGGTCGATGGAGCTCTCAAGATAAAGTTGGAGAGAAGGTTCTCACTCTGTGACAAGGAGAGGTGTCAAGAGTGGAAGCCTTGAGGGTTATACGTAGGGGTTTATGATAAGAAGGGAAAGTTTTTAGGTGGCCCTTCCATTTTAAGGTCTTTTATCCCACCTTACCACAAATGTGGTTCTCTTGCTTTTGGGTCCTTCCCTGCTCCCCATTTTCTACTTGGGTTTTCTTCTTGTCATTCATGTCATTCCTCCAATTAAGGGTCCCTTATGGACTAGACCCAAGGTTTAAAATTTGATTTCTCACTCTAATAGTTCTTCACTTGAAATTTTAACCCACATAATTTCACTGGTCTAATTTCATTAGTATGTAATGCTCCTTTTTAGTCATCGTAACACCCCAATTAAGGTGTTTTAGCAACGGACTTCATGGATATATTAAAGGAAACTTATCTTTGAGGCTCCATTTCTCCACCCAAAACACTATACAACTTCAGGCCTTTTTACATGCTGATTGGGAAAATTGCACAACTGATTGAAAATCCACTTCTCGCTATATTATTTTTCTTGGAAGAAACCAATCTCTTGGCTATCGAAGAAGCAAACCAATGCGATTCAATCTTTATTGCATGCAATAGGTGTTACCCTACCCAATGCTCCACAACTTTTTTGTGGCAATGTGGGAGCAACCTACGTAACTTCAAAACCCATATTTCATGCTCGCACTAAGCATGTAGAGATCAACTTTCCAGTTTGTTAGAGATCAAGAATCAAAAATCCACCTAAAAGTTCACATCATTTCATTCAAGGAGCAGCTTGCTGATGTGCTCACAAAGCCTCTTCCAGCCACTGCCTTCCAACGATTTAGAAACAAACTACAGGTCTCACAGAGACCTACTGTTTGAGAGGGGGTTAGTCATATATTAGCTGTAATAACAAACTCATCCATGGTTGTCACAAGCTCTGCTGTAGCCTGATGATGTGGCTCATAGTGATTTGTTTGGTTGTAACCTCCTTGTCTATAAATGAGAACAAACACAAGGGTGAATGGTGAGTAAGCCTGATCTTTTCTGGCCACCTTTCCTCTACTATTCTTTAGCTCTGATACCAATAAAAGATAAAAGGATAGAAACTCATCTAAGATGGTCAGGACATTTGAAGAGTAAGACTTTTGATGCATCAGTTTGGAGATGTGAGAATTGAACATTAAGCCTAAGAAGAAAAGTACAGGACTGAAGAAATATTATGAAGAAACTGTGCCAACATGGAGTAGGATGATGTGCATCTTTTCTTTACATGTGATTTTGCCAGATCCATTTTGGGGCAACTTTCCATTCCTGGGGTACTGGAGGACTCCATTGAAGATTTTTGGGTGGCTTTTAGGAGTGGCATTTTGGTAGGCTCTCTGGCGTGGACCAAGGAATGTGCTATTTGCACATCAATTTGGCTACAAAGAAATGGTCTTTCGTTGGGAAAAGGCTTGGGTTAAGAATATTGTAAGGAAAGCTTTACCCTTTTTTTCATCCTTGGTCCCAGCATATGTAATCTGTTTTCTTTTTGGAGGTGGCAATGAAGCAGATAACCTCCAATAGCCATCATTCTTAGTCATTTTTTAAATGTAAGTCCTAAAATGTCTCCGAATAATTATAAATAGAGGCAAAGAATTCATGTAAATGAACCAACTGATGTGGGAAAAAGCTTGGAGATTGTTGCTGCCATTGTTACAATTGACTTTAAAAAGTTAAAACAAGATAATTTTCCTTTCTTCTGTTTCCATAAAAATAAAGTTTCTGTTTCCATAAAAATAAAGACATTGCAAACCCAATGAAATCCCATGATAACTAAAGCCAACAAAGAGCATCAGGCCCTAAAAGTGTACCATTCAAAGAATGTTGAGTCAAAAATTCCTGCATGTGTGATCACATGGAGGATCTTCCTGCTTATAGGGGAGCACTCCCATCGGAGCTTGCAACATCTGGTGGGAATATCGTTGCTTCTTATGCTATAACCTTATCATCATTTTGGTCATGGATCACATCATTCCCAAGTCATTAACTTGATTACAGATCATGTATGTCATATGTGATCACCAATCAAATAGCAATGAAGCACGTACCATCTGTTTTTTTTGAAAAGGCACATGCTACTTATTTTTCCTAAAGAATGGTAGAGGACACAAAGAAGTGAGTATATAATAGTAGGCTGTGTGATAGTGGGGTAAGGGTTATACCAAGATAAGTACTAGAGAGATAAGTGGAGAGGGGTGTTTGTTTGTGTGGTAAAATAAGTGATGGGATAAAATAATTAGTGTTGTGATGTAATATTAGTAGATATTTGTTTAATAATTTCAAGTGAGAGTTGAGGTTTTTGTGATTTGATGGAAATGATTGAGTGTTGTGTAGGAGTTTGTATAGAGGTGATTGTTGATCTTTATTTAATATAAAGAAATGAGGTTTTACATAATTATATGTAGTGTATGAGTCGAAGAAAATGTTCAATCTATTATTCCTTGAAAACCCTACATCTCTTTATATAAAGAAAGAGATGTGGGTAAATTACATAAGAGGATCAAAAGAATAAAGGAAAACATAAAAAGTCCAAATAAAGCAAATAAATAAAAGGAGGGATCCTGTAACACTCCCCCTCAAGCTGGAACATACATATCTATCATGCTCAACTTATCACAGCAAATGTCCAAGGCAACTTTGCTCAAGGCCTTTGTAAAAACATATGTTGTCTGGTCCTCTGAAGTAACTGAAGATCGTGTAAATAACACCCTTCTGGATAAAGTCTCTAGTGTAATGATAATCTATTTCCACATTATTCGTACGCTCATCAAACATAGGATTATTAGCGATATATGTAACTGCAAGATTATCACACCTTATCTCCATAGGTCCCTCTATCTGCACATGTAGATCCTGTAGAATAGACTGTACCTAAACCAACTTTGTTGCAGTTTGTACCATGGCACGGTATTCTGATTCAACATTAGATCTAGATACCACAGTCTGCTTCTTGCCCCTCCATGTCACTGCGTTCCCTACTACATATGTACAAAACCCCGTAGTAGACTTGCGATCAGCAAGACATCCAGCATAATCTACATCAGAGCATCTCACTACTGCCATAGGACACCCCTTGCAAAATAACAATCCATGACCTAGTGTTTTCTTTAAATATCTAAGTACCTGCATTGCAACATTCCAATGCTGCGTAGTTGGCTTCTCCATAAATTGACTGAAGCTTCCAACGGCAAGTGAGATGTCAAGACTAGTAAAAGTACGGTAGAGAAGCTTCCCAACCAACTATCTGTAACTTCTACTCTACACAAGTTCTGCATCAACATCATATAAGTGCACCTTGGGATCCATGGGAATATTAGCCACCTTGGCTCCAACATCCTGGTGTCCCTAAGAACGTTAAGTGCATGCTTCCTCTGGCTTACTATAATGCTATCTTTTCCTCTAGCCACCTCAATACCTAAGAAATATCGCAGAGAACCTGAATCTATCATAACAAATTATGCTGCTAAATTCTTCTTGACCTGTAAAATCCCAGTGGTATTATCCCCACTGATAATAAGGTCATCAACATAAACAAGGAGCGCAACCACTCCCCTATCAGTCTTCCTGGTGAACAAAGAATGATCAGATGTAGACCTCTTTAAACCCATGCCATCCACAACCTCAGACAATTTTTGAAACTACGCTCGAGGACTCTGCTTGAGTCCATAAATTACCTTCTTTAGTTTGCAAATAAACTCTCCCTCAACCTCAAAGCCAAGGGACTGCTGCATATATACCTCCTCTTAAAGATCACCATAGAAGAAGGTGTTCTTCACATCTAGCTAGTATAGATCCCAATCTTTGTTAGCTGCCACCAAGAGAAGAATACGAGCAGTCGGAAGCCTCGCTACGAGAGAAAGTGTCAAAAAAATCAACTCCATAGGTTTGAGTGAATCCTTTTGCCACCAAGCAAGCCTTCTGCCGAGAAATAAACCCATCAAGGTTATATTTCAAGACAAAGACCCATCAACATCCAACCACCTGAAGATCCCACGTGCCACGAAAGCGAAGAGCCACCATCTCCTTCATAGCCTGATGCCATGTAGGATGGAGCATGGCCTCCTGATAAGTAGACCATATAGTAGACGCCAAAAGAGTAGTAGTGAAGGCAGCAAAAGTGGTACTAAGACCATCACACACAGAAGCACCAGTAACATGGTACTATGCACAACTACATTCCGAACTACTATCGGAAGATCACTATTAACATCTGCAGCAACTGTAGCACCATCCTTAAGGACGGTATCAGAACCTGTAGAGACATCATGAGGCACAGAATCACTAGTATCAACACATACCTGTGTAAGGGAGGATGATGGTGCTGTGGTGGGAGGGGAGGTAGTAATACGTGGCCAGTATGTCACTGGAATCTAATATACCACTAGTCAATCTCTAAACTTACTATCACCTGGATCCACACATGACTGAGTAGGTACTGGAATAGGTGAAAAATCACCAAGCTGAATAGGTGGCAAAGGCATAGGAGCTAACAGAGAGGATCTGTCCTAAGGTAGAAAAGATAATTGTCTTGCAGTAGTACAGAAATATGGTACAGCCTCATGAAATGTAACATTTGCACTCACATAATGTTTTCTAGTGAGAGGATCATAGCACGTGTATCCTTTTTGGGTATAAGTATATCTCAGAAACACACACTCAGTAGCCCTTAGTGCCAACTTTTCTCAACCAGGCCCGATAATGTGTACAAAGGCAACACAACCAAACGTACGAGGCGTCACTAGAAAAAAATCACATTCAGGATGCAAAATCTGCTAGGGAATATATTTTGATAGCACAGAACTAGGCATCCAGTTAATAAGATAGCATGCCGTGAGTACTGCATCACCCCAGTACATCTGGGGTACATTGTGATGTATGAGAAGAGTTCTTGCCACATCAAAAACATGTCTGTGCTTCCTCTTAGCTATCCCATTCTGTTGGGATGTATGTGGGCATGTAGTTTGATGCACAATGCTATGTGACTTGTACAATGCATAAAATCGAGATGTACAAAATTTCAATGCATTATCTGATCTCACACATTTTACAGTAGTAGAACATTGAGTTTTTATTTCAATAAAAAAATCTTCTATAACTGTGCCCACATCAAACTTATTCTTCAAAAGAAACAACCAATACATACGAGAACAATCATCCACAATAATCAGATAATATCTATGTCCCAATCTATCAGGAACTCTACTGGCACCCCAAACATCCAAATGAACCAAATCAAAAACGGACTCTGACAGTGAAGAAATTGGCAAGAAAAGAAGTTCGGTGATGTTTCCCAATCAGTAGCAAGTGACAGATGAGGGATAATACGCCGTAGTTTGTCCAGAGGAATGTGCCCAAGGCGATGATGCCACTGAAGTACAATCCTAACAGCATAATCATACTCGCCCTAACATGAAGCTACTATATTTGTATAGCACCCCTCTCCATCTCCGCTACCAATCATCCTCCTCGTGAGCTTGTCCTATAACACAGCCCACATCACCAAATATAAAGCAGCAATTGAGATCATTTGTGACTCTACTGACAGATAATAAGCTAAAAGGGAACTCAAGTACAAATAAAACATGAGGCAACTGTAAACTGGGAGTAAGAGAAACCTCTACCTATCCATCGACCCTGGAGTGGCAACCATCAGCAACCTACACTGTACGTCCTGAAGAAACAGACTGGAGTTGTCTAAAGGAGGACTGATCACCACTCAAATGCCGTGAAGCTCCAGAATCTATAAGCCATTGAAATCTACTATAATGTGGAAGTACAGAAAAGCAAGAGTCACACTCTATACCTGAGGAGGCGAGGGCGGCAGTATCTAAAGTAGAAGGGGGACTCCAATGTGACCTGAGCAAGTCTCTAGGCAAGAGCATTAAACTCTGCTCTAGGAACCATGTCTGCCTCTATCTCAGTAGCAGTCATAACCTAATTAGCAACTAGTGGTTTACCATGCTTAGTCCAACATGAGGACTCAACATGTCCAATGCATCCACAAAAAGTGCAAGTTGGGCGTGCTTTGCCAAGTTGTCCCCGGCCTCGACCACGTCCTCGAATAGAAGAACCACCACGTCCTCCTCGACCACCCACAATTGCAAAGGCAGAAGTCTGTCATGTAGTCTCTGAAACAATAGCCCTGACTAAAAGTTTACTAACTCGGCCATATGCCTCCTCCAAAGTAGGAAGCTCCATCAAGGTAAGTATCTGGAATCTGGCTGACTCATAGTCCGAGCCTAATCCAGAAAGAAACCTGAGTACCGCAAATTCTTTGCAGTACTTTCCCAGCATAGCACAAGTGCAAACAGGTCTACAGGCATTCTAATTCTCAAATAATCCTTTCAACTTGCCATAAAACTGAGACAGAGAAAGATCATCATGTCTGAAAGATAATGTGTTATGAGTAATGTAGAATACCTTACTGGAATTCTTTTCATGAGAATATATGTCATAAAGAGAATCCCACATCTTTTTGACGGTCTTGTAGTGCATGATCCCATCACCAATATGAGGCACCACGGCATTCATAATCTAAGCTCTAACCATGGCGGTGTCCCTTTTCCACTTAACATACTTCCTAGTCTTGTTAGTCATCTCCGTCTCTAAAAAGATATGTTCCTTATCATGTCCTTCAGCTGTCATAAGGAATGTCTGCGACCAACATGCATAGTTGGTCTCATCCAACTTTGTGATGGGAACGAAAAACAGATTCTTGATGTTCCCAGTCTCTGACAAAGCACCCGTTGTGACTTCGAATGATGAGGAAGTTGCCATCACATCAAATCAACGAAAAACACCACCAAAGACCAATTTGAAATTGGATTTTTCATACCATGCAGGCCATCAAATCACACAAGAGAAAATCTCAACACAAAATCTGGAAGACCGGAGTTCCAGATATCGTGTTGGTGAGAAAACCCATCCCTACTGGGATCAAACGGAGGCACACATGAGGGTCATTAGGCCTCCATCAGCGTCACCCAACAAGAGCAGGGCTCCTCGCCGCCGCCACTCAAGGCGGAGGTAGCCGTTGACCACACCTCAGCCGACGGGCACTGCCGCCACTAGTGGAAGGCCGCAAGCGCAAGGGAGAGAAGAGGGAGAGAGGGCTGCAAGGCACCTCTCTCAACGACAGTTCACGGCAACACGACGAAGGAGAAGGGGGTTTCGGTGGACACATTTGGCAACTAGGTTTTTAGTGGGATACTAAAGCGTCAATCTAGAATCACAGCCTTGATACCAAGTCAAAGAGAATGTTCAATCTATTATTCCTTGGAAACCTTACATCTCTTTATAGAGAAAGAGAGATGTGAGTAAATTACATAAGAGGATAAAAAAAATAAAGAAAAACATAAAAAGTCCAAATAAAGTATAAAAGAGAGATACGGTATCAGTGTGAGATAAAGAAAAGATTCATTATATATGTTTTTAATATTTGACACATATTTCATATTACATATCAAGTATCATATTATCCCTCAAGCACATTTCACTTTTTTTTGTTCATGTAGAATGCAAGTATACTCAACAATTCATAGTACCATCTTTATTTTCTCTTGGCAAAATAACGAATGAACCAACCCTATAGAATTATTTACGTTGTACATAGTTGAAACTATGGTGTAGTAGTGCCTTATGATTTTTTCATCATACCACCACCCTTTTTTGGATAAATTTGCAAATATACCCAAGTACATTTTATATTTTGCGTTTATGTATAGCAAAGTACTATGCTAATAATTATTCAAACTTTGGTTATACCACCATCATTATTTTCTCTTGGGATAATAATGAATTAACTACCATACATATTATGTTGTGGTAGCACTTTATGGTTGTTTCATCATACTACCCTAACTTTTTCAATAAATTTGCGAACACACCCAAACACATTTTACTTTCTGTGTTTATGTGTAACAAGAGTAATATGCTAGTAATTGTTCGAACCCACTTGATCATACCACCATCCTTATTTTCTCACGGCAAAAAAATGAATGAACCCACCCCATAAAATTATTTATGCTATCCACAATTAAACTATGTTACAGTAGTGTTTTATGATATTTTCATCACCAGTCCCCTTTTTGGTAGATGTGTGAATACAACCAAACTTGTTTTATTTTTTTCATTTATGTAGAATAGGAGTATGTGGTAGTACTTATTTGAACTCAGTTTGTCATACCATCATCATTATTTTCTCTTTGCAAAATAATGAATTAACACTACGTAGAATTATTTACAGTCCAAAATTGAAAATATGTTATACTTCACATTTTTTTTGTTACACCACCTCTCTCCTCTTTTTTACTAAATTTGCAAATACACCCAAGCATATGTTTTTTTGTGTTTATGTAGAACAAGAATACGTGCTAGTAATTGTTCGAACCCAATAGGTCATATCAACATCCTTATTTTCTCCTAGAAAAACGAATGAACCCACCCCATGAAATTATTTACGGTGTCCACATTTGAAATTTTGTAGTAGTGCTTTATAACTTTTCCGTCACACCACCCCCTCCCTCCCTTTTCTTGGAAATTTGAGAATACTCGAAGGTCGTAATTTATTCTTCATCGATAATAGGAAAATCTCGTAGTAGAGCTTAATGGCCGATTAGTCACATTATTCCCACCATTCTTTTTGCAAAAATTATGAATAAAGTTACTCCTAAGACATGTTAAATTTTTCCAACTTGTAATTGATCATACATGAAAGAATTATGAAGTCAGATTATGTCCTATTAGTGACATCCTCAATATTAACCATTGCCTTCGCAAGTGCATTCCAATTATAAGTTCCCATCGATGGAAAGTACGTGTAATTAAGACATGGATCCAATAGTGTTATTATTGTGAGTACAATTCCTTAATTTCACAAATAGCCAAGTTTCTATCCATCGTGTAAGAATACTATCATTGTCACCCTTCATTTGCATCGAAGCATACACAGAAATTCAGATGACAGTATTAAATTTTTGTTACATATTCGTACATATCATCAACCTTCACTATGATAATTTCTATATTTTATTTCAACTCATTCATTAGAAACATCAATAAAAAGTTTAATATACTACAGCAAGTTCACAACACAAATAGTTAAAAAGCAATCTTTACATAATTACTTCATAAATAGGAAAGATACGCAACACTATTGCAAGTAGAATAAATGCCAGATGCATTTCTAAGGTTATTTCTTAAGCTACATAAAGTTTGACAATGTCATCCTCAAACTATTCCACAATCATCGCCACAATGAAAAATTGTGGGAAGTATCGTCCCCGCAAACACTCGTGTCTCTTGTCAACCTGCGTAAAAAAATGCATTGTTATTGAATCGTTCGACTATGAACCTAGGAAATTTACCTTTGGTAAGCATAAGCAAAATTTTACCTGCAGCCATTGATCTTCACCTCCGAGTGGAACCACCATGCATGCATCCTTGTCCCACTCCCATTCATGAAGTTTGATCAGGTCATTAATGAGGCGATATGTATCACGAAAATAGTTCCAACAAGCACGCAATATGTTAATTCCAGCATAAAATTTCGTTGCGTCAACAAACTCCAACCGTGTGCGATCCCAACCTACCTGTGTAAAGTGGTGTCGCTTATATTCTCCTTCATCCTTCCTCCTTAGCAACGCATAAAGGAGGAACCATTGTTGTTTGTCCGACAACAAGTACGCCATTCTGTAAGTCGACCTACCATGAAGACGTCACTATTATAATGATACCCATGTACTGCACCAAAAAAAAAGGTGGATACATGCTCTAAGTAAGGTATGGTCGACATTTATTCGCATTATTTTTCATATGGAATGTTTATTTACATAATTATTCATACTGAAGTAGGGTCAGTCGATCTACCCATCTTTATTTCGATGGCTACCACTACAAAGCTTTCACCAAAGCTTAGTAGGCCACGTGATGTATCATCTTAGGCAATAGATCCGATCGCCCCTCTTTAACCCCCCTCCTCTTTATATTGTTTGCAAATGATGGAGGTGAATGGGTCGCCACACCCATCTAATTGCAAGAGCATGGCACCACCCCTTCCCCTCATCTGTGTTCAACATTAGAAGTGCTCTCGCAACAACGTTGGTTTCCTCACAACCGTTCGCTTCTGGTTGGTTGCCGTTGCAATGAAAGACATGTCACCAACATGTCAGTGTCGAGGCCCTAAGAAATAGCAACACCCCCTACCATATGTTCCCTAGATGTCAATGAGTGACTATTAAAATTGGAGCCCCTAAGAACAAAATTTCCAACATATCAACGATATATCCCTGATATGTCGCTAACACGTGCTTTCTTTCAAAAAAATAGCATTTCCTTGAATAAGTGATTCCTAATTTACAAAGATTCTAAGTTATCACGATTAATGAGGCAATGTAGTAGGTAGTGAGCTTATGGACAATAATAGGTCCAATATCTAAGATCACATGACTCAAATCTAATTTGACTGATGATGGTGATACAAGGTAGAAGTAGAAGCCTATATATCAAGTCTCAAGATCTTTCTTCTTGATGCTATTTGTGAAAATCATACAAACAAAGACTACAAATATCCACAGTGATGCAACATACCCAAATACTCTCTCATCCTCCAAAAAAATGGACAAAGGAAACATCCTGAAGCTACAACTATATTGAAACAAAGGCTATAAGTCATGTCTTGGTCATCACTTCTGCAATGAGATCTTCAATATTGGGGATTCTTCTTTGATGTAGAAGGATATGAAGAAGGTAAAAGTACATATACCACATGAACTTTAAAATTATGTATGGTTGCTTTATATCTTTTCTTTTGAATGATATTACTCTATCAATATGTTAATAGCACGTTTCTATTATGTTTTCAGTCAAAATATATGATGTCTTTTAGGCTTTTTTTTCATACATGTAATAATTATTAAAATATTCATTTTCATTAAATTTGTGACGATTTAAGCCATTTTAAACCTTTTCAAGTGATTTTCCAAAAATTTCCCCAATGTCGACGACGTGCCCTCCTTTTGACCTATTGACACGTCGACATCAACAATTAAAACCTTAGCCATTAGCTTGGTCATGAGTTCACGCACCAATTCCCAATTCGCCCTAGGCACGTGAATAAAGCCACGAGGTGACAGTGTTTTGAATGCCGACAACATACCGCCAGCATGGCCATTTTTGGGGAGGGGTCATGCCGACACCAAATGGTTGTCAACAAGCATGGATGCCGGCGGCATGCCAACGATATGGTCGACATGTCGACAGATGACAATGCCTGTGCTCAGGCATGCCTGCTGCAGTGCGTTGCTGCATGTGCATGTGTGTGTATGTCCTTGGCATGCCCAATGAAACACTCTTATTGTTACATAATCAGCATTTGATTTTCTTAAAATTGATATTATTAACTACTATCATTTTTGTCAGCATGCATCAGCATGCCCTTGGCATTTCCACGACGTGCCCTCGACATGCCCCCGAAATGCACACTTAAATTTCATCAGCACGGTGTTGAAATCAACATTTCGAACCTTGCGAGGAGGTAAATCCTCGCTCCCCCTCCCCCACATCGAAGCACGCACGAACACAGCAGCACTATTCTTCCATGTTCACGTAGTGATTACAATAGAACGTATGGTTTTTATTGCAACATGTTTCCTTTCTTTTGCGAGGTACACATTGGTAGAGATTTTCATCTAATTTACATTTTCCATTGTCGTGCATGTTCTGATTTTGCTCGGGATTTACATGTAATGCATGATGTTGGTTCCGACATTTTGTTCTCTGTCTTGGATGTCTTGTTCTCATGTTGGGAAATTGTACATACCATCCAGATCTTGAACATCAGGAGGATCATCAAGAACATCTATCGGGTTTGGGGAGTAGGAGTGTCTCCAAGATATGATGATCACACTACCACACAAGATGCACTCCTATACGGACTCTTTTCTAGTCATAAATTATCAACATTTCTCCTGTGGTAGATTTTGATGTGGATAACATAAACAAATGGAATTTTCGTAAAAACAAAAAGAAACTTCCTTGGAATTTTTACTAAATGGCCATGCATCAATGTGTTTAATGTGAATTACAATGTCGTATATGGGCATCCTTCTAATAGGAGATTTACTTTCCAAGTGCCTCAATAGCCCAAATGTATAATCAATAAGTCAAAAGATCCCATAGACGTGTGCATATGTAAGGAAGGTGGACTAGTAGGTCCACCCAAATACAGCTAACTTATTGGGAGCAACCCCGTTAAATGAGTAACATCAAGGTAATCTATCAAGTTGACCATCAGAAGCTCACCAAGGCGATATTTGCCTCAAAGCTCTAATAGGAAAAGGCCTACCAAAAATCTATGCCCTTCCAGGAAAGTCTCAACAAGCTAGCCAACTAGCTAGCCAACAAAAGGTCGGTTGGGCTGACACTTGCCTAGACATATGCTACCTACTCACTAGTTAAGGAGCCAAACAAGAAGTTCACTATCCAAGTGGAGCAAAAAGGCCACTTCAACCAAAATATGAAAATCCCTATAGAGAGAGCCATGTGAACCACGTTATGATTGAAATCTTCAGTACCATCCCACATCCACCAGTTATGAATTATTCTCCAAGCATGAACGTTGACATGGTACAATCTGTGCCCTTGGATTATGTAACCATCGTTAGAATCGATTTGATTTCCTATAACGGGCCAATAATTAATGGATGTAATGAATAATGGAACCTCACATTAATAATGGAGGCTAATACATCTACCGAAAAGGAAGGTGAAATTGTGCCACTCGTAACTTCTCATTACGTGTTGTAATGTGTGATGTTGGTTTTGGCATTTTCTTCTGTGCCTTGGATATCTTGTTCCTCATGTTGGGAAATGCGCAATATATACATTCCAGATCTCGAACATCAAATGGATCCAACATCAGGGGATCATTAAGAACATCCACCGAGTTTAGGGAAGGGGATGATTACCACTATGTTAGGTCTAAAGCTCCATCTCCAATACATAATAATCACACTACCACACAAGACACACTCTATGATGTAGTCCTCAGAAATCTCCTCAAGGACAACCTCCTAGCACCAATCTTGAACATCAAGTGGATCCAACATAACATTTTATCGATTAAACCAAGGGGGTTGGCAAAGTAATGGATGAGGGTAGGATGGTCGTTATCCTGCTATGACGAGTCTTGTAGGTTTGGACTACTTTGCTTCATCAGTCATCCACATCTCCAACAGGAGGATATGTAAAATAGAATGGAAAGCTGGAGATGAATGAAGGCAACAGTAACCATCAACAAGTAGGTAGCCATGTTTGACCTACTCAAACAGTACATTGTGGGGTGTTAATTAATATACTACCCTGAAATGTACATGTTGGAGTTATTTACTTATGTAGGAGTGTGTTGCTATTTTTTATTTTATTGAGGGTGTCATGTGTAATCTTCCCAAAGCCTCTCTATATAAAGAGGCCTAGGATTTTTTTCAATAAGACAATTCATTTTCTTGCTCCCTGAACATGGTGTCAAAGTGAGATGGGTCCTAGACTCTTCACGCTCGAGTACTATTCCCCATCGGAAAAACCCTACCCTAGAGAGAAACTCATCTCTCTCTTCCTCACCGTTGCATCACACCACAATTGCATGTAGGGCTGCCAACAGGAGCCATCCAGCACCATCGTTGGGCCTACCCAACGTCACCATCGCATAGAGGAGGCCCCTATAGGGCGCCACCACCCCCTAATGGCTCCCTTCGTCGCCTGAATAGCCATCATGTGGCTGCTGCAAGCCACTGCAGGGCATTGCCAGCCCCTAGTGGCTTTCCTCCTCACCTAAGCAACCATCTCATGGCTATTGCAGGCAACTGCAAGGCGCTACTACAATGCTCAAGACTACTTCTGTGGAAGCTGTTGTGGGTCTAACACGGGTGTTCCTGGCCATCGGGGGTTCTCTCTATGGTTGATGAGGCCTTTGGTGGGTTTCTAGGTTGCTTTCCTATGCAACCCTTGACTTCTAAGTGCCTTAAGTCTCTTAAGAGTCTATACAAGGTGCAGGACACATGAGAAGCTACAGCGATTGAAGAAACTTGATTTTTTTACTATTTTATGTCAAAAATAGTAAGTGAATTGCTTCTTTGGCCTCAACATGGCTGCCTCTAGGTCATCTTTCTCTTTCTCTTCAGAAGTCAAGTCTATGACTTCATCTACCTCTCTAGTAGTCCAAGGCACCTCTATGAACTGCCTCCTCCAGACCCAGGCATTCAAGATTTTTGTTAGTGACTAAAAGTTCTATATACTTACTAAGGCTCTTCCTAAGGTCGATGCTCCTAATTTTGACAAATATGAGCAGCACAATTATCACGTGATGAATTGGATGATGAATAGCATGGAGCCTCAGATTGCGGCGAATCTCATATATAACAAGAATGCTAAGGAGATCTAAGAGTGTCTATCGAGGTACAATCAATGATCCAATCATGCATGTTGTCAAATATTTATCGCCGCATATGGTCCACGTCTTAGGGCGATCATCCTCTATTTGATTATTTTACTAAGATGGAGGGATTGTTTAAGGAGCTTAATATCTTTCAAGCCTCCTATCGTGAAACCCAAATTGGACAGAAGTAAACTTGGCAGATTTACAGGTTATTGGATGGTCTGAGCACTAGATATGCATCAACCCATGATCAAATTCTTGTTATGGACAACATTCCTAATCTAAAGGTTGTCCATAGGAGACTCAAGAAAATCTCCTCTGATATTAGGTCAGTCACTTCTGCGACTACCTACCTGCCACTACAAAGATGTCAGCTTTTGCAACCTCTGGTGGGCATGGTACTCCTGGTGTTGGATGTGAAGGAGGTCATGCACATTGTTGGACAAATGGTCCATGCATTCATTGCCAAAGGACCAACCACCCTTCTAAAATGTTGGGTCAAGTTTGGTTATCCTAGTTGGGCGAATCCGACCATCGTTCATGGGGAGACTGCTCCTACCCCACCTGGACCTCCTACTCTAACAGTTGATGATTATGCTCAACTATGCAAATACTGAGATAGCCAGCCCCATCAAATACTTTTGCATTTCTGGTAGCAACTAGTAGCTCTGCCGACCACTGCATCCACCTCATCTTGAGTGGTTGATTCAAGTGCTTCCAACCATCTCATTGGTAAGAAGGATGCACTTTTGTCTCTACACCACACCGCTACTGTTTGGTCCGTTCAGACAACAAAACCTATTATACTATCACCGTAATAGATGTCTAGCTTTCAAGCTTATTGAGACTAACTGATGTTTACTGTGCTCCTGAGTTTCCCTTGAGTTTACTATATGTTTATAGACTATGTAAAGAGCTTCACTGTCAGGTGATGTTTTATGAGCATTTTGTGTTTTCTTACGACATCCGAACAGGGAAGATGATTGGTCGGGGATTGAGCGTGATGACCTCTACTACATTGATACTCACATTTTTGTTGGCAACCGATCTAGTTTTGTGGCACCGTCGTCTGAGTCACCCTTCTGTCTCCAAACTTTGAAAATTATTCCCTGAGTCATCTATTCCTGGTAAGCTTGACTGTGAAGCTTGCCAATTGGGCAAATACCAACGTATTTCTTTTACTTCTCGCCAAAATAAGAGAAGTTTAGCTCATTTTGATTTGATTCATCATGACGAATTGGGTCTATGTTGGATAAGTCATGAGTTTGTCTACCAATATTTTGTAGTTTTTATTGATGATTATAGTCAGTTGTCCATGGACATTTTTTATGTCATTCCTATATTTTTTAATGAAGCTCAGAATTTTTATTCCACATGCATTAAGATTTTTCGCAGTAACAATGCTCTTAAATTTATGCTAAAGGATACTGATTTTCTGATTTATTGTCTGAAAATGAAATGCTTCACTAAACTACTTATGCCCATATATCCCAAAAGAATGGGTGGCTAAGTGCAAACTGCACCATCTTTTTGATGTAGCCTGGACATTAATGATTGCTATGAATGTGCCTAAGTTTTTTTAGGGGGATGTCATTCTTAATACCACATATATAATTAATCAGGTTCCCTCGCCCGTGCTTGATGACAATACACGTCTTCTTCTATTATAGCCTAATGCTTTTCTTTTTGCATTGCCACTGTGGATTTTCGGATGCACGTGTTTTGTCCATTTATATGGAGTTACTAATAAGCTGAACCAAAGGGAACAAATGTTTTGACCTTGTGGGTAAACGTTATTATGCCTCAACTAATGTCTCTTTCTTTGAGAGAGTCTCTTATTTCTCTGATGAGGGATCCTCTTTTGGCTAGTTTACCCACACTTATGAGTGTCATCGAAAGGATTCTGTGTCTATCCCCTTGCCTTCTATGTAGGTTGACTTTACTAAGGAGAGTAAGGCCACTCAATCCACCCCTCCAGCATATGATCTGAATGTTCCGCCATCATGAGGCTCTGCAAGATCCTGCTTGGCGACAGGTCATGGAAGATGAGATAGCAGCTCTCACCTCTCGTGGCGCTTGGGAGTTGACAAACCTCCCAAGGGGTGCTAAGGTTGTTGACTTTAGATGGGTGTACATTGTGAAGTATAACCCAAATGGGACTATTGAGCGACTTAAGGCCAGACTTGTGGTGAAGGGTTACACTCAGACTTACGAAGTAGACTACTTCGACACCTCTCCTATTGCGTGCCTTAACTCTGTCAAAGTCATTCTTTCACTTGCAGTGAATAAGGCTTGGCCTCGATATCAACTTGATGTCAAGAATACATTCTTGTATAGAGATCTGCAAGAGGAAGTCTACATAGCCCAACCACCTGGCTTTGCGGTTGAGGGGATGAAAGTTTGTAGACTTTGAAAAGCTATTTGTAGTCTGAAACAGAGTCCACAAGATTAGTTTGAGAGACTCAATTCAAAGATTCAAATGATTAGGTTTTACATGTCAACTTCCATTCTGTTTTTGTGAAACGTAGTGAATCTGGTGTTGTGATCCTAATAGTATATGTGGACAATATGGTCCTTATTAGTTATGATACCTTGAGGATATACGAGATAGAACCTTCTGCTGGCAACTTTTGTTACCGAGGATCTAGGCACATTAAGATACTTTCTTAGCATTGAAGTGGCAAGAAATTCACATGAGATGTCCTTATCGCAGAGGAAGCATGTACTTGAACTTTTGGAGGAGACCAAACTGCTAGGCATGAACCCTTCTATTCCAATTGAGCCACAAGGGAGACTTAGTGAGAAAGATAATCCTTTATTTGAAGACAAGGGAAGGTACAACAGCATAGTTAGCAAATAATTATATATGACTGTTACTAGACCAGATATCAATTTTGTCGTGACCAGAACAAGTCAATTTATGGAGCATCCACACTAGTCATTGGTAGGCAATGTGTCTTATCCTCAACTATCTCAAGGGTAGTCTAGGAAAAAGACTTTACATGAATAATAGGCACGTCAATCTGCATGCCTATTTTGATGCTGATTACGCAAGCTCTATGAAAGGTTGGAGATCTACCACTAGATATTCCACTTTTCTTGATGAGAATCTAGTTATTTGGAAGAGCAAGAAGCAAAGTGTGATCTTTAGGTCTAGTGCAGAGGCCGAGTATAGAGCCATGGCCCATGTGGCCTGTGAGATTATATGGTTAGTTCATTTTCTTGAGAATTTAGGCATTCAGGTCAAGCTTCCAATGCTTATGTTCTGTGAGAACAAGTTAGCAACCTTTATTGCATCAAATCCGATCTTCCATGAGTGCACTAAACACATTAAGATGGATTGCCATTTTGTACGGAATATGATCTCCACATGAAAGACATGTACTACTACCTCATCAGAACAAGAAGTTGCAACTATCTTCACCAAGGCTATCTCCAAGAAGTGCCATGAATTCTTATGTTCCAAACTGGGAATGTTAAGCTCCAGCTAAAGGGGGAGTGTTGGAGTTATTTACTCATGTAAGTGTTGCTATTTTTTGTTTTATTGAGGGTGTCATGTGTAATCTTTCCAAAGCCTTTCTCTATATAAAGAGGCCTAGGGATTCTTTTCAATAAGACAATTCATTCTCTTCCTCCCTTAATAGCACATACGTATCTACATATATACATACATACTACAAAGTATGTGGCTTGACATAGATATACATATGATCGATAGATTAGTAAAATTGACCTACTTGCAAAGATCAGCTTCGTGTCCCATCATATTCTTCTCATTACGCATTGTAAACATCTTTCATCCATGCCGTGACTTACTAGCATGTTTTGCTTCACATGTATCACGCATGGTTTATTTCCAATAACATCTTCGTTTACAAAAAGGATTGTTGATTGAACAATTGATGTGGGGATTTATGTATACTGACATTTCTTACAAATACGGCAACTATTACTAGGATTGAGATACCAATTATGTGTTGTAGTGGTAAACCACAATAACAAATATGATAGGGGAAAAATTAATAAATAGCTCACGGGTAATATCGACAAAAGTAATTAGTAATGTACAAACATTGCACATTAATTTATGGACCACTTGTAGACAATAACTCAAGGTAAGCGAGGAAATTCCTACATAGGGATTTGTAATTTTCTTCCAACCATAATATGATCAACAAATAAATAACATGTTCGCCCATTAAATCACAATTTCCAGACTCAAGTTGTGATCAGCGGCTGCTACAATCAAGGAGAAGACTACATGTTTACGACTAACGTATCAATCTAATGTCAGTGTTCAACTTTAGGTCATTATAGCATTCAAATGGAACATTCGATTTGAATTTTTAAAAAAGGCATTGTACAGGTGTAATTGCTTTGTTTTGCATTGCAATGGAGACTGATCTCATGGTTTCATAAAATTTTTTAAGGTGTTTCTATTAACTGTCCAGGAAGAACTTTTTCTTCCAAGCACTTCTGTGTTTGGATGTACATAGGTACTGCATGTATTCAATGCATCCAATGTGTAGCAAAGACTTACTACTAACGATAGTATAGGTAATTAGTACTCCCAATACCGTACATTGTCCCTTGTAGGAACTACATGCAGCTTTACCTTAACATAGTATCCTTAACAAACCTGAATAGTGGAAACATCAACACCTCATCGTCTCATGCATGCATGTCGATGGTGATGTGTAGAATAGGGAAGCATACATCAAACACCATTTCTGTTGTTGCCACCCCCCATACTTGGGGATGAAGCAACTTCCCAATCATGTTCTTTGCTGCTTTCTGATACAAATCATCTGTTGCTCTAACAGCAACATGGACCTAAACGATGACTCATTTGGAGGTCGGGGTAGAGATGACTACGCCTCACAAGGATATCCGAATACGGTTCACAATATTACTTCATGGATTAGTACACTCCATGTCAACCTCATGCAGATTGTACGCAATTATCTGCCTTCAATGGTCTTGACTTTGGCTTCCAAGACGGACCTAGACAAGGTGGTAGTGATGAACAACATAAATACATTTCACATACGGACAAAAATGTTAAGGGTTTGCTACACATCATCAAGGATAGCAATAAAGGGTTCTACATTGAGGGCATGTTCAACATGCAAGGTTGAGATCGAATTACCATTCGCTTCAACGGCCTCTTTGGCATGAACCTATCACAAGACTAAATCCAGAATAAGTGGAAGACATTGAAGACCTAATACATTACATTCTGGCAGTTGCTTGGTAAGAGTGGTTCGGGTTGGGACCACGAAAACTAAGTACCTGTCCCACCATATCCAGCAACTTGGGATGAGGTTAGCACATACCTTCCTGATCTAATTTCAAATTTTAATGGGGTCTTCCATCATAATAGACTTTGAAACACGTTTCTCATTTCAATTGGAGTACAAAAAGTTTCATAACAACCCTTTCATTTTCTACGAGGAGATGCATAGTATTCAAGGCGACAATACGGCTGTCAATGATCGTGTTGTTGCAATCAACCAAGACACTATGACTGCCCCCCTGAGACCCCACACTCCAAGTTACCCTTCCAGGGGAGAGAGAGCATCTGGTGCTGACCCTTCGAATGGAAATCATAAGAGGAAGTTCTCAAACAAGTAGATGACAATAGTGATGAGGATATTCCTTGCACACCTCCGTTACATGGGCATAAAGTAAGGAACTCACAATGCACCGGATCTTCGAAGAGGAGTAAGAGCGAGGGGAGTAGTGTGGATAACATCCAACTAGGACAATTGGTCTTGTAGGCCACAAATGAGCTAGTTCAGCAAAACCATTCCCGACCTTTCAATCCTTTAAGATGAATTGGCAACACCATTGCAACCTCTCAGAGTGCTAGGTTGAACCTCAATTCAGTAAAATTTGCCAAAATGGTTGCAGTGTTCGAAAACCCGTCGAAGAGGTATACCTTCCTAGAGATGGTGAAGGTCCCATATTACATGTTGGACCAATGGATGCAAAACCAGCTTGGCGATCGAAAGGATTAGACTAAGGATGGACTCTACGTTCTAGTGCCGAAATGGTCGTCGAACTTCATATTATGCTTCACATCTACGCAACATCGTCCACACATCATTCTCATTTTCCATTTCCTTTGTCGCATTATGGTCTATAATATTTGGAACATATGATATCATGTAGTAGTATTTGCATTCTACTTTTTATCAGCATTCAAGATGCCGACAGCATACCAGCGATACAGGGGGTTTTAGGTGAAGTGCCATATCGACACGCAAAAGGTGTTAATATGTAGGTGTGTAAATGATATATCTACCATATCGATGCCTATGTTGACCGTATCAACTATGCTCCTGCATTTGCTAGCAACGACCTCCTGATGCTAGCAGTGGCCTCGCTGGAAATGTCATTTAAAAGTCAAAGGTCGATTTGCCGATTTGATTGTTTTGAAGGAGGTTCTATAAAGGGCCAACATTCATAGAAAGATTAGGTGCAAATGTTGAAAATACATGTTAATATTTTTTTTCAGGCATAGAAGCTGGAGTCTTACGAGCAATTCTTTTGGATTGGATAAATCATGAATGTAGACCTTTTTTAGACTATGTTGGTGAAAAGAAACATGTCACTGGACATTGCAACATACACAATATGATATGTTTATGCCTACTTTTTTTTTGACAAAGTATGCCTATAGTGCTTTTGTTGTTTAAAAATTAACAAAAATGCTTCAATTTTTAAAGAATCCACCATATGTTGATAATGTCAATGTGTGCATTCTTAGGATGCGAGAAGAAATGCTCTACCTATTGTACTCCATTTTTCTCATTTCAATTAATCTATAGATGAGCAATTTCCGATCATCCTTTTTCCCTTCTTAAAAAAAGCCTATGATACACAAGTTAATATAAGAATTTCTTTAGTTAACAAGTTGAAGCAGAAAGTATGCAATCAAAATGAATGGCTTTAAAGGCCCACTTTCACATGTATGCCCTTCTTGCATAACTTTCTAAGGTTTTAAGTAATTTGTGATTTTCTTACAATTTTAATCATTTTAGTGAATTTATCAACATGAGCCAGTAGACCCTCAGCGTGCCTTCGATTTAGGAAATTTTCAAGGCATCGATAGCCTCAATAACCCAACATTGATACGCAAGCATTTCCACGACATGTCTTCAACGTACCTCTGATATGCGTACTTGGAAATTTATAGACACATCGATCATAGCTGTCGAGGCAAGCGCCTTAGGCGACGAGGCATTGAGGGGACACAGTGGCTCTTCTCGCCTCAAAGGACCCCCATGTGGTGGTCTTTATCTATGCGACACGCCTCTTCAACACAAGCGATGCCTCATCGCCCATCACTTGAAACCTATCGCTCAAAGCAACGATGGTCTTTACTCTTTTTTTTTAAATCGCGACTTTCCAAGTTCCAACTCGACCTTTAAGTTCTCATGATAACACTCAGCCTCATGTATATATATGTGACCTGCCTTCCCTCCTACTACCAACCTCCATCACCATTGCCTTGGAGCTTCCTCAACCATCATCGTTCTCCATCAACTCATGCAACTTGCCATCTTCGCGCCAGCAGCCTCAACCTCCATCGTCGTCTTCACGTCGCCTCATGTCCATCAATTGTTTTCTTTTTTTTATTGGTCGACCTCCAGTACCTAGCAATGTTTTCATTCCTAATAGTTTTTGTGAATCCCTTAGACATCAGCCAACTTGTGAGTCTTGTGCTTAATGCCTATTAGATTTTAATATCAATGTTAGATATATCGATTTGTTATTTTTTGTTACTTAGTATAGATAACTTAGTATCTACGCGTCAAAGTATTACTTCATTTGTGTTGTTATACTTAGATAATAGATATTAATAATAATACATTGTTAGTTACACCTAGATAATAATAACTCGATGAGTTAATAATAATATTCTTACCAGATATAAATTAAGGTATTGTTAGTAATAGTATAAAATAAGACATTATTAATATAAATAATATAAAGAAGAATTATAAGTGAATGTTATAATAATAATATAAAACAAGTTACCATTTATATTATGCAATAACAATAACCAATGCTGTCAATGCGAAAGGCAACACTAAGGTAACAAAGCCCATAATAGCCCGAGGCGAGAGGCGACAAAAAGGCGACAACTCGAGTGAATTGACGCGACAAATTTTTTTCAATTTTTTTTAGATATATATACCTTAGAAACTCATAATAATAGTACCAACTTGATAAAAGCATTTATAATAATAATATTTTTAGAGTTTAAGCAAAAGTAAAGTATAGGAACTGCATTGAAAAAAATCTTTTTATATAGTTTCAAACTTTCAAATGATAAAGGAAGAAAATTGTCCACCAATCAAGGTAGAAAAAACACAAAATAATGCATATAATACATCACTCATCAAAGTTAACTTCAAGATTCAATTCATCATTGTCATCGTCGTTGTCACCACCAACTTCTTCAATCTCCTCTTCTTCCTCATTGTCACTATCCTCATATGCTTCCCCTTCTTCAATGATTAGAGCTTTCCCTTTTCCCTTAGCCTATTTAGGAGCATTTTGCTTTTTAGTAGCACAAGCATGAGTACGTCGTGAAGTACCTTGTTTGTTAATACCTGATGCAAGCTCAACCATACCCCAAGTGAGGACATCATCATCAAACACAAGGGCATCCCCTGCATTTTCCTCATCTTCCTCATTTTCCCTAACAGCCACTCATTTGAATCATCAATCTCCTAGAGGCAAATGAAATCAAGATAATCCCTATCTTCATATCTATCTCTCAAAGCTTCGTTGTACTTAACAAATACGAAATCATTCAAGTTTTGCTCAATGTTGTCAAGGCTATCACCTCAGGCTACCGAGTCAAGCGAGAAAGCCAAAGGTCGCCTTGGAGCTATTCTAGGCTAAGGACTTCATCCGGGCTATCATACAGTCGCCTTCTTTGTCACTTAGGTTGCCTTGCACCTCATCGCCTTACTCCCAATTCACTTTAGATAAGACCATAAGACTTTTATTTAGTCTTAAGTTACATATATTATAGATATGTTTATCTTATATGTTGTATATATAGAAAACATACATACATACATATATGCTATTGACACCTTTTACATGCTAATTTTGCCTTCTCTTCCTAACTTAAACTATTGTTTGCAAGTTAAGACATATGTATAAGTTATACATATGCGTTATTATATGTCTACAATGATATAATTATGATAATTGCAGTTTAATGATGTGTGTATGTATACATTTTGTTATTATCTACAACTCTCAAATGATATATAACAATATATGTATAAGTTATGGTACTAAGTTTGTATTGTATTGTAAATATAGCATATTATAATGCATGTCATTGTCTTGAATACGACTCAGAGACAACCTTTTAGGCTAGCATTTGGGGCTATTAGTGGATTGCCTCTACCTTAACGAATGCCTTTACTTTATTGTGGTGCATTTGGCTCGAACATAATGGAGTGATTTTCCATAGGAAGTCTCAATAGAGGGAGTGCTTTATCATTATAATACCTTTAAATTTTTGGTGCAATTACCTCCTTTTACTAATGCAATGGAGGGTTAGCATCCATTGTTAACGCTTCTTTTCTTCTTTAAAAAAAATACATGTCACTATCTTGTTTTGGCAGATACATATGATATATATTTTGATTATTTATTTTGTCCTGTAATTATAAATGTAATATGTATGTTTACACATTGTATGATAATATAAACATGTATGTTATTATTACTTAAATATAATATGACCATTTTTTTTCCATTCTCTTAAATAGTATTATCATTTGATTCTCATGAAAGTCAATGTTCCCATATGAGTTTATTCGGTATATTCAATATTTAAGAAATAAAAAGATTTATTGCCTCAATTTAATCAGGTAAATGCCTTTTTGTCGCCTCTCGCCTCGTGTGATTAAGGGCTTGTCACCTTACAGTTTCCTAACACCTTGACAGCTTTAGTTTTGTTGTGCCTTTATAAATTACCAAAGTATTAATATTAAATTACATAATAAGACTAATGAAATGTATATTATTATTTAATTTATAACTTACATTTTCAAATATACTTCAATTCCTTTCACATCCTTAGGCACTACAAGCAAGACCTCGCACCTTCAATGCCAACTTTACCAAATTTGATGTAGAACCACCAAAGAGATTCCACCACTCCACTATAAAAAAATAACAAGTTATATTTAATAAGACCTAGGATTTATAATAATACAAAAAAAATTATACCACTTTAGTACCTAGAACAATAGTCTTCCTATCTAAATGCCACAAGCATTCCAAAAAGTCCTTGTACATTTAAATAGAAAATTCACGTGTTATTTTGTCCTGTACATTCTCATCAAGATCAAACCTTGCTAAGACATTGTAGAATCCATTCATAACCTCTTAATCAAGATCTAGATTTGGATTTTCAAAAGAGAATTTAGGATTTAGGAAATATCCTGCTGCATGCAGAGGCCTATGAAGTTGCCAGTTCCACCTCATATCAATAATTTCACAAATAGGTCCATACCTCTCGAAATTATTGTTAAAAGCCTTGATGATAACTTGGCTATCCATTACTTCGTATATATATTCCATTGCATGCCTCTTTTCTGAGTCAGCAATATATAGCACTCTAAGAAGAGATGACGTCGCCTTAAGAATGTAGATGATCTTGTTCCAAAAGGAAGGCATCGTAACAATTGCTACTATCTTCTTTCCCTTATCTTCTTTTGCACTCTTAGAAGTGATCCATTTATCCAAAGTGAACATCTTCCTTAAATTTGCCTTTTGCCTATAAATACTCTGCAAAGGAAAGATGTAGCGAATCTAGTCTCTGCAGGCCTCAACTCTCTACTTATGAACTGTCTCATTAAATTTAAGACTGAAGGATGCATGTATATGTGCTACTCAATTGCATTGCATTCTTCAGGGTCTTCTTTACATCTTTTAACTTGCCAAAGTTTTCTAACATTAGGTCGATGCAGTGTGCAACATAAGGAGTCCAATAAACATGTGGATGCTTAGCCTCCAATAATTTGCCTATGGAAAAGGGAACATCAATTTATAATTTAAATAATTAATTTACATTAGTAAAGAAAATGTATATGTTAAAAATTAAAATAAGTAGAGATTTATTACCAACAAGAACATAGTTTGATGCAATGTCACTGACGACTTAAATTACATATTCTTCTCTAACACAAGCAATCATAACAATTATAAGCTCGAAAAATTCTCCCCAGTTTTTATATAAAATGAGGTATCAACGAACTCCAAGAAAACAGTCCCCATGGGAGAATTAACTAAAAAATTTATAAGTGTTCTACTCTTTCTATCTGTCCAACCATCTGTCATCAGTGTGCATCCATATTTCTTCCAAACCCCATGATGTTTTGTGATAAAATCTTTAGTCTCATTCACATTATGTCTCAGTAGAGGAGCCCTTACTTCATGGTAAGGAGGCTTCAATCCAAGGCCAAAATGACCAATGGCCTTCTTTACCGGCATTAAATGAAATATTGTTATGGTACATCCATTTCGTGATGATACGAACAACTGCTTCTCTTCTTTCTTAAACACCTCAAAAATTATACTTTGTTTTATCAATAATCTCATTTTTCGTTTACAAACCACCTTCTCAGGGTCAAGCTTAGTAAATTTATCAATGAATCCATGAAACTTCATCATAGGAAGTCCAATTCCACTCCCACTATCACCTATCATGAGCAAGCCTTCTTAGCAAGTGATTGTGTAGGATTCTCTCCTTTTCTTCTAGTTGAGAATGTTCATTGGTCCTCAAGATACATTCAATTCTTCTACCTCTTATTCTTATTCTCCATCATCATTATCATCATATAGGGCTCATCATAAACAAAATCACTTATGAACCTTTCCTTCTTTTCTCAGACTATCGATACCCTCTCAACTCTTCTCTAACATGTTGTGGAGCTTTTGGACATATTACTATATTCTTATCACCACCAGTAATATGTCCAATAGCCCTGTGAATCCTGCCCTTGACAATCCTACCACAAAAATTACACTTAGTGTCATTGGTCTTTTTAGGATCCCCAATGTCACAAATTTCCAACATGGATGCTTTCTCCTTGATTCAGCCATCTGTGAATCAAAACACATGCAGACAATAATATAAACATAAGAAATCAACATAAGTAAAGAACAAAAAAAAAAATTGTGAACAAGTAATGTTCACGAATGTAGGTTACTTGCTACTTACACAATTTACAATTATACACATTATAATATGATATAATATTATAATAAGTTATAGGCTTATAAATTATAATCTATAAGTTGTAATTTATACATTATACAAATGTAGGTATAACTTACGAATGTAGGCATAGCACAATCCTAGCAAATAGAGCTATACCTACATTCATATAACTTATAAATACAAATATAGGTATAGCTCCATGCATAGTAAGTGTATGTGTTATCCAATACTCAAATGTAGATAACATAGAGCTTAAAACATATTAATAAGTTAAAGCCACACGAATGTAGGTATAGTAAGTTAATAACTTGCACACTTAATTACGGACCGTTATACCTATTGGCTTTTATAAGTTATTAGTGTTATACCAATAAGACTATTATAAATTATAACTATCATAGCTGTCAAGGCAATCGCCTGAGGCGATCGGGCGTCCATGTAAAGCGCAATCGGGCAAAGTCACCTCTGAGTAGTTCCAGGCGATGGTCTTCAATCAAGTGACCTACCTCGTCACCTCATAAGCACCCTTCACCCTCATCAGCTTAGCCAAATGAATATTACGAATCGGCTCGATTAAAGAAGCTGGTCATCACCATTGCCCATCGCCACTCCGATCTCTTCGATTTCTCGTTGTCCACCACCTCTTCTCATCTACTTTACGTGGTTCTGTAGCTTCTACACCACCACTACTCAATCATTGGTAAGGTCAGGTCTCTGCCATTTCCTTCCTCATCGCCTAGTGCTTGCAACTCTTCCCCAAAATCCCACGAACTCCATCACCTTCGTAATTCTTCCCCGAAAACCCCATGAACAAAGTCCATCATTGGTTCCTTTTTTTTTTGGAGTCTCAACTTAGACTGTCAAATTATTTTATTACGTTACTGTTACGTATTAACTATTTAGGTCTTGTTGGACAGATTAATGTATATAGATAATGTTTATAAAGTTGTGTATATAATGTAAATCATATAATAAATAATAAAATCATATGACAAATAATGTTATGTACAATACAATATATGTATATAATATTATATAATTAATAGATATTATCTACAGTATATATATAATTTATATATAAAGTATATTTTATATAAACCAGAATATAAATAATATTAATTCTAAAATTACATACAATATATGTATATAAATTATTGCATATTATATATAGTATATATGCAGATTACAGAATATGCATATTAGTATATACTATATATGTGTTATTACTTAATATAAATAAGCTAGTATTATATGTTACTAACATTATATGATAAGTTTATGTGTTACTGTTTTATACAATATATGTTACTACTATTTGTGTAACCTATGTTATATATGTAACAGTAAATTTATACCATTGTAATAGGTAATATAAATAATACAAATATTATAAATAAGTTACTGTCATAATTTAAATATGTATAAATAAGATATTGTTATTATAAATTACTGTTATTATACCTCTATGTTACTATGATATAACATAACAAGTATTAAAGTCTAAAATATTGCTATTAACAATGTTTTATAAACTTAGTGTTGTTATTATGAATTACTAGAGCATATATATGTAAAAAAACAACAAAAAAGAGTAGTCACCTCAATTCACTTAGGCTGTCGCCTTTTTGTCGCCTCTTGCCTCAGGCAATTATGAGCCTTGTCGCCTTAGTGTTGCCTTTCATATTGACAACATTGGTTGTACATTTTATTGTCATTGTGACGAATGCATTTAAATAAAATATTAGAGTTATCATGGTGAAAGTTAATGAAATGTACAACTATGTCTGAATATTCGCATACACTTTGATGCGAATGAAAGGTCACGATAGTATTCTCACACGACGGAGAGAAACTTAACATATGAATCCTAGAAGTAACTTTATTCCTATTTTTTGCAAAAAAAATGTCCGGAATAATGTGACCAACCGACCATTAAGCACTTCTATGAGGTTTTCTTATTGTAGATGAAACATAAATTACAACCTTCAAGTATTCACAAATTTCCCAAAAAAGGAGAGGGTAGGGGGTGGTGTAACGGAAAAATCATAACGCATGACAACATACTTTCAAATGTCGATAGCATAAATAATTCTATAGGATGGGTTCATTCGTTGTTTTGCTAGGAGAAAATAAGGATGGTGATATGACCAATTAAGTTTGAACAACTACTAGCACATACTCCTATTCTACATAAATGCACAAAAGACACGACTTGGGTATATTCACAAATTTAGCAAAAAGGGGGAGGGGATGGTGTAACGAAAAAAATTGTAAATCACAACATATTTTAAATTCTAATCAATGTAAATAATTCTATGCAGTTGGTTCATTCATTATTTTGTAAGGAGAAAATAAAGATGGTGATATGATCAATTAAGTTCAAATAATTATTAACACATACTCACACTCTACATAAATACAAAAAAAAACAAATTTGGGTGTATTCACAAATTTACCAAAAAAGAGGATGGTGTGATGAAAAAATCATAAAGTACTAATAAATATTTTTAATTGTGCATAGCATTAATAATTCTATGAGGTGGATTAATTTGTTATTTTGCTACGAGAAAATAAAAATGGTCATATGACTAACTGAATTTAAACAATTACGAGCACATTACTCTCATTTTACATAAACATGAAAAATAAAACATATTTCGGTGTATTCTCAAATTTACCAAAAAAAGTGGGGTTTGTGTGATGAAAAAATCATAAAGCACTATACAACATATTTTTAATTGTGGATGACGTAAATAATTCTATGTGATAGGTTCATTCGTTATCATGTCAGGAGAAAGTAACGGCAGTGCTATGATCAACTGAGTTCGAAAAATTACTAACAAAATACACCTATTCTACACAAACATAAAAAACAAAACATGCTTAGGTGTATTCGCAAATTTACCAAAAAAGGATGTGATATGACAAAAAAATCATAAATAGCTAGTACAACATATTTGCAACTATGTATAATATAAATAATTCTACAGGGTGTACTCATTTGTTATTTTGACAACAAAAAATCAGGATAGTGATATAACCAACTAAATCCAAACAACCACTAGCATATACTTTTGTTCTACATAAACAAACAAAAAAAAATGAAACATACTCAAGGGGATAATATGATTACTTGAGACGTAGCATGAAATATGTGTGAAATATTAAAAATTTAATTCCATATAATAAAATTTATAACTTCATATTCACACACACTACATATAATTACATGAAACTCTACTTCCTTATATTAAACAAATACCAACAATCACCTCTACACAAACTCCCACACAATAATTCCAATCATTCCCATCAAATAGCATAAAACTCAACTCCCATTTAAGTTATTAAATAAATACCCCACTAACATCACATCACAACACTAACTATTTTATCTCACCACTTATTCCAACACCTAAACAAACACCCCTCTCTACTTATCCCTATAGTACTTTATCCTGATATAACCTCATCCCTCTGCCAAATGTAGCCTTAAGGTTGTAGCCAAGAGAGAACTTGTGCAAATAGCCCATGCATGGTAGAACAACATGTCTCCCTAACTCAATGGAATTTAGGCTACAATAAGTAGTTATCTTATTATTTTCTAACGACAGAGGGCAGATGGCCAAGAAGCACATTGTGCATGATTGCTTTTTTTTGTTTGAGATGTCATAAAAGATTGTTTAAGCTTTACCTCAAATAAAAGACCCCCTCCATGAAAAAGTAGGGTTAATCCTTAGGAGCCTTTGTTTTCAATTTTTCATGGAATTCAAGAAATGGCAATCCGTCAAATTAACTTATGTTTGGAAGGAGAAGTACGTGACCACCATCACCAACCACCCCCAAAGAAAAAGAGGAAGAAGGAAAACAAAAAATAAAAATAATAACAACCATGTTTCTCAGTTCATACAAATTGCATATCCTTCACTTTAAGCATCATAAAAAGCTGTTGTCTCTTTAATCTTATCAGTGATTTTTTTTATACAAAAAATGCAAAAGGTACAAGAGAAACAAATCATTAGTGCAAGTCAGCGTACAATTTCACGACCAAATTGGAACCAAGTTTGAGAAAGAAATATATGGAATAGTCAACACTGACATCATCAGGAAAGCTTCAATCAAACAGACAGATTTCATTCTTCAAAACACCTTGCAGATAAATGCACTAATTTTTTAATTTCGCAAACCCTCAATCGCAAAGCAAAACATAATGACTTCAGATTAACCAGAATTTTTATCATAACAAATTAATTTTAAAAAATTAGCCTTAACCAAGCAAGGAAAATCAAAGACTAATGCCTTCCAGGAAGCAGATTTCAACCTAGGAAAATGTATTACTCCTTAAAAGATTAAAAGCTGTGAAAAAATAGTTTAAGGGTGTAGCTTACTTGGCAGTCATTTTTGCAGATTCTGCATTAGTTGAAGGATTCGCAGATTGATGTTCTTTCTTAACAGGGGCAGGGACAGGAGCAGGGGTTGTGGGGCTTTCAGTGCCAGCAAATGGAACAAGTGCAAGAGCCTTTGCCTTTGAGGTTTTTGACTTTTCACGCGAACCATGTCCACTAGCACTAACACTCAAATTCCTCCATTTGTCCTGAACAAGGAGAAGAATGCCAAAAGATCAAAATCTAAATGATGAAAATCTAGCAAAATGTATAACCCATGTAATTATGACTATTTGCTAGCTCCAATCATGAAAGAATGCAGCAACTTTGATTAGAAGGGATCTAAAAGGACCTTGGGAATCAACAGCAATTCCTCTTCTTCTATAACATGACAATGGCATTATACATTATATTTCACATCATTCTTACGTCCATAATTATTGAATGCCTTAAGTATCTGCATTTCTACATGGCTCAAACTATTACTAGAAAAGACAGGCTTCACATAATTAAAACATCAAACTTTATCAAACACCAAAATGTCCTAACCAAATGATTTTCCAACCACCATAATCTTAGTAATTTTATTTCAAAATACTGTGAATTCATGTCTCCAACACTTTACATCACAGACATACATTAAGAGGCCCCAAACTGTGGCAAACCCAGGGGTTGACAGTACTCCCTGGTCTGGTGGAGACGAGGATGAAAGGAGGCATGAGAAACTTGATGTCAAACCCATAAAAGCAAGTAATTGATTTACCCTCCAGTTTACAGGAACCAGAGATAAAGGCAGGTATGCAAGGTTAAATTGATACATTGGGTCACGAAAGAAAGAATAACCAAGGTCCATCAATAATGAGGTGGGGTTGGAAAGAGTCAAGCATATGTCAACATTGATCTATCTTATCAATAATGATAATTTTTCTTTCGGTATAATGATGATTTTAAGGCAACATTGTACAAGGTATGCTGTTAATTAACAACATTCTAGCGTATGTTCACCTGGATGTTCTTCCTACTAGGAGGATGCATGAGAAAACTACCAAACTACTGAACTGAACCAAACCTTTTCGTCAAATAGATCATGCCATACTGTTTTCCACAAGCTATAAAGGGGACGGAACTGCAGGAATGACCCAGTGTGCAATAGCAGTTTCTGCACATGTATGAAGGGTTGGCACAGGCTTCCCTCTACTGGCAGCATCCCAAATAATTGTATGATTGTGTGCAATCAATTCATTAATGATGCCCCATTCACCTCAAGATGCATTTCCTTCTAATTCAACACCTGACACCCCCCCCCCCAATCCCAATATAACAAAACCCAAAAAAAAAAGAGGAAAAAAGGTATCAAAAAAACAATTGATATAAGGTTTTCCTTAGGTTCTACCATTTTTTTAAAAAGGATAATCACTCAAAATATGTGATTTTCCACTATATTAACATCAAATTAAATTTCAGAAAAGGTAACATTATGCCCTAACAAACAGGAACATAGAGCCTCCTAAAACTTGTTTTTACACTTGCCATCATTTTTTTTTTTTTTTTGAGAGGAAAAGTGCCATCATATTTTCCAAAAAATCTCTACTTCCTCGAAGGACTATATCATTACACTGCAATCAAACTGCCAACAAAACCACCAAAGGCATTAAAGATCAGAAAGGACACTATCACCAATACGCCAAAACAATCCTGCGAGAATCCATCTATGCATGCACTGGCCACCCACTCCCAGTCCTCTAGCAAAAGAGCAAGTAAAATACAGATATTGAAAGTCCTCTTGAGACCCTCTAGATACAGCACATAATGCCATTGCTTTGCTATTTGGTGACATTTACTTCATCTCACATCATTCACTGAGCTACTCAACAGAGACAACAAATCAATTAAGAGTGAAGTCATAGGAGGATAACTTCAACTAGATCAAAAAAGCTCGCTCAAGCTAGACAACTCAAAATGCATCGATCTCAATACCATTTCACCCTTTCCTGTTAGATTTCCCTTCCTGAAGTGAAATAACAAGACTATCTAGCAACAGAATCCAAAACCTAATTCACTGAATGACCCTTTGCAATGCTTCCATTCATCCATTCATCAGATAATTCCAGTTGAAATCACTGCCCCTTCTTCCACACACCAAGACTGGTAGCACTACAACAGTAACTGAGTCTTCTCCCATATCAAGTATGGTCAATTACGTGGATTTGTTACCACCATTCAGATCTATTCTGGATTATTCCAAGAATTGAATCCAAACAACCATTATCATGCCTGACCAACTTCTTTCAACACTTCTTCCTTCTCCCAAGAACCCGCCTTTTCTTTTGAAAGAAAAAATGATGGTTACCAATTTTCAGTAGCCATCCAGAGTAATATTAATAAACGAGGAACAGACTTATAGGATGTTTAACCACATCTCAGAACAGGAGGATGCTTCCCTTACAACATTCTCAACCCAAGCCCTTCCCCTCCGGAAAATAGAACCATTCCGCTGCAACCAGACCGACCGTAAAAAAGCAATAGCCCTCACGCAGCCCACCACATCCACATGCACCAAATAATGAAAAGACACCCACCAAGAGTGAAAAGAGGACATATCCGCCCCCCTTACATCACATCTTTCCCATACCTCCCTGAAAGAAAAGATGATGAAAATCCTCTACTGCTGCCCCACACAAAACTCAATCCAAGTTGCTCTCCCCGGCCCATCTCAAGCGGAAAACTTTTGTCACCAATGTCTCCCTTCTAAACAGCCACAAAAAAATCTTAACCTTCAACGGGATCGGCAAACTCCAAATTATAAAACAGTCCTCCCAAATTAAAGGTGCCGGAGCGACCTCCAAGGTTAACTTCTCGTAGGCCTTAACCACAGAAAAAACACCGCCTGAAATAAGTTAAGGCCAACATCCTATTATTCACATCTTTGACTAGTACATCAAGGGCCTTCTTTCTATATGTCTGAGCCACCTTAAATAAGTCTCTCTTATTTCCTTTATAGGTGTGACACTGACCCTTCTCTAGTAACTCAGTTGAAATAAAATCCTTGTACAGTCATACGGTCACCTTGCCATCTCTGCTACAAACATGCTTTATACGTTCCTAAAAATTCAGAGCCTAACATTTGAATCAACATAACATGCTATGCTTACTATTTCTGTACAGTAATTGTCTTAACTTTCAAAGAAATCTTCATGTAGCATAAAATACCTAAAGCTCCTCTCCACAATCAAAAAGCCTGCACTGATTCTGTGTAACATCCTATGACATCCTTGGCTCACATATCAACACCACTATCATCACCAGCATAGTCCCCATCCATTGTTGCCAAATGAATAACCATAGGATCACCATTCCAGACGAACCAAAATTATAGAAAAATATGCCACAAGATCATTTTTTTATTAAAAAAAGGATGATCACATAAGATTAGTGAACATCCTACTTCATTAATAAATTAAAAAGGCTACAACAATTACTAGATCAAAAGCAATTTAGTACTTCCCCAAAGCTCCTTGAGAAAGGAGACATGCATACATGTTCACTGTTCTAAAAATCGGCCAACCGAGCCAATAACTCGACCAGGTAGTCTTAGTTGGCCCCCCCACTGACCCAAGTACCCATACTTGGGCCAATTGTCAATGGGCCTTACTATTCAACCAAGTAGTCACCCTACTCGGCCAATTATAAGGCTGATTTCTACATGTGGGTCCACTACCAGGTCCCAACCCAACTCGAGTACAAGTTATAATGATTAGAAACTTTGAGCTTATGTTATTTGGTTTCCTTTGATCTTATGGTTTGTATCTTATTTTCATTACCTTGAACTTTAAAATGATCGATCTCTATGTAATGATATATTTTATATCATTAAAACTACATACCGTATACTCCATAATCAATGACCAAGTCAACTGAATACCAACTATTGATTTTTGCAACATTGTAACAAACATTCTTCATAAAATGCCCCTCTCCTTGGAAGATTGATGCATGATGTTGTAGCCATATCCCTCCACAAAATGGCAAACGAAGCTACACGTTCATGCCAAGATCTGAAGGTTCCAATCTGAAAAGATTGCCAGAAGTTATCCCAATTAGCATGTTCAAGCCACTGGATGTTGCACTCTGCCCAAACTTGCTTGGAGAAAGGGCAAGAAATAGATGGTTACAATCCTCCTTTGCCTCACCACAAACGATGCAGGTAGTATCCAAATTTGGTGCGATCTTCAATCTATAAATCTTCATCACATTCGTCATCCTAAGTAACCAAGCAAAAATCTTTACCTTTAGAAGCTCTTTCCATACCATACGACAATCTTTGTTAAGAATTCAATCAACATTCCTTGATAGAAATAACCTCTATACACAAACTTCACCGAGAAGGATACATGTCATAGGTTTAAAATCTGTTAAGATCTCTTGCAACCGTGGTTTTAAAAATTGCTTCTCGAGTACCTTTAGAAGATCTTTCCATACCGGACGTCATTCTTTGTTAAGAATTCAATCAACATTCCTCGATAGAAATAACCTTCTATACACAAACTTCACCAAGAAGGATACATCCTCCCACCACCGAGCAATAGAAATACTTTTCATAGGTTTAAACTCCGCTAAGATCTCATGCAACCATGGTTTTAAAAATTGCTTCTCGAGGTGAGGCGAAAGAAAACTAACCCACGACTATAGCCTTGGGGTTGAAATGTAAGGCATGCACCTCGATTTGTCGGGGCGTAGTCGAGGCGATGAGGCGGTGAACCAGAACCAAGGCTATAGCCTCGGTCAAAAGGCCACATTTGAGGGTCATGCCAGTTGCATATAACCTAATAAAGGAAATAAAACCCTTCTCTAAAATCCTAAACCTATCACTCAACTCCAAACAATTGTGTTGAACTCTCAAAGCCCTAAAAAACCCATCACTCTTGGCTACTGCAAGTTCTCCATTTTCGAACTCCTCCATTACCATTGCCGGTGGCTGCTACGACACCACCAGTCACCAGTCACCTCCCTTGTGCACAGCCCCTTACCAATTTATTCCCTCTCCATTGCCCACTGCTGCCTTCTTCCCCTTTCAAGTCTCGACCCTACTTGTTGCTATTGTTGGTAGGAGTCGCAACCTCTCTTGAGTTACATATTACACTTTTTTCTTGTTACTTATACCTTCATTTTATTGTTTAGTTATGTTAAGATATGTTTGAATGTTTTCTGTGGTTAGTTTACATGTTATTGGATCACTTAATTGATTTTTTTCTAAAAAAGCTATGTGGTCATTGTTTATTTATATCTGGTTGTTACATGCCTTTTATTATTATTTTCGTTTTTTAGCACTATCATGTGATTAGTGTTTTGATTTTTTTGAAGAATTTATATATTATGTGTTACTTATGTGTAATATTAGTTTATATGTGAATATTGTGTGTATTGTGTGGTAATGATATTTAGGAATGGATACTTAAACGTTGTAATTCAGCAAAAATAGCATTAATGTGTTTTTAAAATATTTTTTTATTATTAGCACTTAAAAATATATATTTATATCATTTCTTCTTATTTTCCATCCAAAAATTGAGACTTTCGCCTTGATGAAGCTAAATCGCATCAGTACCGCCTCATCTTTTTTAAAACCTTGCTTGCAACTGCATGAACTCTTCTAACCCTTGATTGGAAAGGGCAACCCTAAACAGGAGAGACCACGAATGTTCATCCTAATAAAAGACCAAAATAGCAAGCATAAGATCAAGGATAAGCATCCATGAGAGAGCCAAAATTAGTCCAATCATCCAACCAAAAAGAAAGTCCATCCCATCACCCAAGTCCGCGTAAAAGTACGAAATAAAAGATGTCATCCCATGTAAAAGAGATCTCCAGAAGGCAGAGTCCCCTCTGCTTGGCAACATCCTGCCAAACCAGCTTAACTTTATCTCATAATAGGCCATGAAAACATCCAAAAAGAGGGATGTGCCCCTTCGCATGATTTAGACAATCCATTTAGAGAGGAGTGCTTGATTCATCACCCCTAAATCTAGCACCCCTAGCCTCCTTCCATGACAAGTTTGCAAACTTCATCCCAAGAAACCAAGGAAATCCCCTTGCCATCATTGCCCCCTTCCAAAAAAAACCTTGTCCTCACAGCATCTATCTTCTTAAATACCTTCATCAGTGTCGTTGTTTGGATCGAAATGAATGGTTTATTCAGAGAGACCTTGGGCCTCTTTATATAGAGAGCCCATAGAAAGAGAATTACAAATATATCATTTCACTACATAAAATAATAAAAAGACCCATCATACATAAGTCAATTCTCCCCCTCAAGTTGAAGCATAAGAATCAAACATGCTCAACTTGGAACAAATATAATGTAATCTCTTCTTGGGCCTCTTTATATAGAGAGCCCATAGAAAGAGAATTACAAATATATCATTTCACTACATAAAATAATAAAAAGACCCATCATACATAAGTCAATTCTCCCCCTCAAGTTGAAGCATAAGAATCAAACATGCTCAACTTGGAACAAATATAATGTAATCTCTTCTTAGGAAGTATTTTAGTGAAGATATCTACCAATTAGTCTTCAGTATATGTGTGGGGTGTAGAAATCTTCTTAACTAGAATGGCCTCTCTGATGAAGTAACAATCCACTTCAATATGCTTAGTCCTCTCATGGAAAACAAGATTATTTGCAATAAAGGTGGCTGCCTTGTTGTCACAGTGCATCAGAATACAGGCACTCCAAAGTCTCCTAGAATAGAACGAACCCAGGGTAACTCACAAGTAATCTGAGACATGGCCCTGTATTCAGATTCAGCACTAGATCTAGATACCACTGCATGTTTCTTGCTCCTCCATGTAACCAGATTGCCTCCAACAAAAGTGTAATATCATGTAGTAGATTTGTAGTAGATTTCCAATCCTCATGAGCACCTGCATAGTCTGCATCAGAGTATCCACAAATATCCAAGTGCCCATTATCTTTGAAAAGATCTTTCCTAGGTGGACTTTTCAAATACCTAAGAATCTGGCGAATACCATCCTAGTGGACTTCTCTTGGCGACTGCATAAACAGGCTCAATCTTCCAACAGCAAAAGCAATGTCAGGATGAGTAACAGTCAGATACAATAGCTTACCAATCACTGCACGGTAGCTAGTGACATCTTGCAGTAGAGGACTGTCATCATCTGCAATAGGCAAGGACACATCCATGGGCACGTATGTTGATTTGCACCCCAAAATACCCACATCTCTCAATATATCAAGAACGTACTTGTACTAGGATAGCACAAGTCATCTTTCAGTGTGTTGCACCTCAATATCTAGGAAATAGTTGATGGGGCCTAAATCGTTGGTAACAAACTGTGACTCTAATATCTTATTTGTTTCCTTTATGCCTTGCCTATCAATCAAAAGCATGTCATCCACATACACTACAAATATGACTGAGCCTGTCTTTTTATGCAATGTAAATATAGAATAATCAGCAGAAGATCTTGTGAAGCCATAATCCTAGACCACCCTGCTGAACCTATCAAACTAATCTTCAGAACTTTGTTTTAGTCCATAGATAGCTTTCTTCAATCTACACACCTTCTGACACTCCTCCTGAGTAGGGTAGCCGGGTGGTTGCTCCATGTAGACTTCCTCCTTCAAATCACCATACAGAAAAGTATTTTTGATATCAAGCTGATGAATGGTCTAATGTCTGTTGACAACAAGAGAGCAGTATCCGAACAAAATTAAGACGAGCTACCGAGGAAAAAGTCTCAAAATAGTCAACCCCGAACGTCTGAATATATCCTTTAGCCACCAAGTGTGCCTTGTACCAATCCACAGTGCCATCAAGACGGCATTTGAGGGTGAACATTCATCTACACCCCACAACAGTAGCACCTGGGGGTAGATCAACAACGTCCCACGTGCCACGGGACTGTAAAGCTACCATCTCCTCCATCATTGCTAAGGTCCAAGATGGATCTTGAAAGGCCTCATGATGATCTTGTAGATTCTAACAGAGGGGGTGAGATTTGTGTTATAAACAAAATAATGCGGAATAAACAATCTCATAAAAAAAGCAATCACACAAGTACACAAGTATTTTTAGATGGAAACCCAAACACGGGTAAAAACCATCACCTAAACCTCTTGACTTAGAATTTTTCGATCAACCTAGTCGATCAAATCCACTATCCGAACTACTTAACACGATGGTAATTCAACCTCTTACAATCAACAGTACTTATACGAGAGTAGCGTACCTCAAGCCCCTCCTCTTCACGAGGAGTATTTTGTCTCGCGAGGGAGATGGAAATTCACAAAGCGAATACCCAAACAAAGACAATAACAACAATCATATAGAGCCAAAAGGTAAGTATTTAAATCTAGCTACTATAGGCAATAGAAACTTCCCTTTGATGGAAGTGCGTTGGCTAGCAACGTGGGGTGCGTGAACCACACGATGGCACTACGACGATCTTGTATTTGTAGGCGGAGAGCAGGTGCACTGCAAGGATGATGCTCTTGAGAGTGTGGACAAGGGTTTGGGGAGCAACAGCACTTCTAAGTGATTCCTTTCTTCTTTTGAACATAATATGAGTGAAAGTAGTGTTTCTTGGTATTTATAGCAAAGGAAGATTTCCCCTCTATTTATAGAGGTCCTAAGAAGGGTTTAGAAGGCCTTGGATGGCTTCTATAGCCGTTGGGAAGAAATCCAAGGCAAAACAAGCCGAAATCAGGGTCATTAATGATTCTGATAGGATTATCAGACGTATGAATCTATTATCAGACATCTAGGTCAACGTCTAATCTAGGAATCGATCGTCTAATCTAGAAGGGTAAAAGATCTGGATTAAGTTGGATCAAGACGGACATCTAATATTCAATTATAAGACATCTGGAAGAATAATCAGATGTCTAATCCTCAGATGATTTCCTTCTTATTTTCATCAGATCGAAACAGGTTTCTAGTGGTAAGTTGCACAAACAACAAATTGGACATCTGGCAGAAGGTCTGGATATCTGGAAACATAAATCACTGCGGGAATGGATTTCCCGAGGTTCAAACGACTATAATCATCTAACAATAATGATTTGGGTCAGATCTTAGCTAACATCTATTTATTAGACGTCTAGGATACTCTATAGACGTCTGAAAGTATATGTAAATCAGATTAAGAGATAAACTAACAGTCCTCTAGTTGGACGTCTGACAAGGTTAACTAACGTCTGGACTGAGGGCTGGACGTCTGAAACTGGCAGACAGAGAGTGGGTTTCCAGCCTAAGTGTTTTAAACGTCTGATCAAACAGTCAGACGCCTTAAAGTCTAAGATCAAACGTCTGATGTCCATATTGGACGTCTAATCAGGTTGTCTAAAGTCTACTTTAGTTTTTTAAGTTCTCTATGAGAAGTCTAAGTATCCTAAGGCTGTACATGTGTTCCTAGAACTACTTGGTGTTACTTTGGGGCTCTTTAACAAATGATCTAAGTAAATAAAAAGCAAACGACAAAAAGATACAAATACAAAGAACAAAAATAGAAAGAACTTCTAACCTATTCTTCGTCTTCTTGTCTTCAAGCTCTCGCTCCACGTGAAACTCCTCCATCAAGCTCCTCCAATCTGCCATGGATGCGAGCTTGAGCTCCTTCACACTTGTATCCATTTGCAATTATCCTGAAATCATACACTCAAATGCAAATGTTAAATAACAAATGTTTTGTTATCATCAAAATTAATGATCGTGGTGCCTTGCACCAACAGATCTCACAATACCTTCACACTATCAATGGCCAGGGAAAACTGACGTCCAACTATAGACAGGTTGTCATGGAACATAAACTGAGACAGAGTATTTAGCACAAGAACGTGGAACCTTCCTTTGTGCAATAGGAAGGTCCAGAGTAGTGTCCTCAGTGGTAAGAATTACCTGGTCCTCAAACAAATCATCAGCAGTTGATAGGGACTAAGCAGAAACATTAGACAATGGCTCATCCACCTGAGAAATATCCTGGGCCCTACGTTGGAAATGCTTAGGAAAAGTATTTGTATCAGGAATCTCAAGACGATACAGCAAAGGACCTAGATCAGGCTAAGCAGCCCTAGGTATAGGTGGCTCGGTGGGCTATAGTGACTCAGTGGGCATAGGAAGGGGAACCTCATGCGATGGCTCAGTAGGTTCCTCCCCCTGTTTTTGGTAATATGGAATCTTCTCAAAAAAGGTGACATCAGTAGAAACATAAAATCTCAGTGAAACATGATCATAGCATCTGTACCCTTTCTGGGTCCTGGAGTAATCCAGAAAGATGCACTTCACAGAGCGAGAAGGTATCTTATCCACTTTATGCAAGTAAATAAAACAAACAGCCAGACAACAGAAATAACAAGAAAAATGTCCTTACCAGGAAACAACAAAGAATACAGAGTTTTACCCCCTAAGACAAAGGAGCAAACTCAATTCACCAGATAAGTAGCAGTAAGAACAACATCAACCCAAAACTGGGATGGGGCATTCATGTGAAACATAATAGAACGGACTACATCAAGAAGATATCGAAGCTTACACTCGATAACCCCATTTTGTTGGAAAGTATGAACGCAAGTGGTCTAGTGAATAATACCAAAAGAATTGAAAAAAATATTTGTCCCGGCATTCAAAAATTCTAACCTATTGTTACTCTAAAAAATCTTAACGGTAGAAAACTAAGTCTTTATTTCCACAATAAGGTTTTTGACAATATCAAAGACTTCGGATTTTTCTTTGGTCATAAAATCCCAGAACATCTTAGTATGATCATCCACAAGAATAAGAAAATACTGAAATCCTCTAACACTCTTGACCCTACAAGGGCCCCAAACATCAACATGAACAAGAACAAAAGCAGACTTAGTTCTTTTATTATTTGGTGGAAAAGAAGACTTATGGTGTTTGCCCAACTGACAGGCATTACACCTCAAAATATCGGGAAAAGACAATGCAAGAAACTGGTAGTGCAAAACATGCAAACTGGGATGACCAAGCCTCAAGTGCCACTGGAGAGCAATAGTGACACAAACAGCATCAACACTAGAAGGAGGAATATGTAGGTAGTAGAGATCGTTTTGCTCAAGCATCCACCAATCGCCCTCATCGTCTAGAGTTCCTGCAAGAAAAATATTAATCATGAAATGCAACTCGGCATCTCAAATCTCTAGTAATTTAGCTAATAGGCATTAAATTAAGCGCAAATTTAGGAGCATTCATGACATTAGAAAGAGGCAAAGTGCTAGAGAGATTTTCAAGCCCAGTAACAGGTGACAAACCCCCATCAGCCGCTTTAATCTAAAATGACGTAATAAGATCCCGTAGAGAAGAAAAACGGGTGGTATCACTAGTAATGTGAGAGGAGGCACCGGAATCTACATGCCAGACAGGAGTTTGGGATTTAACCGACATGGCAAAAGTACCTACAGACCTCTAAACATAAGCAGAAGTAAATCCCTAAGAAGCCATAAATCGCTCGTAATCAGCTCTAGAAACAGTGATCTGGCTATCATCTTCCTACACCTAGGTAGTCTCTTCTACAGATACCTGATGGGCACGTGGATCCATACCCTGTGGGTAACCGTGCTTCACCCAGTATCGATCCACAATGTATCCATTTCTGTGACAGTACTCACAGAAGGAGCTCTAACCACGACCACAACCGCGTCCACGTGCACCACCACCAAGAGCTCTGCTACCTCTTCCCCTTGAATTGCCTCTACCACGACCAACAGTAGCCATAGCAAAGGCATCAATAGTGGGCACGAGATCCGAGGTGGCAAGCCTAGAAAAACGAGCATAGATCTACTCCGATGTAGGGATCTCGTCCATAGTCATGAACTGATCTTTGATTGCCTTGTACTCGAAGCCAAGACTAAATAAAAGCTGAATAGAGCGAATAGCTTCTCTCTGCTTGGCTATAACAGAAGCGTCCGCAGAGATAGGTTGGTACACATCTTGCCTATTCCACAGATTCCTCATGGTGACATAATATTCGAATAAGGACATTGTGCAGGACATTGTGCCTTTCCAAAGATTGTGAATATCCTCCACAACGTTGTACAGTCTGGTAATATTACTTCTATGAGAGCATATCTCATGAAGTACTTCCCACATCTTCTTAGTCGAAGCATGAGCCATAACCTACTTGGCGATAGTCTGGGTAACATTGTTGAGAAGACAAGTAGCAACCCAATCGTTGTCTGCCTCCCAATCGACAGACTTAACAGCAGGAACAGTATCAATCAAGATATATTTCTTGTGGGATACGACAAACAAGGAGAAGGGGGTGAACCAGAACAAGGAGTTGGATCCATCCATCTTAATCGATATCCCCTGCATGTGAGGTGGAGTACTTGTGGTAGAACTCTTCCCCATCAAGTCACAGTTTCCTTCTGATCCCCCATAGTATCTAGAGTCAAGATCCACGAAGAATCACTAATCTGTAAGTCTAAAAATCAGATCACGAGATCTGAAATCTAAATTTTCAGACCTAAAAGAGCCTTCCAAACTTCGTTTGCACATGCTAGGGCATATGAATGGCCTTAACAGTGCCTTCCAATCAGCAGAAGCTCCTCTCCTGAGTTGTGTGAAGCCTGCGCATTCCTAATCTAGGCCAACACAGCCTCTAGAGCTGACCTAGAGGCTGTATGGACCTGGAGCGAGGATGATGGTGCACGAGGGAAGGCCCTACGGTGAAGAGGGAGGCCCTACGGCGGAGTAGAAGGCCCTGTGAGGGCTCCCGCGATGGCTATAGCGACCTTGTGAGGGACAGCGCGGCAACGCAGGTGAAAGAAGGGCACTTGTGGCGACGGCAACAGCCCTGTGTGGCCTAGCGCTACAGCGTAGGCGAGGGGGAAGGAGACCAGTATCGCCTCAAGCGATGGCGATGGCGTAGGACTACGCCCTACAATGCCTCAAGCGAGGTGCTGCTAGCCTGGGAGGCCGACAACGCCACTAAGAAGAGGTGGTGGAGGCTAGGGTTTTGGTGGGGGAAAGGAGGCTAGGGTTTGGTGGGATACCAAAACTCCGATCTGGACCTCTACTCTGATACCATATTAGAACCAAAATGAATGGTTTATTCAGAGAGACCTTAGGCCTCTTCATATAGAGAGCCTATAGAAAGAGAATTACAAGTATACCCTTTCACTACACAAAATAATAAAACGATCCACCATACATAACTCAACAGCCACAAACATGACGAGGCAGAAGATAGGCAAAGAAGAGAGCACAAACTTAAGTAAGACCAATCTACCTCCCCTAGAACGCATATTTGACTTCTAGCCTACCAACTTATCTTCAAATTTTGAAATCAATATATTCCAATTAGAGGCCTTCAATGGTCTATGTAATAAAGGAACACCCAAGTATTTCAGCAACAAATCAATGATGAGAGTGCCAAGAATGTCACCACAACTTTCGCTATCCTCCTCCAATATGCCAAATGAGATGAAAAATGACTTTGCTTTGTTAATCTGCAAGCCAAAAAAGCCCTCAAAAAATCTCAAAAAGTGATAAAACATTTATAGCCTCCTCATGTGAACCTTTAACGAAAAAGGCCATGTCATTGACGTACTACAACAGTGCTCCCGTATGCTGAAACCCTTTAATAAGCCCTCCATACAAATGAAAAAGGTTCTAATAGCTAGAGAATCCCCAATTGAAACGAATAGTAATGCAGCTAAGAGGCAACCCTAACGAACCCCACACTACAACTAAAACCAACTTCATGTCTACCATTGACCAAAACTATGAATGAGTTTGTAGTAACACATCTCTTCATCCATGTTATCCATAAATCTAGAAATCTCATGCATAGAGAGGCCCATAACAATGCCCAATCTAGGGAATCATAAGCCTTTGTGAAATCTACCTTCCACTTAAAGCCCATTCATTCAATCATCCTCCAATAAGCCAATATCTCATAGGCAATTGCCATGCTATGCATCAACTGTCCCCTTTTGATAAGAGTTGTATGGACAAGACAACAATGTCATCCATAATCTCCCATAATCTATTCTCCAAAATTTTTGAAATGATCAAGTATATAGAATTGGATAAAGATATTAGGCTGAAGTCTTCAATCCTCTCCGCATAAAAATGATCAAGTACATAGAATTGGATAAAGATATTAGCCTAAAGTCTTCAATCCTCTCTACAGTTACTTTCTTCAATAGCAAGAAGATCAGCAATCTATTAGGCCTCTCAAATCCAAAGTTACCATTTCATAATTCCTCCACAACGTATTGCATGTCATTTCCAACCATCGACTAGAACTCTTTGAAGAATAACACCGAGAAACCATCCAATCCTGGTGCATCCTCCAAATTCAAAGAAAATATAACTCCTTTCACCTAAGATTTGTAAAAAGGCCAAGTGAGTTCCCTCAAGGCACCCCTCCCATTCCAATGCCAAGTAACCCTTTCACCCCTTCTACAGAAAGCCCAGAAGTGTTGTACCACAGCTCTACCAATGTCCTCCCTAGATAAGTGTTCAACACCTCCAACCTCAATCTTGTTTATATAATTCCGCCTATATAATTCCGCCTTCGCCTGCTAGCTACAATGCAGAAAATTTTGGTATTAGCATCCAATCCCCCCTCAAGCCGTACATATGACCACTCTACCTCCTCTTTTTTCTCTTCCTACCTTACAACATGTTGATTAGCCTTCTATTCCAAAATCTCATTCGTCAAAGTTAACGTGAGTCCTTAAGTTTGACCAACTCCGCTATCTTGTCCAAGGCCTCCTCTTTCTTTTAACAACGCCCAACCCATATTCTTTTCTTATACTCTAATAACTTTGATTTAAGGCCAAGAAGCATCCACACCAAAGTATCTATCACAGAAGCACCGAAAGGAAGTTCATCCACCAATTCTAAATGAGGTCTCGGAAGTCCAACTCAAGCAACCATGACCTCTCGAATTTCAAATATAAGGATGGTCTAACATTCTCATTGGACTTCCAAAAAGGAGGGGTGTGATTTAAGAATGGCCCATGTCCTACCTCTACCCTATGCAAAGGGAATATCTCCATAAATCCAAGGAAACTAGAAACCTATCAATCCTAGATTTAGAGGTGTTGTTTCTTCAAGTTTTTTTTTTTTTTGCAAATAGAATTCAACCACCAAATCTTGGAATTCTGTTGATCCAGCATCCATCCCATCACTGTCGTCTGGATGATTCTTCACGGGTAAAGTAACACTAAAATCACTACCAAAAAGCCAAAGCACACCCTCGAAGAACTGAAATGACGTAAATTAGCCCATAAAGCTAGTCTAGTAGTATGCACATCACAAGGCTTGTACACAAAACAAATGCCAAAAGTGAGACCATCCTCTCTCCTAAGGACAACAAGAGCATGCTTCCCAATTCACTTGCCCTGCAAGTCAAATTTAAATCTACTCTAGGAGATAGCTACTCCAAATCTACCCATTGCATTGACAACTCGAAACTAGTCACATCGAGAATTGCCAACTTTATTCTAAGGCATGTCATCACAAGACTCCAGCTTCGTCCCTTATAGGAGTACTATGTTCACACCCCATTCTGCAAGATACTTGCCCAACATCCTTTGACGATGCGAGTCCCATAATCCTCTAACATTCCAAGAAATAATCTTCATCGAGCACATCAATTTCCCTTACAAGCTCCATCACCCAAGCGACAACTTCCACCATCTCAAAAAATTGAAACGAAGGCCCACCCACTGCCACTGAACCACTGCAACGATGACACATCATCATGTCATCCTGCCAAGTATCCACTCAAGGCACTTCTGGTTCTGGCTCATCACATGGCTCATCCACAATCTGATCCTCCTGCGATGCACCACCCCCTAACAAAGACATCGAAGGAGAAGACGAAAAAAAGGAATCCTTATGGAGAGACATACCCCACACCAAACCTACAAATGGATCCGATACCACCTGTAGCAAACAGTGCCTCTCCAAGGCCATGATCCCCAATCGCTCAATCCTCCACAATGGGTTCAAACACATGCCACCGCTCCAAGTTATGTAGCTCCTATGAAACACAACCCCCATAAAGGACCTTCGAAGGGGAAAAGGAGGAAGAACAAGGCGCCATGGCATGACACATACCTACACCGAACCCAGATATAGTTCTGATCCTACCTACAATTGGTGATTTTTCTCAGGCCTAAAATCCACTCGCATCATCATCTCGTAGCACTTCATCTCCCAATTGGGCCACCACATTAGAGTTAATCCTTGTCAAATCAAGTGACCACGGTGAAGGGCCTTTCGCATGAAACGTCGACATCACCGCCCAAAGAGGTCCTGCCTCTAACTCCAACCTCGCTGCCACCTCTTCGGTGGAAGTGACCACAACACCCATCAAGCTAGCAGCACCATGCTCTAGCTGATAACCCTAGCCACCAAAGGAGCATCGCCCTTCTCCACCAACGAAGGAGGCACCTACTATATCGCTGAACAAGGGTTGTTCACCCCCCTAGACAGCTAGACCAAAAGTCGCATCCAAAGACTACTACCCCATGGTTGTCGCAGCCGAAGTTAGGCCAAAGGCAGCCGTACCTACAATTGGATTTGAGGTACTGGCTCCCACAACCACCGCACCCATGCACTCTAAAACTGGTGTCTCGCAACCCATGTGCAACACCACCACCTATTAAGCCTCACTCGAATGGGATGGCAAGGATGTGGAAAGATAGTGGCCTGAAAAGAGAAATGGAAGAGCCAACAAGAAGGTAAGGGAGGAAAATATATTTTCATGGACCAAGTTAAGCCCATCAAAAGAAAGCCTGAAGATGGAAGAACCGAAAGCAAAAGGAGAGTGGTTCATAACTTACCTAGATGCAAAATCGGATCTAGAACCACCGTATGGCACCTCAAAAGGCCGATTCTCAAATATGTCACCCCCATTTGGGACATTTCCAAAATTGGTGACTACAAAAGTCACATGAATCGCGCCCTCTCCCAAAGAAACTACTATGTCAATTGCCTAGTTGGTTTTCCCAAAAGTGTCTTCTCGATTCCTGCGATCAAGGGGATGTTTCCCCTTCCACTCCCATCGAAAGAGTCGAGAATCCGACTATCACGCCAGTAAGGATGCCTTTCGACCTATTGTTGTCGAGGAAGACAATGTTTGTTCCCAAGCTAAGGCGGCACTCCTCCCATCCTCCGAGACAAGCCTTCGACAACCACCTCCTCAATGGTTCACTTCAACTTTTGCACCAAGAAATGGGTCAACCACAAGGTCCTTCCAAGTTGGAGAATAACAATATCTGAAATGCTCCACAGATTGTTGACATCTAGAGTTACCAAAACCCAATGGAGGTTGCTGCCATCCAAACCCAATCGATGGCACGAATGAAGATACACAAAAGGTGCAGCCAAAGCTTCAACAACCTTAAGGGTACGCAGATGAAGCAAGATGCCTACAATATGAACATTAGTCAACACCCTCATAGGAGGTCAAACTTCAAACATACCATCAAACATGGTCATCATCCTCAAAGGGATGCAACCACCTTCAATCTCCACAAAGAAGAATAGCACTTCTTGAAAATCCTCCTTCAAACATCCATGAAGAAACACCTTTGCACCAACTAGAGCAACCTTAATGCTTAAACCAAATGGAGATGATGAAGAATGACAGTCATCATAATCTACTTCAAAGGATGACTCAGATGATGGAGGTGATGATGCAAATGCAAACAAGAGGATCTAAATTAGAACGATCATCTGACAGAGGAAGACGAGGTGGTCAAGTGCAGAATGCTAGAGATTATGACAAAAACACCAATGTCCATGAAGAATATATTCCAAGTCCGACACCCATCCATTATGAGGGACATGGAAGTTATAATGCCTATACAGAGGATTTAAGCTCCTCAATTGGTTCCATAAGCATGGGTGATCAGATTGTTGGTTCAGCACCAACATATGACAGGATATGGCATAGGATATGAGACGGTATCTTCATATAGTCGACCAAAGTATCCGCAATCCTTTGCACCACCGCTACCTTCATATTCATCATACCCATCATACACTAGATTAAAAAATGTTGATGCTTCTAAGAGTGAATCTTACTCATATGATGCTTTTGGTGGATATGGTATCTTCTTATATTATTTTGCTCCTCGACCCGAACCTCAAGCTCCCTAAATGCCAAGACCACCGTCGTCATCACAAGATGCTTCAATAACACGATTCTCCCAAGCACATGCAACTCGAACTCGTGACAGACGACCATACACAAATACCGATATCCCCGTCTTATGATTTTGGTCAGTATGAACGAACACGAGTATAGGCAGCACATCATGGATTATCAAACAATGCATTCATACATGTCATAGGAGGATTTCTGTGAATACATTCAAGCTATAGAATTTCACAACATGCATCAACAATGGCTGCAACCAAGTAGCAATCGCAATGATAAAAGCAACATGGACATGGATCCAGCAAGATACTCTTGGTTCTTTTGACGTGTATCTTAGCAATTGATTAATTATTCAAATTTTAGCTTTTAAATTTTTACTTTAGTTTACCGTTAAATATACATATTTTATCTTTGCATGCCTCAATTCAGTTCAAATGGTAATTACTTGATATTTGATTCTTGAATTGGCACATGATAGACTACATGTTACATATTGTTGGAGATTCTATGAGATCTCTAAGTTGAAGATCTCACGCAATCTTCACGTTGAGTGGAGAAAAAGAAATCTACTTGCCAACTTATCCCTTTCCTATTTTTATATTTTCTATTTTGGCATCATCTTTTAGAAAATTTGTTTAGGATTTGATGTGATTTGGTTTAAAATATGTTTTTCTTTATTTAGAAGATTGTATTAGAATTTGAAGTAAGATTAGCCTCTCTATATAAAGTGACCAACTCCCCTTGTTTCTCTTAGAGTTTTCGAATGATAAAAGTGCTTCATGTTCTAGAGAAACTCCTACATGGTATCAAAGCGAGTCTTTCTTAGGAAGAACATGTGATCCATTGTACCTAAGAGGAGCATTGCTGACCTCCTCTATGCCTTAGGAAGAGTGATGAATCCCTTGGCTTGTGTTTGCGACATCGTGCGTCGCCAATAGTCACCAAAGAAGGCCAAGGCATGTCCCTTGAACCAAATCCCTCTCCATCATCAGTCCAAGAAGGCCTTGTTAAGCTTCTTCCTTGTCACGTGGGGCCCCTCCAATGAATAGCATCTTTGTTGCATAGATCAGTGATTCCACGCTATGCCTCTAAACCGAATCGCAGATCGACTTTCTCGACTCAGTCCAACATGTTGTACTTCATACGTGAGAAGTACAGATGTGGACAGCACCATGGCTGAAAGGGATTCGACCATTGTAACTTCTAAGGTCAAGATTTCGACCTCCATACTAGTTCAAGGGACCATGAGTCCCCATGTTATTACTGACTAAGGAGTGAGGCCTCCTCTACCACAGCTTGGGAGCGCTTCCTATATGTAGCTATTACTTCTACTACAGTCTTCACCTTCTACTGTTGCTGTTGCGACCACTACAGAGGTCACCAAAGTCATGTCAACATAGCCTATGCCTGGCCCGAAAGAAAACTCCAAACCTTCGATTCGTGTCATCGATGCAAAAGGCATCAATGAGTGGTTGAGAAATTGAGCCACAATCTCAACCCATCTGTAAATGGTAGGACCCAATTCTCTTCTTTTAGCATGAAGAGTTTTTTCTCTGGAGATAGGTGACTTCTAGCGCTTGGAGCGTGTCCCAATTGAAGTATTTAGTTAGATTCAAGTTCAAGTCAAGTTTGTAGTCTAGTTCAAAGTTCATGATTGTTCCCTGCATGCAATCCTCCACGTGTGCAAGTATCAGAAGTTCTTCCTTAAGTTGGATCGTGCACATTCAACTTAAGGGGGAGCGTTAAAGATTTTACGAGAACTCTACATTGGAAATCTCATGTAATCTCCACATTAAGTGAAGAAGAAATCCACTTGCCAACTTATCCCTTTCCTATTTTTATGTTTTCTATTTGGCATTGCCCTTTAGGAAATTTGTTTAGGATTTGATGTGATTTGGCTTGAGATATGTTTTTCTTTATTTAGAAGATTGTATTAAGATTTGAAGTAAGATTGGTCTCTCTATATAAAAAGACCAACTCCACTTATTTCTCTTGGAGTTTTCCAATGATAAAAGTGCTCTGTATTCTGAAGAAACTTCCACACATATGAATATTAGGATATAGCATTCTCATTCTTCCATAAGCATATTTAAGCTTGTAATTTTCTTAAAATTATGATCATTTAGACTACTGCCATTTTTATTGCCATGCCTTTAAAATGGACTACTTTTGGGATATTAAAATCGTCAAAATCTGACATCACAATATAGATGTTTCCACAGCGTGCCTTTGAAATACACATTTAGAAATTTATCGAAATGATATCGAAATCAGAATTTAAAATCTAGGTTTATCACCTTCACACTCCATCTAGAGTAGCTCTAAATAAGAGGAGTCCCCCTTGCAACCAAACATCTCATTTTGTGCTCTAAAAAATCGCCAACAACAAGACCCACCGCTTGAGATGCTCACAAGGATCCTATGCCCAAGGGTCCTCAAGGCCATTCAATGCCTCTTAAACAAAGCGTAAAAAAAGGCTCATCACGTAGACCAAACTTTACTCAAAAGTCTACTAATTGGTGGAATAGGAACCCACTATGCCTAATAGAAGTGCCATAGAAGAATGGTGGGTCCATTATATGCTAAGCATGTGGGTAAGGCTTAATAAGAGCTAATGAAGGGAGAAGCATTAAAATTCAAACTCTCTACCTCACTGTAAGACTTTGGCATTTTTAACCATTCATCAGCACTGAGGAGATCACAATTATAAATGTTAAGTTGTAATTGTAGAGATTAAAATGTTCAAGAAATTTGTCTTGACATATCTTATCAAAGATACTAGAATAATACCATAACACTTCAAGAAACGTGCATGCAAGAAATTCTGACAACTAAAAATGTCCTGTAGTAGAAGACCTATCCCTTCTTTTTTTCTGAAATGGACATTTAACACTTCAGACATTCACAAAATATTCTTTTCAAGTCGGGCTTCGTTAAAGCCAATTACTGTGAGGTTCTCTACTATCCAAAATCAATCCCAAGTTTTTTGGTCAATGGAGAGTTGCCTTAGGAAGCCAAAGGCAAGCATAAAACTTGATAGATTATAGCTGATCCCAGCAAAGGATTCATTGTTGTTCTTGTAGCAAGTCAATTACTCTTGTAGCGCTATTCATAAGTCTAAAGTACTTCTTTGCATATGTGAAAACATGTGCCAATGCATCTTAGAGATTTATGTTGTTTTCTTCTTTCACCCCATCCATGGCTTCTATTAAAAAATATCAACTTGGTTATTGTATTGTTTAGAAAAAAATGTCTTAACCCTCTTTATATAGAGAGAAGGCTTAAGCATACAAGGAAACACAACACTCAATAACTTGCTTACCAAAAATAAAAAGATTAAAAATAGCATGACACAAAAACTTAACTAATTTATTCCTAAAATATCTAACTAATTTATTTCCTAACACTCTCTCCTAAGTTGGAGTGTGCAACGCTCAACTTGCTATACAAATAAACTCCCCCCCCAATATAGACATCTGGAGGAGCAAATAGTAGATCGAAAGAGCAGGAGTAGGTAGTAGGTCAAAGGAGTATAAGGCAGCTACAGAAGAAGTAGCAACCGCAATAGAACGGGAGATCTCTGAAGTGGGTCTCTACATAGAGAACAAAAGACTAGGCTTCTCCCACACTAAAACTCAAAGTGCACCTCTCCTTGGAAACCTACAGACTAATCTCTTCTATACGAGAACTCAAGGTGGGCCTCTCCCTTAGAGACCTCGAGACTAGCCTCTCCCATACATAAATCTTTTTGTAGACTTCTCTCGTATAGGGACCAAAAAACAAAGAGTCAGTTTAACTCATGTGGGGACCTCAAAGACAAGAATGAGTCTCCTATTTTCTTTTTTCTTCCTCCCTTTTTTATGTCTCTCTCCCTTTTTTTTCTTCTACCCCCCCCCCCCCCCCTCTTTTCCTTTGTAATGCTAACAAATAAGAAACAAAAAACCAAAGGGCTAACAATGCAAAAAAAGCCACCATACCTTCCTCCTCTCTTTCAATAAGGGCTGATGAACCCAAACAAATCATGTCGAGAGCAACCACAAGGTCGAGGTTGAGGAATTCGGTGGTAAGGTGTGGGGCGATGATGTAGAAGAGACAATCGCCAACAAGAGGCGATCCGAGTAAAGGAGATCCCACTATGCGGTGAGAGGTGGTGCTGCAACTTGGAGAAAGCCCTATAGTCGACATAGTAGGGGAGGAGGTGGCAATCTATGGCCACTAGAAAGTCCCACAGGGCTAAGCGACGCGTTAGGAGGGGAACGTCGGCAAAAGGTGGCATTGCAGCAGCGAGAGAAGGATCTAACCTCCGTGGTGGCACTGTAAATCGAAGATGACCTCGTAGACAGCGCAACAAAGAGGGAGGCGGCGTTGCATGGCCATCAGAGTGCCCCATAAGGTCTGGCAATGCAACAGAGGGGGTTCACCAAAACCCTAGGCGTTGAACGTGGTGCCAATGACCTTTGGCTATCGCCCAAAGTGCAAAAGGGAGAGAACAGGGTCAATCTCGACCATAATCAAGCAAGGAGGTAGAGGAAAGATTCCAAAAGGGTCGCCCGAAGATGAGGAGGGCCACAAGCCTCAAAGGTGTTGCTAGTAGCCCTCTTTCAGAGCTTTCGGTGGGTTTCTCCTTTTTCCTCAAACAGGATCAAACCTGCTCTAATATCATGTTAAAAAAGACCAACTTAGTTATTGTATTATTCAGAAAAGAAAAGAAAAACTTTAGCCCTCTTTATATAGAGAAAAAGCTTAGGTATACAATAAAATAGAATAACACTTAACTCACCAAAACTAACCAGACTAATAATAATATGACAACTAAACCTAACTAATTTATCCCTAAAATATCTAACTAATTCATTTCCTAGCAGCTTCCTTTCTCTACAAGAATTTAACAACTAAACCTAACTAATTTAAACCTTATTTTTGCATGAAAACGCACAATATTTTTCTCTTATTCTCGGTAATTGTTTTCAAATGATTTCAAACTATAAGTACATGTTTCTTCAGAGGCCATCTCACTCCAATTTCCACATGCTATTAATCTGCCTCATAACTTGTCTATAGTTACATTGTAGGCATGATAAGTTTTATAGTTTTCTACCCCTGTTAAAAAGCTCTGGCTGTCAAGAAGTGCTTGTATAAAACCAAGTGTTTATAATTGGTGCAATACAAGTTTTTTTCTTTGAAAACAAGAAAGGTGTTAACAAGGGATTTTAAAAAAAAAAAAAAAGAGGAAGATGGTTATCCAGTTGATAACCACCAATATTTAATTAATTAGGGACCAATTAAAGAGCAACCCAAAAGTTACAAAGAGTTTTATCAAAAATACATCTGAAAAGAAATACTTGAAATGAATTCTCAAAATAGGGATGCTACCCCTTGAAAGCTGATGCATTTCTTCCAAGCCAAATGCCCTAAAGTATTGCCAAAGCTCTTGCCTTCTCCATCTTGGACCGAAAAGTAGTAAGACTAGGTTGTCATCCTCTCTTGAAGGAGTCCCAGAAACCTCCTTGGCTAGAACAAGAGATCCAGCCAATATTAAAGCAACTCCAAACTTGCGTCATCAGTGAACAACTAAATAATAGACGATTGATGTCCACATCCCCTCCACAAAGCAGGCACAGTCTCTCAACTTCCAGTGTCCACATCCTTGTCATCAAATGCCCCCTTCTAAGCAACCATGCTACAATCCAAATCTACCTGCAATCTATAATGAAGTCGATCTCCACCAATGGTCCAAAACAACTCAACCTCCTATACACCTCCCGCACAAAGAAGTCACCATCATCCCAAATGAAAGAATCCATACCCCCTTCAATCTGATAACCCTTCAACTCTTGGAGCAGAAGCTATAAATCCAAAATCCTTTGATCAAACAAGTTTCCCCTAGACGTAGGGCACCAAGACCCATCCCAACAATTGGCCATCGTAAGCACCCTTTCATTTGTCAACGCAAAGAGTCTAGGAAGCTTGTTCATTAGACACCCCTAGCCGATTCAGTCATCCATCCAAAAGTGGAACACATCTCTTGTACCAACATAGGGTGAAAAGAAATGCTACAACTTTGATGCCACAGAGCTCAGGCCTCTAACAAAACAAGAGGTACCACGTGTAAGCGCCGTAAAGAAATCCCAGTTGATCCCGATACCATAAGATGCCACCAGGACCAGGCCTAAAAGATCTTGTCTACGCTCGAGGATCTTGTTTAACCACTTGGCTAGAAAACTGTCATTCATAACAGCTAGATCCCTGACCCCCAAGCCTCCTTCCTTCTCTAGTCTACAAACTGCATCCCATGGCACCAGCCTTGCCCCCCTTCCCGACGAACCATAATTGGTCCAAAAAAAATCTCTCATCAACCCAGAAATTTTTGTAATCATATGCAACAACTTGAAGATAGAAATGAAATAGCAAGGTATGGAGAAGCCAGCACCACCTGTAACAAGCTAATCTGCCACCTCTAGATAACACCTTTGTAGCCCATCCTTAGAACCTCCTCCCGATTCTCTCAATGATGGCCATCCACTCTTGCGTGGAAATCCTCCTATCAAACAACGGAAGGCCAAGGTAAGATAAGGGCAAAGATCCTTCTAGAGTATTGAGTGCCGCCCCACAACTAGAAATCTCCTCAATGGACGTGCATGAGAACAAAAGTGAATTTAAAGAAATTGATCTACAACCTAGACATCTCACCAAAAATCTCAAGCAAAAGGTGCAACCTCCTTACTTCTAAAGCGTCCCTCAACAAAGAAAATGGTATCATTTGCATATTGTAGAACCAAAATAGTCGTCCCATTTTCTACAGTGAAACCTATAAACATACCGCATGTGCAAGCACAAGAGGTAGACCTCGCCAACGCATTAGCTGCCAAGACAAAGAGCATCAATGCTAGCAAACATCCCTGCCTCATCCCCTTATAAGCTGAATACATCCCCCATCTGGATTTCTATTTATCAAAATTGAGAAAGATGTCAACATACAGCGTTTCATCTGCTCCACCAAGCGAGGAGGAAAACCCCTCTTCACCAAGCAACCCACAAAAAGGACCATTGTATAGAGTCATAAGCCTTACTGAAGTCCACCTTCTAAAAGAAACCATTTCTCACCTTTCTCCAATAAGCCAAGATCTCAAGGCAACAACATATCCATCCAAAATGTTCCTACCCAGGATGAAGGTCGACTACACAGGAGAAATGATATCATGCAATACTCCTCTCAACTCACTAGCAAGCACCTTGGCCACAATAAGATATATGGCATTGGAGAGGGCAATAGGCCTATAATCTTCAATCCTCTCCACCCCTTCCTTTTTTGACAAAAGCAACATATAGAATTTATTGAACCTATTGAAGCCCAAGTTACCACCAAAAATTCCATCACGTGCATGACATCCTCTTTTAACTAGCGACCAAACTCCTTATGGAAATAAATCAGAAAGCCATCAGGACCTAGGCATCCGTTAGCATTTAGGCCCCAAATTACCTCTTGCACTTCATCGTTCATGAACTCCCTAATGAGTCCCCCTGCATGCTCATCACTGATTTGTCGCACCTCAGATCTCATTCATCTCCGCCCTTCTATCCTCCTTCTAGCCATAAAGGCCCTAAAGTAATCTGCCACTACTCTGCCCACCTCCTCCCTTCCAAAGAATAGTGTATCATTCATGACTAACCTGTCAATCCAATTTTTCCGCCTCCTAACCAATACCACCATATGAAAATACGTGGTATTGGAGTCCTCTCTAAGCCACTTTTGGCAAGATCTGGCCTTCCAATCCACCTCAAGCTTCCTATCCTCTTGCATTGTATGAAAGTGTGTGGTTGTTGCCGCCACATCCTCCTAAGAAAGTATCCCATCATCCTCTAATCTATCTAGCCTTTCCACCTCCACTAGGGCATCATTCCTTTTCCTATTCCGCCTCTCCCTAATCTCCTTTTTGTAACTTACAAGGAACATTCGTAGATCACTCAACTTGGACTCCAGCTGTGCTACCACCGAACCTACATGCTGAAGGAACCTCCACTTGTCTTCAACGACCCCTCTAAATCCATCCTCCAATAACCACAATTTATCGAATTTGAAATAAGTCTCGAATTGTCTTCCCTTATTCGTCTACCACATCAAAGGTGTATGGTGTAAGAATGGCCTACCCATTGGTCGAACATATGCTACGGGAAATATCTTTGGCACCTCCACATTGTAAAGAAACCTATCAATTCTGGATTTCTATCTTATCGAATTTCTACAAGTGTAAACACATGAGGTAGGTAAAAGAAACAACAGACCATGTATGGAGACAAATTCTGCAAAATCCCCTTATCCACGATCATTCCGCCCTCCCCTCGAGGTCTATCATCCATCAAGAGTGTAACATTGAAATCGCCTCCAATCGGCCACAACCTTCCCTAAGCCAAGGTTCGAAATGCTGATTTCAATGCCGTGCCGATGAAATTGTAGGTATGCATTTCGTGGGCATGCCGAAGGCATACCGTGAAAATGCCCATTTTTCGATGGCAAATTTCGATGATTTCGACGACTCTAAAAAATAACATTTCGAGGCATGCCAAGGGCATGCCGATGCATGCCAACAGAAATGATAGAAATGATTAAAATTTGAAAGACAACTAAATCAAAATGTTAGAAACATATTTACAGTTGTATGTAAGCCTATATAAACAAAAAATAATTGTTATTTAAGCCTATATGACAAAAAATCAACGTGTGTGTGTGCAGGAATGATTAAAATTCGAAAGACAACTAAATCAAAATGTTGGAAACGTATTTACAGGTTATTTGAGCCTATATGACAAAAAAATCAACGTATGTGTGTGTGGACTCTTCCCAAATTTTGAAAAGTATAACCTGTCCCTCTTCCTCAGATTTAAACCTCCAATTCCTTTTCAAATTCCCGCTGCTCCAATTCCCAGCACCACTCAACAGACGGTCGACATGCCGTCGTTTCGTCAGCAACTGTCGGCATGCCGACGAAACCCTCGGCATGTCGACAGTTTCCCTCCAAACCGACACTATCTTTGTGTCGACATGGCCTTTCTCTAAACACCCCCTTACCGACGGCATGCCGTCGGCATTTAAATCACTGTGCTCATCTATATCTTGACGTGAACTGGGGGCATATTTCAGATGGACCGGGATCCTAGAGTGCCTAAGGTCGGGTTAGGAGGGTTTGTATGTAACTGGCTCCTCTTGTATCTGTACATGAAGCACCATGAACAATATTTGGTCAATGCAATGTTGGTCTTAATGTATAGGTGTATATGCATCTAAACTAATCATTCCATCTAAATGTAGTCACAAAATCATAAAGGAACAGCAAAGTAAGGAAAAGTAATAAGATGCCTTTACTAGAAATCTTAGCTACAACCCATTAATACACTATTTAACGGAAGAAAATCCTAAGTGAGATGCATAAGTCATGCTTAATGGAATAATAATATATGAACATGCATAGTAGGGTTTCAAAATCAACCCCAAAGCAACATGCATGAATCATGGTTTATGGATTTGGGCAGAAACACTACCGAAATTGCTGTTAATCATGAAGAGGCATAGAATATAAACTAAGAGTGAAGATTGGCATCCAAGTTGGATGATGAAGACTCTACGTTGAGTAAGGTAACTGATTAGATGGCCTGCTGGATCTACCTCTATATCCAGTTAGTACTCAGGATGTTAGTTGCATACCATTCTTTTTTTCTTTTCCTTTTTTTTTTGGTGTGAATAGGGCATACTACTCAAGTTGAGATAGGCCCTTTTTTCCCCTTTGTCTTCTTCTCTGAGAAGAATGAACTAGCTTTAGTCCACTACTCTTGTAGGGGAGTTTGTTGTGATGAAGCACATTATTTCTTGATTATCTCTTATTATTGCTTCATCTTGTATTATGCAACATTATATAATAGTGACCTTTCGAGGTTTCCTTCTCAATGTTCATGGTGGTGATTTGTCTTAATTTCATGCTATGTCTTAAGTTCGCTTGGTTGTTTACTTCCATTAGAAGATCATGTTACTAAGAAAGAATCGTAGTTGGCTAGAAAATCTTGTTGAATAGAAAAATTGAGACTACCATAAGTTTCCAACAAAGTCAATGACCTATTATGCTCAACTATATTTAAAATTAGACAGCATGCTGGATTGCTATTAGCGATTCGATAGCTTTCCTTTTCCTTTCAAAAAAAAAATTAGACAGCATGCTCTCGGATTTGATTTCCAGATGTGATGTTTGGATCTGAAGAAGTCTCCCACACTCAAAACCACCATGTTTACACTTCATAAAAGGAGGCCAACAATGGGGTTGCAACAATTGAATTACATTAGACTTCAAATAGACTACGGATGCAGTGGCTAGAGTTGTGATGGGGGCCAAAGGCAGGCTTGTGGTAGACAGTTGGAACTCTGGAAGCGGGGGCTTTGTCTTATATTCTGGTGAAGATAGTTGGAACACGAGGGTTTGTGGGACACTGCCTATCATAGGACTTTTGGGAGGTGCTTCTCATATTACAGTCCAGTGCTTGTATTTTTACAAGGGGCAACGTTGGAGGTCTATTGTTTTTAACTGTTGGGGCCAGTTGGGGGAACATAATGAAATGATTTTGTGGCTCAGAATCCACATGGCTTGTTAGGCAGGCGTCTGATTGCCTAGGATGTGGGAAACTTTGCAAGAGGATTTGGTGGTTGGAAACATTTTATTTTCAGTGATGTTACAATATATTAGATAATAACGAATTCCTCTTTAGTTCTCTGTATGGGCCACATGCAGAGATAGAGAGAAGTGTACTGCAAGAAGATTTGAGACACATGCACAGGGCCTTTTTCCAATTTACCAGAGTGTAGGTTGAGATTCTAATATTAAGTTGGAATACATGACCGACTAGGGGATAAAGTATCAAGGGATAGGGACGAAATGGAGTTCAGTGACGTTCTGGCTGAGCTTGCATTATCTGATTGTATAATCTGCAACTGTTGTTTTACTTGGTGAAGCATCACACACAGAAGTAGTGCACATGCAATTACAGGTTTACTACTCCATTAATTTTGTGGGGCTTTTCCCTTTATTTGAGGTGAACTGCCTTAGATAGACCTTTCTTTGATCACATTCCACAGTGTTGGAGATCAAATGATGATCTCAGGCATGCAGTGTACTTCAAATTCAAGAAAATTTTGTTCTGTGAACCTGGCTTTAGGGACCTTATACAGGAGCACCAGTGTAAAGTACTGGAAGTGGATATAATGACTTGTACTCTAGCAGCAAGGTTATTTGCATCAAGAGAGTTTCTAAGAGCGTATGAGAAATAGATTAAAGAGGAGCACTGTTAGGTGAACAATGAATCTCTGGAGGTTATTTGTAGGTTAAATAGTGAGTAGGATTCTATTTTGGAAAGGAATAGGCCATCGTGCTACCAGCCAGTGCGGGCACTGGCACTGCACGACCTCCCATTACCTTTGTCCCCTTTCCCCTTCCCTCCAAAAGAGTCATCATTGGAGGAAATCCTAAACGTGCGGCGGCCACCCTCTACAGGGAGACACTCCCCCACCTTCCCAGCAGGCAACAAGTCCACCACCAAGAAGGTGAGAAGTTCCATAAGTAACGATGCAGGCTACAGCGTGAAGCAGCGGCAGAGATGCCGGTCGGCATGTCGCCGAAACACCTGTCTTTCGACACTGAAACCATATCGACATGGTTATTTCTTAAAACCGACCTTGCTGACGGCATGCCGTCGGCATTTAAATCACCTAAGCCATGTTCGCCACCTGAGTCAGATCCTCCAAAAGTTGTGCCCTCAATGCATCATCTGTTGGGCCATACACCACAAAAACAACCATCTTTAAATTGTCACTACATCTCACCAGCGTAGTTGTTAAAACATGCACACCCACCATAGAATCCTCCAACTTAAACAAATCATCTTTCCATCCCACAGTGATGCCTCCTTATCTTCCATCGCATTGAGAGCAAGGAATCTCTCTAAACATCCTCCACCCACCTCCCCCGAGGTTTGTTGGTGACATCCCTCCAACTTGATCTCTTGAAGCAGTACCACAGTTGATCCCCATGATCTAAGATATCCTGCTACTGTTACTCTTCTCGAGGGGTTGTTTCATCCCCTCACATTCCAAGAGAGAACAGAGGTCATTAGGAGCCAACATTAATATCCCCACAAGTGTGCCAGTAGCCTAATGTAACCGCCACCATAGTCTTCTCATGCTATTTGTCAACATCCATACCACCCCTAGCCTCATCCTCACGCCTCTCGCCATCCGTCGACGCCTTGGCTTCACCAAACCGCTGCTCTACCATCACATCCTCGATACTATCACTTTGCTTGGTACCACCACCACCAGCTAGCAGATCATCATCGTCATCGTCGTCGCTTCTTGTCTCCAATGAAGGTCGTTCCAACTGCAACACTATGGAGGTCGAAGATGACTTCCCTGCCTTCCCACGATCGCCATCGTCACTTCCTGCCACCAACGATGGTCGTTCTAGCTACACACCGTAGAGGTCAATGATGGCCTCCCCGCATTCCCACGAAGTGTCCACTTAGGTCAATAGAAGAGTCTCCCCTTTGACTCCTCCGTTGGATGCCACCTCATAATACAAACGCCACGTGCCTACAACTCTTGCACTTCAGTGATATCCCACGACGACTCCTAGACACATCCTTGCAAGCCCTTCGCAAGTCCCCCATCACCAGCTCCTTTGGAAAAGGCTCGCACAAGATTGCACAATGGAGGTCAGATTAGGTAAAGAGGAATGGTTCAGCTCGAGTGAAGCATCCATACCCAATCCAGATTCGAACTCGATTCCTAAGATTGGCTGCTTCATGCATATAACCTCCTTCCCCCTCACATTAAGCAAAAAAACTCCTTTTATTGGCTTCACGCGATTACCAAAGTTGTCTCCTCATCTCCTACTAATTGTGTCGCCCACATTAATTCCATCCCCCTTGCAAATCTTAACGTCAACCCCATCCACCTCCACAATCTCCACAACCATTGGTGCCACTATGGACCCCACTACACAACCTTTGGGTTTCCAAACTTGCTTCTTCGCAACCTTTGCCAGCCTCAGGCTCCCCTCAGAGGTGGCGCCGCCTCCTCGAACCCTCGCATAGATGGCCACCACCTGCACATATGATTCCATAACATCGACCACCAACTTGACGGAGGCCAGCCACAACACCCCACCATGTCGAAGTGTCACCTTCTCGACCACCTTCTTGCTAAGAATGAGCTCCACAAGAGGACACACCATAGCAATGTCGCCCTCTACTAAATCGATCCTCACACAAGACTTAACCACTTCGAATGGCACCACCACCACTTCCACAACCTCTCGCATGCATAGCCGCAATGGAATGCCCTCAATGGCCACCATCATCATAGACTTCAATGGCGGTTGCCCCTTCGTTGCACCATCATGGATTATCATCCAGTGCCATCTCACAAGTCCCTCACCACATCTCATCTCCCTAAACACCAGGGCCTCAAGCATCTCTGAACGAAGAACCCAACGCCATCACCGTACCTCTCCTTACCTCCGCCACTCCAGCCTAGCCCTCACACACGACACCCACCAGGGTCGAGGCAAGCATTGCCTCCAATGGCCCAACCTGAGGAGACCATGGGAACGATGCCAACACCTCCATCAAAGGGGCTCCCTCCAGTAGCAAAGGTGGTGTTGTGTTTGTCACCACCCCTACCTTCACGCCCTGCATGTAGACCACCCTCTAATGGCCGAACCCACTGCAACGGAGGCACCTCACCAACTCCCTACACTCCATCGCTTGGTGCCTACTACCGCAACACTTGAAACAAAGTGTCCCCTTACCATGCCTTCTCCGAGCTTACTAGGCAATAACGAATGTCTAGCCAAGAGACACACCACCCTCATCTCTCGCTCTCTCACCCATCACAATCATCGCAAAATTATGAATCATTATCTAGCTATGTTCTTCCTACCCTTATTCAGTGATGTAAAAATCAGTCCAGTCGATCAAGTACTCGGCTAACTACTCCTAAGTGCCCCCTCAACCAACCAAATAGGTCATAGTCGAGTATATAGTTGACAACACCAACTACTCAACCAAGTAGCTGGTATAGTCGACCAAGTAGTCCATTTTCTCCATGGCAAGATAAACAAGTTCATAATTAGTCATGTATTCATGGGTTACCAGCCGAGGAAGCTGATTTTAAAGAAATAGATAAAGATGAAGATGAAGTTGAAGAGGATGTTCCCTTGTTTTTGGATGAGGAAGATGATTTTTTTTTTTTTTGAAAAAGGAAAGGGCAGTTATCCAACTGATAACCACCCAGAATGTATTATAACAAAAGATATGGCTTTTCAACCTACATCAAAGCCCACAAACAACAGCAACTCACTCCACATTCTAATCATAGTAGCAATGGACTCCACAAAATTTTCTATATATGGTCTCTGCCCGCTGAAGACCACCTCATTCCTCCCCAACCAAATGCCCTAAAGGACCACTGGAGGCCTTGCTTTCTCATTCTTCGACCAGAAGACATTGTGGCCTACGTTGACACCTTCGCACCTAAATGAACTCCTTAAAAGACACATGGTTCCACCGTCCAACTCCCATGCGGTTCCATACTTGTGTTACAAACGAACAAGAGAAAAAAAGATGGTCCACGTCCTCATTAGCACTTTGACACAAGGGCACACCTTATCCTCCCCGAGGGCCCACCTCGCCCTCCACATTCTCGTCATGAGCCTACACCTTCTAAGCAACCAAATGAAAATCTTAACTTTCAACGGGCATACCACACTCCAAACTTGATTGCAATCTCTCACCAGATCCAAATCACCAATTGGTCCCCCACCAGATAGTCTCCTATAAGCAACCCTCACTGAGAAATCACCTTCATCCCAAGAGAAAGTATCATTTCCCATCTCTTGTTGGAAACCTTCCAGCTCTCCAAGCAAAATCTAGAAATCCTAAGTCCCCGCATCTGAGAGGTTCCCAGCAAAGGACGGGCACCATCCACCTTCCTAAACTTCCGCCACCGATGCATCCCTACTCGTAGACAATGCAAAAGCCTCAGGAATCTTCCACACAGTCTCCCCTAACCCGTCCAATCGTCCTGTCAAAATCTGAACACATCCCCCGACCCCATCACCGATACAAAACAATCATGCACTTTAGGAGCCACTAAAGAGAGGCCTCTAAGGAAATGCAAGGCATCCCTCGGCAGGGATAGGAGGAGACCCCACCGCACTAAGACACCATAAGAGGATCTGAAAATTCTCCCTACCAAGCCATCCCCATTCTCCAACAACCCTCCAATCCACTTCGTCAACATGCTATCATTCATTCTCCCCAGGTCTCTCACACCAAGCCCTCCCTCCTCTACCAGCCTGCAAACCTCCTCCTATGCCACCAACCTCGCACCTGGCCTATTCAACCCGTGGTTCGACCAAAAAAAAATTTCTCACCAAGCCCAGAATCTTTTTTATAACCTATTGAGGCATCTTCAGGACAGAGATGAAATACGATGACATCGCGGCTAGCACCGCCTTGAGTAACACCAATCTCCCTCCCCTCGACAACATCCTGGATGCCCATCCTACCAATCTCCCTTCCAGTCTTCGAATCAAAGGGGACAACTCCTGCACCAAGATCCTCCTGTCTGTTAGAGGAAGGCCCAAATACGTAATAGGCAAAACTTTTGTTCCATGCCAAGACTCAAACTGCACACCCTCGCCTCCTCCGTCATGTGGAACGGAACAAAACTTGACTCGGAGAGGTTAATCTGTAACCTAGAAGCCTCCCCAAACAATTCAAGCAAGATCCGCAGCCTCCTAGCTTCCACCTCTGCACCTTCTACAAAGAATAGCGTATCATCAACATATTGAAGCACCGGAATCTTTGTCCCATCTTCCAAAGAGAAACCTCTAACCAGATTTCTCTCACATGATCTACCTGCCAACCTTGCTAACGCATCTGCCACTAGAACAAAAAACATCGAAGCTAAAAGACACCCTTGTCTAACCCCTCTTCTCAGTTGGATCCAACCTCCCGCCGGATTGCCATTAACAAGAACCAAGAACAAGGTCGTAGTGACACACCTCTTCATCCAGTCGACCCAGAGGGACAGAAACCCCCTCTTTATCCAAGAGGCCCACATAAAAGACCACTGCACCGAGTCATAGACCTTGCTGAAATCCACCTTCCACATGAAAGCCTTCCTCTTTTTCCTCCTCCAACATGACAAAATCTCCGAGGCCACAATGCATCCCTCCAAAATGTTCCTGCCAGAGATAAAAGTTGTCTACACCTGAAACACAATCTTTGCCAGCACCCTCTTCAGCCTGTTAGCCAAGATCTTTGCCACAATAAGATAAATAGCATTGGAAAGAGCTATCGCTCTATACCCCTTAATCGCCTCTGCCCCATCCCTCTTCAACAACAACATATAAATTTTATTCAGCCTGTTGAAACCCAGGTTTCCATCTCTGAACTCCTATAGCACCTATAAAACATCCTCCTTAATTATCAACCAGAATTCCTTATAGAAGAAAATAGGGAATCCATCAGGACCCAGACAACCATCCGCAGTCAGCCCCCAAACAGCCTTATGGACCTCCTCCTCCTCAGACGAGACAACAATATTCATCGCCAATCCGCAGTACCCCGAATCCCAGCCATCTCCATCTTCCCCCTGCCTCCTCCCCATGAACTCCTTGTATCTCGCAGTCACCCCGCCAACCACCTCCCTGCCCATAAAAACCTCCCCGCCAAACCGTAAACTATCAATCTAATTTTTCCTCCTTCTCGACACCACCATATGAAAGAAACAAGTGTTAGAGTCACCCTCCCTAAGCCACTTCTGTCTAGACCTCACCTTCCACTCCACCTCCACCTTCCGATCTTCCTGCACCACCTGCAAATGCCTCGCTCTGCTCGCCCTATCATCCTCGAATAGAAGACCAACGTCGTCAATCCTATCCAGCCTCATAATCTCAGCGAGTGCTTCATCCCACCTCCTCCCACGTTCCCCTTGGACCTACGTCCTGTAAACCTTGAGAAAAGACCTCAACTCCTGAAGCTTGGTTTCCAGCCTTGCAGCCGTCGAGCCCTCCGCAAGGATCAACCTCCATTTCTCTTCCACCAAACTCCCAAAACCCTCTTCTAGAAGCCAGGCTCTATCAAACTTAAAATACGTACCATGTCTCCATCCCTCATTCAATCCCTAAAGCAAGGGAGTGTGATCCGAGAAAGGCCGCTCTAGAGGTCTGACCTCCGTCATAGGGAAAACTTCAGCCAATACTATAAAGGCCAGGAATCTGTCAATCCTAGACCGCCATCCACCTGAACTCCTCCAAGTGTAAGGGCAAGAAAAAGGTGGCATATCGAGTAGGCCATGTGCTACAATAACCCCCGCAAAAGCCTTCGAGCCTGGATCCATCCCCCTTGACCATCCGGTCTATCTTCCGTTAACAATGTAACATTAAAATCTCCACCAATCAACCACGAGGACCTCCGATGCCTTGCTGCAACATGGTCCAGCTCGTCCCACAGAGCATGCCTCCGCACACCATCATTTAGGCCATATACTGCAGAGAAGACCAAACAGAGATTATCTCAACGCCTCTGTAATTTCACTGTGACCACATGGGATCCGACCACCAAATCCATCAAGGAGAAAACATCTCCCTTCCACCCAATAATGACTCCACTTGACCTCCCTAATGCTTCGAGGGTCACCAACTCCCCTATGCTATTGCCCCCTACCTCCCTCCACATCCGCTAGTCGCAACTCCCCAGCTTCGTCTCCTGGAGAAAAACCACATCAGGGCCCCACTTCTGAATGTAACTCCTCAAAGCTGCACTCCTAGAGGAGTCATTCAGCCCCCTCACGTTCCATGTAAGGACCTTGATCATGGAGATGATAGAAAATCTCCTCGCGATGTGCGCCTATACCCCACCTCTTTTGCCATCCGGGCCACCTCCCATCCTCCAGCTCCCCAACCCCTTCCTCACACACCTACCGCTCCTGCGCCACTCCCAGAGACTCCTTCCCACCCCCTCTCACCCCTCCGCACCTCCACAAAAGGCCACCAGCTCCGCAACCTCCTCAGTCACCGCCTCCCCTTCGCCCACACAACATCCATGTCTGCCCTCACCATCACCACCCACAGGTGCAACCTCCGTGCCAACCCCCGTGTCGTCTCCGCCCGCAACCGGGTCTCCAGCTGGCCCCCCTCCACGCTACCTTCGAGAAGGCTTAGGCCTGCAACCCACCTCCTCCGCCATCTCTTCCCCCCAACTCCGGTTCCCCTCCGCCCCGCCATCACCACCAGCCCTGTCACCCGATGAAGGCCTCGCCCTCCACCTCCGATATGTCCACCTCGGCCTGTAGGAGATCTTCTGCGTGAGGAATCTCCTTGGACTCCAGCTCCGAAGGCACGCCACGGCCCCCTCAGCTCCAGGCCTGCAACCCACCTTCTGCATGTCGCCGCCCGCCCAGATCGAAGAACCCCAGAGCGCGGCCTCCCCTTCAGCTCTACCTGAGCGCAGCCACAAGGCTAGGAGTGCCTCGGGCTTTCGCAGACGAATCTATGGGAGCTTAGGCCCCCATTGGGCTCACCTTCAGCTCTACCCGGATCCACATCAACCGACCCAAACCCACCACCAAGAGGCGCACTTAAAATGCCCTCCACATCAGCCGCAGCCCCCGCATTCATGGTCTAAGATTTTGAAAAATCCTTGACCCCAAATCTCACCTCATCATGCATCGGCTCCGCCACCTCCTCCGCATGCTCACCCTCCATTTGATTGCGACACGGGAACCGCACCAAACGCACAATCACCTCCGCACCCCGTCACCTTCCAAAAATTGCCCAAACCCTCGCCCGACCTCTACTCCGCTCGTGAACCAGCGCTACTACCTCCCTCCGCCTCCGACCTGCCAACCACCACCTCAGTAAATGACAGAAGCCTCCTCTCATCCAGCGAGACCTGGACCACCCACAAGGAGCTCCCCCACCTCAGAACCACCTTCTCTGCGATCTGCACCCCCAACCTTCTCTCTACCCAAGCATGGACCTTAGTTAGGTCATCAGTCCCCGGACCAAGTCCACCGCACCCCCGAAGCTGCGCGAATGGAGACACCACCGCCACTACCACATCCATCGTGCGGAGGAAGAGGGGGACCCCCTCAATCACCACCCTCTGCCTCGCATAAATCAGTGGGTACTCCGCCACCACCCCATCCGACCTCATCGGCCATCTCCATCTCACCACCCCCTCCCCACAACTCACCTCCCGAAAGGCCAACCTCCTCAGTAGCACTGGTCTAAGGCCAAGGAGCACAAACTTCCCAACCCCAAAGGATGCCACTCCAACATCATCCCTCCTCAACCCCAGAAACAGGGAGACTGACCCCCTCAAATCCTCCAGCCCCACCCTTCCCTCCACCACCACAATCAGGGTCGTTGCCAGTGTCCTTTCGAGGACCCTGACCTCCTCCAACCACGACGCCTCGACCTCCGCGAGTGTTACACTCTCCAGTGGCGATGGCAACACCCCTCCACCACCAACGTACGCCCCAGAGCCAAGCCCCCGACGTCTGCAAGCAACCCTCCAGTGCCCAAAACCGCCACATCACAGGCACTTCAACGGCTCCCTACAGTCCTCTGCAAGTTGCTCTCTTCCCAGGCACTTAAAGCAGATGAACGTCGACTCCTTTCCCCTCCGCAGCCTCCTCACCGTCGTCCACCCCCGCTCCACCTCACTCTCCCTCACGCTCATTCTTCTCAAATCTTAGCTTCTTTTCTTCCGAAAAGTCTGAGGAAGATGAATATTGACTTTAGATGTGTTTTCCGAAGTTTTAATGATTAGAAACTTTAAACTTATGCTTTTATTTCGTTGGACTTATTATTTGTAGCTTATTTTCATAATCTTGAGCTTGCAAATTGTTTAATTTTATGTAATGATATATTTTACTTTTATATATATATAATATCTAACCGTGTCCTCCTGCCCGACTACTCCGCATACCGTATATTCCTTAGTTAGTGACCTGACCAATCGAAGATTGATTACCGATTTTTACAACATTGCCCTTATTTTTCCATAAAATATCTAAAACATTATCAGGGGATGTTACCCCAAAACAATACAAATCCACATGTTACCCTATTCAAAAGTATTTCTAGTTTATATGTCCAACTTTCTAGTTTAATAAGCCAACACACTCTTTCTGACTGCATGATTTAGTTGTCACATCCACATTTGTCATAGCAATCAAGAGTGAGCCATCAAGATAAGTCAAGGTGGAAGAGGAAAAGAATGGGCAACTCATGATGCCACCCCTTCTTTTGCTACAGCCTCAGATCTCTGAGGGTTGGTGATTGTGCAATTGAAACATCAGGAAGCGAAGAAGATGGAAAAGAACCAATGTTGACTTCTTCTTGAGAAATTAATTCTCAAGCTATATGCATACGTGTGCACATAACAAACGAGCCCCTACAGTAAAGAGACTAAACGGCCCTACCTTTCTCCCCATTGCTTGTTAGTCGCCTATTCTATCAAACTTCTGAGAAGATCAAACCGAATCAGATCAAGAATGAAGAATTCCCCTAAGTACCATAATTAGAAAATATCCCTTAATTACCGTAGAGGGGAATTATACTCACCTCTTGTAACGACGAGTTTGTGAAAGGATCATTTTATACGAAACTTACCTCTTGAAGAAGCGAGTTCCCCCCTTCCATTCCGGCCGCCTTTCGGTTGGCTGGGCTAGTATGTTGAGAAACTCACCTATTCAAGAGGCGAGTTTTGGTTTACACACAACTCACCTCTTGAAGAGGCAAGTTTGCCTCTATACCCTTGCGTCATTGCCCTTCCCCTTCTCCTTCCCTACCACTGGTGCTTGTTGCTGCTGTGAGTACCCAATGTCCTCCAACAGCTGCTGCGGTTGTCCTTCGCTCCCGCTGCTGCCGCCGACCACCTACCCCGCTACTTCCTCTCCTTCGACCACTTCGCCGAGCTGTTGCAGCCCTCGCCGCCCAGCTGCTGTGACCTCCTTTGTCCACCACCGCCGATTGCTCCAACAAGTGATGTTGCCGATCTTCCCCGTCACAGCTGCTGTACCTCCACCAGAGTTTGTGCCTCATCCTTTAACTCTATATATGGTAAACAATGGTTGTTAATTTTAAGTATATTGTTAGGAGTAAGGTATCTTGTTAGGGCAAAATTATGGTAAGTTTATTGGATATAATTTTGTATGTGTTAGAAAGTTTGTGAAGTGGAGGTACTATTTGACTTTTTATTAGAGAATGGAAATTTGAATGTTAAAGTTATTTTTGTATGAAAATATTGGTTGTAGGTGTTAGGAAATTTGTTTTATTACGGAAAATTTGTAGGTTTCTACTTCAACAAGTAAGATGTGTAATCCATATGTGACTGTTTTGTCCATACGTATTGTCATTTACTCCCTTTGATTTTACATTTTGTTCAGGTTATTTCAAATTGCTAAATTTGTGTTGTGTTTGCTATACTATGGTGGTTCTATTGTCCAAAATGGAAACGGAGTGCATTATGACAGGGATCAACAAAAAAGGGTAAGGATACATATAAATTGGAGATTTGAGGATTTATTGGATAAAATTTACATGACTTTAGGTATTGATTAAGAGAGTAATCAAGTAAAGATTAGTCATCGCTTTCCCCCTTTATGGAGGGACTGATTTTTATTTGACCATTGTGGGCAATGATGATGACTTCTAATGTATGATAGACTGGGCAATTGATGCCTGGAGAGGAAAGATATTTACTGAACTTTACATTAAGATCGAAGGTGAAAGTGGACGTACACCTCAACCACCGAATGCTTTTGTGGAATGATCACCTCAACGACTTCCACAAGAATCACGTGACATACCTCATGAACAGATGTTTATTCTAGAACAACCCTTCAAGCCACTTGATGTTTAAAATGAAAATGATATAGGTGATGTACCCCTTGATAAACAAAATGAATTAGAACACACAGTTGCCAAAAATGTCAGCAGGATAAGGCACATTTCTCAAGTTGTTGATGACCCTTATGACTCACCACATGAGAATGACACAGACAAAGAAGACGAGTTGAATGAGGGAGAGGATGTTCAAGTAAATGCACCATCTCATGTCCCAACCCGTAACAAGAAAGTGCATCACTTTGGTTCTGGTAGCAGGCATGACAGCAATGAGTTACCCCAAGATAGAGATGTTTCGTTTTATGGCAATTTGCCACCTCCTCTTGAAAGAGATAATTCTAATGAATGCTCTCGTACTGAAATGAGTCATCCAAACACACAAATGGTCAAGGGAATGACTTTTAAAACGAAACAGGACTTGGTGTTTGTAATTAAAAAATTTCACATTAAGAATCATGTGAATTTTAAAGTTTGAGAGTCCGATAGAAATGTTTGATCATTGATATGTACACGTAAATCTCAAGATTGCACATAAAGATTACGCAATCATTTCAGAACCTTTGATCAATAATAGGTATTGAGTACTTTGTACGATCAACACACATGTGGCCATATCCAAGGCAATGAAGATCACCCTCAACTTGATTGCAATTTCATAGGACGGTACCTAATAGGTTATATGAAACGATCACCTTTGGTTAAGGTAAACTTCTTACTTGAGGTAATTGATGAGAAATTCAAGTATACAATCACAAAGAGAAGAGTTTGAGATGCAAAGCGAAAAGCCATTGAATTGGTGTATGGTGAGTAGGATAAATCCTAAGAAGACCTACCATATCTTCTACATGCAATTAAAGATTCCAATCCTGGGACATTCATAGATTTAGAATCAATTGACGTCAATGACAAAAGCGACGTGATCTTGATGAAAGCTTTTTGGACATATGGACCGTGCATCAAAGCATTTAACCATTGTCAGCTAATTATTTCTATAGATGACACACATCTTTATAGTAAATACTGGCATAAACTACTAACTGCATGTGGCGTGGATGTTGATCAACATATTGTACCTCTTGCTTTTGCTATTGTCTATGAAAAGTCGATAGATACATGGTATTGGTTTCTTCAAAAAGTAAGATATTGTCTTATCCATGATCAAGAAGATCCAATTTATATTACTTCCAGCCGCCATGGGGGATACTTACTGCAGCTACTAGTGAGGATGTTGGATTACGTCATGTACATTGGAGATTTTGTGCATGTCAAAGTAATTTTAACACTTATCAAAAGAATGTGTATATGAAGAAGTTAATAATGAGGGCTGTACTGCAATCATCACTGCTAAAATGGGAGTTTTACATGAATGCATTGAAAAACATTAGCGAAAACGCTTCTAAATGATTTGACGAGCGCAGGATCGATAAACAGTAGTGGACGATGGCTTTCGATAGTACGTATGAATTTGGGAATGTGACGATAAAAATGCGGTCCTCAAAAAAGTTAGGGCATTACTTATATCTACCTTAATTAGAAAAACTTTCTACAACTGTATTACCTAATTTGACAAGCACTGTGAGAAAGCACATGCAACAATGGGCAGAAATAAGAAATATACTACATACGCAAATGATATGCTAGAAAATTAGATAAATATAGGGAGAAGTCATAATATTACTCGTTTTCATGGGATTCCAGATCCATACTATGAAGTTCTCATTGGTAGGCGTGAGACACCATATGATTTGAAAGGTGAAAATTTTCACAAAGTTGACATAAAGAATGCAACTTGTACTTGCAACAAATGGCAAACATATAGAATCTCATGTTCACATGTATGTGCAGTGTTGACATTCGTACAGCTGTCGCCCATTAGTACACCTGGGAGCAACAAATATTAATATACCAAGGAAAATTCGAGCCAATACCTGATCCTAAAGCTTGGCAGTCATGCATTTTAGAAGCACATCCCGTGGTGGGAGAAAAAAACGAGAGAAAGGACGACCAAAATCGTCTCGTATCCACAACGAGATGGATATTCAAGAAAGCCGACAAAGTAATAGTTGTCGTGTGTGCATGCAAGGACATGGTAAAAGACATTGCCCCCATATAGAACACGAAAGCTCATCGTCCACACAACAAATGACACAACCAAGCACTTCTCGACGGAGTAGAAATATCAATAAATGCAGTGTTTGTAGAATTACTGATCATAATAGGAAAAATTATCCAAATAAAGGTAAATGTAATGCTTGTAATGAATATTTTTTCTAATAAATGTCTCACATTACTAATAATTACAAAGTCTAATTAATGTTATTTTTCTTAAATTGTAGATAGAGGCAAGACCAATTGACTCATCTGTTTTACATGAACAGGATATGCACTGATCCACAAGTGTATGGGACGGTAATGTAAGTATTAAATAGTATTTTATACATTTCATATGTAACTCGCATTTACTTTCATTAGAAGATTATATTTTGTAATGGTAACGGTTAAAATGTATAGAAATGGGTGTAGATTAAAATTGATTTTCTCTCGAACAAATGATATTCCCATTATAAATGTACGTTCCATTAACGAGTACCACATTAAACTTACACAGGTTTATTCAGCATGGAGATGCCGTCGACGTGATGCAGTCATGCAATCTATTGCAATACACCCACGAGTTGCCCAGCTTGTACAAGATGTGAGGTTTAGAGGGATTTTAGACTTTAGCTTCATATCATTGGATTGACATCTTATCACAGCTCTGGTGGATCGCTAGAGGCCGGAGACTCACACGTTTCACATGGCTAGGAGTGAGATGACCGTCACTTTAGAGGATATAGCTATCATCACTGGTTTACCTGTGGATGACTCCATAGTCACAAGCATGACCTCTGTGCCTAGTTGGAGAAGATTGTGAGACCAATTACTTGGAGCTATACCCGACAGGAACTAAATCTCCGGTTCTAGGGTACAAATGGCTTGGCTACAGGGGACCTTCACAGACAAGCGAGATGACATAGATGATGAGACATATCTTCGATACACACGAGCTTACATTTTACAGTGCATAGGAGGTATTCTTTTCCCAGACAAGTCCAGGAACTACATCTCGTTGATATACTTGCCTTTATTAGAGGATTTACAGGTAACCAAAATTAAAAGTAAACATTACATGATTTATTGCTTAAGTTTAATGAGTATTTACATTTTTCACTTGTGCTTATTGAATACATATCACAGTTTTGCAGGACAGTACAGCTGAGGAGCTGCTTGTTTGGCATATCTCTATCGCCAACTATACTTAGCTGCCCATAAGGGGACTAACGAGATTGATGGAGCATTGATCGTGCTGCAAGTTTAGGCATAGGAGAGTTTTCCCCACATAGCACCTATCGTGCATCGTCGTCCAAAGTGGCAGGGACAACCATTGGGTGTTCATTTGGTGGCTGCTTTCGATGTCCGAAAGCAGTCAACCAATGTTATGATTCCGTATAGAGATGCATTTGACCTCCAGAGTGCAAACCAGGTATCTAATTTAACGCTTCCACAATATTTATTACATTAGCAAACATGTTTTAATTATTATACTTGTGTGATTATGCAGGTTCTATGGCAACCTTACACGCAGGATATATAACAAAACCTACCTGTATATTACCTAGTTCGAAGGGAGATCTGGTCTACACAAGTCTCTTTGATATGCTTCCATATAGTGGAGCATCACTTCCCAAATCACGTCCTCAGGCAATTTGGAGGTCTTCAAGGTGTTCCTTTAGAATGCGATTTAGAAAACCACATCAATGATATAGATTTGAGGGGACATTTTGAGATTGATTGGCGTCAACACCATGCGTCATACATTCAAGATTAGGGGGCGAGGGTAGAACATATCGTTCCACTGACACCAACAGATAACCCTGCCACTACACCTAAATACGTGGCTTGGTATAACAGGATCACCAAGAGATTTATCAATCGACTTGGTGCACTTTTGGATTACAACGTAAATCCTTATACAATTCTTCATAATTAGATAATAGTTATACATTAATGCTTGTTAATTATATATCTACTCATTTAATTTCGTAGACATTATCATTTCCTTTTGTAGTTCAATAGATGGGTCTAAATTCGCGAGATGACACATGATCACCCTGACCTTCCCGACATCCATAACTTAGCTTTCCAAGCAATAGAGATAAACAATAACACACTAGCACATCATTTCAAACCCCTTGAGCCTCAAGCACCAGATGGTGTGGATGATGCACCTGCAGGAGGGCATGGGAGGGGATGGGAGCAAAGGCAAGGGCGAGGTCGAGGACATGGCAAAGGACAAAGGCAAGGAAGCGAGCATAGGAGAGGACATGGAAGGGTACAGGGAAATGATCCTGATCCTGCACCTGAAGCCGTAAACCATCCACCACCAGCACCACTCCCACCACCAGAGGTGCCAGTCCCTCCACCAGAGGCCTCACACCCACCACTTGATGTACAACCACCCCAGGATCAAGATGGTCTACTACAAATAAAATCATTTTATTAAATATAATATTTAGATTGATATCAATATATTGACAAATTAAAATTTTCCCTTGCAGTAACATCTAATGGAGGCGGAACATCCCCGTGATCAACAGTCCCCTTCTAAGGTAAAAACAGTTACTTAATATAATACTCTTTCTCATGAACTTGGAAATTCTCATCAATTATTTCCATGCAGCAACTTATGCAACAAGTACCCTCCCAAGCCTCTCAGGCTCAATCGAAGGTGGAACCCCACTAGGATCTATAGGCCACATTTCAGGTAATATAAGTCTATAAGATTTTCATCATTCCATTCTTATCAAAGTTTTGACACACCTCAAATCTTTCCATGCAGCAACCTACACAAGAACCCTCCCAGGCCTCTCAGGATCAATCAGAGGTGGAACCCCACCAAGATCTACAAGCCACATTTCAGGGTAACATAAGTCAGGATTTTCATAATTCCATTCTTATCAAATTTTTGACACTTCAAAATTTTTTATGCAGCAACCTATTCAAGAAGAATCTTCCTAGGCCTCTCAGGATCAATCGAAGGTAGAATCCCACCAGGATCTACAGGCCACATTTCGAGTAATATAAGTCTACAGGATTTTCATAATTCCATTCTTATCAAATTTTTGACACACTTCAATTTTTTTCATGTAGCAACCTATGCAAAAAGAACCCTCCCAAGTCTCTTAGGATCAATCGAAGGTGGAACCCCACCATGATCTACATGACCAATCTAAGGTAAGAGGTTGTAACTATTTTAATATTTCCGATCTCACCAATACATTGACACTTCAATAATTTTCCTTGCAGCAAACTCCGACTGATGATCCATTCACGACTCCAACCATTGAGTTACCTACCGTCTCCAAGATAACACTAGGAGCTCCATTTAAGAGAAAGGCAAAAGATACAGACTTCGGGGAAGGAAACACATGTTACTTTTCATGCCCCATCATCACCTCCAACAGCTCCAGATTTCGACACTACCGAGACACAAATTGATGAAATAGATCAACAAACTTAGAACGATTTCAAGACGATTCTCATAACCCTACATGGGCATACACTCGACGAAGAAGGGGAAGAAAATAATTGTTCCTATTGTATGATTTTTTTGTTAAATGTGAGACTTAGTTGTAAGTATTGCACCTATGTTGCATACTTACAATATCTCACCAATTTTAGGAAATACTTTCATATAAGTATTATCACGTAAAAAGTTTGAACAAAACAACAATGAATGTAAAACATGTTGTGGATGATTGCTTGGTTATCATACATTGCTTGCTGTGACTGCTTGCTTAGTTGTCATTAAATGCTTGGTTGGTGTGTGTGATTGAAAGAATATAAGCAACAGTAACAGTGAAGAAGCAGAATAGCATTAGCCGGAGCAGTAGCAGCAGCATTGACCATAGCCGCAGCAGCACCAGCAGCTGCTGCATTAGCCACAGCAACAGCAACAGTAGCAGCACCTGCATTAACCGCAGCAGCGACGACGGCATTACCTGTAGCAGCACCTGCTTTTTCATTTAAGTGGAATGGGATTAGGGTGATGGATGTGGTGATTGGGGTGATGGAGTGGCAGGTATACCAATGAGTTGTAGAGGTATACCGTATAGTTGATGGAGGGGCAGGCTATGATTTGAATGGATTCAACACTCCCCAAAACATGGACTTGGGAGCATGGGACTTGATGTTCAATATGCAGCAGTAGCATTTTTTCCAATAACAGCAACAGCAGCTACACCACTCAGTAGAAGTCAGCATGCAAAAAAACAAAAAACAAAAAACTCGCCTCTTAAAGATGCGATTTCCAAGAGGCGAGTTATGTACTAACTGTAAGACTCCAAACTCGTCTCTTCAAGAGGCGAGTTTCATATGACTCTCTACCCATAAAATCAGACCTCTACTGATATTATCAGAAGTCTGATTTCCTATTATAAGACGTCCGGACAAAAAATTAGGCATCCACTAATATCCGATTTTCATCTTATTTTTCCCTGATTCCATTGGATCTAAACAAGATTCTAGTGTATAAGTGTCAGACGACAGGTCAAACATCTTACATAGCAAAGGACGTCTAGAATGAACTAGGAGAAACTCGCCACTATAAAAGGCAAGTTTCTCAAGTACCAACTGTGGCGAAAGGGGAAGGACAAAGGGAGTACGAAGGGCGAGTTTTGTACAAGACAAAGAATCCTGAAACTCGCCTCTTCCCACAGTACTTAACGAATATAATTTTCCGACATGATAATTAGGAATATTATTCCCTAATTACCGTACTTAGGAAAATTTTTCAATCAAGAACTGAAAAGAGCTTCGACAAGTTCATGGATTAAGAAAAAACACGACAATTTGTGCTAATCAGGGACTGATGCAGCTTTTGTATTTTACTCAATTCTTAAACTCAAAGAAGGTTAATGTATATGAGCATATTGGCACAGACATAAAATCATGAGACGCACTTTCTAAAAGCGAAAAATAATAAACGGGCAAATTTTGGACATTGACCACGCATTCCACCTAAAAATCTCATCTTTCCTGCGTTCCACCACCAGACTTGAACCCAGCTACACATCACGCACTGCAAGAGATCAAATATTCGAAGCGATGTCGGAGACTTCGAAGGAGTAGGGAAATGGGAAGAAGGGTTTAAAGGACCTTGAGGTCGATGTTGGAGCGGGTGGCGAGGTATTTGCTGAACTCGGGGTCCTTCTGGATGGTGCGCCACTTGCCAGCGCCGTGCTTCCCCACGCCGGCGCGGAGGGCCTGCTCCTCCTCCGCCGTCCACTTCTGCTTCGGAGCTCCCATCCCGCCGGCGTTGTCCGTTCCTTCCTTCCTAGGGTTCTTTAGGGTTTCGATCTCCCCAACGGTGGCGCCGGTGCGAGGTACGGGCGCAGGTCTTGGATGACTTCGACCGAGTTTAGGCTCGCGGAGGAGGTAGAAAGGGAGGAACGGAGGGCACGCGGTAAGATGCAGGACGAGAGTGGGGGGTGGGGGGGTGTTGTGGGGAAGAGAGAGAGAGAGAGAGAGAGAGAGAAGAGCTACGGTAACTTTTGACGTTCAGTTTTAGGAGATTTTACATGTAAACTTTCCTCTGTAGGTCTATCCCCCCATAAAGTCAGTTATTACAGTATCACTGCATACTTGCCAACCACGCGTGATCGTCCTCCCAAAAGTTAAGTCTCTTGCCGTGACCAATTTCCAAAGCCACTCAAATTTGGTTAATGTCAAATTTCTATGAGAAATGATGGAAAATATAGGTCTTAATTTAAAAATAAAATTAAAATGCATAAGAAATTATTGACATGACTTCATCTCAAATGGTGTACATGTGGAGAGAAGATCTAACCTTTAAAATTCATCGATAGAAAATGAATGCAAAAAAAATTCTCTCTTTCTTACTTAAATTATAACTCACGAGATATAACTCAACTTGCTTGCCAGTTGATTCACTGATTTTTCTTGATGCATAAGATGATTTAGGCACATCGTGACTATTTGTGTGTGTAGCGTGCCTTTTCTGTGCACAACAGAATACACCTATTGTATGCTTGCAGTTGCTTACGTGTGATTTGCACCTAATCTCTTGTTATGGCTAAAGCTAATGCCTCAACCCTTGCCTTCGAGGCCAAGATCTTCACCTCTGCCTTTGTTCAAGGGGCCACGATTAAGTTGACAAGATCCCAAAATTACATATTATGGTCGAGGGTGTTTCGCATTTTTGCTAGGGGACATGAGCACTTACACGTGCTAACTAATGATGCCCCAGATCCTAAGGAGGCAAAATTTCAGAAGTGGGAGAAAGATAATTATTTAGTCATGAATTGGATCATAAATAGTGTTGATCCATAGATTGCATCTAACATGCTCTATAAGAAGTCAATGAAGGAGATTTGAGGGGCTCTAGAGGATGGATATTCCATTCAAACCAATAGCCCACGCCGAGTAAACATTTACAAATGCATATGGAGCCCCAATCAGGTCAATATGTCCTTGGTTGACAACTTCACTACCATGGAGGGATTATTTTAGGAGCTTGTTATTTTTCAACCAACATGTTGTGACAAATGATAAGAACATCATCATGAGCCTTAATTAGCTTATTTTGACCTAAGAAAGGAAGGCCCAACTCAAGAAACCACTGATATGGAAAGAAAACATGAAACAAAGGGTAAAACTGTAATTTTACCATTGCAGTACATCAACGGGATTTCTCAGGGTCTACACATAGGTCAATTGGACTTAATAAGAGAAAAAGTGGGATGATTCAGTCAAAAAAGGGTTATTGTGAAATTTAAGAATTAAATGACATTCTGTAACCCTAAAACAAATCCACTTAATTTCACAAGGTTCCAGTCAGGATAAAAATCAACTAAACCCTCTAACATTCATGAAAAAATATCCACTAGGGTTTAGAACCTTCAATTTGGCCTTTGGAACCTATTTTGACCTAGATTGGTATCTAAGCTCAATATTTGACCTAATTTGGGTTTTTATGCAAAATATCCATTCAAACATGGCTAAACCTAAAATCCAACTTCATCAATGGATTCCTTAGGTCCAAATTTTGGTACAAATCAAAATTTGGACCTAAGGGAAGGTCATCTTGACCTACTTTGCAAAATAATCCACCCAATTACATTCTGGCCCCTAACTTTTGAAAACCCTTGCGAAAACCCCCTCAACTTCTTCATCACTTTTTGCATTCCGGTCCCTCTTCCATTGCAACAGAAAACCCATACCTCTGGCGAAGTTTCGAGGCGGATTTCTCCTTCCTTCTCCAGGGAGCTACTCTCAGATTTGAAAGGGGAGTCCTCTGTGAAATCCCCTACCGCCTGAGCAGCTCCCCATGTCCTAATTCGTACCATACCTCTCATGCGAACGCTCGAGAGGTATGGGTATCGTACCCGCGGTGACCTCTGGCGAGGATTTTACTCGCCTTCCAAGCGTCTGACATCTCCGCCCCTGCCTATAAATGAAGCTCCAGGTCCAGTCGCTTCCGGCAAGCTTGTTCTGGCCTGAGATACCCTCTTAATCTTCGCCGTCCTCATCTCTGGTCAGACGCCTGCAAGCTCCGGCGACCTCCTCTCCCTCATCTCGTCACTCTGCCACCATACCAGTGGCAGGGTTCGCTTTGCCTCATTCCTCCGCGTTGCGCTGCACCAGCACACGCCTCTCTGACCTCCTCCTCGTCGCCACCTCTCCATCTCAAGGCCTTCGTCTCCGGCGATGGCAGATACGCGTCGTCCGCCTCTCTGCCTCCCTTTCTCTCCAATCACCATAGATAAGTTCCTCCTCTCCTCTTCATTTTCCCCCTCTTTACTTCCCAAAACAACCCCCGACAACCACAGACCACCACCATCTTCCTCATCTCCGACAGACCACCGGCGAAGGCGAATCCCTCGCTCCACCCATCCACACGCCTTGCCACCCACCTCAGAACCTTCGCCATCACCCCCTAATCACTCTCCGCCCATCCACTGACCGCCACACACGCCCCCCACTTCCACCGAACAAACCCACACACACGGTCACAGTAAGACCTAGGCACGCACGCTTAGGCCGATCTGAGCCACGCCGACCCCCGCCTCACCTTCGCCATCATATGGCGAAGGTTTTCCTATTGTTTAATGAGGTCGCAAGGCCGTATTGAGTGATTTCAGGACCAGCCCCTTTCCACCATTGAAGCTCGAGCGAGCTTGCTTGCTGCTTCACTCCAGGCGAACGAGTCCAGGCAGTGCGGGTTGTCCTCGCACACGCATCCAGACAAGTGAGAGGCATGGAGAAGGATCACCGCAGCAGCAATCAAGCGAAGTTCCTCCTGTGCGCACGCGAAGAAGCAGGTGGGACTTTAGTCTCACCTCGGAAGTTTTCAACGCAGGTGACCGGCTTAAATTGATTTTGTGTTTTCTCCCTAGCGCCTCAAGTCACAGGGTGAGGTCCCCTCGCCCTCGCCTGCCTCGTCCGCGGTCACCCCTACGCGGACCTGGCTGACCCATTTACCCTGCACTCCTAGTGCACCACCCACGCAGTGCGCCTGGACCCGGGCGCGTGTAACCTAACCCGTATACCCAATTGTCTGGCTTTGAGAGCGAAGAGAGAAATAGAGAGAGACGCGGGGAGGGTAGGGGGTAGGTTTTGCTGCGTGGTGTTGTGCAGGAAAGAAAGAGCTAAGGAAGAGGCGTAGCAGAGAGAACAGAAGAAGGCAGAAGCTGAAGGTGCAGCCACAACCAAAGCTTAAGGCAGGGAAGAAGAAAAAGAAGAAGAAGAGGAGCAGCTGAAGATAGAAGAAAGAAGGTGAAGACGAAGCACTGTAGCAAAGGCGCGGAAGAGGAAGAGAAGAAAAAGAAGAAGGAGGCACGGCTGAAGAAGACTGCAGAGGAAGAAGACAGGAAGGAGGAAAGCCAAGTGCAAGAAAAAGAAGAAGAAGACTGCAGAGGCCAAGGAAGAAGGAGGAGGCACAACAGAGAAGAACAGAAGAAGAAGAAGAAGCCAAAGAACAAGGAAAAGAGAAGCACAACAGCAAAGAAAAAGAAGAAAGAAAGAGAAGGCAAAAATCAGAAAGAGAAAGGGCAAGCACTGTAGCAACACAAGTTTAAGACGTCTGATTCTGAATCAGACGTCTGATTCACAAGGAAAGAGGACCTCAGAGAGAAAAAGGAGAACATTCAATTTTTTTTGCATATTTATTCTCTTTAGCTTTCATGAATATTGAATTGCATTATTATTGAACATCATCTTTTGAGTAATTTCAAAGTTGTGATTTTAGTTTCTAAAATACCAATTTGCTCCCTGAGTTCGACCTCGGATACTTTAGTTTTCGAGTAAAATAAATTATTAATTGTTTTCGCGGCGATTTCAACTATACTGCAATAAACGTCTTTTTAAGACACGATCTCGCCTCGTAAGCAATCAACAACAAGCAGGTCCCAGAGCAGGACAAGTGGTAGACTTATCGATTTTTAGATGGTCTCTCTAGCAGATACCATTTAGCTCGTGACCAGATTCTATCTGCTGAGTCTATTCCGAGTTTAGAAACAATATATGGCCACCTCCAAAAGCTTGAGTTGATATTACTCCTTTTTCCACTACTACCATGCCTAAGACCATTGCCCTTACGACGTTAGAGGGGAGAGGTGGTTGTTCTGGCGGACGTGGACATGGACATGACGAGGGTTACGACAGATGTACTTACCCCCTTGTGTCCACTACTAGAAGACCAATCATCCCTTGGACAGGTGTTTGGAAAAGTTTCGGAGACTCGCATGGGCCAATCAGACATCTGCTGTTGTTGCTTCCTCTCTTGAGCTTTAGGTGGTCACCAATCAAGCCACATTCCCTTACTATAGATGAGCTTAATCGTCTACAACAATTCCTGAGTGAGACCTCTTCTACGGATGCTCTTGCAACAGGTACTACAACCAATGCTGCCTATATGGGTATGCCTAATTAGATCATTGATTTTGGTGCATTTACTCATCTCACCAGTAGAGCCACCTGTTTGTCCTCGTCCAGAGATTCTAATACTGTTACCTCAATCTGTCTAGCTAATGGGAGCATGTCTCTTATTACTTCTATTGGGACTGTGAAGTTTTCTCCCAGATAGCAACTTTTTGATGTTTATTATGCTCCTAAATTTTCCCCCAATCTATTATCTATTAGATTTGTAAAAAATTAAAATGCCGCATTATTTTTATGAGCTTCATTGTTATTTTTAGGACATCTAGATGAAGTACATTGGTGAGGGCTATGAGCACCATGGGCTATATTACTTAGACATTCCATCCGTCATTGCTGAGGCTACCTTTATCTCCTTAAATCCACTTAGAGACACCAAGATACACCAAGAAACACCAAGACACACCTTGCAATACATTTTCAAACCATTTTGTGTCTCTCTTGCTCTCCAAGCTCTAGTTCCATTCATCTTGAGAGCATCAAGCTTCGCGCACCCGCTCTCCCGCCGTAGTTCACGAGAGCGAAGTTGCGCCGTCGCGTGGCTCACGCACCGCGTCATCAACTCGACGCACTCCTTGCAAAGGGGAGTTTCCTAATTCCTATAGAAGCTAGGTTTAAAATCACTTTGTTGGCTCTATAGGACTTGTTGTTTCTTTTATCTTTGTTATTTGGTTGGGTATTCGCTTTGCGAATTCCCGTCTCCTTCGCGAGACAAAATCCTTCTCGTGAAGAGAAGGGGTTGAGGTAAGCTACCCTCGTTTAAGTAGCGTGGTTGTAATTGATGTTGAATCACCCTCGTTTTAAAGAGTTTCGGTTTAGTGGATTTTGATCAACTTGGTTGATCGAAAAATCCTAACTCGAGAGGGTTAGGTGGTGGTTTTCACCCGGTTTGGGTTTCCACCTAAAATACTTTGTGCCTTTTGTGTGATTGTTATTTTGTGAAGATTGTTTATTATTTATTTCCGCAATTATTACGTCATCCCTCCTGGTAGGGCCGAACCTTCAATCTCAGCTCCCATTAGTTCACAGGGAGCTCTAGCTAGCTCAGCTGAGTTGATTGGAGTTCACCTTAGCTCAGCCCCAGCTCATTCCAGCTCCAGCCAGCTCATGGCAGCTGAACTCCAAGCTAGCTGAGCTACTACTTGTCAACTAGTAGCTTAGTTAGCTCTAGAGTTCTCATCAAAGGTAGTTCCAACTCAACCTAGCTCCGACCAGGTTGAAGTCAGCTCAACTGAGCTCAACTACCCAAGCTTGGCTACTTGCATAAGAACTAAGTAGCTGAGCTCAGTAGTTGAGCTCCCCTTGAAGCTGCCTCAGCAGACCTAGCTCCAACATAGCTTCCATCAGCTCCAGAGTCTTCTCTCCTAGCTCCTCCTTCATGAAACCCTAGCTCCTCCACCTCCACTCTACTAGCTAAGCTAGCTTAGCTAGCTTAGCTAAGCCCTTAGCTTCACCAAAAACTCTATGGCCGTCCACTCTTCAACCCTTAACCCTAACCAAACCCTAACCCAACCTATCCTTGGTGCCAACCCAAACCAACCACCACCACTCACACCCCCTCATGTTGGCACCAAAAATGCCCTAAGCATCCCTTCATTTTGGCGCCAACATGTGCCTAATTCCTAGCCCTACACCTTATCAACCAAGGCCATCTAAACCCTACACCTAACCACTTCTAGAAGCCCTCCATTGGCGCCAAACCTAACCCCCCATAGCTACCCTATACCCTACCCTAGTTGGTGCCAAAAATCACCCCCTACACAGCTTCATTTGGCGCCAACACCTCTTCCCATCTACACCCTACATATTAACCCCCAACCTATCCTAACCCTCCATCTAGTGACGCACCTAAACCTCCCCATTAACCCACTTAAAGTGGCGCCAACTCCCTTAACTCCACCATAACTACCACCTCAAGCAACCTTCCCCTTTGGCTCCACCCTATATCTACCCTTCATCCCATAACCACCACCCAGCAACACCATCCTAACCCTACACATAACCTACACACAACCTAACTCTACCACCATAAACCTAACCCCAGGATCCCTTAACTACCTCCAACAAGCCATCCTAACCCTCCATCCATTAACTACCCCTAACCCCCTACCATTCCTATATAAACCCCCTACCACCACCATTAAAACTCAACCTTGGCTACATTTTTTCTACCCATATTTCCACCTACATAGAAGGTCAAGAGAAGAAGAAGAATAAGAAGATTAAGGGGATACTCTATCCCCTTGGTGCCTTCCCCTCTTCTCTTCTCTCTTGTGTCCACGCCTGCCAAGGGAGGAAGCCAGGCATTGGAAGACAACCTAGGGTACATGCCTACCCTAGGAAGAGGAGGATTTGAGGGTGGTACATTACCACCCTTGGAGGAAGAATCAAAGGTGGTCCATGCCACATTAAGGAGGAATTCTTGGAGTGGGAGCCATCCACTCTAGGAAGGAGAAGGCACGCCCATCTTGGGTTTGCCTTTGGAGGACGTCAAGGAAGGAGAAGGAGGAGCCCTTTTCAAGCCTAGGAGCCACTAAGCTTGGAGCAAGAAGCTTCCCCTCTTCACTAACAATTCAAGAGGACTTGTGTTTTATTTTATTTGTTGCAATTATCTAGTAGTAGAAGCATTCATCTACTAGGGTTTTTGTAAAACACTTTCTCTTTCAATCAAAGTTGCCTTCTTTAATCTTTTTGCTGCATAGTCTTGTAGAATTCTTGTTTAACATTTTTCACTCCCTCTCCCTAATTACTCTAGGCCTCCATGTGCCTAGAGTGAGCTTAGGGAGAGGCTCTACTTGTCACTATAATAGTAGTGTAGTGGATTAGTATAGAGAATTTTCTCACTATCAACAAAGCTGCATTGTTCCCGTTATTTCAAAACCTATAAAAATCATATATATAAAACACCAAAAAGAAAGTTGAGTTCCCTTTAAAACAAGAGATTTGATTTAGCAAATAATTTGGCCTCTTTGGATGACCCTAGATACTCACTATCTAGGTTATAAATTTAAGAGTCGATCGATTTTACGCGTTACAACGATGTATTTTTAATAAACCGCGTAAAATCTGTATCACCTACCCCCATACATCACAACAAAATGGAGTTGTACAGAGGAAGTTGTAACATATTCTTGCCTTTACTAAGACACTCCTATTCTCCATGAGTGTTCCTAAGTCCTTTTGGGGAAATGCAGTTTTTACTGGTGCTTATCTTATCAACTACCTCCTGTCTTCTATCCTTGGGGGTGATATCCCATTTAAATTGCTCCATCCTAACAAGGAGCTATTTTCATTGCCCCTTTATACCTTTGGGTGCATTTGCTTTGTCCACAACTTTAGTAGCCTAGACAAACTGTCACCATGGGCTACTAAGTACGTCTTTCTTGGCTATTCCCATACACAGAAGGGGTATCGATGCTTTGATTAGGTTGGCTGATGTTATCATGTTTGTGTTGATGTCACATTCTTTGAGAGGGTCTCCTACTTCACTCCTAAGGGATGCACTGCCTAGTTTCAGTCCAATGTTTATTTAAGAAGGAAACTGTCACCAAATATGTCTGTGCCTATTCCTATCCATGTACCTCCATTAATGTAAGTACCAGCCCATCGAGTAATATGCCTCTTGTTGTTGCTACTCCAAATGCTCCTCCCCCTTAGGCAAAGAGCCATGGTCAAGGTGACGATCGACCTATTACTTTGAGGAAGTTGGTTTGCTCATGTACATTCCATCGTATGTCTCATTATACTTTTATTGCCCACTTGGATTGTTTTGTGCAAAAGTTTTCATAGGTCCTTCGCAATAATTTCCTACCAAGAACCTATCAGGAGGCCTCTCAGAATCCTAAGTGGCTCGCTGTTATGGATGTAAAGATGGAGGTACTTACCACTCGGGGCACATGGGATATTGTGTCTACTGGTGGTGTTGAGATTGTGGACTGCAAGTGGGTGTACACGGTGAACTATCATGCAGATGGCAGCATTGATAGGTTCAAGGCCCAGTAAGTTGTGAAGGGATTCACCCAAACATATGGTATAGGCTTTTTTAAGACATTCTCTATGTGTCAATTCCATTCGTATTGTTCTATCTATTACTATCAATTTGGATTGGCCATTATATCATCTTGACATTAAAATGCCTTTCTTTATGGTGACCTTCACGAAGAAGTCTACATGTGTCAACCTCCTTGGTATGAGGTTGAGGGGGAGTCTATCTGCAGATTGAAGAAGGAGATTTATGGCCTAAAATATAGTCCTTGTGTGTGGTTTGATAGATTGAGCACAAAGGTAATGAAAATTGGCTTCAACAAGTCCAAATCTGATCATTCTGTCTTTATCAGAGGGATGACCTCTACCACAGTGGTATTAGCCATGTATGTGGATAACATGATCAGGGATGATCTAACTGGGATCCAAGATTAAGAACTTTCTGCAAAAGGTTGTTTGTTACAAAGGACCTTGGTGAGCTACACTATTTTTCGGGCATAGAGGTTGTCAAAGACAGGCATGACATGTCACTTTCTCAGAGAAAGTACATGCTTGAGATTTTAAAGGATGTTGGTTTGCTTGGAGCCAAGCCTTCTTCCATCCCTGTGAAGCAAAAAGCCAAATATATTCAAACTGGGGATTCGGCCTTTGAAGATGTACATAGGTATAAGAGTGTTGTTGGGAAACTACTCTATTTGAATATTACTCATCCATATATTAGTTTTGTTGTTAGCCAAGCTAGTCAGTATATGTAGAATCCACATTATAGCCACTAGAATGATATATGTCTTATATTGAAGTATCTAAAGGGATTCCCTGGCAAAGGCTTATTCTACAGGAAAAACAATCACCAAGAACTATCATCTTACTTAGGTGTTGATTATGCTTGTTATGTTGAAGATAGAAAGTACACCGCAGGTGATGGCAATACCATCATCCGTCATAACTAACCTAATTTAGCCAAAATCCAATGATAAATGCTCCTTAACAACCATCAAAAGGTTGTAATTCAGTTCTGAGACGAATGCGAGAAGAAGATAGGAAATTTCGTTAATTTTGTTGTTTTAATGAGAAATCATGAATGTAGATTATCTAAGGGGTTAATCAATTCCTAATCTAAGGTCAAAAGAATTTAAACCCCCAAGAAGTGAACTCGAACTGACTGAATCAGGGTTTTCTACAATTTGAAGATTATTTTATTAATACAAACCCTAATTACAACCTCACTTCAATTAAATAGATTCTGATGGAAATAAATATAATCTAAACCTTCTAAAAATCATTTAAAACATTCTATGAGATTTGAAACACTCACTTTGATCAAATGAACCCTTTTTATCTAAAATAGGAATCAAAGTTAATATTTAATATATTTTAGGTTAAACTGTAAATTGGTCAGTAAAACTTCATCAAAACCCCAAAATAAAGTCATCACTAGCTTCTTTGGGCCTAAATTTGATTACCCTAAAAAGTTGAGACTTTTTGGACACTGTTTTCTTTGAGTTTACAAAATAGTCCCTAACTTTTGAATTTCTTTTATCATGGTCCAAAATTTCTTGCATTAAGGTCCTTGGCTGACGTCGGCAAACCTTTTTCTTCTTCCCTTGCCTAAACAAGCAACAGTTGCAGTAGCCTTCAATGGTGAGATTTGATTGATAATTTAGTCAATCAAATCTCCACCAAATCCTACAAAATTTGGTGGGATTAGTTCTGAGATCTCCCTCTGTCTAGCAAGCATCTTATTGAGGTCTAATTTGAAGTAATTCATCGTTGGCGAGCCGAAATTGGAGGAACCCAAATATGACCAAATTTGCAAGCAAAGCTTGTGATTTTAGGACTAACTGACTCAAAACTCATCTCTATATAAAGCCCTTGACTCCTACAAGTTGATTTCATGTGGAATTGAGCTGGCAAACCCCTCCTCTTCTTCCTCGCTGGCAAAAGAACCCACCACCGGAGCTCTTCACCCACATTCCTCGCCCCCTACCACGTACAATAGGCAGTGGGCTTTGCTTCCTCTCCTTTACACAGAGCTTCTCGCAAAGCTTCACGCCCCAATTTCGCTTCATCAGCTCTGACGACCACCTCCTCTTCCTCCTCACCGACGCACCACCGATGAGCTCCTTGCCTCTTCCTCTCAAATTAGTATAGGGTTTCTCTTCCTCACCCTCTCAATTTGCTCTATGGAGCACTAAAGCTCCTTATATCACCTCTAGCCTCTTCTCTGAACGCTGCTGCCGACCTTCATCACCACCTTCACCGCCACGCCAATCCACCCATCCCTGCACCCAATTAGTTTAGGGCTTTGCTCCGGCGTTTCTCGTCGGAGCTTCTTGTGGTTTTAATTGGATTCGAGAGGCTCGTATCTTCGCGTATAGGTCTCGCCAAACGTCCTCGTCTTCCCTAACACCGAGTGACATGTCCTACGGCTCATCAACGAAGGCACCTCCTTCCATAGCTGCAAAATCATCTCGGCTTCACATTTGGGTCAAGGATCTAAAATCCAACGGCAAACTGACACCCAATCAAGCCACCATCACCCACACAGCGAACAAGAAGACCATGGGAGGATAGTCCCACATCGTGAAAAGCTAAACTAGATTTAGCTTCATAAGGAATTCCGCCTCCTAAGGCATGCTCAGTAACACGGGGTTGGGTCCCCATCCACACACGCCCATACGCACACGTGCCCGCACACATGCGGGTGAGCATAGGCCTAGTATTGGGTCAGCTTTTGGGTCTGGCTTATGCTGGTCTTGGACTGGATTTTGGCTTAGCTTGAGAGGTTTCCTTTGGCTCAAAAAATTCTAAGGGTTGAGGGCTTTAGGCTTAGTTGAAAAAATCAATTTTTGCCCTTAATAATTCATTTATTTTTGGATATTGAGAGTTCATTTATTTTTATCTATTGAAGATGATATCCATTGCATATTCTCTTTCTTTTTATATCAAAGTATTGTGCTTCATTCTATAATCAATTGAGTAGTGGTTGATTACGATTATTTGCTCCCTGAGGTGACCTCAGACTCATATTCGAGATATAAATTTAAATGTTGATTCGCTTTTGTTGACTATACTATGACGCATATTTAAACTCGATGAAAGTGCGTTAACAACAGGTTTTGCCATCTTTCTTGGTAGCAATCTTATTTCCTAAAATAGTAAGAAATAAACAGTGGTAGCTCATTTGAGTGTAGAAGATAAGTATAGAGAAACGACTCATACTGCATGTGAGGTCATGTGGATCACCTTTTTCCTAAGTGATTTGGGCATTTCAGTGAAGAGTCCTACTTCCATATATTGCAACAACAAATCTGCCACCTACATTGCTTCTAATCCGACGTTCCATAAGAGGACAAAGTACATTGAGGTGGACTACCATTTAATATGCAATGCAGTGATGGAAGGGAAAATTGTCACTCCTTATATTTCATATGAGCTTTAACTAGTAGACATCTTTACAAAGGAGCTCCCCAAAAGATGACACTCCTTTCTCTATAACAAGTTGGGCTTAAAGGATATTTATGCTCCAACTTGAGAATGAGTGTTATAATTCTTTCTATTTGTGGATTTTATTGTTATTTTTCACTAGTTTTTCATTTCATAGAGTACTCTTCATGTAATTTACCCTTTTCCCTTCTATATATAAAGATGCTAGGGTTTCATAGAGAAATAGATACTCTCATTTCCATTCAACACTACCTATTCCCCTTTTCCGATGGAATATGTTAGACCATTGGATCTATTTTTTAATGGTTAAAGGGTTACCCAAAATGTTAGAGTGTAAAATTACAATGTCAGTAGTTAATGATGAGTTCCTTTAACTTAAGCTTAATACTTATTTCTCTTTTATCCTTTATCACTTATCCATCCGCATGAATGGTTTCACACTTAATTATTGAGATTATTCATATTTAATCATAGTATCTACTACAACTACCAGCAATGCAAGAAGAATATCAGAAGCAAAGAGCAAAAAATAAATGGGGTGACTGTATTGCCAACTTCTTCCATCTTCTTGTGTCCAACAAAAAAAGAAAGAACATTATTGCATGAATTAAATTGTCGAATGGAGAATATACCAAAAACATTGGGGCAATTGAAAATTGCTTTTTAAATCACTTTTGGAGGATCTTTGAGGAGCATAATGAGTAGTCCTAGTCCTTTTATTTTTGATGAAAGTGACTTCTTCATGGAAGAGAAGATTAACATCAATATCATTCCCTTTAATGATGAAATAAATACTACAATATTCAAAATCTACCCCACCAAATCTCCTAGTCCTAATGGATTACCCTTCCTCTTCTTTCAAACATGCTATGTAGTGATCAAATCGGAGTTCATCACCTTCATTTGAAATGCCTTATCCTCTTTCTTTCTTTCCCATTACATAAATGAAACATTATCACCCTCATCCCTAAAAGAGAAAATCCTAAGTCTCTACAAGGTTGTTAACCCATAAGTCTCTTAGACACAATATATAAGACCATTACAAAAATTTTGTGTGACATATTGAAAAAAATCCTTAATAAAATTGTCACCTCCACTCAAGGTGTAGTTCTTTGAGGAAGATTCATCATTGATAGCATCATTCTAGTTAGGGAGGTTTTTTATTTTATGAGGAAAAGGAAATGGTCTATAATGCTTATCAAGCTGAACATGAAAACGGCCTTCAGTAGGATGGGTTGAAATATTATTATTAATGCTTTATCCCAACTCCAAGTGCTCCCTATTATCATTTCCTTCATTAAATGTTGTATTATGTCATCCTCCTATAAATTTCTCATTACACCTATTAAAGGACTTCATCAATAATGCCCATTGTCTTTTTTAATTCATTCTTGGCATGATATTTAGGAATATATTAATCATCAAAAGTCTTAAGGTTCAGGATCTGATGATAATGTCATCATCAGCCATATCTAGCTTTAATTAGTTAAAATCCATTAATAAATGCTTCTACATAATCGTCAAATGACCGTAATTCACTGCACATCCTTTCTGAGAGTTTAACATGAAACCAGGGTTATTTTTGCAATTGTACCGTTTTATCACAACTACAGAATAACCACGAGTTTTTCTAAGGGCAAATTGAAGGTCAAGTGGTCATTAATATCTAACAAGTTGGTCAAGGCAGAAAGAAACAAGTTTTCACATGTTACGAGAATTAAATGACATCTGAAACCCTAAAAATAAACCTGCTTAATTCATTAAGGTTCTGGTCATGATAAAATTCACCTAAACCTTCTATAAATCATAAAAAAAAATTATATAAGGTTTGGTATCTTTAATTTGAACATTGAAACCCATTGTGACCTAAAACAGAGTCTCAGACAAATAGTTGCCCTAATTTGGGTTTCTACGTAATTTACCTAGTAAAACTTAGTTAAAACCTAAATCCGACTTCACTATCAGATCCCTTGGGTCCCAATTAGGTTTATACCAAAATTTGGATCCAATCAAAGATCACCATGACTTAGTTTGCATTCCAGTCCAGACAGACTCTTTTTATCACACAATGGCCCTTAAATTTTTGAATTCTTTACAAAAAGATCCCTAAAATTTTCATCATCTTCACATTTAGGTCCCTACCGCCATTGGTGTGAACACGTTGAGCTCTAGCGAGATTCGAGCGAGGATTTCTCGCTCGATTCTCAATCAATCAATCCCAAATTTGAACCGGAGATTCCTTGAGGAATTCTCTTCCAATTGAACCCGATCTTGGTTCCTATTTCCTTCCCAATCTTCCTTGCAAACGCATGGAAGATGTGGGTATCCCACAAGCACGCAATCTCCGAGCTTCCAAGCTTGGTTTCCAAGCTTGGAATGCCCTTTTGAGGCCTATAAATGACCCCCTGAGTACAAACCGTCCTCCTTAGCTAGGTTTAGCCTAAAAAATCTTCCCTTTTCCCTATCTTCGGCTGCCTCCGACCTATGCTCCAGCGATCCTCCTTGTTCTCCTTCGTCCGCGCCTCCAACCGTCAAATTGGAGGCACAGCTGTCCTTCCCTCCTTCCTCCGATGGTGGTCGATCAAAGCCCCGTTGATTTCGAACTTTCCTCGCCGCCGTCCCCCTCAATGGAGAACTTCTCTTCCACGACGCGGGCGAGCCACAACCATTGCCATTTCCTCCCTTTCATCCAATTAAATTAGGTCAATTAGGTTTACCTAGGTCCTTAGGTTCTTTTCCCTTCTTGAAAACACCCAATCGACCATCGACTACACCGCCATCCATCATAGTCCCCATCTCCAGCCGCATCGCCAGTGAGGTCATATGCTCGCTACATCCATCCATCCACCTTGCCAACACTCCCACGAGCTCCGCCATCACCTCTTGCTTTGTCATTCCACCCTGAAATGACCCGTTGCCTTTTTGGGTTGGTTAAGACGTCTGATTAGCCATCAGACGTCTGTCCAGACGTCTGGATAGAGGTCAAATGTCTGAAAGTAGAAGAACCATATCTTATTTTCTTTTTTCACGTGCACGCTGCATGCATACACCCCTCTCTCCTCACCCCAAACCCTAACCCTTCCTATTTAAACCCCAAACCCACGCCACTCTCACCGTCACCACCAGCCACCACCTCCATATTTTTCCTCCAGCCGGCCGCCACCTTTCCTCCTAGCCACTAGCTTGGCGGGTGGAGAGGAAGAGAAACGGGATGCGGAGGAGGAGAGGGGAGCGAGAGCGTAGGAGGAGCTCGAGGGGAGGAGCTTACGAGGGAGCCGTAGGAGCTCAGAGGAGCTTGTGCGGGAGAAGTCGAGGACATGTGCAAGGTGGAGGAGTGATGAGAGCCTCATCATGAGCCATAACTAGCTCATCTTGACCTAATAAAGAAGATAAAAGCTCCTACATAACCTAGAAGAAGGCTTAACTGAAGGAACAAGTGCTCTGAGAAGAAAACATGAAATAAAGGTTAAAACTGCAATTTTACCATTGCAGTACATAAACGGGATTTCTCAGAAGCAAAACATAGGTCAAATGGTCCAAAGTGGGTTGAATTAATCAGAAATGGGTTTATGTGCAATCTAAGAATTAAATGACACTTGGTAACCCTAAAACAGACCCGCTTAAATTAACAAGGTTCCGGTCAGAATAAAAATCAAGCAAATCCTCTAAAAATCATAGAAAAACATCCTCTGGGGTTTAGAACACTTAATTTGGCCTTTGGAACCTAGTTTGACCTAGATTAGGGTCTTAGCTCTTCAATTAACCTAATTTGGGTTTTTACGCAAAATATCCAGTCAAACGAGGTCAAACCTAAAATCCAACTTCACCATTGGATTCTTTAGGGCCAAATTAGGTTTGTACCAAAATTTGGACCTAAGGAGAGGTCATCTTGACCTACTTTGCAAGTTAGTACACCCAAATCACAAAGAGGTCCCTATCTTTTGAATATCCTTGCAGAGAGCCCCCTAGGTTCCTCGCCTTCTTTGCAAACCGGTCCTGCCGCCATTGCTAGGGCAGAACCGAGCTCCGACGAAATTTCGAGAGAGATGGCTCTCTAATTCCTCAGAGATTCTCTCCCAGAAATGGAAGGGAGATTCTCTGAGGAATTCCCTTCCTTCTAAAGCCAATCAAATTCGCTGGCGTGAACCCAATCTCTCGTGTGAACGCACGAGAGATGTGGGTATCTTTCTTCCTTCCAACTCCGGCGAACCGGCTGACCTAATTGCGCGTCTTTCACGCACTGATAGGAGCGGCCAGCACCTATAAAACACCCCTCGGACTCGGCCACTCATCTTAAGCTTGATTTTGACGGAGATCCCCTCCAAATTTCTTCTCTCCCATCTCCGGCCAAACGACCCACAAGCTCCGGCGACCGCCTTCCCTCCTTCTCGTCACTCTGCTGCCATACCAGCAGCAGAGTCCTCTCCGCCTCTTCCTCCCGCGGCGCGCTGTACCTTGCGCGCAAGCTCCTGACCTCATCTTCGTCGCCGCTTCCTCCCCCAGGGTCTTTCTTCCCCGACGACGGCAGTCACGAGCCGTCCTCTCCGCCGCCTCCCTTCACTCCAGACAACCCCAGATACGTTCTCCATCCTCTTCTCTCTCTTTTCCCCCTGTTATCTCCCTTGATCGACCCTCGACAGACGCTAACCACCTCCATCGTCTTCGCCTCCGACCGCACTCCGGCGAGCCGCCCACACCACTCCAGCCCTCCACACGGCTCGCCAACCACCTCGAAAGCTCCGCCTCACCTCCAGGAACACACTCCACCCTACCACTGCCACTCCAGCCCTCCACAACCACCCCCCGACCAACCCACCATCTCCGGCCACAGGTTGACCTAGGCCGACCTGCGGCCTGCAGCACTGCCCACCGCCTTCGCCGTGCCACGGCGAAGGTCTCTATCTATTCTGATTTGGCCGAGAGGCGCGTTTTGTGTACGACAGGATTCGAGCCGCTGCCGCCATGGACGACCTCTGATGAAGCTCCCGCGAAGCTCCAGGCACCCGGTCTTCCAGACTACAGGTGCTGCATACTAACGCAAGTGTCGCGAGGTGAACGAATCCAGCCGAGGAGCGCTAGCAGAGCCAGCAGCTGCGGGGCAATCGCACGACGAGGTTTCTGCAAGCGCGTGTGAAGGCGAGACCAGATAGTCCCACATCGTGGGATTGCAACCGTCAGGTACCATATAAGTTGTTTTTACGCTTTACTCTTATCGCCTCAGTAAACACAGGGGTGAGGTCCCTCACTGACCCCACCCGCCTCGTCCGCGGCCTGACCACGCGGACCTGGCGGATCCGACCCGACCTAGACCTACGCACTCCTCGCGCATCACACACCTGCAGGTGCGCCTGGTCCCGGGTACGATCCGACCTGATTGAGACTGTGGCTCTGGTAGAGCGGTTAGAGTTAATTGCTTGAGAGAGAGACACGCGCGGGTAGAGGGAGAAGGGTTAGGTTTTGTTCCTGTGCAGGCAGGTTGATCGCAGGAGAAGGACTTGGCCGCTGCAGAAGAAGGAAAAGCAAGCCAAAGAAGAAGAAGAAGGCAACGAAGAGAGGAGAAGCAAGACAGAAGAAGAAGAAAGAAAGAAGTCTTCGCAGGAGAAGAAGAAGAAGGACAAGGGAAGATTGCAAAGAGATCAGAAAGGCGAAGCAGAAGAAGGAAAAGAGAAAGAAAGATCACATTTAAGACGTCTGATACATAAATCAGACGTCTAATTCTATTTTTTTGCATCTTTCTTAAAAACTCTTTGAATCAATTATATTTGCATTTAGCAGTTGTATTCTTGGGTTTTACAAAGTACTGAGTTTGCTCCCTGTGTTCGACCTCGGATACTCTAGTTGTTCGAGTAATAAAATTATTTATATTTGTTTAAACATTTTGTCGGTTCTACTGCAACGTAATATGCCTTTAAATCCGCACAAAAACGTTGACAACAAGGAGCTCACAAAGGTGAGCTTCGTAACCTCCTGAAGTTGTTGGCGTAGCAGCTGCGGGCGGCATGGAGGGGTTCGCGCGGAATAGAAGGCTCGCGGGAGGTCTGCGTACTGGATAGTTTCCAGTATCAGACATCTAGAGAACATCCCAGACGTCTGGAGTAGCAGGAGGACGTCTGGAGTTGAAACCAGACGTTTAAAAGCATACGTAGTGCCAAGGTACGTGCTTCTGCATGATTTTCGGCCATGCAAGCCGTATCGCAGGGGATTTGGTTGGCCGTTTTTAGCTCTACGCGTACGTACACAGGAGCAGAGCGTTGGAAAGGCGCATAGTGAGCCATGTGAGGCACTTTTGGACGTCTGGATACATCGTCAGACGTTTGACCTTACTTCCAGACGACCGGAAGGAGTGTTCGATGTCTGGAACTCTCCTCAGACGATCGCGGAAGGATCCGGGCATACGAGGAAGCCATAGGAAACCCAGGGTAAGTACTAACGTCTTTTAAGACTTCTGGGACTAGCCCCAGACGTCTGATTTTGGACAGTGTGAGTGTTTTTGGCCTGTTTAGGGCCTAAACAAAATCGGATTTCTGCAAACGAACTATCGTTGTTTTTCGCTTGAGTTTCTCTACTAGTTAGTGTCACTTGTTTACGGTTTTAGACTCGTTTGATGTGGTTGGCCAATTGTATAGGTCTCTAGCCAGTCGAGTACGTGGGACCTGCGAAGGTGACAGGATCTGCGATCCGGGCCCCCATTCTTCCAGTGTTTTCCGGTAGAGTGGTTTACATTAATTTTATGATTTAAACAAATAAATTGCATGTTTAGAATAACTTGAATGAACCCTAGGATGAGAATGAACCCTAGGGCAGGAATAAATGAGAATGGTTTGATCTACACCGTATACTTGAGACGCATGTAAAACCCTAGGATGAGAATGAACCCTAGGGCAAGAACAAATGAGTAAGGTTGAGCTACACTGTTTACTTGAGATGCATGTAAAACTCTAAATGCTAGCAAATGTATTGGTTATTTTAATGTGATACTTTCTCAGTTACTAAATTACGAGCTACCTATTTTAAGAATGAAATTGGTGATGTAATAGAGAGATCGGAAATGTTGGAACATGAAACGAAAAGAATACCAGCATGAACCCTCTGGGGAATTAGGAGAACACCTGTAGAGGGGAAATGAGCTGGCCCTTGTGTACGTGGTACCAAGGAGAGTAACTGTCTCTTTAGTGTAAAGGGGTACTAGCCGCCCGTTGGGTTGAGGCCCAGGGTCAGGCCTAGTAACTCTACACCGACTTTGTTTGGCCCTCGTGTACGTGGTACTGAGGTGAGTTACTTAGTGTAGGGAGGGAGTTAGCTGCCCCAGGGGGGCTGGGGTTAGGACTAGCTGCCCTACACTGACTCTTGTTAGGCCCACTGGGCAAACTGGGATAGTTGGAAGAGGGTAAGCAGACTGTGGAGGGGCAAGACCCCTGTTCTGAGAGGGCAAGGCCCTGTATTGTTCCGTGCTGTACCTTTAGACGTACCCGCTATCGGAAATGACTGACCGCGTGCCAAAGCGGGATAGCTACCCACACGTTTATCATGCATGCCATAGTCACCGCTACGTCGTGACCGTGACCTTGGGGTGGTTGACTGGGTGTAGGACTACCACGGGGGACTCTCCCAGCCAAGAGAGCTCCACGTGTACATCCTACATCATGGAAAAGGTTGCAATCAAGATTGTTTCCGTGAGGAACAGGCCAGATCAAGAAATGCTTTGATAAATAAGGGAGAAACAAAATAGAACTACTTGGTTGGGCTAAATGAAAATGGATAGTTACTTAATTGCAATAATTAATTGCTTGCCTTAATTTTATGTAAATGGCTAAATTACCACTCTACTCAGTGTTCGCTGACTCCGAAAATTTTATAACCTTGTTCAGGTCAAGGAGTTGAGTAGCCAGCACCACCAGCAGCAGAGAGAGCTGGGCCCAGTCGAGCCCAGCCTTAGCTGCATTTTCTTACTATTTCCCTAGCTTCTGTTGTAGTAGTGAGTATTATGTTCTATGTAATACTGTTTCAGTTACTTTTCCATTGTACTTTCCTCTATCGTAGTTGTGATGGCCTGTAACATTGATAGACTGTTTGCTCTATTTCTTTTACTATCTCTTGATTATTTTCCTGCTTAGTTATATTTCCTGTGTGGGTGTGAATTATTTCCTGCTTTTGGTTGTTTCTCATTAGACGACTAGGTCTAGGGATTAGTCGAGGTGGGCCAGTCTTGGGTTCTATAGGGATCTGGGATCGGGTCATAACAATATGATATCAAAGCAAGGTCATCTCGAGAAATGAACTAAATGGTCTGAAAAATAGTCACCTACATGCACGTAACTAGGATAGTCATTACAACGTATCGCTTTGATCTTTGCTTCGAGTCTTATCTCTTGATGTAATCTGCTATCATTGACAGTTACTACTTTTTTTTTCCTGTGTCTCCTTGTAGGAGATGCCTCGTAGGGAAGTTCCCGAGGCAGGCCTCGGATGTGGCCGAGGGCAGGGTCGAATGGGCGGAGTGCTGGACCTGAGGCACCAACTAACCCACCTCTCCTTTCGGGCACCCAGGCCCAGGATCTCGCCTAGATGATCCAAGATATCGTACGGGAGGAGCTCCAGCAGCCTCCTCGGTCACCCCTCCCTGAGGACGTGGAGGGAGAGTCCTCCGTGGGACAAGGGAACCACCACAGCGCCGTACGAGTTGGAGGGGGAAGGGGTGATCCTCCACCACCCCCACCACCCTCAGACACTTCTGAGCACGAGCCCTCCTTGCCTGGAGTCGTACCTGTTCTCCCGTTGCAGCTCCACCACGAGCCTTTTAGCCAGTTTCGGAAGTTGAAGCCCCCCTCCTTCAAGGGGGATGAGAGCTCCTCTGAGGCAGAGGATTGGATGGAGCAGATAGAGAAGGTGTTCGACACCCTCCGCCCTCCTGCAGAGTGCCGCGTGGCCTTTGCCACGTACTAGCTAGAGAGTGCAGGCCACAGGTGGTGGAGAGCAATCAGAGGTCAGGAAGGGAGAGAGTCGACGTAGGACCAGTTCGTGGCTCTCTTCTGCGAGCAGTACTTTCCGTAAGACCTGGCAAGATCAGAGGAGGTGGGAGTTCCACACTCTCCGTCAAGGGGCGATGACAGTTAGCGTGTACCGTACGCATTTCCTGGAGCTGTCACGCTTCGCCACGACAGCTGCGTCTACTGAGGAGGAACGCCTATGGAGGTTTACTGAGGGGCTTCGACCTACGATTTGGGGGTATGTGAAACTCCTGAAGTTGCCCACTTTCTCTCATGTGGTTGAGGTGGCCATGACTTATGAGTAAACCAACCCGACTGCGTGAGACATTGAGGGCGGACGGAAGAGGCCCTACCAGCCAGAGTACTCACTGGGCCGTTGGGAGAGGAGGCGCACGGTGGCTGCAGGAGAGCAGTCTTGTTCTATGGGGCCACCAGTGGCCTTTGGGGGCCCCAAACAGGGACCAACTGCCAGCATCGGACCCCTGCCCAGCCACCAGCAAAGACCGACTTAGGGAGGAGGCCGTGTTCCTCTCTGCTACTAGTGTGGCTAGCTCTGGGCCACATCAGGAGGGATTGCCCATCTAGGGTTGGAGCACAGCAGATGCTCCCCACATCGAGTGCTGGAGGTCGAGCTAGCGGCCGTAGTCACCAGGCACGTGGAGGAGGACAGCAGTCACGAGGAGGGTAACGGCTAGCTGTTGCTCACCCGACCCAGAGAGTGGCCTCTTCGTCTGCGCCTAGGATCGAGGGGCATATCAATGCCCTAACACACAAAGACACCAGGGCTTCAGGTTCTGTGGTGGCAGGTATGGTTACTATTTCTGGCAAATTAATCTACGTTCTTTTCAATTCTTGTGCCACACATTCTTTTGTCTCCTTGGGTTTTGCCGTCAGTTTGGGATTGGGCAGCGTACTGTTAGAGGTTCCATTCCTGATTAGAGGGCCAGGTGGACAGTTGTTCATAGCAGAGGAGGTCTTTACAGATTGCGAGGTCACTATAGGGGGACACAGACTTCCTGCCGACCTGATTGTAATCCCGATGGAGGACTTTGGTGTGATCCTAGGGATGGACTGGCTGTCTGCCTATCACGCTTTAGTAGACTGTTTTGGGAGGAAGATTGTCTTCATACCAGAGTTGCCTCCCTTTGAGTTTCACGGCAAGCCAGTGGACGGAGGTTTCAGGTGCATCTCCGCACTTCGGGGAGCAAAGCTTTTAGGCCAGGGGTGTGAAGGCTTTCTGGCTTGTGTTGTAGCAGAGCCTAGTCCTGTGGACGACTTTCAGAGTATTCCGGTGGTCTGTGAGTACCCTGACGTTTTCCTAGAGGAGTTGCCAGGACTACCACCTGAGCATGAGATTGAGTTTGAGATCTCACTAGTACCGGGGACCAGCCCGATTTCTACTGCACCGTACAGGATGGCACCACTTGAGCTGCGAGAGCTCAAGTCACAGTTACAGGACCTGTTGGAGAAGGGCTTTGTGAGGCCAGTGCGTCCCCATGGGGAGCCCCTGTGTTATTTGTGAAGAAGAACGGTACCTTACGACTTTGTGTTGACTACCGACAGCTGAATCGGGTCACCGTCAATAACAAGTACCCGCTACCTCGTATCGACGACCTCTTTGACCAGTTGAGAGATGCCACAGTGTTCTCTAAGATAGATCTGAGGTTAGGTTACCACCAATTGAGGATCAAGGAGACCGACATCTCTAAGACAGCTTTTCGTACTCAGTACGGGAACTACGAGTTCTTGGTCATGCCGTTTGGTCTGACCAATGCCCCCACTGCTTTCATGGACAGGATGAACCATGTTTCCAGACCGTACTTAGACCAGTTTGTGGTGGTGTTCATCGACAACGTCCTAGTCTACTCACGGGATCAGGCGTAGCATGGATAGCATTTGCGTATGGTTCTGGATACTTGATGAGTAGACATGGTTTGTATCAAAAATCATTGTTGTTGTAGTATATGTCACAAATACAAACCGTTATTGCATTATTTTTTATTTAATTTACATAATTTTTCTGGTTTATTCCAGGTCGTTCACTGGGAGGCAATATTGATATACATCACTCTCTAAGTCCAATATTATTCTTTAATTCCAAAAAGATAAGTTTTATTTACAATAAAGAATGAATGAATGAGTCAATAATGAATGAATTAATGGTTTAATTATGTACAAAAAGAATCAATTAAAATGCTTGCAAATACTAATTACAAACAAGCATCAAACACTACATAGACATACTCTATATTATCTACTTATAAGTTATCTTACTAATACTTACATATATATATAATACTAACTAATAATACATACCATACTTAATATACTAACGTATATAGTAACATATATAATAGTTACAGCGATAGATACAAACGTCGCTGGACCCTAAAAAACTATGTAAAAACTCTAAAGCAGAAGCTAAGGTCTATAGCGACACTTAATTTACCTCTAGTGATGTTTTATTCTGTCAGTAAAGATACGTAGTTATTTATATACATATATATATATAGCTATTCTGCTTATATGTATGCTTATTATTTACCTTATACTTATTTATTTATATACACATATACGCTATCCATTATACCTATACATTTCTTCTTCGTTCTTTCACTTCTTTAGTTTCTCTACATTCTTCTTTTATACTTAGCCGTTTCTCATACTTGGCTAATTCTCTTAACTTTCTCTTTTCCTCTCTTTCTTCTGTGTTTAATGATTTATTAGGGCCTTTTAACTTAGCAAAAATGTGTTTAGTTGGTGGGCACACCGTTCGAGTGATATACAGCACCCGAGGTGGGTGGGATCAGACTTCTACTAGGTATGCCCTAGTTTCTTAATTAGGCTGATTAATCACGTTTTCAGCTCATTAGTAGGCTTAATCAAGCCCTAGCACAGTAACCGGCCCTCGACCCACACACAGTATCATCAATGCTCATATAAGGTCATATGTTCGGTTGTTTCAGACGCCCGACACCCATGATGACTGAACAGTAGAATAACACTTTCAATTTATAGCACTATGAGCGCTTCTCATCTTATGATATAGCGCTATTTGAGCGCCGCATCTGCGTTGAAAATCAGGCGCGGTTGTATTGGATTAATGATTTTGGCCCTTAATTCGAGGGCCATAATTTATTATAAAATAAAACTAAATGATGGGATAATAAAGTATTTACATAGTACTACTTAATTGTATAATTAATTTAGAGTTTTAATTATATTTACTGTATAAATAAATTACCTAAAGTATACATTTTATACATGCTTAATTTTTGGCTTTATTCCTTAATTACGTATAAATTAAGTATTATATAGTCTAATTGACCTTATGCTGAATTAGTAAATATGTTAAAGTATTTAGTAGATATTTTTATTGTATTTTACAAGCTTCATTTCTATTTGATTTACATTTAAATAACACATTTTTAGACTATTTTATTTGTAAGTTGAGTTTAAATAATATATACATTATAAATATACTGAAATTAGCTTAAATTATTTAAAATACATTAGTATAAATATACAGTATCAGTTAACTTAGTTTTAACTTAATCTATTAATTTATTTTAATTTAATCTAATAACTTAACTATTAACTTAATAAATTAATTATTTATTCTAGATATATAATTAAATTAAGGTACAAGGTTTAATATGTTTATAATATACATATAAATACGTATATACAGTATTATAACTTAATATGATTATTTATAGAAGGTATTAATTTACATAGCTATTTAGTACATATCAATTAGTTTACTTAATAAGTAGTGATATAATTTAGTTATATGCAGTACCTTCTAACTTAAATACTTAATTTATATACTACAATGTATACATAAGTTATTTTTATTTTATATATGTATAATTTACATTATAGGTTAATAAGCTTACTATATAGCTTATATATACACTTATATACATAGTATACAATGGATTTTTAATATTTTTTTGGTTTTTTTTTACTTTTTATGGTTTTTATGTCTTTTATGGAGGTAAGAGATGAGACGGAAAGAAATAGATGAGGAAAATGTAATGTTTTTGATGTTTTTATGTTTAGTTCCTTTTATTAAATTCCATGGTATATAAAACTGTTGGCTGGTATGTTCTACCAAGCTGAGGGTTCGGATTACCATGAAACTTGGTGTACACTTAAGGAAATACCTAATCTTCAATTAGACATGTTTATTTTATTTTTTAATATATTTTTTTATAGTTTTTATTGAATTCCAAACTTCACACATTCTAATCCTTTCAAAGGGTTTTCTAAGGTGTCCTAAGGTAAGAATGGAACCTAAGAGTTTCAAAAGGGAGTGGACTGCCTTGAACTAACTCAATAACAGATAAGAAGAGGATACAACCAATTAAGCACACAATTCAAAGTGGATTTCAATTAACTTTACTTGATGGACAGTTAAGCTTAAAACTAGTTGACAAAGGATCAAAAACAAGATTACAAACATTCTAGACAAGCTTAAAAATTCATTGAGTTTACATGAATGCTTGTATACAATTCAGACACACCTTTATACATCAGTCAGCTATTTTAATAGGACTAAAACTTAAGCTACCATCCATAGGATCTCAGACTAGAAATCTTTTGCTGAAACAACAGAAGCACAGCAACAGCTAGGCAACAGTAGCAACAATAGCAGAATCCGTAGCAAGATAACTGCTGGAATCACCAATAGCAGCAGAGGCTACTGAGCTCCAACCATTGCAACATGCCTAGTTCCTCTTTAGACGTCTTAACTGTTGCTGCAGTTAATCCATCCGAAAGAGAGCTAAGTCTACAGCAGGGAAGAACCTCAATTCCAACTACCTAATAGCTTGGAACAACCAATTAAATTTTAGATCAGACTCAAGATAACCTGATCGAGAATTTAAAGTGACTGTTTCAGGAATTATTTAGCTAGGATTGAATGAAATATAGCTACAATTACAGCAATTTACTATGACTCTGGGATTCAAAACTCATGACAAAACTCAACCTTAAAATCTGACAGTATTTGGAAATAGTTTTGCAATCAAATCAGGTGAAAGGATCCACATCAGAAATTTTCAAGCACTATTTTTCTTTCATTCCAAACCAGAGAAAGCTACCGGTCTAATATATTTCTTATGCTATAGACAACATGAAGGAAGAGATTAGATCAATCACTTAAATGCAAAAATCTGAATCCCAGACCTCTAGAAACCTTAAGGAGTATTGAGAACTCCTTAGGTTGAAAATCAGAATTACACTTTACAAACAACTCATGAATACAAGAAAGAACCTCAAATCACCAAAGTGATTTTCCTTATCTCTATCATGCATTCAAAGCATTAAAATCCTCACGAAAATCCAGATCAGATTATGGCTCATTTGAGGTGAATTCTGATCTCAGATTCACCTCAGATTCTCAGCCAAACAATGAATCCAATCAAAGATAACTCAATTTGCTAGATCAAAACATTCAAAGCCCAAAATGGATAAAAATCCTTGAAATCTGAATTGATCGAAAATTTGGCAAACCGATTCCATTTTAAGCGCAGATCAGGAGCTTTTGTGACAAAATGGAATGAATGGGAAGCCCCTAAAATGGATTTCGACGCTAATTTTAGATGTGAGGTTGGAAACCACTCAGATTTGAAATTAGATCTAATGATTGGGTGCATTGTGAGAGAAAAACTGAGGAAATCAGAAGCGATATGAAAAACATGTAGAGGAAGAAAATCATGAACAGTGACTAGGGGAAATCGTCCCCTCTGATCTGGAATGATCAGAGGAGGTGAGGGGGGGGGGAATTTAATCTAAATCTACTCCTAATGCTAAACTAACATGCACAGCAGATTAACACTAATTCTACATCTAATTCTATTGCTAAGCTATCTAACTAACACCATAGCTAAACTACAAAATAGTAAACTATTCTAAAAGGAAGAATGGGACCTGTGGGTCTCCACCCGAAGGATGGAGAGGAAGAAGGGAGGGGGAGCTCCAGCGAATGAAAAGCTTGCTAGTGAAGCTTCTGGGTCGTCCTCAGGCGTACGTCATCCTTAATGACGAGGGGGAAAGGGAGGTGAAGAGCCACATCTGTGTCACAAATGCGGCGTTTGAAAGGGTTTGGGGAGCTGGAGGGGATGAAAGGACCGCTCTCAAGGAAGTAGGAGAGGAGGCGATCCTTTGCGTGCGCGACCACTGAGGTGCTTAAGTAGAGATCTCAGTGACTTAGATCATTGTGCGGGTGAAGTTAGGCACCGGGGGCATCGGCGGCAAGGATGACAAAAGTGCACGGGCTTCCAAGTTGAAATCAGATCGTAGGATGGGATCTGGGGGTTGGGGTGAGCACACGCGCCGCTTCGTGCGAAGCTTCGAATCAAATCGAGCCACAGATCAAACGAGCTGAGAGATCAACGGTCCAAATCACGCGAGTTCATCGCGTGAACAGTGTCAGGGCGAGAAGCAGTAAGCGCTGGAATTCTAATGGTGAAATTGCAGGGATACCCTTCAACAAAGGGGTAGAAGATTTTCACAAGAGCCTGTAAGTGGCAGAAAGTAGTTACAAGGTGGTCCTTAAGGGCTTTCAAAGAGGTCCCTACGGGTTACAAATAGGTCTAGGAAGGTTTCTAATGAAGGAAATGTGATGCATAAAGGACCTAAATGTAAATTCTAAGTTTCCAGGCTTTAATGATGTCCAAATGCCTTCAAATTTTTATATGTGCTTAATTGAATTTTTAAGAAGTTAATTATACTTTTGATTTGGACTTTTAAACTTATTTGTGTGTTCAATTTACACTTGGATCATCATTTGACCTTTTCTCAAGGATATCTCAATTTATGACCTAATTATACAATCTTAACACAGAATTAATGTTTTAGGTATTTTCCTTTGATTCCCACACTTAACCCTTTTTATGTGTTAATTTGGTTTTTTTTTTTTTGAGAAGGAAAGGAATGCTGTCGAGTTACCGATAGCAAACCAGGAGAGCTTTTATTAATAAAAAAATGAACACAATTACATATTCGAACCCCATTGCTGTATGAGATTCCAGCAGCAATTTACAATCTTATCCACATTTACTGAAATCTCCTGAAAAACTCACTCATTCCTAGCCTTCCACACAGACCATAACACAGCCACCATAGGTAAACATGGCTTATTCCCATCCACAAGATAACTCCACAGATTCTCCCATGTGGAAAGAGAATCATTACAAACTCTCCTCCAGATATAATCTGTGATCATACACGAAGAAAAAATATGAGTGCTGGAATCATTATGCATCCCACATAAGTTACAGAACTGAGTGGGAGTTCCCATTCTCCTGTGCCTCAAATCTCCAGTAATCAGATCGTCCCTTCTGCAGAGTCACAAAAAAATTTGTACCTTCAGTGGTATTTTTAATTTCCATAACTTTTTCCCCTCCTCATCAAGTTCCGCCATCCTGGAAGAGTTAATCAATTTGTCATATGCTGCCGCTGAAGAAAACTTACCCTCCCACTTATATTGTTAGCCCCAATTTCTAGCTTAACTTTAGCTTTTTAGCTATGATGAGTAGCCACTCATCAATAGCTTGAGACGGTGCAGGCTGTATGCCAAATACAGCAAGTGCAAGTTTTGGGTGAGACATGTGACTTTCTTGGGCCGCGTGATTTCGGGAGGCGGATTGGCTGTGGATCCAGCCAAGGTTGGGGCCGTGCTCAAGTGGGAGAGACCACGTACAGTGACGGAGGTATGTAGTTTTCTGGGACTGGCAAGCTACTATCGGCGGTTTATCAGAGGGTTTTCTCAGATCGCGCGTCCTATGACTTAGCTGACTCGGAAGGACGTGCCCTTTTCCTGGATCGACAAGTGCGATGCGTGCTTTCAGAAGTTGAAGGAGAGACTGACTTCAGCTCCTGTACTTACCGTTCTAGACAGTAGTGGCGGGTTCGTGGTTTACACCGATGCATCATTGTAGGGGTTGGGTGGTGTGCTCATGCAGAGGGGTCACGTTGTTGCTTACACTTCGTGGCAGCTGAAGCCCCATGAGCATAACTACCCTAACCATGACTTAGAGCTGGCAACAGTTGTCTTCGGGCTAAAGACATGGAGGAACTACCTGTATGGTGAGACTTTTGAGATCTTCATTAATCACAAGAGCCTCAGGTACCTATTTGACCAGAAGGAGCTCAACCTGAGACAGAGGTGTTGGCTAGAGCTCATGAAGGGCTACGATTGCAGCACCTCCTACCACACAGGGAAGGCCAATGTGGTGGCCGACGCCTTGAGCCGGAAGGTGCCCGCCCACTTGGCCAGCTAGTAGGCACAGAGTTGGAGACTCATGGAGGAGGTGGGCAGTTGGCAACCCCTGGAGTCACGGGGTACTGCGGGGCTGTGACAGTGACGTGACAGGCACGACCAGAGCTGATAGACAGCATCATTGCAAGACAGATGGCTGATGGCGATTTCACGCGGTTTGTTAAAATACGTCGTTGTAACGCGTAAAACCGATCAACTCTTAAATTTATATTCCTAGATAGGGGAGTATCTAGGGTCATCCAAGGAGGCCAAATGTTTGCAATAGTGATTCTCTTGCTTGGAATACAATCTCAACTTTCTTTTTGGTATTTTTCAATATATCATTTTTTTGTTTTAAATTAAGACAACATGCGGAATGGTGACGGGAAGGTGATTTACACTTCAATTTAAAATACTACTTCTAAGTGGCAAGTAGAGCCTCTCCCTAAGCTCACTCTAGGAAAGTGGAAACCTAGAATAATTAGGGAGAGGAAGTGAAGAATGCTGAAAATAAGCAAATAGAAATGCAAACAAGATATGCGAAGAAGGCAACTAGATAATTGATAAAGTATTTAACAAAAATGCCTAATAGAGGAATGCTTCTACTACTAGATAATTGAAGTAAAAGAAAACACAAATCCTCTAAATAGATGGTGAAGAAGAGGGCTTCTTGCTCCAAGGTTGGTGGCTCCCAAGCTTGAAAAGAATCCTTCAACTCCTTCCTTGCAGAACTCCGCCAAAGTGATGACCTCCAAGGCAAGCCCTAAGGGGGCGTGCCCTAAGTTTCTCTCCAAGGGTGGACGTCCACCCTAAGCTTTTCTCCTTTTCCTGGCCGTCCTCCTTGAAGTGGGAGAGTCCTCCTCCTTGGCGTGGCTCAAGTTGAAGAGAGTGGGGAGAAGAAGGCACCAAAAGGGCTGGTGATGTGCCCCTTTAATCTCCTTCTCTACTCCTTCTTCTTGGCCGTAGGTATAGGTGGTTTAGGTAGAAAATATACTAAGGGAGGATGCCTCAAAATGGTGGTAGGTGGTGGCTTTTTATAGAATAGGATGAGGGGTTAAGGTGCCCCTTGAAATGGAGGGCTAGGATGGAAGGATGAGGGTGGTTGGTGATCCTATGGCTAGGGTGAGTTGGCGCCAACCCAAGGGGTGTTAAAGGGGGTGGTTATGGTGGTGTTGGTGTCTTTTGGTGGTGGAGAGACACCACCATGTTGGCGCCAACATGGGGTCTTCTAGAAGGGGGTTAGGTGGATGGTGGAGATGGGTTCAAGGGAGATTGTGTGGTGGAGATGAGAGGAGATTTTGGAGGGAAAAGTGGCGCCAATATAGAGGTGGTTAGGGGTGGTTTTTGGCGCCAACTTGAAGTGTCTTTTGGTGAAGATAATGGGGTGAAGGGATGGCTAGGAGGTGGCGCCAACTTGAGTAGAGTAGCTAGCTTAGGTAGGCTTGAGTTGGTGGAGCTAGCTAGGGTTGAGTTGGTAGGTGGGTTTTTGGGGTAGTACAAGCCAAGGAAGTTGGAGCATAGCTAAGCTAAGCTAAGCTAAGCTAGCTTAGCTAATGGAGGAGTAGAGGAGAAGGTGTTGGAGCTAGGGTTTGGAGGAGGGAGCTGAGGAGAAGAAGTCTGGAGCTGGAACTGGAGCTGGCTGCTGCTGAAGAGGCTGGCATGGGGCTACTCTAGCTGGCTTAGCTTGCTAGTTCTTTGCTAGTTGCTAAGACAAGCTAAAGTGAGCTAGCTTCTACCAAAATGAGCTAAGGTGAGCTGGGTCTGGTGCTCCCGGGGAGAATCAAGCTGGTTGAGGCAGCTAAGGTAGCTTAGCTCAACTGAGTTGAGCTAAGCTGAGTCCCTGTGAGCTGGGATGAATTCTTCTTCAGCTGGTTGGAGCTGAGTGGAGCTGGATGTAGCTGGATCTGAGCTGGGGTGAACTCCTGTCAACTTAGCCGAGCTAACTAGAGCTCCCTGTGAACTAGTGGGAGCTGAGATGAGCTAGACTCAGCTAAGTTGAGCTGGATCTGAGCTGACTTGAGCTAGGGTGAGCTAAGGTGAACTCTCTTGAGCTGCCATCCAGCTGAGATTAGCTGAATGGAGCTGGGATGAGCTAACCCTAGTTCAAGTAAGCTAGGTTCCAGCTATGGTGAGCTGGATCAAGCTGGTTTCCAACTAGTCTGGGCTTCTCCTTCACCAATTGCCTTCTTGAGTGCTAGGGTTTTAGGGATCTGTGAATTTATACATCCCTAACACTCATAAAAACACATTAAAACAACAATAAAAAATGCAATGCATGCCTATCCTAATTTATGCCTAAATGCAGCCCAAAAACCCGTTTGCGGAGTAAAATCCTAAGAGCTAGGTTAGTTTTAAAGCATAAAAATGATGATAAACTGGCGTTTATCAATGGCCGATCCGTACTTACAGACACTGCGAGACAGGGTGTTGATAGGGGACTTAGGAGACTTTTCCTTCTCAAACGAGATACTGCGCATGAGGGGACGCCTATGCGTTCCTAGAGACGAGGAGTTGTTGAGAGAGCTCCTGACCAAGGCGCACAAGTCCCGGTTCACCATACATCCCAAAAATACAAAGATGCTCCATGATTTGCGATGTGACTTCTGGTGGAGAGGGATGAAGCGAGATGTTGGTGAGTTTGTCCAGCAGTGCTTGGTATGTCAGCAGGTGAAAGCCGAGCACCAGAGGCCTGCAGGGCCGCTACAGTCACTTTCGGTGCCAGAGTGGAAGTGGGAGGGCATCACTATGGACCTAGTGGTGGGTCTACCAGTTACCCAGCGGGGACACGATGCAGTTTGGGTGATAGTAGATCGGTTGACGAAGATGGCATGGTTCCTACAGATCCGAGTCACTTTTGGGTCAGCACAGCTAGCAGAGAGATATGTCAGAAATGTGGTGCGTCTGCTTGGAGTCCCTTACGAGATCGTATCTGACAGGGATACTCATTTCACTTCCCTGTTCTGGGCAGAGTTTTAGTAGGCATTGGGGACCCGTTTGAGGTTCAGTACCGCATACCTCCCCTCCAGTGATCTGCTACGCGCTTGTGTACTAAACTGGAGAGGCTCCTGGGAGGAGCATTTGCCCCTAGCAGAGTTTGCGTACAATAATAGCTATCATTCGAGCATCGGCATGGCACCTTACGAGGCTCTGTATGGATGGAGGTGTATCGCACCCTTGAGTTGGGTCGAGGTGGGGACCAAGTGGGAGGTTGGCCTTAGGCTGATCCGATAGAGTCAGGAGGTGATAAAGCAGATTCACAGGCGACTCCGCACTGTTAGGAGCAGGCAGAAGAGCTACACTGATAGGAAGCGCAGAGAGGTGTAGTTCAAGGTTGGGGATCAAGTTTTCCTTCTTGTTTCGCCCATGAAGGGTTTGCAGTGTTTTGGGGTGAAAGGGAAGCTTGCACTAAGGTTTGTGGGACCCTTTGAGGTCTTGGAGCTGGTTAGACCTGTTGTTTACCGGCTTGTCCTTCCTCTCCAGCTCTCTGGAGTGCACGACGTGTTCCATGTGTTTAACCTCAGGAAGTACGTCGCCGATCCTAGCCATGTTCTGAGCCACGAGCGCGTCGAGGTGGGAGACGACCTGACCTATCCCGAGAGGCCAGTACAGATATTAGATAGAGCTATCCAGAGTCTGAGACGGAAGCAGGTATCACTGATGAAAGTCCTATGGAGAAGCCAGCGATACGAGGAGGCCACTTGGAAGCCTGAGGCGGTAATGCGAGAACAGTGCTCGGAGCTATTTGAGGGTATGTCTTTTCAGATCTACTATGATCCTCTTTAAGTTTGTTATGCGCTTTTACGCTACTTTCTCCACACCCTACTTGGTTCAAGTTTCAAGGATGAAACTTCCTTTAAGTTTGTTATGTTGAAATGACCCGTTGCCTTTTTGGTTGGTTAAGACGTCTGGATTATCCATTAGATGTCTGTCCAAATGTCTGGAGAAAGGGTTGGACATCTGAAAGTAGAAGAACCGTACCTTGTTTTCTTTTTCCGCGTGTGCGCTGCACAAGCACACTCTTCTCTCCTCACCCGAAACCTTAACCCTTCCTATTTAAACCCCACACCCAAGCCACTCTTACCATCACCACCAGCCACCACATCCATATTTTTCCTCCAGTCGGCCGCCACCTTTCCTCCCAGCCACTAGCGCAGAGGGTGGAGAGGAAGAGTGACAGGACGTGGAGGTGGAGGAGAGGGGAGCGAGAGTGTGGGAGGAGCTCAAGGGGAGGAGCTCGTGAGGGAGCCGTGGGTGCTCGAAGGAGCTTGTGCGGGAGAAGTCGAGGACACGTGAGAGGAGGAGGAGCTCGCGAAGGTGAGCTTCGTAACCTCTTGAAGTTGCTGGCGTAGCAGCTGCGGGCTGCACGGAGAAGAATGCTTGCAGGAGGTCTGCGTATTGGATATTTTCCAATATCAAATGTGTGGAGCACATCCTAGATGTTTGGAGTAGCAGAGAGACGTCCGGAGTTGAAGCCGGATGCCTGAAAGCACGCGTAGTGCCAAGGTACGTGCTTCTGCACGGTTTCCGGCCATGTAGGCTGGATCGTAGGGGATTTGGTTGGCCATTTTTAGCTCTGCATGTGCGTATGCAAGGGCAGAGTGTTGGAAAGCCGCACGGTGCACCCTTCGAGGCGCTTTTGGACGTCTGGACACATCGCCAGACGTCTGATCATACTTCTAGACGACTGGAAGGAGAGTCCGACGTTTGGAACTCTCCTCAGACGATCGCGGAAGGATTCAAACATTCGAGGAAGTCGTAGGAAACCCATGGTAAGTACTGACATCTAGGACTAGTCCTGGACGTTTGATTTTGGATAGTGTGAGTGTTTTTGGCCTGTTTAGGGTCCGAACGAAATCGGATTTCTGCTAACGAACTACCGTTGTTTTTCGCTTGAGTTTCTCTACGAGTTAGTATCACTTGTATGCGGTTTTGGACTCGTTTGATGTGGTTGGCCAATTGTATAGATCTCCAGCCGGTCAAGTACGCGGGACCCGCGGAGGCTACGGGATCTGCGATCCGCGCCCCCATTCCTCCCTTATTTTCCGGTAGAGTGGTTTACATTAATTTTATGATTTAAACAAATAAATTGCATGTTTAGAATAACTTGAATGAACCCTAAGATGAGAATGACCCCTAGGACAGGAAGAAATGAGAATGATTTGAGTTACTCTGTATACTTGAGACGCATGTAAAACCCTAGGATGAGAGTGAACCCTAGGGCAGGAACAAATGAGTAAGGTTGAGCTACACTATTTGCTCGAGATGCATGTAAAACTCTAAATGCTAGCAAATGTATTGGTTATTTTAATGTGATGCTTTCTCAGTTAATAAATCACGAGCTTCCTGTTTTAAGAATGAAATCGGTGATGTAATAGTGAGATCGGAAATGTTGGAACATGAAACGAAAGGAATACCAGTATGAACCCTACCGGGAATTAGGAGAACTTCTGTAGACGGGAAGTGAGCTGGCCCTTGTGTATGCGGTACCAAGGAGAGCTACTATCCCTTTAGTGTAGAGGGGTATTAGCCACCTGTTGGGTTGAGCCCCAGGGTTAGGCTTAGTCACTCTACACTGACTCTGTTTAGCCCTCATGTATGTGGTACTGAGGTGAGCTACTTAGTGTAGGGAAGGAGTTAGCTGCCCCAAGGGGCCCGGGGTCAGGACTAGCCGCCCTACACCAACTCTTGTTAGGCCCACTGGGCAAACCGAGATAGTCGGACGAGGGTACGCGAACTGTGGAGGGGCAAGACCCCTATTCTAAGAGGGCAAGGCCCTGTACTATTTTGTGCTGTACCTTTAAGCGTACCCACTAGCGGAAACGACTGATCACGTGCCAATGCGGGATAGCTACCCGCGTATTTATTACGCGTGCCGTAGTCACCGCTCTATCGTGACCGTGACCTCGTTGTGGTTGACTGGGTGTAGGACTACCACGGGGGACTCTCCCAGCCAAGAGAGAACCATGTGTACATCCTACATCATGGAAAAGGTTGCAATCAAGATCGTTTCCGTGAGGAACAGGCAAGGAAAAGGTTGCAATCAAGATCGTTTCCGTGAGGAACAGGCAAGATCAAGAAATGCTTTGATGAATAAGGAGAAACAAAATAGAACTACTTGGTTGAGCTAAATGAAAATGGACAGTTACTTAATTGCAATAATTAATTGCTTGCCTTAATTTCTTGTAAATGGCTGAATTACCACTCTACTCAGCGTTCGCTGACTCCAGAAATTTTATAACCTTGTTCAGGTCAGGGAGTTGAGCAACCAGCACCACCGGCTGCATAGGGAGCTGGGCTCAGTCGAACCCAGCCTTAGCTGCATTTTCTTACTATTTCCCAAGCTTCTATTGTAGTAGTGAGTATTATGTTCTATGTAATACTGTTTCAGTTACTTTTCCACTGTACTTTCCTCTATCGTAGTTGTGATGGCCTGTAACATTGATAGACTATTTGCTCTATTTCTTTTACTATCTCTTGATTATTTTCCTACTTAGTTACAATGCATGTGTAGGTGTGAATTATTTCCTACTTTTGGTTATTTCTCGTTAGACGACTAGGTCTTGGGATTAGTCGAGGCAGGCCGGTCTCGGGTCCTGTAGGGATCTGGGATCAGGTCGTAACACACCTACCCAAACCGCCCACCGAACTCACCCACCTTCATGCTCCTCCTCCGACTCCGACACACCACCATACGCACCTTCACACTACAAAACCGCCACCACCATCTTCACCGTGCTCGGGCGAAGCCTTTGAGCTATTTGACTGGGGCTTTCAAGCCTGTATTCGTGATAGCTGGTTCTCACCGTTCTCCACCACCGCAAAGTATCTCTAATGTTCTTCGAGCTCCAGGTCGCGCATGCCCTAGGTGACACCCTCAGGCTACGCGGAAACATCCCAGGACCACCCCCAGGTGGTCAATTGAAGGCACCCCCACCTACTGCTGCTCCAATTGAGGAAGCTACCTCTGCTGTAGATGCATGAAGAAGAGGGTGGGACTTAGTCCCTGACGCGGCGATAACTAGGTTTTGTTATAGCGTTGTAGTATAGCCAGTTATTGCCATCATCTGCTAATATGTAATTTTTTACTCGGAAAATAAAGAGTTCCCGAGGTCGAACTCAGGGAGGAAGTTGTATTCTAGGGGTACAAATTCTTATTACAAAAGATAAAGAGAGAGAGAGAGGGAGAGAGATGAAAATCTTCTTCTTCTCTTCTTTCTTCCTCTTTGTTTTCTCTTCTCTTTGGCTTTTGGTTTCTTCTTCTTTGTTTATCTCCTTGTGGTCTTCTTCTTCTGCCTTCTGTTCATTAGATCTTCTTTTTACTTCTTTCTTCTGATCTTCTTCTCGTGCTCTTCTTCTGCTTTTTCTGTCAGGACGTCGTCTCTCCTTCTTTCTTCTTTTTCTTTCTGTCTTCTTTATCTGCAGCAGTGGTGATGTTCTTCTTCTTTCTTTTCTGCCTTCAGAGCGTCGTCTGATTTTCCACTCAGACGACTTAAGTCGCCGCTGCTACAGTGCCGCGCGGTGCTCCTCCTTCCTTCAGTCTTCATCGGCCTTCTTCGTCTTCTCTTCTTCCATGGTTCTTCTTCTTTGTTCACCTATGCCTGCACACTTCAAAGTTTACATCAGTGGGCAAAACCTACTCTACCCTCCCCCCCCGCGTTACTCTCTCTCAGAATTCGCTCTTAGGCAAGCTCTCCCAGAGTAACCGGGTAATCGGGTACGCGGGTCGCGCCTGGGTCCAGGCCCACCGGCGTGCGGTGGTGGGTGAGGAGTGCAGGTCGGGCTTGGTCGGGTCGGGCCAGGTCCGCGAGGCGTGCATGCGGACGAGGTCGGGTAGTCGGGCGGGTGAAGGGGACCTCACCCCGTGAACTGAGGCGAACAGCTTAAGGCACTTTTTGCCTTTAAGCGCCCGTTCGCCTCAGTGGCTTTCCGAGGTGGGACTAAATGTCCCACCCCAATTTGGATGCCTGTGCGGAGGAAGCAGCGGCAGTCGAGGCGAAGCGCGGGGGCTTCGCGCGAGAGCTTCGACTCAACTGCAGCCTGGCACTTCGTGAAGACGCCTCGCACTGCCTGGGAGCGTGACCTGGGCGTGGCGCACCTGGGGCAGTAGGTGAAGAAGCTGCTTCGCTTCAACAATGGCGGCGGCGAGCGCAGGTACCTGCCCACAGAGAAACGGCCTCTCGGCCCAATCAGAAACGCGGAGGACCTTCGCCGTGGCACGGCGAAGGTGGTCGGGGGGTGTGCAGGCGGCGGGGCGGAGCCTAAGGGCTGCCCTAGGTCGGACTGTGGGTCGGGAAGTGGGTGTGTTCGGTGGATTTGCAGAGGTCGGGTGGCGGGAATTGGAAGGGCGGAAATGGATCAGGGTGAGGAGGCGGAGATTATGTGCAGGTCGGCGAGCCGTGTGGGGTGCTGGAGTGATGGGAGCGGGTCGCCGGAGTGTGGCCGGAGGTGGAGAAGGTGAGGGCGATTGGTCGGATCGGGGCAACAGTAAAGATGTAAAGTGAGGAAAAGAAAGAGGGGAGGAAGAGGAGGAGTTCTACCTACTTAGCAGGACGAGGAGGGGCCGGAGCAGGCGACAGTCGTATCGACTGTTGCCGGAGAAGAAGCTGCCGTGGGGAAGGAGCGACGGCGAGGAGAGGGCCGGAGAGGTGCGCGCTGGGTGCTGCGCGGCGCGGGAAGAGCAGGGGAAGGCAGCCCTGCTGCTGGTAATGCGACAGAACGACGAGGAGGAGGAGGGAAAAACCGCCGGAGTTGGAGGGCTTCCTGTCGGAGTGGGAAGAGAGTGAAAAGAGGGTGTTTCTCCGTCAGGTCCGAGCTGCTGAGAACGGCGGAGCGACGGGGGTATTTATAGGGGCGGAATCAGAGAGGAGGGAGGAGGGAGACGACGTGTCTCCCTCGCCGGAGGACGTCGGAGATGGAGACCCATACCGCCCGTGCGTTCGCACGGCCGGTATGGTGGGTTGCAGCGACCAGGGGGGTATTCCTGCGACGGCTGACGACGCAGGGCACCCTCGGTTGTCTTGCCAGACCCTCCCCCTTACCCTGCGCGGCGCCATGCTCCGCGCAAGGTCGCCGGAGCATGGTGCTGGTCAGGTTTTGGCAGGAGGGACCTGGATGCAAAGAACGAAGGTGAGTTAGGGGTAGAAATGTGAGGGTTCAAAAGTTGAGGGCCAAAAAGTAAATAAATGAGGACCAAAGTGTAAAGTTGGTCAAGACGGTTTCCTCTTAGGCTCAAGTTTTTATACATGACTAATTGGGACCTAAGGATTATGATGGTGAATTTTATTTCCAGATTAAACCTTGCTTGACCGGTCAATTTACGTAAAAACCCAAATTAAGTTGTTAATTTGGGCATGGTTCTCAATGTAGGTCAAAATGGTTCCTAAGGTCAAATTGAAGGTTCTAAACCCTAGAGATTATTTTTCTATGAATTTTAGAGGATTTATTCTATTTTTACTTTGCCTCGAACCTCGCAAATTGAAGTGGGTTTGTTTTAAGGTTATAGATTATTATTTAGTTCCTTGGAATTGCTGTAGCCCTTATTGACTCATCTCATCCCACTTTTGTTCTTATTAGGTTGCTTTGACCTATGTTTGGACCCTGAGTTACCCTATTTTTACATTGGATTGGTGAAATTGCATTTTTACCCCTTAGTTTCTATTTTCTTTGCGAACTCAGAATCTCTCTGAGTTAAGCCTTTCCTTGAGTTATGTAGGAGCTTTTATCCTTTGTATTAGGTCAAAATGAGCTAGTTATGGCTCATGATGAGGTTCTCATCATACCCCCATGCCTAGCTTTTGCTAGTCCCTTAGCAAAAACTTAAGGTTTCAACCCTTGTTCTAGACCATGAAGTTCTTAATAGCTTCAGATAAGTGCTTTTTCATTTGAGCTTAGATTAGGTTAGAATGCTGACCATAGGCCTAAAAGGTACTCTAGTACCAATCAAGATCCAAATCTGTCTAGCCTCAGCCTTAGTCCTTAGCAAAGGTTTTTAAGGCCCACAAGAACTAACCTAAGGTCTATTGGACTTTGTGGTTAAAGCACCCGTGCTTGAAATGATTCTAGCCCTGGCTCAGTTCGCAGTGCGTTTTGTAAGAGAGAGAGAGAAAATTTATCTGTTTGGAGAGTTCTCTCTCTTTTTCTTTTTAATTCTAGCTTAGGATTGGCTTTTCAACACGGTCTGTATTAGATTCATTGCTCCCATCATCAATCCTCAAGGATTCCTGGCGATCGATGCTTCGAGATAGCACCGCCCATGGCAACCCCCGGAACCCTGGCTATTGAGATTTTGAGATAATCCCATCCATGGTGTTCCGTGGCCGAATCCAGACCCTGGCAATTGACACTTCGAGATAATGCCATCCATGGAATCTGAACCAGCAAAGTGCTTACATGCCCCCAGTAGGATATGTGAATATCCTAAGAGACAAGCACCGAGGAGATGATATTTTGTTATGCATCTTCGAGGGGATTTCCCGCCTCTCTGCGTTGGGAACTCGTCCAAATCAACTTGTGTTGATCGGCCGCTCTTACTCTAGGTGTACTTTTTAGAATTTTGCGATGCTTCTGCGTGATTTTGATTTTTACGCTTACTGAACCAGGCTGTGTGTGAGGTTAGGGTGCTTTGGTTACTGAGTCCCGTAAACCAAAAATTAGTTAATGAGGTCAAATACTCCCTAAGCCTTAGCCCTAATACTTCAGCTTTTCATTTTCCTCAACCTCTTGAGGAGTGTCCAGATCTTAATGGGTACTAAGAGTCTATTCAAGAATGCCTAAGGTTTGCGTTCTTACTAATCTCATTATGCACTTTTCAGTTATTTTCTTGAATGAGGTCTAGAACTTGGGTTAATTCCTTAGTTCCTTACTAATGACTATCACCTTTTCTCATAATTTTGTGCTCCTTTTTCACTTTGTTTCTTTTTTCCTTCTCCTTCACAAAATTTCCGTCTCCTCTTTGCCTCTTATTCTTTTTTGAAAAATTTTAATTTTTATGGTGTTTTTGGCATATGTGAATTTTTTGTTTGAAACCTTTTCTTACAAGTTTTGCACTTTCATACCCCCCCATGCCTAAGATTTGCAATGTCCTCATTGTAACCTAGGGGTTTTTATTTAACTTAGTTCATTCCTTAAGACAGAAATTTGGATGAGTTAATGGATCGGGTTGAATTTTGCGGACGATTTCTAATCCCAGATGCAAGCATCTGAGGTGGGGTTGGCTGTCTACAAGGGTGAACCTTAAGTGCAAAAAGGTGTCAGAAAAAGGTTTTGGATTTTTAGGAAAATGACGGGTTGCCTCCCGTTAAGCGCTGAGTTTTACGCCGTCGGCTGGGCGCAATAAGCTCAAAGGGAATGGAGGATATAAGATGCTTCAGCCAAATCAGTGGAAGTCACATCAATGAACGGCTTGAGTCTCTGACTGTTCACGATGAGAGGTTCGGAATTGTGGCTGAGCGGACTGATTTCGATAGCTCCATTTCCAAAAACCTGTCGGACTAAATACGGTCCGACCCACTTGGACCTCAGCTTTCCCGGGAAAAGTTTGAGTCGGGCATCAAAGAGTAGGACCTTTTGACCAGGATGAAAGATCTTCCTCGAGATGTGTTTGTCGTGGAAGGCTTTAACCCGCTCCTTGTAGATTCGCGAGCTCTCATACACGTCTAGGCGTAATTCATCGATCTCGCTGATTTGAAGTTTTCTGTGGGTTCCAGCCTTTGAAAGATTTAGATTACAGTTCCGTACTGCCCAATAGGCTTTATGCTCTAGTTCGACGGGAAGGTGACACGCCTTTCCGTATACCAGTCTAAAGGGAGACATGCCTAATTGGGTTTTGTGGGCGGTCCTATAGGCCCACAATGCTTCCGGAAGTCAGGACGACCAGTCCTTCCTGTCAGGCCGAACAGTGACTTGCAGGATTTTCTTGATCTCCCGATTAGACAGCTCAGCTATACCATTAGTTTGGGGGTGATAAGGAGTAGAGATTCGGTGAGACACCCCGTATTTGGTCATCAGTGACCTAAACTGAGCATTTGTGAAATGGGTCCCCCCATCAGAGATTATTGCACGAGGAATCCTGAATCTTGAGAAAATGTTTTGATGAATGAATTTGAGAACGACTTTGTGATCACAGGTTCGGGTCGGTATGGCTTCGATCCATTTGGACACGTAGTCCACAGCCAACAGAATGTATTCGAAACCATCCGAAATAGGAAAGGGGCCCATAAAATTAATCCCCCAGACATCGAAGATTTCGCATACGAGAATCGGCTGTAAAGGCATCATGTCGCGACGGTTCATGTTGCCCAAAGTCTGGCAACGACTGCATGCCTTACAGTGGCTGTATGCGTCCTTGAATAATGTAGGCCAGTAAAAGCCGCACTGGAGGACTTTTGATGCGATTTTATTCCCGGCGAAATGGCCACCGCATGCCTGGTCATGGCAGAAAGAGAGGACATTGCTGATTTCCTCTTCCGGGACACATCTCTGAATGATCTGATCAGCACCTATGCGGAAGAGGTACGGGTCTTCCCAAATGTAATACTTGGCATCGGAGCGTAATTTGTCCTTCTTGGCCTTCGGCCAATCGGACGGGATCTGATGAGATGCAAAGTAATTTACTACATTAGCAAACCATGGAAGGCTAGTACCGATAGTCAGCAGGTGCTCATCGGGAAAATGCTCAGTGATGGGTCCGGAAGGGTCAATTAATTCAGAAGGAAGACGGGACAAGTGATCAGCTACCACATTTTGCTTTCCCGCTTTGTCGCGAATCTCAAGATCGAATTCTTGCAACAGCAAGATCCATCGGATTAATCGAGGTTTCGCGTCCTTCTTTGCAAGGAGATGCCTCACAGCTGTGTGATCTGAGTAGATGATGACATGGGAACCCAGAAGATACGATCGGAATTTTTCAAGGGCAAATACTACGGCTAGCAGCTCTTTCTCCGTAACCGTATAGTTACGCTGAGCCTCGTCAAGTGTCTTGCTAGCGTAGTAGATGACCACGGGTTTCCCGTCAGCTTTCTGCCCCAAAACCGCTCCTACAGTGAAGTCGGATGCATCGCACATGATCTCAAAGGGTTGAGACCAATCAGGGGACTGTACGATCGGGGCTTGGGTGACTCGGTCACGCAGGATTTCAAATGCTTGAGTGCATTCCTTGGAAATTTTGAAAGGTACATCCTTGGAGAGAAGAGAAGTCAAGGGGCGCGCGATTTTCGAGAAATCTGGAATGAAACGGCGGTAAAAATCGACGTGCCCCAAAAAAGATCGGATGTCCTTGATCGAGCGAGGCATAGGAAGGTGAGAAATCAGATCAACCTTAGCTTGATCCACCTGGATGCCTTTTTCCGAAATTGAGTGTCCCAGGACAATTCCCTCAGGCACCATGAAATGGCTCTTTTCCCAGGAAAGAACCAAATTCACATCGATGCACCGCCTGAGTATCTGGACCAAGTGTTGGAGGCAATCGTCGAATGATGCTCCCAAAACTGAAAAGTCATCCATGAAGACTTCGAGGTAATCACCTACCATATCTGAGAATATGGCAAGCATGCATCGCTGAAAAGTAGCGGGTGCATTGCAAAGATCGAAAGGCATCCTTCGGAAAGCGTATGTTCCGAAGGGGCAGGTGAATGTGGTCTTTTCTTGGTCCTCAGGATGGATTGCCACCTGGTTATAACCGGAGTACCCGTCAAGAAAGCAGAAGAACCTATTTCCCGCAAGTTTTTCGAGAATTTGATCAATGAAGGGTAGTGGGAAATGATCCTTCTTCGTGGAGGAATTGAGTCGGCGGTAATCTATACAGACTCTCCATGAGTTGGCTAATCGGGTAGGAATGACTTGTCTGGTCTCAGTCGTTATGGTGGTGAGTCCTGCCTTCTTGGGCACGACCTGAATTAGGCTCACCCAACGACTATCGGAGATCGGGTAGATGATTCCGGCATCTAACCACTTGATGATCTCCTTTTTCACGACCTCCTGCAGATTGGGGTTTAAGCGTCTCTGCATTTCACGAGAAGGTCGTGTGCCCTCTTCTGAATAGATATGATGAGTACAATAGGAGGGACTTATTCCAGTCAAATCATAGAGAGTCCACCCGATGGCTCTGCGATGTTGCTGGAGGACAACAATCAGACGGGATTCCTGTTCAGGACTGAGGTTGGAATTGATAATCACAGGAAGGGTCTGATTAGAACCCAAAAAGATGTATTTCAAGTGAGCAGGAAGGGGTTTCAGTTCGAGGATGGGGTTATCAGCAGCAGCGGGTGGTTCAGTATAGATGTGAGGTTCAAGGGTGGGAGTTACTGGGTTGTTCATATCTAGATTTGACTCCTCAGTTTGCGGATCAAGATCTTTCTGCGGTTGATGAGGTCTAATTAGATCATTCTGGAAGTGTGTTTCATCAACCAAAGTCCTAATGTCACAAATCTGTTCGATGACACCGCAATTGATTCCTTGTTGGGCCTTAAATATATCGATTTTCAGTGTTTGATTCCCAAATTTGAGCTCTATTTGGCCCTCCTCACAGCTAATGTTGGCTCTAGCAGTAGCCAAAAAAGGTCTCCCTAAAATGATTGGTGTATCCCTAGGGTTCTCAGGTGCGTCCATATCTAAGACTATGAAGTCCACTGGGAAATAGAAATCCCGCACTCTTACGATAACATCCTCGAGAATCCCTTTTGGTGACTTTATAGATCGATCTGCTAATTGTAATGTCACCTCGGTTGGTTTTAGCTCAGATTCTTCTAGATGGTCAAGTAAGGATGTGGGAATCAGGTTTATGGATGCACCTAAGTCTAGCAAAGCTCTATCAAATTGGGTAGCACCTATCTTGCAGGAGATCAGGGGAGTACCAGGATCTTTTGCCTTGGGTGGGAGTTTACTGAGGATTACAGAGCTGGCTTGCTCTGACAGAACAATTGGGCTCCCACCCTTGGTTTGCGGCTTACGCTGGGGTGTACACACATTCTTTAAAAATCGTGCGTAAGCTGGTACGTGGCGGATTGCATCCATCAAGGGGATGTTTATGTGGACCTGTTCAAAGAGCTTGACCAGGTCCTCCTCAGGTGCCACGGGCTTGGTGGTCTTCTTTCCCTTGGTCAAGGCCTCGGGAAACGGGATCTTGGTTAGTTCTTCTAGGATAGGTCCAGGTTGTGGATCCGGGACAGGGGTGGGGACGTCCTGGATTACTGTGCTAGGCTTATGGTTATCAGGCTTGGAGTGGTTCGGATAATGCGGGTCTTGGGTTTCCTTACCACTACGGGTTGTTACAGAATTTAATCCGGCCTGATTTTGGTTTGGGTTTGGTAAGAGGGGTGGCTGCTGCTGAAATCCCGCATAAGAAGTTGAAGCATCCATCTCATCTGGAGATGGAGTAGTAGGGGCCTGATAAATCCAATGTGCGTGGCCTAAATTTGGATTTATAACGCGCTTCTGGGTCGGCACGTTATTCGGGTTAGGAAGGGGTTGGGAAGGGAGTGTGCCTGGCTGGCGAGAATTTGCCAACTAGGCCAATTGAGTCCTAACCTCTGTAAGTTCATCCTTGTGTTATTTTTGAATAGCCGCATTTGTTCTTTGAATGTCAGCCAGAGTCTGAAGGATTAGGGACATTTGATCCTGATTTGGCCCTGATGGATAAGTAGGGTTGGGCCGAGGCTGCGGCGGCTGGTAATGACGAGAGGGCTGTGGGCGGGACTGAAAAGGTGGTCTTTGGATTTGGGAATTTCCTGCCCACTGAAAGTTAGGATGGTTTCGCCGTCCAGGGTTATAGGTGTTGGAGAATGGGTCGTTCTGGATAGCGTGGAGGTCCTCGCAGGTCTGAGGAACCTCCAGAGAGTCTGAGAAAGAGGGAATGGAATTCCCCTGGTAGGTGTAGAAGGAATCGGAAGGACCACCGGGCAAAGATTCGGATGATGGGTCCATCCTAGGAGAAGGTCGATGGAGAATGTTTTGCACAGTTTCCCTTGTGGAAGGAGGCTGTGCAAAAGGGTTATGCGCAGAGGTGGCTCGCTGCAAATGCTGAGTCAGCTCGTCCACCTTCTTTTCGATAATTGTGACCTTGTCCAATCGACTGGCCATTAATTCCAGATCGACTGATGCGGACAGGCCCTGCATCTCATGTGCTCCCCTAAGATTCGTCGATGCGCGGGTATTCGTCCTGTCGAATAATCCCATGGAGTCATTGTTGATGGAGTTCTCGCACATGTTTTCGAGAATCTCCCACACGGTGTCTTCATGTTGACCCATGATATTTCCTCCGCAGGTTGCATTGACGAAAAGACGGATGTCCTCACGGAGTCCCTGGTAAAAAGACTGGACTTGTTCCAATTTAGGAACTCCGTGATGGGGGCACTTTCTCATGAGATCCTGGAAATGATCCCATGCCTCATGGAGAGGTTCTCCTGATTGTTGAGTGAAGTGCGTAATCTGATGGCGCAAGGCGTTGGTCCGACCAACGGGAAAAAACTTCTTCAAAAACTCGGATTGAAGTTCTTCCCAAGTGTTGATCGGCCGGGTCTGAGTTTGATACCAATGGGCGGCCTTGTCCATAAGAGAAAAGGAGAACATCTTCATGAGAAGAATATCCGGATTTTGCGCCTTTGACCCAAAACTTTGGGCTAGATGCTTTAGCTGTTTGATGTGCTGGAAGGGATCTTCGGAATTAAGCCCATGGAATTTAGGTATAGCATGAATCATGTTGGGCTTCAATTCGGAATCAGGTCCTCCAGTCAGGATTCTGACTCGAGGCTCAATAGCCACCGCAGCAGGATTGTAGTGGTCCCGCATCATAGGACGCTGTGGTGGGTGCACGAAGTTTTGGAAGAGGTCATTGAGTCGCTGGAGCTGGTGCTCCAGATTGTTTTCTTCCTCAACTGGCTGAGCCATGATGGGGGAAGAAGAAGAACTTGGTTCTGAATCAGAAGAGAGAATAATGTGAGGGGGTTGCTGCACAAATACGGGCGTCGAGGCTTGGCCTTGACGAGAGTGAATTTCTAAAGGAGGTCTTAAGGGTGGTCTTAAGGACCTCCTACCGTACATGCACTGTTGGAAGAGATGAGTTTAGAAGGTGCTGGACCCAATCAAGACACCCAAAAATGTGTTGGGTGACTATAGAGGTGCGGGGCAGATGGACCCCTTGATCAGAAAGATCGTCCACCTGAGAATTACCTGGGCAGCCAGAGAGGGAGAGTCCCGTAAAGACCCCTACACGGTAGAGCGTCCCCACGGGTTACAGGGTTTCCCCCACCCGACCTCTCTTGTCACTGCGGTTCCAGGTAGACCAGAATGGGGATCTTGACCTCTTAAGTCTACCAATTTTTACTTTAAGATCAGGGTGCTTAAGGTTTCACTTGAACTTTTAGTTCTTTGAGTGCAAAGAGTGACCTAATTTAAGGTTGGTTGACCCAAGGGGGCAATTTTACCTCTTGTTTCCTTTGAGAGTTTTTGGGTCTTATTTTTTAGGGTTCAAGTGTTTACAGAGCCAATTGTTTTAGGTTTTCTTTGAATAGGTATTTTCAGACAAGGGCTTGGGCACACTTCATTTGGTTTTCTCAATTCTTGCTTAAAGAGTGTGTCTCTAAATCCCTAGTGCTGGATCCTAGGTTGGCTCTACTTGGTCCAGTTAGCTCTTTGTTGGGTAATTAGGGCTCAAGCAAGAATGTGTTAGCCCTTAAATACCCTTAATAGTGTGCAGGAATAATGGGTTGAAAACATGCAACTTTTTATGGTTACTAAGTATGGAAGACAGGTTAGCCCTATATTTCTTGTTCTTTTCTTTTCCTCCTCTTTGGAGTTTCGGGGTTAATAGCGAGAGGAAAAAAAAAAAAAATTACCTGTCCTCGGAGTGGTTGTCGTGCGGTTGCTTGTCTTCTTGATTTCCTGTAGCTGCACAAAAGAGAGGAGATTATCAGAAACTAAAAAGAAACAGGAATGTTTACCTCTAGAATAGCCGTTGCTCCCTGGCAACGGCGTCAATTGGCGAAACGTATGGCAGCAACTAGCTTTTCTTAAGTCGTTGTAGTACAGATAGTTATTGCCATCATCTGCTAATATATAATTTTTTACTCGGAAAATAAAGAGTTCCCGAGGTCGAACTCAGGGAGCAAGTTGTATTCTAGGGGTACAAATTCTTATTACAAAAGATAAAGAGAGAGAGAGGGAGAGAGATGAAAATCTTCTTCTTCTCTTCTTTCTTCCTCTTCGTTTTCTCTTCTCTTTGGCTTTTGGTTTCTTCTTCTTTGTTTATCTCCTTGTGGTCTTCTTCTTCTGCCTTCTGTTCTTCAGATCTTCTTTTTACTTCTTTCTTCTGATCTTCTTCTCGTGCTCTTCTTCTGCTTTTGCTGTCAGGACGTCGTCTCTCCTTCTTTCTTCTTTATCTGCAGCAGTGGTGATGTTCTTCTTCTTTCTTTTCTGCCTTCAGAGCGTCGTTTGATTTTCCACTCAGACGACTTAAGTCGCCGCTGCTACAGTGCCGCGCGGTGCTCCTCCTTCCTTCAGTCTTCGTCGGCCTTCTTCGTCTTCTCTTCTTCCATGGTTCTTCTTCTTTGTTCACCTATGCCTGCACACTTCAAAGTTTACATCAGTGGGCAAAACCTACTCTACCCTCCCCCCCCGCGCTACTCTCTCTCAGAATTCGCTCTTAGGCAAGCTCTCCCAGAGCAACCGGGTAATCGGGTACGCTGGTCGCGCCCGGGTCCAGGCCCACCGGCGTGCGGTGGTGGGCGAGGAGTGCAGGTCGGGCTTGGTCGGGTCGGGCGAGGCCGGGTAGTCGGGCGGGTGAAGGGGACCTCACCCCGTGAACTGAGGCGAACAGCTTAAGGCACCTTTTGCCTTTAAGCGCCCGTTCGCCTCAGTGGCTTTCCGAGGTGGGACTAAATGTCCCACCCCAATTTGGATGCCTGCGCGGAGGAAGCAGCGGCAGTCGAGGCGAAGCGCGGGGGCTTCGCGCGAGTGCTTCGACTCAACTGCAGCCTGGCACTTCGCGAAGACGCCTCGCACTGCCTGGGAGCATGACCTGGGCGTGGCGCACCTGGGGCAGCAGGTGAAGAAGCTGCTTCGCTTCAACAATGGCGGAGGCGAGCGCAGGTACCTGCCCACAGAGAAACGGCCTCTCGGCCCAATCAGAAACGCGGAGGACCTTCGCCGTGGCATGGCGAAGGTGGTCGGGGGGTGTGCAGGCGGCGGGGCGGAGCCTAAGGGCTACCCTAGGTCGGACTGTGGGTCGGGAAGTGGGTGTGTTCGGTGGATTTGCAGAGGTCGGGTGGCGGGAATTGGAAGGGCGGAAATGGATCAGGGTGAGGAGGCGGGGATTATGTGCAGGTCGGCGAGCCGTGTGGGGTGCTGGAGTGATGGGAGCGGGTCGCCGGAGTGTGGCCGGAGGTGGAGAAGGTGAGGGCGATTGGTCGGATCGGGGCAACAGTAAAGATGTAAAGTGAGGAAAAGGAAGAGGGGAGGAAGAGGAGGAGTTCTACCTACTTAGCAGGACAAGGAGGGGCCGGAGCAGGCGACAGTCGTATCGACTGTCGCCGGAGAAGAAGCTGCCCAGGGGAAGGAGCGACGGCGAGGAGAGGGCCGGAGAGGTGCGCGCTGGGTGCTGCGTGGCGCGGGAAGAGCAGGGGAAGGCAGCCCTGCTGCTGGTAATGCGGCAGAACGACGAGGAGGAGGAGGGAAAAACCGTCGGAGCTGGAGGGCTTCCTGTCGGAGTGGGAAGAGAGTGAAAAGAGGGTGTTTCTCCGTCAGGACCGAGCTGCTGAGAACGGCGGAGCGACGGGGGTATTTATAGGGGCGGAATCAGAGAGGAGGGCGGAGGGAGACGACGTGTCTCCCTCGCCGGAGGACGCCGGAGATGGAGACCCATACCGTCCGTGCGTTCGCACGGCCGGTATGGTGGGTTGCAGCGACCAGGGGGGTGTTCCTGCGACGGCTGACGACGCAGGGCACCCCCGGTTGTCTTTCCAGACCCTCCCCCTTACCCTGCGCGGCGCCATGCTCCGCGCAAGGTCGCCGGAGCATGGTGCTGGTCAGGTTTTGGCAGGAGGGACCTGGATGCAAAGAACGAAGGAGAGTTAGGGGCAGAAATGTGAGGGTTCAAAAGTTGAGGGCCAAAAAGTAAATAAATGAGGACCAAAGTGTAAAGTTGGTCAAGAAGGTTTCCCCTTAGGCTCAAGTTTGTATACATGACTAATTGGGACCTAAGGATTATGATGGTGAATTTTATTTCTAGATTAAACCTTGCTTGACCGATAAATTTACGCAAAAACCCAAATTAAATTGTTAATTTGGGCATGGTTCTCAATGTTGGTCAAAATGGGTTCCTAAGGCCAAATTGAAGGTTCTAAACCCTAGAGATTATTTTTATATGAATTTTAGAGGGTTTAGTCTATTTTTACTTTGCCTCGAACCTTGCGAATTGAAGTGGGTTTGTTTTAAGGTTACAGATTATTATTTAGTTCCTTGGAATTGCTGTAGCCCTTATTGAGTCATCTCATCCCACTTTTATTCTTATTAGGTTGCTTTGACCTATGTTTGGACCCTGAGTTACCCTGTTTTTAGATTGGATTGGTGAAATTGCATTTTTACCCCTTAGTTTCTGTTTTCTTTGCGAACTCAGAATCTCTCTGAGTTAAGCCTTTCCTTGAGTTATGTAGGAGCTTTTATCCTTTGTATTAGGTCAAAATGAGCTAGTTATGGCTCATGATGAGGTTCTCATCAGTCCCGCCTCGTGAATAGAAAGGTGTACGGTAGCATAAATGTGTTTTGTCACACCAGTTGTCTGCCTAGAACACACAGGGGTGAGGTCCCCCTCACACTCCTCGCGCCTCACACCTCGCATGTTTACACGACACGCAGGCCTGGTCTAAACCCGATTACCCGTTAACCCGTATATGGATCCGACTATGCTCTGGGTTTGAGAGAAGAGAAGATGAGAGGAAGGAAAGAGAGAGAGAGCGTAGGGAAGGGGGGTTTTGCTCTGTAGAATGTCTAACACTTAGCCAAATTTGAAGGGTGCATGGCCCTTGTGCGTGAAGGGTAGAGAAGGCTGAAGAGGAGAAGGCTCTATGTAGAAGAAGAGAGAAGGAAAGCTCTGAGAGAAGAAGGAGACTTTGAAGTGAGAAAGAAGAAGAAAGGCTTTGAGAAGCCTTGTGCTTGTGTTCACTTGTCGTCTAAGGCAATGTAGCATTCAAGCTACTGTTCATTTATTTGGTTTAATTGAAATATTTGATACATGCTTAAATAAAGGAGTTAAGTGGTGATTTAAATCGCCATTATTTTTTATTCTCTTATTCTTTTTGCTCCATCATATAGTGGTTTTCATTGAGTATATTTTTGCTTATAACATTCATTGAATATCTTGTATTTTGCTTTGTTTATTGTGCTCATTTATATATTAATTGAGATTAACGCATGAATTCCATATTTACTACATATGTTCGACCTCGGACTTCAATTCGAGTTATAAATTTTATTTGTTGTTTGATCGATTGAGGATTTAAACTACAACGATGATAATATAAACCCTCGATAAATCGTTCCAACAGGATCTTAATTAATGGAATAAAATTAGCAAGAAGTGCTCCTACTGTTGTGAATCTTTCATATGCCAATGATGCATTTCTAATATTCTAGATTTTAATTAAGCTTAAATAACATTACTCATGCACTAATGTATGTCGTTAGATGTTAACAGTCCTAGGTTTAAGGGAAGGAAGGAGTTAGGAAAGAAAAAATCGAGCTTAAATAAAAGAAATGTACTTCATATAGTTTTGGATGCACAAATGATAAGTTTGTCCAAACAAATTTGGATGGGATATTTTGGGCTTACATTAAATGAGGATGGACTCCATCCTTATCGACTCACCATATTTAGGCAACCAAAGGCTTTATTTGGATGCCCAATCTTAGTAGATGCCCTAAACACCCAATGAGCTTTTGTGATGAGTTTTATGTCGTTTATGCCCTCATTTTTTACCAATCAAAGGCCAATCTTTATGGTCAAGTGCTGGGATACAAATAACTCTTTAATGCTCACAAAATTGAGATGCTTTATAAAGGAAATTTGGTTGCAAATTCAAGTTAGGAGTGGAAGATAAAGTTCAAGCGACTTGCACACCTTTAGATGGTGATTTCCAGCGATTAGGAAGGCAATTGATGAGTTAAAGTTGGCATTGGAAAGAAGATTTAAAGGGATATGTGTAGAGTATCTCATCTTGGTGGATAGCACATATGGTATGGAATGATTTGTCGTTGAAATTGAATGACTTATTAGACATACGACTTTGCTGTTGGCTTGAATTACCTGTTCCAATGGCATATTGGGAGTTCAAATGACTACTAGGTGTTTGGAGAAGGTTTGGGTAAATTAACTTGTGAAGAAACGTGGAGTTTATTATTATTGAAAATCAAAGAGAAACCATAGAATTTGGTGTCTTTATATAGACATGCCAATCCTACATTCCAATCCTAATACAATCTTCTAATTAAATAAGTAAAACATATCTCTAATTAAATCAAATCAAATCAGAAAAATATTTTATAAAGGATTAATCACAAAATAGAAAACATAAAATATGGAAAGAGGATAGCATGGCATGAGGATTTATTTCTTCTCCTCTATCCAATATGGAGATTCTTGGAAGATCTCCAATGTGAAGATCAGGAGAATCTCCAACACTCCCCCCCCAAGTTGGATGCGCATGATCCAACTTGAAGGAGTACTTGGTAGATTCTCCCTCCATCTGATGTAGTGGAGGTTGGAGCACGCATTTAGTTCACACATATGCTTTGAATGCACACGGACTTCTCTAGGCATGAAAATGGTCTTTCTTCATTAGGGAACATCCAACACCCTCGGAGTTGGAGCAAATTTTGACTTTAAGACTTTAATTGAAAGATGATTCAAAGCATTGAAAATTGAAATTGGTTTTAGGAGTTGATCTCAAGTATAAACTTGAATTGAACTGAAACCTGAACAAAAATATAACTTTAATACTTAAACTAAACTGGATACTTTAATCAAAGTACATTCCTGAGCACCAGTAGTTGCCCTTCTCCATGGAAAAAAATATTATGCCAAGAGAAGAGGAGAATTAGGTTTAGGCATTTATGAATGGGAAAATGAGCATGTGAAGAAACATGGATTTTATTATTATTAAAACTCAAAAAGAATTCATGGGATTTGGTCTCTTTATATATAGAGAAACCAATCCTAGTTTCTAATTGATGGGTACACCATCATAGGCCCTAATTGGCCACTTTTAGTCTGGAATAAAAAGATAAAAGCTCCTACATATCCATCTGAGGGTCATAACACCACTTCAGGCTGTTTCGAGAAGAGAATAGAGAACTAGGGTTAATTCTATAATTTTAACAGCATATCATGAACACAGAATAACCAAGGGATTTGCTAAGGGTTAATCTAAGGTCAAATGTTCGTTAATGACCAATAAGTGGGTTCATACAGACAAAATAGGTTTTTGCACATTTCTAGAATTAACAATAACCTAAAATACTAATTTCTGGCCCGTTTAAATAACAAAGGTTTTGGTCTGGATAAAATTCATCTAAATCTTCTAAAATTCATTAGAAAAATATTCCATAAGGTTTGATAATCTTGATTTGACCATCTGAATCTATTTTGGCCTTAAACAAAGTCACAGACATAGTTTTACCCTAATTTGGGTTTTTACGTAAATTGCCTAATCAAACTTGGTTAAAACCAAACTCCAACTTCACCATCAGATTCTTTGGGTCCAAATTAGGTTTATACCAAAATTTGAGCCCAATCAGAGTCCATCTTGACCTAGTTTGCATTTTAATCCAGTCTGACTCTTTCTCTTTCATTCATGCCCCTAACTTTTGAAATCCTTGCAAATAGCCTCCTAAGTTCTTTATCTTCTTCGCAGTTGGGTCCCTACCGCCATGGCAGGTGTGAACCCATAGACCCGAGATTTCAATCAAGGATTCCTCCCTGATTACTCGGATAATCCCTTCCAAAATTGAAAGGGATGATTTTGAGGAAATCCCTGATCGATTAAACCTAAATTTCGACTCCAAATCCCTCCATGTTGCTCGTGTGAATCCTTGAATTTCAAGGATCTTCCTCCTGAAAATCCAAGCCTCTCAAGCTTATTTCCAAGCTTGGGCGCTCGCTTGAAGCTCTATAAAAAGGTCCCCCTTGGCAGGCTGAGCTCCTTAGCAAGTTTTTCACCTAAGAAACCCTCTTCTTCTCTACCTCCGGCCGGCTCTAACTACACTTTGGCGACCTCCTTCCTTCGGTATCCTCATCTGCTGCCACATACTATAGGTAGCAGGTACATCTTCCCCAACTTCTTCCTCACCTCGCCATACCTGCGAGGGGCTCTCTATCCCTTCATACGTCGTCGTTTTCTCTCTCTCAGAGCCACCTTCATCTACGACACCAGCCAATCATAGCTGGTGCCATCTCCGCATCTTCGTCGTCTACAACCACCCTCAATCGACTCTACACCTCCCACTGATCCGCTTCACATACTCAACATCCGCTTCGGAATGCTCTCACGCCAATGCCACCATCGTCTCCCTCATCTCCGACGTACCTCCGGCAACTTCACGAAGCCACCTCACTGCACCAAAATGCCCCCCACTGGTCCAGAAACCTTTGCCGTGCTCCACTGACCAAAACCCCTCAAGTAATTGAGGGTATTGGCTGCTCATGTACTCCACCCAACACTAGCATCGTCGCACCTTTGTCTCGAGGTTGTCAAACCTCCTTACGCACACGCACACCACACCTCACCCACCAAAGCACTCGCTGCTCCACGAAGATCTTTCTAAGCACATTTGATGTGGTTGCGAGGTCGTATTTTGCTTTTTAGGTGATCATCGAAGCTCTGCCACCGTCCGCGATTTCGCCCACCGCAACTGTAGTCCACCGGTCACGATACCTCCAGGCAACACCCCTAGACACTACGGACTTCCTCCAGGTGCATCTCTAGGCCCTCAATCAAAGCCATCATTCGTAGTTGCTACCTCAATCAGAGCTCCATCTGTAGCACTTGCGCTAAGAAGTACTTGGGATGGATAGTCCCACATCGTGGAGACTGAAGCTACCCGAGCAAGATAAGGGGATTTCCTCTCCTCGACCCTCAGCTAGGACATGGGGGTCGGATCCCCAGCCACCTTCACCTGCTTAACCTACCTCTGCACTCCTCGCTTGCGACCCACACCCGCAAGCCTGGTCCTGTTCATGACCATTTACCCGACTGATTACCTGGCTTAACTTGGGTCTTTGAGAAAAGAAGAGGAAAAAGAGAGAGAGGGGGGGTGTTGCCCTCTACTGCTCTCTACACTTAGCAGATTCTGAGAGGCCTTTACCTCTCTGCTGTGCTGTGCTTGCCTCTTCCTTAAGGCACGAAGAAGGAGAGAGGAGGCCTTTGCCTTTTCTGTTGAAGCTGAGCCTTGAGCACTTAAGGCGTCGTATGCCTTGTGCCTTCGTTTGTTCTCTGCTGATTCCTTAGTTCTAAATACTGTTGAGATATTAAAATTGGTTGACGTGAAAATTTGATTGAGGCACTGTGCATTTATTTGAGCTTAATATTAGGAGTTAATTTGGTGATTCAAATCACTATTTTAACCCATTCTTTTTGCATTTTGCTACTGGATTCCATATCAATATCATTTTGAGTAGTTCTAAATAAAGTTTTGATCATAATTGCTTATATTTCTTGTGATTAGTGAGATTGAATTGCTATTACTTGCTCCTTGTGTTCGACTTCGGACTCTTCTTTTGATTCTGAGCATATATATTTAATTATTTTCGAGCGATTGAGACTTTGCTACAACGAAACGACTTAAAACTTCTCAATAGCCCTTAAACCCTAATCTTAATACAATATTCTAAAATAAGTAAATCATATCTCAAATCAAATCAAATCAAATCCTAAACATATTTCCTAAAGAGATAATCCTAAAATAGAAAACATAAAATATGGAAAAGGGATAACATGGAAAGAGGATTTGTTTCTTTTATTCTATTCAACATGGAGATTCTTGTAAGATCTCCAACGTGGAGATCACGAGAATCTCCAACATAACTGATATTACCCTATTTTCTGTTTGTAGCCCTCTTTAATGGTTTTAATTCTATTTTAAAAATAATATTATGGCAAGGGAAGATTGGGGAAGGGATCAGAAATTGTTTTGGGTTAAAGGATTGAAGATGACGTATGTGTTCTTCATTAGAATCGAGTTTTCTAGTTTGGACAACCAAGATATAGTTGTTTGAACACTGAAATCTAGACATGGAGCAAGGGTTAAATATGAAGTTTTGGTGACTAAACTTGTTGATTGGATGCTTAAATAAGAAAAAATGTAGGTAAAATTAACTTAAGGTTTGAATGCCAAGGGGGCAACTTTGCACCCAAACTAAGCTACTTACTTGATCTAAAAATTATAAATTAATAGTTTAGGGGACTATAACTTTGGGAAACCATATTACTTAGGTGTCAATAATATGAAAGAGGTACTTCCATGGGCACATATTTTAAGAAAAGGAATCCTAAAATAGTTAGATGCTAAATACTAAGGTAGAAAACAATGATTTTGAGTTGGGATAACATCTTATGACTCATGATTTGATATTTGAGAATTGGAATGAAGTAATGATGGAGAAGGTGCCTTTATTTGCTTAGCTAAGCCTCAACCAAAAGCTAGTACACCTAAGTGGATGAGACTACTTGGTACACTATTTCTCATATTAGAGGTGCTTGATTCCCTTGAAGGTGATGACCCCTTGTAAAGATGCTCAATTTTGGGGGTGCCATGGTTGAGGGCTATCAAAAAAGTGGCAAAGCTCTATTGGCCTAGTTAGCTTCTTTTTGATAGATGCATCAATATGACATATGTTAAGATTTAAGGCTAAAGAAATGAGTCTATGAAATTCGCCATGGGCCACGATTGATATGTCTATATCTTCTAGTCTAGTGTATTAGAGTGGTGGTCAATAATCGTGATAGGATTAAATAGTTAGGACTTGAGAGGTCCACCTACTAAATGATGTTAATGTGTCGCAGTCAGACCTAGATGGTTACCCAAGCATGCTTGACACAACTTAGTGCAAAAAGAATCCCTTGAATTAAGGAAAGATGGTGAAATCCACTAGACATTATAATGATAAAATCAAGAGACTTAGTGCTTTATAGTTATCAAATAAGCTACGAGTATCTAGGTTGTAGACTTAAAGGATATTTTGTGGAAGGAATAAAAAAAGGCATCATACACTTTGCCATGCCACATAAAAGGCATAAATGAGATACCGAGAAGTGTATTACCTTATTTAGAGTTAGAAAGAAAATAAAGTTTGGAATTAATAAAGAAGCATTAGAGAATGAGTGTTTAACCTAAGCTAGAGGGTTAGGGTGATAAAAGGCTACTAAGCTGAAATTAGGAGAAAGAGAGAGTGACTATCATTGGAACACGGAATAAAATGAGTATCAAGTGAATCAAGATGATTGATAAGCGAGAAGTAGTAAAATAAATAATTAAATTAATAACCATCGCTTCTTACTTTTATTTTTATTCCTTACTAGGCACTTTCTTATTTCCTTGCTATACTTGTTTTACTCTGGTTCGCGTGGTGCACTTTATGAGAAGAGAGAGCATAGGGCTAAGTAAAGTAACTGGTAAGAATTTTGTTAATTTGATTTAATTTCCTATTCTTTCCATTTACACATGTACTTCTAATGAGTAGTTTCAAGCTTGGATTAGGAAGGGGACTTGTGGTGATTAAGGAAAAAAGAAATTTTGTAGCTTGGTAAGAGTGTCATGATAACATTATTGATAGGGCATATGTTCATACGTGAAGCTTATGCATTCTGTACACTTCTTGATTTATTCAATAATTTTTTAGGATAAATAAATCAACTATGGAAAATTATTTATTCTGTCTAGCACTAATTGTCTCAAGGAGCTACAAGAGAAAATTAAAACCATCTTCTCTGTTACTGAAAATTTTAGTTGTTATGTCTACCATGAAGCCCTGTAGATTATGAAGATTTAAACATAAGGTGGAAAAACTTCTATCCGTCTAATTGCAAAATAAGCTTAGTGGTTGGAAGTCCAAAATTCTTTCCTAAGCTGATGTTCATGTTCACAACCATACCAATGTACCTTATCGCCACTTACATTACATCAAAGGGTCATTCCAAGCTGTTACATAAAACTTTGAGGGATTTCTAGTTGGGTTTGGGACAACAAAAAATAATTCAACCCATATGGTCTCATGGAATTAGTTATGTCCACCCAAACACCATTGAGGCCTTGGAATTAGAAAAATACAATTCAATAATAAAAACCTTATGAGGAAGCTTGGTTAGTGCCTTATTCAAAGTGTCTAATCAAGGCAACTTATCTTCTAAATCAAAATTTTCGGTATGTCACCTATTCTCCTTCCCACTCAACACTCTGTAGGGACTTATGCTCCTTAAAAATGGAAAAAATACCTTATTATTTGCCGGTGAACCTATGTTTGCCTACTACCATCATCTATGTTCAAAGAAAACAATAGTCGTAGCTACATTAGAGGATCTTGTAATCATGTTTCTTAACCAAAATTAACACATCTTCTGTTGACTCAAGGTGTCCTATAAGCAAAAGCTCACAAATGCTAGTGAATCTTGTCACTCCCTTGAAAGTCTTAACGATGACCCGTTCCAACTCCCTAGCACTTTGTTGACCTCATCTAACTAATTTGGGGTTGTTACCCTATTGACCTAGCGCCCTAGGCTTGAATGTGGTGCATCATGTGTACCATCTACAACTCAAGATGTAAGACTTAGGTTGTGCTTGGTTAAACAGTTGAGACTTCAACCCATCCTTTCATAATTTGTAGTTCCCAGGTTTAAGGAAAGTCATTTGATCCCTAGCTCTAATGTAACTAGTTATGGCTTTTTGTAGTTTGTTATTACTAGAACTTGGTTTGTCTAAGATGAAGGATTCTAACCTGTAATCCAAACCTAATCAACTTGCTTCCGTTCCATTCATTCCCTTATGCATACATTCTAATCCACTTATATAGTGGATGAAATCATCCTCAAGCTTATTTAATACTAAGAATTCTAATAGTCTATTTATGCAGTTCGATTAAAGTTTATGAGATGGCATAATTCAAGGGGCTCTACTTAGTAAAAGTAGTTGGAACTAATTCTAAGGTTGTGAGGGAAATCTTCCTTGCCCTCTCAAAGTTTTTGAAATTCAAAAATCGCAGCGGAATGTCTAATTTAGCTTGTATTTGAAGCTTCTACTCGTTGAACGTTCATTTTGCATTAACTTAAATTTTAGGTGGAAAGGAACTTATTTACCTTATTTGCTACCACTTGAAATTGCACAGAAGGAGAGGGGGTGAATTGTGTTCAAATAAAAAATATAAATAAAATCAATTACCCAAAAATGGATGGGTTTTGAGGGGAAACTCTATTAAGGGGAAAACTGTTGGATTAAAATCCAACGTATGGACTTATATGTATAAACATACATATTGATATAATCAAATAACAATAAGTAAAGTGACTGTCATCTAAAGTCCATTTTAGAGTGATCAAATTAAGTTATTTTGAGTGCATGGGCGTAAATGCAAATGATTTAGTGTGGTGTTTAAATATATGTGCAGAGACTTAAAGTTGTGAAAAGTGACTTCTCGATGGGAGAAGTTGCAATTTACTCAAACAATTAGTCACACTAATTGTTTGATTATTAGGATAGCCATGGTCCCCAAGAGCCCTAAGTGTGATTTTCTCTCTAACAAGTCCCCATCGTGAGTTGTGAGAGGGAGAGAAGAAGGGAGACTGCTGGGAGAAGAAGAGGTTCTTCTTCTTTTGAGAGCAAAGGTTAGACCTCTCCTAAAATGATTAGGAACTCTTGGAAGATCCATACTGCAACCTCTATCTTCTCTATTGATAATGAATCCAGGTAACCTTCTTCTCCATAAACCCTCTTTGATATTCTGATCAAGAGACATTATCACATATATTATTTGCATATTGATGCACGTATATGTATATATTGTTTTGTTTACCAATGAATGTCATTTTGTTTAGATAGTTCTATTTAAATAGCTTATTTCATTCTTTCATAATCCACATGTTTAGATCTAGTTTTTGGTATTCTCAAAATCGTACAAACACAATTTTTAATCGCCATAAGTATCGATACTCATGAGGAGTACCAGTATAGACAAGATACAGTCTTTGGTCCCTTTAGTGTATTGTAGGTTGCTAGTACCGGTACTCTTCATGAGTACGGGTACTCTTCATGAGTATCGGTACATGCAACCTTTAGACTAACTCCAGGTCAACTTAAGTCCTAAACTGGGACTTACAAGTACCGGTACTCACCATGAGTTCCGGTACACATGAGTCCCAAGTTAGGTTTTGGGCTTCAAGTCATCAGAACCTGTAGCTTACAAGTACCGGTACTGGTCACCAGTACCGGTAGACGTTAGCTACAGGCAAAGTTGCTAGTATTCAACAAGTACCGGTACTCCTCATGAGTACCGGTACTCGTTGAGATCGGTTGGTTCCTGGAGAAGTACCAGTATTCTACAAGTACCGATACTCAACATGAGTACCGACACATAGTGAGTATTGGACAAGTACTCATCTGGACTTAGGTTCTAAATAGTAACTCATAGGTACCGGTACTTGGTATCAGTACCGGTACCCGTTGAACATAGAACCCATAACTGTAAGTCATGGATATCGGTACTAGTCTACTAGTACTGGTACCCAGACAGCATGAGGTCTAGTTGAGACAAGATGTTGTATAGGCTCTTCTTAAGTCAAAGGTGGGTTAATTTCAGTTAAGCCCTTAAGGGTTCAAAGGAATAACACCAACAAGTGGTATCAGAGCCAACCCACTCTCTGCTTAGTGAAATTAAGTTCAGTCTAATTAATAAGGTACACTTTTCTAGGGTAACCCAGTTGAAGCAGCACCTCGCTAAAGTGAGCTCTCCTATGAATACTAGGTTTATGCATGAACAGTAAAAGGATGAATGAGTGTTAGTAGGTGGGTGTACACTGGCCCAAAGGAAAGCACAAACTCGATCTACGTTCACTCATTTGCGTAGGAGTAATGATGTGTTGGTTATTAGGATTTCTAGGTAGTCATTGAATCGGCCCAAAGGAAGGTTCATGACTGACTTGGATTTGAACCAACAATCATTTCATACCACACCATGTCTTTAATTACAAGTCAACCTCTCGTCCAAAGATGAGACTCTTGATGGAGTTAACTAAGACATGTGATGGGATTAACGAATTAATTAGACACATTAGGTTTTAAAGGAGTTAATTCTGTGTTTATCTGCATTTATTTTTCAGAAATGTCTTCTGCCAATATTATTTCCACCTTAAATTCCATGCCCATGTTATGTGACTCGAACTTTAAGTCCTAGAAGGAAAATCTGTTGATTGTCCTTGGGGTTATGGACTTAGATTTGGAGATTAGGGAACTCTCTCCCATTCTTACAGACATGAGTACTTTTGAATAAAAGGAGAAGGAAAGATGGGAGAGGTTTAATTGGATATCAATAATGATAATGAAGAAGGCCATACCTGAGGCTTTCAGGGGCACAATGTCGGATGACATTGATACGGCTAAAGATTTTCTTGCCGATATTGAGAAACGGTTTGCCAATAATGAAAAGGTAGAAATTGATACACTCTTGGCAAGTCTTTTCTCAAAGAAGTATAAGGGAAAGGGCAATATGCGTGAGTACATTATAGAGATGTCCCATATAGCTTATAAGTTAAAAGCACTAAAACTTGACCTCTCAGAGGACTTGTTAGTGCATCTGGTTTTAATCTCTCTTCCACCCTCCTTCATCTAGTTCAAGGTGAGCTACAACTGTCAAAAAGAGACTTGGTCTTTGAATAAGTTCATCTCGCACTGTGTGTAAGAGGAAGAGTGAATGAAGCATGATGGGACAAAGTGGGCTCATATTGCCACTTCCTCTAATAACAAAGGCAAGGGAAAGAAAAGGATTACAAAAGCTGCAAATACAGCTTCACAGAAGAAGTAGAAGGGGAAGGTTGTAGAGTCTTCCAAGTTAGGATGCTTCTTTTGTGGAGCTGAGGGGCACCAAAAGAAGCACTGTACCAACTACCACGCTTGGCATGCTAAGAAAGGTACGGTTCTTAGTTTAGTTTGTACAGAGAGTAATTTGGTTTCAGTACCAAGTCATACTTGGTGGATGGACTCAGGGGCCACTACTCACATTAGTGTGTCTTTACAGGACTGCCTGAACTACGAAAAACCAAATGAGGCTGAGAAGTTCATTTATGTAGGAGATGGGAAGCCAGTTACGGTAGAGGCAATAGGAACATTTATATTATTAATGAAATTTGGAATGTGCTTTGATTTAGAAAATACTTTTGTTGTACCATCTATCAGGTATAATTTAGTTTCAGTTTATGTTCTTGATACACTAAACTATTTTTGTAATTTTGGAGATGGAAAAGTGAATATTTTCTTTGATTCAAGATTGGTTGGTTCTGGTTTTCTTTTAGCTATTAATAATCTGTATTGTTTGGATACTACTACTTCATTTCAAGAAGCTTCTCTTTCCTATACACGTGGTGTGAAAAGAAAATATATAAATGAGAACCATCCTTTCTTATGGCACAAGAGATTAGGTCATATCTCCAGAAGGAGATTAGAGAGACTTGTGTCAAATGGAATTTTAGACCCCTTAAACTTTTTGATTTTAATCAGTGTATAGAATGTATTAAGGGGAAACAAACCAATAATAAGAAGTTTGAAGACAATTAGTCAATTGGTGTCTTGGATGTGGTTCATACAGACATCTGTGGGCCATTTCCTATGCCTGCGTGGAATGGCCAACAGTATTTTATCACATTCATAGATGACCACTCAAGATATGACTTCATCTACCCAATTCATGAAAAGGCACAGTCGCTGGACACGTTAAAAAATTATAAAGTCGAAGTTGAGAATCAACTTGACAGAAGGATTAAATCTGTCAGATCTGACTGTGGTGGTGAATACTACAGCAGATATGACGGATCAGGTGAACAACGTCCAGGACTATTTGCCAGGTTCCTAAAGGAATGCGGTATCGTCCCTTAGTACACCATGCCAGGCTCGCCCACTATGAATGGTGTTGCTGAGAGACGAAACAAGATGATTAAACACATGGTAAGTAGTATGATTGCTCATTCTTCCTTACTAGATTCACTCTAAGGAGAGGCCTTAAAGACTGTAGCTTATATTTTGAATAGAGTCCCAATTAAGGCAACTAACAAAATCCCATATGAGCTTTGGACTGGGCGGAAGCCTAGTCTTAAGTATTTTCATGTGTAGGGATGCCTAGCTAAGGCTAGGCCTTATAGGCCAAATGAAAAGAAACTGGACACAAAGACAGTTAGTTATTATTTTGTTGGGTATTTTGAGAAGTCTAGAGGATATAAATTTTCTGATCCCCCAACTAAGGTTATTTTTGAATCTGGTAATGCCAAGTTCTTTGAGAGTGTTGAGTCTACCAAAGCTGACAAGGTTAAGGACTTTGTCTTCGAAGAGGAAAACGTAATTATTCCTCCTAGAGTTACTCAGGTTGATGAGTAGCATGTCTTTGACATACCTCAAGACAACTCCAATGAAGACAATGATGTGGTTTTAGCCCTTGTAGAGCAGCCTCAGACACATACAGAAAATGTGCCACTAAGGAGATCTACTAAGGAAAGAAGGAGTGCCATTTTAGATGATTATGTGGTATTCCTTCAGGAGCATGAGATGGACATTGGGGTGATGGAAGATGTTCCTATCAGCTTCTGTCAAGCAATGGAAAGTTCAAATCATGAAAAGTGGATTGAGGCTATGGAAGAAGAAATGAAGTCAATGAAAGACAATGATGTTTGGGATATTGTTTCACTGCCAGAAGGTGCGAAACCCGTTGGTTGCAAATGGATTTTTAAAACCAAATGGGCTTCAAAAGAAAAAGTGGAGCGATACAAAGCACGCCTTATTACTAAGGGTTTTACCCAAAAGGAGGGCATTGACTATAAGGAGACATTCTCTCCTATTTCTTCTAAGGATTCATTGAGGGTTATAATAGCACTTGTGACCCACTTTGATCTTGAGTTGTATCAAATGGATATGAAGACTACATTCCTTAATGATGACATTGATGAAACATTTATATGGCTCAGTTTGAACATTTTGTTAGGGTGATCCAAAGAGTATGTTATGTGATGGGAACACCATCATGAGCCATAACTAACTCAGTTTGATTTTATTAAGTCAATAAATGCTCCTACATAACCGCCAGAGAGCCTTTATTCATTGCATAATCATTCTAAGAGAAAGATAAGAAACCAGGGTTAAAACTATAATTTTACCATCATATCTTGAATGCAGAATAACCGTGGGTTTTCTCAGGGGTTAATTAAAGGTCAAATGGTCGTAAAAGTCTAACAAGTAGGTTAGAATAGATAGAAAAGGGTTTTCACGTGCTTTGAGAATTAAATGACTTCTGAAATCCTAAAAATAAACCCGCTTAAGTAACTGAGGCTCTAGTCAGGATAAAATTCACATAAATCCTCTAAATTTTATAGAAAAATATTCTCTATAGTTTGGTATCTTCAATTTGACCATTAGAACCCCTCTTGACCCAAAACAGAGTCATAGACAGACATTTGCCTTATTTTAGGTTTTTACATAAATGACCCAGTTAAACTTGGTCAAAACCTAAATTTAACTTCACCATTGGATTCCTTGGGTCCAAATTAGGTTTATAGCAAAATTTGGGTCCAATCTAAGATCATATTGACCAAGTTTGCATTTTGGTCTAGTCAGACTCTTTTTATCTCATGCAGATCCTTAGTTTTTGAATTTCTTGCAAATGGCCCCCTAAATTTTTTATCATCTTCACAGAAAGGTCCCTTCTTCCATGAATCCTATTCCTATAACTCCGGAGACCTTTGATTGAAGAGAACTCCTTCTCTGATCAATCAATCCCTTCTAAAATTGGAAAGGAGATTCCTTGAGGAGTCCTCTTTTCATTAAATCCGTCCATGAGCCCTAAAACTTTTCCAATTTCTCATGTGAATGCATGAGAGATTTGGGTATCTTTGAATCTCCTACTTCGGCGAACATTCCTAGCTTGGAAGCTTGGCTTCCAAGCACAGATCGACCTCCTAAGCCCTATATATGGACCCCTAGATCAAACCGAACTTCCTAAGCTCGATTTTGGCCAGAAAGTCCCCATAATCCTCCTCCCTCTTTCGGCCGAAAGGCTCCTTGAGCTTTGGCAATTCCACCCGACCTCATTCCTCATCCGTTTGCAATACCAGCGATGGATTTGCCTCCCTCGTCTTCCTCCGCGTTGCGCCATACCAGCGGGCGTCTCTCCCTCTATCTTCCTCACCATTTCCTTCTCACCGGAGTCACCTTCTTCCCCAACGCCGACCACACCACAACCGACGTCGCCTCTACTCCCTGTCGTCTACTAACTACCTAGATAAGTTCCCTAACTCCTCTACTTCATTCATGCACCCACCACACTCCGTTTCGACCGCCATCTCACTCGCACTCTCCCCATCTTCCACCTCGCCGGCGTACCTCTGGCGAGTTCGCGCGGCCACTACACTCCACTAAATTGGCCGCCACTCATCCCTACACCTCCGCCTTGATCCCAGGAGCAAAAGCCCTAACATAGTTAGGTCGATTGCCCCTCCTAACTACCCACCGAACAACCCACTGTTCTCCGACCTAATCCACCTTCGCCAACCATCTCTGACCCCCCTTGCAGCACGCCACCGCCACCATCACATTCGCCGCACTCATATGAAGCTCCTGAACTTGTTTAACAGGGCTGAGAGGCCGTTTTGTTTGTTTCAGGTCTTCAAGTCCTCTTCGCCATTAACAAGCGAGTTCAAGCTCGCTTCAAGTCTTGCATTCCCCAGGTCTCGACTCCAGCTACTGCGGAATCATCCCAGGACCACTCTTGGGACATCTATTAGAGCGGTTAACCACAATTTGGCCACGAATTTGACGAAGGAATGGTTGTTTCTAGCTACGCGAAGAAGAGGCACTATCTTTAGTGCCACATCGGGCGCGACAGAACTCTAAATAGCGCATAAATTGAACTTGTGTTGTAGGCTATTCGCCTTAACACACGGGGGTGAGGTCTCCTCTCACCTGACACTGCCTTGCCCGTGCAACGTATCCTATGGGCTAGTCTGATTTATTTACCCGCCTAAGCTCGCACACCTCGGCTGCTGCCCACTGCAGGTAGCCCTGGTCCCAGGTGTGCTCTACCGAAATACCCGATAACCCAAGGCCCTGGGAGGGCGTATCCTAGAGAAAGAGAAGGAGAGGAAAGCACGTGGGGGCAGGGGGTTTTGCTCTCAGGACCAACGGCTGACACTTAGCCATTTGAGGAACCTCCCCCTTGCGCGTGAAGAAGGAAGAAGAAGAGAGAGGGCACAGCTGCAGAGGAAGAAAAGAAAAGCAACCAGAGGAAGAAGAAGATAGGAGAAGCTATAGAAGAGAGAAGCCGAACAGAAGAAGAAGAGACGAAAGCACAGAGAGGAGGAGAAGCAGCCAGACACTGTAGCAGAAAGCAGGATAAGTTGTCTGATCAGCTAAACAGACGTCTGAGCATCATTTGAAGTGCACTATGCATTTATATTATGTGGAATTTAATTGCTTAGTGGTATTGAGTTATTTGATATAATTTGTGAGGGGTAATTGGTGATTCAAATCACCATTTTATCCCATTCTTTTTGCATTATTTGATATTCACTTTCATTCATACTTGCTTGGAATTCTATTGATATATATTTGTGTTCAATTGCAATCTTGAGAATTATTTTGCCAATTGCTCCCTATGTTCGACCTCGGACTTCATTTGTGATATTTGACCTATAAATTCTATTTATTTTTCTCGCTGATTCGACCTATACTGCAATGCATTGATTTTAAAACCCGTTTCAGAGTGACTAACAGTATGCAAATTTAGGAAATCCATCTATGGGCTCAAGCAGGCATCCAAACAATAGTATTTTAAGTTTAATTAGGTGATTCTCTCGTTTGGTTTTGAGGCGAATCTGGCTGATGAATGTATATTGTATATACCATAAGTTCTGTGGGAGCAAGTACATTTCTTGGTCTTGTATGTTGATGACATTCTACTTGCTACTAATGATATGATTATCCTTTTAGACACCAAGAAATTTCTTACCAAACACTTTGATATGAAAAATCTTGGAGATGCTTCATTTGTGTTAGGGATTGAAATATGTCGAGATCGTTCTCGTCATATTCTTGGTTTATCCCAAAGGGGCTATATAGATAAGGTACTCAAAAGGTATGGCATGCAAGATTGCAAGCCACTGGACACTCCTGTGGCTAAGGGAAACAAGTTTAGTCTCGATCAGTGCCCCTTAAGTGATTTGGATAAATAGGAGATGTAAACAGTTACTTATGTATCTGCCGTTGGCAGTATAATGTATGCTTAGGTCTGTACTAGACCAAACTTGGCATACATTACAGGCATGTTGGGTAGATACCTGGCAAACCTAGGAAAAGACCATTGGAGAGCAGCCAAGAGAGCACTAAGATATTTGTAGAAGACACGAGATTATATGCTCACCTTCAGGAGGTCAGAAAAGCTTCAGGTTTATGGTTATACTGACTTAGATTTTGCTGGGTGCCAAGATACCAGAAAGTCTACTTCAGGATATGTATTTCTTCTTGCTAATGGTGCCATCTCTTAGAAGAGTGAAAAATAGTCACTTATTGCATCATCCACTATGGCAGCAGAATTCATAGCATACTATGAGGCATCCAATCATGGAGTATGGCTTTGGAACTTTATATCGGGGCTGCGCATAGTAGATGGCATTGACAGGCCACTACAATTAATTTGTGATAATCTGTCCACAGTCCTCTACTCCAATAACAACAGGAGCTCCTTCAAATCGAAGCACATTGAGATCAAGTTCCTGATTGTTAAAGAAAGGATACAGAATGGACAACTGTCTATAGAACACATCGGTATAGACTCCATGATTGCGGATCCACTTACCAAAGGAATAATACCCAAGTTGTCCCATGAGCATGTAGCTTCTATGGGTCTTATGTCCTTACAGAAATTTCAGCTTTAGTGGCAGTTTGTAATCTTTATAGTGCTCATTTTGCAATAGATAATTTTAGTTATTCAGTATTTCAGTTTTTTTTTGTTATGTATAAAGTTTTGTAAAGCTTCATTTCTGTTATGAAATAAACAAAAGTTAAAGTTTTCAGTTCTATGATTATCTATTCTGAGAAGCAATTTGGTTTTGATTTTGGAAGTGATCTCAATTTGGAGGACTAGTTGGGAATATGCATACGTTGATTATTGCGCGACATGTCAACAATCATAAGAATGCACTATTGTTGGGCTTTTGTCCCCGGCAATGGCGTCAAAAATGTGATTGTCGACTACCGGTTCGTACAAAAAGGGTTGTTGTTGTACTATATATCACAAATACAAACTGTTGTCGCGTCAATTTTATTTATATACTTAATTTTTACTGATTTATTCCAGGTTGTTCACTAGGCGACAGTTATTGATATACATCACTCTCTAAGTCCAATAATCTTCTTTAATTCCAAAATGATTGATTTTATATACAAGAATGAATGAATCAAAGAATCAAAGAATGAAATAATTATATACAAAAGGATGAATTATAATACTTGCAAATAGTTATCTACAAACAAGCATAAAAAGCTATAATTAAATACTTTATATTATTTATTTACGATTTATAATGCTAATATTTATATATACAATAATAATATATACTATTCTAACTTAAGTTAACATACTAACATTTATAGTAACATATAATGTACCTACATTAATGAATATAAGTCACTATAATGTTAGAAAAATTATATACATAAGCTAAGGTAAAAATTGGGTCTTTACTAACATATATACTATCTACAGTGACATTTATATCTGTCACTAAAGCTATATTTTATTTATATACATATAACTCAAACATATTATATACTTATATACATATGTATTTACATATATACTATATATACACACACAACACATGTACAGCACACAAGGCTCACTTAGGCTTCTTATACTTAGTCGATTTTGAAGTTCTTTTCTCTTCTTTGTGTTTCTTTGTTCTTCAACACTTACCTGCTACACAGAGCCCTTCTTTGTTAATCACCTTAATTTATCCTCCTTAATGGCAAAATTATGTTAATTAATTAGTGGGTGACCTTTTTGAAGGAGACACAGCACCCATTAAGGGTGGGACCAGACCTCTATTAGGGCCACCCTAGTTCATTAATTAGGTGCATTTATCTCGATTTAGGCTTGTTAATGGGCCCAATCTGGCCTACGCACAGTGCACAACCCTTTGCCTGCACCGCATACATTTTAAATGCTCAGATGTAATGAAGAGAGGATGTTATGGGTTCGGGCGTCCAACGCCTGTAACGCCTGGCAAAAGCACTGTAGAAATTCAGTGTAAAGCACACCGGGCATTTGCATAGCCACGATGTGGCGCTAACTCAGGTGCCTCCAGATGTTGTTGCTTCAGCACACCAACGTGCGAAATGCTTGATTTTGACCCTCGATTTGAGGGCCCAAATTAATTCCAATTTTTAAATAAAATATATTTTTAGAAAGCCCTTATGTATGGCTATATAATTATATAGTTTATTTACAAAAATAATTATATTTACTATATAAATAAATTAGCTAAAGATTATAATTTATACATAGTGATTATTGGGTTTATTTCTTAATTAACGTATAAATTAGTTAATTAATGGTCTAATTGATCCTTTACAGAGTTAATATACATATTAAATTATTTATTACAGATTTTTATAGTATTTTACACAATTTATTTTAATTTATATACATTTAAATATGTAATTTCGGGCTATTATACATATAAATTTTTTATAAGTAGTATAATACAATATAAATATAGTTAAATTACTTCAAAATACTTAAAATAATATAATACAGCCATACAATATAAATTAGTTCAATTATAACTTAATTTACTAATTTATTTTAATTTAAGTTAGTGACTTATTTAATAACTTAATAAATTAATTCTTTATTATATATATATAATTAAATTACGCTACAGGTATATTAGTGTACATCATATATACATAAATACATATGTACAGTATCATTAATAAATAAGTTTATTTGTAGGGGTTTATAAATTTATTTAGGTTATGGCACATATAAGTTAATATAATTAATAGATAATTATATAAATAAGTTATATACAATTTAAGTTATCTTAAATACTTAATTTACATCATAGAATATGTACATAAGGTATATATACATATTATATACATATTTTACACTATTTACATATGTAGCTTAGTATATAGCTTATATATACACGTATATACATAGTTTATATAGTATTTTTGGGCATTTATGGGGTTTTTCTGATTTTTATGTGTTTTATATGTTTTATAGAAGTAGGGGATGAGAGAGGCAGGAAGAGATGAGGGAAATAGAGTATTTTTGTATTTTTTTAGGTTTGGAGTCTTTTATTAAGTTTTAAGGTAGACTGAACCGTCGGCTGATATGTTTTATCAAGCCGGGGGTTCAGATGACCTCAAAACTTTGCAAGCACTTAAAAATATATCTAATTTTACTCGCTACACATTTATTTTAATTTTTTAGATTTTTTTACAGTATTTTTATTTATTTACAAATGAAGCACATTCTAGGCCTTAAAAGAGATTTTCAAGGATAACCTAAGGCACTAGAGTGCATTCTACAGGGTGGGAGAGCAACTCAATCATTCAGATATGTCCAATACTTCACACAAGAGATGTTCAAACATTTAACATGATTTTTAACTTCAGATTTCACTAGTTTGCACATTTGGACAGTTTGCACATTCAGTATAGCTGACAATGAAATTGAAATCAGATTTCATGCACATCAAGTTAAATTAAAATCCTCTTCAGTACATGAATGCTTAATACAAGATTCTCTAACACTACATAATAGGTTAGCTAACATTTACACTTCAAATCCCAGCTCAAAATCCATTTCAGTCCAACAGCCATAGATACAACAGCTGCAACAATAGCACAACAGCAATAGCTACTGGCCTGATTAGTAGCTAGTTGAGTTGCTGCAGCAGAATAGAAGCTTAAACCAATATTTAGATGTCTAAAAACAAATTTCACATGTTGTTGTGTCTCTGATCAACAAATTCAGCAGATCTGACATTCAAATCAGCATAAAGATCACCCAAGATCAGACTTGAAAAAGTCTGATCTTGGATCCTAAACGTTCAAATCAGATTATACTTTTGTCTGAAAATCATCTTGCAATCAGAGAAGAAGATTTGAATTCATGTTTGTAAAATGGAATTTCAATCCTCTTTGAAAATCATTTCAAATCTTCTTTAAATCCTCTCTAAAAATCCTTTTAAATTTTAATCAAAGCCTCCAATATTAAATCATAAAATTGGTTGTATGAAGGCTAAAATGTTGCCCCAATTCGGCTTTTACTTTGGATCTTTTACTGATCTAATCACTCAATCTTCTTGAACACCATTAATGGGTGATCAAGGTGATTTTGTGATATGATCAAGATCCGTTGGATCCTTGTTCCATCTCAAATCTGGGAGACTGATTCTCCTTGATAGAACTCTCCAACATAAGTCTTGAATTAGGCATATTCTCATCCATAAAATCAAAACAAAACTCAAAAACATTAGAATCCTTGCATACACCTAATCAACCCCATCCAATCTCAAAAAGCTCGATTAAATTCGATAAAATCCAAATGAATTTCAAATCACTTATCTGAACAGTAAACACCATTTTAAACAAGATCGAGCTATTCGAGTTGGTGAATTAAGATTGGGGGGTCTTTGTGAAATTGCGAAATGGATGGGAGACCCCTCAAAGTGATTTTTGGTGCTAATTTCAGATCTAAGAATCAAGATTCTTAGGTCTGAAATTAGACCTTATGAGTGGTGATCGGTGAAATTAAAATCAAGGAATTAAGAAAGAGTTCAAATGGAATGTAGGGGGAGATTAATGGTGATGATGATGTGAATGGAGGTCTCTCTATTCTGAATTGGTCAGAGAGATGCAAATTGGATCTAAGTTACTCTACTCCTAAGCTAATCTACACTTCAATTTATCTAGAAAGCAATAAAACTACACTAAGAAAGCTTTAAAAACCTAACTAATCACAGGATGGGGACTCTCCTGGATCTAAAGTCGGTGGCTAAGGAGGACGAAAGGTAAGGAGACCTCTAGCAGATGAAGGTGACTCTCATGGACTAGCAGTCGACGGCTAAAGGTGACGAAATAAGGGAGAAAGTAGTCCCTCTCACAGACCACTGAAGAAGGAGGGAGCTGCTGGAGGGGTAGACGAAGGGATCACTCTAGGAGGAGGGAGTGATCCTTTGTGTGCGAGCTCTGGGAGGTGCTTAAGTAGAGTGATCGGTGATTACACTCACCGCATTGGTGAGATTAGGCAATTTGGGCAAGGGCGGCGAGGATGAGAGGAGAGAGCGTGCGAAGTTTTCAAATCAAATCGCGGCTACAAGATCAGATCTGAGGGTGGAGGTGAAGCTACGTAAGGAGTCACGTGAAGCCTCGATTTCAGATCAGCCACAGATCAAGAGGATGCAAGATTGAACGGTCTTCATGGGCTGTGTTCTTTGATGAACAGTGCACCAAGAGGTGCACCGTTGGTTCTGGTGTCTATTGGTGTTTTTGCAGCAAAATCCCCTCAGCGAAGGGTGATGGGAACACTATCATGAGCCATAACTAGCTTAATTTGATCCGATTAAGTCATTAAATCCTCCTACATAAACATCAAAAGGCCATAATTCATTACAAATCCATTTTGAGGGAAATACAGTAAAACATGGGTAAAGCTGCAATTTTACCAATCATATCTAAATTGTAGAACAATCATGGATTTTCTCAGGGGTTAATTAAGGGTCAAATGGTCATAAGAGTCTAACAAGTGGGTTAGTACAGATATAAAAGGGTTTTCGCATGTTTTGAGAATTAAATGACTTCTGAAATCCTAAAAACAGACTTGCTTAATTAACTGAGGTTCTGGTCAGTATAAAATTTACCTAAACCCTCTAAAATTCATATAAAAATATTCTCTAGGGTTTGGTATGCTTGATTTGACCATCAGAACCCATCTTGACCTAAAATAGAGCCACAGGCAAACTTTTGCCTTAATTTGGGTTTTTGCATAAATTATCCAATCAAACTAAGTCAAAATTGAAATCAACTTCACCATTGGATTTCTTAGGTCCAAATTAGGTTTGTACTAAAATTTGGGCCCAATCTGAGACTATCTTGATGTAGTTTGCAATTTAGTCCTGCCTGATTCTTTTATCTCACACTCATGCCCCTAACTTTGAATTTCTTGCAAATAACCCCCCAACTTTGTCATCTTCTTCACAAAAAGGTCCTTTCCGCCATGAAATCCTAATCTTACAAACTTCAGCGACCTTAAGTTGGCAAGATCTTTGTGATTTCTTTACGAATCCCTCTTAAAATTGAAAGGGAAACTTGTCAAGTAATTGCCTTCCAAATAAGTCCATCCAGGGATCCTAAATCTCTCTAGAATCCTCCTACGAATGTTTTGATTGAATGGGTATCCATCGCCGACGAAGAGCTCAGAGTTTCTAAGCTTGTTTCCAAGCTTGGAACTCAATTTAGAGCCCTATAAAAGGACCTTTGTGGCCTTACGCATCCCCTCAGCAAAGTTTGGTGAGTCAACCACCCCTCATTCTCCTCCTCCGGCCACCAAAACCCTTTCTCTGGTGACCCTCTTCTATCCTCCTCCTCCGACTGTCTAATGACCAAATTGGTCGGCTCTCTCGATTTCTCTCTTCGTCGCGACCCTCCTCAGCCAAAGGGAGGGCGTATCTCCACTTACTTCATCGTCGCCGTCTCACTGTCTTCTCCTCCTTCTCCGATGCCGGTCTACCATAGCCGACCGTCTCCACCTCGCATCATCTCCCTAAGTTCCCTAAACTCTCTCTCCCTCTTTTGCAATCATCTATACACCTTCAGGACCTCATTTCAACCGCCGGTACGCCTCTGACCCCATCGTCGTCCTCCACTCCAGCCACATCTCTGGCAAAGCGTCTCCACCGCTCCACACCTCCATCTGCTTTGCCACCAACTCCAAAAGATTCGCCACGACTCACCCTCCAAAAGCCCTAAAGAAATTTAGGGTTTAACACCCTCTACCTCCCCGTTGAGCACACCCACCTTCCTTCCTTGTTGGCATCACTGTCAGCCCCCCACACACGCATACACACCAAACCACGACTACCGTTGCACTCGCCATGGTCCGGCGATCCTACTGAGCATGTTTGACGCGGCTGAAAGGCCTTGTTTGTGTTTTCAGTTATCGCCTGTGCCACCGCCATTAACGAAGCTCCACGCACACCTTGACGAAGGTGTTCTTGCGTTAGACGTCCTGGCATCATGTTACGACTCGGTTCCAGGATCCCTACAGGGCCCGAGACCGGCTCGCCTCGTCTAATCCCAAGACCTAGTCGTCCAACAAGAAATAACAAAAAGCAGGAAAAATAAACCAAATTTACTCATGCAATATAACTAAGTAGAAGAAAGGTACGAAGTAGTAAAGAAGGTAGAATAACTGTCTTAGTACATGCCACCACAACAACAACAGAAAGCGGAAAGAAAACATAAGTAGCAGAAATAGTAAACTAAGTGTCCATTACTCACTACAACAGTAGGGTAAACAAAAGTGCTGAAAGAACAACTACGGCTGGGTCCAGCACCCTCTGCAGTCGGAAACTCGGGCTGCTCAACTCCTGGTCCTGAACAGTGTTATGAAAAGACAGAGTCAGCGAACGCTGAGTAGAGTAGGGTTTATATTATTTAAGTACAAGTATAGTGAAAACAATAATAGATTTAATTCTCATTTCTATTTATCTCATTTATGTGTTTCTGTTTCATCTATTTCTCAAAGTATCCAGGTATTTCTTGATCTTGCATATTCCTCGTGGGAGCAATCTTGATTGCAGTCTTTTCTGTAGAGTAGAAGGTACACGTGGTGCTCTCCTAGCTAGGGGAGTCCCCCGTGGTAGTCCTACACCCAGTCAACCACCTCGAGGTCACTGTCAAGACGTAGCGGTGACTACGATATGCGTGATAAGCGCACAGGTAGCTACCCTGCACTGACACGCGGTCAGTCGTTTCCGCTAGCAGGTACGCCCAAAATACAGCACGGAACAATATAGGGCCTTGCCTTTTCAGAATAGGGGTCTTGCCCCTCAGAACCAAATAGGGGTCTCACCCCTCCATAGTCCATGCACCCTCGTCTGACTACCTCGGTTTGCCCAGAGGGCCTAACAAAGTCAGTGTAGGGTGGCTAGCTAAACCCCAGGCCCCATGGGGTGGCTAGCTCCCTCCCTACACTAGTAGCTCGCCTCGATTCTACGTACGCGAGGGCCAACAGGATTCAATTCTCCGTAGGGTTCATGCTCATGTTCACCTCATTTATTCTGATCCAGATCTCATGTTTCATAATTCGTTCCTCATCTATATACAGGCAGCTTGTGTTTCCATAATTCAATTCTCAAAAACATGCAACTGGTGGTTTCACAGGAAATTTCTCTGTTATATACAGGCAACTCGTATTTTAACATGTAGCTCGTAATTATATCAAAGGCATTTTCTAGTAATTTATCTTAACCATGCATTCAAGTAAATAGTACAGCTCAAACAGGCTCATTCATTTCTACCCTAGGGTTCATTCCATATCCTAGAGTTCAATTTGACTATTCCAACCAAGTACATTCTTATTTAAATATTAACTGAGTTAAACCACTCTACCGGGTATCACGGGTGGAATGGGTGCCTGTGCCGTAGATCTCGTCGTCTCCGCAGGCCCTGAACACGCCACTGGTTGGTAACCTGTACCAGCGACTAATATACGTTATACAAGCTCAAGACAGTAAGTACTCAACACGAATATGTAGAGGAACTCGAGTGGAAAACAACGGTACTTCGTTTGTGGAAATCCGATTCCATTTGGGCCTTAAACAGACCAAAAACGCAGTTACTAATCAAAATTAGACGTCTGGGACTAATCCTAGATGTCTTAAAAGACGTCAAAAGCTCACCTTGTGTTTCCTGCGGCTGATCAGACGCCCAGAATCCCTTTGCGACCGTCTGGGGACAGTTCCAGATGTCGGACAAGATTTCCGATCATCTGGAAGCACCTTCGGACATCTGGTGATGTGATCAGACATCCAAAACTGCTTGGAAAAGTGTACCCCGCGTCTTCCCAAAGCCTGCCCTGCATACGAAAATGTAGGCACGATTTCAGCCCAACAACTCCTGCGCTGAGATCTTTTGCATGGCGGAAATCAACGTAGGAACGTACGTACCTCGTGCGATACGTGCTCTCAGACATCTGGCCTTAGCTCCGGACGTCCAGGTGCCTCTCCCGTCATCTGGACTTCACTCCAGTCGTCTGATATTGGAAAACTTCCAGTATTAGAACCTCTTCACGCTACTCGCCGCACTCGTCCTCCACCCGCAGTGGCAGCCCCAACATCTGCGAGAGCTTATGCAGCTCCTCTCTGACGCCCTCCTCTCTCCTGCAGCCCCTCCTTGAACTCCACTGAGCTCTCGTGGCTGCCTTCCTCCTCCCCCGCTCTCACTCTCTCGCTCTCTCTCCTCCCTACTTTGCCCTCACCGGTGGATCTCCTTCCTTGCTGCGGTTGCAGTAGAGGCGGAGGGGAACGTGGCTGGCAGGAGAAGGTGGAGGTGGCGGTGGTTGAGTGGTGTGAGGAGGAGAGGAGAGGAGAGGAGAAGGGAGGGGGTTTATATAGGAGAGGGGTTAGGGTGAGGGAGAGAGAGGGGGAACAGCCTCTGCGTGTCGCCCGCCCGCAGAGCGCAAAGTGCAGTACGAAAAACTCACTTTCAGACCTTCGGGAATGTGTCCAGGCGTCTGGACAGACGTCTGACTGGAACTCCAGATGTCTTAAATGGCTAAAAATGTAACGGGTCATTACACATCACCTCCAGGTGGTGCGGAACTACGTGCTCCTAGTCTCCAAGCCTTCAATTGGCATCAACGTACGCTGCTGCTGGTTCAATTTGGCGAGGGTGGTCCACTGTAGCTGCGCAAAGAACAGGGGGACAACTTAGTCCTACATCGGAAACAGATGAAGCCCCCGCAGAGGATAAATTGAATTCATGCTGGTGTCTTATCGCCTCAGCATGCACAGGAGGTGAGGTCCCCACACGCACTCACCTTACGCACGCCCTTGCTCGCGCTCACGCCTCGCGGGTCTAGGCCTCGGTCCATTTACCCGGATACTCAGGTCTATTTTGGTTTGCTTGGTTCTGAGAGAGAGAAGAGAAAAGAGAGAGAGGGGAGGGGGGTTTTGCTTTGCCGCCCTCCTCTCAACAATTGTGATCTCTGAGGGTGGCCTTTGCCTTTGTTGGCATTGCTGAGCCCTGTGTTGTGCCTTCTCTGAAGCTTAAGGAGGCAGAAGAAGAGAGAAAGGGAAGGAAGAGTAAGAGTGCCCTCTTGGCACTTAGAGTTCTATCGGCTGATCTCTGAAGGGAGTGCACTATGCACTTATCCTACGTGGAATTTAAACCGATTAGTACTATTAAGATATTTGATATAATTGTGAGGGGTAATTGGTGATTCAAATCACCATTTTACCCCATTCTTTTTTCACTATCTGACATTTGCTTTCACTTATATATCATTATTGTTTGGATTTCTATTATAAATTGCTTCTATTGTGCTTGAATTACAATCTTGAGAACTATTTTGCCAATTGTTCCCTGTGTTCGACCTCGGACTTCATTTCTGATATTCAAGTATAAATATTAGTTGTTTTTCACGTTGATTCATTCTATACTATAACGCATTGATTTTAAAATCCGATTCAGAGCGACTAAAAAAGGGGTAGAAAAATAGTAGAGGGACCCTTGAGTGGTTAGGAATCCTATTAGAGCAATCCCTAGAATGTTGCAAATAGGTCCCTGTAGGTATCAAATCGGTCCCTAGAGAGATTTCTAGGGATGAAATGTGATGACCAAAGGACCTAAATGAGAATCTCTAATTGCAAGGCCTTAATGATGTCCAAACACTACCAGATTTTTATTGAGGCTTAATTGAAGATATTAGAAGTAAATTTCACTTTTGATTTGATCTTTTGATCTAATTTATGTGTTAAATGTGCAATTGGATCACCATTTTGCATTTATTAATAGAATATCTCAATAAATGACCTAATTATGCATTTTTAGCACAGGTTTAGTATTTTAGGTCTTTTCTGTTAATTCTCATACTTAACCCTTTCTTTGTGTTAATTTGATAGTGTTTAACCTAGTTTCTAGCTTAACTTGGGCATTTTAGCTATGATGAGCCACACCTCATCATTGATCACATTGGCATGTAATTTCTATACTGCACATCCACACATTTCTAGTTACCTTTTGCATTAGTGTACTTGGTCATTGTTGGTTTAGTTACTGGGATGTAGCGAAAGCTGCCTTGGCTCTATTACTAGTGTAACTGGTAGATCAGAATGTTTTTTAGATATGCATTAAAGATATGACAACAAAGTTGAGCTCAAATTCAATTTTATATGTTATTTGATTAACAGGTTACACAGATTGTCCAAGTGGGAGATTGTTGGATTATGGAGTTGTATGTGTAAACATACATAGTGATATAATCAAATAATAATAAGTAAAGTGACTGTCATCTAAAGCTCATTTTAGAGTGATCAAATTAAGTTGTTTTGAGTGCATAGGCGTAAATGCAAATGGTTTAGTGAGGTGTTTAAAACATATGTGCAGAGACTTAAAGTTGTGAATAGTGTCTTCTCGATGGGCGAAGTTGTAATTCACTCAAATAATTAGTCACACTAATTATTTGATTATTAGGGTAGCCATGGTCCCCAAGAGCCCTAAGTGTGATTTTCTCTCTAGCAAGCCCCCATCGTGAGTTGTGAGAGGGAGAGAAGGGAGACGGCTGGGAGAAGAAGAGGTTCTTCTTCTCTTTAGAGCAAAGGTTAGACCTCTCCTAAAATGATTAGGAACTCTTGGAAGATCCATACTGCAACCTCTATCTTCTCTATTGATAATGAATCCAGGTAACCTTCTTCTCCATAAACCCTCTTTGATATTCTGATCAAGAGATATTATCACATATATTATTTGCATATTGATGCACGTATATGTATATATTGTTTTGTTTACCAATGAATGTCATTTTGTTTAGATAGTTCTATTTAAATAGCTTATTTCGTTCTTTCATAATCCACATGTTTAGATCTAGCTTTTGGTATTCTCAAAATTGCACAAACACAATTTGTAACCGCCATAAGTACCAGTACTCATGAGGAGTACTGATACAGACAAGATACAGTCTTTGGTTCCTTTAGTGTACTGTAGGTTGCTAGTACCGGTACTCTTCATGGGTATTGGTACATGCAACCTTCAAACCAACTCCAGGTTGACTTAAGTCGTAAACTGGGACTTATAAGTACTAGTACTCACCATGAGTATTGGTACACATGAATCCTAGGTTAGGTTCTAGGCTTCAAGTCATTAGGACCTGTAGCTTACAAGTACCGGTACTAGTCACCAGTACTGCTAGACGTTAGCTACAGATAAAGTTGCCAGTACTCAACAAGTACCGATACTCCTCATGTGTATCGGTACTCATTGAGATCAGTTAGTTCCTGGAGAAGTACCAGTACTCTACAAGTACCGGTACTCACCCTTCTCTTTTCAAGAGAAACGAACCTAAAACATGGACACCCAATAACCAAATAAAATATGAAAATATAGTACACAGAATCAAATGTAATAGGACTTAGAAATGCTCTCTTCTACTTTCCTTTGGCTAGAGTTGATGTTTGGAAGTCAGTGGAATAGAAGGAGAAATAAACTCTTATATATTTGATATCAGTGTATGAAAAGTAGAGTTGATCTCAAGCTAAAGGCTTCTAGAATGTTTGTAGAATTGATATAAGCCTTGGAAACTAATTTTTAGTCTTTGAATAGATTTTGAATTGACCGGAAGTTTTCATATCAGACATTTAATTTCCAATATTGATGGAACACCATCATGAGCCATAACTAACTTAATTTGATCTGATTAAGTCATTAAATGCTTATACATAACCATTAGAAGGTCATAATTCATTGCAAATCCATTTGAAGGGAAATACAGTAAAATAGGGGTAAAACTGCAATTTATCAATCATATCTCCATTGCAGAATAATCACGGGTTTTCTTAGGCATTAATTAAGGGTCAAATGGTCTTAAAAGTCTAACAAGCGGGTTAGTACAGATAGAAAAGGATTTTCACGTGTTTTGAGAATTAAATGACTTCTGAAATCCTAAAACCAAACTCGCCTAATTAACTGAGGTTCTGGTCAGGATAAAATTCACCTAAATCCTCTAAATTTATATAAAAATATTCTCTAGGATTTGGTATGTTTGATCTGACCATCAGAACCCATCTTGACCTAAAATAGAGCCACAGGCAGACTTTTGCCCTAATTTGAGTTTTTGCATAAATTACCCAGTCAAAATAGGTCAAAACCAAAATCCAGCTTCACCATTGAATTCCTTAGGTCCAAATTAAGTTTTTACCAAAACTTGGGCCCAATCTGAGATTGTCTTGACCTAGTTTGCAATTTAGTCCTATTTGATTCTTTTATCTCACACTAATGCCCCTAACTTTTGAATTTCCTACAAATAGCCCCCCAACTTTGTCATCTTCTTCGCAAAAAGGTTCCTGTCACCGTGAAATCCTAATCCTACAAACTCCGGCAACCTTAAGTTGGCAAGATCTTTGTGATTTCTTGATGAATCCCTCTCAAAATTGAAAGGGAAACTCGTCAAGTAATTGCCTTCCAAATGAGTCCATCCAGGGATCCTAAATCTCTCTAGAATCCTCATGCGAACATTTTGATTGAATGGGTATCCTACGTTGGAGAAGATCTCAGAGTTTCTAAGCTTGTTTCCAATCTTGGAAATCCGTCTAGAGCCCTATAAATGGACTTCTGTGGCTTTGCGCATCCCCTCAGCATAGTTTGGTGAGTCAACCACCTCTTATTCTCCTTCTCCGGCCACCAAAACCCTTGATCCGGTGACCCTCTTCGATACTCCTCCTCCAGCCGTCCAATGACCAAATTGGTCAGCTCCCTCGACTCCTCTCTTCGTCACGACCCTCCCCAGCCAAAGGGAGGGCGTATCTCTGCCTACTTCGTCGTCGCCGTCTCGCCGTTCTCTCCTCCGATGTCAGTCCACCACAATTGGTTGTCTCTACTTCTCAACATCTTCCTAAGTTCCCTAAGCTCTCCCTCTTCTGCGATCATTTCTACACCTCAGGAACTCATTTCAACCACCGATACGTCTCTAACCCTACCTTCGTCTCTACCTCTAGCGACATCACCGGCAAGGGTTTTCGCTCAATTCACACACTCAAACCCCTCGCCAACCGGTCCAAAACCTTCGCCGTACTCCCCTCATCTAAAGCCCGAGCCTATCGCTCTCCACTATCCACCCAAAATGCCCACCGAGCAACCCACCTTCACGCAACCTACTCCGTCACCGACCGACCACCTCCGTGCACCAAACTCCATGAAACCACTGCCACTACACTCGCCGTGGTCCGACGAAGCTTACAAGCTATTCTAATGTGGCCGTGAGGCCGTATTTGTGAATATCAGGTTTTGTCATCCTCCGCCATCACCACCTCCATCTCCGACGTCATTTAAGCTCCTGCAGCCGTGTTCTTCGCCAATTCCATGCCCAGGCGACACGAAGCATCTCCAGGGCCCTTCCCAGGTCCTCAATTGAAGACCACAGCCACGCCTTTGCCTTCAATTGGAGGCGTTACCTCCTGCAGCTGCACACGAAGAAAGAGGCAGGGACATAGTTCCACCTTGTTTGCTGACAGATACGCGAAGGCACTTAAGTGGATTTCCTACCATCGGCTTATCGCCTCAGCACGCACAGGAGGTGAGGTCCCCACATGCACGCGCCTCACACATGCCCTTGCCCACCCTCACGCCTCGCGGGTCTGGGCCTCGGTTCGTTTACCCGGATACCTGGGTTTATTCTGGTTTGCCTAGTTCTGAGAGAGAAAGAAGAGAAAAGAGAGAGAAGGGAGGGGGGTTTTGCTTTTCCACCCTCCTCTCAACACTTGTGATCTCTGAGGGAGGCCTTTGCCTCTACTGGTGTTGCTGAGCCCTATGTTGTGCTTTCTTTGAAGCTTAAGGAGGCAGAAGAAGAGAGAAAGAGAAGGAAGAAGAAGAGAAGAGTAGCCATAGAAGAGAAAGAAGAAGCAGAGAAGAGGAGATGAAGGAGAAAGAAGAACAATACCTTTGAGCAGAAGTGCACTGTGCACTTATCCTACGTGGATTTAGATTGATTTGTACTATTGAGATATTTGATATAATTGTGAGGGGTAATTAGTGATTCAAATCATCATTTTACCCCATTCTTTTTGCACTATCCGACATTTGCTTTTACTTATATATCATTATTGTTTGGATTTCTATTATAAATTGCTTCTATTGTGCTTGAATTGCAATCTTGAGAACTATTTTTCCAATTGCTTCCTGTGTTCGACCTCGGACTTCATTTCTGATATTCGAGTATAAATATTATTTATTTTTCGCACTGATTCAGTCTATACTACAACGCATTGATTTTAAAACTCGATTCAGAGCGATTAACATTTTGGTGCCGTTGCCGGGAAGCAACGCACAACTTAGATCTCTTGATTACAATATTTGATTTGGTAATAACTTGCTCTATCTCTTTTGATTGTGATCTATTTCAGGGATTCATTGAAGGAAGATCAGTTGCACATCAGCCACTCCAAGGGCAGGTAAAACACAAATCTAATCTCTCCTAAGCCCCTGGTTCTGAAAAGCTAAAATAAAATGAAGAAATCAATTAGGTTCAACTTGCATTCTATTCTTAGATTAATCATCAAGTTGCCTAATTTGATACATTTTGTTTAGAGAACGCCCAAACCCTGATTTGTTCACCTATTTAGGATTTTAAGGTATCTAAGGCTATCATCTTCTTGCTTGAGCCCTAGGTACCATATTTTGACAAATTAAATTGGACCAATCAAGAGCCAATTAGGGTTTCCAGTTTAGGGTTTTAGAGACACACTTGCTTAATCAAGAATTAACCTTCCCAAACAGTGTGTGCCTAAGCCTTGGTTGAATTGATCTATTCAAGCAAACCCTAAAAACAAGCTCTTAATCTCATTTGAACACTAAAAGAGGGACCTAAATTTCTCAAAGACAAAACAGATGAAGTTGACCCACCTTATTGGGTTAACCAATCTTCAAATTAGGTCACCTTGCACAAAAACATCTTAAAGTTCAAGTGAAATCATAAACACCCTTGCTCTTAACTTAAAACTGGTAGACTTAAGAGGTCAAGTCCCCATTTTGGTCTACCTGGATCCTTAGTGACAAGAGAGGTCGGGTGGGGGAAACCCTATAACTCGTGGGGGTGCTCTACTGTGTAAGGGTCTTCGTGGGACTCTCCCTCTCTGGCTGCCCAGGTAATTCTCAGGTGGACGACTTTCTGACTTAGGGGTATCATCCTCCTAGAACCTCTATAGTCATCCAATATTTTTTGGGTGTCTTGATTGGGTCCATCACATTCTATCCCTCATCCACTCCATTGGTGCATGTTTGGGAGGAGGTCTCGAAGACCACCCTTGAGGCCTCCATTAGCTATTCACTCCCATCGAGGCCAAGCCTCGACCTCCCTGTTTGTGCAACAGCCCAACCAGATCAATATCTCTTCTGATTCATCTGAACCTAACTCTCCTTCATCCATCATCATGGAGCAACCAGCAGAAGAAAACAATCTTGAGAATCAGCTTCAGTGCCTCAACGATCTATTCCAAGCCTTTGTAAACCCACCGCAGCGTCCAATGATGCGAGATCATTACAATCCCGCTGTAGTAGTGATCGAACCTCGAGTCCAAATCCCAGTTGGAGGTCCTTATACTGAACTCAAGACCAACATGATTCATGCTATTCCCAAATTTCATGGGCGCAATTCCGAGGATCCTTTCCAGCATATCAAGCAACTCAAGCATATGGCCCAGACCTTCGGGTTAGACGGTCAAAATCAAGATGTCTTACTCATGAAAATATTCTCCTTCTCTCTCATGGACAAGGCTGCTCACTGATACCAAACCCTAACGCATCCAATCAACACCTGGGCAGAACTACAATATGAATTTATGAAAAAGTTCTTCCTTGTTGGTTGGACAAATGCTTTACGGCACCAGATCACGTATTTCACGCAGCAAGTAGGAGAACCACTTCACGAGGCATAGGATCGTTTTCTGGATCTCATGCGAAAGTGCCCCCACCACGGAGTTCCTAAATGGGTACAAGTCCAGTCTTTTTACCAGGGACTCCGTGAAGATATTCGATTATTCGTCAATGCAACCTGTAGAGGAAACATCATGGGTCAACATGAAGACACCTTGTGGGATATTCTTAAGAACATGTGTGAGAACTCCATCAATAATGAATCCATGGGCATGTTCGACCAGACGAATGCCCGTGAATTGACGAATCTAAGAGGAGCACATGAGAAGTAGGGCCTGTCCTCTTTCATCGACTTAAAACTAATGGCCAGTCGCCTGGACAAGGTCTTTGTTATTGAGAAGAAGGTAGATGAGCTAACTCGACACTTGCAGAGAGCCACCTTTGTGCAAAACCCGTTTGCACAACCGCCCTCTGGTAGGGATGTTGTGTATAACATCTACCATTGATCTTCTCAGGGGATGGACCCGTATCCACCCCCATCTGATTCTGGGTTCGGAGGAAACTCTGGACCCACCTATTCTAGTTGGGGGAACTCTGGACCCTCGTATTCTAACTTTTTTGAGGCTCTTCAGACCTACGAGGACCTCAATGCCATCCAGAATGATTCATTCTCAAACACCTACAACCATAGATGGCGTAATATCCTAATTTCACATGGTCAGGGAACAATCAAAATCAGAGACCTCAATATCAGCCCCAACCACAAGCTTCTCGTCCATATCAGGCGCCTCAGCCTCGGCCCAACCCAACTTATCAATTCGGGCCAACTCACGAAGATCAGATGACTCTTATCCTTCAAACTCTGGCTGACATTCAGAAAACGAATGCAGCTATGCAAAAACAGCACAAAGATGAGATCATAGAGGTTCTCAATAAACTCGCCCAGATGGCATATCCCTACCAACCTGGTGCACTTCCTTCGCAACCTCTACCTAACCCGAATAACGTGTTGAACCAGAGGCACATTATGAACCCAACTCAGGGCCAAGCTCACTATGCCTATCAGGCCCGTTCTACTCCATCACTCGACGGGATGGAGGCTTCGACATCATACGCGGGTTATCAGCAGCAACCACATCTTCTGCCCACAACAACCCTGAACCAAGCAGGACTAAATTCAGTTACTACCCATAGTGGCAAAGCAACACAGGACCCACCTTATCCAGGCCACTCCCAGCCTGGTAATGCAAATCCAAACCCTAGGATAGTCATCCAGGATACCCCTATCCCAGATCAAGAACCTAGACCCATTCTAGAGGAACCCGCAAAGGTTCCATTTTCGGAGGCCTTGATCAAAGGAAAAAGGAAACCCCAACCTGTGGCACTTGAGGAGGACCTAGTCAAGCTCTTTGCGTAGGTCCAAATAAACATCCCCTTTATGGATGCTATACGCCACGTACCGACTTATGCACGATTCTTGAAAGACACGTGTACACCCAAGCGTAAGCAATGAACCAAAGGCGGGAACCCGATCGTATTGTCGGAGCAAGCCAGCTCTATCATCTTGAGCAAGTTCCGACCTAAGGCAAAGGACCTTGGGACCCCTCTAATTTCATGCAAGATCGGTGATTTAGAACTTCACAAAGTCATTTTGGACCTAGGAGCTTCCATCAATTTGATACCCACATCCTTAGTCGACCACTTTGAGGAATCTGAACTTAAACCGACAGAGATAATTTTGCAGTTAGCTGATTGATCTATAAAGTCACCAAAAGGAATACTTGAGGATGTCATAGTTAGGGTACACGATTTCTACTTCCCCATGGATTTCATCGTCTTAGACATGGATGCTCTTGAGAACTTGAAAAATACACCGATCATATTAGAAAGACCTTTTCTGGCCACAGCTAGGGACAATATTAATTATGAGGAGGGCCAAATTGAGTTAAAATTTGGAAGCAAAACACTAAAGATCGACATCTTTAAGGCCCAACAAGGAATTAATTGCAGATTTATTGGGCAAATTTGCGATATCGAGGTCGTGGTTGACAACCCATGTATCGATGAAAACCCGATTATTTTTTATCAACCACAAGAAGATCAAAACCCGCAATTAGAGGAGCCTGAACCTAACTTAGACACACCCATAGCTCCTTCCTTTGCTCCCGACACCCACCTTGAACCACCTGCTGCTGCTGACAACCTAGTTATGGAATTAAAGCCTCTTCCCGATAATATGAAATATGTCTTTTTGGGTTCCAATCAGACGTTTCCTGTGATTATCAACTCCTAACTCACATCTGATCAAGAAACACGCCTAATTACTGTCCTTCAGCAGCATCGGAGAGCCATTGGATGAACTCTCGATGATTTGACTGGCATCAAGCCCTCATTTTACACACATCACATTTATACCGAAGAGGACTCACGACCACCCCGTGAAATGTAGAGACGCCTAAATCCAAACCTGCAAGATGTTGTGAAAAAGGAGATCATCAAGTGGTTAGATGCAGGGATCATCTACCCGATCTCCGACGGTTGGTGGGTGCATTCAATCCAAGTTGTGCCTAAGAAGGTAGGACTCACCGTGATAACGACTGAAATCGGAGAAACCATACCGACTCGTATAGCGAACTCGTGGAGAGTCTGCATTGATTATAGAAGACTCAATTCCTCCACGAAGAAGGATCATTTCCCACTATCGTTCATTGATTAGATACTCGAGAAACTAGCAGGAAATCAATTCTTCTACTTTTTGGATGGGTACTCCGGTTATAACCAGGTTGCAATCCATCCTGAGGACCAAGAGAAGGCTACCTTCATTTGCCCCTTTAGGACGTACGCATTCTGAAGGATGTCGTTCGGTCTCTACAATGCACTCGCTATTTTTCAACGGTGCATGCTTGCCATATTCTTAGATATGGTAGGTGGATACCTTGAGGTCTTCATGGATGACTTCTTGGTATTTAGAGAATCTTTTGATGATTGCCTCCTGCACTTGGTCCAAATCCTTAGGCGGTGCATTGATGTGAATTTGGTTCTTTCCTGGGAAAAGAGCCACTTCATGGTACCTGATTGAATTGTCTTAGGACATCTCATCTCTGAAAAAGGCATCCAGGTTGATCAAGCCAAGGTGAATCTGATTTCCAAACTCCTTATGCTTAGCTCGATCAAGGACATTTGTTCATTTCTGGGGCACGACGATTTTTACCGTTGATTCATTCCCGATTTCTCAAAAATCGCACGCCCCGTGACTAATCTTCTCTCTAAGGATGTCCCCTTCGAAATTACCGAGGAGTGTACTCAAGCATTTGAGATCCTGCATGATCGAGTTACCCAAGCACCCATCCTGCAGTCCCTTGATTGGTCTCAACCTTTTGAGATCATGTGCGATGGATTTGATTATGCTGTGGGTGGGGTACTTGGGCATAAAATAGATGGGAAACCCGTGGTCGTCATGTACTACTCTAGCAAGATACTTTATGAGGCTCAGTGTAACTATACAGTTACTGAGAAAGAGCTGTTAGCCATTGTATTTGGCCTGGAAAAATTCAGATCTTATCATTTGGGTTCCCATGTTATCATATACTCGGATCACACTGCAGTGAGGCACCACCTCACGAAGAAGGACGCGAATCCTCGACTAAGTCGCGAAACCTCGACTAATCTGCTGGATCTTGCTGTTGCAAGAATTCGATCTTGAGATTTGTGATAAGGCGGGAAAGTAGAACGTGGTAGCTGACCATTTGTCCTGTCTTCCTTCTTCAGTCATCGACCCGTCTGGTTCAACCACTGAGCATTTTTCGGACGAGCACCTACTAGCCATTCACAGTCTCCCATGGTTTGCTGATATTGTAAACTACTTGGTTACGGGGAAAATCTCGCCAGATTGGGCGACTTCTAAGCGAGACAAATTGATTGCCGAAGCCAAGTACTATATGTGGGTGGAACCATACCTCTTCCACATTGGCAATGATCAGGTGGAGATGCACTCCTGACGACGAGGTCAATGACGTGATCTCATTCTATCACGATCAGGCCTACAGTGGCCATTTCTCTGGGTGTAAAACCACTGTGCAATTCTCCAGTGTGGGTTCTTTTGGCCCACTTTGTTTAAAGATGCACAGATGTATTATGGGGCATGCGCTTGTTGTCAGACCCTCGGCAACATGGGCTCATAGGATATGATGCCCTTAAACTCGATTATTGTGTACGAAATCTTTGACATGTGAGGAATTGATTTCATGGGACCCTTTCCTTGATCTAACGGCTTCGAGTACATTCTACTCGCTGTTGATTATGTCTCTAAATGAATCGAAGCCGTCCCCACAAGAAATAGTGATCATAAAGTTGTCCTTTGATTTATCCAGGAGAATATCTTTACTAGATTTGGGGTTTCTAAGGCGATCATTAGCGATGACGGGTCTCATTTTAACAATGTGCACTTCTAGTCCCTGATGAAAAAGTATGGGGTGTCACATCATTTCTCGACTCCTTACCACCTCCAGACTAATGGACTGGCAGAGCTGCCGAATTGAGAGATCAAGAAGATCCTTTAGGTCACTGTTCGGCCTGATAAGGACTGGTCTACTCGCCTTCCAGAAGCCTTGTGGGCCTATAGGACTGCCCACAAGACCCAATTAGGCATGTCTCCCTTCAGATTAGTGTACGGAAAGGCATGTCACCTTCCCATCGAGATGGAGCACAAGGCTTATTGGGCAATACGGAAGTGCAATCTGGATCTGGTGAAGGCTGGAATACACCGTCAGTTGCAATTGAGGGAGATCGAGGAACTATGCAATGATGCGTATGAGAACTCACGTATCTACAAAGAGCAGGTTAAAGCCTTCCATGACTGGCACATTGTACGAAAATCTTTCCACCTTGGTCAAAAAGTTCTACTATTTGATGTCAAAGTCAAACTGCTCCCAGGAAAACTCAGATCAAAATGGATTGGACCATTCTTGGTGAGATGAATCTTTGGAAATGAAGCAGTCGAAATTAGTGAGCTTATCCTTGATTCTGAACCTTTTTTCGTGAACAGTCAGGGATTCAAACCGTTCGTCGAACTCACTGACTCGAACTTGGCTGAGGTATCTTTTTCCCTCCATTCTCCTAAAGCATATTGCGCTCGGCTGATGAAGTTAAACTCAGCGCTTAAAGGGAGGCAACCCGTCATCTTTTTGAAAAACTCGAAACCCTTCTTGACACATCCCGTGCTGAACTCATATTGCACTTTAGGGTTCGTCCATTAGAACAGCCGACCCCACCTCTGGTACCCGTACCAGAACTTGAAATTGTCCACAACAATCACCTCGATTCGTCCACCCACCTGAACCTGTTCTAATGTACGATATAAACTGAACTCAAACCCACCTAATTTACAATGAGGACATTACAAATCATAGGCATGGGGGGTATTAAAGTGCAAAACGTTGTGAGAATTACTTCACAAGAAAGGATTTCATAAAAAAAAATACATATTCCAAAAAACCAAAAAAATAAAAAAAAGAGAAGAAAAAAATGGAGGGAGGAAATTTTGAAAATTGCATATCATTCTTGAGGAGGAAAAGGGGAGGTGATATAAATGTAAAAAAGGAGCAACAATTTGAAATAAAAAGAGATAGTCATTAGTAAAAGATTAAGGAATCTACTTAGTTCTAGACCAAATTAAAAAGAAAGAAATAGAAGACAAAAAGTGCTAAGAGACAAAAGAGATTAGTATGAACGCTGATCTTAGGCCTCTTGGGCTTGTGTTTAGGCTTAAAAATTCAAGTATTTGTTAAGATCTGGATAGTCCTTAAGAGGTTTAGGAAAATGCGAAGCTTAAGTATTAGGTCTAAGGGTTAGAGATTATTCGGCCTCGTTAACTGACCTCTCGTTTGCGCAACTCGGTAACCTAAGCACCCCAATCCACATACAGTCTGGTTCAGTGTGCTTAATTATCAAAATCACGCAAAAGTGTTAATTCTGTTCCGAAAAAGCTACCTAGATTAGGGGCTGTTGATCAACACAAGTTGATTTGGAAGAGTTCCTGGCGCGGAGAGGCGGGAAAGTCCTCTCGAAGATGCGTAATAACATATCGTCTCCTAGGTGCTTGTCTCCTAGGATATCTAAATATCCTACCAGGGGCACGTAAGCAGCTTGTGCTGGTTCAAGTGCTATGGGTGGGATTATCCCGAAATGTCGATTACCAGGACCTGAATTTTGCTACAGAATGCCATGGGCGGCATTATCTCGAAGTGTCAAAAGCCAGGGTTCTAGGGGTTGCCATGGGCGGTGATATCTCGAAGCATCGATTGCCAGGGACCCTGCGAGGATTGATGGTGGGAGTTAGGAATCTAATACAGAGCGTGTTGTAAAGCCAATCCGAAACTAGAAATAAAGAAAGAAAAGAGAGAAAACTCTCCAAAAATAAGAAAATCTTCGGTCTCTCTCTTACAAAAACGTACTGCAAACTAAACCAGGACTAAACATGTTTTAAGCACGGGTACTTTAACTGCGGAGTTCAACGAACCTTAGGTTAGTTCCTGTGGGCCTTAGAAACCTTTGCGGCGGACTGAGGCTAGAGCTGGTCAGATTCGGATCTTGGTTGGTACTTGAGTACCTCTAGACCTACTATTGGCATTCTGACCTAATCTACAAAAGAAAGCACACAACAAAAATCTGAGCATAAAAAGGCATGGTCTAGAATTTGAGTTAATTCCATGAGATTTTGCTAAGGGACTAGCAAAAGCTAGTCATGGGGGTATGATGGGAACACCATCATGAGCCATAACTAGCTCAATTTGATTTGATTAAGTCATTAAATGCTCCTACATAACCATCAGAAGGTCATAATTCATTGCAAATCTTTTCAGAGAGAAATATAAGAAATCAGGGTTAAAACTGTAATTTTACCATCATATCTTGAATGTAGAACAATCACGAGTTTTCTCAGGGGTTAATTAAGGGTCAAATGGTCTTAAGAGTCTAACAAGTGGGTTAGTATAGACAGAAAAGGGTTTTCGCTTGTTTTGAGAATTAAATGACTTCTGAAACCCTAAAAATAGACTCGCTTAATTAACTGAGGTTACGGTCAAGATAAAATTCACCTAAACCCTCTAAAATTCATAGAAAAATATTATCTAGGATTTGGTATGCTTGATTTGACCATCAGAACTCGTCTTAACCTAAAATAGAGCCACAGGCAGACTTTTGCCATAATTTAGGTTTTTGCATAAATTACCTAGTCAAACTAGGTCAAAACTAAAATCCAACTTCGCCATTGGATTCCTTAGGTCCAAATTAGGCTTGTACCAAAATTTGGGTCCAATATGAGACTATGATGACCTAGTTTGCAATTTAATCCTATCTGATTCTTTTATCTCACACTCATGTCTTACAAATAGCCCCCCAGCTTTGTCATCTTCTTCACAAAATGGTCCCTGCCTCCATGAAATCCTAATTGTACAAACTCTAGTGACCTTAAGTTGGCAAGATCTTTGTGATTTCTTGACGAATCCCTCTAAAAAATGAAAGGGAAACTTGTCAAGTAATTGCCTTCCAAATGAGTCCATCCAGGGATTTTAAATCTCTCTAGAATCATCATGCGAACGTTTTGATTGAATGGGTATCCTACGCCAGTGAAGAGCTCGGAGTTTCTAAGCTTGTTTCCAAGCTTGGAATTCCATCTAGAGCCCTATAAAAGGACCTCTGTGGCCTTGCATGTCCCCTCAACAAAGTTTGGTGAGTCAACCACCTCTTATTCTCCTTCTCCGGCCACCAAATCCCTTGCTCCAGCGACCCTCTTTGATCCTCCTCCTCCGGCCGTCCAACGACCAAATTGGTCGGCTCTCTTGACTCCTCTCTTCATCGCGACCCTCCCCAGCCAAAGGGAGGGCATATCTTCGCCTACTTTGTCGTTGCCGTCTTGCCGTTCTCTCCTTCTCTGACGTTGGTCCACCACAACCGGCTGTCTCCACCTCTCAACATCTCCCTAAGTTCCCTAAACTCTCTCTCCCTCTCCTGCAATCATTTCTACACCTTCAGGAACTCATTTCAACCACCAATACGTCTCTGACCCCACCTTCGTCTCCACCTCCGGCGACATCACTGGCGAGGGTTTCCGCTCGCTTCACACACTCAAACCCCTCGCCAACCGGTCCAAAACCTTCATCGTACTCCCCTCATCTAAAGCCCGAACCTATCGCACTCCACCGTCCACCCAAAACGCCCACCGAGTGACCCACCTTCACGTGACCTACTCTGTCACCGATCAACCACCTCCATGCACCAAACTCCATGAAACCACTGCCACTACACTCGCCGTGGTCTGGTGAAGCTTATGAGCTATTCTAATGTGGCCGTGAGGCCATATTTCTGATTATCAGGTTTCGCCGTCCTTTGCCATCGCTGCCTCCATCTCTGACGTCATTCAAGCTTTTGCGGCTGTGTTCTTCGCCAATTCCATGCCCAGGTGACGTGAAGCATCTCCAGGACCCTTCCAAGGTCCTCAATTGAAGACCACAGCCACACCTTTGCCTTCAATTGGAGGCGTTACCTCTTGCAGCTGCACAAGAAGATAGAGGTAGGGACATAGTCCCACCTCGTTTGCTGACAGATGTGCGAAGGCACTTAAGTGGATTTTTTGCCACTAGCTTATCGCCTCAGCACGCACTGGGGGTGAGGTCCCCACATGCACGTGCCTCACGCACGCCCTTGCCCATGCTCACACCCTGCGGGTCTAGGCCTCGGTCCGTTTACTTGGATACCCGGGTTTGTTCTTGTTTGCCTGGTTTTGAGAGAGAAAAAAGAGAAAAGAGAGAGAGGGGAGGGGGTGTTTTGCTCTGCCACCCTCCTCTCAACACTTGTGATCTCTGAGGGAGGCCTTTGCCTCTGCTGGTGTTGCTGAGCCCTGTGTTGTGCTTTCTCTGAAGCTTAAGGAGGCAGAAGAAGAGAGAAAGAGAAGGAAGAAGAAGAGAAGAGAAGAGTGGCCAGAGAAGAGAAAGAAGAAGGGAAGAGGAGTTGAACAAGGAGAAAGAAGAATAGTACCTCTGAGCAGAAGTGCACTGTGCACTTATCCTACGTGGATTTAGATTGATTAGTACTATTGAGATATTTGATATAATTGTGAGGGGTAATTGGTGATTCAAATAACCATTTTACCCCATTCTTTTTGCACTATCTGACATTTGCTTTCACTTATATATCATTATTGCTTGGATTTGTATTATAAATTGCTTCTATTGTGCTTGAATTGCAATCTTAAGAACTATTTTTCCAATTGCTCCCTGTGTTTGACCTCGGACTTCATTTCTGATATTTGAGTATAAATATTATTTATTTTTCACGCTGATTTAATCTATACTACATCGCATTGATTTTAAAACCTGATTCAGAGCGACTAACAAATATGCCAAATGCTTAGAAGAGCTCAATAAAGCTACAAAGAATGGACTCCAACAGAACCTTGAGTATAAAAGGAAATTCAATGTTTAATAGGCTTGGTAAATGTTCGATAGATATTTCTTGAAAGGGATTTTATATGGATGCTACTATAAACCTTTGAAATTATGCTGTCATCGTCATATTCTAAAGATTTATTTAAATGCCACTTGAAAATTACTTTGTTTATTTAAACACCACTCCATTAGTTAATGGCTTTAATAATTAAAAATATTAAACTAAAGAGTAATTTTTTCACCCCTACATTTTTCTCTTTTTCCCATTTTCTTTCTTCTACCCTTCCACCATGTAGCATCTTCTCCCCTCCATTTCCTCCTCCCATCTCCAACTTCACTTGTCAGACCTCTCCTTTAGTCACCTAAGGGCCTATGGAGGGACTTCCTTTGCTTATGGATGAGGTTGTGGATGTATTTGCATGTGAACCTTAACTATTGCGGTTAGCATCATTTGGGTGGATGTGTCACTCACATGCATCAATACCAACAGATGTCCCATGGTGATCCTCTAGGGCTAGTTTGCTTCACAGGTTAGGAATCGATGTTAAGAAATGTGAAACTAGTGTTAACCCCCATTTCTGTTTACTTGAAGGGTGGTGTTAACACCAATTTCTGTTTACTTGAACTGGTATTAACATCAATTTCTAGAGAGTGGAGTTTGGTTGTGGGAGAGTTATGAAGTTAACACTGGTTTTGTTAGCATCCTGTATAAATGGTGTTAGCGAAAAGAGTGTTAAGATTATGGGGGTTAGCTCCTTAAGTAAACAGGGGTTAGCCCTTTAAAAGAGGAGTTAACCCTCCAAGTAAACTAGCCTCTAAGGTCCAGAGATCCATTTGATTCTTTGATGGCTCACTTGTGCCCTTAGGATGTTGGGAAGGGAATGGTTCGTTACTTAATAGTGCATGATGGAAATAGATCAATTCTAAGGAAGGTGCCTAAGTTTAGAAGAGGTGAGACATGTACTGGCCATTGTCGAAGGAGATGAGGAAGTCACGAGAGGTGAGGCAGTGGGACTTGAATGCACTAGGAGGATCTATAAGAGGAGGAGAGGAGAGGGAGGAGGAGGGTGGAGAGGGTGCATAATGGAAGGAAGAAAATGGAAAAGAAGAGAAAACATAGGGGCAAACAACTAATTTTCCACTACTTGTTAGACCTTGTTAGTCTGACTCTACTAATCATTGATACCATTACTTAATAGAGTCGCGTTTCAATAAGTGCAGCAATTTTTGAATGGCATTTAAATACATATTGGGAATAAAATGAAAGCATGTAATTTTGAAGGTTTGTAGTGGCATCTATGCAAAATCTCTTTTCAACATCCGACCAATTAGAATGGATTATTGGATGTTTAATTTCCTTTCTTGTGAACTATTTTGAAAGAGGTGAATTTCAAGAGTTGGATTAAATGGTTCAAAAAGAATATCAGGCATCTAACTTAACATCCATAGAATTGAAAAAATGATTTAAAATCTTTGAGACTTGGGAAGGTTCTGTAACGACCCGATTCCCGAATCCCTACGAGACACGAGAACTAGACCGACTCGACTATTCCCAAGACCCAGTCGTCCAACGAGAAAGTAACCAAAAGAGCAGTAAAATAAACCACATTCACCATGTATATAACTAGCAGTAACAAAATATAGCAGTAAAGGAAAGAACCACAACAGTATGCACCACCACAACAGCAGAGAAATAAACATGTACATAACATAAAGCTTACAACGAAGAGAGTACAGGGAGTAATAGAAAACTACTCACTATCACGGAAAGAAAAGTACAAACGGTACTACAGGTAACACTACTGGGCTCTACTAGGCCCAGCGCCCTCTGCAGCCGCTGACTCTGGCTGCTCAACACCTGGTCCTGAAAAGGTAACAAGGGTGACACGTCAACGAAATGCTAACTAGAGTGGCAACTAAAAGCTAGAAGAAGCAGTAGAGTGGACAACAGCTGTTATATTTTTACTTTCTTTATTTACGTCTTTCTATTATTTCACTATTGATTTATTTCTCAGATCCTTCTCTTGATCTTGAATGTTCCTTGTGGGAACGATCTTGATTGCAGTCTTTTCCGAAAAGTAGAAGTAAGACGTGGTGCTCTCCTGGCCGGGAGAGTTCCCCGTGGTGGTCCTACCCTCAGTCAACCACCCTAAGGTCGCTGACAGACGTAACGATGACTACGGCACGCGCGATAAACGCACGGGTAGCTACCCCGCACTGGCAGGCAGTCAGTCGTTTCCGTTAACGGGTGCACCCAAAGCACAGCACGGAACCATTATAGGGCATAGCCCTCTCAGTAACAGGGGTCCAACCCCTCCACAGTTCGCGCACCCTCGCCTGACTACCCTGGTTTGCCCAGTGGGCCTAACAAGTCGGTGTAGGAGGGCTAGTAAAACCCCTGGGCCCGTGGGGTAGCTAGTGCTCTCCTTACACTAGTAGCTCTCCTCGGTACTGCGCACGCGAGGGCCAACAAGTCGGTGTACAGTGGCCAAACCCACCCCGGTCTCAACCTGAGGGCGGCAAGCTCCCCTCTACACTAAGAGGTAATGTGTGCTCTCTTTGGTACCATGTACCCAAGAGACAACACACTTCCATGTTTCACTTTCTCAGTTCCATTCTATTCTCTTTCCAGGAGTTCTACTCCTAATTCCCCGTAGGGTTCATGTTCTTTTCGTTTGGCCATTTTAGGCTTCACCGTTCCAGTTTTACGTTCATACAACCCATGTTCTCAATCATATTTATTCATTCATGACAGGCAGTTGTTAATCAATTTACAGGCAGCTATTATTTCCTTTCTACTTTCCAAGACTGCAATGTCTATATATTCAACTAGTTTTCCAATCCTAGGATTCATGCCGTATCCTAGGATCTATCATTCAATCTAGTTTTCCAATCCTAGGATTCATGCAATACCCTAGGATATATCATTTAATCTAATTTCTCAGTCCTAGGGTTCATGCAATGCCCTAGACTCTATTAATTGTTTTAGAATTGTAACAAATTTTGTTAAATAAATTAAAAAGCCACTCTACCAGCGAAACCGGGAGTACTGGGGGCGTGGTCAGCAATCCGCGTGCCTCCGCAACCCCCGAGACTGCAACGGAACGGGATCTTAACACAAGGATCAAACACAAGGAGTTTCTCAGAATAGTATACAATTACTGTAAACGGATAGAGGAATTAATTCTGGAAAGAACGCAACTCGGAACGCGGAAAACGGACATCGAACAGGCCCTAAACGGGTTAAAAACGACGAATCTGTCCAAAATCAGACGTCTGGAACCTCTTCCAGACGTCTTAAAAGGTGGATCGGTCGTACCTCAGTTCTGCGCAGTCCTTCAGACATCCAGAAGCCCACTGGAACATCTGGCCTTGGTTTCCAGACGTCCGATTGTCACCCAGGACGTCTGGAGGTTCTCTCCGTCGTCTGGCACTGCGGCCAGACGTCTGATTCTCGTGGGATGGCGAGCCATCGCGCCCTCCCGAGCAGAACCTGCGCACACACTCTTGCTCTCAGTATGACGAAACGCAGAAGAAATCACGGTGGACGGCTGCATGGCTGTACACGCGAAAGAAAGAGAAGGCAAGAAATATCTTACTTGTCAGACGTCTGGACCGTCCTGCAGACGTCTTCGGCGTCGTCTGGACGTAAGTCCAGACGTCTGATTCTGGAAAATTTTCCAGAACCAGAGCCCGATCCGCTCTCCGCCCGCGACGCACGGCCGCGCCGCACCCTGTCTGCCTGCTACCCGAGCTGCAGCAGCTCCTCCGCGCTACCCCACGCTCGCCGTCCTCCTACCGGCCGGCTCTAGCAGCCCCGGCAAGCTCGCACCTTCATGGTCGAGCTTCTACTTCCTCTCGCAGCAGCTTCTCTCCCCACAAGCTCGCAGCAATCGCTCTGCCGCTCTCTCTCGCTCGCGCTCTCGCTAGCAGGGAGAAGGAGAAGATGGGTGGAAGGGAGTGGGGTGGCGTGAGGGAGAGGAGGTGTATATGTAGGCACAAGGGGGGCTCTGCAAGTCGGCGGGGGAAGAAAGAAAGAGAAGAGGGTGGCTGGGAAGTCAGTCTGCGCGCACCTGCACGCAGATTCGCTCCTGTACGCACGCAAAATTAATTTCAAGACGTCTGGGAAGGCGTCCAGACGTCTGTTCAGACGTCTAGGCCAACTCCCAGACGTCTTAAAGCGGTCTTGGTGCCTTGGGTCTTAACAGGTTCTAAGAGTTTCTTTTAAGTATCTAGTCACCTAAGTTACTCTAAGACTAAGTTCTCAAATGGCTCTTTGATGGTATATTGAAAAGGAAATAAAACATAAAAATTAACTTTACAAGGGCATTCTTCTTGTGTGCCTTGTCATTCCATTGTTCCATATTCAAATTAACATACTTCACTTTCTTTGGCTAACACCAAGATGTTAGTCTTTATAGTGATAATATATATATACATAACAAAGACATAATCTTCAACCATCTTTTGTATTTTATTGCATTGAAATTAAGGTCATTAGTGTCCTTGCACTAACACCACGAAAATGGACCTTCCCCCACGTTGTCCTTATTATCTACTTTAGGACAACTCCCTTTTTGCTTAGCAACTCATTGGACAGTCACATTTTAGTTCAACCACAATTTGGATAACTATCATAGCCAGTTACTGAATTCTAACCTAAGAGAGAGATTGTCTAAATGACTGTACAAAGGACCCTTTTATAAAGGTCTCTAGTTGCCACTCCCACCTCTATATATGGTTGGCTCTAAGGCATGGTAAGAATGACACAAGTATAAGACTAATGACACAAAATTCTTTGTGAATTCCATTGGTTAACTAGGTAGCACATAGATATAGCCATGTCATAATGTGCTATTTGAGCCATAAAAAGATCATTTATTAATTATCATTTCATTTCCTATTTGATTCAGGTTGTATCATAAACTATAATAATAAAATGCATAAATTACAGACTTTAAATGTTACGACTCGACTCAAACTCCTACGAGATCTGGGCTGAACCGCATCATTTATTCCAAGACCCAGTCGTCCATTGAGTAATAAACGTAAAACAATCAATATTTCCCACACATGCACCAAGAAGAAAATAGACGATAGAAAGAAAAGGAATAAAACCATGAACTAGCATTAGAAATAAAATAAGGTTCATTCCTCAGCCATCATAACTAGCAGTAATAGAAGAATAGAAACTAACTATTTTCAAAGATAAGTGCTCACAATAGCCAAAAATAATGCAACGACCGCTAAGATTACGGCTCGACATAGCTAAGCCTAGTTCTGTCTACAATCGGTAGGATTGGTTGCTCACTCCCCTTACCTAGGTACAGTAAAGTAGGAATTAGTAAAAAGCTGAGTAGAGTGGTAGTACAGGAAACCAACGTACAAAAGATAAGTAGTATAAGAATAAGTGGACAACATTTAGTATATTTAACAAAATATTACGTGTGTCATTTTCGTTTTATTATTAGACTCGCTAATCACCATTTTCTCTGTTGTGGTCTTTCCCATAATTCGCACTAGGACCATATCATCATTCCTTTTATTTCATCTGTCCCCTATAGGGACGATCTTCTTGCGGTATTCTCGGGATGTAGTGTGTACACGTGACGCTCTCTTGGTCGAGAGAACACCCCGTGCCTGTCCTACACTTGGTCTACCACCCTGGGGTTATTGTCACAGTGTAGTGGTGACTATGGTGTATGTGATAAGCACATGGGGGGCTACCCTATACTGGCACGCGATCAGTCATTTCCGCTAACGGGTATGCACCAACAGAATTGAACAGTACAGGGGTTACACCCCTCAACAACTCTGCGTACTCTTGCCTGACTATCCTAGTTGGCCCCATTGGGCCCAATAAGAGTCAGTGCAGGAAGGTCGTTCTTACTCAGGTCCCTACCTTAGGAGGTCAGCTCTCTCCCTGCACAATGGGCATTCAGCTCTCCTTGGTATGCATGTACTCGAGGGCCAGCTCATCCCCACACTAGTACGAACACGGCTGGTCGTAACCCCACATTCTTATTTACCATCTCATTCCTACTTCAAAGATCTTTCGTACACTTCCATAAGCCATCTCTAGTTCTTCTTAGAGTTAGATTGAACCTACTTTGTTACTAATCAAGTCAAGCATCACAAAAAGAAAATACCACATTTCAATTTTTATAAAGCATCTAGGATCTTCCTTAGGGTTCAAATAGAAACCTTACTTGATTCTACACTTTTCAAGCATTTCAAGTTCATCATTACATCAACACACAATGTCTAAGTTTGCCTTAGGGTTCACGTATGCTTCCTAGATGTCGCTAATAGTGGGGCTTCCATAGGGGTTAGTTATTTGACGTATGTGGTTGCAGGAGTTCAGACTTGACATTTATAGCATTACGTGCATTGGTTCTCCAAGTAGATTCGTGGTGTGTTTATGAGGGAAGGAAACAAGGTGATTTACAACAATAACTAATGACCAAAACAAATTAACAGAACATCAATCAATCAAAAATTTGTAGCACAACCCATGACAAGATTGCTTAGTATCAACGCATAGCATCCATGTAGGGCAGTTGGAGGAGTGAAGACCACTCTACCTCAGGATATCAGGAGTATTTGTTCCCGAAGGAAACATGCGCCTAAACTCATGTAAACTAGGGCATTTAATACCAACAAAAAGAGTGCAGAGGTAACCACTCTACCTTGACTTTCTAGGAGGAGCAGGGGCACACTAAGTTTACACGATGCTCTAATAGATGTCTCCTGCCGAAGTCGTACCTACCCCAGGCACCAAACCTAGGGCATTCAAGGGTTTAAATGGGGCCATTAGGCGTTAAACAATTTTCAATGCCCATAATTTGCTCTAATAGTAATGAAAATGGTACCGAATGTAGAGGGTTTTGATACCTTTCCAATAGGTCTTGTCTCATGAGATTCTGAGCATGTTTGAGCCTTGAATCGGCCCCGAAACATCTTTAGGTCACGTGAACCAGCCTTAAACCGACTCAGTCTAGCCGGTTCAGGTAAACCAGTTCACCGATTGCACTCCATATGGCGCGCACATGTTGGAGGACGTGTGAGACTGCGGATCCCTACCTCTGCATTGCTCGATTGCGAGGGGCTCGCATGAACCGTTGGATCGTGCTGCACCCCTCGGCATGCACACCTGCAGGTGCACCCATTCGCCTTGAGTGCCGCATGGCTTTCTCGTGCATTACCACCTCCTCGCACCTCGTGCCTCGTTCATGAGCGGGAAAAACGTGATGGGGGTGCGCCCTCTCTCTCTATCTCTCTCGAACAAGGAAGAGTGGCTGTGTCACCCGAGGAGAAAGGTGTAAGTAGGGGCACGAGGGTTGAGGAGGGCACTTGGCTTGAGGAGAATGTTTAGGACATTTTAAAGGGGCATTTTTAAAAGAGCCCCAAATATAGGAAGTCGAGGGTGTGAAATTTGAGTAGAACCACCAAACGGGGAACAAATCTCATGATGAGGCCCCTAGGCACCCAACTAGTCATGCATAATTTATAATGGAGCCCCTAGAGTTTATGAAGACTTCCTTGAATCACTAGGCATTGCAATTTGTGTGTAAAAATTACCATAAGACTCCAAAGGTCCAAAAGACATTGTACAAGACACGTAGAAATTATAGGAAACCCCAAGTTCTAGGAAGATTTTCATGGGACCCTTCGTGGGTTCTTCTAGTGTGTAGAACTTTATGGAAACTCCTCGGAGTTTATAAAAACTCCCTAGGACTAAAAGACATTAGAAAAGTTGTGTAGAAATTGCGAAGAAACCCCCGAGGTCCAGAAAACTGCAAAGACTAACTCTTGGGTACATCTTTTGACGTGTGAAAATTGTAGAGACCACCACGGAGAACTCAGACATCTTGCGACGATGCTCAGGGTCATTTCATTAAATGAATAATTAAATGACACTCACCTCATCCTAGGAAGTAACCATGTCACGACTTGAGAACACGTGCTATAAACATCCTACCAAAACTTGATTAGAATGGAGCAAAGCAAGGAGTGAGCAAAAGCTCAATAAGGAACTAGCAAAGAAAATAAGGAATTGACTAACTACTTATCTACTAGTTATTCATTTATCCTTTGCTTAATCTAATTTCTTATCTTGTCCCATTGGTTACCTAATCATTTATTTATTACTTGTTCAACTATTGGTCACCTTTTTCTTTTACTATAAACCTTTTAATTCATTATAAATATAGGAAAAAGTAAACAAACGCATGTTTGCAACGTGGTTTACAACAAACAAAGTGAGAGTGGTGTTTCAACCAGTGTATTTTAGTTTTCCACCAGTGGAAGCCACTTTCCATAGATGAAAAATCACTTTGTAAGTGAGAAACCATTTCCCATAGGTGAAAAACTACGTTCCAAGTAAAAAATTATTTACCACCAATAGAAAGTCAAAACACAGCGGTGTATTTTCATTTTCAACTGGTGTGTTTTGATTTTCAACTGGTTGAAAATCATTTCCAACTGGTGTATTATGATTTTCAACCGGTTGAAAACCATTTCTGACCGATATGTTTTGGTTGAAAATAATTTCCAACTGGTGTATTTTGATTTTCAATCGGTTGAAAATCATTTTCAACTGGTATATTTTGATTTTCAATGAGTTGAAAATCATTTTCGATCAGTGTGTTTTGGTTGAAAATCATTTTCAACTAGTGCATTTTGATTTTCAACTGGTTGATTCTGATTGTGCGTTGCAAAATGCGTTGCAACGTGCATTTTCGTACTCAAATTTTGGGTCTACCTATCACCATTCATTAAATATATGCATGGCAGTTAGTGATCATCTATAGCTTGATAGATTCTCTTAGATTGTATAGACACCTTACTAGACTTAACTTTTCTTAAGTGCATTTCACTATGCAACCATCTAACTAAGAAAAAAACTAGTAGTTTTGTGTGATGTTAGGCTCTCCTAGGTCTATTAACCTTTATGCATCCACAATGCATCTTAATGGTGCAACATGGCCCCTTGATCCTGCAATTATGTTTAGGTTTGCCCACATAGACTATCTAGGACTAAGATTAAGGAATTGTCCTAAACAATTCGTTCTATTTCGTTCCATTTCACAAAATCATTTCGTTGACTTAAATTTATTACTTGTGTCATGTTCAGTCATCTCGGAGAAGCTCAGTGGAGACAATGACTATTGTTGCTCCCTCCCTCAAAAACACTCAACCATGACACCCCAAAATCTAGCATCTTTGCAAGAGGTCATCACCACTAAATGACATGTATACCCATGGATCAAACTAGTGCAACTAACAACTTCATTCGATAAATAGGAGCTAACTTTGGGTGTGGCTTAGGTAAGCCATTAGAGACCCTATCTTTACTACCCTTTATTGTTCATAGCAACTAAATTCTTATCAAATCAAGAGCCAAATGATCATATCTTAGCTATACAAAATCTTTAGGGGAGATTTCTTCCTTCTTATGGTACCAACCAAGATGAAACTCCTTGCATAGTCTTCCTTGCTTTCTCTGCAATGTCTCTTCCTATTGGTTAAATGTCCCTATGAGTCACTAGAAATCCACGTTGGATTCTAGCCATAGTAGGCTATGTCTCTTCATAGTTGATAGGTTTTCTTGCATAAATTCCATGAGTTTTGACGCACTTAAGGGAGAGGATATTATACAAGTTATTGATTCATAATTTCTTAGCCTATAATCGGTCATGAGTTCTGGCGCAAATGATGTAAACTTCCATCTAAAATTCCATTAGGTGACTAGATGACCATACAACCATAATCGATTATCAAAATTGACGAGCACCTACTCGATTGTGGATTTTATATGCCACCTCAAGTTTTCTTGAAATAGAGAGATTTGAGAAGGGAACGAGAGCTCAAAGGATCATAGCTCTCTCATTCCCATGGTGACTTTATTTATAGACTTTTCAAAGAGTTACACTAGGTTGTTGCAGGTTGTTGTAACAACTTGATTTTTACATTTACAAAACTACCCTCTTTATACATATAGAATAACAAACCCCCTCAAACAAATGGTCTACTTTAGAAGACCTGAAGTTTGGTACAAAAATGAAGAAATTGTTTTGGAGGTAGTGGTTTTGTCATGATGTCAGCAATTTGCTCAGAGGAGGAAATGTGTTTAACAAGAAGTTCTTTGGCAGCAATTTTCTCTTGAACAAAGTGGAAGTCAATTTCACCATGTTTTGTGTGTGCATGAAAAATTGGGTTAGCAGCCATGTAAGTAGCACTGATGTTGTTACACCAAATAATTGGAGAGGATGAAATGGGTATTCCAATCTTAGAACATTAATTTAGACTTCTGCCGACGGTGAAAAGTAGGTTAAAATTGGCAGCCAAAATTTGGGGGCGAGGGGGATTTAATTTATCCTTTTACCGTCGATTTCTGATTGAACTGACAGCAAATATCTATTCATCATCCTCATGTGCAGAGTCCTCTCCTCCCCGCACACCTCACGGAAACCCTCATCGCTCCTCTCCTAATCCTCCTCAGTGATCACCCTTCGTCATCTACGCGCCACTCCTCATCGTCCGTCAGTCGCCGGTGGTCCTCCTCCTCCTCAGGTATCTCCTTGCCGCCCCCCTTCCTCCTCATCCCCACCCTCCTCCACCTCTCCTCCTCCCCATCGTCCTCCTCCTCCTCCTCCCCCTCCCCCTCTTGCCGATAACCTCCTCCTCCTCCTGCCGTCCACCCCCCCTCCTCCTCCTCCTCCTATAGAGACCCTCCTCCTCCTTCCCTCCTACCGCCCTCCTTTTCCATATTCATGATGTCGACCGTTAGATTAGTCAAGTGGAACGTCCACGACACCTACGTGGCGGCGATAAGGAGGACGGAGAGGTTCATCTACATCGAGAACCAGTACTTCATGGGGAGCTACCACCTCTGGGAAAAGGGCCAGCATTGTGGGTGTGTGAACCTCATCTTGGCGGAGATTGCACTGAAGGTGGCTGCCAAGATCAAGGCGGGGCAGTGGTTCGCAGTGTATGTGGTGATGCCGATGTGGCCTGAGGGGCTGCCAGGGAGCGCTGCACCGAACGAGGCTCACCATGTCTATGATGTACAGGCTAATAGCGGAGGCACTAAGCAACGTTTGCCAATGCTTCCACCCGAGGGACCACCTGAACTTCTTATGCCTCATGAACCGTGAGGCAGATAGAGGCAGGGAGATGATCCCCGCTAGCTTGCCCGAGCGACAAAGAGACTACGGGTGGGCCCAGAGGAATAGAAGGTTCATGATATATGTGCATTCAAAATTGATGATCATGGATGATGAATACATGGTGGTGGGGTTGGCCAACTTAAACCAGAGGTCGATGGATGGGAGGAGGGACATGGAGATTAGGATCGAGTGTTGGGAGAGTGGTGGCCGGGTTGTGGGGGGGCTTAGGTTGGGGCTGTTGGGGGAGCACATGGGGGGAGTAGAGAAGGTGTTTTGGAGGCCCGGAGGGGTTGGAGTGTGTGAGGAGGGTGAGGGAGATTGGGGATTGGATGTGGAGGGTGTATAGTGGAAAGAATGTGGTGGCTATGGGAAGGGTGCATTTGATCAGCTATCCTTTGGGGGTCGGGGAGGATGGGAGTGTTGGGGAATTAGAGAACTACAGGAAGTTCTCGGATACAAGTGTGATGGTACTGTTTGCCATGGATGATACAGAACACCCTTCCCTGGCCATGGATCTTTCTACAACCCCCTACCTGCCACGTGTCACAACCGCAGTGCCCCTCCACAACCTCTCCTCCTCCCGTTAAAACCCCTTCGTCCCCCTTCCCACTCTACTTCCCCTCATTCTGCTATTTATCTCCATTCCATCCTCCCCTCCATTCTTCACCTCCAAGCCTCCTTATCTCTTTGCCCCCTCCTCACCTCCAACACCACTTCCACCCTTTTCCTCCAAAACCCTAACCATGGCGTCGGCCTCCGCCCCCCTCCCCTCCTTATCTCTTGTAACATTTAAGATTATAATATGTTATTTAATTAATTTTGCTTTTGAAATTGTAGGTTATTAGTGTTGGTACACTTGGAGGCTTGAGTAGTTGGAGGTATATATACATTCAATCTTTTTAATTTAATTAAAGGATATTTTAGTTTTTTGTTGAATTTGTTTAATGTTCAAATTACTTATCGTTTAGATACATACACTTGCTAAGGAAGATATATGCATGCGGGGCCAAACATTAAGTATTCTAACCCCTAGGGTAAAAGTCCTTCGAATCAACTTGTGTCCAAATTACTTACCCATCGAGACTTATGATCATGTTATACGAATAATGTAGGAAGTGTATGTATACCTTACATGCATGATGTGTTGTCTTTGTAGCATGTCATAAGACTCGATCGACTTTAGTTTGGTGAAGTACCAAACTAAAGAAGGTCCTTAAAGATTTGATCACAACATAGTTTTGCTCGTTACATGTAACATTGTGCAGTGAAATTTTAGTTGCTTCTTCCTACTCTTCTCCAGTATACCAACTAATCTTATCTAGTTTCCTGCGGTACCCTTTATTGGATGTTAAAGGAAATCTAGCTAAGGTTAGTATTGGGGGTATCCTGGATAAGTGCAGAGAGATGCTGTCGAAATTTCATCTCATTAAGGTTATATGTAATAAGCAAACCTAAGTTATGATAAAATCTTTGAGGATGGGCTATAAAGTGAAAATTTTAATCAAGATACACATCATTTAGTCCTTTCCTTTCCTTGTTACAAATGAAGTTGTTTATGAAAAAACCCAAAAGAAAGGGTTCCCCTGAGACACAGCCATCCACCCAGCCCGATTCGTCTCATCAGGCACAACTACCCCCCCCCGATAGTAGGCTCAACCACCCCCTTGGCACCAGGCTCCCCCCCAATCATGTTTTGTATGATCCGGGGAAATGACACGTTTACTACATGCGGGGGGGAAGGGAAAGGGGAAGGGGATTGCTCCTACCTTTCCAGAGTAAGTAGAGGATGATCCAGATTATAGAGCATCAGATGAGGAGGGGGAGGAGGAGGGGGAGGAGGCGGGAGAGGAGGAGGGAGAGGAGGAGGGGGAGGAGGTAGAGGATGAGATGGTGGAGAGTACGACCCTAGTTCATGTGGACCCCTTAGCGGGGGGCACAAGTTTTGGTAAGAACTCCTATACCTTATATATTTTAAAGTTTATTATAACTTCAAAAATATATAATAAATATGATTAATGTTTACACATGTAAACTAAGAAGAGGACGGAGGAAGACAAAGAATCTAGACTTGCAGCGTGTCCCTGAGGGCCTGAGAATAATAATCAGGCCTAAAATCACGGAAGAGGCGGGGAATTACCTGGGCTTCATCAGTTGAGTGGACACAATGGTTAAGTCCATTGTGCCTATTTGCTACTTTGACTGGAGGAAGGTGCCCGCAGAGCTGAAGAGGCAGCTTCTCCGACAGTTAGAGGTAATTTCATTTATTAAAGTTATTTATTTTATAACTTTATCTTCAAATTATTATCAAGTGAGATTGACATATTTTTTTAAAAATAAATGTAGGTAAATTACGATTGGGGTGACTATCCTAATGCCTCCCGATATATCCTTAAGCACACTGCCAAAATCCACAGAGATTGGAGGACGAAGACCAAGAGAAATGTAATAATTTTTAAATATTTACATTTTTATTATGTATATAATTTCATATATTATTTCTAACAATTTATATTTGGTATTTAGTTTTTCTTGAACTGTAGTTCACCCGAGGAGGCAATGGAGAATTATCCTCCTGATGCCATGCCTGAAGATTGGAAGAAGGCATGTGAGCATTGACTGGATTCCAAGACGGAGGTTAGTAAACGATTAAAAATGATTCTATTAATTTCATATATCTTAAATTCATAAAAAATATTATTGTGTATATTTACAAGAGCAAGCAAGAAAAAATAAGGCCAATAGGGCCAAAGCTCCACTACAAACACATTGTTTGGGTCGAAGGAGCATTGAGACAGTCAAGAGCCGTTACGTAGGTATTATAACTACTTCGCAGTTAAATATTACTTAATTTTTAAGTTATCTTAATATAATTATATTATTTTCATATTTTTAGTCTGCTACACATGATAGGATGGAAATAAGTAGAATGAATGTCTACGAGGTCACCCACAGTAATGCTGCAACTGAGGGTGCTCGTAAGTGGATTCATGAGTCATACGAGGAGAGACACGTAAGCTTCCTATACTCAAAAAATTTATAACTTTGCATATATATATATTATAATAATATTTTTTAATACATTTAGAAGCAAATGGTACATTTAGTACATCGACCACTGATAAGACCTTCGACAGCGTCCAGTAGCCTTTGGATCCAGAGGAGGCATTTAGGAGAGTGATGCCACCGGACCACGGTGGTTTCGTTCTGTTACGACCCAGTTCCCGAATCCCTACATGACATGAGAATCGGACCGACTCGGCTGATCCCAAGACTCAGTCGTCCAACGAGAAAGTAACCAAAAAGCAGCAAAATAAACCACATTCATCATGCAAGTAACTAACAGTAACAAAAGTACAGCAGTAAAGAAAAGAACCACTACAGTACATACCACCACAATAGTAGAGAATTTAAAAATAGGTACAGAAATATGAAGTTTACAATAAAAGAGTACAAGGTGTAACAGAAATACTCACTACTACAGAAAATGGGTACAATAAAAGTACAACTACTGGGCTCTACTAGGCCCAGCACCCTCCGCAACCGTAGGCTCTAGCTGCTCAACACCTGGTCTTGAAAAAGGTGACAAATATGACACGTTAGCGAAACGCTGAGTAGAGTGGCAACCAGCTAGCTAAGAAAACAGTAAAGGTAAATAAGTAGCTGTTGTTTTAATTTCTTTCTTAATTTTACCCTTTCTTGGTTTATTTCTCAGGTTTTCTCTGGATCTCGAATGTTCCTCGTGAGAACGATCTTGATTGCAGTCTTTTTCGAAAAGTAGAAGTAGCACGTGGTGCTCTCCTGGCTGGGAGAGTCCCCCGTGGTGGTCCTACCCTTAGTCAACCACCCCAAGGTCGCTGACAGACGTAACGGTGACTATGGCACGAGGGATAAACGCACGGGTAGCTACCCAGCATTGGCACGCGGTCAGTCGTTTCCGTTAACGGGTGCGCCTAAAGCACAGCACAGAACCAGTATAGGGCAGAGCCCTCTCAGTAACAGGGTTCCAGCCCCTCCATAGTAACCAAACAGGGATCTTGTCCCTCCACAGTCTATGCACCCTCGCTTGACTACCCTGGTTTGCCCAGTGGGCCTAACAAGTCAGTATAGGACGGCTAGCTGAACCCCGGGCCCTGTGGGGTGGCTAGCTCCCTCCCTACACTAGTAGTTCTCCTCGGTACGGTGTACGCGAGGGCCAAAAGTCGATACAAAGTGGCGAGACCTAACCCCAGGTCCCTGGGGTGGCTAGCTCCGCTCTGCACTAAACAGGGGGGACAGTCTCTCTCCTTGGTACTCCGTACTCAAGGGCCAGCTCACTTCCCCATCCACTTTCCCAGTTCCATTCTATTTATTTTCCAGGAGCTCTACTTTTAATTCCCCGTAGGGTTCATGCTCATATTTCTCAAGCCAAGCCATATTAGGTTTCATCATTTTAGTTTTATTCGCATATAGCCCGTGTTTCCAACATTTAATATCAATTTATATACAAGCAGCTTGAATTTAGTTTCCAAACAACCGGAATTACATGTAGCAGTTACTAGCAACAGTACTCTACATTTCACAGGCAGCTGTTATCCAATTACAAGCAATTATCATTATTTTATCTACTTATTCAAGACTGCAATTCGAGCATTTAAGACATTCGTTTCAGTATTTCTGTTCCTAGGATTCATGCCACACCCTAGGATCTATCATTCAATCTAGTTTTCAGGTCCTAGGATTCATGACATACCCTAGGATCTATCATTCAATCTAGTTTTCAGGTCCTAGGATTCATGCCATACCTAGGATCTATCATTTATTTCAGATATGCATTAATGTTTGAAATCAACTAAGGTAAGCCACTCTACCTGCAAAATCGAGAGTAATCGGGGCGTGATCGGCAAGTCCACGTGCCTCTGTAACCCCCAAAGCCGCAACAGAACGAGGTCCTACACAAGGATCAATCACAAGGAACCACTCAGAACAGGATACAAGTATTTCAAACAATTAGAGGAACTAATTCTGAGAAGAACGGAATCTTAAACGCGGAAGTCGGACCTCGAACGGACCCTAAACAGGTCAAAAATGAAAACTCTGACTCAAATCAAACGTCTGGAATACCTTCCAGACATCTTAAAAAGTTGTCCAGGTCATACCTCACTCTGCGCTGCTCCTCAGACGTCTTGGGATCCTGCTGAACCGTCTGGACCCAGTTTTAGACGTCCGACCACCTCTCCGGACGTCTGGAGACGCTCTCCGCTGTCTGGTGCCTTGCCCAGACGTCTGAACTGCGTGGGAGGGCATGTCCCCGCACCTTCCAGAAACGAATCCTGTACGTGTGACGAAAACTTCCTTAAGACGACACGTCTCAGAACCTCGGCGGAACGGCCTGCATGGCCGTATCTGCAAAAGGAGGTATAAGAGGAAATACGTACCTCACAGTAGTCTAGAGCTCCCTCCAGACGTCACCGATGTTGTCTGGATGTAGGTCCAGACGTATGATTCTGGGAAAAATTCCCAGAATCAGAACCTCCTTCGTCCTCTTCCCGCTGCGCGCGATCGTGCCACACTCGTCCATCTGCTGCCCGAGCTGCAGCAGTACTGGGGGACCCTCCCCAGCACAACGCTCCTCCGAGTGCATGCCGGCCGACCTCGAGCTACTCCGGCGAGCTCTCTCCCTCACGGTACGCGTTCTCTCTCTCTCCTTCTTCCTTCTCGCAGCACCCCTCCTCTCTGCCACAGCACCCAGCAGCAGCGGCGGCTCGCTCTCACTCTCGCTCTCGCGCTCGCACTGGAGGAAGGAGAAGACGGTGGGGTGGTGAACGAGGGAGAGGGGAGAGGAGGATATAAGTAGGCACGGGGGGGGGGAGGTGCTGTAGGTCGGCGGGTTTCAGTTTGCGCGTGGCACGCGTGCAAACTCGCGATCGTACGCACGCAAAAATTTATTTCCAGACGTCTGGACCAAATCCCAGACGTCTTAAAGTGTTTTGAAGCCTCGGGTCTTAATAACATAACAAACTCAAAGGAAGTTTCGTCCCTGAAACTTGCGCTAACTAGGGTGCGGAAAAAGAACAATATACGCATAGCAAACTCAAAGAGGATCGAAGTCGGTCCGAAAAGACGTACCCTCAAAGAGCTCCGGGTACTGTTCCTGCATCGCCGCCTCAGGCTCCCAGGTAGCCTCCTCGTACCGCTGGCTCCTCCACAAGACCTTCACCAGGGGTACTTGCTTCCGTCTCAGACTCCGGACGACTCTGTCAAGAATCTACACTGGCTGCTCGGGGTAGGTTAGGTCGTCACCCACCTCGATGCTCTCGTGGCTCAGAACGTGACTGGGATCGGCGACATACCTCCTGAGGTTGGACACGTGGAACACGTCGTGCACACCAGAAAGCTGGAGAGGAAGGGCAAGCCTGTAAGCAACGGGTCCAACCCGCTCCAGGACCTCAAAGGGTCCCACGAACCTCGACGCGAGCTTCCCTCTCACCCCAAACCACTGCAGGCCCTTCATAGGCGAAGCGCAAAGGAAGACGTGGTCCCCAACCTCAAACTGCACCTCTCTGCATTTCCGATCTGCATAGCTCTTCTGTCTGCTCCTGACAGTGCGGAGTCGCCTGTGAATCTGCTCGATCACCTCCTAACTCTGTCGGATCAGCCTGGGGCCGACCTCCCACTTGGTCCCCACCTCAACCCAACTCAAGAGTGCCGTACACCTCTGTCCGTACAGAGCCTCGTAGGGTGCCATGCCGATGCTCGAGGATAACTATTATTATATGCAAACTCCGCCAGGGGCAAGTGCTCATCCCAAGAGCCCCTCCAGTCTAGTACACAAGCACGCAAAAGGTCCTCAAGTGTCTGTATCGTGCGCTCAGACTGTCTGCCCGTCTGGGGGTGGTATGCTGTACTGAACCTCAATCGCGTCCCCAGGGCCTGCTGAAACTCAGCCCAAAACTGGGACGTAAAACGGGTATCCAGGTTAGATACGATCTCCTGTGGAACTCCGTGTAGACGTACCACGTTGCGGATATACCTCTTTGCCAACTGTGCTGGTCCTAAGGTGACTCGGATCGGCAAGAAACGTGCCGTCTACGTCAATCTGTCAACGATCACCTAGATTGTGTCGTGTCCTCGCTGGGTAACGGGCAAGCCCACCACCAAGTCCATGGTGATGCTCTCCCACTTCCACTCTGGCACTGGAAGTGGCTGCAACGGCCCCGCAGACCTCTGATGCTCGGCCTTCACCTGCTGGCACACTAAACATTGCTGTACGAATTCACCTACATCCCGCTTCATTCCCCTCCACCAAAAGTCGCGTCTCAAATCATGGTACATCTTTGTGTTTTCGGGATGTATGGTGAACCTGGAACCGTGTGCCTCATCTCTGGGAACGCACAACCGTCCCCTCATGCGCAGCCCCTCGTCTGTAAAGGAGAAGTCCCCAGGGTCTCCTGACAATACTCTGTCACGCAACGACTAGAAGTATGGGTCGGCCATCTGTCCAGTGATGATGCGGTCTATCCGTTCTGGCCTCGTCTGTCGTGTCACAGTCACTGCCCCACAGTGCCCCCGTAACTCTAGGGGCCGCCAGCTGCCCATTTCTTCCATGAGGCTCCAACTCCGTGCCTGTAAACTGGCCAAGTGGGCGGGCGTCTTCCGGCTCAAGGCATCAGCCACCATGTTGGCCTTTCCCGAGTGGTAGGAAATGCTGCAGTCATAGTCCTTCAGGAGCTTCAACCAACGTCTCTGTCTCATGTTGAGCTCCTTTTGATCAAACAAGTATCTGAAGCTCTTATGATCTGTAAAAATCTCAAAGGTCTCACCGTACAAGTAGTGCCTCCAAGTCTTCAGTGCGAAGACAACAGCTGCCAGCTCCAGGTCGTGGGTGGGGTAGCTATTCTCATGGGGCTTTAGTTGCCGCAAAGCGTAAGGGAAAACGTGACCCCTTTGCATGAGCACACCCCCTAACCCCTGCAAAGAGGCATCCGTGTACACAACGAACCTGCCACTATTGTCTGGGATGGTGAGCACGGGAGCCGAAGTCAGCCTCTCCTTTAGCTCCTAGAAACACCCCTCATAAGCGTCTGTCCAAGTAAAGGGCACGACCTTCCGGGTCAGCTATGTCATAGGACGTGCAATATGTGAGAAGCCCCTGATAAACTGCCTGTAGTAGCCTGCCAGTCCCAAGAAACTACGGATCTCAGTAACAGTACGCGATCTCTCCCACCTGAGCACTGCCTCAACCTTGGCTGGGTCCATAGCCAAGCCATCCCCGGAGATCACATGGCCCAAGAAGGTCACCTCCCTCAACTAGAACTTGCACTTGCTGTATTTGGTGTACAGCCTATGTCATCTCAGTGTGTCCAAAACCATCCGCAAGTGCTGTCCGTGCTGCACCTGATCTTGAGAGTAGATGAGCACATCATCAATGAATACCACCACGAATTGGTCCAAGTACGGTCTGAACACCCGGTTCATCAAATCCATGAAGGCAGTGGGGGCGTTGGTTAGCCCAAATGGCATGACCAAAAACTCGTAGTGTCCATACTGGGTGCGGAAAGCTGTCTTGGAGACGTCTGCCTCCTTGATCGTCAACTGGTGGTATCCAGACCTCAAATCTATCTTGGAGAATACCGTGGCACCTCGTAGCTGGTCAAACAAGTCATCAATCCTTGGCAGTGGATACTTGTTCTTGAGGTAACCCTATTCAACTGTCTGTAGTCCACACAAAGGCGTAGGATACCACCCTTCTTCTTTACGAACAATACCGGGGCTCTCCATGGAGACGCACTGGGCCTTACAAAGCCCTTCTCTAGAAGATCCTGCAACTGAGACTTGAGCTCTTGCAGCTCAAGTGGTGCCATCCTGTACGGTGCTGTAGAGATGGGGCTGGTCCCCGGTACTAGTGAGATCTCAGATCTCAAACTCGATCTCACGCTTGGGCGGTAGTCCTGGCAACTCATCTGGGAACACGTCGGGGTACTCTCTGACCACCGGGATACTCTGGAAGTCTGTCACAGAGATGGGCTCCACCACCACACAAGCTAAGAAGCCCTCACACCCCTGGCCCAAAAGTCTCGCCAACCGAAGTGCAGAAATGCACCTGAAGCCCCCGTCCACTGGCTGCCCGTGGAACTCAAAAGAAGGCAACACCGGCATGGAGAAGACGATCTTCCTCTCAAAGTAGTCCACTAAGGCGTGGTAAGCAGACAGCCAGTCCATCCCCAGAATCACTCCAAAGTCCTCCATCTGTATCATGTTCAGGTCAACGGGAAGGCTGTGTCCTCCAACACTGGCCTCACAACCTGTGTACACCTCCTCAACTACAAACAGCTGACCACTCGGACCTCTGATCACGAACAGATCCTCTAACAACATACAGTCCTGCCCCAAGCTAACAGCAAAACTGGCAGCGACAAACGAGTGCGTAGCGCCAGAATCGAAAAGAGTGTAAACAAGTCTGCCGGAAACTGAAACCATACCTGCCACCACTGATCCTGAAGCTCTGGCATCTTTGTGTGTCAGGGCATTGATACGTCCCTCAGCCCTAGGTGTGGACGAAGTAGCCACACTCTGAGTCGAATGGGTAGCCGCTGGCCGGTACCCTCCCCGCGACTGCTGTCCTCCTCCTCGCGCCTGGAAACCGTGGCCTCCTGCTCGCCCTCCAGTGCTCGGTGCGGGAAGCATCTGCTGGCCTCCTACCCTAGACGGGCAGTCCCTCCTGACGTGGCCCGGCTGGCCACACTAGTAGCAAAGGGGGACTCGACTCCCGCCTTTAGTGGGTCCCTGCTGACGGCTGGGCGGGGGTCTGGTGCTAGCAGCTGGTCCCTGTCGGGGGCCCCCAAAGGCCATTGACGGCTCTCCTGCGGGCGCCATGTGCCTCCTCTCTCGTCGGCCTTGTGAGAAGTCTGGCTGATAGGGCCTCTTCCGCCCACTGTCAGTGTCGCGTGCAGACGGGTTGGTCTTTTCATACATCATAGCTGCCTCCACCACCCTCGAGAACGTAGGCAGCTTCAGGGGTTTGACATACCCCTGAATAGTAGGCCGGACCCCTTCGGTGAACCTCCAAAGGCGCTCCTCCTCGGTAGCCACGGCTGTCGCTGCGAAATGAGACAGCTCTAGGAAACTTGTGCGGTACGCTCTCACGGTCATTGTCCCTTGGTGGAGAGTGTGGAACTCCCGCCTCCTCTGGTCCTGCCACGTCTGGGGGAAGTATTGCTCGCAGAAGAGGGTGACGAACTGGTCCCAAGTCAGCTCGTCCCTCTCCTGACCCTTGACTGCCCTCTATCACCTGTGTGCCGGGCTCTCTAGCTGGTACATGGCAAAGGCCACGCGACACTCCACAGGGGGCGAAGGGTGTCAAATACTTTCTCGATCTGCTCGAGCCAGTCCTCCGCCTCGGTCGGGTCCTCATCCCCTTGAAGGAGGGGGGCTTCAGCTTCCGGAATTATCCGAAAAGCTCGTAGTGGCACTGAAGGGGAGATGCTGGTACGCCTCCAGGTAAAGAAGCCTCGTGCTCGAAAGTACCGGAGGAAGGTGGGGGTGGTGGAGACCCACCCTATCCCCCGCATCCAGCGCCGTGCCCATCTCGTGGTCCCACAGAGGACTCCCCCTCCGCAGCCCCAGGGAGGTGCTCGTGGCGGCAGGTGAAGCTCCTCTCGCACGATGTCCCGTATCAGCTGGGCGAGGTCCTGGGCCTGAATGCCCGGGAGTAGTGGTTGGTCCACTGAGGCATCGGGCTCAATGCGCCCGCCCCTCCGACCTCGTCCTCGGCCGCGTTCGCGGCCCGCCTCGCTACCTCCTCGTCAAGGCATCTCCTACAAGGAGACGCGAACACGGAATAGAAAAGACGTCAATACTAATCGATATTCAATGAAGGAACCTTAAAACAGATGTCAAAAGATACGTTGTGGTGGCTACTCTAGTTACAAGCACGTGAATTGGTTATTTTCCAGCCAGTTGGTTCACTTCTCGGGACGACCTTGCTCTGATACCATCTTGTTACGACCCGATTATCAAATCCCTACAAAACACGAGAATCGGACCGACTCGATTGATCCCAAGACCCAGTCGTCCATCGAGAAAGTAACCAAAAAGCAGTAAAATAAACCACATTAATCATGCAAGAAACTAACAGTAACAAAAGTACAGCAGTAAAGAAAAGAACTACTACATTACATACTACCACAATAGTAGAGAATTTAAAAATAGGTACAAAAATATGAAGTTTACAATAAAAGAGTACAAGGTGCAACAGAAATACTCACTACTACAGAAAATGGGTACAACAAAAGTACAACAACTGGGCTCTACTAGGCTCAGCACCCTCCGCAGTCGTAGGCTCTGGCTGCTCAACACCTGGTCCTGAAAAAAGTGACAAATATGACACGTCAGCGAAACGCTGAGTAGAGTGGCAACCAGCTAGCTAAGAAAATAGTAAAGGTAAACAAGTAGCTATTGTTTTAATTCCTTTCTTTATTTTACCCTTTCTTGGTTTATTTCTCAGGTTTTCTCTGGATCTCGAATGTTCCTCGTGAGAATGATCTTGATTGCAGTCTTTTCCGAAAAGTAGAAGTAGCACGTGGTGCTCTCCTGGTCGGGAGAGTCCCCCGTGGTGGTCCTACCCTCAGTCAACCACCCCAAGGTCGCTGATAGACGTAATGGTGACTACGGCACGCGTGATAAATGCACGGGTAGCTACCCCGCACTGGCATGTGGTCAGTCGTTTCCGTTAACAGGTGAGCCCAAAGCACAGCACGGAACCAGTATAGGGCAGAGCCCTCTCAGTAACAGGGTTCCAACCCCTCCACAGTAACCAAACAGGGGTTTTGCCCCTCCACAGTCCGTGCACCCTCGCCTAACTACCCTGGTTTGCCCAGTGGGCCTAACAAGTCGGTCTAGAACGGCTAGCTGAACCCCAGGTCCCGTGGGGTGGCTAGCTCCCTCCCTACACTAGTAGCTCTCCCTGATACGATGTACGCGAGGGCCAAAAGTCGGTACAAAGTGGCCAGACCTAACCCCAGGTCCTTGGGGCAGCTAGCTCTGCTCTGCACTAAACAGGGGGGACAGTCGCTCTCCTTGGTACTCCGTACTCAAGGGCCAGCTCACTTCCCCATCCACTTTCCCAGTTCCATTCTATTTATTTTCCAGGAGCTCTACTCCTAATTCCCCGTAGGGTTCATGCTCATATTTCTCAGGACAAGCCATACTAGGTTTCATCATTTCAGTTTTATTCGCATATAGCCCGTGTTTCCAACATTTAGTATCAATTTATATACAAGCAGCTTGAATTTAGTTTCCAAACAACCGGAATTACATGTAGCAGTTACTAGCAACAGTACTCTACATTTCACAGGCAGCTGTTATCCAATTACAAGCAATTATCATTATTTTATCTACTTATCCAAGACTGCAATTCGAGCATTTAAGACATTCGTTTCAGTATTTCTGTTCCTAGGATTCATGCCACACCCTAGGATCTATCATTCAATCTAGTTTTCAGGTCCTAGGATTCATGCCATACCCTAGGATCTATCATTCAATCTAGTTTTCAGGTCCTAGGATTCATGCCATACCCTAGGATCTATCATTTATTTCAGATATGCATTAATGTTTGAAATCAATTAAGGTAAGTCACTCAACCCGCAAAATCGAGAGTAATGGGGGCGTGATCGGCAGGTCCACGTGCCTCCATAACCCCCAAAGCCGCAACAGAACGAGGTCCTACACAAGGATCAATCACAAGGAACTATTCAGAACAGGATACAAGTATTTCAAACAAGTAGAGGAACTAATTCTGAGAAGAATGGAATCTTAAACACGGAAATCGGACCTCGAACGAACCCTAAACGGGTCAAAAATGACAACTCTGACTCAAATGAGACATCTGGAATACCTTCCAGAAGTCTTAAAAAGTGGTCCTAGTCATACCTCACTCTGCGCTGCTCCTCAGACGTCCTGGGATCCTGCTGAACCGTCTGGACCCAGTTCCAGACGTCCGACCACCTCTCTGGACGTCTGGAGACGCTCTCCACCGTCTGGTGCCTTGCCCAGATGTTTGAACTGCGTGGGAGGGCGTGTCCCTGCGCCTTCCCGAAATGAATCCTGCACACGTGATGAAAACTTCCTCAAGACGACATGTCTCAGAACCTCGGTGGAACGACCTGCATGGCCGTATCCGCAAAAGGAGGTATAAGAGGAAATACATACCTCACAGTCGTCTGGAGCTCCCTCCAGACGTCGCCAACGTCGTCTGGAGCTCCCTCCAGACGTCGCCGACGTCGTCTGGATGTAGGTCCAGACGTTTGATTCTGGGAAAAATTCCCAAAATCAGAACCTCCTTCGTCCTCTTCCTGCTGCTGCCATCTCGCCACGCTCGTCCATCCGCTGCACGAGTTGCAGCAGCACTAGGGGACCCTCCCTAGCATAATGCTCCTCCGTGCGCACGCCAGCAGGCCTCGTGCTGCTCCGACGAGCTCTCTCCCTCACGGCACGCGTGCTCTCTCTCTCCTTCCTTCTCACAGCACCCCTCCTCTCCGCCATCTCACCCGGCTGCAGCAGCGGCTCGCTCTCACGCTCGCAGTGGAGGAAGGAGAAGACGGTGGGGTGGTGAACGAGGGAGAGGGGAGAGGAGGATATAAGTAGGCATGGGGGGGAAAAAAGGTGCTGCAGGTCGGCGGGTTTCAGTTTGCGCGCGGCACGCGTGCAGACTCATGATCGTATGCACGCAAAAATTTATTTCCAGACGTCTGGGAAGGCGTCCAGACGTCTGACCAGACGTCTGGACCAACTCCCAGACGTCTTAAAGTGTTTTGATGCCTCGGGTCTTAATACGTTCGTAGTGCGGGGAGGGCACACACATTGTCCAGCTGGTATAGGAGGAAAGGTGTCGTCTCATCTAGTGTCGTCGATCAGCTGCATCAAAAGATTGACACATTACAGAGACGAGAGGTTGAAGAGAGAGGCAAAAAGGGATAAAAAGATGAATGCCATGGATGATAAGCTTTAGACTCTTTTATCCATTCTTCTCAAAAAGGGATAGTTAGAGCATTCGTATTCATCAGATCCCAACATCTACAGGCGAGACGACATGGGCGGTGCAGGTGGAGCTGGTGGCATCGAGGCAGCAGCATTTTGATTTTTATCCATTTTCTTTTATTATGTTTTTCATGTTATACCCCTTTTATGTAAGTATTTTATTTTCAAACTTTTTATATACTAGACTTAAAATTTATGAAATATAAACTTCTCTTTATTTTCATTAGTTATTTTTGAAATATAAAAGCAGATCTTTTAAATAGGTTTAGGAGGTAATTCCCATCATTTTATTTTATTATTTTTTTAAACCATGCCTTTGTTGTTAGTTGTCGAAACAAACGATGGCATTAAATTTTAACGCTAGCCGTAAATAAAAGCGACAGCATAACATTTGGCATAGTTTAAATAAATACACTATCACTTATGTAAGCGACGGTAAAAACATTTTTGTTGTTGCTTCTCCGAATAAGTGATGGAAAAACAGAGGAGGTGTGCTTCTTTAAAACCTTATATGTCGTCGCTTATTTGGGTAAGCGATGGCAAAAATATTTTTACCGTTGCTTATGTAAGCAACGGTGTATTTATTTAAATGACGGGAAACTTAAGAAAGGATACGTAAAGGCGGGAGAAAGTGATACACAAATGCCGTCGCTTATTTTATAAGCGACGACAAATATAATTTCTGTTGGTTGTTAAACAACATCGAAATATTTAATACGTCTGGTGGTCAAACAATATTTCGATAATAGATGTGCCCTCTAACTGATGGGAAAATGAAACAGTGATGCTAATAACAGCGTTGCTTAATGGCGTCAGTTAAATGGCATTTGCCGTTGGTTTCCAACTGATGACAAAGGAAGATTATGTTATTGTGAAAGCCCTTGGAGAGAAGAAATGCACTATGTCTGTGATACCATGCTCTTAGGGATTGTTTTAATCCATAGAGGGATTTATTTAATTTGCACAACCTGGATGTACAAATCGTTGCATTTGCTTCATGTAGATAACTTCATCCAAATTTCCATGAAGAAACGTAGTATGAACATTAAGTTGTACCATTTGGCAATGATGTTGGGTTGCCAAAGTTGATAACAGCTAAGACTGTTGTAACCTTGATGACAGGATTGTATGTTTCAAAGAAATTAATACCTAATTTTTTATGAAAATCTTTGGCAACAAGTTGAGTTTTATATCACTCGGTGGATCCGTCTGATTTTCTTTTAAGGTGATAGACCCATATATTTACAATTATATTCACGGTGGCCTGATGAGGTAAAGAGACCAAGTATTATTCTGAATTAAGGCATCAAATTCATCCGATAGCCTTTTTCCAGCAACTATGTTTAGAAGCAGTTGAATAGGAGGTGGGCTCTATATGCATTTGAAGACTCTAAAGTAGTGGATAAAGAGAGGCACCAAAAATTTTTTTCTTGATAATTCCATCCATAGCTCGGGTTCGCATTTGATGGGGACTTCTTGTTGGTAACAGGAGAGGCCAGCACATTTATTATTTGTACAGAGTGATAAGTAGCATGATACCAAAATCGTGATGGAACATTAGCATCAAACAACAAAGCTCGTAGCATTTTGGCTATATGATGAATTTTTCACTTTGCACTACGATTTTGCTGTGGGGTGTGTCCCTTTTGCGATAGCCATTTGTGAAAACGTTGATACTCTCCCCCTCAATTGGAATGAAATGCTTTGATATGCTTACCAAATTGAGTCTGAATCATAACAAAGAAATTTATTATAGTATGAAATACTTCATTTTTTGTCAAAGAGGAAAAATTAAAACAAATTTAGAAAAGTCATGGATAAAGCTCACATAATATTTATAACCCTCAATAGAAAGACAAGGAGACTGCCACACATCTGAGAAAACTATGTCAAAAGCACTTGAACTGATATTGCTAGTGGAATATGAGGGGAGCTTGTAAGCTTTTGCTTCATAGCAAGTCGCACAAACAAAAGTGGACTTATTATCTTGAGAAACGCAAATATTATTCTTTGCTAAGAGTTACTGTAAAGTGGAGATATTAACGTGCCCTAAGAACCTATGCCAGAGTTGGAGAGATGACTTGGAGGCCAATTTGTTTGAAGCAATACCAAATTACATCTGACGACACTCTTTGGCAACCAAGTTTTGTATAATCCCTTGTTAGCTTGGCCTTGCAAGAGAATTTCCTTGTCCCAAAGATCCTTAACCACAATAGAGTTAGGATAAAATTTAATGGAGCAATTATTGTCATTCGTGAAGGGATAAACACTCATCAAGTTATTAGAGCAATGTGGAACTATTAAGACATTTTGTAGATGAACCTTGGAATTCGCAGGGATATATTTATGTCCAACATGAGAAATTTGCTCACCAGTGCCATTACCAAAGATGATTGTGTCGGAGCTGTTGTATTCAGATCCACTATCCAAAATGGTGGAGAAATTGGCAATATGGTGAAACACCCCTGAATCACCAATCCAAGCGTGGGATTCAGTAGTGGATGAATTGGCAACGACATTTGCTGGAAGTGGAGTATTAGATGGATTCCTTAAATATGCATAATGGACTTGTGGAGGATTGTTATGATGATACCAACACGTTAAGACAGTATGGTTGGGTTTGTTACAAATCTAAGAAAGAATTTTTGAAGAATATTTGTTGGAAGAAGTAAGAGGGACTAAACGGCCTCCTAGAGGATTAAACTGATCATGAGCAGCTCTATTGCCTTTGTAGCCTCCATGAGTAGTTTGGTTAATAGAAATCTTAGGTAACTGTTGTTGTCGTAATAGCCTTTGTTCCTGGTTTAGGAATAGACTAATTACCTCGTCAAAGATTAAACTGCCTTTAGAAGTTATAAGAGAAACAATAGCAACATAATCTGAACTTGGCAAATTGAGAATTGCAAGAATGATATCATCATCATCTACTTTTTTTCCCACTGTTGCAAGATTCATAGCAATTTGGCAAGCATGGTTAGCTTAAGCAAGCATTGTAGAATCACCCTTTTTTGGAGTGAAGAGCAGATCTGTATTGAAAGATCTGTGCCTTGGATTGTGTTCCAAACATATTCTCAGGATAATTCCAGACATTATGAGAAGTTACATATGAAATTTGAACACATATTTCCTCAATGACGAAGGAGATTAACCAGCTCAGAATGAGCTGATCCTTCTTATGAAAGGTAAGATATTCATCATTTAAAATATGAGAAACAGTATCCCTAGACGTCTGTTGGATGAACTTTGGCGGAGCCGTTAGAAACCCACCGACAATCCCTAACAGGTCATAAGCATGCAATAAAAGGAGAAATTGTGCATGCCATAGAGTGAAGTTAGTGGAGATTAGCTTGTAAGGCACATTGTGCTGAATTGAGGCTTGTGCTTGTGGTATTGGAAGTAACTTGCAGAGGTGGATAATAGACTTGTGGAGGAGAAGGAAGATGATGACATAGGGAAGAAAAGGAAGCTTACTGTTCTGACGTGACAAGAAGAAGAATGCCTAGATCAGCTTGAATTTGAGCTTGATTGCTCTCGATTTGCCTTAAAGAATTGAGATTTGCCTTAATCCATTTGCAAGGTAATGGGCAAATTCAAGAGCTTGATAGAGCTGCTCTCTAACCCGTTGTAGAGTAGCCCTGATCATGATGCCTCCTTGCTCTATCCTTTAGATGGCTCTGATGCCATCTTAAAATAGAGAGATTTGCAAAGGGAATGAGAGCTCAAAGGATCGTAGCTCTCCCATTCCCACAGTGACTATTTATAGATTTTTCAGAGAGTTTCAGTAGGTTGTTGCAAGTTGTTGCAACAGCTTGATTTTTACAATTACAAAACTACCCTCTTTGTACATATAGAATAACAACTTTATCCATTATTTAATTGTCATTGCCCCATGGATAAGTAGCTATAGAAACTCGTACGCATTGCTCGTAGGTGATTAACATAGCAATAAGCTCGTTAAAGGAAATAGAGTCTTGCCCACTGGTGATTGTAGCAACTACTGGGTCATAAGCATTCCCTGGACCATTAAGAATATCTTAGACAAGTTCATGTTAATGAAGTGGTTTGCTTGAAGCTGTGCTAAGGTACGTAGAAAGAAAATTGTCTTTATCAACAAACTCAGAGTTTCTCACATTCCTTTCTTTAACGAGGTTAATTCTGCTTTATAATGAATTATACGAGCGTTATATTGTTGCACACAAAAAAATTTTCCTAAATATATCCAAAATTTGCCAGAAGAGGTTAATTGACCAATTTGTGAGCAAATTTATTTAGAAACGGATCCAAAGATCCAACTTAACACTAGCTGCTTAAATATTCTTCGCTTGGAATACTATCTTTTATTAGGAGGAGGTGGAGATCGACTTGTGCCATCAAGAAAATCAAACAAGTCATATACGCAAAGAAGAGTGGTGATTTGAGCACACCACTTGTAGAAGTAAGTTTAAAAGAAACGAAATTTTAAGAAGGAAGCTGTACTGTAGCTGCTTTGAAGACGCCTGACGTGGCTAAATCATCTCCAATAATCTAAGGATCCTAAACTTGAGTAATTGGACACATTACTTTTTAATCATCTCCTAACCATCCGAAATTAGCCCAATTCATCGCAACTCTTAAACTTTTTAACCGATATCTTCTCATCGGATAGGATTGCTCCCTTTAATACGATGGGGACCCCAATTTTTCAACATCAATATTTTTTTTAAAGGAAAAAAAAAGTTAACCGAGGGTTATTTTAGAAGCTAAATCGACGCCCCACACCACACCCCCCCCCCCCCCCCCCCCCCCCCGCACCCAAAAGGGGGCCTGCGCCCGACGGCACATCAGACAGCACACATGGAGAGAGAGAGATAGAGAGACAGAGCGTCGAAAAGCGCCTACAACACATAGGACGTACGGTAACGGTTCCCCTTTTAACCAACTCACGTCAACGTCTACTGGGAACGTTAGACCAAACCGGAAAGGTGTCACTGATCCCGGCGGCTTCCGCAAACCAACATCACATATGACAGATCAATCTTCCTTGAAACATCAAAAAAAATTTGAAATTTGGATTTCAGAACAAAAGTCTACTAAAGGATTTGGATTGCAAGTAAATCTCTATGCTAAAACCAGAGTAAAACCACCAGTTACAGATCCTCTCAACGAACTTCATTACCGAGTCTCGGTCTCTATCTTCTGGAAACAAAACCTCAAGAAATAAACGACCAAACTTCATTAACAAAATATGGGTTTTCTTCGGGCAGCCTGAAAATCTACAAAACTAGAGATTTAATTACAAACCAGTGTCTTCTATTCAGAAGAGAGACAGGGAACCCACGTAGAGAGAGCATCATTCATACACTGTATAATCCGTTCTTAATGAAAGGGAAAGTATATAAGAGACACCATATAGCTTAACCCCCAAACAAAAATAGAACATATATCAAGAAGAGTCAGCAAAAGAGCAAAGAAAGGACCCATCAGCTGACAGAAAGGTGGCGGGGGGGTAAGGGAAGAGGGAAGGAATACCCATGATCACCAAAAGCCATACCTGAGGTTGATGTACTTGTCCTTGACCCACCTGAAGCTCTTCTTGAGGGAGTTCTTCATCTTCCCCTCCATGGAGTAGGCGTTGTAGGTGGCCACCCTCTTCTTCCTCTGCAACTCGGGGTCGCTGAGGCAAAACCCACCCCTAAAAGAGGAGGACCCCTTGGGAGCCCTGTTGGGCAGCTGCTGCGGCTCCCAGGGAGGTCGGTGGTGGGAGTGGACGTAGGAGGCGCTGTAGCATCTGAAGTCAGAGGGAGTGGGTGTGGGAGTCCTGCTGCCGTGCAAGTCCCTGCCGCTGTTGCTTCTAACGTAGGGGACTATGTCCCTCCTGGAGTGTTGGGGCATGGAGGGGGGGTCGCTCAGGTCTGCCATGGGAGAAGCGTGAGGAGGTGACCTTCTTCTGAAGTCTTCTTGTCCTTCCACTGCTGCTTTGTTTCTATCTGGTTGTCTTGTTGTGTGGAAGGGAGGGATTGGTTTAGTGGGTGGATGGTTTTTGTGGTGGGCATATAGTTTGGAATGTTTCAAAGGAGTTGGTTGGCTTTTGGCCTTTGGGTATTTGTTACTGGGAAACGTATGTACATGTGATATTATGCGATAGGTCGAAAGGATTTACTGCACTGTGGATGCCATGTACACCTTTCTTTATGTCGCAAACATAATAAAGTTGATTGAAATATAGCAGTTAAAAGAAACTTACCATTTCCGGTGTCCCTTTCTTTGGATCGGTATCTATTTGATTTTGAAGGGATTAAATTGCATCAACATCTCAACTTTCATTTTAATACTCATCCTCCATGTTGTGGAAAATTTTTTTTCACTTTTAACCTCCAAAAAGAGGGGGAAAAAAGTGAAGTCTTTCTCAAAGGGAATAAGTTGAAAAGTGAAAGATGTATGGAAAAAGGGGATGGTATTTTTTCAAACTTCTCAAAGATAGAAAGTAAAAAAAATGCACGTTATAATGCATTTTACAACGTGCATCTCCCGTGCAATAAAACACACTGATGTATTATGATTTTCAACCAGTGTATTTCAGTTGAAAATCATCGGTTGAAAATCAAAATATATCGGTGTGTTTTGTTGTACAGGAGACGTGTGTTAGAAAATGCATTATAACGTGCATTTTTTTGCTTTTGTCTTAGAGAAGTTTGAAAAAACACAATCTCATTTTTCATATATCTTTCATTTTTCAACTCATTTCGTTCGAGTACTGAAATACACCGGTTGAAAATAGATGATCGGTTGAAAATGAAAATATACTTGTTAAAAATTAAAATACACCGGTGTATTTTCATTTTCAACCGGAAAGTAATTTTCACATATGAGTTTTGGATTTAGGATTTAGCGTTTAGGGTTTGGGATTTATGTTTATGGAAAGTGATCTTTTACTTGGAAAGTGAATCTTCACCTTAAGGTTTAGAATTTAGGATTTAAGCTTTAGAGTTGATGTTACTGTGACATTGAATGATTCTTGTAATGTTGCTATTGTGTTTTCCTTACTAAAAAATGCACTAATTTTGCAAAATGATACTCCAATTTTGGAAAATGATCTTCTCTTGCATTTGAAAAATGACCCTTCCACCTTACATGCTATCACTTTAGCTTCTAAATTGAGACGATTTCAAAAATGATGAAACCCTTTTGGAAGATATTTTGAGTTCTCAATTGGCTCTAATTGACATTGTTCATGGAGTCTTTCCCATGGAAATCACGCAAGATGTTCCAAATTGGATTTTCATCAAGGTTTTGGAATGACATAATTGAAAATAATTGCCTTCCTAATGGAGGCAATTCTCCTAAGTGGAGTATTTGTCGTTCTTTATCCTTGACATCACCCCTCCACTCCCAACCTCCTTAGGATAATCAAATGGCCCTCTAGATTGGCATAGATTCAAGCCTTAATCATCAAAATCACAATAACAATTTTAACATATTCAAATTTTACTTTGGCTATGAAACCTTAATTCATTGACTCAACATTTGTTGAGGAGGCATCAACTTACATACCCTTTGCATAAGATGACCCTCTTCTAATAGGTTGTGGGAGTGAGTCCCATGGTAGTGATTTGGATACATATCGGATCGCATCACTTGAAGTTGATTGTAGTGGGATGCCTCAATCTCGTATCGTGTCTTCTTTTTTGTGTTTAGTTTTAGTAATTTCCTTATTTGGAACTATAAGGGAGATTGTAACTCCTACTTTGTAACATCTTTGCTTGATTGTGATTCATGATAAATTGAAAAAATTGTTGCTACATGAACCCTTCTCGGAAAGCTCTTTGATTGACCAAGTTGCTGCTAGCATTGATTTTTTGTGTTCTTAGGCTAATACATTAAATTATTTTCGAATTTACATCTTCTGTCAAGATTATATTACTCTTTCAATCTTCTTGGAATTTTCTCAATGCTTCGTTGTCAGAGTTTCATACTGCAGCACTCTTTATTCCTCTCTATGATTTACGCTTCTTATTGTTTCTCAGGTCATTAAGAGCCTTACGCTCAATTGCAAGGTCTTTCTTCTATGATTTTGGGACTCTGGCTCCTTTGCAGTGACTTCAATTGTACTCTTTCTCCTAACAAGAAGATTGGTAGCCATCCTTTTCGTACTTCTCTGTAGCTGGCAATTTCCATGCTTTTGTTTACCCTTTTCCCTAATAGAATTACCTTTGAGGGCAACTAATGGTTAGCAGGGTGGCCAATGGATTTACCAATAGCTAGATAGATGCCTTATAAATGCTAATTAGTGCTAATCTTTTCCAAAGGAGCTTAATTATGCATCGATTCTTTTCTCTTGTAATGTCAAGTCAACTAAATAGATCTCCCTTTTCGTTGCCAATGCATGTGGCTATACCATGATAACATAAAGTTTTTGGTTAACTCCAATTGGGAACCTAGCTGCAACTTTGTTCCACACTCTTAAACTTAAGACAAATATTTTATCGAAGGTTGCGTTTCTAAAGGATGCAATTAACTGTGGAACAAATGTGTTTATAATGATATTACATAGGCCTTTATGGATGCCAAAATGTGTTACGATTAGATTGACTCTTTGCTTCAAACATGTTTGGATGATGGCACCTTCCTCACTTTTCAACAAGCTTTTCAGCACGTTGAGGACATTTAAACCAAAAAATAGGATCTCCTTGCCCAAAAGGTCAAAATTTCATGGATTACTTTAAGGGAATGTGACACTAAAGCTTTCTACACTACTTTCGAGTACCATGCCTTGTAAATATTAGCTATTCTCTTATTGACACAATTAGGAATGGCTCTTGGAATGTTGCTAAAAACAAATTTATTGACTTTTTTGTCAAACTCTTTTGATGGTTTCGTAGATAATCATAAGGATATCCACCTTAATATCCCCCCTTGGCCATTGACAAGGATAATTCCTTTTTACTTACCCCTCCCATTGACTACAAGTTTTTTCAATATTTTAAAAAAGATATGCCTTCAAATTAGCCCCTGGAATCGATGGTTTTAATATGGAATTTGTCACGCTTTGTAACCTCTGGACAATTTGAGAACTTAGTTAATAGGTGTGATCAACTTAGATTCTAATTATTAGGATTGTAAGTAGTCTATTTTTGTTTATCCAATTCATTACCAATTATCAATGACTATTATCTCTTATTAAAACTTGTTATAGAAAGTATGGCAGAAAATGAAATAAAGGAAGAAACAAACACCAAATGCTACAAGCTCAAGAAAAAACTAAGTCAGCAAGTGACATTCATCACCATTGCTGATAACATTGTCCATTATATTAGATATAAAGGAGCCACTTTATTTATCATCTGGTGTTACCTCATTATTCAATTGCTACTGCTATCAATGGAGAATGTATGGTAGAAAAGGAGTTGTGGTGTGAGTGAGAAGTGTATTAGTGCATTTACATACATTGTGTGTTGGTAGCTTCTGTACTTAGGTTGAACAGTGAGGTTCATAATGTAAGACACTGAGGTCCCATTTGGTAAGGGAAATAAGTTTGTGGAATAAGTTGAAGGAGTGGAATAAATGGTGAAATAAGTGAGTTAACCTGCTTGGACATTTTGGTGGGTTAAAGTTATTCCACAGAGAAGGTAGAATAACTTTACGTCGGGTTAAGTCCACTTAACTTGGCGTAAATAGGAGGCGGGTTAAGTGACGGGTTAAATACTTAACCTGCCAACCAAACACAGCCTGAAGGGTTTGTTGGGACTCACCTATAAGTAGTAGTAACAAACCACCATCATTTCCATTCCAAAGTTGTTGTGCTCTATATCTGATAACATGGTATTAGAGCATGATTTCTAGAAATCCAAGTGGCAATTTAGCATCTATGATGATCAGGAGCATTCTAAGGTGAATCTTCAATTTGCTGCAATAGGTTCTTGTTGCCATGCATCAAATCCTCATACTTCTTCGACGTCTTATGGATCAGTTACGATGACTTGAGCAATTCCAAGAAGAAGCTCATGCTGATTTCTAGCTCCTGTTGTTGGAGTAACGTGATTCACTCTTTACATCTTCTTCAAGATTTCTTGTTTCTTCAACTACAGTTCTTTGATTCTTACGAGCACTTAAAGTCACATCTTTATTTCCTACTTGATCTAATGGCTGAATCCGACACCATTGTCATATCTTCAAATGTGTTTGCCACTTTCGGTTCTCTACCTACAACTATCCACATAGTGTTCCTTACAAATTAAGCTCTCAAAATTATGCTATGTGGAAAGCTCAATTCCTCATGATTCTTCGTGCATATAATCTAATATCTTTTGTTGATGGGACTGCTGTCATTCCATCTAAATTTATTTCTCAAGGGATCAGAAGCGACACTGTACAAGTACCTGATACAAATTATCTACTTCATTTTTGAAAGGACCAATTAGTTCTTAGCTAGCTCATGTCTTCTGTATTTGAGGAAATTTATATGCAAATTTTTTATCTTTAAAGTTCTCATGATGTTTAACTTTACCTTAAGCATCTCTTTGGAACATAATCTTGTGCCAAGATTTTTCGAAATCGTGCTGAGCTGAGCACGCTAAAGAAAGGAGATTCTAGTATTCTTGATTTTGTGAATAAGGACAAACATATAGATCTTTCCTTGGCCTCCTATGGAAAACATGTTGAAGAAGATGACATTATTTTAGTTGTTCTTAATGGATTGCCCCATGAATTCGATTTAGTGGTTACTTCCATTACTGCTTATGGAACTTCCTCTCTTGATGAAGTTCTTGGTCTTCTACTAACACATAAGTAATGCATTCTTAAATCTCAATCGTCTCTAGATGTTTCTGTACATCAAGCCTTCAAAGGTAATCGTTTTGCTCGAGGAGGTCATTTTTTAGGACAAAATAGGGGAGGACATCATAATTTTGGCCAATTTTCATTTAGACCTCTTGTTGTTGGGCCTAATGATTCATTTCTAAGGTCATCTTGACCCCCTTCTGTAGCTGGTGTCCAGTGTCAAATTTGTGGACACCTAAATCACTCTGCCATTACATGTTACCAACGGTATCACGATGCTCCAAAAGCTTATAATGCTGAAGTGCCTACTACTGATTTATCTCCTTGGCTAGCGAACTCAGGCACATCTCATCATAGTACAAATTCCTTACAAAATTTGCACATCAATTCCCAATGCAATGCTATTGATTCCGGTTGTTTTGAGAATGGAGAAGCATAATCAATTTCTCATATAGGTACATCCACATTTCGTGCTGCAAATCAATAATTATTCGTTAAAAAGATGCTTCATGTCCCACAACCCACAAATAACTTGGTGTCAATATGTAACATCCCAAATCCAGGTTCCGAGTCATTTCAGAGTGGTTTGGGTCACGTCAAACCTGTAGAAATGATCGTGATTTAGTACAAGTACAAGCACCTCTTAAACATGCAAAAAATGTGTATTTTGGGTCAACCCTTAGTCAAACCTCATCAAATGGCTACCATGTATGATACTGTTGGATTTCTCTCATTGCAAGCTTTCCAATGACACTTGTTTTGCGTAATCCGAGGTGTATACCTTAAGTTATGACTAAAATAAGTAAAAAAGGACTTAAATGTAAGGTGAACCCAACCTAGGGGTAAATTTGGTATTTTACCCAAATAAACCTATCCCTAAATAGAATTTGGGTTTATAAATATACCCTCTAAGGACCTGGGCTCGTCATTAATCCCTAAGGCTCTTAGATTGAGAGAGAAAGAGAGAAGAAAAGGTTTAAGATTTCCTTTTGAAATCTTAAACAAAATTTTTTGGGGACCTGATAGTAATTTAGGGAAGTCTAGGCTTCCTACTGTAAATCTCATGGCGGTGAGGGTGACACGTTGAGAGGGCGATGTGTAGCATGCAGGGTCGCGCAAGCATGCGCATTCGCACAGAGCAGGGGAGCGTAGGCATTCCAGATCCTCGACACGTGGCGAGATCGACGATGCTGGGCATGAGTGGTGCAATCCAGAGTACGCGGTACATGCCAATCACCGATTGACATGTGTCTGTGTTACACATGAATCTAAGTTTGATAAAAATTGCATTGTAGTGTAGTTGAATCGCACAAATCCACTTTTAAAATTTATTTTTCTTGAATCAAAAGTATTTTGAGGTCGTTCGCTTGGAGCAATTTAAATGCACAAATACCACTATTTAATTATTTATAAATGATTTTGGTGAACTTATATTAGGGGTTAATTTTAAAAAATCAAACAAGTTCAAAATCGTACTTGGTTCTACGAATAAAGAGATGAAATCCAAACTCAGGTGTATGGAATAAATAATTATTTAATGCTTAATAAAATAGAATAATCAAGTTATTGCACTAAAATCTCATTCAGAAACAAATCTCAAATCAATTCAAGCAAAAATTGTAAATCAATCCCTAGTGCCCTACAATTTGGTCCTTTCAGAATTTTCTTTTTTCACAAATAGGTCCCTACAAATTTCTCGCTTCTTGATGCGAAATTTGGCATGATTTGTAAAAGTAGGTTTTCAAGTCGTTGTAACACGTGAAATCGCATACGCTTTTAAATTTATAACCTAGATAGTGGGGTATCTAGGGCCGTCCAAGGAGGCAATTTGGTTGCAAAAATCGATCTCTTGCTCGGAAATGGAAATCAACTTTCTTTTTGGTCTTTTTAAATATGTAGTTTTTTAGGGTTTTGAAATAACGGCAACACTAATTTTGTTAGCAACGAAAAACGACTAACACCTAACTCAGTACACTACTACTAAAGTGACAAGTAGAGATTCTCCCTAAGCTCACTCTAGACATGTGGAGGCCTAGAGTAATTAGGGAGGAGTGAAAAGTGCTAGAAACTAGATTATATAAAAAATTGCAATAAAATGAAATATAATTGAAGGCAACTTGATTGATGCAAAAGTGTTTTACATAAAAACCTAGTAGAGGAATGCTTCTACTACTAGAATAAATGCAATTGATAAAGTAAAACACAAATCCTCCTGAAATGATGGTGAAGAGGGGAAGCTCCTTGCTCTAAGCTTAGTGGCTCCTAGGCTTGAAAAGGGCTCCTCCTTTTCCTTCCTTGAAAGGCTCCTCCAAGGTGGAAGCTTCCACCTTAACTTTCCTTCTCCAAGGGTGGGTGTGTACCACCCTTAATCTCTCCTCCAAGGTGGCGTGGACCACCTTCAGGACCTCCTCCAAAGGTCTTCCTTGCCTGTCTTCTCCTTTGGTTGGCATGGGCACAAGAGAGAAGGGAAGAGGGGAAGGCAGCAAGGGGACAAAGTATCCCCTTAATCTTCTTCTTCTTCTTCTCTCTTGGGCGTGAGCTTTAGGTAGAGTATGAGAGGTATTTTGCTAGCCAAGGATGGGTTGTAAGGTGGTGGGTGTTGGTCTATTTATAGGGTAGGATGAGAGGGTTAAGGTGACTCTTGTAATGGATGGCTAAGATGGGAAGATGGGGGTGGTTAGGTGATCTTATGGTGGAGATTAGTTGGCGCCAAGTAGGGGGGTGTGAAGGTGGTGGTTATGGTGGTGAAGAGCCACCTAAAGGTGGCGCCAACCATGAAGGGATGCCTTGGTTTTGGTGCCACCATGAGGGCTTCTAGAAGGGGGGTTAGGTGGATGGTGGAGATGGGTTTAAGGGAACATATGTGGTGGAGATGAAGGGGGTTTTGGAGGGAAAAAGTGGCGCCAATTGGTGGGTGGTTATGAGGGGCTTTGGCGCCACTTTGTAGTGTCTTTTGGAGGTAGTGGGTAGGCTAGGTTGGCACCAAGGTGAGGTGGAAGTAGGGTTAGCTTATGTGGATCTTAGGTGGAGTTGTTAGGTAGGGTTTTTTAGGTGGTAAAAAGCCAAGGGAGCTGGAGCATAGCTAAGCTAAGCTAAGCTAGCTTAGCTAGTAGTGGAGTAGAGGAGGAGGTATTGGAGCTAGGGTTTGAAGAGAGGAGCTGAGGAGGAGAAGTCTGGAGCTTGAATTGGAGCTAGCAGCTGCTGAAGAGGGTGGCATGGAGCTACTCTAGCTGGCTTAGCTTGCTAGTTCTTTACTAGCTACTAAGCCAAGCTAAAGTGAGCTGGCTTCTACCAAAATGAGCTGGGGTGAGCTGGGTCTGGTGCTCCCGGGGAGGATCAAGCTGGTTGAGGTAGCTAAGGTAGCTTAGCTTAACTAAGTTGAGCTAAGCTGAATCCTCGGGAGCTGGACTTGAGCTTTCTGAGCTGGAATGAAGTCATCTTCAGCTTGCTGGAGTTGAGTGGAGCTGGATGTAGCTGGACCTGAGCTGGGGTAGACTCCAGTCAACTCAGCTGAGCTAGCTAGAGGTCCCTGTGGACTAATGGGAGCTGAGATGAGCTAGATTGAGCTAGACTTAGCTAAGTTGAGTTGGATCTGAGCTGACCTGAGCTAGGGTGAGCTGAGATGAACTCTCTTGAGCTACCATTCAGCTGAGATGAGCTGAATGGAGCTAGGATGAGCTAACCCTAGTCTAAGTGAGCTGGATTTCAGCTATAGTGAGCTAGATCAAGCTGAGTTCCAGCTAGTCTGAGCTTCTTCTTCACCAGTTGCCTTCCTGAGTGCTAGGGTTCTAGGGATCTGTATATCTGTTCATCCCTAACACTCACAAAAACACATTAAAAAGACAAGAAAAATGTAATGCATGCCTAACCTAATTTATGACTAAATGCAACCCAAAAAACCCATTTGCGAAGCAAAACCCTAAGAGCTAGGATTGTTTTAATGCAAAAGAATGATGATAAATTGGCGTTTATCACTTCTCAAACTGGTCCCTACCAGCTAATGGAGTTCAAGCTCTTCTTCATGGCCGACGGCGAGGGTGGTGCATTGGAGCTTGTTGGTGTTGGAGATTTAGTCATGGAATGATGTCAACAAAGGGCGGAGGAGGAGCGATGGGTCATCGTCGACTTGATGGTGATGTCCAGGAGTCGATTGGGGATGATAGAGACGTATTCTATGGTGCTCGATGAAGGCGTTCGACCGGAACCTACATGGGGGGAAGTGAGCTCTTGGTCCTCATTAACTATTTCAATACCTTCGCTGGGCTTTGGCGAAGGTGATGGCGGTGGTAATTTGATGCAAGGGTGGTGTAAAGACCTATCCCACTTTTAGCCTTTTAAGATGTCTGGAGTGTCAGTCAGACGTCTGGACCCTTTCCCGGACGTTTGGAAATGAAATTTTTGTACGCACTCTACATTCTGTGCGCAGGTGGCGCGTAGAACTTTGCCTCTCTCTCTCTCTCTCCTTTCTCCTTCTTCCTACCCAAACCCTACACCCACGACCTTTATAAAAGGCCACCCTCCCCTCTTCTCCTCTCCACTCCACACACCACCATCTCCACCTTCAGAGCACGGCGGAGCGGCGAGAGGAGACGAGCGAGGGAGTGTGTGAGAGTGAGGAGGGGAGTGCGGGAGAAGGAGGAGGAGGTCAAGGTCGAGAGCTTCGGTGGAAGCTCGTCGGAGCTCGCACGACCATCGTGGTGTGTATGGGAGGAGGGAGTTTGGAGCGACGTCCTTGACCACCTGCAGTAGTTGGAGCTGCGGCGGAGCGAGAAGTAGCACGGCGGAGCATGGCGAGAAGCGCTGGAAGCGCATTCTGATATTGGAATTTTTCCAGTATCAGACGACTAGAATGAAGTCCGGACGATTGGCTGTGCTTTTGGACATCTGGAGTCAAGACCAGACATCTGAAAGCACCTTTATCGCGAAGGTATGTTCCTTTTTGCGGTTACGGGCATGCAGGCCGCACCATAGAAGATTTGTCAGTTTAATTTTGGGGTGGCTGCTTTGTCGTATGTAGGAGCAGCCTTGGGAAGGTGCGCGAAACGCCCTCCCACGCACTTTCGGACATCTAATCAGCTCATCAGACGACCGGAGGACTGGTCCGACGTCTGGAACTACTTTCATACGGTTGCAGAAGAGTCCTGACGTCTGAGGACACCACAGGAACTTGAGGTGAGATTCTGTAACTTTTAAGATGTCTGGACTTGTTCCCAGACGTTTGATTTTGGTCAATAGACACGTTTTTGACCCGTTTAGGGTTTGATCGGGATCCGTTTTACGCAAACGAAGTATCTGTAGTTTCCTTGCGAGTTTCTCTACGTACTAGAAACCTTGATACACTGTTCTGAATCCTCCTTTGTGATGTATTCCTTGGTATAGGATTTCGACCTGTTATGTGCTTGGGGCTCGCAGAGACGCCTAGATCTGCGGTTCAAGCCCCCATTACTCTCGGATTGTCTAGTAGAGTGGTCTACTTCTGTCAACTATATTAAATAAGAATGTGCTTGTGAAATTAGACAACTGGAACCCTTAGGATGTGGCATGAACTCTAGTATAGTGAAATGAATGAACCCGTTGTACTGCATGATTGTATTTGTATACATGATTAATTTAAACTGCTAGCAATTGCCTGTGATATAGTTGTGAGCTGCCTGTTATAGCATGAGTTGCCTGAGATAAATGAACCATTACCTGTGCAACCATCAGTTGCATGTATTGAATTATGGAAACACGAGTTGCCTGTATATAAATGAGAACTGAATTGTGAATAATGGAATCTGAATCGGAATAATGTGGTGAACATGAGCATGAACCCTACGGGGAGTTAGGAGTAAATCTCCTGTGTTTAGATGGAAATTTGGAACGTAGGCGGGAAGTGTGCTGGCCCTTGAGTATGTGGTACCAAGGAGAGCGACTGTCCCTTTTTTGTGTAGAGCAGAGATAGCCGCCCTTGGGTTGGGACCCGGGATTAGGATTGGCCACTCTACACCGACTTCTGTTGGCCCTCGTGTACATGGTACTGAGGCAAGCTACTAGTGTAGGGAGGGAGCTAGCCACCCCACGGGGCCCGGGGTTCAGCTAGCTACCCTACACCGGCTTGTTAGGCCCTCTGGGAAAACTGGGTTAGTCAGATGAGGGTGCGCGGACTGTGGAGGGGCAAGACCTCTGTTTGGTTCTGAGGGGCTAGACCCCTATTTCTGAGAGGGCTAGGCCCTATACTGTTCCATGCTATACTTTGGTCATACCCTCTAGCAGAAACGACTGACCGCGTGTCAGTGCGTATAGCTACCTATGCGTTTATTACACGTGCCGTAGTCACCGCTATGTCTTGACAGTGACCTCGGGGTGGTTGACTGGGTGTAGGACTACCACGGGGGACTCTCCTGGCCAGGAGAGCACCATGTGTACCTTCTACTCTATGAAAAAGATTGCAATCAAGATCGTTCCCATGAGGAACATGCAAGATCAAGAAAATCTGAATGTTTGAGGAAAAAGGGGTGAAAAGGAAATGACTAAAAAATAAAATAACTAGAAAAGAGAATTAAACCTGTTACTTTTACTGCTTTAGATAGTATAGTTACCACTCTACTCAGCGTTCGCTGACTCTATCTTTTTCATAACACTGTTCAGGTCCAGGAGTTGAGCAGCTCGAGCTTCTAGCTGCGAAGGGTGCTGGGCCCAGTCGAGCCCAGCTGTAGTTTTCTGCACTCTTGTTTTACCCCCTTTTTCTGTTGTAGTGAGTTTCAGATTTCTAGTTACTGTTGTTGTTACTGTTGCTTTTGTTTCTGTTATTTTTGTTGTTGTGGTGGTATGTATTGGAACAACAGTTTTACTTTCCTTTACTGCTTTGTACGTTTTTACTGCTTAGTTATATTGCATATGTGAATGTGGTTTACTTTCCTACTTTTTGGTTATTTCTTGTTGGTTGACTGGGTCTTGGGATTAGTCGAGGTGAGCCGGTCTTGGGTCATGTAGGGATCCGGGAACCGGGTTGTAACAAGATGATATCAGAGCAAGGTTATCCCGAGAAATGAACCAACTGGCTTGAGAATAACCGTTCACGTGCATGTAACTAGGGTAGCCACCACAATGTGTTGCTTTGATATTTATTATGAGTCCTTTTCCAAAGAAATTCGATAGCGTTGACCCTTTTGTTCTGTCTTTTGCATCTCCTTACAGGAGATGCCTTGTCGGGGAGTTCTTGAGGCGGGTCGCGGTCGCGGCCTTGGACAAGGTCGGAGGGGTGGACGTGTCGGGCCTGAAGTGCCAGTTGACCCACCTCTTCTCCCAGGCGTTCAGGCCCAGGATCTCTCCCATCTGATTAGAGACATAGTGCGAGAGGAGCTCCATCAGCCTCCATGGGCACCTCTCCCTGAAGACGTGGAGGGGGAGTCCTCGGTGGGACAGAGAGACCGCCTAGCGTCGGACGAGCAGGAGGGGGTGGTCCTCCACTGCACTCTGACACTTTCGAGCACGAGCCCTCTTTGCCTGGAGGCGTGCTTGTTCCCCCACTGCGGCTACACCATGAGCTTTTCGGACAGTTCCGGAAGCTGAAGCCCCCCTTCTTCAAGGGGGATGAGGACTCGTCTGAGGCAGAGAACTGGCTGGAGTAGATAAAGAAGGTGTTTGACACCCTCCGCCCTCCTGCGGAGTGCCACGTGGCCTATGCCACGTACCAGCTAGAGAGCACGGCACACAGGTGGTGGAGGGCAGTCAGAGGCCAGGAGAGGGGAGAACTGACGTGGGACCAGTTCGTGACCCTCTTCTACAAGCAGTACTTTCTGCAGACTTGGCAGGACCAGAGGAGGTGGGAGTTCCACACTCTCTGCCAGGGGACGATGACTATTAGTGCATATCGCACGCGCTTCCTGGAGCTATCATGTTTTGCTTCGACAGCTGTGGCTACAGAGGAGGAGCGCCTGTGGAGGTTCACTGAGGGGCTCCGACCTACTATTCGGGGGCATGTCAAACCCTTGAAGCTGCCCACCTTCTCGAGAGTGGTGGAGGCAGCCATGACCTACGAGGAGACCAACCTGGCCACGCGAGACACCGACGGCGGACGGAAGAGGCCCTACCAGCCAGAGTATTCTCAGGGCCGTCAAGAGAGGGGGCACGTGGCACCCGTAGGAGAGTTGTCTCATTTTGCAGGGCCGTCAGTGACCTTTGGGGGCCCCAGATAGGGGCCAGCTGCCAGCACTAGACCCCTGCCCAGCCGTCAGCAGAAACTTACCGAGGGAGGGAGTCGAGTTCCCCTCTGCTACCAGTGTGGCCAGCCAGGACACATCAGGAGGGACTGCCCATCTAGGGCTGGAGCACAGCAGATGCTCCCCGCACCGAGTGCTGGAGGTTGAGCTGGTGGTCGTGGTCCCCAGGCACGTGGGGGAGGGCAGCAGTACGAGGAGGGTATCGACCAGCGACTGCTTGCCCGACCCAGAGTGTAGCTTCTTCGTCTGCACCGAGGACTGCGGGACGTATCAATGCCCTCACACACAGAGATGCTAGGGCTTCCGGTTCGGTGGTGGCAAGTATGGTTACCGTTTCTGGCAGAGTAGTGTACATACTTTTTTATTCCAGTGCCACACACTCTTTTGTCGCTGCAAGTTTTGCTATCAGTTTGGGACAGGACAGTGTGCTGTTAGGGGATCCGTTTGTGATCAAAGGCTTAGGTGGCTAGTTGTTTGTAGCTGAGGAGGTCTATGCGGACTGCGAGATCAGTATAGGGGGACACAACCTCCTCGTTGACTTGATTGTGATACCGATGGAGGACTTTGGTGTGATTCTAGGGATGGACTGGTTGTCCGCCTACCACGCCTTGGTGGACTATTTTGGGAGGAAGATCGTCTTCTCCATACCGGAGTTGCCTTCCTTTGAGTTCCACGGACAGCCGGTGGACGGAGGTTTCAGATGCATCTCTGCGCTTTGAGTAGCGAGGCTTTTGAGCCAGGGGTGTGAGGGCTTTCTAGCCTATGTAGCGCCAGAGCCTAGCCCCGTGGCTGACTTTCAGAGTATTCCGATGATTTGTGAGTACCCCGACATGTTTCCAGAGGAGCTACCAGGACTACCGCCCGAGCATGAGATCGAGTTTGAGATCTTATTGGTACCAGGGACCAACCCCATTTCTACTGCACCGTACCGGATGGCGCCACTTGAGCTGCGAGAGCTCAAGTCACAGCTACAGGACCTGTTGGAGAAGGGCTTTGTGAGGCCCAGTGTGTCCCCGTGGGGAGCCCCTGTGTTGTTTGTGAAGAAGAAGGATGGTACCCTGCGACTTTGTGTTGACTACAGACAGCTGAATAGGGTCACCATTAAGAATAAGTATCTGTTGCCAAGAATTAATGACCTTTTTGACCAGTTGCGAGATACCACAGTGTTCTCCAAGACAGATCTGAGGTCAGGCTACCACCAGTTGAGGTTGAGGGAGACCGATGTCTCCAAGATAGCTTTCCGTACCCGATACGGGCACTATGAGTTCTTGGTTATGCTGTTTGGGATGACCAACGCTCTCGCTGCTTTTATGGATTTGATAAATCGGGTTTTCAGACCGTACTTGGATTAGTTTGTGGTGGTATTCATCAACGACGTACTCGTTTACTTGCAGGATTAGGCCCAGCATGGATAGCTTCTACAGATGATTCTGGACACTTTGAGGCGATGCAGGCTGTATGCCAAGTACAGCAAGTGCGAGTTTTGGTTGAGGCAGGTGACTTTCTTGGGCCACGTGATCTCAAGGGATGGTTTGGCTGTGGATCCAGCCAAGGTTGAGGCCGTACTCAGGTGGGAGAGGCCACGTACAGTGACAGAGATACGTAGCTTTTTGGGACTGGTAGGTTACTATCGACGGTTTATTAGAGGGTTCTCGTAGATTGCATGTCCTATGACCCAATTGACTCGGAAGGACGTGCCCTTTGCCTGGACAGATGCATGTGAGGCATGTTTTCAGGAGTTGAAGGAGAGACTGACTTCAGCTCCTGTGCTCACCATCCCGGACAGCAATGGCAGTTTTGTGGTCTACACAGACGCTTCGTTGCAGGGGTTAGGGGGTGTGCTCATGCAGCGGGGTCACGTTGTATCTTACGCTTCGTGGCAACTAAAGCCCCATGAGCATAGCTACCCTACCCATGACTTAGAGCTGGCAGCTGTTGTCTTTGTGCTGAAGACATGGAGGCACTACCTGTATAGGGAGACCTTTGAGATTTTCACAGATCATAAGAGCCTCAGGTACTTGTTTGACCAGAAGGAGCTTAACATGAGACATAGACGTTGGTTAGAGCTCTTGAAGTATTATGACTGCAGCATCTCCTACCATCCGGGGACGGCCAACGTGGTGGCTGACGCCTTGAGCCAGAAAGCGCCCGCCCACTTGGCCAGTCTATAGGCACAGAGTTGGAGACTTATGGAGGAGTTGGGTAGTTGGCAACCCCGGGAGCCACAGGGGTATTGTGGGGTAGTGACAGTGACACGGTAGATGCGACCAGAGTTGATAGACCGCATCATCGCAGGGTAGATGATAGATCCGTACTTACAGGCATTGTGGGACAGAGTGCTGTCAGGGGACCCAAGAGACTTTTCTTTTACAGACGAGGTGTTGCGCATGAGGGGACGATTGTGCGTTCCCAGGGACGAGGATTTGTTGAGAGAGCTCCTGACGGAGGTGCACGGGTCCAGGTTCACCATACATCCTGGGAACACAAAGATGTATCATGATCTGAGATGCGACTTTTGGTGGAGAGGGATGAAGCAGGATGTAGGTAAGTTTGTGCAGCAGTGTTTAGTGTGTCAGCAGGTGAAGGCTGAGCACCAGAGGCCTACTGGGCCGTTGCAGCCACTTCTTGTGCCAAAGTGGAAGTGGGAGAGCATCACCATGGACTTGGTGATGGGTCTACCTATTACCCAGCGAGGACACGACGCAGTCTGGGTGATAGTGGACAGGTTGACGAAGACGGTGCATTTCCTGCCGATCTGAGTCACCTTGGGACCAGCATAGTTGACAGAGAGGTACATTGGTGATGTGGTATGCCTGCACGGAGTTCCGCGTGAGATTGTATCCGACAAGGATACCCGTTTTACTTCCCAGTTTTGGGCTCAGTTTCAGCAGGCTTTGGGGACATGATTGAGGTTCAGTATCGCGTACCACCCCAGATGGGCGGACAGTCAGAGCGCACCATACAAACACTTGAGGGCCTTTTGCACGCTTGTGTACTAGACTGGAGAGGCTCCTAGGAGGAGTATTTACCCCTGGCAGAGTTTGCATATAATAATAGTTATCGCTCGAGCATCGGCATGGCACCTTACGAGGCTCTGTATGGACGGAGGTGTACTGCACCCTTGAGTTGGGTTGAGATGGGGACCAAGTGGGAGGTTGGCCCCAGGCTGATCCAGCAGAATCAGGAGGTGATAGAGAAGATCCACAGTTGACTTTGCACTGTCAGGAGCAGGCAGAAGAGTTATGCTGACCAGAAACGTAGAGAGGTGCAGTTCGAGGTTGGGGATCACGTCTTTCTCCACGTTTCGCCCATGAAGGGCTTGCAGTGTTTTGGGGTGAAGGGGAAGCTTGCACCGAGGTTTGTGGGGCCCTTTGAGGTCCTAGAGCAGGTAGGACCCATTGCTTACTGACTTGCCCTTCCTCTTAGCTTTCAAGAGTGCATGACGTGTTCCACGTGTCCAACCTCAAGAAGTACATCATCGATCCCAGTCATGTTCTGAGCCATGAGAGTGTTGAGGTGGGTGACGACCTGACCTACCCCGAGAGACCAGTGCAGATACTAGACAGAGCCATCTGGAGTTTGAGACGGAAGCAGGTACCCATGGTGAAGGTTTAATGGAGAAGCCAGTGATATGATGAGGTTACCTGGGAGCCTGAGGCTGCGATGCGGGAGCGGTACCTGGAGCTTTTTGAGGGTACGTCTTTTCGGACCTACTTCGATCCTCTTTAAGTTTGTTATGTGTTTTATGTTCCTTTTTCCGTACCCTAACTAGTTCAAGTTTCGGGGATGAAACTTCCTTTAAGTTTGTTATGATGTAAAGACCTGTCCCACTTTTAGCCTTTTAAGACATCTGGAGTGTCAGCTACACGTCTGTCCAGACGTCTGAACCCTTTCCCGGACGTCTAGAAATGAAATTTTTGTATGCACTCTGCATTCTGCGCGCAGGCGGCACGTAGAACTTCGTCTCTCTCTCTCTGTCTCTCTCCTTTCTACTCCTTCCTACCCAAACCCTACATCCACGGCCTCTATAAAAGGCCACCCTCCCCTCTTCTCCTCTCCACTCCACACACCACCATCTCCACCTTCAGAGTGCGACGGAGCAGCGAGAGGAGACGAGCAAGGGAGCACGTGAGAGCGAGGAGGACGGGAGTGCGGGAGAAGGAGGAGGAGGCCGAGGTCGGGAGCTTCGGTAGAAGCTCGTCGGAGCTCGCACGACCATTGCGGCGCGTGCGGGAAGAGGAGGGAGTCCGGAGCGACATCCTTGACCACCTACATCAGCTGGAGCTATGGCGAAGTGAGGAGTAGCGTGGCAGAGCATGGCGAGGAGCGCTGGAAGCGTGTTATGATATTGGAATTTTTCCAGTATCAGACGTCTGGAGTGAAGTCCAAACGATTGGCTGTGCTTCTAGACGTCTGGAGTCAAGACCAGACATCTGAAAGCACCTTTATCGTGAAAGTACGTTCCTTTTCGCGGTTACGGGCATGCAGGCTGCACCGCAGAAGATTTGCCGGTTTAATTTTGGGGTGGCTGCTCTGTCGTACGTAGGAGCAGCCTTGGGAAGGTGTGTAGAATGCCATCCCACACACTTTTGGACGTATGATCAGCTCACTAGACGACCGAAGGTGCTTCCAGACGACCGGAGGACTAGTCCAATGTCTGGAACTACTTTCAGACGGTCGCAGAAGAGTCCTGGACATCTGAAAACACCGCAGGAACTTGAGATGAGATCCTGTAACTTTTAAGACGTTAGGATTTGTTCCCAGAAGTCTGATTTTGGTCAGTAGACATGTTTTTGATCCGTTTGGGGTCTGATCAGGATCCGTTTTACGCAAACGAAGTATCTATAGTTTCCTTGTGAGTTTCTCTACGTATTAGAAACCTTGATACACTGTTCTGAATCTTCCTTTGTGATGTATTCCTTGGTATAGGGTTTTGACTTATTACGTGCTTGGGGTTCGCAGAGACGCCTAGATCTGCGGTTCAAGCCCCCGTTACTCCTGGATTTTCTGGTAGAGTGGTCTACTTTTGTCAACTATATTAAATAAGAATGTGCTTGTGAAATTATCCAACTGGAACCCCTAGGATGTGTCATTAACTCTAGGACAGTGAAATGAATGAACCCGTTGTACTGCATGATTGTATTTGTATATATGATTAATTTAAACTGTTAGAAATTGCTTGTGATATAGTTGTGAGTTGCCTGTTATAGCATGAGTTGCCTGAGATAGATGAACCATTACCTGTGCAACCATCAGTTACATGTATTGAATTATGGAAACACCAGCTGCCTGTATACAAATGAGAACTGAATTGTGAATAATGGAATCTGGATCGGAATAATGTGGTGAACATGAGCATGAACCCTATAGGGAATTAGGAGTAGAGCTCCTGTGGTCAGATGGAAATTTGGAATGTATGTGGGAAGTGTGCTGGCCATTGAGTATGTGGTACCAAGGAGAGCGACTGTCCCTTTTTTGTGTAGAGTAGAGCTAGCCACCCTTGGGTTGGGACCTGGGGTTGGGATTGGCCACTCTACACCGACTTTTGTTGGTCCTCGTGTACACGGTACCAAGGCGAGCTACTAGTGTAGGGAGGGAGCTAGCTACCCCATGTGTTCCGGGGTTCAGCTAGCCACCCTACATCGACTTGTTAGGCCCTCTTGGCAAACCGGGGTAGTCAGACGAGGGTGCGCGGACTGTGGAGGGGTGAGACCCTTGTTTGGTTCTGAGGGGCTAGAGCCCTATTTTTGAGAGGGCTAGGGCCTATACTGTTCCGTGTTGTACTTTGGGCATACCCGCTAGCGGAAACGACTGACCTCGTGTCAGTGCAGGATAGCTACCCATGTGTTTATCACGCGTGCTGTAGTCACCGCTACGTCTTGACAGTGACCTTGGGGTGGTTGACTGGGTGTAGGACTACCATGGGGGACTCTCCCGGCTAGGAGAGCACCACGTGTACCTTCTACTCTATGGAAAAGATTGCAATCAAGATCGTTCCCATGAGGAACATGCAAGATCAAGAAAATCTGAATGTTTGAGGAAAAAGGGGTGAAAAGGAAATGCCTGAAAAATAAAATAATTAGAAAAGAGAATTAAATCTATTACTTTTACTGTTTTAGATAGTATAGTTACCACTCTACCCAGCATTCATTGACTCTGTCTTTTACATAACACTGCTCAGGTCCAGGAGTTAAGCAGCTTGAGCTTCCGACTGCGGAGGGTGCTGGACCCAGTCGAGCCCAGCTGTAGTTTTCTGCACTCTCGTTGTGCCCCCGTTTTCTGTTGTAGTGAGTTTCAGACTTCTAGTTACTGTTGTTGTTACTGTTGCTTTCGTTTCTGTTATTTCTGTTGTTGTTGTGGTATGTATTGGAGCAATAGTTTTACTTTCCTTTACTGCTTTGTACGTTTTTACTACTTAGTTATATTGCATATGTGAATGTGATTTACTTTCCTGCGTTTTGGTTATTTCTTGTTGGACGATTGGGTCTTGGGATTAGTCGAGGTGAGCCGGTCTTGGGTCTTGTAGGGATCCTGGAACCGAGTCGTAACAGGTGGTGATGATGACGTGTTGGAGTCAAGGAGGGCAATGGTTGAAGGTGGTGTCTGATGGAGCGAGGGAGGTGTTGAAACCCTCAATAGGTTGAGGGCTTTTATTCGTAGAGGTGGGGCGGAGCTTATGGAGTAGTTGATGAGTAGAGACGGTGGTTGGTGTGAAGCGGAGGGTGTTGCCATCATGTCACTGAATGTGGGGAAGATGACGAGAAGGATGGATGAGTTGGAGGTGAATCCTAAGTTCTAAAGGGGTGGAGTTACACTACAGAGAGAGGGGAAGAGAACGAGATACCTAAGGAGCGCTAGAGGTGGTCGAAGGACGTTGGAGGAGGATGGATGAATGTGGGGAAGGAGAGTCTAGCAAGGGGGTTTGGAGCAATGAGGAGGTAGGACGACCAGCTTCTTTGACTGGAAGCATGGCGACAATGAGGGGTGGAGAATCGCGATCTTGGTTGGCAACAAGATGCGGCAACGAGTGAGGATAGAGGAGCTCCAAGGTCTCGTTGTCGGTGGCATCTGGGAGGAAGGAGGAGGGGGTAGGGATGTGGCACAACTTGACAAAGAGGATTGGCGAAGCTTTATAGATGCGTAACTACGGTTATTGATGCAAGAATGCAGTGTTTAAAAGGTTGATTTGAGTAAGCTCCGGCGAGGATTTCAATTGCAATTTGGGGACTCTAGAGAGGGAAGGAAAGCCTGGAAACTACATTGTTGGATGCAACTACAATTAGGGATTTTCTCTACCAAATTTAGTGGAGATTGGTTGCAAGAATATGGAGATCTTGATTTCACAAGATCGGCCATGGAGCTTGGTGATGGTTTTGCACCTGGCTAGAGGTGGGAAGAAGACAACTGTCATCATGATGACGTCAGCCAAGGACTAGACAGAAAGAATTTTGGACCTAAATGTAGGGAATTCAAAAATTGAGGGTCAAGCTGTAAAGTAGGTCAAGATGTAGTTCAAAAAGTCTCAAATTTTTATGATAACCTAATTTTGGTCTAATGAATATAATGATGACTTCAATTTTGGGTTGCGATGAAGATTGAATGGTCAATTTACTTTCTAATGTAAAATTGATTTAATATTAACCAAGGTCATTGTTTTAGGTCAAAATAGGTTCATTTTGTCAAATTAATTATTCTAAATCATGTAGAATATTTTTCAATAATGCTTAGAAAGTTTAGATTACATTTATTTCCATTAGAACCTTGTAAATTTAAGTGAGGTTAAAATCAGGATTTTTAATTGAGAAATATCCTTCAATTTAACTGAAAAACCTAAATTAATCAATACAGGCCTACATATTGGGAATTTGAGCTTAGTTGACTTTTAATTGAGTGTAGGTTTATCCTTTAGTTAATCTGCATTTGTAGTTTGCTATTAAAATAATAGAATTATCCAATTTTAATGCATGCCCTCAAATTCTTGATATTATTAAGTTATACCCTTTTGATGGTTAATGAAGTGAATTTAACTTTAAAACTTGGTCAAATTAGACTAGATATGAAGGATGATGGTATTACCATTAGTCAGGTGGGTGGACTGATGGCCAGACTGATTGGACCAGTTGGTTCAGCGACCTCCTTATGCTATTTTGAGCTGTTCGAGGCCTTCTCGACCTCGGATTTTGACAAATAAGGTACTGTTGGAATCGTCTTGATGCGTACTACGTGTTGGTAAAATTTATTTATGTTTTGAGTACTATTTCCTTATTGAAAAATTAGAAATGTGCCTAGGTGATTCCAACCCTATTTTTGGTCTGTGAAAATAAGGATTTCTCTCCAGTGTGTGCACAGATTATGAGGTGGGAGTGGTGATTATCCCTAGGCCCTTTGCGCATGATTTAGAGTCATTGTGATTGTTACAATCCGGTTCCTGAATCCCTACAGGACCCGAGATTAACTCGACTCAACTAATCTCAAGACCCAGTCGTCCAACAAGAAATAACCGAAAGGCAAGAAAGTAAACCACATTTACTATGCAAAGTAACTAACAATAAAAGAGTACAAGTAGAAAAGGAAGTAAAAGCTGCTAACAGTACATATCACCACCACAATAGTAAAGTAGAACAAAGTATAGAAACAGAAATGGTAACAACAGTCTATAACTCATTAGTAGAACAGAGAGTACAACAAAACAAGAAACTACTGCTGGGCTCGATTGGGCCTAGCACCCTCTGCAGCCGGTGACTCAGGTTGCTCAACTCCTGGACCTGTAAAGGGTTACGAGTAAAATGGAGTCAGCGAACGTCGAGTAGAGTGGTAACCAACTAACTAAAGCAGTAAAAGCTAACAGGTAAATTTATCTTTTCCAATTATTTTATTTTACAAATTATTCCTTTTCACCCATTGGTTTACTTTCAGAACGCTTTCTTGATCTCGCAATGTTCCTCGTGGGAACGATCTTGATTACAGTCTTTTCCGAAGAGTAGAAGGCACACGTGGTGCTCTCCAGGCCGTAGAGTCCCCGTGGTGATCCTACACCCAGTCAACCACCCTGAGGTTATGGACAGACATAGCGGTGACTACGGCACGTGCGATAAGTGCATGGGTAGCTACCCTATACTGGCATGAGGTCAGTCGTTTCCGCTAGCAGGTACGCCCAAAGTATGGCATGGAACAGTATAGGGCCTAGCCCTCTCAGTAACAGGGGTCTAGCCCCTCAGAACCAAACAGGGGTCTCGCCCCTCCACAGTCCGTGCACCCTTGTCTAACTACCCCGGTTTGCCCAGTGGGCCTAACAAGTTGGTATAGGGTGGCTAGCTGAACCCCGGGCTCCGTGGGGTGGTTAGCTTTGCTCTACACTAAGCAGGGGACAGTCGCTCTTCTTGGTACCACATACTCAAGGGCCAGCACACTTTCCACTCACATTTCCAGATCCTTTCCAGTCATTCACAGGAGCTCTTCTCCTAATTCCCCGTAGGGTTCATGCTCATATTCACCACGTTGTTCCATACCAGGTTTCATCATTCACATTTCCATTCTCGTATTTACACATGCAGCTCGTATTTTCACAATTAACATATGCAACAAGTGATATCACAGGTAACTGTTTAACTAGCACAGACATTTCATATTCCAACAGGCAGCTCGTATTTATTAACAGATAATTGTTTACAATTCTACTCATTCATTTATGACTACAATCTCAAACACGCATGCAACTGTTTCTCGTCCTAGGATTCATGCCACATCCTAGGTTTCTAGTTATCTAATTCACATATGCATTCATATTTTATATTTAAAATAGGGGGAAACCACTCTACTAGATAATTCGGGAGTACTGGGGGCTTGAACGGCAGACTCACGTGCCTCTGCAAGCCCCGAACATGCAACAGATCGAAGTCCTATACCAAGGAACATACCACAATGGAACATTTAGAACAGTATATAAGGATTTCTAACATATAGAGAAACTCACAAGGAAACCATAGATATCTCGTTTGCGTAAAACGAACCTCAAACGGACCCTAAACGGGTCAAAAACAAGACTGCAGAACCAAATTAGACATCTGACACAAGGTCCAGACGTCTTAAAAGTCACTAGGGTCTCACCTCAAGTTCCTGCATCGACCTTAGACGTCTAGGACCCTTACTTGACTGTCTGGACTCAGTTCCGGACGTCTGACCTCTCCTCCAGTTGTCTGGGAGTGCTTTCGATCGTTTGGCAAGCTGTCCAGACATCCGAAATGCATGGGAGGGCATGCCGCGTGCCTTCCAAAGCTGCCCCTACGCACGGCAAACAAATCTCCCCACTTTAGCCAAACAGATTGGCTCTGCGATGCAGCCTGCATGGCCATAACCACAAGAAAAACGTACCTTCGGGAAACCTTGCTTTCAAACGTCCGGTGTCGTCACCAACGTCCAACCCGTCATCTGGATGGCACTCCAGATGTCTAATTCTGGGAAAATCCCAAAACCAGAGAGAGCTCCCGCTCCTCTCACTGTGCGCAGCTGCGGCTCCTCCCTCTCGTTGCAACTTCGGCTGTAGCAAGAAGTCGGGGACGGCTCCCCCGACGCACTCCTCCCGCACGCGCCACTCCGACCGTGCCCCCTTCAGTGAGCTCCCACGAACTCATGAGCTCAACCTCCTCCTCCTCTCTTCACGCCACTCCTCCTCGCTCTCGCTCCCTCTCTCTCGCTCGTCCCTCTCACGGCAGTGGAAAGGAAGGAAGGTGGTGGTGGTGGAGTGGAGAAAAGAGGAAGGGGGGGTGAGGGCTCTTATATAGAGAGCGACTAGGGTTGGAGAGGGGGAGAGAAGAGGAAGAAAGAGATGAAAGCTATCTACGCGCTGCCAGCGCGCAGACCCGACCTTGCGTACAGATTTTTCAATTTCCAGATGTCTGGGAAGGAGTCCAGACGTCTGACCAGACGTTTGACTGACAGTCCAGACATCTTAAAAGGCTCAAAACAGAACGGGTCTTTACATGATAACAAACTTAAAGGAAGTTTCATCCCTGAAACTTGAGCTAACTAGGATGCGGAAAAGGAAATATAGACGCATAACAAACTTAAAGAGGATCGAAGCTAGTCCGAAAAGACGTACCCTCAAAAAGCTCCAGGTACCGCTCTCGCATCACCGCCTCAGGCTCCCAGGTAGCCTCCTCGTACCGCTGGCTCCTCCACAAGACCTTCACCAGGGGTACCTGCTTTCGTCTCAAACTTCGAACGGCTCTGTCTAGGATCTGCACTGGTCTCTCGGGGTAGGTTAGGTCGTCACCCACCTCGACACTCTCGTGGCTCAGAACGTGACTGGAATCGATGATGTACTTCCTGAGGTTAAACACGTGGAACATGTTGTGCACACCAGAAAGCTGGGGAGGAAGGGCAAGCCGGTAAGCAACGGGTCTTACCCGCTCCAGGACCTCAAAGGGCCCCACAAACCTCGACGCAAGCTTCCCTTTCACCCTAAAATGCTACAGGCCCTTCATGGGTGAAACGCGAAGAAAAATGTGATCCCCAACCTCTAACTTCACCTCTCTGAGCTTCCGGTCAGCATAGCTCTTCTGCCTACTCCTGACAGTGCGAAGTCGTTTGTGAATCTGCTCTATCACCTCCTGATTCCGCTGGATCAGCCTGGGGCCAACCTCCTACTTGGTCCCCACCTCAACCCAACTCAAGGGCGCAGTACACCTTCGTCCGTACAGAGCCTCGTAAGGTTCCATGCCGATGCTCGAGTGATAGCTGTTATTATATGCAAACTCTGCCAAAGGTAAGTGCTCCTCCCAAGAGCCCCTCCAGTCTAGTACACAGGCACGTAAAAGGTCCTCAAGTGTCTATATGGTGCGCTTTGACTGTCCGTCCGTCTAGGGGTGGTACGCCGTACTGAACTTCAACCATGTCCCTAAAGCCTACTGAAACTCGACCTAAAACTGGGAAGTAAAATGGGTATCCCAGTCGGATACAATCTCACGCTGAACTCCGTGCAGGTGTACCACATCACGAATATACCTCTCTGCCAACTGTACTGGTCCCAAAGTGACTCAGATCAGCAAGAAGCGTGCAGTCTTCGTCAATCTGTCCACTATCACCCAGACTGCGTCGTGTCCTCGCTGGGTAATGGGTAGACCCACCACCAAGTCCATGGTGATGCTCTCCCACTTCTACTCTGGCACGGGAAATGGCTGCAACGGCCCTGCAGGCCTTTGATGCTCGGCCTTCACCTGCTGGCACACCAAACACTGCTGCACGAACTTGCCTACATCCCGCTTCATCCCTCTCCACCAAAATTCACGTCTCAGATCATGATACATCTTCGTGTTCCCGGGATATATTGTGAACCTGGACCCGTGCGCCTCAGTCATGAGCTCTCTCAACAACTCCTTGTCTCTGGGAATGCACAAACGTTCCCTCATACACAGCACCTTGTTTGTAAAAGAGAAGTCTCCTAGGTCCCCTGACAGCACTCTATCTCGCAACGACTGCAGGTACAGATCTTTCATCTGTCCTATGATGATACGGTTTATCAGCTCTGGTCTCGTCTGTCGTGTCATCGTCACCACCCCACAATACCCCAGTGACTCTCGGGGTCGCCAACTGCCCAACTCCTCCATGAGTCTCCAACTTTGTGCCTGTAAACTGGTCAGGTGGGCCGGCGCCTTTTGGCTCAAGGCGTCAGCCACCACATTGGCCTTCCTCGGATGGTAGGAGATGCTGCAGTCATAGTCCTTCAAGAGCTCTAACCAACATCTCTGTCTCATGTTAAGCTCCTTCTGATCAAACAAGTATCTGAGGCTCTTATGATCCGTGAAAATCTCAAAGGTCTCGCCGTAAAGGTAGTGCCTCCATGTCTTCAGCACGAAGACAATAGTTGCCAGCTCTAAGTCATGGGTAGGGTAGCTATGCTCATGGGGCATCAGTTGCCGCGAAGCGTAGGCGACAATGTGACCCCACTGCATGAGCACACCCCCTAACCCTTGCAACGAAGCGTCTGTGTAGACCACAAAACTGCCATTGTTATCTGGGATGGTAAGCATAGGAGTCGAAGTCAGCCTCTCTTTCAACTCCTGAAAACACGCCTCACAAGCGTCTGTCCAAGCAAAGGGCACGTCCTTCCGGGTCAACTGAGTCATAGGACGCACAATCTGTGAGAAACCCCTGACGAACCGCCGGTAGTAACCTGCCAGCCCCAAGAAACTGCGTATCTCTGTCACTGTACGTGGCCTCTCCCACCTGAGTACAACCTCAACCTTGGCTGGATCCACAGCAAAAAAATCCCCTGAAATCACATGGCTCAAGAAGGTCACCTGCCTCAACCAAAACTCGCACTTGCTGTATTTGGCATACAGCCTGCGTCGTCTCAAAGTATCCAGAACCATCCGCAAGTGTTGTCCGTGTTGTGCTTAATCCTACGAGTAAACGAGCACGTCATCAATAAATACCACCACAAACTGATCCAGATATGGTCTGAATACTCGGTTCATCAAATCCATGAAGGCAGCAGGGGCGTTGGCCAGCCCAAATGGCATGATCAAAAACTCGTAGTGTCCGTACCGGGTGCGGAAAGCTGTCTTGGAGACGTCGGTCTCCCTGATCCTCAACTGGTGGTAGCCTGATCTCAGATCTATCTTGGAGAATACAATGGCACCTCGCAACTGGTCAAACAGATCATCAATCCTCGGTAGCGGATACCTGTTCTTGATGGTGACCCTATTCAGCTGTCTGTAGTCAACACAAAGGCACAGGGTACCATCCTTCTTCTTCACAAATAACACAGGGGCTTCCCACGGGGACGCACTGGGCCTCACAAAGCCCTTCTCTAACAGGTCCTGTAACTGTGACTTGAGCTCTCACAGCTGAAGTGGTGCCATCCGGTAAGGTGCCGTAGAAATGAGGCTAGTCTCTGATACCAGTGAGATCTCAAACTCGATCTCACACTTATGCGGTAGTCCTTGCAGCTCCTCTGGAAACACGTGGAGGTACTCCCTGACCATCGGGATGCTCTGAAAGTTTGCCACCACACAAGCCAGAAAGTCCTCACACCCTTGGCCTAAAAGTCTCGCTGCCCGAAGTGCAGAAATGCACCTGAAACCTCCATCCATCAGTTGTCCGAGAAACTCAAAGGAAGGCATCTCCGGTATGGAGAAGATGACCTTCCTCCCAAAACAGTCCACCAAGGCGTTGTAAGTGGACAACCAATCCATCCCCAGAATCTCGCCAAAATCCTCCATCGGTATCATAACCAGGTCAGCAGGGAGGCTGTGTCCTCCAATATTGACCTCACAGTCTATGTAGACCTCCTCAGCTACAAACAGCTAACCACTCGGACCTCTGATCACAAACGGATCCTCTAATAACACGTAGTCCTATCCCAAGTTGACAGCAAAACTTGCAGCGATAAAGGAGTGTGTGGCGCCGGAATCAAAAAGTACGTAAACTAATATGCTGGAAACTGTAACTATACCTGCTACCACTGAACCTGATGCCTTGGCGTCTCTGTATGTCAGGGTGTTGATACGCCCCTCAGCTCTCAGTGCAGAAGAAGCAGCCACACTCTGCGTCGGGCGAGTAGCCGCTGGCCGGTATCCTCCCTGTAACTGCTGTCCTCCCCCATGCACCTGGGAACCATGACCACCTGCTCGGCCTCCAGCGCTCGGTGCGGGGAGCATCTGCTGTGCTTCAGCCCTAGATGGGCAGTCCCTCCTGATGTAGCCCAACTGGTTACACTGGTAGCAGAGGGGGACTCGACTCCCTCCCTCGGTAGGTTCCTGCTGACGGTTGGGTGGGGGTCCAGTGCTGACAGCTGGCCCCTATCGGGGGCCCCCAAAGGCCACTGACGGCCCCGCAAAAAGAGACAGCTCTCCCGCGAGTGTCGCGTGCCTCCTCTCTTGTCGACTTTGTGAGTACTCTGGCTGGTAGGGCCTCTTCCGTCCGCTGTCGGTGTCTCGTGCGGCTGGGTTGGTCTCCTCGTACGTCCTAGCTGCCTCCACCACTCTTGAGAAAACGGGTAGCTTCAAGGGCTTGACATACCCCCGAATGGTAGGCCGGAGCCCCTCAGTGAACCTCCACAGGCACTTCTCCTCCGTAGCTACAACTGTCGCAGCAAAACGGGATAGCTCCAGGAGACGCGTACGATACGAGCTAATAGTGTGGAACTCTCGCCTCCTTTGGTCCTGCCAAGTCTGCGAGAAGTACTGCTCGTAGAAGAGGGTCACGAACTGATCCCACGTCGGCTCTCCCCTCTCCTGGCCTCTGATCGCCCTCCACCACCTATGTGCCGCACTCTCCAGCTGGTACGTGGCAATGGCTATGCGGCACTCCGCAGGGGGCAAAGGGTGTCAAATACCTTCTCAATCTGCTCCAACTAGTCCTCGATCTCAGACGGGTCCTCATCCCCCTTGAAGGAGGGGGCTTTAGCTTCTGGAACTGTCCGAAAAGCTCGTAGTGCAGCTGCAGTGGGGGAACGGGCACGCCTCCAGGCAGGGAGGGCTCGTGCTCAGAAGTGTCAGAGTGAGGTGGGGGCGGTGGAGGACCACCCCCTCCCCCTCGTCCAATGCTCGTCGGTCTTTCGGCCCCATAGAGGACTCCCCCTCCACGTCCCTAGGGAGAGGCGCCCATGGAGGCAGGTGGAGCTCCTATTATACTATGTCTTGAATCAGCAGAGCAAGGTTTTGGGCCTGAACGCCTGGGAGAAGTGGCGGGTCAATTGGCACCTCGGGCTCGGCACATCTGCCCCTCTGACCTCGTCCACGGCCACGTCTGCGGCCCACCTCAAGAACTCTACGGCAAGGCATCTCCTGCAAGGAGACGTGGAAGACATAACAAAAAGAAGTCAACTCTAACGGACTTCAGCGAAAGAAACTCAGAACAGATGTCAAGCGGTACGTTGTGGTGGCTACTTTAGTTACATGTACATGAATTGGTTATTTTCAAGCTAGTTGGTTCATTTCTCGGGACGACCTTGCTCTGATACCATCTTGTTACGACTAGGTTCCCAAATCCCTACATAACCCGAGACCGGCTCGACTCGACTAATCCCAAGACCCAGTCATCCAACAAGAAATAACTGAAAAACAGGAAAGTAAACCACATTTACTATGCAAAGTAACTAACAATAAAAAGTACAGGCAGTAAAGGAAGTAAAAGCTGCTAACAGTACATATCACCATCACAACAGTAAAGTAGAACAAAGTACAGAAATAGAAATAGTAACAACAGTCTATAACTCACTAGTAGAACATAGAGTACAACAAAACAGGAAACTACTGTTGAGCTCAACTGGGCCCAGCACCCTTTGATGCCGGTGACTCGGGCTGCTCAACTCTTGGACCTGTAAAAGGTTATAAGTAAAACGGAGTTAGTAAATGCCGAGTAGAGTGGTAACCAACTAACTAAAGCAGTAAAAGCTAATAGGTAAATTTATCTTTTCTAATTATTTTATTTTACAAGTCATTCCTTTTCACCCATTGGTTTACTTTCAGAACTCTTTCTTGATCTCGCAATGTTCCTCGTGGGAATGATCTTGATTACAGTCTTTTCCGAAGAGTAGAAGGCACATGTGGTGCCGTCTAGGCCGTAGAGTCCCCCGTGGTGATCCTACACCCAGTCAACCACCCCGAGGTCACAGACAGACGTAGTGGTGACTATGGCACGTGCGATAAGTGCATGGGTAGCTACCCTACACTGGCACGCGGTCAGTCGTTTCCGCTAGTAGGTACGCCCAAAGTACAACATGGAACAGTATAGGGCCTAGCCCTCTCAGTAACAGGGGTCTAGCCCCTCAGAACCAAACAGGGGTCTCGCCCCTCCACAGTCCGCGCACCCTTGTCTGACTACCCCGGTTTGCCTAGTGGGCCTAACAAGTCGGTATAAGGTGGCTAGCTGAACCCCGGGTTCCGTGGGGTGGCTAGCTCTGCTTTACACTAAGCAGGGGACAGTCACTCTTCTTGGTACCACATACTTAAGGGCCAGCACGCTTCCTACTCACATTTCCAGATCCTTTCCAGTCATTCACAGGAGCTCTACTCCTAATTCCCCGTAGGGTTCATGCTCATATTCACCACGTTGTTCCATACCAGGTTTCATCATTCACATTTCCATTCTCGTATTTACACATGTAGCTCGTATTTTCACAATTAACATATGCAACAAGTGATATCACTAGTAACTGTTTAACTAGCACAGACATTTCATATTCTAACAGGTAGCTCGTATTTATTAGCAGATAATTGTTTACAATTCTACTCATTCATTTATGACTCCAATCTCAAACACGCATGCAACTGTTTCTCGTCCTAGGATTTATGCCATATCCTAGGTTTCTAGTTATCTAATTCACATATGCATTCATATTTTATATTTAAAATAGGGGAAAACTACTTTACTAAACAATCCGGGAGTACTGGGGGCTCGAATGGCAGACTCACGTGCCTCTGCAAGCCCCGAACATGCAACAGATCGAAGTTTTATACCAAGGAACATACCACAATGGAACGTTTAGAATAGTATATAAGGATTTCTAACATGCAGAGGAACTCACAAGGAAACCATAGATATCTCGTTTGCGTAAAACGGACCCCAAGTGGATCCTAAACGGGTAAAAAATAGGATTGCAGAAAAGTCACTAGGGTCTCACCTCAAGTTCCTACGTCGACCTCAGATGTCCAGGACCCTTGACCGTCTGGACTCAGTTCCAGACATCCGACCTCTCCTTTAGTCGTTTGGGAGTGCTTCCGGTCATCTAGCAAGCTATCCAGACATCCGAAACGCGTGGGAAGGTGTGCCGCACGCCTTTCCAAAGCTGCCGTTGCACGCGAGAGACAAATCTCCCCACTTTAGCCAAATAGATTGGCTATGCAGTGCGGCCTGCATGGCTGTAACCGTAAGAAGAACGTACCTTCGCGAAACCTTGCTTTCAGACGTCTGGCGTCGTCACCAGACGTCCAACCCGTCGTCTGGACGGCACTCCAGACGTATGATTCTGGGAAAATCCCAGAACTAGAGTGAGCACCTGCTCCTCTCACTGAGCGCAGCCGCGACTCCTCCCTCTCATTGCAGCTCCGGCTGCAGTAGGAAGTCGGGGACGGCTCCCCCGACGCACTCCTCCAGCATGCGCCGCTCTGACTGTGTGCCCTCTGGCGAGCTCCTACGAACTCGCGAGCTCAACCTCCTCCTCTCTTGACGCCACTCCTCCTCCTCGCTCCTCGCTCTCGCTCATCCCTCTCACGGCAGTGGAGAGGAAGGTGGTGGTGGTGGAGTGGAGAAAAGAAGAAGGGGGGTGAGGGCTCTTATATAGAGAGCGGCTAGGGTTCGGTAAGGGGGAGAGAAGAAGAAGAAAGAGAAGAAAGCTGTCTGCGCGTAGCCAGTGCGCATACCCTTCCTTGCGTACAGATTTTTCAATTTCCAGATGTCTGGGAAGGAGTCCAAACGTCTAACCAGACGTCTGACTGACAGTCCAAATGTCTTAAAAGTCTCAGAATAGAACGAGTCTTTACAGTAACCCTCCGGTGATGCTAGGTAGAGTACTCTCCTCTTCTCTTGTTTCTATGTTATTTTCGGGTAATCGTGGACTCGTTTTGGGTGGTTTTGTGTATACCACATTGGTTGGTGTGATGATTCCTCTTTTATCGAGTCTGGAACCTTCTTAAAGATTTAACTCTAATTTTGGGCACTTTATTGTGAAATAATTGGATGCTATTTGAACCATTAAGAATTAATGATCCAATACACCCTCATCATCACATATGTGAAACAAACTTTAATTTATGTGAAACGAACTTTGATTTATGTGAAAAAAGTTTCGTTGTGTTTGTTAATTGGTAAATAATATGTGACCATTGTCATAACTTGGAAAATGCTGATGAACAGATGAGTTGGGAAATAACATGAATATCTAGAAATCCTGGAATTAATAAATGTAACTGTTAGTGTGCTTTGGTTTAATGACAATAAAACATACAGTTATCTGAAAATGACTAGAAAATCAATATGACTGTTTAGTTAGGACCTAAAGGATGGATAACTTGCTTTAGCCCCGCTACTTGCCGCAATTGGTTGTAGTTTTGGTCTTTGAGACCGGTTCTGGGCTGGTTTAGGGAGTTGCTAGCCTCCCTACGACTCTTTGGTTAAGCTTAGCAGCCAACTGGGATAGCAGGATGTGTGGTTTGAGGTTAGGAGTGGTTTCTTCTCAGCTGGTGGGTGGATTATTGGCTGTCTGTGATTTAGTGTACATACCACTTGTATGTGTTTACGTTACATGACGTAACCGCCACCCCTTTCCTCAATGACCCCAGGGTAACAGAGCATGGTGACTCAATGGGTATAAGCAGCTTTCTCGACCTAGAGGGTGGCTTATACTGATCTTGCCCCTCAGGACGTTACACGAGATCGTCTCGTACCCCGAGATGTTGATTGACGAATTGTGGACTGTAATAATGTGGGCATAAATGCATGAGCAAATGTGGATAAGAATTAATAAATAGATAATTGCTGATATAGTGCCTTCTTTCTTTGCTCTTGTCACTGTTGTTACTTTGCTGTAGTTGTTCTACTTTACTCAGTTTTTACTGACGTGTTTCTCGGGTTCCGTACTCAAGTGTTACTAAGCATTCAGGTGCAGCAGCTACTGTTAGTCTATCTACTATAGGACCGAATCCTACTGTAGGAGATGGTCTATTTTGAGCACTGAGGCTCTTTTAGTTCTGTACTTTTTCTGCTTTTAGACTTTTCTTTCCTGTCTCTTGCTGATTGTACTCGAGAACTTGTTACTTCTTGCTTTCTGTGGTGGATTCTTCTCTATATTTTTTTAGCACTTTATTTCTTTTGTTTAATCCATTATGAATGAATGTTTGGCTATTGATGTTCTATGATTATGTGCTGGGTGATTACGATTTTGTGGTTGGTTGTGCTTGTGATTAGCATAGAGCGACTCAGGTTTCGTCGATTGGCAGGACTCGGGTCGTCACACAATCTATCGCTTAAAAAATGACAATAATTGTTATTGCAAACTTTATCCTAACCACTTTCTTGTAAGGATCTAGCAACAAAGGAAGTTCTTCTACAAGGCAAGCTTAGAAGAGGAATGTATCATGTTTGGATGCCACATAGCTTGTTCAACTCTTTGAATGATGCTTCTACCCATAGATTGCAAGATAGATGTATGTAGCAACTTCCCAAACACATGCAGCAAATTCGGTAATTTCTGATGGTTTTACTTCTATCACTGCATTTTTCTCAACACAGGTACCTTGCAATACCTGGTACAATAGGCTTGGTCATGCTCATAAAAATCTTGTCCACAGTGTTCTTTCTAGAGTTGGTTTACCTTCAACTACTAAGTCAGAAAATATATGCGATTCTTGTTGTTGAGCTAAAGCTCATTTCTCTCCTTTGTCAACCATTGATTCTAGAAGCATTTGATTTGATCCACTTTAATGTGTGGACATCTTTGATAATTTCTTTTGATGGTTATAAATATTGTGTCACATATATTGATGACTTTACAAGATACACATGGGTGTTTCCATTAAAATAGAAATCAGACATCTTCTCTATTATGAATCAATTTATCAGCTATGTTTTCAATCAATTCAACATTACCGTTAAGGAATTTCAGTCTGATTGGGGTAGAGAATATCAATGCTTGCATGATTGGTTCAAAAGTAAAGGAATTCATCATTGATTATCAGCTCCTTATACACGTCAGCAAAATGGAATAGTTGATTGGAAAAATAGGCATATTGTTTGAGACAATTAGAGTTTTATTAATTCACAATTCCACTCCTTTGCAATTTTTGTTCTTGGCATTGCATACAACTGTTATTATTATAAATATTCTTCCTATTTCTAAAGATGTTAATTGCTCACCATATGAAATTCTTTATAAGCGTCTACCTGATTATGGATTTCTCAAGATGTTTGGTTCAGCATGCTTAACTCCTTGTACAAAACATAAACTTCAACCAAGGTCTCAACTACATATTTTTCTTCGTTACAACTATCATCACAAAGCTTATAAGTGTTTCAATCCTATAAGTAAAAAATTTGTTATTTCCAGACTTTAATGTGGCATTATTTCCCTCTCAACAACTCAACAAAAATAGTCCTATTGCCGCTGCTACTGTCATTACTCCACTTCCAGAAATGACCATTGCTTCCCAAAATTCACCCTTATTGCCTGATCAAATTCATCCTAGAACAAATATTATGCCTTGCGACATTAACCAAGATTGTCCACCACCTCAAAGAATGCATGTCATGCGCACAAGATCCATGAATGGCATTTCTAAAAGAAAAGCTTTCTGCTCCATGTTGTATCCCTTACCTACTTGTTGTCATGTTACAATTGCTGAATTAGAACCTTCTACTTATGCTGTCGCCTCCAAACATTCTCAATGGAATACTACTATGGCTGCTGAATTTGAAGCTCTTGTTAAAAATCAGACATGGGATTTAGTGCCGAGACCAACAACACATCAGGTTATTGGTAACAATTGGATATATCACATTAAAAGAAATTCTGATGGTAGTATTGCAAGCTATAAAGCCAGATTAATGGTTGAGGGATTTCATCAAATTGAAGGAGAAGACTACTTTGAAACTTTTAGCCTAGTAATTAAGCCAGCTGCCGTGTGACTTTTATTGAGTCTTGCTATCAGCAACAAGTGGCATATAACTCAGTTAGATATTCAAAATGCTTTTCTTCATGGTGACTTGATGGAAACTATTTTCATGGAACAACTAAAGGGATTTGAATGTCTAGTGTTCCCCTCCTATGTTTGTCAATTGAAGAAAAGTCTTTATGGTATCAAACAAGCTCCCCTGGCCTGGTTTTCAAAATTAAGTTCTTTTCTATGGTCATTTGGTTTCAATGCGTCCAAGATAGATTCCTCCCTGTTTTATCTTTGCCAAGGCTGCAATGTCATATTTTTTGGTGTATGTTGATGATATTTTGATACTCACTTCTTACTCTGCTCTCCAAGATAAATTATTTCATGCATTACAGCAGGCATTCCCTGTTTGAAATTTGGGATATCCCTCTTATTTTTTGGGAGTAGAATTTCATCAGACGTCGAATGGTCTTCATCCTTCGCAGCAACGTTATCTTGTGGATTTACTAACTAAACACAATTTAGATGGGGTGAAACCGATTTCTACTCCCATGTTTGCACAACAGGGAGATACCTCGATTAAAAATGTGGGTATTGCTTTACCAAATCCCATTACATTCTGCAAAATCATTGGCTGTTGTTAACAAACTTTCACAAATGATGCATTCTCCTACGGATAAACATTTACAAGCTTTAAAATGATTACTATGCTATCTCAAAGGCACTGTGGATTATGGCATTCTTCTCAGACCTTCATTAGCTAGACACTTTGCTATTTTCTCGGATGTTGATTGGGTTAGTTCCCTGGATGATCGTTGATTAACATTTGGGCTTGCCATTTTTTTTGAAGCATCATTATCTCTTGGGCATTAAAGAAACAAACTACAGTTGCTCACTCTAGCACTGAAGCCGATTATCGAGCAATTGCTAATGCTACCACTAAACTCTCATGGCTATTGCCTCTCTACAAAGAACTCAAGATTTCATTAACTGAACCATCAACTTTATGGTGTGACAACATTGACTCTACATACTCAACTTCTAATTCAATGTTCCATGCTCGGACAAAGCATATTGAGATTGAATTTCATTTTGTATGCAACAAAGTTGCTTCTAAAGAGTTGATTGTTCATTTTCTGCCTTTAGCTCAACAAGTAATAGATCTGCTCACTAAACCACTTCATGCATCAAGATTTATTCCCCTTCATGACAAACTTCAGGTTCCACATCCTTCTGTTTGAGGGGGGGTATTAGTGTATTGACATACATTGTGTGTTGGTAGCTTTTGTAATTAGGCCAGACAGTGAGGCCTGTAACATAAGACACTGAAAGGTTTGTTAGGACTCGTCTATAAGTAGATGGTTGCTGCTGTATCAAACTAGTAACAAATCACCATCATTTCCATTCCAAAGCTACTATGCTCTATATCTGATAACAAAGTGTTCCCTATGTTAGGTGCAAAAAAGAGCACTCATTCTCAACTCAAGCTTTTTATGTGGGTTGGAAATGTTGTATATAGGTTGCTCCACCCAATAACTTGGGTTTCAAAGAAATCCACCAACATTTTATCTTCCAAAAAATCCCCTCACAAGCCATATTTGTACAAGGCATTAATGTATAACTTAATCATTAAGCCACACTAAAGCTACTCTGGCCTTAATCTTTCCTTGAACCATTACTAACACTAATTAGAATTCAATTAACTTAATTAAGCTTAATGAAAAATTCAAGCCCTTCCCCACACTGTCAATAACACTTCTATTTCTCTCATACCCCAAAAGGATCCTCGCATAAACTTTCTTGGATTTTTGTCCCATTAGCCTTTATAATGGTTGCTTTAAAGTGTTTTTTGAGGTTAGGTTACTTTAAAGTTGTGATAAATATTCTAATTTCTCATCTCTCTCCCCTATTGCAGAGGCTGATTTTCAAAGAATAAGTTAGGCCCATTCCTAACAGCACAATTTTGAGTATGTCACGACCACTTTTGAATTAATTGAGCATATTGATTGCAAAACCTTTGCTCCAATATGGTTCTCCAATTCAACCTTGAGAAGGCCTATGATTGTGTCAACTGATCTTTTCTTTATAAGGTCCTTCTGCACTTTGTTTTTCATAATGGTTTTGTTGCTTTAATCAAAGCTACTGTTGAGAACCATGGTTCCTCAGTTTTAATAGATGGTGTTTTCCTTGAAGTTTTTACGTTTTCTCATGGTTTGAGGTAAGGGGACCCAATATCCGCTCTCATTTTTGATCATGTGATGAAGGTTTTTATTGGGGTCTTAAAAGTATGGTTTTAGCCAGTAAACCCTTCTCCATTAGCTGGTGATGTTACCTACTTTGTCAATAATATTCGAATGCTCTTATTGTATATAAATTAAGAGCTTGGAATAGAGCTTGGGCTAAAAAGTAAATTGTGCCAAAAGGTTTTGCTTTGTCCAGAAGCACTTTCTCTTGGGATGTCTCTCCCAAGCGTTCCAATTATCTAGTTATACCTTGGTTACTTCCCTTTTATGCACTTGGGTTGTCCCATTTTTGCCTTCCAGGCTAAGTGCTCCTCTCTTCAACCTTTCCTTGTAAAAATCCAAACAAAAGAAAAAAACTTACAGTCTAGAAACCCTTACCTCTTTCTTCTAGTGGTCATTTGATTCTTATCAAGCATGTTTTGTCCTCCATTCCTATTCATATCCTATTGGTGCTCATTAATCCACAATTAATTGTCAAGAAACTCAACTCGATTTTTGCATGCTTTTTTTGGGGTAAGAACAAGTTTGGACCCAATGCTTATTGGGTTTCCTTGGCTTGTATTTGTTGCGTGCCCTAAGGAACATGGTGGTTTAGAGTTTGTGATCTCCATTGCTTTCTTCCTACACTTTGCATGAATCAAGTGCAGAGAATCATCTTTGATGATAATCCCCATAGCCAACTCATGAAATCATTTTGTTAGTCTTTACACGATCCCCCAAGTATTCCTAGCCTACTAGCTCGTTGGTGCCACCCCCTTAATGCTTAATGAGTGATGGCACCATAGGTAGCTTGGGAGGTTCATAAGGGGAAAATAGACTTTTGGATTGAACACTAGGTTGGGGACTTTCCTCTATGTACCATCTCCTTGAGGATATCCTTGCTTGCCTATGCTCGATTTGAGAGACACTTGCTAGTTTTAGCACGCTTCCACTTTGGCACTATCTTGTGGATATCCTTTTACATCTCCTAGGATCTCTTAATTCCTTTCCACCTCCTTGGATATACCTAAGTTGAAGGTGAGCTTTAAAGAGAAATTCTTCATTGCTCCTACCAATAATTTCCTTTGATTCCTTTCTCATCTGACTTGGTTTGGATGTTGAACCTTTCGACCACCTATTTCTTGTTTCTTTAGTGCTTTCTTCTTTGCACTTATCTTGTCTCCCGCTATTATTGCTGCCCATCAAATCCTCAACTAGATTCTTTCCATATCTTTTCATTGAAAGTCATCTTGCCACTTTTGTAAAGGATTAGCTTTGCTTAAAAATGAAGTACTACTACCCTTTGCCTTCCAACTTGAACATGGTGTTCTCACTATTTTTGCCACCTCCCTTCCTCGTTCATCGGTTAAGAAAGCTCAAGTTATCCATGCCTTCTTTGTATACTCTATTTGGCATATATGTAACAAAGCCAAAAATAAATGTTTTTCCTATGTTAGCGTGGAGGGCCTCCCTTGAAGACTTTTGGCCCTTATCCCAACTCAAAGAGTGGCTTAGCTAGTCATGTTAAACCCTCCCTCTATTTCTTGCATTGGACTCAACTTGTGGAGGGTTAGGTTGGATATCCTTGCCCTTTGGGGCTTAGATCCTTCGGGATGTGATTGCTATTGTGCTTTTAATTACTTTTGAGACCATGGAATTGTAAGTCCTTGAGATGGCCATTGACCATGGCAAGAACCAAAATTACATCCCATCCATGTGGGCGTGACTTCTCAGCATTATTTCTGGTGGCACGACATGTCCCAACCACCTTGAAACTCTTTAGGTTTGCGCCATTAACATTCGTAAATCCAAACCACTTATTGCCTCTTTCTCTTTTATACATGGTGTAGTAATCGTGCCATGGAGACCCTTTTGGAACATTTGACAAGGACTGCTATCACTGCCCCTAGTGGAGCTCCACGTTGAACCTCCATTCAAGAACTCCACTCCCTCCCTACCCAAGTCCAGGGAGTACTTTTGAAGTTGGATTGCCCTCGTATGCCGTATATGTATGCGGATACTTGACATGGACCTCCTTTTCCAAGCTTATCACAAGGGGAAATGAAAATCAAGATTTGGTTTATCAGGTAAGCAAATAAGACACTTTTCAGTAGAATTAATATAGTTACACGGATCCTAAAAGCATGAATGTGATATACCAAAAAGTCTACAGTTCCTAATGGATTTTTTTTTTTTTTTAAAATACAGAAGTCAATCTTATTCATCCCTAACGTGAAATTGGTGCTTTGTTACCAATTTTAGTTTCTAATGGAATTGGTAACAAAGCTACTTTGCTGTTCAAAGATACTAACTCACCACGTTTTGATCAAGGTCCTTAGATTGGGAGCCTTGACTCAAGCAAACTAACAAAAGAGAAATTACGCAAAAGGTTGGTGATCTAGTTCCACCTAGAAAAGGTGTACACATGGGAGGAGAGTGATCCTCCCAAACTTCACTAATAATTTGGTAAAACAATAGCACTTGTTTTCCATCTCTGATTGCATAAAAAATAAACATTAACCCATCCTAGGTATTTATATGAAAAGCCTCCTTCGACTGTGGGTCTCCTGGGATCCTCACGATCCCATGATCCACCTATTAATGACATTTATTTGAGTAATAGTCAAATGAATCAGTGTAAACACCAGTACAATGGTTATGCATTTCAACTTCAATCGACACGATCCACGGGTGGGTTATCGGATCCTTGAATTGAGCTAGATCCAGCAAGTTATCGGTTAGCCGAACTAGGTTATTGGGTAGCCGGATCCTATCAGGTAGCCAGATCCACCAGGATGTCGGGTGATTGGATTCGCCAAGATGTCGGGCGACCGGATCCATCAGATTGGTTCACGAAATTTCTACGAGAGGATTTTTCTCTCCTCATCACCTCCCCTTGTGAAACTGGTTCTTGCTGTTGTACCAGGTGCTGAAGCATGAGTGTTTTGTATCTTTCTTGACTTCATGATCAGCTTTTTGTGGGTATTATAAGCTAACTATACACACAACTTATACGTGTTAGTCCCTTATGATAGTCCATTAGTCGACGTGGCTGGGTTTTGCTTCCCCTATTTGTACCTGGCAAATTTTTGGCTCAGTCCCCTATGATTCAATTTTGAGCAAAATTTTCTTTCCGTGAAGAAAATGTAAAGGTAGATGCAGGAGGAAGTGGGGATTTCAATAGGAGTTCCAGGTAAAATGTCCTTTCGTTTTTTCAGATCCAGTTGCGTGGAAGTTAACGTCCTTAGGTGGCCAAAGTCAAGAGTGGGATATACGCACCACGCAATTGCCATCATGTTTCTGAGAATAATATGTTAGCATATGGATTTTGCAGGAATTTTCTCGAACCATAACCCTGACATAAGACAACCGGTGTTGGAGACAGCGGACGTTCAATCTTATATTCCACGAAATGGAATTGAATTGTGGACGTGGTTATGGTGGTGTTACAAAAGGTCGTAAGGTCAGCTGGGGATCATTTAAAAGAAAAAAAAACCTATTATCTTCTGGGAGTTATACATCCAGGAATTAACGCGTGTTCTCAAGTCCACGGGTTCATTAATGGAGATGGGGTCCCCCATGTGAGGATGCCCACAAGGTTGGCCCATCATGATTAATTGTTTTGGAAAATTAGGTGAGATGAGCTGCCATCTAATATATATATATATATGTTCGTGTCAGCAGTAATATTAATGGAAAGGGAGACATATGCGAAAATGACATTTTGGAAAGATGGACATGGGCAAAACATCCACAGATGCAGCTGGTTGTCCAATTCTAGGAATCATTCCTAGATATGGCCAGTTTTCAGTTGGTCATGTTTGTTTAGTTCTTTTTCAGCGAATTGCTGATAAGGTCGTACGCTATATAGGGTGGGTTTCTTGTTCTTCAGATGCCTGGTGTTTAAACATCCTTTAGCCTTAAAGTTGTCCAAATTTGATTCAATATTACATCGTAACACCTCATTTGGATGCCATTTCAAGTGTTTTTCAGATATGCGGTGTGTTCACATGTTTTCAATGCTGAAAATTGAATATAACAAATCAACCTTCATATTCATCCTTTTCGGACTGTAAGAAATATCCGCCAAATGTAATTAAGGTCAATTGCGTCATGTTTTCAAATTCTGATAAGAACACTCTCAATTTTGGATTAGAATGCAAAGCTATTGGTCTATTTGCATGAAAATAGAAGTGATCTTTCACTGCAACGTATGATCATATATGTGTGTGTGTTATTTTCTGGATCAATCCTTCTACTTTTGATATAATGGGGAATGTCATTCTTGCAGAGCCTAATGCTTACAATGCGAGAGTTAAAAAGATCCTTTTCAAGTTTCGATTTGTTCATTTGGAGTCCGATTTCTTCTACTTATGTTTTTTCTTTTGTTCTGACTGGAGCGCTGCAATCTACACGAGAAAATGTGTGCAACAAGCTTTTTTTAACTACAGCCCCCTTCAAATCCTCACGGTGAAAAGGATATCTTTGCTAGAAAGATGATGCAGGAAAATGTATTTTATAATCCTCATTGTAAAATAGATATGTGATTGTTTATTCTCTCTGAATCACGGAATTGGTACTCTGCTCATTCCAATCGTTGTTTTTAAATTCTAAATCAAATATATCGCTGATGATTTTGATATCTAAATCAAATTTTAGTTTTAAGTCAAATATCATATGAAAATTATTGATAATTTTTTGATCCATAGTGAGTGGTGGGTTTCACCACATGTATTGTAAGGGATATATCACTGTTTAGATGGTAAATACACTATGGTATTTTGAATGCATTAATGCATTCCACTGAGTTCCACTCATATGAATTCTCATGTGCATGATGGGGATGTGTAACGTGGTTCCACTTTTGCATTTTAAAATGTGCTTCTTTGCATTTTGCCTTACTAAAAATGTTATGTTATATTTCTTAATTACAATACCTTAAATTAAGAACACGGGTAGAGAAATACATTTTGCAACACAAAAGTAACCAGGCCATGCATCTTTGTCATGCGCATACTCTCTCCACCTAGGTAGGACTCATCAGTTGAATGTATCGGTGTATTCAAATATCATCAGTAATATTTATCATTGCCACGTGAAAGATCATATTTTCCTAACAATGCATCATTAGTAATTTTTACCTATAACTAAAAATCACCGATGATATTTGTAAAATTATTTTTTTAAATATCACCAGTGATATTGGGGCATATTTGGTTTAGAACTAAGTTAAATGATAAGTGATATTTCAAAAATTATTGGTGATCAATATTTCGTACAAATGTAAAAATCACCGGTGATATTTGATCTAAATACAAAAGTCATTGGTGATATTTAATTTAAATAAAAAAATCACCAATATTAGATTCTTGGGGGGGGGGGAGGTGAGTGGTGCCATAGCCGCACCAAGACTGTAATTTAGGGAGAGAGAGCGATCATGTGCCTTTTTAACAACATACCTTGCAAAAGAAGTCTCTTTACATTTTTCTCTTAAACAAATAGGGGGATTCAAGATTCTAAGCATGAGATCGAACACTGCTAAGATAATATTAGCAAATTACATGTTTATCGGCACTTTCCTCTGTAAGAAGAAAAAGATATGGGATTTTTACATAAATACTTTTATAATATTTTGATATTACATATCCTTTAATTTTTGTCGTTGTTAATAGATATGACCTTCCATTAGTGTGTTCGTAGCAACTTAATCGGAGTCTATCTAAACTTAATTATGGTATCATGGCCTTTGGTTAACTTCAATGGTGTGGATGTGTTATTCAGGAATGTAGGAAAAATCTGAGTCGTCCATCAACTTTGCACACATTTTGAGCCATAGTACCCCTCACACCTCCTACCATTCTCTCTTAATGCCCTTTTCACAGCTCTAATTGAGCAAAACAAATCTTAACCCTCCCTCTTGCTGGTCATCACACTCCTTTCATGGTTGGGGGCTCCTCCATCACACCACTATGCATCGCCCTATCAGTGATTGGAGCAGTTGCAACCATTGCCCCCATCACACTGTCACACATCACACCATCAGAGCTCCCTTTCATCTTAGTTTTGGGCATCTCCCTTGACTCTCATCCAAATTTGCTTCCCCACCTCCCTCATCAACCTCGATGTCAAGCCACATCCCCTTTACCCTATCCTCGCCTCCTTTTGTCTCCCACATCTTTGAGATCTCCATGGTTGTAATGACCCGTTACACTTTTAGCCATTTAAGACGTCTGGAGTTTCAGTCAGGCGTCTGCCTAGACATTTGGACCTGTTCCCAGACATTTGAAAGTGGAATTTTCATACTGCGCTTTGCGCACTGCGCGCGGGCGATGCGCAGAGACCGTTTCTCTCTCTCTCTTCCTCATCTTCCTCGAACCCTAAACCCCACACCCTCCTATATAAACCCCTCCCTTCCCCTCTCCTCTCCTCCTCACACCCCAGCTAGCACCACTTTCGGATCTCCAGTGAGGCAAGTGGAGGGCAAGCGAGAGAGAGAGAGGAAGGAGGAGAGCGTGGGAGGAGGCCCAAGGTCGGTGGACCTTCAGTGGAGCTTTGGTGGAAGCTCGGTGGAGCTCCGGTGGAGGCTCGGCGGGACTTGGAGGGGCTCGGGGAGGTGGCTTCTGACCCTTTGCAGCCACGGGAGGGACTGCGGAAGATCTTGTGGGCGAGCTCTCGAAGGAGATAGCTCGTGGGAGAGGTTCTGATACTGGGATCTTTCTAGTATCAGACGTCTAGAGAGCAGACTAGACGACCGTGGCGGTAGTTGGACGTCCAGGTCTGGGGCCGGACATCTGAAAGCACGTGCAGTGCTGAGGTACGTGCTTTTGCGCGGTTACGGCCATGAAGGCCTCACCGCAGAAGATTTGTCTGGTCTGATTTGGATTTGCGGTTTTCGTACGCAGGAAAAGGTCCTTGGGAAAGCGCACAGAATGCTTTCCCCTGCGCTTTTGGACTTTTGATCACATCACTGGACGTTCGGAGGTGCGTCCAGATGACCGGAGACATTATTTGATGTTGAACGTCGGGTTGCTACGCTAACGTGTTCGGTTTTGAAAAACCTGTCGTTATAGTTTGAAAGCGAAGAACTCGTGTTCAACAAATAAAATTTATATCGAAATTGAAATTCCGGGTCAAACACAGGGAAGTGGACGTTTGATTTAAAAACTACGCGTTTATTTTTATTTGTCACGAAATAATTTAATTGATTAGAACTACTTACAATAAATAAAAGAGAGAGAGAGAATAAGAGAGAATATTACAAACAAAAATCAAAAGAGATATAGAATGCACATGGAATTCATTATCAAAAGGGATTGTTCATTACACTAAATATTACGACTATAAAGCGGGAAAATGATTACACTAGAAAGTGGTAAATCTACTCTAGAAAGCAGTAAAAGAATGGAGAGATAAATATCCTCCTCGACGGTCGCTTGGAGGATGAGCTGAACTACTCTAGAAAGCAGTAAATCTATTCTAGAAAGCAGTAAAAAAAATGGGGAGAGAGATATCCTCCTCGACGGTCGCTTGGAGGACGAGTCGGACGAGATGACGCCTGGATGAAGGAGGACGAAGTAGGATGAAGGAGGACGAAGCGGAAGAACGGGAACGGGGCAGCACGTCGTCGTCGTCGCGGGATCCACTTTCGAAGAGGGACGAAAATTTGGACTTTATCTCGCGAGAAGCATCCCGGGTGTGGGACAAGCTTCTCTTGAGCTTTGGAGAGATAAAGAAGGAAGGGATGAGAATTTCGTGTGGAGGGGGTGAAATTGCTTGGTTCAACCGGGTCTTAGTTTGTTATAACGTTGTAGTATAGCCAGTTATTACCAACATTTCAAATATATAAATTTTTTTACTCGGAAAATAAAAGAGTTCCCGAGGTCGAACTCAGGGAGCAAGTTGTATTCTAGAGATATACATGTTTCTTTTACAAAATAAAGAAAGAGAGAGGGAAAGAATTTGTTGTTCTCTTTGTTTTCTCCTCGTGATGTTTTTCTTTCTTTCTTTCTTCAGATCTCCTTCTTCTTCTTCCTTGGTTTCTGTCTTGGCCTCTCTTCTTCTTTTTTTCTGCAGTCTCTTCTGTGAAGGTTTCTTCTTCCTTGGCTCTGCTGTACTTCTTCTCTGCAGCCTTTGCTCAGCCTCTTCTTTAGAGTTTCTTCTTGTTTCTCCTCCCTGCGGTTAAGTGTCAGCTTCTTCTTTTCTTTTTCAGCCAGGGACGTCACCCCTCCTTTCTTCTTTTCCCTTCAGGCCGTCGTCTGATTTCCAAATCAGACGACTTAACTACCTGTTGCTACAGTCAGCTTCCTTCTTCTTCCGCGGGTCTTCTTCTTCGCCTGTGCCTGCACACTTCAGAGTTTTTCGTCAGAGGCAAAACCTACTCTACCCTCCCCCCCCCGCGTCTCACTCTCTCTCTGAAACCACTCTTGGGAAAGCTCTCCCAGAGCTGCCGGGTAACCGGGTTCGGGTCAGGCCCGGGTCCAGGCCCACCGGCATGCGTGGTGGGCGAGGAGTGCAGGTCAGTCTTAAGTTAAGTCGGGTCGGGTCAGGTCCGCGGGGCGTGAGCGCGGACGAGACCGGGTAACCGGGCGGGTGAAGGGGACCTCACCCCGTGTGCTGAGGCAGTAAGCCTCCAGCACTTTTGCATCTTATGTCGCTGCGACTCTTCAGGCTTTTCCGAGGTGGGACTAAATGTCCCACCTCAATTGCGCGCCCGCAGCGGGGAAATCAGCGGGAGATTGCGGCGTCACGCGAAGCTTTCTGCCTTAGCCGCGAGCCTGGTGTTTTGCCAAAACGCCTCGCAAGGCCTGGGAGTTGAATCTGGGCGTGGCGCTGAGCGTGGCGCGTCTGTAGCTGCAGGCGGAAGCAGTTCCTCCCGCGCGGCAATGGCGGCGGAGGTCGGGTGGTCTGTTCACAAGAAAACGGCCTCTCGGCCTAATCAGAAAGTGCCAAGAGCTTCGCCAGGGTGCGGCGAAGCTCGTGTGGGTGGTGGCGAGGGTGTGGGGCGTCGATTTAGCTTCTAAAATAACCCTCGGTTAACTTTTTTTTTCCTTTAAAAAAAATATTGATGTTGAAAAATTGGGGTCCCCATCGTATTAAAGGGAGCAATCCTATCCGATGAGAAGATATCGGTTAAAAAGTTTAAGAGTTGCGATGAATTGGGCTAATTTCGGATGGTTAGGAGATGATTAAAAAGTAATGTGTCCAATTACTCAAGTTTAGGATCCTTAGATTATTGGAGATGATTTAGCCACGTCAGGCGTCTTCAAAGCAGCTACAGTACAGCTTCCTTCTTAAAATTTCGTTTCTTTTAAACTTACTTCTACAAGTGGTGTGCTCAAATCACCACTCTTCTTTGCGTATATGACTTGTTTGATTTTCTTGATGGCACAAGTCGATCTCCACCTCCTCCTAATAAAAGATAGTATTCCAAGCGAAGAATATTTAAGCAGCTAGTGTTAAGTTGGATCTTTGGATCCGTTTCTAAATAAATTTGCTCACAAATTGGTCAATTAACCTCTTCTGGCAAATTTTGGATATATTTAGGAAAATTTTTTTGTGTGCAACAATATAACGCTCGTATAATTCATTATAAAGCAGAATTAACCTCGTTAAAGAAAGGAATGTGAGAAACTCTGAGTTTGTTGATAAAGACAATTTTCTTTCTACGTACCTTAGCACAGCTTCAAGCAAACCACTTCATTAACATGAACTTGTCTAAGATATTCTTAATGGTCCAGGGAATGCTTATGACCCAGTAGTTGCTACAATCACCAGTGGGCAAGACTCTATTTCCTTTAACGAGCTTATTGCTATGTTAATCACCTACGAGCAATGCGTACGAGTTTCTATAGCTACTTATCCATGGGGCAATGACAATTAAATAATGGATAAAGTTGTTATTCTATATGTACAAAGAGGGCTGCCCTAGGTCGGACTGTGGGTCGGAGGATGGGTCTGTTCGGTGGGGTTGCAGAGGGTAATGTGGGGGAAGTGGCAGGGCGGAGGTTGATCAGGGTGAGGAGGCGGAGGTCCTGCGGTGGTCGGCGAGCCGTGTGGGTCGCTGAGGTGATGGGAGCGGCTCGCCGGCGGGTGGTCGGAGACGAAGGGGGTGACGATGGTCAGGGTCGGTCGAGGGCTTAATTGAATAAATTGAAAGCGGGGAAAGAAAGAGGAGAAGAAGGGGAGTAGTTCTAACTTACTTGCAGGGACGAAGGGGGAGGAACAGGGCGACAGTCGTATCGACTGTCGCCGGAGAAGACGATGCCCAGTGGGGGGAGGACGGCGGTGACGACGGGGCAGAGGCAGCGCGCGCCGGTATTGCGCGACGCGGGAAGAGCAGGGGAAGAAGTCTCTGCTGCTGGTATTGCGGCAGAGCGAAGAGGAGGAGGAGGAAGAACCGCCGGAGCTGGTGGGCGTCTGCCGGAGTGAGAAGAGAGGAAAGTTGGGGGTTTTCTCCGTCAGATCCAGGCTGCCCCGGTCGGTGGAGCAACGGGGGGTATTTATAGGGATCAAACAGGGAGGAAGGCGGAGGGAGACGACGTGTCTCCCTCGCCGGAGGATGGCCGGAAACAAGAACCCATACCGTCCGTGCGTTCGCACGGCCGGTATGGTGGGTTACAACGACCAGGGGGGTGTCCCTGCGACGGCTGACGACGCAGGGCACCCCCGGTTTACTTGCCAGGTCCCCCACCTCACCCTGCGCGGCGCCATGCTCCGCGCAAGGTCGCCGGAGCATGGTGCTGGCAGGTTTTGCAGGGGGGACCTGATCGCAAAGAACGAAGGAGAGTTAGGGGCCAAAATGCGAGGGTTCAAAAGTTGAGGGCCAAAGAGTAAATATATGAGGACCAAAGTGTAAAGTCGGTCAAGGAGGTTTCTTCTTAGGCTCAAGTTTTTATACATGACTAATTAGGACCTAAGGAATCTGATGGTGAATTTCATTTCTATATTAAACCTTGTTTGACCGGTCAATTTACGCAAAAACCCAAATTAAGTTATTAATTGGGCATGGTTCTCAATGTAGGTCAAAATGGGTTCTGAAGGCCAAATTGAAGGTTATAAACCCTAGAGATTATTTTTCTATGAATTTTAGAGGGTTTATTCTATTTTTACTTTGCCTCGAACCTTGTGAATTGAAGTGGGTTGTTTTAGGGTTACAGATTATCATTTAGTTTCTTGGAATTGCTGTAGCCCTTGCTAGATCATTTCATCCCACTCTTATTCTTATTAAGCTGCTTTGACCTATGTTTGGGCCCTGAATTACCCTGTATGCAGATTATACTGGTAAAATTGCATTTTTACCCCTTATGACTTGTTTTCTTCTCAAACTCAGGATTCTCTGAGTTAAGCCTTTCCTTGAGATATGTAGGAGCTTTTATCCTTTGTATTAGGTCAAAATGAGCTAGTTATGGCTCATGATGAGGTTCTCATCAGGGGGTCTCCTTTTATAGTTGCAAGGAGTGGGGGCAAATTGGTCATTACATCCTTAAAACATTAAATAAGGGATCTTTAGTGACGGATAAAACCGTCACTAAAGCCCCATCGTGGGCGTAGTGGGCGTTGAACGTGTGGCTGCTGGCTTCCACGTGCGCTCAATGCATGCTGCACGTTCAACGAATCTCAGCCGTCCGATCACGAGATCGGACAGCTTAAGATGCGCCTCCCCCACTCCTCAACGCACGCCCGCCCGCGTGCGATGCCGCGTGAGGCGTGGGCGTGTGATAGCGCGTCGACGCTATTGAGCGCGGACGGCCGCTCGATCAAGATCTGATGCTCGCCCGCTCGTGCGATTCTGCGCCGCTCGCCCGCTTGCCGCGACTCGAACTCGCGTCCGCGCCTCGCGTTAAGGCGCTGGACCACTATGTTGCCTCGCCCAAATGGTCGTGCGGTAGATTTCAAGGTGCCGCTTCCACAGCTGTTGGATCTTGATCCAACGGCGGGGAGGGGCAGATGCAGGAGCTTCAACAGGTGCGTGTGGGCATTTGGGTGGCCGAGATGGCACCATGTGGCGCCATCTTGGCCGTCCATCTTCTGGATGTTGTAGATGGTGCCACGGGTGTCGGATTGACTCGATTTTTGCGTCGTTAGGCTGCGATCGTCGATCCGAATCCATTCGTGTGGTCGGATTTGTCGATTGAAGTGCAGATTTACACCATCTTGGCTCTTGATCTTCTAGGGTTCCCCGGTCACTATCTAATGCTACAAATGCCTGATTAAGGCGATCTTGGAGTCGTTGAACTCCAATCGTCGCCTTGATCACATCTGCACGGTTGGATCTTCGATCCGAGGCCCCGATAAAAAGTTTGCTTTGTCCAAGCACATAAAAGGAGACAATTAACCTCCATTTTATTCAAACAACTGTAAATGCAAGATGATGCATGTTATGCAATATTTATATCATGCAATGCAATCCTATGCTTAAGAACATGCATAAATGGACATCTTAAGTAGTGTAAATGTGTTTACATCATCTGACATTTGGAACTGTCTTTAGACGATCACAGAGAAGGTCTGGACGTCTGAGGATACCACGGGAGACACAAGGTAAGATCTGACGCCTTTTAAGATGTCTGGGATTATTCCTAGACATCTGATTTTGAACAGTAGTCATGTTTTTGACCTGTTTATGGTCCGATCGGTGTTTATTTTACGCAAACGAAATACCTGCACTTTCCTCTCGAGTTCCTCTATGTACTAAATTTTGTTATACACTGTTCTGAACTCTCCTTTTGTGATGTATTCCCTGGTATAGGATTTTAGCCTGCTGCGCGTTTAGGCCTCGTAGAGACATCTGGGTCTGAGGTTCAAGCCCCCATTACTTCCGTGTTTCCTGGTAGAGTGGTTTAATCCAGTTATTAATATTTGAATAAGAATGTGCTTGCTTGAATTAGCCAAATGGAACTCTAGGATGTGGAATGAACTCTAGGGTTGAGAAATGAATGAACCTATTTGTACTGTATGGTTTACTTGCATGCGCAATTGAGATAAATTGCTAGAAAATGCCTGTATTATAATTGCGAGTTGCCTGTTAGAATATGAGTTGACTGTATTTAATGAATAATTACCTGTGAAATCACCAGTTGCATGTATTGAGAATTGAATTATGAAAACACGAGCTGCCTGTATATGGATGAGAAATGAATTATGAAAGATGAGATCTGGATCGGGATAAATGAGGTGAACATGAGTATGAACCCTACGGGAAATTAGGAGTAGAACTCCTGTGGATAGACAGAAACCTGGAATGTAGACGGGAAGTATGCTGGTCCTTGAGTACGAGGTACCAAGGAGAGCAACTGTTCCCTTTTGTGTAGAGCGGAGCTAGCCTCCCTTGGGTTGAGACTCGGGGTTAGGATTGACCACTCTACACCGACTCTTGTTGGCCCTCGCGTACGTGGTACTGAGGTGAGCTACTAGTGTAGAGAGGGAGCTAGCCACCCCATAGGGCCCGGGGTTCAGCTAGCCACCCTACACTGACTTGTTAGGCCCTCTGGGCAAATCGGGGTAGTCAGATGAGGGTGCATAGACTGTGGAGGGGCGAGACCCCTATTTGGTTCTGAGGGGCAAGACCCCTGTTCTGAGAGGGCAAGGCCCTATACTATTCTGTGCTAGCGGAAATGACTGACCGCGTGTCAGTGTAGGGTAGCTACCCGTGCGCTTATCACGCATGGCATAGTTACCGCTATGTCTTGACCGCGACCTTGGGGAGGTTGACTGGGTGTAGGACTACCACGGGAGACTCTCCCGGGCAGGAGAGCACCACGTGTACCTTCTACTCTATCGAAAAGACTGCAATCAAGATCGTTCCCACGAGGAACATGCAAGATCAAGAATATCTGGATACTTTGAGAAATGGGTGAAATGGGAACATATAAAACAGATAAATAGAAATGAGAATTAAACCTGTTGTCTTTACTATTTTGTACTTAGATAATATAGACACCACTCTACTCAGCGTTCGTTGACTCTGTCTTTTCATAACACTGTTCAGGACCAAGAGTTGAGCAGCCTAAGTTTCCGGTTGCGGAGGGTGCTGGGCCCAGTCGAGTCCAGCCATAGTCTTTCTTCAGCACTTTCTTTTTTCTCTACTGTTGTAGTAAGTAATGGACATTTAGTTTCTGTTCTGCTACTTCTGTTTCCTTTCCGCTTTCTGTGTTGTTGTTGTTGTTGTAGTGGTATGTACTGAGACAGCTGTTCTCATTTCTTTACTGCTTTGTACGTTTCTTCTACTTAGTTATATTACATGTGTGAATGTGGTTTATTTTCCTGCTTTTGGTTATTTCTTGTTGGATGACTAGGTCTTGGGATTAGTCAAGGTGAGCCGGTCTCGGGTCCTTTAGGGATCCTGGAACCGGGTCATAACAATGGTGGTGGTTTGACCCATAAGATGGCCGCATCCCTTTCCCCATAGATCGTTGAAGAGGAGGTTGCCCAAGATGCCACTAGCTCCATCGGAGAGGAAAGGTCGGATCTTGGCATGAGGGGGTCCCCCATTACCACCCTGACAAAGGAGCTCCATGCCAGGACAAGGTGGTCCTTTGATGGCAACACCATCATCCTTCATATATAGCTCAATTTGACTAATTTCTTAGCATAAATTCAACTATTAAATTGTTAAAAAGGGTATAATCAACTATGGTTGAATAAAGAGGAATTGCTTTGAAAAGGGTTAATTTTGCTATTTTAATAGGCACATACAAGTTTAGATTAACTAAGGGATGAATTTACAATTAATTTAAAGTCAAATAAGCTTAAAATACAAATAAGTGAGCATGCATTGACTGATTTAGGGTTTCTATTAAGATTGAAGGATATTTCTTAAATAAAAATCCTGATTGCAATCTCACTTAAATTCTAAGGGTTTTGATGAAAATAAATGTAATCTAAACCTTATAAAAATCATTAAAAATATTCTATAAGGTTTAGAATAATCAATTTTACAAAATGAACCTATTTTGACCTAAAATAGAGATCTAGGTGAATATTTAATATATTTTTTGTTAAAACATAAATTGACCAACCAAACTGCATCTAAACCCAAAATTAAAGTCACCATTAGATTTCTTGGGTCTAATTTAGGTTACCATAAAAAATTGAGACTTTTTGGACAACATCTTGACCTATTTTGCAGATTGGGTCCTAAATTTTGAATCTCTTGCAATTAAGTCCAAAATTATATCTTTTCGGTCCCTTACTGATGTCAGCATCATCTTCCCCTTAAGCTAGTAGCAGCTCCCACAACGTGCTTCTAGGCACGTGGGGGTTCGATATCTCTAAGATACTTCGATGAAACCCCACCAAAATTGGTAGGCAAATTTCTCAAACTCAGCTCTTTGATTTGAGGATCTTTCCAGCTCTTCTTTCCTTCTATGGAGGCCATAAATCATGGCCAAAATGAACGTCGGAGCTTGCCGTCGCCAACCATTCACAGGTTGTTTTCTTACCTTAATTCACGTGAGCAACCATCTTTAAAGCTTTGCAACTCCTCTTCGATCGTCTTCGTCAAGTCAAGATGCATCTACACCTCTCTCTTCTTCCACGATGTCACTGTCAACGAAGGCCTTGGACCTCCTCTACCCTCCCTCATCACTGCATCTTGCCACCAACCAAGATCGCGACTCTACTCCCCTCATCATCGCCATGCTTCCCATCAAAGAAGCTGACCATCCTACCTCCTTGTCACTCCAAATCACCTCGGCATCCTCTCCTTCCTTATGTCCTGCCGGCCAATGCCAGACGTGCCCCATCCTCCTCGTTGTCCATTTGGTATTCCCTTCTCTTCCTCTCTTCCTCTAGAGTAGTTTAGACTCTTTAGGTTAGACATTATTCCCCAAGCTCTTCCACTCCCATTGTCATCTTCCTCTCCTTCGGTGAAGCACCAACAAATGCTGCCACCTTCCTCCACACGTCCTTGATCACCACTGTCCACCCCACGAGCTTCACTAAGCTTCAGGGAGAAAAAGCCCTCAAGAAATTGAGGCAATCGCTCACTGGAGCCCCATTCCTGACTCCACCCATTTCCACCGGCTTCCTTGATGACGATAGCCTCCCCCGACCATCCTTAAGCTCTGAAGTTTTCTGAGAAGCTTCGCGATCAAGTGAGGATCATTTTATGACCATCAACAGGTGGTTTCAAGCATTGGGCTTCCCCGTTGATCACCTCCGTCACTGCTGACTTCCTCGACGCTAGCAGCCGCCTACCAACCATTTCATAGCTCTCAAGCCTCATAAGAAGCTTCGTGGTGATCCCAGGAAGCCTTGCGACTTGCTAGCAGGGGCTCCCATGCCCTGAAGCAGCCTCGCCGACCCCACCGAACCTCTCCCCTGCAAGCTCTTCACGCATGAGGAGGAGATGAGCTCCTGTTGCTGGCAGGGGCGTGGTTAAGAATAAAAGAAACTTGCAAGAGCCTATTTGCAAAAATATAGGGACTTATATGCAATTCTTAAGATTTTGATTTAAGACTTGTTACTGAATCAGTTTTTAGTGCAAATTCGTATCCAAACATTATTAATATTGATTAGTTAGTGCTTAACCTCATTAACATTTGATTATTCTTAATTAAGCATTAATTAATAAAAATTTTTATTATTATTCGTTGAACTTGAAGATTTAAATTTAATTGCTTTATTTCATAGAAACAGGTGCAACGTTTGAACTCGTTAAATTCTTTTGTAAATAATGATATAGTGGTATTGTATTCGCGCAATAAATTGCTCCCAGTGAACAACCTCGGAATAATTTCTGTTTCAAGAATTACAAATTTTAAAAGTTGATTTGTGCGATTCGACTATACTATGGCATGATTTTTATCAAAACTCGTTTCATGCACGTCATCCTTGTGATGTCCATCGTTGTTTGAACAAGGTATCTTGTTCCTAGCATCAAACTCTTTGCCTTCCTCCTCATCCTCTAATAGTTGGGAGTGTGGGTGCATGCTTGGGCAAGGTGAAGAAGGGAGAGGAAGGATACAAAACCCCCCAAGTTGCTCGGAGAGGGATACTCATTTCGAGTTTTGTTTGGAGGAGGATAGTCTTATCAGAAAGGAGCAATCTTGGGAGGATTAGAAGCAGGAAGGGGGACGAGGTGGCTATCAAGGCCAAGAGTAGGTGATAAGCAAAGGTTGTGAAGAAGTTTCACGTGTAGAAGCATGGGAAGGCCTCAAATGAGGTCAACTTTGATGCAGGTAGTAGCGGTGACGTGAGTGTAGAGTAGAGAGGTGGGTGTTGGAAGGGGATGAAGAAGGTGGCAACATTGGTGGGGCTTAGGGGGAGGGGGTGTGGAGGTGCAATTGAAGTGGGAGGTCATGTGATAAACGACAGTTTATCATCATTCTTATGCATAAAAACAAACCTAGCTCTTAGAGTTTGCTCTGCAAACGGGTTTTTGGGCTGCATTTAGGCATTAACTAGGATAGGCATGCATTGCATTTTCTTTTGTTGTTTTAATGCGTTTTTGTGAGTGTTAGGGATGAATAGATATACAATCCCTAAAACCCTAGCACTCAAGAAGGCAAATGGTAAAGGAGGAGCTCAGAATAATTGGAACTCAGCTTGATCCAACTCACCACAGCTGGAACATAGCTCACTTGGACTAGAGTTAGCTCATCCCAGCTCCATTCAACTAATCTCAGCTGAATGGCAGCTCAAGAGAGCTCATCTTAGCTCACCCTAGCTCAGGTCAACTCAGATCCAGCTCAACTTAGCTGAGTCTAGCTCATCTCAGCTCCTATTAGTCCACAGGGAGCTCTAGCTAGCTTAGTTGAGTTGATTGGAGTTCACCCCAGCTCAGATCCAGCTACACCCAACTCCACTCAACTCCAGCCAGCTGAAGAAGAACTCATCCCAGCTCAGGAAGCTCAAGTCCAGCTCCTGGGGACTCAGCTTAGCTCAACTTGGTTGAGCTAAGCTACCTCAACTATCTCAACCAGCTCAATCCTCCCCGGGAGCACCAGACCCAGCCCACCTCAGCTCCATTCAATAGAAGCCAGCACACTTTAGCTTGGCTTAGTAGCTAGCAAAGAACTAGCAAACTAAGCTAGCTGGAGTAGCCCCATGTTGACCTCTTCAACAGCTGCCAGCTCCACTCAGCTCCGGACACTTCAAAACCAGCTCCTCTCTCCAAACCCTAGCTCCAACACCTCCTCCTCTACTCCACCATTAGCTAAGCTAGCTTAGCTTAGCTTAGCTATGCTCCAGCTTCCTTGTCTTGTACCACCCAAAAACCCTACCTAACAACTCCACCAACTAGCTCCACCTAAGCTCCACATAAGCTAAACCTACTTGGCACCAACCTAGCCTACCCACCACCTCCAAAAGACACCTAAAAGTGGCGCCAAAACCACCCTAACTACCCCCTTGTTGGCGCCACTTTTCCCTCCAAAAATCCCTTTCATCTCCACCACACATCTCCCCTTAAACCCATCTCCACCCTCCATATAATCCCATCTTCTAGAAACTTCAAAGTTGGCGCCAACCCATGGCACCTCTCCATGGTTGGCGCCACTTTTAGGTTCCTCTTGATCAACCCTAACTACCCCCCTTACACCCTTTAGGTGGCGCCAACAACCCTTAACCCTAGGATCATCTAACCACCTCCATTCTTCCATCTTAGCCCTCCATTTCAAGAGGCACCTTAACCCCTCATCCTACCCTATAAAAAGACCACTACCCACCACCATTCAAACCATCCTTAGCTAGCAAATTCACTCTCATATTCTACCTAGAGCCCACGCCCAAGAGAGAAGAAGAAGAAGGAGAAGATTAAGGGGATATTCTGTCCCCTTGGTGCCTTCCCCTCTTCCCTTCTCTTTTGAGCCACGCCAGTCAAAGGAGAAGCCAGGCAAGGAAGATCTTTGGAGGAGATCTTGAAGGTGGTTCACACCACCTTGGAGGAGATCTTGAGGGTGGTGCACGCCCACCCCTTGGACGAGAGCATTGAAGGTGGTAGCATCCACCTTGGAGGAGCTCTCAGGGAAGGAGAAGAAGGAGGCCCTCTTTTCCAGCCAAGGAGTAGCTAGGCTTGGAGCAAGAAGACTCCCTTCTTCACCAAATTTTGCAAGAGAATTTATCTTTCTTTTATTGCTTTTAAATTTTTTCATTTCTAGTAGAAACATTCCTCTACTTGTCCTTGAAAAGAACATAAATTCTAGTTAATCAAATTGCCTTCTTTTTAATTTCCTATTGCAATTGTTACTGTTGTTCTAACACTTATTCTACTTCCACTCCCTAATTATTGTAGGCCTCCACTTGCCTAGAGTGAGCTTTGGTAGTGGACATTTTAATCTCTTAAGTTTCAGCTTAGCATTTTAAGTGTTAGCACTCTTTCGTCACAATTCGCACTTTGCCCGTATTATTTCAAAGCACAAAAAAAAAAAAAATTTAAAATACCAAAAAGAAAGTTGAGATTTATTTTTATCAAGAGAATCAAATTGTAATTTTTGCCTCCTTGGACGATCCTAGATACTCCCCTATCTGGGATATAAATTTAAAAGCGTATGCGAATTCGCGTGTTATAGCGACATTAAAAACCCGCTTTTACAAATCACACGTATTTCGCACCACTTTTTGGCGCCGTTGCCGGGGAGGCACGGCTTTGCATTAGTCAATTTTCTCTTGCTTGAAGTGGAACTCATCCCATTCTCTTTCTTTCGTTCGTGTGTGCAGGAATTGCAGCAGGAAAGTGGGAATTTGGAAGTGAAAGCTTAAAGTTCCTTTTCTTCCCATGGATTTCAGGTTGGTTCCCCATTTCTTATCACATTTAACCTAAAAAACTACAAAAATACACTAAAATTGACTTTCAGGACTCTAAACAACTTAATTAAGTGGAGTGGTGCATTTTAAAATCCATTGTTTGCTTGAATGTTTCTTTAACACCACTCCATCGCAAGTATTGGTGTTTTATTTTTCGGGTCCAGATTTCTGTCCGGACTTGAAAAATCGATTCCTAACACCAAAGGCTCCTAAAATCATACAATTTCATAGAGTGATTCCAAATTGAGTTAGGAACATCTGTTCCAAATTTTAGATCAATTGGCTTTGTATTTAATTTTTAAAAATTCGTGGACTACAGAGGGGTCACACCCTCTATTCTTCCTATTTTGTTACTATCCACGAATTTTTATAATTTTAATACTCATCAAATTTTTGTGAAATTTAGCTTTATGGAATCCTTGTGAAATTTTACACATCATATAAAATCACCAAAATTTTTTGAGGTCGGTGATAATATTGAAAATTCCAAAATAGCGACGGGTATCATTTCTGGACTTTGACACTAGTACAATTAAAAATTTAAAACAATTATCAAACAAATTCCTAAAATCTTACAAAAATCTTTTCTGGTATCCTTGTTTGATTTCACATAAGGTAGTAGTGTTGGTTGCATTTTTTGGACCACTACCTATTCAGGAAGCCTAAAAATAATTCATTGGTAATCATTTTCTCTATTAGGGTTCAACTCCAATTAGGGTTTCTTTCTTGCTTTTTTTTAGTCCCACAATTTAAAGGAAATATACAATCACCCATACAACTTTTTTTTCTTTTGATTGTGGAGTTTCAAACTTGTTTGAAAATTTAACAAGAGAAATCCTAAAACACATTCAATTAAATTAAATCCTAAAAGACATAAATACAAAAAATTGTGTGACAACTTGATTTGCATTGGAAACTACTTTCCAATTCTTACACACAAAAAAAAAAATGAAATAACAGGGCAATGACCCAATCAACACCCTCCACATTCCGTGTGCACTGTAATATCCTAGACCTAACTAAAATTTGTAGCAACTTGACCCCTAAGGCTTCATCAACTTAGGCTTGCTATCTAGGTCTTAACTTTTCTTTAGTTAATACCAATTCTGTCATCTATATCTGGTGTTCAGGCTGAGGGGTCGTGTCAAATGACCAGGCGCGGGTTTGTACAAGCACCTGGGGTTTTCCTTAGGAAACATTTGGGCCCAAACCTCCCCTTAAGCAACTTGGCTAGATTTGTTGACAGAATGGGTATTCACTATTGAATACTTATTTCCTACGTAGACCAAGTCTTAGGTTTATTATTAGGGAGTCACACTTAAGTTAGGTCTAGCTTTGTTTGATTGAATTGCACACTTTCTCTCATCTCTTTCTCTTCTCCTCCCCTCCAATTCTTCCCAAACAGTGCATGCACGGGCGATGATCCCAGAAACCACACCTTGAGGGACCATCTGATTTCACCCCCCGCAGCAAAAAGTCATTGTTTTCTTCCCCCTCCTCTTCAAAAAAAATGGAAAACCCAGGAAGCCGACAAAAAAATTCTGCTTCCACTTCTAACCCGTCAGCCGACCCACAAGCTGACTTCACTCTCCCTCACCTCCCTAACTTGGAGCAACTAGAAATACCAGCAGGGCCAGGTGGCCCTCCAATTATAACTCAAAATCCAAATCCCTTTGCATTAATGGTCGACCATTTGATTCGACTACAACAAAATCAAGAAGATTTAGTTAGGACTGTCACGAACCTAGCTAACCAAGGACAAAATCCACCACCTCGCCAACAGCTTGTCGTTCCTCTTAAGGATTTCTATGATCCTTCCAATTATGAGGAAAGACCAAGGGTAATCATACCACAAGGGGATTTTGAGATCAAACTAGCCATTCTAAACCTTATTAAATATTTCCATGGTCTTCCAAGAGAGGACCCTTTTTGTCATCTCGAGGAATTAACTGTCCTCGCTCAAACCACTCGTTCCCGCAATGTGCAGGAAGACGTGTGGTTAATGAGACTTTTTCCTCTCTCTCTCAAAGACAAAGCATCTCATTGGTTTAAAACAGTTGGGCACCCTATTACCACCTGGCCCCAATTAAAAAGCACTTTTCTTAAAAAATTTTTTCCGATCAGTCGAACAAAATGCATTAAGAAGATCCATAACGACCTTTTAACAGAAAATTAGTGAACCCCTCCACGAAGCCTGGGAAAGATTTCAGGAGCTTCTAAGAAGTTGTCCCCACCATGAAATTCCACAATGGCAGCTAGTGCAGATCTTCTATCATGGATTAGAAGATCAATTGAAACGATTTGTGGATGTCTCATGGGGAGGCAATTTTCTTAACAAAGATGCTGAAAGTGCCTATCTCCTCTTTGAAGAAATGAGTAAAAACTCATTTAAAATGACTTCAATGGACACTTTTGGAAGATCACAAAACTCCAGACACGGAGTCCATGAAATTGACTCCAAATCCACCTGTGTTCCAGTCACTCAAGATGATCTATATATGTTAGCTCAACGACTGGACCAGATGCAAATTCACCAAAAGAAAATGGAAGAAAAGCTCATAAACAAACAAGCTCCACACGTTCACTCTCCACACACTAACCCCTCACACATTCTCCGAAGAGAAAATCTACACAACATTGATGCCACATCTGCTGGCCAGCAATTTTCGACTGATTTCCCGCAAGATTTGACTGGGAATTTTGATCAAAATATTTTTGATCCCACCTCAGAAAATATTTATGCTCTCCAGGAGAAATTAGAAACCCCTCCAACACTTCCAATCAAAACTGGAGGACTAACCCGAATCACTCCTGGAAAAACCCGAACCTGATTCCTTTTCCCAAACAAAACTATTTTGGGAATTATGGGCAACCTATGTATCAACCTGGACCATCCCAAGATGACATTAATAATCAGGTCATGAAAACTCTGCATGGAATGCAGACTCAAATGACAGAAGTAACCCGCATGATTACTAACTTGCAACACCAAGTTAAGGTTACTCCTGATCATCGTCCTATTAGGAATTTACCTTCCCAACCCATGCCCAACCCAAATAATCAAAGGAATTCGTTCCAAGGTGGATATCCCAGTCAACCTATTCAACCAGCACCTTAGCATCCACCGGGTTTCAATAACAGTCAGGCTTCCCGTCCTCATCCTAGAAACAACCAGATTGCAAATGCAGTTACTTTGAGGAATGGGAAAACCACTCACAATCCCCTGCCTATTAAAGAAACCCGCTTTAATGAAACACAGATTAACTCTTCCCCATCTCCCCCTCCTATTGTTCAGGAACCAATTAATGCAAAATAGGGAAATCCTGCTCCATTTCCACAAGCCCTCCACTCTTTAAATAAGAAGAAGAAATCCGAGCCCACTTAGAAGGAATTAATGGATTTATTTGGGCAAGTAGAAATTAATATCCCTCTCCTAGATGCCATTAAATATATCCCTGCCTATACAAAATTCCTAAAAGATTTATGTACTACGAAAAGGCAGCCTAGAAATTTAGGAAAGGTGATCCTTCCAGAGACAGTCAGCTCAGTTGTGCAGAGGCAACTGCCTCTTAAGAGAAAAGATCCTGGTGCCCCCTAATTCAAGTTATCATTAATGATACCTCATTTGATCGCGCTTTGTTGGATCTTGGTGCCTCAATTAATCTTATCCCCACAGTTGTTGTTGAGGAATTTAAGATTGGTGAATTAAAGCCTGTTGAGGTTACTCTCCAATTAGCCGACCGATCTACAATTAAACCATGGGGAATTGTTGGGGATGTTCTTGTTTGGGTCAAAAATTGTCTATTCGCAGTAGACTTTTTAGTCCTGGACATAGAGGTACCAGAAGCACTACAGTTTGCCCCCATTATTCTTGGAAGACCATTCTTAGCCACCGCCCGTGCAAATATTGATTGTGATTCTAGAAAGATGAAGATCATGTGTGGCGGTGAATCTGTAACCCTAGACGTTTTTCAAGCTTCTAGGCGGTTCCAAGAATCAGATTTCTTTGATGATTCGGATTTAGAAATAGAAAATATTGTGGAGGAAACTTTGCAAATTTCCCATTTAGGTTCCTGTTTTGCCATCAATACGGTTCCTGAACAATCCACTTTTTCTCACCCTTCCACCCTAACCACACGTCCAGCTAACCTTCCAGCTGACCCTTTCACTCTTACCTCACCACTAACCCACAAAGCAGAAACTCTTTCGGAGCCGAGCCCACAATTGGAATTAAAACCTTTGCTCGACTCCCTTAAATATGTCTTCTTGGGTCCTAATCAGACCCTGCCCCTGATTATAAATTCTGGACTTATCGAGGTACAAGAGCATAAACTCCTCCAAGTTTTGAGTAAATATCGAAAAGCTATTGGCTGGACCCTTTCTGATCTTAAGGGTATTCATCCGTCCTATTGTACGCATCGTATATATTTAGAGAATGATTCTCGCCCCTCCCGCCAACCACAAAGGCGCTTGAACCCTATTATGCAAGAGGTGGTAAAAAAGGAGATTATTAAGTGGCTGGATGCTGATATCATCTACCCCATTTCTGACAGCTCCTGGGTTAGTCCAACACAAGTTGTGCCCAAAAAGGTTGGACTACCAGTTGTCACTAATGATAATGGGGAGAATGTAGCCACTCGAACCTCTTCTTCTTGGCGCGTGTGTATTGATTACCAAAAATTAAACATCGCCACCAAGAAGGACCATTTCCCGCTCCCCTTTATTGATCAAATCTTGGAGCGGTTAGCCGGATGGGATTTTTACTATTTTCTGGACGGTTATTCCGGCTATAATCAGGTAGCGGTTCATCCTGAGGACCAGGACAAAACAACTTTCACCTGCCCCTTTGGAACCTTTGCTTTCCGAAGGATGCCATTTGGTCTTTGCAATGCACCTGCGACTTTTCAAAGGTGCATGCTTGCAATTTTTTTAGACCTGGTAGGTGAATGTTTAGAAGTCTTTATAGATGACTTCTCTGTTTTTGGAGATTCTTTTAACCATTGTCTCAAAAACCTTGAAAGAACTCTCCAAAAATGCATCGAAGTCAATCTGGTCCTCAGTTGGGAAAAACGTCATTTCATGGTCCAAGAAGGTATTATCTTGGGCCATGTTATTTCAAAACAAGGAATCACAGTAGATAAAGCAAAAATAGATGCTATATCTAAGCTCCCACTGCCCACTACTGTCAAACAGATTAGATCCTTTTTGGGTCATGTGGGTTTCTATCGTCGATTTATACAAAATTTTTCCCAAACTCCAAGCCCTTAAGTCAGCTTCTCATTAAAGACCAGCCATTTGATTTTAATGATAAGTGCCTGGAGAGTTTTTTGAGGTTGAAGAAAGAGGTTACTGAGGCACCAATATTGCAGGGACCTGTTTGGAATAGTCCCTTTGAATTAATGACAAATGCCTCAGATTTTGCTGTAGGGGCCGTTCTAGGGCAAAGAATTGGCAAGAAGCCCGTTGTGATCTATAATGCTAGCAAAACCCTTGATGATGCACAACGGAATTACATGGTTACTGAAAAGGAACTTATTGCCATTGATTTGCCTTAGAAAAATTTAGATCTTATCTGTTGGGGTCACATGTCACTGTATATACTGATCACTCAGCAATTAAATATTTGCTGACAAAGAAAGATGCGAAACCCTACCTTATCCGTTGGATTCTACTGCTCTAGGAATTTGACCTGGAAATCAAGGATAAGGCAGGATCGCACAATATAGTGGTCGACCATCTCTCTCGTCTTATGACGAATGACATAATGACCCCACCAGATCAGTTCCTCGATGAAAGCGTTTTAGCTGCTACTACCCTCCCTTGGTTTGCGCCCATCGCAAACTACTTAGCAACAGAACAAATCCCCACTGATTGGCCAAAAACAAAACGGGATAAGTTCTTTGCTGATATTAAATATTATTTTTAGGAGGAGCCCGACCTTTTCCGCATTGGTGCCGATCAGGTCATTTGACGATGTGTACCCGATTCTGAAATCTATGATATTTTGGCACATTGTCACTCAATGGCCTGTGGCGGACATTTTTCGGGAAAGAAAACTGCAGCTAAAATCCTTAATGCGGGATTTTATTGGCCCAGCTTGCACAAAGATGCTCATGACTTTGTTCGGTCTTGTGTGCGTTGCCAGAGCATCGGCAACATGACTCGGAGGGATATGATGCCCCTTAATCCTATTTTAGAGGTTGAAATTTTTGATGTTTGGGGCATCGACTGCATGGGACCGTTCATCAACTCTGGTGGGTATTTATATATATTAGTCACAGTCGACTATCTTTCAAAATGGATAGAAGCAATACCCACCCGCACTAGTGATCACCATGTGGTTGTCGAATTTCTTAAGAAAAATATTTTCTCAAGATTCGGCATACCATAAGCCATTATCAGTGACGGAGGCTCACATTTCACCCACTTTCAATTTCGTCACATTCTTTCTAAATATGGGGTTAATCATAAAATTTCCACGCCTTATCACCCCCAAACAAATGACCAGGCTGAAGTTTCTAATCGGGAAATTAAAAATATTTTACAAAAGATGGTTAGGCCCAACCGTAAAGATTGGTCCACCAAATTGGATGAAGCTTTATGGGCCTATCATACTGCTTTTAAAACCCTGCTTGGCATGTCTCCCTTCCGTTTGATTTTTGGGAAGGCATGCCATCTCCCGGTAGAATTAGAACATAGGGCTTTTTGGGCAATAAAACCACTCAACATGGATTTATTTGACGTCGGTACCCATAGAAAATTACAATTAACTGAATTGGAAGAATTATGTAATTTTTCCTATGAAAACGCGAGGATTTATAAAGACCGAACAAAGAAATTTCATGATAAATATATTGTTCGGAAACATTTTGATGTTAATCAATGCGTTTGGCTTTTCGATGCAAGATTACTTCTTTTTCTTGGCAAATTAAAATCTGAATGGACCAGCCCCTTTGTTGTCCATAAAACATATCCATACGGCGCTGTTGATCTTTTTGATCCAAAAACTAATTCGACCTTTCAAGTCAACGGTCAAGGTTTAAAGCCCTATTTTGATCATACGCCTAAAATTCTGTCTGAATCTTTTAATTTTACTGAGCCAGCCACCCTTGATCACTAATGCACACTACGTCAGGCTGAATGGTGTAAAAGATAGCATTGGATGGGAGGTAACCCATCATTTTTTCTTGTTTTCCTTTTTTTCTTCTTTTTCCAGGTTTTGATCATCCTAAACTCGACCGTTCTTAACTAAGGTGATCCCTTTTCCCTCTTAATGCATGAGGACATTGCAAATCTTAAGCATGGGGGGGTGTTTTTAAATTTTGACGATCGAGTTCGGATTTTCAAAACCTGAAAACATGCATTTTTCTTTAGTTATTTTATTTTCCTGCTTGCATACCCAAAAAAAAATGTTGAAAACTTTTTGAGGAAAAATTTTGAAATCGGGACTAAGGTTGAAAAAAATTCACTTTTGGTACAATGGGATTTAATCTTTAACAAACTAGGGATGAGGATGTGGATCTGATCATTAGAATTTCAGGATCTATTTTAGACTAGATCAGATATCCTTCTCTAGAAATTCCACCTAAACTCATGATAGTTCAGGTGACTTGATCCTATTTTGTAATATGGAAGGTATTTGACTTAGTTTCTGATTCAACAAACTTGCATTTCTTGAGGAACTTCTTGTATCAATTTTCACACACAAGCCAACACTGAAAAAATAATTAAAAATTAGAAAAACTCCCTTGTTTGGACTTAGTAAATGTCTGAAGCAGATCATTGGTTTGAGTTCCCACCGTCGAGAAGGAGGAAAATGCCTCCTTTGAGGATGCGATGTCAACATGTTACCGCCTCGGCGCTTCTCCATATCTATATTTCATATCTTTAGATGGAGCATTAAAGCGCATTTTAGCAGCTCAAGTGTCTTGGACGGTGCTCTACCTATAGTGTCGGAGCAAGAGCTTGAGTTTGCTTGGAGCGCCCCTTTACACCACATTGTGTTTTGGGGTTGTGAGCTCCTTGGTGGTGTCATGGACAGTGCTATCCTGAAGTACTGGTGCCAGAGCCCTCTCGAGGATTGGTAACGGGAATGATGATCCCGACACATCTGTTGTAAAACTAAGCTAAAAATAAGCATGGGGGAGAAAAAAAAAAGAAATTAACACGCCCCTATAAATGTTGGCTTTTTCACAAGCACAGACATAAGGTTTTAAAGGATTTTGCAAGTTGCGAATCAGATTCATGAGCCAGAGAAATCCTAAAAACAAAAATTTCAAGTCATCTGAATTAACAAGGGGTTAATTTGTGAATTTTCTGGAGGATATATTGATCCCATTTTGTCTAATGGTTGGAACAAAAAATAAATCCTGATATTTATCTTTAACAAATCCCGTGCCTCCTGTGTTTAGATCAACCAAGGCCCCTTAATCTTTTTCTCCTCAAAAGTTGAAAAAAATTAGATTTTCCAAAAATTCTATTTTTCAAAAAAATTAAAGTTTTGCTAAGAGACTAGCAAAAGATAAGCATGGGGGTGTGATAAACAATAGTTTATCATCATTCTTATGCATAAAAACAAACCTAGCTCTTAGAGTTTTGCTCCGCAAATGAGTTTTTGGGCTGCATTTAGGCATTAACTAGGATAGGCATGCATTGCATTTTCTTTTGTTGTTTTAATGTGTTTTTGTGAGTGTTAGGGATGAACAGATATACAATCCCTAAAACCCTAGTACTCAAGAAGGCAAATGGTGATGGAGGAGCTCAGAATAACTGAAACTCAGCTTGATCCAGCTCACCACAGCTGGAACATAGCTCACTTGGACTAGGGTTAGCTCATCTTAGCTCCATTCAGCTAATCTCAGCTGAATGGCAGCTCAAGAGAGCTCATCTTAGCTCACCCTAGCTCAGGTAAGCTCAGATCCAACTCAACTTAACTGAGTCTAGCTCATCTCCGCTCCCACTAGTCCACAGGGAGCTCTAGCTAGCTTAGCTGAGTTGACTGGAGTTCACCCCAGCTCAGATCTAGCTACATCCAGCTCCACTCAACTCCAGCCAGCTGAAGAAGAACTCATCCCAGCTTTGGAAGCTCAAGTCCAGCTCCTGGGGACTCAGCTTAGCTCAACTTGGTTGAGCTAAGTTACCTCAGCTATCTCAACCAGCTCAATCCTCCCCGGAAGCACCAGACCCAGCTCACCTTAGCTCCATTCAATAGAAGCCAGCTCACTTTAGCTTGGCTTAGTAGCTAGCAAAGAACTAGCAAACTAAGCCAGCTGGGGTAGCCCCATGTTGACCTCTTCAGCAGCTGCCAGCTCCACTTCAGCTCCGGACACTTCAGAACCATCTCCTCTCTCCAAACCCTAGCTCCAACACCTCCTCCTCTACTCCACCATTAGCTAAGCTAGCTTAGCTTAGCTTAGCTATGCTCCAGCTTCCTTGTCTTGTACCACCCAAAAACCCTACCTAACAACTCCACCAACTAGCTCCACCTAAGCTCTACATAAGCTAAACCTACTTGGCGCCAACCTAGCCTACCCACCACCTCCAAAAGACACCTAAAAGTGGTTCCAAAACCACCCTAACTACCCCCTTTTTGGTGCCACTTTTCCCTCCAAAAATCCCTTTCATCTCCACCACACATCTCCCCTTAAACCCATCTCCACCCTCCACATAATCCCACCTTCTAGAAACTTCAAAGTTGGCGCCAACCCATGGCACCTCTCCATGGTTGGGGCCACTTTTAGGTGCCTCTTGACCAACCCTAACTACCCCCCTTACACCCCTTAGGTGGCACCAGCAACCCTTAACCCTAGGATCATCTAACCACCTCCATCCTCCCATCTTAGCCCTCCATTTCAAGAGGCACCTTAACCCCTCATCCTACCCTATAAAAAGACCACTACCCACCACCATTCAAACCATCCTTGGCTAGCAAATTCACTCTCATATTCTACCTAGAGCCCACGCCCAAGAGAGAAGAAGAAGAAGAAGATTAAGGGGATATTTTGTCCCCTTGGTGCCTTCCCCTCTTCCCTTCTCTTTTGAGCCACGCCAGCCAAAGGAGAAGCCAGGTAAGGAAGATCTTTGGAGGAGATCTTGAAGGTTCCATGCCACCTTAGAGGAGATCCTGAGGGTGGTGCACACCCACCCCTTGGAGGAGAGCATTGAAGGTGGTAGCATCCACCTTGGAGGAGCTCTCAAGGAAGGAGGAGGCCCTCTTTTCAAGCCAAGGAGCAGCTAGGCTTGGAGCAAGAAGACTCCCTTCTTCACCAAATTTTGCAAGAGGATTTGTGTTTCTTTTTTTGCTTTTAAATTTTTTCATTTCCAATAGAAGCATTCCTCTACTTGTCCTTGAAAAGAACACAAATTCTAGTTAATCAAATTGCCTTCTTTTTAATTTCCTATTGCAATTGTTACTGTTGTTCAAGCACTTATTCTACTTCCACTCCCTAATTACTATAGGCCTCCACTTGCCTAGAGTGAGCTTAGGTAGTGGACATTTTAATCTCTTAAGTTTTACCTTAGCATTTTAGGTGTTAGCACTCTTTCGTCACAATTCGCACTTTGCCCGTATTATTTCAAAACATAAAAAAAAATATATATATTTAAAATACCAAAAATAAAGTTGAGATTTATTTTTATCAAGAGAGTTGAATTGCAATTTTTGCCTCCTTGGACGACCTTAGATACTCCCCTATCTAGGATATAAATTTAAAAGCATATGTGAATTCGTGTGTTACAGCGACATTAAAAACCTACTTTTACAAATCACGCGTATTTCGCACCATCATGCCATCATCATTTGTTGCTATTGGTTGTGGTTCTCTTTGGCCTTATGGATAGAAAGGTTGTGGCACTAAAGGACCTTCCCTTTGAGGATGGGGATCCAAAACTGAGTCATTACGAACTGGAGGTCTCTTACATTGGTCAACCTTATGACCAATGTGATAGCATGAAGAATGAAAGGTTGGATCTCATTGGTAAACCATATGTTGTTGCATTAGTGACTTGCCATTAAAGAAAACACGATCAACCAAGGGCTTAGAGAAATCAAACTCAATCGACACCTTAGGGGACTTAAGCCTAGAGACATTTATGAAATCCATGCATATGTTGGCGATAAGACACCATGATTATTGATTTGATGGTAACAAAACATGTTATGTTTAACATTGTATTTGGAGATCAACATTTCAGCTTAGGGGTGGATGAAGCTTGATGAAAGTTCAAGCTCAAGCTATATGAAAGAATGGAGAAGAAAAAACATCAAGGAAATGAAGATAGATAATTTTGATAGTTTCATTCTTTTTATTTTGATGTATTGTTTTTTGTTTGTTAGAATTTAAAAAGAGCCTCTAGCCTTTACAATCTTAAAAATATCCATAGGACATATCCTAGAACCCATCTATTCAATTCTACTTCTTTAAAACCTTGAGAACTCATTCTGCTAGATTTTTTAGATGTCTTATTGTTTTTCTAGACATCTATATTTGATGTTTCAGATGTTTTATTTTTTTCTTCAGATGTTTGATTTTAAATTTCAGATGTCTACTTTCTTCCACAACACCATTTCTTTTCAAAGTTCTTGATCTTGAACAATCCAAGATTTAAGATGTCTATATTTTCTTTTAGACATCTGAATATGCTATAAAACTTCATCAACATTCATATTTTTCAAATCCCAACTTTTAAAAGAGTGATTAATCATCGGTTACTTATGTTTCATTAAACGTGTTGAATTTTTAGACTTCTAACTTTTCTTTTAGATGTATACTTCAAATTTTTAGACTTCTGATTTTTCCTTCAGATGTTTGATTCATTATTTCCAGACTTCTGATTTTTCTTTTAGATGTCTGATTTTAATTTTTAGATGGCTGATCTTGTTTTTGAGATGTCTAATCCAGTCGAACTTTGTGTAAATGCATTGTAACAGTTCTACCTTAATTTATTTTATTCAAATTCAAATTCTAATGGCGCATAAGGCTTAAAGCTGATCTCCTACACCTATAAATACCCACCAAGGGTTGCCTTAAGCCTACACACCAAGCATAGAAACAATCTAGTGCAAAAATCTTCCAATTCTCCTATTATAAGCTTTCTAGTGCTATTATGCTCTTTTGTTCTTAGCATTCCTTTGAGAGCAATCTTGCTCCCTCTCTAAATTTCGACATCTTCATAGATTTGAAAGGGAGTATTCTAAGCCTCTTTATAGTCTTTAGTTTGAAAGGCTCATAGGATTATTATTTATATTGCTTTTTACTAGTTTGTTTGGGCACCTGAGTTGTGAGTTTCGTATTTCCTTTTAGTAGATGGGAAAAACTCTTCTTGGGATTTTGTTGATGAGGCGAAATTGTATTTTAAAAGATGTCATGTTGTAGTATAGATGAAATCGCCGCAAAAATAAATAAGAATTTATTACTCGAAAACCTAAGTATCCGAGGTCAAATACATGGAGCAAATTAAATTTATTCACTAATCTCAATAATGTAATTGAACACTTAGAGTTACTCAAAACTTAATTCAGAATATAAATGCAAGAATTTAAGAGTCAATTATAACAAAAATAGAAAAATTGGATGTCTGATTCTATAATCAGACGTCTTAAATGATAACCTCTTATTTTCTTCTCCTTGCTGCTTTCTCTTCTTTCTTTTCTTCTTCTTCTTTCTTTCTCTTTAATTTTGCTCTTTCTTGTTTTCCTCTGTCTTCTACTTTTGCCTTTCTTCCTTCTCTTTCTGTCTCTACTTATCTTCTTCTTCAGCCGTTTCTCTTCTTCCTTCTTACCTTTGGCTTTCTTTCTTCTCTTTTGCACAGTGCCCTTCTCCTTCTTCTTCTTTCTTCTTCAGCCTTAGCTCTCCTCTTTTTGATTTCTTTCTTTCTTCTCTCTTCTTCAGCTGCACCTCTGCTACAGTGCTTCTCCTTCCCTTGGCTTCTGCCTTTCTTCTTCTTCTTCCTCTGTGGTCTTCTATTTCTTCCTGCCTTCTCCTGCCTTTCTTCCTTCTTTCTTTCTGCGGCTAAGTCTTAGCTTCACCTTGCCTTGGCCTCAGCTACGCCTTCCTCTTCCTTCTTCCCTTCTTCTTCCCTGCGGATGCACACAGAAGCAAAACCTATCCCCTACCCTACCCCACGTCTCTCTCTCTCTATTTCTCTCTTTGGTACGCTCTCCCAGAGCTGGGTAATTGGGTCGGGTATCGCACGCCTGGGTCCAGACGCACTGGAGTGGTTGTGATGCGCGAGGAGTGCTAGGTTTAGGTAATCGGGTTGAGTGCCAGGTCTGTGGGGGCAGGTTGCGAATGAGGTGTGAGGGCGAGGGACCTCACCCTTGTGTGACTTGAGGCAGACAATTGAAAACACAAATTCTATTTAAGTGTTTCCACTCACCTCTGAGTTTACAAGGTGGGACTAAATGTCCAACCCGTTTCTTTGCTCGCGCCTGCGGGAAGTTCTCGCCTAATTGGGGTAGCAAGGCTCCTTACAGAGCCACTCACTTGGCTGGAGACGTGCATGCCCACATCGTGCATCACCTGGGCTGGTTTGCCTGGAGTGTAGCAACCTAGGATGAAGCTCGCAAGCAAGCTTGCTCCGTGCGTCAATGGTGGAATGGGCTCAGATCTGAAATACACTTAACACGGCCTTGCAGCCTCATTAGAGCACATGAGAAGCTTTGCCGTATCAAAGTGAAGGTGAGACGGTGGTTGGTTGGCTGCGGGGCGGCCTAGGCGTGCGTGCCTAGGTCACCCTGTGGCCGTGCTTATGGGTTAGGTCGGTCGAAGTATGGGGCGAGTGTGGCGGTCAGTGGATGGGCGGAAGGTGATCAGTGGATGATGGCGGAGGTGGTGAGGTGTCTGGAGAGGCATGTGGAGGTGCGGAGTGGTGGAAGCGCCTCGCTGGTGGGTGACTGGAGATGGAGAAGATGGTGGTGGACAGTGGCTGCGAAGGGTCGAAAGTGGAAATAGAAAGAGGGGAATTGAAGAGGGGATAGAGAGGAGTAATTTTAACCTAGCTAAGTGGATGGAGGGGGAGAGGTGGCGGCTGGCTGTACCTGCTGTCGCCGGAGAAGACGATGTCCAGGGGAAGGGTGATGGCGATGACAACGGGGCTAGAGGTGCTTGCGCGGGTGTTGCGTGATGTAGAGGAAGATGGTGAGGGTGGCTCTGCCACTAGTAGTGTGGCATAGTGACGAGAAAGAGGAGGGAGGCTCGCCGGAGCTCGCTGGACTCTTGACCGGAGGAGAAAGAGGCGAAATTGGGGTGATTCTTCGGTTAAGTTGAGTTGAAGAGATGCGGCCAGAGTTGAGGATCCTTTTATAGGCACTGGCAGGGGCTATTGTGCTTGGAAGACAAGCTTCCAAGTGCAAGAGTCCTTGTCGGAGTAGGAAATCCGTGGGATACCCAAATCTCTTGAGTGTTCGCATGAGAGATTGGGTGCGATTCAAATCTTGTGATTGTGCTCAGATGGAAGGGAATTCCTTAGAGAATCTCCCTTCTAAATCTGGGAGGAAATCACTGAGGAATCAAGGAGTACTCCCCCTCCATTCCTCTCCGAAGTAGGATTTCTCCCCATTAGTGGTGGAGGGACCTAATTGTAAGAGTGGTGAGGAAATTAGGGGGTTCTGCGTAAGAGTTTTCAAAAGTTAGGGGCCAGAATGTAATTGTGTGGACTATTTTGCAAAGTAGGTCAAGATGACCTCCCCTTAGGTTCAAATTTTGGTACAAACCTAATGTGGACCTAAGGAATCCAATGGTGAAGTTTAATTTTAGTTTTGACCACGTTTTACTAGAAATTTTACACAAAAACCCAAATTAGGCCAAATAATGAGCTGATACCCCAATATAGGTCAAAAGAGGTTCCAAAGGCTGAATTGAAGGTTCTAAATCCTAGGGGATATTTTTCCATGAATTTTAGAGGATTTAGTTGATTTTTATCCTAACCAAAACCTTTTTGAATTAAGCAGGTCTATTTTAGGGTTAAAGAATGTCATTTAATTCTTGGATTGCACAATAACCCATTTCTGACTGAACCAACCCACTTTTTATCTTATTCGGACCATTTAACCAATGTTTTTCCTCTAAGAAATCCTGTTTATGTACTGTAATGGTAATATTGCAGTTTTAACCTTTGTTTCATGTTTTCTTCTCAGAACATTAATTCCTTGAATTAGGTCCTTCTCCAGGTTATGTAGGAGCTCTTATTCTCTTTCATAGGTCAAACTGAGCTAGTTAGGGCTCATGATGAGGCTCTCATTAGATTTTTTCAGGAAGAGAGAGATGTAATATTATTTTTTTGATAGTGATTCCTACTTGGGTAGGGGCAAAATCCTATATTGGGAGATCTAGGTAGAGGTTTTTTTGTAAGAGTTTCATCTTTAAATCTTTGTGTTATTTTGCGTGATTGATTGAATATTGTTTACATTGTAATTTTTAAATTTTTATTGTACAATTCAACCTCCTTCTTGTGCCACTAACATCATATAGGCATCCTAAGATAGAAAGTAAGGGAGAGCAAGGCTGATGGGTGGATAAGATGAAGGTTAGGACTAAGACACATGACCTAAATAGGGATGTTAGCATTCAAAGACTTAGTGCAAAAGTCCAGATTCCAACGAATGAACTAGAGACATAAATGATTGACGATTATAGATTCGGATGCGTAAACCTAAAAAAATCCTCTTGAGACTCAAACATAAGGAGTTGATGTTGAGCACCAAGAGGGAAAGAAGAAAATGAGGTAGAGAACTTAAATCTTTTCGCTAAAGATCCTTGATCTCGGAGAGAGGGGGCTTGGATCCCCAAGCTTGGGCGATGAGTGCTTGCTGAAATGTCCTCCCCATCATCGATACCCTATACTTAAAATGATCCGCAAAGGATCTAGGGTTCTTAGGAGAACCCACTGAGGTAGCATGGTCCTTAGGCATATCACCCTCAATGTAGGGATTAAACCTATCCATAAACCCTGGAAACAAAAATGAAAACCATAGAAAAAAGTAAAGAGCGAAGAAAATGAATAAGAGAACAAAGCAAAGGGATTCATGCCATACCGCCTCAGATTTGTAGGAGCAAGATCAAGATCTCCCCTTTCCAAGAGGGGTAGAGGGGTGGAGGAAGCCCTACACCTAGTAGAGAGGAGAAGAAATGGAGCCTAGAGGCAAGAAAGGGGTGGGGGGTGAGGGAGGGGATAGAAGAAAATGGGGAGAAGGGAGAGGGGAAGGAAACGAAGCGAGCCATCTATTGTCGTTACATTTAATGATAAATGGTGATAACTATGATTAATTTATAACTCTGCATCATAGTTAACTAACAAAAATTGAGATTTTGACATCCATACCCCCAAAAACTTTCCTAATTACATCCAAATCCCGTTGAGTAATAATTTTTCTCTTAGAAGAGGGAAGGGGGATGAAGGAAGGGGGCGATGACTGAGGATAGAGGAGATGGGTTGGCGAAGATGATTTTAGAGGAGGTAAAAGGAGGGGCAATGGCTAGAGTGAAGGGGGGTCGATGGTGGTGGTGGTGGATAAGGGGGAGGGACAACAATTAGGAAAGAGGAAAAAGGAAGATGGTAGCTTTTAGTGATGATCTTGACTTTGCTATTGCTCTCATGGCCTTTGGCGAGAGGTGCGATCAAAGCTTGAGAGGAGGAAGATGGGGAGGAAAGGAGGAAGGAGAAAGAAGAGGAAAAAAAAAAGAAAATGTAGATAGGGGTATTGATGTAATTTTAAAACTTTGATAGGTACTGATATAGTTTTCAAATTTTATGTTGGTAACTTTAACGATTGTTAGGGAATATTCGAAGGACTATTCTCTCAAATCTAATGAAGACTTAATGTGGTGACCTGATCTCTTGTGGTATTGGGTCGTGGACTCCAAACTCGAATCCTGAATTAGCTATAATCTAATTCATAAACATGAGAAGCATATCCAAAATCAATTGAATAACTAACCAAAATATGAAGTGCGAGATAATAAATAATTGGTCCATCTTCAAGTAGGAAGGTAAATAATAGCCTTATAGTTTACAGTTTGCTTTCTACTCAAAGATTTCCTCAACTATAGACTGAATTTGGAACAATTCACCTGTGTTTGAAGTTAGGCCAATGAGAAAAACTCCTAGTGGAGTGCACCTAAAATATAAGGAACTAATAATGTGGGCAACAAGAATAGGCATTAATATAAACAAAAGGAATAGTGGAAGTAACAAAATGACAAGAATGCATGGTTAAGATTCAATTAATTATTTAGAACTTAGTGGCATCAATTAGTGATAACTCAAATCATTGATTGTTATTTATTCTATCAATTTCCCATTATTCTATTCAATGGAGATCTAAGTTATAAATCTAGACTTGTCTCTACTTTTAAAGCCTCTCGAATTGTACTTAATTGGTGCCAGTAGTATCCTTTTCGCCTTGACGACCCATGATGTAGGATGTGATCAGTATAAAACCTCAAAACAGACTAAGGAGTAGCTTCATCTCAGGCGTAAGGTGCCATCTATGATAATTATACAAGAGGGGTGAATTGTATGATTAAATATTCAAAGAAAAATATGGAAAATACAATAATTCAACCACAATTAACATCAAGATTTATAGATGAAACCCAAACGGAAATCTATACCTAGTTGTTCCCCAACTAGAATTTTCCTCTTGCTTTCCAAGTAAGAAAATCCACTAATCTTCACTATTTAAACTGAGGGTAGTGAGCTTCAATTACACAAAATCCTTTTTGTACAACCCATAAGAAGGACTTTTGTTCTTTACTCACTAGAAGAATTGAAAGCCAATAACCCTGGCACCCAAGTTACAATAAATAAGAGATAATAAAATTGATACAAGTCCTATTGATCGAGCCAATGTGCAAGTGCTTAATCAAATGTAATAGGACTCAAAAGTATTCTTTTAAATTCCCTTTTGAAAATAAATATAACTTAATGCAAGAGAAATATAATTTGATATAAAGGATATGCATGAAAACTAAACTTTAAAAAATATTCTCTTGAGTCTTCCTTTTAATGGAAAATGAATTTATGCTTAGGAAGTTAATTTAGAGAACATCTAAAATATAAATGACTTCAAAGATATAAGTGTTTTGATTCTAGCAATGAGAAACTCTTTTGATGAAAATGCTTCCAAAAATAACCATGTATATTTGAAGCAAGATCAAATAGACAAAATACTCCCTTGTACTTCCTTAATAAGAGAAACAAGGTGGTGCAAAAATGAAGTAGAGTCGAGGAATCTTTTGAGGGATAAAGTTGGCCTAAAGAATGTGTCTTTGTTGGATTTAGAATACAACTTCTCAAGAGTATAATTGCAAGTAGAATGTATTGCTTCAAAAATTATCATAGTTTAGGAAAACATTGCATTATAATATAACAACGAAAATTGAAACAACCTTTAAATTTATAAAGCTTGAAAAATTGGTGAGTTTTAAGGTCGTTTGTAGGGAGCAAGTATAGTAAATCAATCCACTAATTAGAACAATCAGGAATAATGAAATGAATAGTCAATCTTAAATAGAATAATCAATTAATGCTTCAAAAATGTATCTCAGAGTAAAAATAAAAGAGAAAAATGGTGGTTGAAATCACCAAATATTCCCAACAATTAAGCAGAGTATCCCAAGTCAAATCGCAATATCTCAACAACACTTTCAAACCAAATCAGAGCCAATGTTTCTCTCAAATCAGATGTTGGTACCAAGGTTCAGACGGCTTAAGCAACAAGTCCCAAAGCTCATAATTTTGCTTAAGTGTTGGCACAAAACTTGAGGTTCTACAGTGCAAAACCCCCCTTATTTCTCTCAGAATTTCCCTCTTTTTCTTTCATAACTTGGTCGGGTATATGGGTGATCGGGTAAACGGACCATGGATTAGGCCCGCTGAGGTGGTGGCAGGAGAGGTGTGCACACGTGCAGTGAGAGGGACCTCACCCTGTGTGTTGAGGTGATAAGCCCACACAGCAAAGGCATTATAAACGAAAATCTAAATTGTAATACCACGATGTGTTATTATGTGGTTGCATCTTCTTCGCGTGCACTGGCAGTAGGTGCCTTCGTGGAAGTGGAGCGGAAGGAGTTGCTGCTTTATTCAATTGATGCCTGAATGGGAAATTTTCTCTTGCAAAATGATGTAAAAAAAATGTCATTGCAGTAAAAATCGCGTGGTGGAAAAGCCCCTATCAAAGATATTTAACAGTCAAAACTAACCATGAAAGTTAGGTGTATCCATTGGAGGAACAAGCCAATAAACTCACATATATATCAAGAAATCACTCTCACATAAAATCACGGGAAAACTAATGCAAGGGTGAAATTATGTTAAGCACCTATAGAGAGGATCATGAAATTTAAAGAGTCTGAGTGTGTGAGTGAAAAAGCGATAGCGTGAGGACATGAGCACAAATTCCACTCAATATATATTAATGCATCAAATAAGTGAATAGTGAATCGGCAATGGAAAAACATGTAAATATTAATATGGCCTTCACTGTAGCAAAACAATGGACTCTGTTCCCTTGTGCGTGCAAGGAGGATGCACGGTCGGTTGCGTTATGTCCAATGGTGGTTGTCGGTGGTGAGCCCTAAGCGTGGGAGGTGGTGGCACGAGAGATGGTGGTCAGTGGTCGTCGGTTAGAGAGGAGGAACTTGCTAGCGATGAGGCTTCCCACCAACATGCATGGATTGCGGGAGACGCTGCCACATACATGGGCGAGCTTGGTATGGTGTGGCAAATTCGATGACGTCGACGGCGCATCAAATGGTGGGCTATCGTGGCAGCTGTGTGGAGATTGAACTGGTGATTGGTGGGTTCCTCTTCAATAGTGAAGAAGAAGAAGAAGATGAGGATGAGCACGAGAAGGTGGAGTCGCTGGTGATGGCGCAAGTGGCAGTGGCATGCGCTAGGGCTCGCGGAGGCATGGTGCCATGTCGGTGGGTGCTGGCGCGAGTGGTGGTGGTCATGTGGGAAGCACACAACAATGGAGGGGGAGTGCTGTTGGTGGTGCACGTCGATGGGTGGTGGAGGTGCGTAGGCCTTCGTGGCTATGGGCATTGGGCTGGTTGCGCACAAAGGCGTGTGCAAGGAGGTCAGCGTTGGTGGGTGTGGCTGCTACTGTTTGGACATCTGGGAAGGCTTTCGGATAGCTTAAATGAAGAGGAGGGGGGGCACATAGTGGTGGTCGTCAAGGTTGTGGTGATTGTCAAGGTTGTGGTGGCTCGCGGTGGTGGTTGCTGTGAGGAGGAAGTGTCGAGGTCGCGGTCGCGAGGATGGTTAAGCACGGTCGAGGAGTTGATGAGTCGTGGTGGGGTTGCGGTGTCATGGAGGGTGCATGGTGGTGGAAGGAGGATGATGAAGGTGTGGAGAGGGAGTTCCTCTCGTGAGGAGGATGATGTTGCTCCCCCTCGTCCTCTGCCTGTTATAAAGAGAAATAAAAAAAGAAACACAATCGGAGAAGAGGGAAGGAGATTACCGAGAGAGAGAGAGAGAGGAAAAATAAGGAAGGAATTTAGAGAAATATCAGGGGAATGTGTATGCATGGAAATAAGAGAGAGTGATGGTGGGTATTTAGATAAGGAAGAAGATCTCTAATGGAAAGAATTGACCATGGGAAGTAATCCTAGGTTCCACAAATGAAGATTTGAAAATCTCTTTCTTCCTTTCTTTTTTTGATAAAAATCCAAGATGTCAAAATTGATATGCCCCATTTATTCTTGCAAAAACATATCTATGTAAATGTATTAGTATTTGAACATAATGGGTGTACCTCCATTCAATAAAAATGTAAGAATGATAATTCACGAGCTTAAAAAATTTTATCAATGTAGTGCATGATTCAGAGTCCATTTTCATTCCAACAATCAGGTACTTAGGCTCTAATTTAGTCCACTAAAGTGGACTTATCAAATACCCCCATGCCTAAGTTTCGCTAATCCCGAGCAAAATCATAAGAAATAGACCAGGTTTCTAGGCCAGATTTTATCATCAGGATGTCTTATTGTGTCGCACTTCTAAAGATTAGATCGAAATACCACCTATAGGCCTAAAGGTATTTAAGTACCAATCAAGATACGGACCTAACCAACCTTAGCCTTCTGTTCGCCGCAAAGGTTTCTAAGGCTCGCAAAAACTACCCAGAGGTTCGCTGACCCCAGTGGTTAAAGCACTCGTGCGTATATGCAATAAGTCTAGGTTCAGTTTGCCAGTGCATTTTTGATAAGAGAGATAGAGGGAGATTATTTTGAGAGTTTTCTCTCTTTTCTTTTTAAATTCTCGTAAACCCAACATTGAATTGGCCTTACACATGATCTGTATTGAATTCCTTGTCCCCACCATCAATCCTCGCAGGGTCCTTGGCAATCGATGCTTTGGGATAGCACCACCCATGGCAACACCCAGAACCCTAGATTTTGACACTTCGGGATAGTGTCGCCCATGGTGTTCTGTAGCTAAATTCAGACCTTGGCAATTGACGTTTCGGGATAATGCTGCCTATGGCATCTGAACCAGCATAAGGTGCTTTCGTGCCCTTGGTAGGATATTTAGATATCCTAGGAGACAAGCACCGAGGAGACAGTATATTATAATGCATCTTTAAGGGGAGTATTTTTCATTCCTCCTCTCCACGCTGAGAACTCATCCAATCAACTTGTGCCTTCGAGCTGCTCCTAAGTTAAATTTTCAAGGAAACATTTTCAGAGTAGAACACTTTTTGGCATTATTCTTCATTACGCGCATTGAACCTGACTGGTGTGTGATTTTTGGGTGCCTAGTTTACCAAGTCCCGTAAACCAAAGGGCAGGCAATGGGGTTGAATACTCCCTAAGCCTTAGACTTAATACATAAGCCTCGTAACTTCCTCAACCTCTTGAGGAATAGTCCAGATCTTAACAAATATATGAGTGTTTAAGCCCTAAAACTGACCCAGGAGGCTTAAAGTCGGTATCCCTTACTTATCTCCTTCTCTTTAGCACTTCAGGACTTAGTTCATCATCTGATCTAACCTAGAACTTAGGTGTGTTCCACACTCAACTGTTGGGACTAACACAATTTTTTTTTTGCACTTTTTCCTCTCTGTCTCTCTCTCTTCTTCCTCTTTTTCCTCCTCACTATATTTGCAATTCAACTCATAAAGATTTCATTACCTTCCTTCTCTTGTCCTTTTTTTTTTGTTGATAAAAGTCTTAACTACATGCATGCAAAAATATGTATAAATGCTATGTACAACCTTAGGTTTTACCCCCCCATGCCTAAATCTAACAATGTCCTCATTGGAAAGCAAAAGTAAGGAAAGATATTACCTGAGGTAGATAGTGTTTGGAGCTAAGGCTCCTCCAGCCTGTAGGTGTCCAATACCTGGCCATCAGAAAGAGTAACATATGGTTTTAAACGTTGGCCATTTTCCTTGAAAGTCTCAATAGATGAGGGATTTTGTATCTCAACTGCACTGTACGGGAACACCTGCGTGACAGTGTGTGGCCCATCCCAACGAGACTTAAGTTTCCCAGGGAATAGCTTGAGTCTAGAATTGAATAGCCAAACTCGTTGGTTGGGCTCAAAGGTTTTACAGAGGATGTGTTTATTGTGAAAGACCTTAGTGTGCTCTTTATAAGCTTGAGCAGTCTCATAAGCCTCATTCCTTAATTCTTCAAGCTCAGTCAGTTTTAATAAGTGCACTTTGCTTGCATTCTCGAGATCCATGTTGACATTCTTAATAGCCCAATAAGCCCTATGCTCAATCTCAACAGGCAAATGGCAAGCTTTGCCATACACTATACGAAAGGGAGACATACCTAAGGGGATTTTATAAGTAGTTCTGTAAACCCATAGTGCATCATCTAGTTTCTTTGACCAATCTTTTCTGTCGGGTCTTACAATTTTCTCCAAAATTTGTTTGATCTCCCTATTGGACACTTCAACCTCTCCACTCGTGTGCAGGTGATACGGGGTGGCCAACTTGTAGGTGACACCAAGACTTTTGAGTAGACGGGTGAAGTGTGAATTCCTAAAATGAGGTCCCCTATCATTAATGATTGTCCTCAGGCAACTAAATCGGGAAATGATATTGGCCTTAACGAAAGTTAGGACCACAGAGTGATCGTTGGCCTTAGTCGGAATATCCTCTATCCACTTTGACACGTAGTCAATTGCCATGAAGATATATTCATAGCCGTGAGATGATGGGAAAGGGCCTATGAAATCTATGCCCCAGACTTTGAATATCTCGATCAGAGGAATAGGCTATTGGGGGGCATCTCATCTCAATTCCCGATTGTTCAAGTCTGTTGACAATAAAGACATGCCCCTACATAAGTCTTTGCTTCTTTGAAAAGTAAGGGCCACCAGAACCCAGATTGAATGATGGTAACACCATCATTCATCATAACTAAATTTAGTTGGAATCAAGAGATAAATGCTCCTGAACAATCGCCTGAGGACCATAATTCCACTTTAATCTGATTTGAGAGAAAGACAAGAAAGCAAGGTTAATTCTACTATTTTAATTGTACATCACAAATGTAGATTAACCATGGGGTTATTTAGGGGTTAATTGAGTATTAAAGTCTAAGAAGTGGGCTCACAGGGATGGAATCATGGTTCCATGCATTTCGAGGACCAAAACAGTACTAAAAATCCTAATTATCAACTCCACTTAAATTGAAGAGGCTCTGGTCTGGATAAAATTAATATAAACCTCCTAAAATTTATAGAAAAATATTCTAAGAGATTTGGTACCTTTGGTTTGACCATCTGAACCCATTTTAACCTAGAATAAAATTTTAAATGGGATTTTATCCTAATTTGGGCTTTTGTGTAATTTACCTGGTCAAATGTGGTCAAAAGTCAAATCCAAGTTCACCATTAGATCCCTTAGGTTCAAATTAGGTTAACACCAAAATTTGGGCTCAATCAGAGCTCATCTTGACCTAATTTGCATTCTAGCCGCTAAATTCCTAGTTATCACAAAACTAGCCCTAACTTTTACACTCAATCCCTTAACTTTTTATGATCCTTGCATTTCAGCCCCTTCCGCCATCACCTTCATCTCCAACTCAAAGGCGGTTGATGAACAGGTTTTGGCGAAGAAAAAATCAGGGTTTCGAGAACCCGTCGTCATAGTTCTCAAAACACGTTATCAAATACAATTTTTAATCGAAACTCAAAAAGTGAGTCCCGGGTCGAACATGGGGGGGTGAACATTTGGTTTTGAAAATTCGCATTTTGCTTTTATTTGTTTTGTCATTTTTATCTTTTCTAATTTTTTTGGTATTTTTAGTAAGCAAGAGATTAGGTTGATGAATTCTTATCTAACTAATCTACTTGCAAAATATAAGAGAGAGGGATAGAGAGAGAGAGAGAGAAACAATCATGTATTTTTATAATCAAATGTTTATTACAACTAGGAAAGCAAGAAAACTATCCTACGAAAGCAATAAAGATAGAGATAGGTGAGAGAAATCCCCCTCGATGGTCGCTTGGAGGACAACTCTCTCTAATGTCACTTGGAGAAAGGTGGTGAGGAGCGTGATGAATGAAGATGGAGCCAGAGGATGGAGGGCGGGGCAGGATGGCATCACGGTGAGGATCTACTTTCCGAAGTAGGTAAGAAGACGGCCACGAGATGCTCCATGAAAGGGGATGAGAGGTGGGGAAAAATATTTGATTTCTACTCTAGAGGAGTATCTCGGGCTTGGGACAAGCTCTCTCTAGAGCCTTAGAGGTGGTGAGAGGAAGAAAGGAAGAGATGGTGAAGAATGGAGGGGGTAGGTCCTTTTATTTTGGAAGGAAGAGGGGAAATTCATGCATAGGGCATTAGTGACAGCTGCAATCGTCGCTGAAGATCCACCCAATTGTTGCTGAAGATTTGCGCCAACCCTCGCCCCTGCTGGCACGCGCATCATGTGCCCATGCCCCTCGCACTGTGTCGCGTGCGCGTGCATTGGCATGCGCTGCGCTGCACGTGGCTGTGCTGTGTGAACATGCAGCTGTGCGTGCGTGCTCAATTTCTCAATTGGGGGGGCTGTAGGTATTCGAACTTGCACCCCTCCCTTGGTAGTCCACGCCTCCACCAATAGGCCAAGTCGATGCTTGAGTCTAGAAGACGTCTTATGGCACGTGGTGGAGGAAGATTCTCAACTGTTGGATCAAGATCCAATGGTTGGGAATGGAGGTCGCGGATGAGTGGTGTTGGTGGGCGCTACTGGCCGATTTGGGCGGCCTAGATGGTGCCACGTGGCATCATTTAGGCCGTCCATCTTCTTTTTGTTGCAGAGGGTGCCACGGTGCTCGGATTGAGATGATTTCCACGTTGCCGGACTGCGATCGTCGCTCCGGATCCATCCGTGCGGTCGGATTTTCATCTGAAGCCCATAAGGATGTTGCGTTGCCCCCTGGCCATTGATCTTCCTCGGATCGCATAAGATGATACGGGATTTTGATTAGGACGATCTCGGAGGTGTTGACTTCGATCATCATCCTGATCAGATTTGTACATTTGAATCGTCAATCCGAGGCTTCGAAATAAATCTCCTTCCCTCCTGGCTATAAAAAGGATGCAATTAACCTAAAATATACGCAATTATTTTAATTGCAGAATGTTGCATGCTATGCAATATTTATAATACGAAATGCAAATCTAAGCCTAGGAACATGCATGAATAGGCATTTTAACCTAATTAAATGTGTCTACATCACACCCTCATGCCTATCTTTTGCTAGTCCCTAGCAAAATTAAACTACATGCTATGTATAAAAACAGAATTAAGACTCGATCACTTAGGCCTAAGTTGTTTATTAACAATAGAAATTTTCAACTAAGGTCCTAAACTATGAAAACTCAATAGTACCCGGGTATCTGCCAAAATATAGATCGCCCAAGTCTTCACCTTATTTGAAAAGGGAAGATGCATTTTTTTTTTGCTTTTCTTCTTTTTTAATTTTTTGGACTTTTTGTGTTTGAGAGTTTCGGGATAACTTTTTACGGCAACCTGACCCACCCAAGACTCGAAAAGGACTCTACGTGCTAAGCATCTTGTGAAAAAAGTGAAAGACTCATTAGGCGACTGTTAAAATGGACTTTGGGTTTCTACGACCCTAGGTGACCTTAAGAGTTTCTGCCTAAAGGTTTATCTTTTCGAATGGTAGCTTTCTCCCTACTTTATTTTTTATGGGCTCAACACAAGGCCGAACCTAGTGTATATCTTCTCGATTTATTCTACTTCCCAGCTTCTTCCCTAAGTGTTTTGGGAATTATTGTGTATTTTTGTGAGCTGGACTCTAGACAACCGACCAATAGGCTATTACCTACGGTAACTTGCCAGCCATACTCGTGCGGTGAAGTGTGGTTTTATTTTTTTATTTTCTCCTTTTTCTATTTTTTTTGTTTTGTTTTCTTTTTTTTCTTTTTATTTTTGAGTATCATTTTTTTTCTTTTTCTGAGTAGGTGGTTTCCCTGATCTAAGATTTACTTAAAAGCAGTAGAATGAGTATAGTCACGTAGTTGGGCTCTGGGCATGGGCTATTACTCATGACAACTTGCCAGCCATACTACCCTAGACGGTTCATTAGCTACCATATTTCCGTAAAAATCGTCGAAAAGTGAGTCAGTGCAAATAGTGTGTAGATGCTTAGATTTAAAATTTCCTCAAATCAGAGGGCGGGTTGATAAGTCATGTACTTATCATCCCAATTTATTCACCAAATTAAAGTAAAATTACTTGATAGGGACTCGAGACTAAGTCCACATTCGAGTGGACACCCAGGCTAATTAAGTCCGAAGACCTGAAGAGTCTAAGTACTTAGGTCTTATCGTATCATTTCCTAAAGTTAATAACGCCTAATGTCTAAGTTCTCTTCTCCTAATTCTTTCTTCTTCTTTTCTTTAAGAAATTAAAAATAAAAGAATTTCCACGGAGTTAAAAAAATGATTTCAGGAATTAGTAATCCACCCTCATGCCTAAATGATGTAATATCCTCATTGTAAAAATAAAGACATGAAAAGGGTGGAGTAAACAGAATATCACCTGAATTTCGTGAAAATCCGGTCAGCTCCGCAAAGAGAATAGAGTATATACACGTGCTAAGTTTAATGCCTTTAGCTAGGCATAAAATACATACAAGGAAGAAATGGAGAATTCACAAGTGCAGATCAGAATCAGAATCAAAAGACTAATCCTCAAACCTGCTAGCAGAAGATGTCCACAGATGTGGATCAAGTTGTGGTGCAGACCCATGCCCCAGGGTCGAGTGGTTCTCAGGTTCTAGATGAAAATCACCTAGAACTGAAGATTGTTGAGCTTGCGTGGCCGGGCCTACGGTTTTGTAGTATGCAACCCAAGACTAAAGTGTTGGATAATGGGTAGAGATGGTTCAATAGGTTTGGATGTCCTTTTAGATTTCAACTCAAAAGGATAATCAATGATTCTGAGCTTGAGTTGCATGTGAAAGATATCATAAGGGTCCTGGTAGAAAGTAGGTGGTTTTAGGTCAATAGGAACCCTTAGATCCAAAATTGTAGTTCCCTCAGAAGTAGCTTCCCAGATTTTTATTTTCAACTTCCTATCCTCCAAGATCAAGGTTTATGGGACCTCCAGATCGTTGTACACCCCATCTAAAATACCTAAGTCTAACAATTGTGGCTGAATCAGGATTGACTTGGGCATAATGATTTCAAAAGTCAGCTCTTCGGGGTGCAAATGAGGAATGGGTCACTAATTGAATCATCAGGATTTAGATCCTCCAAGTTAACCCCAACAGAATCAAATTCCTCTATTATCGGGTTGTCAAATGGTTCATCAGATTCCTCAAGCCCATTTGTCTCACTAAAATCATCTTCCTTACACTCAAGTGAGACTTCACCTAAAGATTCCTCATCCTCAGAATTAAAGAATTCTTGATCCTCATTTATATGTCTCAAAATCATATGTCCTTTCATGGTCCATGGAGACATATTTTTTTTCGTTCCTTAGCTCGGGGATCTCGGGTGAGGTAATTGGTTCATCTTGAATCGTTTGCTTTAGACCAACTAGGTCATCTTCAGTCTTAGAAAATGTATCCCCCCCAACAGGCGCCTGAGCAGGTTCAAACATTGGCTCTCCTGAAGGGGGTTCATTTTGAGAATCATCCCAGGATTGGACTAGGGCAACCACAAATTTCATCCTCAATCTCGATAATTTCCCAAGTAGAAACTCACCCAAGCTCCTATCCCTAACATTTTGGAGCAAATCCAATAAAGAGCTATTCAGCTCATCAATCATTTTTATCATAGGCTTTAATGCTTCAGTGCATGGTGTTGGCTGAGCTTCTAAAGATTGTATGGTGTTCCTCAAGTTAGCCAACACCCTCTCTTGGATCTGGTTCACCTGAATTGAATGGTTCGGTTCAGGGTTGGGTGGGTTTGGGTTTATTCTAGGGGAGTCAAGATATTGAGTTTCTCGGATCCCTCCTTGATAGTAGGTTGTCTTGGGTTGTTCAAAGAATGGAGGTGACCTATATTCAATGCAATACTGGGGTGGGGAGATGTTATAATCATCATATCCTTCCTAATTGTAGATCGGGTTGATTTGATCATCAAAGGATGGAGATCTATAATCGTTGTAGCTCTGGGAAGGATAGTAATCATAGTCTTGTTGTCCAGGGTTAGGCCCTGGACACTAAGGTCTGGTATCGTATCCCTCATCAAAGTTATCCCGGCTAGGAGATGGGTAATCATAAGTTGAGTCGGGATAGTAATTATCTTGCAGATACGTGTTGGTAGGAGGGTAGGATGGGAAATGTGTGTAAGATATGGAAGGATACATAGTAGAGTAGGAGGGAAAACAGAAGAGAGAAATGTGCCCTACAGTACAATCAACCAAACTTGTCCTTATATGGGTAGCCTAAAGATCTACATACTCCCAGGACTTATCTTGAGATGATAGAAACGATTTGGTCTGCTTCTATCCGGCCAATCCAACCAGTTAGAGGGAGGGGTAGGGGAGAAGGTCCTTCCTTTGGTTTGCGCCTTCGGTTCCTAGTGTACCCCCCAGCCGTGGTCGTTTGACGCTACTCTCGTAGTTAGACATCAGATGGACCAGTAGAAGTAGATTAATTGAAAAAAAATCTCAATTTAAGCCCCGAAGAGCGAATCAATCATTAAGGCCAATGTCTACTCAGTTTTAGTTAGGGTTGGGATGATCGTTCTCTTGGAATATGATGGGCCCCTTAGATGGGTTATGCCCTTAATGATCAATTCAAATGTGTGTGCGTGCACAACCTAGGTTTGTAAACAAGGTTATTTGATGATGTATCTTTTAGGGTTTAACCTTATTTAGTAGCTTTTAGGGTTTAATCTTTAGGTTCGTTCAATCAGGTTTAGTAGAACACTCCAAGTTTTGAAAGCACTGGTGATAATATATTCCTTTAGAAATCAAAGACTAATGTGGAGTGCCCAGTTCAGTTCTAAAGTTCAACCCTAAGTGGCAAACTACTTGATGGATCACTTTTATCTTAAGTGGTGCGGCCTGAACAGCTCAATCAATCGGCCTGTTGCACCACTTGATTAAGGCACACAAAACGTCTTAACTTAATCAGATTTCTACTCACTTATGTGTGTATTGAGTTAAGATGTACTAGATCCACAGGTTAGATCTCGGTTAAGTAGTAGAATCAAAGTGATTGTGCACCTTAGGATGAGAGTTGTAGGTATTAAGTGTGTAGCTTTCAGTTAAATCGTACAAGAGAAGAATATATATTTTTTATTTTTTCATATATGCATAAGGGTGAGATGAAGTGAAGTGACAAACAAGACAAACAATTTCTATCTTAGGGTTCGTGAAAACACTTAAGTAGATTAAGTCTTGATTATTAAGGTGGAGAAATGATCTAGTGGGTGGGGAAGTGGTGGAAAACTTACAAACGTCTCTACTCGCACTTTACTCCAATCTACTGCCTTCGAATTCTCGATCGGGTTCCTGCAAGACAATAAATTGAAGAAGAAAGATAGGTTAGAAAAATATGTAAGTAATGCGGGAAAATGCGAGAAAAACCAAAGAGCATTGCCTCCCAGGCAACGGTGCCAAAATGATGAGAAGGTTTTGGCAAAGAAAAAAATAGTGTTTCGAGAACCCATCATCGTAGTTCGCAAAACACGTTATCAAATACAATTTTTAACCAAAACTCGAAAAGTGAGTGATAAACACACATGAATTTATGATAAAATGCTTATTTATGATAGTTCCTATGCTTAACATTCATATCATGTTATAAATACTACATAACATCCATTGCATGGCATTTAGGATAGTTGTATGTTTTGTATATTAATTCCTTCATTTTATATGGTCACGAGGCAATGTGACGTCTTTACAGACTTCGGATGAAAAATCCGACCGTATGGATGGATCCAGAGCGATGATCGCAGTTCGACAACATAGAAATCACCTCAATTTGAGCATCGTGGCATCCTCTGCAAGCAATGAAGGGTGGACGATCCAGATGGTGCCTTGTGGCACCATCTGGGTGCCCAAAGTCACCCGTCACATCTCCAAGGGTCGCCCATCAAGTGATCTCAGTCGTTGGATGAAAATCTAACTGCTGAGAACCCACCCTCACCACGTGACCGCAACTCATTTTCGCGGCACACTTGCAGACGTGGTGCAATAGTGGATGCGTGTGTTGGATCGCAAGGGAGGGGCATGGGTTTGAATCCCCGCAGCCCCCCCATTCTCAATCCAGCCGGCGCGCAACGCAGCCAGCGCATGCAGTAGCAGCGGCAGTGCAGCGCTAGCACGCACCAGCAATACGCACGCGCGTGTACGCTAGCGCGCAAGCCAGCAGGACCTCCGCACAATCTGCGCGCATGAGGTAGGACAGCGCAGCTCACATGGTCGGGCACGTGCTTAGTTGGCATTAGCCTTCGACGACAGCCTGGCAGACATACAGCGACGCTTACAGCCGTCGCTAATTGTTTGCATGCCAGCAAGGCCAGCTGTGAGCATGAGCCGGTGTGAGCTACCTATAGCGAGACTTACAGCGACGACTTGGAGGTCGCTAATGGTCCCATGCCTATTTTAGCCTCTTTTCATCCACTATAAAAGGACCTACACCCCTCCCTTCCAAGCCATCTCTACCTACTCTACTCCCACCTACTCTCAAGCTCTAGCAAGCCTACCAACACTCTGTTAGAGCTTGCTCTCAAGCTCCCAAGGTGTCTATCAGTGTAATGAAACTCTACCCCACCAAATACTCCTCCATCTTCCCATCCCCATTCATAGGTCGCCTTGGAGTCGTCCTCCCACCTCCATTCCGGTAGCAGATCATCTCCGCCTTCTCACCTCCATTTTGGAGCTGTGCTAAAGCTTTCCTCTACCCAACGTCCTCCCGCTTCTCACCTCCGTCGTCCTGCTTCCCAACTCCTTCATCCGAGCTTCCGCCAGGCGCCGTCGTCTCATCGAACAGCTGCTTTAGGAGATTTCTTCTCACCTCTCCCTCTTTTTATGTTTTCTAGATTATTGTAATTGACATTCATGCAATATATCATATCTGATTCTATTCTCTCTTGTGATTTCTTGTCATTTTATTTCAAAAACAAAAAAAAATAACAAACCCACAAAACACAAAAAGAAACAAATTGAAGCGCGGTTTTCATACAAAGTAAACGTCGCCTCCCTGTGTTCGACCCGGGACTCCCATGGAGTTTCAATATAAATTATATTTGATCACAAGTTTTGCAACTATGACGACGGGTTACTCGTAACCTCGATTTTAAACACAAGAAACCTGTGCGATCAGTGAGTTCTGGGTCGAATATGGGGAGGCGAATGTTTGGTTTTGAAAATCCGCATTTCGCTTTTATTTGTTTTTGTCGTTTTTGTTTTTCTAATTTTTTTGGTATTTTTGGCAAGCAAGAGATTAGGTCGATGAATTCTTATCTAACTAATCTACTTGCAAAATATAAGAGAGAGAGACAGAGAGAAAGAGAGAAACATTATTGTATTTTTATAATCAAATGTTTATTACAACTAGGAATGCGGGAAAACTATACTACAAAAGCAATAAAGATAGAGATAGGTGAGAGAAATCCCCCTCGACAGTCACTTGGAGGACGACTCGCTCTGACGTCGCCTGGAGGAAGGTGGTGAGGAGCAGGATGAACGAGGACGAAGTCGGAGGACGGAGGGCGGGGCAGGACTACGTCGTGGTAAGGATCTTCTTCCTTAAGGTGAGAAGATGACCACGGGATGCTCCACGAAAGGGGATGAGAGGTGGAGAAAAATATTTGATTTCTACTCTAGAGGAGCATCCTGGACTTGGGTCATGCTCTCTCTAGAGTCTTGGAGGCGATGAGAGGAAGAAAGGAAGAGATGGTGAAGAATGGAGGGGGGTTGGTCCTTTTATAGCGGAAGGAAGAGGAATTCGTGCATAGGGCATTAGTGACAACTGCAATATTAGCTGAAGAGCCACCCAATTGTTGCTAAAGATCCATGCCAACCCTCGCCCCTCCTGGTGCACGCATTATGCGCTCGTGCCCCTGGCAACGTGTCGCACACGCGTGCGTTCGCTGCACTACACGTGGTTGTGTTGTGCATGCTTGCGCATGAGCGGCTGTGCGTGCGCGCTCAATTTCTCAATTGGGAGGGCTGTGGGGATTCAAACCCGTGCCCCTCCCTTAGAAGTCCATGCCTCCACCAACAGGTCAAGTCAATGTTTGAGTCAAGAAGACGTCTTATGGCACACGGTGGAGGAAGCTTCTCAGCCGTTGGATCAAGATCTAACGGCTGGGAATGGAGGTCGCGAATGAGGAGTGGTGTGGGCAAGCACCTTTTGGGTCGTCCATCTTCTTTCTGTTGCAGAGGGTGCCACGTTACTCGGTTTGAGATGATTTCCACATTGCTGGACTACGATCATTGCTCCGGATCCATCTGTATGGTCGGATTTTTCATTTGAAGCCTGTAAGGATGTTGCATTGCTCCCTGGCCGTTGATCTTCCTCAGACTGCATAAGGTGATACAGGATTCCGATTAGGACAATCTCGGAGGCATTAGACTCCGATCATCATCCTGATTAGATCCGTACATTCGGATCGTCAATCCGAGGCCCCGAAATAAGTCTCGTTCCCTCCTGGACATAAAAGGACGCAATTAACCTAAAATATACAGAATTATTCTAAATGCAGAATGATGCATGCTATGCAATATTTATAATATGAAATGCAAATCTAAGCCTAGGAACATGCATGAATAGGCATTTTAACCTAATTAAATGTATCTACATCAGCGGCAACTGCAACTCTTAAACCCATCAGGGTGAATTTTGGATGAGGATTTGGACACCTAAATCCTTGTCAAATCCCACCAAACTAGGTGGGTTTGACAATCAGAAGATCCCCGATCCAATGAGCATCTTCTCATGCTCAATCTCGACTGATTCCAACTCCGATGAGCTCGAGAGCTTCGAGCCCAAGTCACGGCCAAGGCACATACCAAATGTGCATCTTTTGGCTCAATTAGAGAGGGAACATCATCTATTTAAGGGTCTCAACATCTTTGAGTCAACCTTGTACCCCTTTGATCGTCAAATTCCCCTTTATTCTTCTTCTCTGACGAAAAATCCAGTGTACCTTGGAGCTCCTCCATCGTGTTTCTTCACCCTTTGCCTCGACCAAAAGACAGAGGGTTTTGCCTTCCCTTTCCTCCACGAAGCTTCAAGTAAAGCTTGGGCACCTCTATCTCTTTCTTCGACTTCGATTTCCACCCTTCTTCCTCGTTGCCGGTGGCCACACCGACAACCTACCTCCTCGCATCCTTTCTTCCAATTAGTTTAGGGGTTCTACTCCCCCTCACTCAAATTAGCTTTAGGACATATCTCAGCCTTGCTCTCCCTCTCCTCCTTCTCTAACACCGGCCGCACCTTTGTCGACCACCTTCACCGTCAGCCTGCCTACGTCCTCCACACACCAAATTAACCACGGCGAAAGCTCCTCCCCACCTTGATGAGAGACTCATCATGGCTTTTAATTGTCCCTAATTAATTAGTTTCCTTAGTTAATTAGCTAAGAATATACTTAATACATGGTTAATTATACTATAGGGGATTAAATAAGGACCTTTAAAATAAGTTAAAAACACTAAATTAAGTATCGATTAATATTAATAATAATTTAGTTAATAATTTGGACTCAAATATTAAACACTTAGCTACTTATTTAATATCTAAACTAAATTAATTTTATGACCTAAGTACTTAATTAACTTAAGTAAATTAATCACTTAATTAAATATAGCTAAAAAAGGCAAAACCATAAATTCAAGGCATAAATATAATATTTACCTAATTTATAATTATATATAAAAAGTTGAAAAAAGAAATAAATTAAAATAACCCTAAAAACTAATTATTTACGTTTAGGTCCTTAGCTTTTATGTAAATTGAGTCCTTTTCCTACAACTAGGTCCTTAGCTTTTATTGCATAGAGGTCCCTATGTGCAAGCCTTCTTTGTCTTCTTCTTAGCTTGGACGACCGAGGAGGTCTGGTGCTCACACTGTTTGATCACCATCTATCCCACATTTGAACACCTTCGTTTTGGTCGCTTATCTTCTACTCACCACTGCCATCTCATTTGACAGCTCCGATCCTCTCTAGCCCAACAAACTCTGGCATGGTGACTTCACCGTCGTCGGAGATGAAGACCCCTAAACCACTATACTTGGACGTGATTGCGTTCAGATGCAGACTGTCTACCCCTCTCCGCCATTTATAAATAGTCCTCCACACCTCTGATCTCAGGGAGCGACTCCCTACCCTCTTACCCCACCAAAGTCGTCGTTCTGGCGACCCAGATCTCTTCTATAGAGCACCTCCACCAGAGGAGCTTGTTGCTTCTCACCTGCTCGTCTTCTCAGGAGCTGTGACAGAGCTTCTGAGCATGCCATCTCTTCTCTACTCCGCTTCAATCCTCGCCGACCTCATCGGAGTTTGTCCTCTGTTACGCACCTTTCGATGAAGATATCTCACCTTCCTTCGTCCAGGTAACCTGTAGATTAGCTTAGATCTTAGTTTAGATTAGATTTAGTTAGTTTAGCTTAGTTTTAACTTAGAATTAAGTCCATCTTCCCCAACTCCGGCGAGGTCAATTTCGACCTCATCGGACTTCGACTCATGTTTTTAGCACTTGAGCACCTTCCTTACCTCACCACGATCACTGTTCACTTTCTTCCCTCTAAATTTATCACTAAAACACCTAATCCACTACACCTCTATTAGGACCCGTGTTGTTTGAGCCATTTAAGATGTCTGGACTTTAGGTTAGACGTTTGGTAAGACGTATGGACTGTGGGTCAGATGTCTGGACACATTCCCAGATGTCTGAAAATCAAAAATCTTGGGTATGAACTCGTGTCTGCGCGCGTGTTGTGCGTAGACAGTACCCCTCATCTTTTCCCTCCTTCTTTCTCTTCCGCCCCAGCAAAACCCTAAACCCGACCTTATATAAGACCCCCCTTCCCCTCTCTCATTCTCCCCACACCAGCCCCTTCCCCTCTTCTTCTCCATTCCAACGAAAGCGCGAGGAGTGACATGAGAAGGAGAGGAGGTGAACTCGCGAGCTCGCATGGGAGCTCATCGGAGAGTGCACGGCCAGAGCGGTGCGTGCGTGAGGAGGAGGAGTACGTCAGGGAGGTCCTCCCCAACACTGCTGCAGCCGGAGTTGCAAGCGAGAGGGCACGGTGCAGCCACATGTGGCACGAGAGGGCGGAAGCGAGTTCTGGTTCTGGGTTTTTCCCAGAATCAGACGTCTGAAGCGATGTCCAGACGGAGGAGCCAATGTCTGGAGGAGGTTCTACACTTCTGAGGAGGAAGTCTCGCGAATGTACATCCATTTACGGATACGGCCATGCAGGCTGCTCTGCCCGATACCTCTTTTGCATGCTCGATTTGAGAAGATCAGATATTTGCGTACAGGATTCGCTTTAGGAAGGCGTGAGACACGCCCTGCCACGCATTTTAGACGTCTGGGCGACATGCCAGACGACGGGAAGTGCTTCCAGACGTCCGGAGAGGTGGTTGGACGTCTGGAACTGGGTCTAAACGGTCCAGAGGAGTTCCTGGACATCTGAGGATTGGCGCAGGGCTTGAGGTATGACATTGGACACTTTTAAGACATCTGGAAGTTGTTCCAGACGTCTGATTTGAGTCAGAAACACTATTTTTGACCCATTTAGGGTCTGTTTGAGGTCCGTTTTCCACAAATAAGATACCGATGTTTTTCGTATGAATTCCTCTACTTGTTAGAAGACTTTCTATACTATTTTGAATATTCTCTTGTGATTGATCGATGTGATGGGACCTCGTTCCGTTGTGGGTTTGGGGCTTGCTGTGGCACGTGAACGTGCCATTCAAGCCCCCACTACTCCTCGGTTTACTGGTAGAGTGGCTTCCCCCTAATTTAATTAAAACTTAAATGCTTATGTAGGGTGAATGATTAGGACCTAGGATATGGCATGAATTCTAGGATGAGAAACATTTGAAATGCCTGTAATGGATGATTGAATTGCAGTCTTGAATGAGTAGATAGAATGATAACAATTGCCTGTAAATAAATAACAGCTGCCTGTGAAATGTAAAGCACTTGTACTAGTAAACTGTTGCATGTAAATTCCTGTCGTATACGTTAAATGACATAATACGAGCTGCATGTATATAAATTGAGAATGGTAATGTGAATGATGGAAATACGAGCTACCTGTGTATAACCGGTATATGGAAATGTAAATAATAGAAATATGAGCTGCATATGTATATCCCGAGAATGGAAATAGAAATGATGAAACCTTGTATGGCTTGGCCTGAGGAATATGAGCATGAACCCTACGGGGAATTAGGAGTAGAGCTCCCGGAAATAAATGGAATGGATCTGGAAATGTGAGTGAGGAAGTGAGCTGGCTCTTGAGTACAGAGTACCAAGGAGAGCGACTGTCCCCCTGTTTAGTGCAGAGCGGAGCTAGCCACCCTTGGGTTGGGACCTGGGGTTAGGATTGGCAACTCTGTACCGACTTCTTGGCCCTCGCGTACACAGTACCGGGGAGAGCTACTAGTGTAGGGAAAGAGCTAGCCACCCCACGGGACCCAGGGTTCAGCTAGCCACCCTACACTGACTTGTTAGGCCCACTGGGAAAACTAGGGTAGTCAGGCGAGGGTGCGTGGACTGTGGAGGGGCGAGACCCCTGTTTGGTTCTTAAGGGCTAGACCCCTGTTACTGAGAGGGTTAGTCCCTATACTGGTTCCGTGCTGTGCTTTGGGTGCACTTGCTAATGGAAACCACTGATCGCATGCCAGTGCGGGGTAGCTACCCGTGCACTTATCGCGCGTGCCATAGTCACTGTTACGTCTGTCCGTGACCTTGGGGTGGTTGACTGGGTGTAGGATCACCACGGGGGACTCTCCCTGCCAGGAGAACACCACGTGTGCCTTCTACTCCTCGGAAAAGACTGCAATCAAGATCGTTCCCACGAGGAACATTCGAGATCAAGAAAGAGACCTGATAAATAAATCAAGTGGTGAAAAAGAATAATAGTTGAAGAAAGTAATTGAAAAACAATAGTTACTTGTCCACCTGTACTGCTTTAGTTAGTTGGTTGCCACTCTACTTAGCGTTCGCTGACTTTTTGTACTCATAACCCTTTTCAGGTCTAGGTATTGAGCAGCCAGAGCCTACGGCTGTAGAGGGTGCTAGGCCTAGTAGAGCCCAGTAGTTGTAGTTTCCCTTGCTGTACTCTTTTGTAGTAGTAAGTAGACTCTTGTACCTTTATGTTTGTACTCTTACATTCTATATTTTATATTCTAGTACCTGGTTACTTTTCTACTGTTGTGGCTGTGTGTACTGTAGTAGTTTTACTTCTTTATTGCTATACTTTTGTTACTGTTAGTTGCTTAGCATAGTGAATGTGGTTTACTTTCCTGCTTTTTGGTTACTTTCTCGTTGGACGATTGGGTCTTGGGATCAGTCGAGTCGGTCCAATCTCGTGTCCTGTTGGGATTCAGGAATCGGGTCGTAATAACCTCCACCGGAGACCTCCGCTATCCATGGAGGAGGTCCCATGGCTTTGTTCACAATCACTGGGGCCCTCTATCATATTTCCATCACATCAGGGCCTCGATTTCACTTCCAATTAGGCAAATTATCATCTCCACATAAAACCCCAATTCCACCTTCAACCTCTGAGTTGCTGTTAATGGTGAGCTCAGAGGAGTTAATCCATCCAATTAATCACTTCCACAGCATCGGCTGACCCTATTTAATAGTTCCCCTCACTTAATTGAGAGGGAAAGAAGTTCTTGAGTTCATGTGACTCAAAGTTTGTTTTTACCGACTTTACAATTAATCCTTATGTCTGTTCATCAATTGCACTAATTGTTAAGTTCCTGAGGTTCCTTGAGACCTCAGGAATCATTCAAGACTAATTCAAGTGAGTTTCATGGAGATTCAATCTCTATTAATCAAGATCGGTGTTCACCGAAGCTCCGACGAACCAAATTAGAAGCTACAATCTTTGGAATTCTTTGAGAAGCTCCAGAATGCTTCTTTATAATCAAAGGTTAATGAAGCACTCATTGGAATCGAGTGTAAGTGTTTACATCTCTGGGATGGTCCTCATCTTCTCCAACTCAAGCGGAGTTGGGGTTTAGAGACTAATTTTTGATCATAAAGCAAGAGTTGGTGGTCGAGAACCTATTCTAGACTTTAGTTGAGCTTAAAAACTTCTAATCTCCTCTACCGAACAAACCTCATTCTGACTGCAGGCGGCGAGGCAGGAGAGTATAGCTAAAGCTACTAAAACCCTAATTTTAGGTGCTGAACAACTTTCTGAGGATGAATTAGACCTATCTAGGTCCTTGATTTGTTCTGAATAGCTTAAGATTAGAAAGCCAACTTTTGTGCTCTTTTGGGTCAACCCTGAGTACAATATGAGATATAAAGGATTGAATATGAGATTTAATTAAGGGGTTATTTGAGTTCCTGAGGTGATTGTGAATCAAATCAAATTGATTTGGTGATGATTAGACAACAATTGAGGAGGTTCCCAAGATCTGAATAGTTTGGGTAATTTACTGAACCCAAAGTTGTTCTTAAGGTTTTTGTCGAAATTTGAAGTTAATTTTTGCCTAGAGTGGCTACTTTCAATGCACTAAATTGTTTTGAGTTACCTTTTGAGGTTCTTATCTCTCTGATGAACTGATTGAACTCTAAATCAAAGTTCTACATAGTGAACTTAAAGCTTTGAAGCTCCTGGAGCTTTTGAAGCTCTTTCTATCTCCAATCTCTCTTCCTTAAACTGTGGAATGTAATCTCGAACATTCCAGGATCCTCAATCAAGGGTATTATCACTTCTGCAGGACATTAGACCTGAGAAACACTATCTGAGACACATTCCATCATGGCAAAACAACCATGTTTCTCCTTCAAATCCTTGGATCAAATATGATCCAAACACCAAATTGAGGCTAAAATTGGATAGAGGAACTTAAAAGCTTTTGATTGAGCCTTTGTGCGCTTGATTTGACTGAGTGAATCAATTGGAATCTTCGCTTGAAGATCGATTTGATGCAGCTGCGATGAAGGAGGCATAGGTTGGGATAGTCCCACCTTGGGAAGTCATGGGCATGCGAGCTAGTATATTACCAAAAAGTGAATAAGGCCGTTCGATTGTCAGTGCAGGGTGCAACTAATGAGCTTGATCGATTTGGGCACGTACCATGCATGTGCGTGTGTGCATAGGCATGTACCTGCGTGCGTAGGCTTGAGTGTGGGCATGAGCGTGAGAGCGTGTTTGTGGGCCTGTGATGGGTCGGAGACTGTGCATGGCTAAATTGATAAAAATCCACCTAATATGACTAGGGTTGGGCTTAGTAGGGTCTGGTTCCACCCTATGCGGTGCTATGTATCCTTGAAAAGCCTGAGTTGCCCATTAATAAGTTTTTGTTAAAATTGAGAGATGGCCTTAAGTCAGACAAAAATCGGCTAAGTGTGGATCGCAGTGGTGCACAGTGTAGGGAATATGGTTTCACAGAAAGAGAAAAGAACTAAGGGGCGAGAGAAGGAAAATAGGTAAAGGAAGAAATTGAAGAAGAATTAGTTGAAGAAATAGAATAGAGAGGTCGATTTGAGAAATAAATGAAGGATTAAAGAAGAACAATTAGATCAGAAGTGTAATTTTTTAAGTCGTCTGATAACATCGTCTGATAACAAACATCTTTGAAGGCTGAGAAGGAGCTTGAACTTAATGATAAAGAATGCAACTTTTTCATTGTAATTTATTTTTCATGTCTTATATTCTTGTGAAAATTGTAATAAACATTTCTCTACTTTGGTATTCATTGTAAATCTTTCTTGTACATTTTCTTTTATTAATGGAATAATTGCATGTTTTAGAGATTTAATTTATTGTACAATTGTTCATATGCTTAACATATATGTAATTATAGATATGATTAATTAAGTAATTAGTAATTAAGCATTAGAATGACATGGTGAATTAAAATTATGATTATGTCTCCCAGTGAATGACCTGGGCTCAACTAGTTAAAAAAAAATTAAAAATAAAATGTTAGGTTAACTTGACCCTATACTACCTAAATGAAAATGATTCAAGTTAACCTAAGTTATTTCTTACGGGATTAATTAGGACTTTTAACCTTAATTAACTATGTTGAGAAATTACACACCATCCATGAAACTTTCGCCTCACCCAATTTCACCTCACACGCCCTCCGTCGCCACCTTCAACCACAGTCATCGGAGCTCCTTCGAACTTCACTTGCCGACCATGCCACACATTCTCCTACTCAATTACTCCCACCAATAGCTTCACCTCACCACAACAAAGCTTCCCATGTGCTTAGTTGGGCCTCATCGACCGTATTCATGCTTGTAGGTCTTCGCCGTCGCCATTGTCGTCTTCGTCATTGATAGCCGCCGTCCGGCTATTGCTTGACTTTGCCCCACATTGCAAAGCTGTGGACTCATCTGGAGAGGACTTTTGGGCCTTCAATTGGCCATAGCAGCAACAACACTAGTAGCAATCGACCAAGTGAAGGGCAGCAGCTGAAGTAGTATTATGCAAAGGAAGCTCGAATGTTTAGTCCCACATTGTAACGATCAAATTCAAGAAGTCATATAAATTGACTTTGGCATGAAGGTTGTCTATCTCGACACACGGGGGTGAGGTCCCCTCACTCTCTCTCTTTCTCTCACTCCTCGCCTACCACCACTGTTGGTGGACCTGGTCCCTATACTTGGATCCGATAACCAGATACTGTACACCCGAATACCTATAATCAGATCTGATGACAGAAAGGAAGAGGATTCTGAGGAGGGTGGGGGAGGTTTTTCCTCGAGAAATGGGCACATGTGCCTCGAGAAGCATGCCTACATGCTCAACACTTAGCCATTTCAAGAGGTTGTGCCTTGTGCCACTGTTCTTTGAACACTTAAGTCGTTTGGTTTCCTATGCTCGACATCTAATAGTGGTTAATTTAAGGCATTATAGAGATATTTGAGTACTATGCTGACGTGGCTATTTGTGGATAAGTGGTTCAAAGACCATTGTTGGGAAATTTAATTAGTTTGTGAATTGAAATTGAGAGTTGACCTTGGGATACATGCTTAATTGTGGGAATTAATTGGTGATTCAAATCACCATTTTTTGGATTTTATTTTTCTTTTTATCCCAGTGATTTTTGAGATACAATTTGCTATTATTGAATATATTTTTGATTGAAATTCATTGCATATCTTTATTGTGCTCATTATTTCTCATTTCGACTAGTGATTAGATTCCATATTTACTCCTTGCGAGGTACCTTAGAACTCACGATTGTTTTTCGAGCATATAAATTTAAATGTCTCATTGATTTTTGTCGCTATACTACAACGTGATATTTTTACGACGATTTTCGACGCTTTAACACTGGAGAACCTTATATGCAGTCTTCTTCGCACTAAAGTGTCCATAGTGCATCGTGTGACAGAAATTCAAAACACTATGTTGTTCCTCCTCTGGAACACACCTACGTAAGACCTAGTTACTGCCTATTTTAAAGAGCTCAGGGTCGTCCCAATGATAATGCTTAGTGTCAGCAAGAAATCTATCTCACTTTTGCTTATTTCACGTACAGGGGGTTTCGCCAGTGACTAAGTAATTGACGACATTAGCATACCTAGGTGTCGTTGGTTGTACCGCCATCATCATTTCGTTAGGAAAGATGTCATGAATGTCTCTTGACGAGGTTGAAGCCTTAACAGGGATCCGGGATAAATGATCGGTAATTGTGTTTTCGACCCCTTTCTTGTCACGGATATCAAGGTTGAACTCTTGTAGTAATAGAATCCATCTAACCAGCCTAGGTATTGTGTCCTTCTTAGCGAGTAAATGCTTCAAGGTCGAATGATCATTATACTCCACAACCTTAGATCCCAGAAGATAAGACCTAAACTTCTCCAAAGCAAATACTGCTGCAAGAAGTTCTTTTGCTATCATAGTGTAGTTTTGCTGTGGATCAGTAGGGATCTTGCTAGCATAGTATAGGACATGAGGTTTTTTATCAACCCTCTAACCAAGGACTACTCCCACGGAAAAATCTGAGGAATCACACATCAACTCAAATGGGAGGGTCCAATCAGGTGCTTGTAGGATAGGCGCGGTTATGAGGGCCTCCTTCAAGACTTGGAAGGCCTCAGCACACTTTGCATAAAAAATGAAGGCAGTATCCTTCTCCAGTAAATTATAAAGTAGCCTAGAAATCTTGCTAAAGTCTTTAATGAAATTCCTATAAAAGCTAGCATGGCCTAGGAATGATCGGATCTTCTTGACATTGGTGGGTAGTGGAAGCTTTGAAATGGACTCAACCTTGGCTTTATCCACTTCTAAACCTCTCTCGGACACTACATGCCCAAGAACAATGCCCTGCTGAACCATAAAGTGGCTTTACTCCCAGCTGAGCACCAACCCTGTCTCTTTGCAATGGGTGAGAACTTTTTCTAAATGTGAGACACAGTGGTCAAATGATGAGCCGTATATGGAAAAGTCATCCATGAAATCCTCTACAAACTCGTCAATCATGTTCGAAAAGATGGACATCATACACCGTTGAAATGTTCCTAGAGCATTACATAGTTCACATGGCATCTGGTGGAAGGCAAATGTGACATAAGGGCTCGTGAAAGTAGTGTGCTCCTGGTCATCTGGAGAGACGGCAATCTGATTGTACCCAGAATATCCATCGAGAAAATGGGAGTATTTATTCCCTGCCAATCTCTCCAGTATCTGCTCAATAGATGACAAGGGGAAGTGGTCTTTTTGGGTAGCAGTGTTAAGGCGGTGGTAGTCTATGCATACCCTCCATCCTGTTGTGGGTCGGGTGGTGACTTGCTCCCCTTTTTCATTGGTCTCTATTGTGAATCCCGCCTTTTTGGGAACCATGTGAATAGGATTGACCCATGTGAATAGGATTTCCTTCTTCACCACTTCTTGCATGCTGGGGTTTAATTGTCTCTGAATATCTCAGAAGGGTTTCATAGAGTCATCTGTGTAAATGTGATGTATGTAGAGAGTTGAGTCAACCCCTTTGATGTCTGTATAGTCCAAGCAATGGCTTCCTTATGCTGTCTTAGGCATTCAATTAGTGCTCCCTCCTACATCTCAGATAGAGCAATCAAGATGATGACAAGGAGTGTATCATTAGGCCCAAGGAAAACGTATTTGAGGGTCTCTGGAAGTGGTTTAAGCTCCAAGTTGGGAGCTTTCTAAATCGAGGGAATTATGTTCAATGTCCCCACCTCCAGTAAAAGATCTACCTTGATTGTCCATGGCAGGGAGAGGGACTTGGCTTTGACACCCAATAGCTCTTCTAATTCTAACATATTTCCCTCTCCTTCTTCAAGATTCGGGGTATGGTCCTTAGAAATGACCATTTGGAGGGGATCATCACACAAAAGAGCTGGTGTCGTCTCCTCTACAATTTCATCGATCACCTCGATTTGAGAACAATCTTCCAATCCAAGATGTTTATTGGCAAAAAACACATTCAGCCGAATTTTTCAGTTCTCAAAGCCCATCTTGGGCACCCTCGATTTGCAATTGATGGATGCATTGGTTGTAGCCAAAAAGGGATGCCTTAAGAAAATTGAAGGTCTGGTGGGCATGTTGGATGGGTCAATATCCAATATCAAAAAGTCAATGAGAAAGAAGTTCTCCACTCTCATTAAGACTCTTCTAAAGGTCCATGTGGTGTCTTCAGCGATCTATGAGCTACTTGGAGGATAATAGGACTAGGCTTCAATTCACCTCCTCCTAATAGCTTATAGATCGAGCTCAGCAATATATTAATCCTCGCATCTAGATTGAGGAGAGCCTAAAACTTAGGAGTGGCATAGGATGGCGGTGATCCGGCAAACCTGAAACTCAAGAAAATGGCCTCTTAGCCCAATTAAAAGCGTTAAAGAGCTTTGCTTAGATCTAAGGAAGGTGATGGTGGTGGTGAGGAGGTGATTTGAGGTTGGGGGTGATCGGACGATGATAAAGAATGATGACGAAGGTGGGTGTATTCGATGGGTCATGTGCGTGGTCAAAAGTCCTAATAAAGTTGGGGCTTTTGATTAGGGAGTCAGGGCGAAGCTTTTGGTGGCTGTGGTGAGGTGTTTGGGTGTGTGTGGCTCCGTGAGAGCTCGCTGGAGCTCACACCAGATGTGGGGAAGATGGGGGTGGAACAGTGTATGTAGTGTGTAAAACCTAAATCTAAAGACCTAAAAATGACCTAGTGAGCGAGAGAAAGGGTTTGAGGGAACTTAGGAGGAATGAGAGAAAGGGAAGAGTCTGGCATTGGCTGGCCAGACGTGGAGACGATGAGAACGATGGCGAGAGAGAGTGGCGATGACGAGGGCGTTGGAGGCCTCTGCTTTGATCGGCGAAAGGTGGAAGAAGTTGAGGAAGAAGGATGATCAGCCAATTTGGCTGTTGGTCGACCTGAAGAAGAGGACAGAGATGGTCGCCGGAGCTCAAGTAGATGGTGGCCATAGGAAGGGGGGAAGGGGTGTTTTGGTTTTTTCTTTGCTAATCAGGATGTTGGGATGTAGAGGAGCTAAAATAGAGCTCGAATTCGAGCTCCATTAGGAATTAGGTGCAAGAGGCTCCGAATTTGGAAGCAAGGAAGACCCATGTTTTCTTATAGTTCGCTAGAGCTTCTTGCTCTAAATCAGGGTCCAAGATCCTACTTAAACAGCTCTCCATAGTATGAACACCAATCCCACCAAATTTGGTGGGATTTGGTGATAATTTGTTGTAGTTTTGAGTCGATCAACGTCGATTGACTAGGGTTGGAGGTTCTGTTCAGATGACAATGGTAGAAGGGGCACTTTTGCAAAGGTGATGAGGAGTTAGGGGTGTATTCGTAAAGTAAATTGAAAGTTAGGGGTCTTGGTGTGAAAAATAGAGTTTTTAGGGCCCAAAATGCAAACTAGGTCAAGATGGACTTTGATTGGGCCAAAATTTTAGCGTTAACCTAATTTAGACCTAAGGAATCTAATAGTGAACTTGGATTTGAGTTTTTATGACGTTTGACTGGGTAAGTTGCACAGGAGTCTAAATTAGGGCAAATTCCCGTTTAAATCTCTATTCTAGGTCAAAATAGGTTCAGATGGTTAAAATAAAGGTACCAAACCTCCTAGAATATTTTTCCATGAATTTTAGGAGGCTTTGATTGGTTTTATCCTGACCATAACATTTTCAATTTAAGTAGGGTTGATAATTAGGATTTTTAGTATTGTTTTACCCTCAAAATGCATGAAACCCTAATTCAGTCAGTGTGAACTCACTTTTTAATCTTTTATGTTCAATTGACCTTAAATTAACCCCTGAGTAATCCCATGGTTAATCTGTATTTGTGATGTGCTGTTAAAACAACAGAATTAACCTTATTTTTTTGTCTTCTTCTCAAATTAGATCAGTGTGGAATTGTGACCCTCAGATAATCATTTAGGAGCATTTATCATTTGAATCTGACTAATTGTGGCTAGTTAGGACCCATAATAGTGTTACCATCATACCCCCTATGCCTAGCTTTTGGTAGTCCCTAACAAAATCCTATGGACCAAACCAGATCTTTAAGCTGGATTTTAACCATCAAGATGCCTTACTGAGTTGCATCTCTGGAAATTAGATCAAAATACCAAAAATGGGCCTAGAGGTACTTAAGTACCAGCCAAGATCCAGACCTGACCAGCCTCAGCCTTGGGTCTACTGCGAAGGTTTCTAAGGGCCGTAAAAACTACCTAGAGGTTTGTTAACCCCAACGGTTAAAACACCCATGCATATACGTAGCAAGTCCAAGTTCAGTTTACCAATGCATTTTTAATAAGAGAAATAGAGGGATGTTTATTTTGAAAGTTTTCTCTCTTTTCCTTTTACATTCTCCTAAATCTAGCATCGGATTTGCCTTAAACACGGTCTCTATAGGATTCCTTGTCCCCACCATTAATCCCCCAAGGGTCCTTATGATGAGAGACTCATCATGACTCTTAATTACCCCTAATTAACTAGATTCCCTAGTTAATTAGCTAAGAATATACTAAAGATAGGGTTAATTATACTATAGGGGATTAAATAAGGACCATCAAAATAAGTTAAAAGCACTAAATTAAATATCATTTAATATTAATAATAATTTAATTAATAATTTGGTCTCAAATATTAAACACTTAGCTACTTAATATTTAAACTAGCGTAATTAATTTTATGACCTAAGTACTTAATTAACTTAAGTAAATAATCACTTAATTAAATATAGCTAAAAAGGCCAAAAATGTAAATTCAAGGCATGAATATAATATTTACCTAATTTATAATTATATATAAAAAGTTGAAAAAGAACTAAATTAAAATAAGCTTAAAAACCAATTATTTACATTTAGGTCCTTAGCTTTTATGTCAATTGAACCCTTTTCCTACAACTAGGTCCTTAACCTTTATTGCATAGAGGTCGCTATGTGCACAACTTCCTTTGTCATCTTCTTCTTCTTTTTAATCAGCTTGGACGGCTGAGGAGGTTCGGTGACCATACCTCTTGATCACCTTCTATCCATCGTCAGAACTTCTCCGCCATTGTCGCCATCCTTCTGCTCACCTTCACCCTTTCATCAGAAGGTTCTGATCCTCTTAAGCCCAACAAACTCTGGCACGGTGACTTCACCGTCGCGGGAGATGTTGGCCCCTAAACCACTGTACCTCGACGCGATTGCGTCCAGATGCAGACCCCCTACCCCTCGCCGCTACCTATAAATAGTCCACACCTCCGATCTCGGGGAACGACTCCCTACCCTCCTCCCCCACCGAGTCACTCAATAGGCTATTCATCAACAAACTCCAGCGACTTCTACCACCCTTCCTCCAGACTTCTCTGAAGCCCTAACCATCTCTCGATCTCCGCCTTCCTCCGCCGCATCTAGTGATGAGGTTGCACTGCCATCTTCTTCCCTCTACTCAACGTATTCTTCTTTGCTAGAGCTCTTCCTCGACCCTCTGGTTTCTTCCTCCATCACGATTCTTCGACGGAGTCTTCTACCCCCTTTGTCGAGGTAACAGTAGGATTAGAACTATAGATTAGTATAGATTAGTTTAACTTAGTTAATTAGTAGTGTAGCTTAGTTAAATATCTTAATTTTCTACGTCTTCCCTAGCTCCAGCGAGTACTTTGAACTTATCAGGAGCATCTTTTGTCTTTTAAATCCATTGATCACACTCCACATCTTCTCATGATCATTTCTATTTCATTAATTACATGATTACATCACCTTATCGCCTAATCCACTACACCTCCATTGGAGACCTCCGCTGTCCATGGCGGAGGTCCCATGGCTTAAATCACATCCACTAGGGGCGCTCCATCACTTCTCCACAACTATAGGGCCCCGATCTCGCCTTCAATTAGATAAATTAATGCTTAAACAGAAAACACCTAATTCACCCCAACCTCCTGAGCTCACTGTCAATGGTAGCTCAGGAGTTCCTCCACTTAATTACTCATTCCTACACCATCGCCAGACTCCCCTTAGTTTTTCCCCTCACTCAATTGAGTGAGAGGGTCATTATTGAGTTTAGGAAAACTCAATAGAAATTTTTACTAGTTTCTTGATCAATCTTTAAGTTTAACTATTAATAAAATTAATTGAGAAGTTCCTGAGCCTTTTTGTGACCTCAGGGATCATTCAAGATTATTTCTAATGAGTTTCATTGAGAATTCATCTTTAGCAAATTTTAACGGTGTTCACTGGAGCTTTGGTGAGCTCCGGTGATTCCAATGTTAGCCTCAGCCTCTGGAATGATCTGAGAAGCTCTAGATCAATACCCTGTGATCTTAGGATCATGAACCACACATTGTATTAATGCACATGTGTTCAATTTTCTCTGTTGAACTTCATCTTCTCCAACTTCGACGGAGTTGTAGAGATGATTCCATTAGGGTTTAGGTTCTGGGAATCAGTTTTGAAGCTTGAGGAGTTTGTTTAGAACCTAACTAAGCTTTCAGTTAGGGCCAAAGTCCTCTAGTTTCATCTAACGAACACAGGCACTTCAGACCCCAGGTGACAAGTCTGGAATCCCCTCTAGAATCATCAAAACTCTATTTTGAATTATAGAATCGATTATTGAGGTCAAATTAGGCCAATTCAAGTCCTTAATTTGAATATGTGAGATTGAGGATTAAAAGTCAATTGTCAAGCTATTTTGGTCAAAATTGGGATGAACTTGAAGGATTCATGCTGGAATCTTAGATTTAATGGGTTAAATAAGTTTCTGGATTAATTTAGAATTACTTAGATTTGATTTAGTTGAATTCCATTGAGGATTTTAAAAGATTCAGAGATCTGTATAATTTGTGTTCCATAATGAACCCAACACTGTGTTCAGTGTTTCTGACGAAATTTGGAGTTAAGCCCTGACCAGATCAATTCTTTTTGATCTCTTAACTTGATTCAGATCAATTCTTGAGGTTTAGTTCTCTATGTTAGTTTGATCTAATATGAATTTAGAGTTCTAAGCGTAGGATCAAAAGCCATTAAGATTCTGGAGCTTCTTTGAGTTTCACAAGTCTTCATTTCTCTCCTAAACCCTGTGGAATAAACTCTGTAGTTGTTTAGAACCCTCAATTGAGGGTATTAACTCATCTCTATAGGTCAAAAGACCTGAGATAACTCTCTGAACACATTTCTAGGCATGGTGAAATGGCCATGTTCATCTTGCAAATCGTTGGATCAATCATGGTATAATCATCAAATTGATGATCAAATTTGGTAGATGATGCTAATAGCTTTCGATCGAGCCATTATTTGCTCCATTTGGTTCAGTCGTTTGATCAGAATCTTCATTTGAAGATTTGGTCTAGACGCAGCTGTGCGCAAAGGAGAAACACTGAGTTTAGTCCCACATTGGGAGTTCTTGTGCGGCCACCTTGGTATAATACGAAAAGGTGTTGAGGGCAATTCGATCGTTAGCGCAGGACGCAACATATCTGAACATCTGATCTGATTTGAGTGCGCGTGCATGTGCATGTGTGTGTGCGCAGTGTTAGTCGCTCTGAATTTGGTTTAAAAATCAATGTGTTGTAATATAGTTCGAATCAGCATGAAAAACAAATAAATTTATACTAAAAAAAAAATCCGAGGTCGTTCGCTGGGAGCAAGTGGTAATTCAATATGAAAATAACAATTCTAGGTAAAAGATATGAGTGATTGCAATCAATATTAATTCAAAACGATATAGCAAAAATTTCCAATAGTAATGTGCAAAAAGAAGAGAGCGTAAAATGGTGATTTGAATCACCAAATTACCCTACAATGTTAAGCTTTGCAAGTTACTCAAAGTAACAGAATCATATAAGGCAAGCAAATCTCAATTTAACCAACAGAACCAAGGTATCAGTAGATATTAGACAACAGAATAGGCACTTAGATGCCTTAACCGATGCTCAGCAAGACGGAGGCAAAGGCCTCTTCCTCTTCAAGCCTCAGGGAGAGGCATAGGCTTCTCTCTTCTTCTCTTCTTCTACCTTCTTAAGCTCCAGAGAAGGCACAACACAGGGCTCAGCACACCAGCAGAGGTAAAGGCCTCTCTCAGATCTCACAAGTGTTGAGAGGAGGGCGGCAGAGCAAAACTCCCTCTCTCCTCTCTTTTTCTCTTCCTCTCTTAGAACCAGCAAACCAGAACTGACTTGGGTATCCGGGTAAACAGATCGAGCCCAGACCCACGAGGTGTGAGCGCGGGCGAGGGCGTGCGGGGACCTCACCCCCTGTGCGTGTTGAGGCAACGAGGCAGAGACACTTTTTCAATTTATGTGCCTTCACACACCCTTCAGTAAACGAGGTGGGACTATGTTGTCCCCCTATTCTTTGCGTGCAGCTGTAGGAGGTAATGCCTCCAATTGAAGGTGGAGTTGTTGTGGTCTTTAGTAAAGGACCTGGGATAGATCCTGGAGACACTGCACGTCGCCTGGGCGTGGATTTAGCGAAGAACACGACTGCAGGAGCTTAAATGATGTCGGAGAAGGAGGCGGCAGTGACAGACCTCCGGAGGCAACCTAAAACCAAGAACACGGGCTAAACGCCCTAATCAGTATGCGTAGAAGGTTTGCCGGACCACTGTGAGTGCAACTGTGGTGGTTTCGTGGAGTTTGGTGCAAGGAGGTGGTCGATCAGTGACGAAGTTTGTCGTGTGAAGGTGTGTTACTCGGTGGGTGGTTTGGGTGGATGGTGGAGTGTGAAAAGTTAGGGCTTTGGATGGGGGGAGTATGGCGAAGGTTTTGGACTGGTTGGCGAAGCGGATGGAGTTGTGGAGCGACGATGATGCTTCGTCAGAGATGTGGTTGGAGGCAGAGAAGATGAAGTGTGGGGGAAGTGGTTGGCAGTCGTGCGTGTGTCGTGTGAGAGAGAAAAGTAGAGTGAGAGAGAGAGCAATAGAGGGACTTAGCTAGGTGAAAGAGAGGTGGAGGCAGCCGGTTTTGGTCGATCGGTGTCGGAGAAGGAGGAAAGATTGGTGAGACGTCGACGACGAAACAGGTGGAGAAATGCCCTCCCTTTGGTTGGGGAGGGTTGCGACGAAGAGAGGAGTCGAGGAAGCCAACCAATTTGGTCGTTGGATGGCTGGAACAGGAGGATCGAAGAGGGTCGCCAGAGCAAGGGTTTTGGTGGCCGGGGAAGGAGAATCAGAGGTGGTTGACGCACCAAAACTTGCTGAGGAAATGCGCAAGGCCATGGGGGTCCTTTTATAGGGCTCTAGATGGAGTTCTAAGCTTGGAAAACAAGCTCAGAACCTCCGAGATTCTCACCGGCATAAGATACCCAATCAATTAAACCATTCACATTAGGATTCTAGAGGGATTTAGGATCCCTAAATGGGCTCATTTGGAAGGCAATTACTTGACGAGTTTTCCTTTCAATTTTGAGAGGGATTCGTAAAGAAATCACAAAGATCTTTCCCTTTAAAGGTCGCCGAAGTTTGTAGGATTAGGATTTTATGGCGGCAGGGACATTTTTGTGAAGACGATGATAAGTTAGGGATTGAAATGCAAAGAATTCAAAAGTTAGGGGCATATGTGTGAGATAAATGAGATAGACAGTACCAAATTGCAAACTAGGTTAAGATGATCTCAGATTGGGTCCAAATTTTGGTATAAACCTAATTTGGACCTAAGGAATCCAATGGTGAAGTTGGATTTTGGTTTTGACCTAGTTTGATAGGGTAATTTATGCAAACAAAAGTCTGCTTGCGGCTCTCTTTTAAGTCAAGACAGGTTCTGATGGTCAAATTAGGCATACCAAACCCTAGAGAATATTTTTATATGAATTTTAGAGGGTTTAGGTGAATTTTATCTTGACCATAACCTTAGTTAATTCGACGGGTTTGTTTTTAGGATTTCAGAAGTCGTTTAATTCTTAAAACACGCGAAAATCCTTTTCTGTCTGTTGTAACCCACTTGTTAGTCTTTTAAGACCATTTGACCTTTATCTAACCCCAGAGAAAATCCGTGGTTGTTCTGCATTAAAGATATGATGGTAAAATTATAGTTTTAACCCTGATTTTTTGTATTTCCCTTAGAATAGATTTGCAGTGAATTAGGGCTCTCTAGCAGTTATGTAGGAGCATTTATTCCTTGATAATGACTAAATTGAGCTAGTTATGTCTCATGATGGTGTTCCCATCATATCCCCATGCCTAGCTTTTGCTAGTCCCTTAGCAAAATCTCATGGAACACCATCATAATGTAGGAGCATTTATTCCTTGATTCTAGACCATGCCTTTTTATGCTTAGATTTCTGCCATGTGCTTTCTTTTGTAGATTAGGTCAGAATGCCAATAGTAGGCCTAGAGGTACTCAAGTACCAACCAAGATCTGGACCTGACCAGCTCAAACCTCAGTTCATCACGAAGGTTTCTAAGGCCTACAGGAACTATCCTAAGGTTCGTTGAACGCCGTGGTTTAAGCACTTGTGCTTAAAACATGTTTAGTCCCGGTTCAGTTTGCAGTGCATTGTTGTAAGAGAGAGGTAGAAGAATTTTTTTTTATTTTTGGAGAGTTTTCTCTCTCTTTTCTTTCTTTATTTCTATCTTTGGATTGGCTTTACAACACGGTCTATATCGGATCCTGGTTCCCACCATCAATCCTCGCAGGGTCCTGGCAATAGATGCTTCGAGATAGCACCGTCCATGGCAACCCGCAAAACCCTGGCTTTTGAGATTTTAGGATAATCCCGCCCATGGTGTTCTGTAGCTAAGTCTAGACCCTGGTAATCGACATTTCGTGATAATGCTGCCCATGGCATCTGAACCAGCACAAGATTCTTACATGCCCCTGGTAGGGTATTTAGATATCCTAGGAGACAAGCACCGAGGAGACAGTATGTTATTGTGAATCTTCGAGGGGAATTTCCTGCCTCTCCGTGCCAGGAACTCTTCCAAATCAACTTGTGTTGATTAGCCACTCCTAATCTAGGTAGCTTTTTTAGAATAGAATTAACGCATTTGCATGATTTTGATGGTTAAGTGCACTGAACCAGATTGTGTGTGGATGGGGTGCTTAGGTTACCGAGTCCTGCAAACCAGAGGTCAGTTAACGAGGCTGAATAATCTGTAAGCCTTAGACCTAATACTTAAGCTTCATATTTTCCCGAACCTCTTGAGGACTATTCGGATCTTAATGAATACTTGAATTTTTAAGCCTAAACATAAGCCCAAAAGGCCTAAGATCAGCATTCATACTAATCTCCTTTTATCTCTTAGCACTTTTTTGTCTTTTATTTCTTTCTTTTTGATTTGGTCTACGACTAAGTAGATTCCTTAATCTTTTACTAAAGACTATCTCTTTTTGTTTCAAGCTGTGATCCTTTTTGACATTTATATCAACTCCCCTTTTTCTCCTTCTCCAGAATGATATGTAATTTTCAAAATTTCCTCCCTTCTCCAATTTTTTGTTCTTTTGCAATTTTTTAATTTTTTTGGTTTTTTGGAATATGTATTTTTTTTATGAAACCCTTTCTTGTGAAATGATTCTCACAGTGTTTTGCACTTTAATTCCCTCCCATGCCTACGATTTGCAATGTCCTCATTGTAAATTAGGTGGGTTTGCATTCAGCTTAGATTGTACATTAGAATAGGTTTAAGTGGGTGGACGGGTCGGGGTGACTGTTGTGGACGATTTTAAGCTCTGGTACGAGTACCAGAGGTGGGGTCGGCTATTCTAATAGATGAATCCTAAAGTGCAATATGAATTCAACATGGGATGTGTCAAGAAGGATTTCAGATTTTTCGAAAAGATGATGGGTTACCTCCCGTTAAGCGCTGAGTTTAAGGCCATCAGCCTGGCGCAATGAGCTCATGGATAATGGAGGGAAAAAGATACCTTAGCCAAGTTTGAGTCAGTGAGTTTGACGAACGGTTTGAGTCTTTGACCATTCACGACAAAAGGTTCAGAATCAAGGCTGAGTTCACTAATTTCAATGACTCCATTTCCAAAGATTCATCTCACCAAGAATGGTCCAATCCATTTTGATCTGAGTTTTCCTGGGAACAGTTTGAGTTTGGCATCAAAGAGTACTTTTTTACCAGGGTGGAAAGATTTTTGCATAATGTGCCTGTTATGGAAGGCTTTGACCCGCTCTTTGTAGATATGCGAGTTCTCATACGCATAATTGTGTAGTTCCTCGATCTCGCTCAATTGTAACCGGCGCTGTATTCCAGCCTTCATCAGATCTAGATTGCACTTCCGCATTGCTCAATAAGCCTTGTGCTCCATCTTGATGGGAAGGTGACATGCCTTTCCGTACACTAATCTAAAGGGAGACATGCCTAATTGGGTCTTGTGGGCAGTCCTATAGGTCCACAAGGCTTCCGGAAGGCGAGTAGACCAATCCTTCCTATCAGGCCGAATAGTGACCTGAAGGATCTTCTTGATCTCTTGATTCGACAGTTTTTCCAGTCCATTAGTTTGGGGGTGGTAAGGAGTCGAGATACGATGTGACACCCCATACTTTTTCATCAGGGATTGGAAGTGCACATTGTTAAAATGAGACTCACCATCGCTGATGATGGACTTAGGAACCCCAAATTTGGTAAAGATGTTCTCCTGGATAAATCAGAGGACAATTTTATGATCATTAGTTCTCGTGGGGACGGCTTTGATCCATTTAGAGACATGCTCAACAGCCAGTAGAATGTACTTGAAGCCATTAGATCTGGGAAAGGGTCCCATGAAATCAATTCCCCATATGTCAAAGATTTCGCACACAATAATCAGGTTTAAGGGCATTATATCCCGCGGGCCCATGTTGCCGAGGGTCTGACAATTAGCGCATGCCCTACAATATGTCTGTGCGTCTTTGAACAAAGTGGGCCAAAAGAACAGACACCGGAGAATTTTCGTTGCAGTTTTATGCCCAGAGAAATGGCCACCGCAGGCCTGGTCGTGACAAAATGAGATCACATCATTGACCTCGTCGTCAGGAATGCATCTTTGGATCACTTGATCATTGCCAATGTGGAAGAGGTATGGTTCCTCCCAAATATAGTCCTTGGCCTCGGCAATCAATTTGTCCCACCTGGAAGTCACCTAATCTGGCGGGACTTTCCCCGTAACCAAGTAGTTTACGATATCAGCAAACCATGGGAGACTATGAATGGCTAGCAGGTGCTTGTCCGGAAAATGCTCGGTGATTGGACCAGACGAGTCGATGATGGAAAAAGGAAAATGGGACAAATGGTCAGCTACCACATTCTGTTTTCCCGACTTATCACAAATCTTGAGATCGAATTCTTGCAACAGCAAGATCCATCGGATTAGTCGAGGTTTCACATCCTTTTTCACGAGGAGGTGCCTCACTGCCGTGTGATCTAAGTATATAATGACGCGGGAATCCAAAAGATACAATCTGAATTTTTCTAGGCCAAATACGACGGCTAGCAGCTTTTTCTTAGTAACTGTGTAGTTATGCTGAGCCTCATCAAGTGTATTGATAGCATAGTAGATGACCACGGGTTTTCCGTCTATTTTCTACCCAAGTATCGCACCCATAGCATAATCAGATGCATTGCACATGATCTCAAAGGGTTGAGACCAATCAGGGGATTGCAGGATAGGTGCTTGGGTGACTTGATCATGTAGGATCTCAAATGCTTGAGTGCACTCCTCAGTAATTTCAAGGGGGACATCCTTGGAGAGAAGAGTAGTTAGGGGGCACGCAATTTTCAAGAAATCAGGAATGAATCGATGGTAAAAATTAACGTGCCCCAGAAATGAATGGATGTCCTTGACTGAGCTAGGTATAGGGAGTTTGGAAATCAGATTTACCTTGGCTCGATCAACCTGGATGCCTCTTTCAGAGATGAGATGTCCCATGACAATTCCCTCAGGTACCATGAAGTGGCGCTTTTCCCAGGAAAGAACCAAGTTCATGTCGATGCATCGCCTGAGGATTTGGACCAAGTGCAGGAGGCAATCATCAAAAGATTCACCAAATACCGAGAAGTCATCCATGAAGACTTCAAGGCATTCACCTACCATATTTGAGAATATGGCAAGTGTGCACCGCTAAAAAGTAGCAGGTGCATTGCAGAGACTGAATGGCATCCTTTAAAATCCGTACGTCCTGAAGGGGCAGGTGAAGGTAGTCTTCTCTTGGTTCTCAGGATGGATTGCAACCTGGTTATAACCAGAGTACCTGTCCAAAAAGCAGAAGAATCGATTTCCCGCTAGTTTCTCGAGCATTTGATTAATGAACGGTAGTGGGAAATGATCCTTCTTCGTGGAGGAATTGAGTCTTCTGTAATCAATGTAGACTCTCCACAAGTTTGCTATACGGGTCGGTATGGTTTCTCCGGTTTCAATCGTGATTACGATGAGTCCTTCCTTTTTAGGCACAACTTGAATTGGACTCACCCATTGGCTGCTGGAGATCGGGTAGATGATCCCTGCATCTAGCCACTTGATCTCCTTTTTCATGACATCTACAGATTTGGATTCAGGCGTCTCTGCATTTCACGAGATGGTCGTGAGCCCTCTTTGGTATAGATGTGATGTGTGCAGTATGAGGGGCTAATGCCAGTCAGATCATCGAGAGTCTATCCAATGGCTCTTCGATGCTGCTGGAGAATAGAAATCAGGCAAATTTCCTAATCAGGTGTGAGTTGGGAGTTGGTAATCACAAGAAACATTTGATTGGAACCCAAAAAGACGTATTTCAGATGATTGGGAAGAGGCTTTAATTTCATAACTGGGTTATTAGCAGTAGCAGGTGGTTCAGGGTGGGTGTCAGGAGCAAAGGAAGGAGCTATGGGTGTGTCTATGTTAGGTTCAGACTCCTCAAATTGCGGGTTTGATCTTCTTGTGGTTGATCAAGAATAATCAGGTTTTCATCGATATATGGGTTGTCAACCATGGCCTTGATATCGCAAATTTGTTCTATAACTCCACAATCAATTCCTTGTTGGGCCTTAAAGATGTTGATCTTTAGTGTCTTGCTCCTAAATTTTAATTCAATTTGGCCCTCCTCACAATTAATATTGGCCCTAGCTGTGGCCAGAAAAGGTCTTCCTAATATGATCGGTGTATTCTTCAAGTTCTTAGGAGCATCCATGTCTAAGACTATGAAATCCACAAGGAAGTAGAAATCGTGTACCCTAACTATGACATCTTTGAGTATTCCTTTTGGTGACTTAATAGATCGATCAACTAATTGCAAAGTCATCTCTGTTGGTTTAAGTTCAGATTCCTCAAAGTGGTCTAGTAGGGATGTGGGTATCAAATTGATGGAAGCTCCTAGGTCCTAAAGGGCTTTGTCAAATTCTAAATCACCGATCTTGCATGGAATTAGAGGGGTACCAGGGTCCTTTGCCTTAGGCGGGAGCTTGCTCAAAATGATGGAGCTGGCTTACTCCGACAATACGATCGGGTTCCCGCCTTTAGTTTGCGGCTTACGCTTGGGTGTACACACGTCTTTCAGGAATCGTGCGTAAGCTGGTACGTGGCATATTGCATCCATTAAGGGGATGTTTATTTGGACTTGCTCAAAGAGCTTGACCAGGTCCTCCTCAAGTGCCACGGGTTAGGGTTTCCTTTTTCCTTTGGTCAAGGCCTCCGGAAATGGAACTTTTGCAGGTTCCTCTAGAATGGGTCCAGGTTCTTGATCTGGGATAGAGGTATCCTGGATGACTATCTTAGGGTTTGAGTTTGCATTACCAGGCTGGGAGTGGCTTGGATAAGGCGGGTCCTGTGTTGCTTTGCCACTACGGGTAGTAACGGAATTTAGTCCAGCCTAGTTCTGGGTTGGTGTGGGCAAAAGAGGTGATTGTTACTAATAACCCCGTATGATGTCGAGCATGCCCATGGATTCATTATTGATGGAGTTCTCGCACATGTTCTCGTGAATCTCCCACACGGTGTCTTCGTGTTGACCCATGATGTTTCCTCCACAGGTCTAATTGACGAATAATTGAATATCCTCACAGAGTCCCTGGTAAAAAGACTGGACATGTTCTCATTTAGGAACTTCGTGGTGGGGGCACTTTCGCATGAGATCCATAAAATGATCCCATGCATTGTGAAGTGGTTCTCCTGCTTATTGCGTAAAATGCGTGAACTGGTGTCGTAGAGCATTTGTCCTACCAACAGGGAAGAACTTTTTCAAAAACTTGGATTGTAGTTCTGCCCAGGTGTTGATTGGACGTGTGAGGGTTTGATACCAGTGAGCAGCCTTGTCCATGAGAGAGAAAGAGAACATCTTCATGAGCAAAATATCTCGATTTTGAGCTTCCGACCTGAAGGTCTGGGCCAGATGCTTGAGTTGCTTAATATGCTGGAAAGGATCCTCGGAATTACGCCCATGAAATTTGGGGATAGTGTGAATCATGTTGGGCTTAAGTTCAGTATCAGGACCTCTAGCAGGGATTTGGACTCGAGGTTTGATCGCCACCGTAGCGGGATTGTAATGATTTCGCATCATAGAATGCTGCGATGGGTTTACAAAGGCTTAGAATAAATCGTTGAGGCGCTGAAGTTGATTCTCAAGATTGTTTTCTTCTGCTGGTTGCTCCATGATGATGGATGAAGGAGTGCTAGGTTCAGATGAATCGGAAGAGATATCGATCTGGTTGGGTTGTTGCACAAACAGGGACGTCGAGGATTGGCCTCAATGGGAATGAATAGCTAATGGAGGCCTCAAGGATGGTCTTATAGACCTCCTCCCAAACATGCACTGATGGCGTAGATGAGGGGTAGAATGTGATGGACCTAATCAAGCCACCCAAAAAAAATTGTGGATGACTATAGAGGTTTGGGGTGGATGATACCCCTAAGTCAGAAAGTCGTCCACCTGAGAATTATCTGGGCAGCCAAAGAGGGAGGGTCCCGCGAAGACCCCTACATGGTAGAGTGCCCCCACGAGTTACAGGGTTTCCCCCACCCGACCTCTCTTGTCACTGAGGATCCAGGTAGACTAGAATGGGGACTTGACCTCTTAAGTCTACCAGTTTTAAGTTAAGAGCAAGGGTGCTTATGATTTCACTTGAACTTTAAGATGTTTTTGTGCAAGGTGACCTAATTTGAAGATTGGTTAACCCAATAAGGTGGGTCAACTTCACCTGTTTTGTCCTTTGAGAAATTTCGGTCCCTCTTTTAGTGTTCAAATGAGATTAAGAGCCTGCTTTTAGGGTTTGCTTGAATAGATCTATTCAATCAAGGCTTAGGCACACACTGTTTGGAAAGGTTAATTCTTGATTAAGCAAGTGTGTTTCGAAAATCCTAAATTGGAAACCCTAATTGGCTCTTGATTAGTCCAATTTAATTCATAAAAAATATGGTACCTAGGGCTCAAGCAATAAGGTGATAGCCTTAGATACCTTAAATCTTAGGTAGGTGCACAAATCAGGGTTGGGTGTCTTCTAGAAATAAACCAAATCAAGCAACTTGTTTGTGATTAAATCTAAAAATAGAATAAAAGTTAGACCTAATTGATTTTTTCCTTTTTTAGCTTTTCAGAATCAGGGGCTTAGAAGAGGGTGGATGGAGTTTACTTGCCCCTGGAGTGGTTGATGTGCAGCTGATCTTCCTCCAATGAGTCCCTGAAATAGATCATAGTCAAAAGAGATAGAGCAAGTTAGTACCAAATCAGATATTGCAATCCCAAGATCACGTTGGTCCCCGGCAATGGAGCCAAAATGTTAGTCGCTTTGAATCGGGTTTAAAAATTAATGCGTTGCAGTATAGTTCGAATTAGCGTAAAAACAAATAATATTTATACTCGAAAGAAAATCCGAGGTCATTCGTTGGGAGCAAGTGGTAATTCAATCTCAAAATCAAAATTCTAGGTAAAAGATATGAGTGATTGCAATCAATATTAATTCAAAATGATATAGCAAAAATTTCCAAAAGTAATGTGCAAAAAGAAGTGAGGGTAAAATGGTGATTTGAATCACCAAATTATCCTACAATGTTAAGCTTTGCAAGTTATTCAAAGTAACAGAACCATATAAGGCAAGCAAATCTCAATTTAACCAACAGAACCAAGGTATCAGCAGATATCAGATGATAGAACAGGCGCTCAGATGCCTTAACCGATGCTCAGTAAGATAGAGGCAAAGGCCTCTTCCTTTTCAAGCCTTAGGGAGAGGCGTAGGCTTCTCTCTTCTTCTCTTCTTTTACCTTCTTAAGCTCCGGAGAAGGCACAACATAGGGCTCAGCACACCGACAGAGGCAAAGGCCTCTCTCAGATCTCACAAGTATTGAGAGGAGGGTGGCAGAGCAAAACCCCCCTTGATAGAGCGATTTTCACTTTCAACAATTAATATTAAGATACTTAGTCGTTGTAGCACAAAAGGTGGTGGCAAATCTCTCAATCAAAGATTAAACAGATATTAATTTAAACCGCAGTAAAAATGTTGTATCCACAAGGAGGAACGAGACAAATAAACTCACAATAAATTTACCTCTTGTTTACTTAAAAGTAATTTCATTCATTCATCCTAATCCCAAAGAAAGAACATTAATAGATGAATCAAATAACCAATCTCTAATTTCTGAAAAGAGATGGACCAATCACAAAAATTCTCCTTTACTGGAATACTCCTATAGAGTCAATCAACCCCAAATATTCAATGGCATCCAATGTAAAGCATAATATCACCATTTAATGTGAAGCTAATAGATGGGGGAAGATAATCATGCAATTTGATAAGCTAATTAATTAGAGCAGACTAAAGGGTCTTGGCTATAAATTCATTCAATTAATAAAATAATAAATCAAAAATCAAGTTTTGGCAATGGTAGCAATGTAATATCTAATTGAAGGGAAAACAGAGCTTTCATTCTCTCTCCTCCTCGTGTGAGAGATAGGGCACTAGCGACAGAGTTGCTATGGGGGAAGGTTGATCGACGCGTGGGGATCACGATGACGACGACGAAACGATGAGAGGTGACAGGAGATGGAGACCATGCGTGGAGGTGGTGGCGAGTTGCTGTTGTGGTCTGTAGGGGTGGCACCTTAGCCGCGCATGGCCGCATGTGGTCTCTGATATCGACGAGGGTGTGTTGAGGTGCTTGGAGTCAAGGTTGGAGGTTGGTGGTGGTTGTTGGCCTGGGGGTAGGTGGCTGTAAGTTTGGGTCTTTTGCTGGAAAACAGGGGAGACGTTGGAAGGAGAAGAAGAAGGAGGAGGAGTCCACTGTGGCGCGTGCGGGCGTGCACGCGTGTGAAGTGCGCACGAGGGGGACGGTTGTGCGCATGAAGGTGCGGCTTGAGCGTGGCCATTGGAGGGGGGCGGTGAAGGCGGTGGTTGCCACTGCGTGTAAGGAAGAAAGACTGCGCGTGGTGTGCTGGGCATGCTCAGGTGGTTGCTACGGTGGGGCAGTGCACTGTCATCGCACTGCTGATCAATGAGGAGTTCGCAGTGGCACCACGGTGCACGTTGAAAGGGCCACGGTGCAAGCGAGAGGGTCATGGTGGAGAGCGAGTGTACCTCCTCCGGTGGTGGGTTGGAGTGGCTCTTTTTAAAAACAATTCCCCTATCCGTTTCTTTGCGGTCGCCATCTACTCCAACGACTCGGCGAGAGTTATGAGTGGTTGGAACAGAAGGATAAACGCTTGTAGCTTCCATCAGACGTCTGAGTGATTCTTCAGATGTCTTAAAATATGCAGACCTTAAGGGATCTATGATGGTAATTCTTCAGACATCCAAATTGAGCTCCAGACATCTTGTAGAGTGATTTTGACAATTTGAATGGTACCTTCAGGTGTCTTATGCTGAGCCTGCATCCACCAAAGGATTATCATAACATATCATATGTTATTAAACATAAATTGGTGCATAATATGATATGTAGACTATGTTGAATTCCCACTTAATTCCTAATCAAATATCAATTAAGAACAACTAATTAAAGAGCACTTAGGTCAAATAATGGTCCACGAAAGTGGACTTATCACCCCTCTCCTCTCATTTTCTCTTCTTCCTCTCTAAAAACCAGCAAACCAGAACAGACCTAGGTATCCAGGTATATGGACCGAGCCCAGACCTGCGAGGCATGAGCACAGGCAAGGGCGTGCATATGTGCGTGTGTGCGGGGACTTCACCCCATGTGTGTGCTGAGGCAACGAGGCAGAGACACTTTTTCAATTTATGTGCTTTTGCGCACCCGTTAGTAAACGAGGTGGGACTATGTTGTCCCCTTATTCTTCGCGTGCAGCTGCAGGAGGTAATGCCTCCAATTGAAGGCGAAGGAGTTGTTGTGGTCTTCAGTCCAAAACCTGGGACAAATCCTAGAAACACTGTGCGTCGCCTGGGTGTGGATTTAGTGAAGAACACGGCTGCAGGAGCTTAAATGATGTCGGAGAAGGAGGCGGCGGCGACGGATCTCCGGCGGCAACCTAAAACAAAGAACATGGGCTAAACGCCCTAATCAATTTGCTTAGAAGGTTCACCGGACCACCACAGGTGCAATTGTGGTGGTTTCGTGGAGTTTGGTGCACGGAGGTGGTCGGTTGGTGACAGAGTATGTCGTGTGAAGGTGGGTTACTCGGGGCGTGGTTTGGGTCGACGGTGGAGTGTGAAAAGTTAGGGCTTTGGATGGGGGGAGTACGACGAAGGTTTTGGACCGGTTGGCGAAGTGGATGGAGTTGTGGAGTGGCGAAAATGCTTCGTCGGAGATGTAGCCGGAGGTGGAGAAGATGAAGTGCGAGGAAAGTGGTTGGCAATCATGCGTGTGTCTTAAGTGTGAGAGAGAAAAATAGAGTGAGAGAGAGAGCAATAGAGGGACTTAGCTAGGTGGAAGAGAGGCGGAGGTAGCCGATTTTGGTCGACCGACGTCGGAGAAGGAGGAAAGATTGGTGGGATGGTGACGACAAAATAGGCAGAGAAACGCCCTCCCTTTGGCTGGGGAGGGTCATGACGAAGAGAGGAGTCGAGGAAGCCAACCAATTTGGTTGTTGGATGGCCGAAGGAGGAGGATCGAAGAGGGTCACCGGAGCAAGAGTTTTGGTGGCTGGGGAGGGAGAATCAGAGGTGGTTGATGCACCAAAACTTGCTGAGGAAATGCGCAAGGCCATGGGGGTCCTTTTATAGGGCTCTAGACAGAGTTCTAAGCTTGGAAAACAAGCTTAGAACCTCCGAGCTTCTCGCTGGCGTAAGATACCCAATCGATTAAACCGTTTGCATTAGGATTCTAGAGGGATTTAGGATCCCTAAATGGGCTCATTTGGAAGGCAATTACTTGACAAGTTTCCCTTTCAATTTTCAGAGGGATTCGTCAAGAAATCACAATGATCTTGCCCTTTAAAGGTCGTTAGAGTTTGTAGGATTAGGATTTCATGGCGGTAGGGACCTTTTTGTGAAGACGATGATAAAGTTATAGACTGAAATGCAAAGAATTCAAAAGTTAGGGGCATATGTGTGAGATAAAAGAGAAAGACAGTACCAAATTGCAAACTAGGTTAAGATGATCTTAGATTGTGCCCAAATTTTGGTACAAACCTAATTTAGACCTAAGAAATCCAATGGTGAAGTTGGAGTTTGGTTTTGACCTAGTTTGATAGGGTAATTTATGCAAAAACCTAAATTAGGGCAAAAGTCTACTTGCAGCTCTATTTTAAGTCAAGATAGGTTTTGATGGTCAAATCAAGCATAACAAACCATAGAGAATATTTTTATATGAATTTTAGAGGGTTTAGATGAATTTTATCCTGACCAAAATCTCAGTTAATTCAGCGGATCTATTTTTAGGATTTTCGAAGTCATTTAATTCTCAAAACAGGCGAAAACCCTTTTCTGTCTGTTGTAACCCACTTGTTAGTCTTTTAAGACCATTTGACCTTTATCTAACCCTTGAGAAAATCCATGGTTGTTCTGCATTCAAGATATGATGGTAAAATTGTAGTTTTAACCCTGATTTCTTGTATTTCCTTCAGAATGGATTTGCAGTGAATTAGGGCTCTCTGGTAGTTATGTAGGAGAATTTATTCCTTGATAATGACTAAATTGAGCTAGTTATGGCTCATGATGGTGTTCCCATCACGAAGGTATGTGCCTGTGTGCGCGGGTGATGAGTTGCGACTCATCAAAGCTAAATCGCCTAAGTTAAGCTAGAAACTAGGTTAAACACTATCAAATTAACATATAAAAGGGGTTATGTGTGGGAAATAACATAAAAGACCTAAAACATCAATTTTGTGCTAAAAAGGCATAATTAGGTCAATTATTGAGATATTCTATTATTAAATACAAAATGGTGATCCAATTGTAAATTGAACACACAAATAAACTCAAAATTTCAAATCAAAAGTTAATTAACTTCTAATATGTTTAATTAAGGTTTATTAAAATCTTGGGTTTATTTGGACATTATTAGGTCCTTACAATTATAGATTTAGATTCAGGTCCTTCACATAACACATTTTATGCATTAGAAATCCTCTAAGGACCTTTTTGAAAATCACAAGGACCCATGTGCAAGCCTATAAGGACTACTCTGATAGCTTTCCTTATCACTTATGGGTCTCCTAGCTATTTCTCTACCCCTTCGCCTAAGGGCCCTCCCTACAATTTCACCATTAGATCCCATGGCACCTGTAGCTATTAGAACACATGCCATTGTGGTCGTTCACTTGCTGATCCTCCTGATCTGTGGCTTGCATTCAATTGAACCTTTGTGCGAATCTGCATGTGCGATCACCACCTCACCTAGATCTGATCCTACGGTCCACTTTTGGCCTAAGATTGCACGCGCTCCTCTTCTCAAATCTCCTCCGCCCAAGACCTAATCGCCTATCCTCACCTCTATGGTGAGAGGATTCATGGCTAAGCTCTACTTGAACACCTCCCCTAATCACATGCGTAGTATTGCTCCCTCCACCCTGAGCAGTCCCTTTGTCGACACCTGTAGCTCCTCTCATCCCAAGTTCGTCCGCCTGTTGTGACAGGGTAGGCCTGCTTCCTCCTTTCAATTACCACCAACTGACCAGATGGTGGACCTAAGACATCTTCGTCGGCTACTGGTCTCCTCTCCCCATTCATCATCATAAGCCGACCGGCAGGTGACCTTAGACATCTTCCTCCCTTAGAGTAGATTTTTACTACTTTCATAGGTTAGATTTATTGCTTTATAGGAGTAGGAGTAATTAGAGATCTGTGTGATGATTGTTAGTGTAGTTTAGGAGTAGAATTAGAGTAGAAATCACCCTTGCCTCCTCTGATCAATTCAGTTCAGAGGACAAGAATTCATTACATTCCATTGATCATTAATCTCCCCTTTCACACCCCCAATTCATTTTCACTGACCTCCACTTGTTTTTCCATCGATCACCCATCCATCAGAGTACCGAATCAGACTTGATTCTCTTGAGTATTCAGATTTGATTTGGGCGCTCATAATCCACTTGAGGGACTCCCCACCCATCTCATCAAATTTACAAAGTCCCTCCACTAATTGTGAATGTGAAATCTGATGATCTGGGTTTATTTTTAGTGGTTTGTCTCATGAGATTTAGACTCTATCTTCGTGCTGTCTATGGCACAGGAGAGAGGATAAATCATATTTTTATGTGATTTTCAAGCTTCCCACAAGAGGGGATGAATCCCAAAGTTTTCAGAGTTTATTTGAGACGCTTGTGATGTGGTTTTCTTGCATTGAAATCTTAATTTGCAACCTCACCTTACGTTGTCTATAATGTAAGGTGAGATGCACATTAGGACTTCAAGATATTTTTGGGGATCTTTGATATGAATTTCTGATTGATTTTCTCGATAAGTAGATGAGTTTTTAGACTTAATTCATGAGTTTTTGAGGTCTTGATGGTGGTTGTATCAGTGGGCTCGGGTGGGCGAGCGAGTGTGTGTGCCTGTGATGGGCCTGGTACTGTGCATTGGGCTTAAATCATTTAAAATCAACCTAATAAAAATTAGGTTGGGCCTCAAGTAGGGTCTGGTCCCACCCCTACTAGGTGCTGCGTATCCTCGAAAGAGGTCCGACCGCCCATTAACAAATTTTTGTTAAATTGAGAGAGATGGGCTTAAGTTGTGTGAAAATTGGATAAGTGTGGATTCATGCACAGTAAAGGAAAAAGGCTGAGTGTTAAGTGACTAAGTAAAGAAGAAGCTAAGGAAAAGAAGTTAAAGGAGAGAGAGATTAAGAGAATGAAGAGAAGAGTTAAAATAAAAAGAGAGAATAAAGTCTAATTGCTATTTTTAAGTCATCTAACCATTTAAATAGATGTCCGATGGTGAAGAAGTCCACTTAAAGGTTGAGAGAAGAATGTTTTAATGCTCAGTTTTTATTTGTACAAAGGCATTTCTTATGCTATTCATGTAAACAATTTCTTATGCCTTGTAATCTTATGAAAATTGTAATAAACATTCCTCTACTTTGGTATTCACTATAAATCTTTCATGTATGTTTCTTCTTTATAATGGAATAATTGCATGCTTTAAATTGTCTACTCTTTTGTGCAAATATTAATGTGTTTAACATATATTATAATTATTGCAGTAATTAGTTAGTCATTAATTTAACTAATAAAAATGGTGAATTAGAATTACAATTACGCTGCTCAGTGAACAACCTGGACTCAACTAGTTAAAAGGAACTTAAACCTAAATGTTAGGTTAACTTGACCCTATACTACCCAAATGACAACGATTCGAGTTAACCTAAGTCATTTCTTATGCAATTAATTAATACTTTTAACCTTAATTATCTATGTTGAGAAATTACACATCACCTTAGCTTTTGATGCTTTGGGATAGCATCGTCTATGGCAACTCCCAGAACTCTGGCTTTCGACACATTGGGATAGTGCTGCCCATAGCATTCTATAGCTAAATTCAAGCTCTAGTAATCAACATTTCAGGATAATCCCACCCATGATACCTGAACCAGCACAAGGTGCTTACATGCCCCCGGTAGGATATTTAGATATCCTAGGAGACAAGAACCAAGGAGACGATATGTTATTACACAGCTTCGAGGGGAGTATTTTTCATTCTACCTCTCCGCATCGGGAACTCGTCCAATCAACTTGTGTCTTCGAGCCTCTCCTAAGCCAGATCTTTGGGAAAACTTTTTTCAAAACAAAACACTTTTGGCATTATATTTTATTAAGCGCACTGAACCAGCCCGGTGTGTGATTTTTAGGTGCTTAGGTTACCAAGTTTCGCAAACCAAAGGGCAGGCAATGGGGCCGAATAATCCCTAAGCCTTAGACTTAATACATCAGCTTCACACTTTCCTCAACCTCTTGAGGATTAATCTAAATCTTGACAAATATGTGAGTGTTTAGGCCCTAGAATAGGCCCAAGAGGCCTAAGGTCGGTATCCGTCGCTAATCTCCTAAGTTTTAGCCTTTTGAGGTCTTAATTCATCATTCGATCTAGCTTAGAACTTAGGTAAGTTCCATACTCAATTACAGGGACTATCACAATCTTTTCTTTTGTTTGCTCCTTTTTCTCTTTTTTTTTTTCTTTTCTCCTTCCTCAATTTTTCAATTCAGCTCTCAAAATTATCCTCCCTTTTTCTCCTTTTTTTTGATGAAACCCCTCTAGGAATCTAATTTCACAGTGTTTTGCACTTTAATAACCCCCCGATGCCTAAGATTTGCAATGTCATTGTAAATTAGGTGGGTTCAAGTTTAACTTAGATCGTGCATTAGAATAGGTTTGGTGGGTGGCAAATGGGTTGGGTGCACTGTTGCAGACAATTTCAAGCTCTAATACAAGTATCAAAGGTGCAGTTGGCTGTTCTAATGGGCGAACTTAAAGTGCAATATGACTTCAGCTTAGAGATAGGTCAGAAGGGTCTTGGGTTTTTCAAAATGACAGGTTGCCTCCCGTTAAGCACTAAGTTTAACGCCATCAATTGAGTGCATTATGGCTCAGAGAGAATGGAGATCAAAGGATACTGTAGCCATATTCGAATTGGTGAGTTCGAGGAGCGATTTTAGTTTCTAACCATTCACAATAAATGGTTCTGAGTCATGGCCGAGTTGACTGATTTTGACAACTCTATTTCCAAAGATTCGTCGAATGAGAAAGGGTCTGATCCATTTTGATATTAGCTTTCCTAGGAAGAGCTTGAGCTTGGCATCAAAGAGGAGCACTTTCTGACTAGGATGGAATGATTTTCGCGATATGTACTTGTTGTGGAAGGCTTTGACCCGTTCATTGTAGATACGCGAGGTCTCATACACATCATTGTGTAACTCTTCGATCTCGCTCATTTTCAATTGGCGGTGGTTTCCAGCTTTTATGAGATCTAGATTGCATTTCTATACTACCCAGTAGGCTTTATGCTCCATCTCCATAGGGAGGTGACATGCCTTCCCGTACACGAGCCTGAATGGAGACATTCCTAGTTGGGTCTTATGTGTGATCCTATGCCCACAAGGCTTTCGGAAGTTGGGTGGACCAATCTTTCCTATTAGGCCGAACAGTGATGTAAAGGATTTTCTTGATCTCTCGATTGGATAGCTTAGCCAATCCATTAGTTTGGGGGTGGTAAGGAGTCAAGATACGATGCGACACCCCATTACTTTTTCACTAGGGACTGGAAGTGCACATTTGCGATGTAAGGCCCGCCATCATTGATGATGGCTTTAGGAACCCCAAATGTGGAAAAGATGTTCTCCTGAATGAACTGGAGAACAACTTTATGATCATTCATTTTGGTGGGTACGGCTTCGATTCATTTCGAGATGTAATCAACAGCAAGTAAGATGTACTCAAAGATGTTAGATATGGGAAAGTGTTGAGTGCGAATGAGGAGATTTATGATATGGTCATTATTGTATGGTCTTAAATTGCACAAAAACACTTAAATTTATAAACTCGAATTATATTTGGAGTCCGAGGTCGTTCGCAGGGAACAGATATGAAATCCACGCACTAATCTCAATTCAGAATAAATGAGCACAGCAAATTAAGCATAATAAAAGATATGCAATGAATAAAACTTGTCAGATTAATAATCAATGTATCTCAAAAGATCCTTGAGACAAAAAGAAATAGAAAGATAAAGCAATGGTGATTTGAATCACTAATTATTCATCTTAATTAAGCATATATCCTAACTATTCAAATCATTCAAATAAATCAACAGTGTTCTCAATCAATTAATCTACATCAACTTAGATACTTAAATGTGGCTACAGTACCCTTGAATCAATATCAGACGACAGGCACTCTTCTAAGATGGCTTAAGTGCAAAGGCATTAGGCCACAGTAAGTAGTACACAAGGGCAACGACCTCTCATGGCCTCTACAGCACAAGGCCAACCTTCTCAGAGGCTAACTGTTAAAACCTTCTTCTTTATCATGCATCTCAAGGCATTTAGCCATGAAGCAAATCCCACCCCCCTCCTCTCATAAATTCTCTTCTTTTTCTCTCTCCAACCCGGGGCTAATCGGGTATACAGGCAGGTTATCGGGTCAAGCAGTATCATGTCCAGGCTCATTGAGTGTGTGAGTGAGTGAGGAGTATGCATGTGAGCACAGGACCCGACCCCCCGGTGTCTTGGGCGATAAGCATCAGAAACCAATTCAGTTTATGTTGCTACAGCCACTCCACTATTTACAATGTGGGACTTTGTTCCACCCTCTTCTACTTGCACGCAGCTGCAGCCAAGCTCGAAGAAATTGAAGGTGTTGCTGCTGCTATCTTGGCTAATTGGAGCTCCAGGCATCTTCGTGGTGCCAACTCGCATCTAATAGAGGTTGGGGCGAAGTCGGAGGGGATCGGATGAAGTGTGACGATGTTGAGGAAGATGACGGCAATGGCAAGCGGCCAACGAAACTTGCAATTCACGAATACAAGCGCTAGGCCCCAATCAGATGGTCCATAAGCATCGCTGGAAGACGTCGAAGGTGGTGGTGGTGTCGATTTGGTGTGGGAGAGTGTAAGGTGGTCGGACGGAGTCAGATTTTGCGAGCGAATGGTGGGTTGTCCGGTGGGGTGAAGGAGTGGATGGAATGGCAAATAGGTAGAGGTGTTTTGGTTGTGGAGGTGTGGCGGAGGTTTTGGAGGTGATGCAGGGGTGTTTGGTGCAGTGTGGAGTACGGAACGGCTTGTCGGAGGCTTGGCCGGAGCGGAGGAAGATGATGGGGGAGGCGATGATTCGGTGGTCGAAGTAGGGATCTAAGGGTCCTAATCTAAACTACGAAGAGAGAGGGAGAGTTTGGGCCTAAATTAATGGATGAAAGGATGGGAAGGGCGTCGGCTTTGATTGGCCGGTGTCATAGATGGTGAAGTCCTTCGGTGATGCGTGACAAGGATGAAGGGGGCCTGAGTGCTCCTGATTTGTCCGTCGAGGAGCGAAAGGAGATGAAGATGATCTCACTGCCTATGGTATGTGGCAGCGAGCGAGGAAGCCAAAGGGAAAGACGTTGTCGGAGCTACGACGGAGGTGGCTGGAGAGAGGGATTTTGTGAAGAAATGCAGTCAAGCTGAGCTAAAGAATGCGGCATGAGGTTCAGGAGCTTTTATAGAGCTCCTAATCGAGCTCTAGATCACGAAACAAGCTCAAATTGGCTTGTGATTGAATCACAAGACACCCACAAATTTTGTATGTTCACATGAATGCATCCTTGTGATTTGGGATCCAAGACCGGTCCTAATCGATTCCTTATAGTGTGAACACCAATCCCACCAAATTTAGTGGGATTTAGTGATGATTTGAATAAGATTTGAGGCAATCAAAGTTGGCTTGAAGGTCGATTTGAAATCCAATGGTGGTAGGAACCTTTATGTGAAAACGACAACAAATTTATGGACCTATTTGCAAATATTTTGAAAGTTAGGGGCTTGTATGAAAGAAACAAAGTTTAAATGGACTGAAATGCAAACTAGGTCAAGATAGACTCTGATTAGGCATAAATTTTGGTACAAATATAATTTGGACTTAAGGAATCTAATGGAGAAGTCATATTTCATTTTTGACCAAGTTTGAATGGGTAATTTGCGTAGAAACCCAAATTAGGGAAGAATTCCGTTTGAGTCTCTGTTCAAGGTCAAAATAGGTTCAGATGGTGAAACCAAGGTACCAAATCGCAAGGAATATTTTTATATAAATTTTAAGAGGTTTAGATGAATTTTATCATGACCATAACCTTTGTAATTCAAGCTGGTATGAAATTAGGGTTTTAAGTGCTACTGCGATTCTCAAAACGTGTGAAACCCTATTTTTGTCTATGTGAATGCACTTATCAGACTTTAATGCTCATTTAACCTTAGATTAACCCCTGGAAAACACCGTGGTTACTCTACGTTCATGATATGCTGTTAAAATTATAGAACTAACTTTGATTTAATCTTCTTCTCTCAGAATGGATCTGAATGGAATTGTCTCTCAGGCGACTATTCAGGATCATTTGTCACTTGATTTTCATTAAATAAAGATAGTTATGGCTCATAATGGTGTTATCATCAGAAAGGGTCCCATAAAATCAATTCCCCATATGTCAAAGATCTCTCATACGATAATCGGATTTAAGGGCATCATATCGCACGGGCCCATGTTGTCGTGGGTTTGACAACGGGCACATGCCCTACAATAGGATTGTGTGTATTTGAACATAGTGGGCTAAAAGAACCCACACTGAAGGATCTTCACTGCGATTTTACGTCGAAAGTAATGGCCACCGCAGGCCTAGTCATGGCAGAAGGAGATGGCATCATTGAGCTCGCCGTCGAGAATGCATCTTCGGATTACTTGGTCTTTACCGATGTGAAATAGATAAGGATCTTCCTAGACATAATACTTTGCATCGGAAATCATCTTGTCTAGTCGGGAGGTCAGCCAATCAGGCGGGGCTTTCCCCGTAACCAAGTAATTCACGATATCAACGAACTAGGGAAGTCCATTAATGGCCAAGAGATGTTTACCCAAAAAATGCTCGGTGATAGGTCCTGATGGGTTAATGATAGAAGGAGGAAGGTGAGACAAATGGTCAGCTACCACATTCTGCTCTCCTGCCTTGTTGCGAATCTCGAGATTGAATTCTTGCAGTAGCAAGATCCATAAGATTAATCTAGGTTTTGTGTCCTTCATAAGAAAGTGCCTCACCGCAGTGTAATTTGAGTAAATGATGACATGGGACCCAAAAGGTATGATTTGAATTTCTCTAGACCAAATACTACAGCTAGCCTCTCTTTCTCCGTAATCGTGTAATTACATTGAGCCTCGTCCATTGTCTTTCTAGTGTAATATATTACGACCAGTTTCTCGTCGATTTTCTACCCCAGCACCGCTCCTACTGCGTAGTCAGATGCATCGCACATGACCTCGAAGGGTTGAGACTAGTAAGGGGATTGTAGGATTGAAGCTTGGGTAACTTGGTCATGTAGGATTTCGAATGCAAGAATGCCCTTTCTTGTCATCTCGAAAGGCGTGTCCTTAGAGAGAAGATTCGTTAAGGGGCGTCGATCTTGAAAAAATCACATATGAATCGACGATAGAATCTGATGTGCCCCAAAAATGATATGATGTCTTTGACCGAGGAAGGCACAGGTAATTTGGAAATCAAATTCACCTTAGCTCGGTCAACTTGGATACCTCTCTTAGAGACAAAGTGTCCAAGTATGATGCCCTCAGGAACCATAAAGTGGCTTTTTTCCCACGAGAGAACCAAGTTCACTTTGATGCATGTTCGGAGGATCTGGACCAAGTGTAAGAGGTAATCATCGAATGATTCATCGAAAATTGAGAAGTCATCCATGAAGGCTTCAAGGTATTTACCTATCATATCAAAGAATATGGCTAGCATGCATCACTGAAAGGTGGCTGGTGCATTGCAAAGCCCGAATGACTTCCTGCAGAACACGTACATACTGTAGTGGCAGGTAAAGGTGGTCTTTTCTTGATCTTAGGGATGGATTGCCACTTGGTTGTATCCGGAGTACCCATCCAGGAAATAGAAAAATTGATTTCCAGCCAGTTTCTCTAGAATCTGATCATTGAATGGGAGTGGGAAATGATCTTTCTTTGTGGAGGCATTCAATTTTTGATAGTCTATGAAGACTCTCCACGAGTTCACAATTTGAGTTGGGATGGTTTCTCTAGAATCAGTCATAATCACGATGAGCCTTGCCTTTTTAGGCACAACTTGGATGGGACTCACCCAGCGGCTGTCAAAGATCGCATAGATGATTCCTACGTCGAGCCACTTGATGAACTCTTTTTTTACGACCTCCTATAGATTTGGGTTTAGTCTTCTCTGCATTTCTTGAGATGGTCATGAGCCCTCTTCGGCATAGATACGATGTGTACAATATGAGGGACTTATGCCAGTCAGGTCATCTAGAGTCCATCCAACGGCTCTTCGATATTGCTGGAGAATAGAAATCAGCTTTGTTTCCTGATCAGGAGTGAGTCAGGAATTGATCATCATAAGAAATGTTTGATTTGAACCCAAAAAGATGTACTTCAAATGATCCAGGAGGGGCATTATTTCAAGCACCAAGTTATCAACAGCAGGTGGAGGTTTGGGATTGGCCTTAGAAGATGGGGTGGAAGCTAAGGATAGATCTAGATAAGCTTCAGACTTCTCGATCTATGGGTCAAGATCTTCTTGTGGTTGAGGTTTTGGGAGAATCGAGTTTTCCTTTATAACTGGGTCCTCAACCAAGGAACTGATGTCTCACACTTCTTCAATTGCCCTACAGTTTATTCATTTCTAGGCCTTAAAGATATTGATCCTCAATGTTTTATTCCCAAATTTTAACTCGATCTGACCCTCTTCGCAATTGATGTTTTCCCTAACTGTGGCTAGAAATGGTCTCCCTAAGATGATCGGTGTGTCTCTCATATTTTCAGAAGTATCCCTGCCTAATACAATGAAGTCAACTAGGAAGTAGAAATCTCATATCCGAACTAGAACATTCTTGAGAACTCCTCTTGGTGACTTAATTGATTTGTCAGAGTCACCTCAGTCGATTTGAGCTCGATTTCCTCAAAATGATCTAGTAGGGATGTGGGGATCAGATTTATGGAGGCTCCTAAATCCAATAAAGCTTGGTCAAACTCTAGGTTGCCTATCTTACAGGAGATTAGAGGGGTGCCAGGATCTTTCACTGTCTGTGGGAGTTTGCTCAAGATGATAGAGCTATCTTGCTCAGACAACACAATTGAACTCTCGTCTTTGTTTCGCGGCTGATGCGAGAAATACGCGATTTGTTAAATGATGTAATTAGTGTCATTGTAATGCGTAAATCCGCAATCAAACTTTTACATTTATAAAACCTAGATAGTTGAGTATCTAGGGTCATCCAAGGAGGCTAATTTGTTAATAAAACAGATGATTCTCTCTCTTGCCTCTCAAATCAACACATGTATTTTTGTATTTTTTGTTTTGTTGTTTTTAGGGTTTTTAGAAACAATCGAGTTTTTGATGCGAAGATTGACTATGCTAAAACTATGCCTAGGTGACAATAATGAAACCTTTTCTTCTAAGGTCACCCTAGGCAAGTGCGCCTAGGATAATTAGAAGAGAGTGTGGTGTGCACTACACTAGAATAACATGAGAAACACACTAATACAAAGGCATGAACTTGGAAGGCAATATGCAACTTGTATTACTAGCAACTAGATGGAATGTAGCGGAATGCTTGTTACATGAAAAATAAAAACACACTAGCTAATACAAGAAACATATAAAGATAAAGAAGAGAAGGGATCCTCTGGCAGAGCTTTGGATAGCTTTGCTCCAAGTGTGGTTGCTCTCGTACTTAAAAAGGCTTCTCCTTGGCTTCTTCAAGTAGTCCTCCAAGCTTTCTCCTCCAAGGTGGGCGTTAACCACCTTGCTCCTCCTCAATGCCTGGTTGTCTCCCCTTTGTGAAGAAGATCTCATCCTTGGCATGGCACAAGGGAGAGGAAGAAGAGGAAGAAGGCACCAAAGGGGCAAGTAGGTTGCCCCCTTGATCTTCTTCTTCTCTTCTTCCTTGGCATGGATGAAGATTGTATGGGTGGAACCTAACTAACGAAAGAAGAGATGGGAATTATGTGGTGGTAGGGTAGGGTATTTATAGGATGGGAGGGGGGGTGGTTATGGTATTTTTTAGAGGGAAATGAAGGGGTGCTTGGATATTTTTGGAGGGAAAAATGGGAGGGAAATGAAGAGGTGCCTTGATATTCCCTCCAAAAATACCTTTTAGAAGGTGTTGATTTTGGAGGGAAAAAATGGAGGGTGGAGATGGGTTGAAGGGGTAGGTGTAGGGTTGGATTTCAAGGGTTTTGGAGGGAAAAAGTTGGCACCATTTTTAGGTGGTTTTGGAGGGAATTTGGTGCTGTCTTTTGGTGGTGGAGAGGGATGAAGGGATGTATAGGGTTGGCGCCAAGATTGAGGTGGAGTGGTGGTAGCTTAGGTGGACTTAGGTAAGGTTGGTGGAGCTAGTTAGGTGGGTTTTAGGGTTAGGTTTTGGTGGCCTAGGAGGTAACTAGCTAAGCTAAGGTAGCTTAGCTAGCTTAACTAGTAGGGAGTAGGGTTGGAGGCATAGGGAGCTAGGGTTTTGAGGGAGAAGAGCTGGAGGTAGCTATCTTGAGCTGCACTGGAGTTGGTGGCTGCTGAAGAGAGTTGCAAGGAGCTACCTTAGCTGGCTTAGCTTGCTAGTTCTTTGCTAGTTGCTAAGCAAAGCTAAGATGAGCTGGATTTTATTGATGTGAGCTGAGGTAAGCTAGGTCTGATCTTCCTGGAGATTACTGAGCCAGCTAGAGTAGCTAGCTTAGGTCAAGTAGCTCAGCTCAACTAAGTTGAGCTGAGTTGAGCCTCCAAGAGTTGGACTTGAGCTGGCCTGAGCTGGTTAAGGTCATCTTCAGCTGACCAAGTCTAGCTAATAGCTAGTCCTAGTCAGGTTGAACTTCCAGTGAACTCTTTTGAGTTGGAGGAGCCGGAATGGAGCTGGGATCAACTGACTTAAGCTAGTTTGAGCTGCCATTTAGCTAAGGTGAGTTGAATGGAGCTAAGGTGATGAGCTGAATGGAGCTAAGGATGAGTTGATCCAGCTAGAATGAGTTGGGATCTAGTTGGGATGAGCTGGATCTAGCTAGAATCCAGCTGAAAGGAGCTTCTTCTTCATCTTCTGCCTTCTTGAGTGCTAGGGTTTTAGGGATCTGACTATCTGTTTATCCCTAACACTCAAATAAATGTGTCAAAAACACAACAAAATATGCAATGCATGCCTAACCTAATTAATGCCTAAATGCAACCCAAAACCCATTTGTGGAGTTAAAATCCTAAGAGCTAAGTTTGTTTTAGGGCATAAGAATGATGATAAACTGGCGTATATTAGCGGCTTATGCTTCGGTGTACATAAGTCCTTAGAAATTGCACATAAGTTGGTACGTGGTGGATTGCATCTATCAAGGGTATGTTTATTGGTCTTGTTTAAAGAGCTTGACCAAGTCTTCCTTAAGTGCCACGGGTTTAGGTTTCTTGTTTCCTTTTGTTAAGGCCTTGGGAAGTGGAACCTCGTTGGTTCTTCTAGGATTGGTTTAGGCTCTAGATCTGGGATAGGTGTGTCCTGGATGACTATCCTAGGGGTAGGCTCTAAACTACCAAGGCTGGAGTGGCTAGGATAAGGTGGATCTTGAGTCGTTTTGCCACTACATGTAGTAACGGCGTTTAGGCTAGCCTGGTTTGGGTTTGGAGTCGGCATGAGTGGTGGTTGCTGCTAATATCTCGCATACGATGTGGAAGCCTCCATCCCATCGGGTGATGGAGCAAAAGGGGCCTGATAGGCGTAGTGAGCTTAGCCTTGATTCGAGTTCATAACGCGCTTTTGGTTCGACACGTTATTCAGATTCGATAAAGGTTGGGAAGGGAATGCACCAAGCTGGCGAGTCCCAGCCATCTGTGCGAGTTGATTTTGAACCTCTATGATCTCTTCTTTGTGCTGTTTTTGCATAGCCACATTAGTCTTCTAGATGTCGGCCAGGGCTTACAAAATCAAGCTCATTTGATCTTCCTTAGTAGGCCTGGATTGGTAATTCAGGTTGGGCCTAGGTTGAGCGGACTGATATGGTCATGGAGCTTATTGTCGGGGTTGGAATTGAGGTCTCGAGTTATGACTATTTTCAGACCATGTGAAATTTGGATGATTGTGCCATTCAGGGTTATATGAGTTGGAGAATGGATCATCCTGGATGGTGTGGAGATCCTCACAGGTCTTAGGAACTCTAGAGAAATTAGAGTATGAGGGTTCAGAGTTCCCCCAACTAGAGTAGGATGGTCCAGAGTTTCCTTCGAAACCAGGATCAGACGGGTTGGATAAGTGTCCATCCCTTGATATGAGTGGTGGTGAATGTTAGCACGGCCTCCCTACTTGAGGGCGGATGCACATACGTGTTTTGCTGCAAAGAGGTGGTTCTCTATAGATGTCAAGTCAATTCGTCCACCTTCTTCTCGATGATGGAGAACTTATCTAGGTGATTGGCTACCAACTCTAAGTCGATAGATGCAGATAGGTCGTGTGTCTCATGTGCCCCTTGTGTGTTTGTCAATGCACGGGTGGTCGTCCGGTCGAACACACCCATGAACTCATTGTTTATGGAGCTCTTGCACATGTTCTCGAGAATCTCCCAAACAGTGTCCTCATGTTGACCCCTGATGTTGCCACCACAGGTTGCATTGATAAATAACCTGATATCCTCATGGAGTCCTTGGTAAAAAGATTGGACTTGTTCCCATTTAAGAACTCCGTGTTGGGGGCATTTCTGCATGAGATCCAAAAAGTGGTACCATGCCTCATGAAGTGGTTCTCCCTCATTCTGCATGAAATGCATGATCTAGTGCCTCAAGGCATTGGTGCGACCAACAGGGAAAAATTTATTCAGGAATTCAGATTGGAGTTCCTCCCATGTGTTGATTGGTTGAATCAGGGTTTGATACCAAGGGGTAGCCTTATCCATAAGAGAGAAGGAGAACATCTTCATGAGTAGTATGTTCCAGTTTTGAATAGGTGGTCCAAAGGTCTGGGCCAGATGTTTCAGCTGTTTGATGTGCTGGAAGGGATCTTTGATGTTCAAGTCATGAAATTTGGGGATTGCATTGATCCAATTCAGCTTCAATTCAGTGTCAAGTCCTTCGGCTAGGATTTGCACCCTACGTTCGATTGCCACCGTCGTGGAACTGTAGTGATGTCGCATCTGCAGACGCTGCGGGGGATTGATGAATGCATGAAATAGATCAATGAGGCACTGTAATTGATTCTGAACATTGGGCACTTCTTCATCTTGATTCTCCATGGATGCAGATGATGGAGAGCCAGGCTCAGAAGTGAAAGTATCTAAAGAGATCTCGATCTGATTGGATGGGAACACAAACAATTGGGTCGGGGCTTGACCCTAACGAGAGTGAACTACCAATGGAGGCCTCAAGATTGGTCTTAAGGACCTCCTCTCATACATGCACTATAGAATGAGACGAGGGACAAAATGTGTATTGGACCTAATCGAGGCACCCAACAAGGCTGGGTGACTATGGAGGTTCGAGGAGGATGTTACCCCTGGATTAGAAACTCACCCATCTAAGAATTACTTGGGTAGCCAGGAAGGGAAACTCCTGTAAAGACCCCTACACGATAGAACGTCCCCATGGGTTACAGGGTTTCCCCCACTTGACCTTCCTTATCACTGAGATTCCAAGTAGATCGGAATGTGTGAGCTTGACTCTTAAGTCTACCAATTTTAATCCTACTTGTGCCTTGAATTTCACTTGAACTTGAAGTTGATTTGATTTGTGACCTAATTTGGAGGTTGGTTGATCCACAAAGTGAACCAACTTCACCTGACCTGCCCTAAAGTTGAGGATGAGTTGGGTCAAGAACCTAAATTAGGTTTGTACCAAAATTTGAGCTTAATCAGAGTTCATCTTGACCTAGTTTGCATTTTAGTCCATTTAAACTCTATTTCTCACACTTAAGTCCCTATCTTTTGAAATCTTTGCATTTAGCCCCCAACTTCTCTTCATTTTCTTCAAAAAGGTCCCTGCCGCCATTAACAGTGTGAACCTATGGGATCTAAGCTTCAATCAAGGATTCCTCCCCGATTGCTTGGCCAATCCCTTCCAAAATTGGAAGGGATGATCTTGAGGAAGTTCTAAATCATCTAAACCTAGATTTTGACCCTAAATCCCCTCATAATGCTCGTGCAAATTCTTGGATTTCAAGGATCTTTTTCCTGAAAATCCAAGCTTCACAAGCTTGTTTCCAAGCTTGGAAGCTTGCCTGAAGCTCTATAAAAGCCTCCCCAATGCAAAACTGAACTCCTTAGCGAGTTTTAGGCCCAAAATTCCCTCATCTTCCCTACCTTCGACCGACTCCAAACTCCGCTCTGATGACCTCCTCTAGTTAGGGGAACTTTAAACCCTCGTATTCTGACTTCTCTGGAGTTCCTCAGATCTACGAGGATCTTCACACCATCCAGAATGATTCATTCTCAAACACTTATAACCCTGGATGGCGTAATCATCCTAACTTTGCATGGTCAGGGAATAATCAAAATCAGAGATCTCAATTCTAACCCCGAACACAAGCTCCACGCCCTTACCAACCTACTCAGCCTAGGAACAATCCAAATTATCAATCCAGGCCATCAAGGGATGATCAAATGACTCTCATCCTACAAACCCTGGTTGACATTAAAAAATCCAATGCAACAATGCAGAAATAGCATAAAGAAGAGACCACAGAGGTTCAAAATCAGCTTGCATAGATGGTGATTTCTTGCCAGCCTGGTGCACTTCCATCTCAGCCTCTACCAAATCTGAATAACATGCCAAATCAGAGGCGTATTATGAACCCAAATAAGGGCCAAGCTCACTATGTTTATCAGGCCCCTTCTGCTCCATCACCCGATGGGATGGAAGCTTCGACATCATACTTGGGATATCAGTAGCAATCACCACTTCTACCAAATCCAAACTAGAGCTAGGCAGGACTTAATTCTATTACCACCTATAGTGGCAAGACAACACAGGATCCACCTTATCCAAGCCACTCCCAGCCTGGAAATTCAGAACCTAACCTTAGGATGGTTATTCAAGACACCCCTATCCCAGATCCAGAACCTGAACCAATCTTAGAGTGTTAAGACCTGAGACATCAAACCCTTTTTAAGACGTCTGGTAGTTGGTCCAGACGTCTGGACGCCTTCCCAGACGTCTGGAAATAAATTTTCGTGTGTGTATGATCGCGAGTCTGCGCACGTGCCGTGCGCAGACTGCAACCCACGGCCCTCTTCTTTCTCTCTCTTGCCTCGCCGACTTGCAGACAGAACCCCACGCCTTCAAATACCCCTCCCCTCTCCCTCGTTCACCACCCCACTGTCTCCTTCTTCTTCTAGCGTGAGCACGAGAGAGAGAGCGAGGGTAGCAGCTACTGCCGGGTGCATCGCGGAGAGAAGAGGGAGAGCGCGCGAGAAAGAGAGAGCGAGCCGTCGGAGTAGCTCGAGGCTGGCCGACGTGCGCGTGGAGGAGCGTCCTGCTAGGGAGATCTCCCCTGGTGCTGCTGCAATTCGAGCAGCGGGCGAGCGGCTGCGTGGCGAGCTCGCGCGCAGTGGAAAGAAGGCGAGGAGGTTCTGATTTTGGGAATTTTTCCCAGAATCATATGTTTGGACCTACATCCAGACGATGCGGGCGACGTCTGGAGGGAGCTCCAGATGTCTAAGAGATACAAAATTTCTCCTCTACCTCCTTTTTGCGGATGCGGCCATGCAGGTCGTGTCGTGTTGAGGAGGCTTTCATCGTGCATGCAGGTTTCATTTCGAGAAGGCACGGGGACACGCCCTCCCACGTAGTTCAGATGTCTGGGCATAGCACCAGACGATGGAGAGCATCTTCGGACATCCGGAGAGGTGGTAGGACGTTTGGAACTGGGTCCAGACGATTCAGCAGGATCCCTAGACGTCTGAGGAGCAGCGTAGAGTGAGGTATGACCTGGACCACTTTTTTAAGACATATGGAAGGTGTTCCAGACGTCTGATTTGAGTCAGAATTGTCATTTTTGACCCGTTTAGGGTCCGTTCGAGGTCCGATTTCCACGTTTAAGATTCTGTTCTTCTCAGAATTAGTTCATCTACTTGTTTAAAATACTTGTATCCTGTTCTAAGTGGTTCCTTGTGATTGATCCTTATGTTAGGACCTCGTTCTATTGCGGCTTTGGGGGTTGCGGAGGCACGTAGACCTACCGATCACGCCCCCATTACTCCCAGTTTTGCAGGTAGAGTGGCTCCCCTTAGTTATTTACAAACATTAATGCATCTCTGAAATGAATGATAGATCCTAGGGTATGGCATGAATCGTAGGACCTGAAAAGTAGATTGAATGATAGATCCTAGGGTATGGCATGAATCCTAGGAAAAGTAGATTGAATGATAGATCCTAGGGTATGGCATGAATCCTAGGACTTGAAAACTAGATTGAATGATAGATCTTAGGGTGTGGCATGAATCCTAGGAACAGAAACACTGAAACAAATGTCTTGAATACCTGAATTGCAGTCTTGGATAAGTAGGTAGAATAATGATAATTGCCTGTAATCGGATAACAGCTACTTGTGAAATGTCGAGTACTGTTGCTAGTAACTGCTACGTGTAATTCTTGTTGTTGGAAACTAAATTTGGGCTGCTTGTATATAAATTTATATTAAATGTTGAAAACACAGGTTATATGCGAATTAAACTGAAATGATGAAACCTAGTATGGATTGGCCTGAAAAATAGGAGTATGAACCCTACGAGGAATTAGGAGTAGAGCTCCTAGAAAAGAAATAGAATGGAACTGGGAAAGTGGATGGGGAAGTGAGCCGGCCCTTGAGTACGGAGTACCAAGGAGAGGGACTGTCCCCCCTGTTTAGTGCAGAGCGGAGCTAGCTGCCTCAGGGACCCGGGGTTAGGTCTGACCACTTTGTACCGACTTTTGGCCCTTGCTTACACAGTACCGGGGAGAGCTACTAGTGTAGGGAGAGAGGTAGCCGCCCTACGGGCCCCGGGGTTCAGCTAGCCATCCTACACCGACTTGTTACGCCCACTGGGCAAACCAGGGTAGTCAGGCGAGGGTGCACGGACTGTGGAGGGGCAAGACCCCTGTTTGGTTACTATGGAGGGGTTGGACCCCTGTTACTGAGAGGGCTCTGCCCTATACTGGTTCCGTGCTGTGCTTTGGGCGTACCTGTTAACGGAAATGATTGACCACGTGTCAGTACGGGGAGCTACCCGTGCGTCTATCGCACGTGCCGTAGTCACCGTTACGTCTGTCAGTGACCTTGGGGTGGTTGACTGAGGGTAGGACCACCACGCGGGACTCTCTCGGCCAGGAGAGCACCACATGCTACTTCTACTTTTCGGAAAAGACTGCAATCAAGATCGTTCCCTCGAGGAACATTCGAGATCAAGAGAAAGATCTGAGAAATAATTCAAGAAAGAGTAAATAGAGAAATAAAGAAAGAAATTAAAAACAACAGCTACTTGTCCACCTTTAATGTTTTCTTAGCTAGCTGGTTGCCACTCTACTCAGCGTTTCATTGACGTGTCATATTTGTCACCTTTTTCAGGACCAGGTGTTGAGCAGCTAGAGCCAGCGGCTGCGGAGGGTGCTGGGCCTAGTAGAGCCCAGTAGTTGTACTTTTGTTGTACCGTTTTTCTGTAGTAGTGAGTATTTCTGTTTCACCTTGTACTCTTTTATTGTAAATTTCATATTTCTGTACCTGTTTTTAATTCTCTACTGTTGTGGTGGTATGTATGTAGTAGTTCTTTCTTTACTGCTATACTTTTGTTACTGTTAGTTACTTGCATGGTGAATGTGATTTATTTTACTGCTTTTTAGTTACTCTCTCATTGGACGATTGGGTCTTGGGATCAGTCTAGTCAGTCCGATTCTCGTGTCATGTAGGGATTTAGGAACCGGGTCGTAACATAGAGGAACCTACGGAGGTTCCATTTCCTGAGGCTTTATCCAAAGGAAAGAGGAAACCCATACTCGTGGCACTTGAGGAAGATCTGGTCAAGCTCTTTAAGAAAGTCTAGATAAACATCCCCTTGATGGATGCGATCCGCCACATATCGGCATATGCAAGATTTTTGAAAAATTTGTGTACACCTAAGCGTAAGCTGCAAATCAAAGACGGGAGTCCAATCGTATTGTTTGAGCAAGTTAGCTCGATCATTTTGAGCAAGCTCCCACAAAAAGCAAAAGATCCTGGCACCCTTTTGATCTCCTACAAAATTGGTGATCTAGAATTTGATCGAGCATTTTGGATTTAGGAGCCTCCATAAATTTGATACCTACATCCCTACTAGACCATTTCGAGGAAACTGAGCTCAAACCGACTGAGGTGACTTTATAGTTAGCAAATAGATCAATCAAGTCACCTAGAGGAATTCTTGAGGATGTTCTTGTACGGATCCATGATTTCTATTTTCTAGTGGACTTCATTGTGTTAGACATGGATACTCCTGAAAATCTAAGGAACACACCAATCATCTTAGGGAGATCATTCCTAGCCACAGCTAGGGCAAATATCAATTGTGAAGAGGGATAGATCGAGTTAAAATTCGGGAATCAAACATTAAAAATTGATATCTTCAAGGCTCATAAAGGAATAAACTGTGGGGTAATTGAGGAAGTATGTGACATTAGTTCTATGGTTGAGGACCCATTTGCAAAGGAAAACCTGATTATTCTTGATCCTCAACTCCAAGACAACTCTGACCCACAGTTAAAGGAGCCCAGAACTGATCTAGATTCACCCTTAGCTCCCACTTTATCTTCTAAGGCCCATCCCGAACCCCCACCTACTGCTGATAACCCAGTTTTGGAGTTGAAACCCCTCCCAGATCATCTGAGATATGTATTCTTGGGTTCTAATCAAACGTTTCTTGTGATCATCAATTCCCGACTCACATCTGATCAGGAAACAAAGTTGATTTCTGTTCTCCAGTAACATTGGAGAGCCATTGGATGGACTCTCGATGATCTGACTGGTATCAGTCCCTCCTATTGCACACTCTGTATCTACATTGAAGAGGGCTCACGACCATCTCAAGAAATGCAGAGACGACTCAATCAGAATCTACAGGAGGTCGTAAAGAAAGAGATCATCAAGTGGTTAGATGCTGGTATCATCAACCCGATCTCTGATAGTTGTGGGTGAGCCCAATCCAGGTTGTGCCTAAGAAGGCAGGGCTCACCGTTATCACGATTGAATCTAAGGAGACCATTCTGACCTGCAAAGCGAATTTGTGGAGAGTCTGCATTAATTGTTGAAGACTAAATGCCTCCAAGAAGAAGATCATTTCCCACTGTCATTTATTGATCAGATTCTCGAGAAATTGACGGGAAATCGATTCTTCTATTTCTTGGATGGTTACTTCGGATATAATTAGGTGGCAATTCATCCAGCGGATCAGGAAAAGACCACCTTTACCTGCCTCTACGGTACGTATGCATTCCGCAGGATGCCATTTGGGCTATGCGATGCACTTGCCACCTTTCAGCAGTGCATGTGATGATAACGTCATCATCAACCATATCTAACTTTATTTAGTCATATTCCATCATTAAATGCTCCTACATAATAGAAACCAGTAATTCATTGCACATCCTTTCTAAGAGAATAGGAAGAAACCAAGGTTAAAATTATACTTTTACCATCCTATCATGAATGCAGAACAATAAGTGGGTTTCTTAGGGGTTAATTAAAGGTCAAATGATCATAAATGTCTAATAAGTAGGTTCATACAGACAGAAATAAGTTTTCACACATTTCAAGAATTAAATGACATCGAAACCCTAAAAGCAGACCAACTTAATCTACTGAGGTTTTGGTTAGGATAAAATTCACCTAAATCCTCTAGAAATCATAGAAAAATATCTCCTAGGGTTTGGCATCTTTGAATGAACCTTCAGAACCCATTTTGACCTAATGTAGAGTCTCAAATGAACAATTACCCTAATTTGGGTAATTGCTCCATTTACCCAGCCAAACTTGGTCAAAACATAAATCCAACTTCATCATCAGATTCCTTGGGTCTAAATTAGGTTTTTATCAAAATTTGAGCTCAATCTGAGATTATTTTGACCTAGTTTGCATTTCAGTCCAAGTCTGACCCTTATTCTCTCAAATAATCCATTAGCTTTAGAAATTATTACAAAAACCCCTTAACTTCTTATTCTTCACAGAAATGCCCCTGCCACCATTATTGTGTGAACCCAAGAACCGCTGACCTTAAATCATGAGCTTCTCCCCAATTTCTTGACGAAATCCTTCCAAATTTGGAAGGAAGATTCTTGAGGAGTTGCTCTTCAATCTAAGGCAGGTCTTGCCTTCCAAATCTTGTCCAAGAGTTCATGTGAACTCTTGGAAATCCTAAACCTATTCCATGATTTTTGAGCTTTCAAAGCTTGGTTTCTAAACTTTGAAGCTCACTCTTTGGCCTATAAAAGGCCTCCTTGGCGTTCCCTCTTCGAGTAGCAACTGCCTACAAGTCCTAAACCTATTCCAAGTCCTCTTCTCTTCTCCCTCTTCGGCCTGCTCTGAAGTTTGCTCCAGCGACCTTCTTCCTCTGCCTTCTTCTCTCACTGCCACGTACAATAGGCGGTGGGATCGTCTTACTCAAGTTCTTCCGCGCATTGCAATACCAGCGGTGTCTCCATCCTCCGTGGTCCTCGTCGATCTCCCTCATTGGAGCCTTCTCCTTCTTCGACGCTGGCCTATCATAGCTAGTGTTTCCTTCGCCTTCTCTTTGTCTGCTAGGCACTCCATTTGACTCCTCATCATCTACTAACTCCCTCCACACTTCCAAACTTCGACTTTGACCTCCGACTCGCCCGCTCCGTCGTCGTCTCCCTCGTCTCTGGCATACCTTCGGTGACCTCGACAGCCCGCTACACTACACTAAATCGACCGTCGCTGCTCCCAAAAGTTTCACCTCATCCACTCGAATAAAACCCCTCAAGAAATTGAGGGGTTTTTTTGCCCTAATGGCCTACCAAACACCACCAACATCACATTCACAGTTTGCCGTCGTCAGACCTCCTCACTCACTCACGGGCACCATCAAAACCTCCATCACATTCGTCGAAGGCCAACGATCCTCCTTAGCATATCTGATTGGGCCATCAGGTCATGTTTTCTTATCTTAGGACCACGCCGAAGCTCCGTCACCGCGCTTCCTTCTCTGGCTTCGTTTGACATGCTCAGGATGAGTTCGTCCTCGTGATGATCCCAGGTGCTGTCGCCCACTCCCATGAAGAGACCCAAGCTTCCAATTGAAGCATCAGTAGCTCCCTTTGACTCCAATCAGATGATTTAGTCCATTGCAGCTGCAGCACGAGGCAACCAGTGGGAATAGTCCCACATCGTGAAGCGGCATGCCTCTTGCAGCACATAAGTTGATTTTCTACCTCAGCCGCATTGCCTCAGTGAGCACGGGGTGAGGTCCCTCTCCATGTAGCACACATGCCCTCGCCCGTGGTCACGCTACATGGGTTTGGGCTTTGATCCGATTACTCGTATACCTGGATCTGATTAGCATATTTCTGAGTGAAGAAGGAAAGGGAAAGGAAGAAGAGAGAGAGAGGGGGGAGGGGGGTTTTGCTCCGTTGCCTACCTCTCGACACTTAGCAAATTCTGAGGGCGCTTTCGCCTCTATTGGTGTTGGAGTTGAGGTTTGCTGTGCCTCTCCATAAGGCTTGAGAAAGAGAGGCCTTTGCCTCTGTTGCTGGTTCTGAGCGCACTGTGCACTTGTCATACGTGGCATTTGGTTGATTAATACTGTAGCATTATTTGAGTATAATTGTAATAGGGTAATTGGTGATTCAAATCACCATTTTACCCTAATCTTTTTGCCACATTGACTCTTAAATCTTTATTTACATCATTTATGCTTAAAATTGCTATTACATTTCTTCTTCTTGCTTATAATTGTGATCTTGAGATTAATTGCAACACTTGCTCCCTGTGTTCAACCCCAGATTTATATTCGAGTTATAAATTATATTTGTTCACGCGCTATTTTTGACTATATTGCAACGAAGTGATTTTTAAACCCTGATTTAGCACGTAAACAGCATGCTAGCCATATTCTCCGACATGGTAGGTAAATACCTTAAAGTATTCATGGATGATTTCTCGGTATTTGGTGAATCTTTTAATGAGTGCCTCTTGCATCTGGTCCAAATCCTCAAAAGATGCATTAATGTGAACCTAGTACTCTCCTGGGAAAAGAGTCACTTCATGGTTCCAAAGGGCATCATCCTGGGACATCTTGTTTCTGAGAGGGGTATCCAGGTTGACCGGGCTAAGGTGAATTTGATTTCCAAGCTACCTGTGCCTAACTCGGTCAAAGACATCAGATCATTCCTAGGGCACGTGCGATTTTATCATCGATTCATACCTAATTTCTTTAAGATTGCATGCTTGTTGATGAATCTCCTCTAGAAGGACACACCATTTGAAGTATCAAGTGAGTGCATTCACGCATTTGAGAACTTGCGTGACCGAGTCACCTAAGCACCAATCTTGCAATCTAATGACTGGTCTCAACCCTTCGAGATCATGTGTGATGCGTCTGACTACGTAATAGGAGCGGTGCTAGGTCAGAAAATCGATGGGAAGCCAGTGGTCATATATTACTCCAGCAAGACATTGGATGAGACTCAGCGTAATTGCACAGTTATAGAGAAAGAGTTGCTGGCTGTAGTATTTGGCCTGGAGAAATTTAGGTCCTATTTCTTGGGATCCCATGTCATCATTTACTCGGATCACATCACATTAAGGCATTTACTCATAAAGAAGGGTGCGAGGCCTAGAATAATCCGCTGGATCTTGCTGTTGCAAGAGTTCGATCTCGAAATTTGCGACAAGGCGGGAAAGCAGAATGTAGTATCTGACCACTTATCCCGTCTTCCTTCTTCACTCATTGACCCTTCTGGACCTATCATAGAGCACTTTTTGGATGAGCACCTCCTGACAATCGAAACAGAACTTCCGTGGTGTGCTGATATGGTAAATTATTTGGCATCACATCTGATTTCGTCTGATTGGTCAAAAACCAAGAAAGACAAATTACTTTCAGATGCCAAATACTGTGTTTGTGAAAATCCATATCTATTCCGCATCGGTGCTGATCAAATCATCAGAAGATGTGTTTCAGAATCTGAGTTCAATGGAATTTTATCCTCTTGCCACAACCAGGTCTGCAGTGGTCACTTTTCTGGACACAAAACCTCAATAAAAGTTCTTCAATGTAGATTCTGTTGGCCCATGATTTTCAAAGATGCACACGACTACGGTAAGGCATGCACTCATTGCCAGACCTTAGGAAACATGAGTTGATGTGACATGATCCCTCTACAGCCGATTCTCGTGTGTGAAATCTTCGACATCTGGGGGATTGACTTTATGGGCCCCTTCCCAAAATTTGATGGTTTCGAATACATTCTCCTAGCTGTGGACTACGTGTCCAAATGGATTGAAGCCATCCCAACACGAACCAATGATCATAAGGTTGTGATTTAGTTCATTCATCAACACATCTCTCAGTTCAGTATTCTGCGGGCTATCATCTTTGATGGAAGGACCAACTTCGCAAATGTGTACTTCTAGTCCCTAATGAAAAAGTATGAGGTGTTGCATCGTATCTCGACTCCTTATCATCCCCAGACTAATGGATTGGCTGAATTGTCAAATAAGGAGATCAAGAAGATCCTTCAGGTTACCATTCAGCTTGATAGGAAGGACTGGTCTGCCAACCTTCCGGAAGCCTTGTGCCCTATAGGAATGCCCATAAGACCCAGTTAGGCATGTCTCCCTTCAGACTCGTATACGGGAAGGCATGTCACCTACCCGTAGAAATGGAGTATAAAGCCTACTGGATAGTACGGAAGTGCAATGTAGATCTTTTAAAGGCTGGAATCCACTGTTGGTTGCAATTAAGCGAGATCGAGGAACTATGCAATGACGCGTACGAGAACTCGTGAATCTACAAAGAGCGGGTGAAAGCCTTCCATGACAAGCACATATCATGAAAATCCTTCCATCCTGGCCAGAAAGTGTTACTCTTCGATGCCAAACTTAAACTCTTCCCAGGAAAACTCAGATCAAACTGGATTGGACCATTCCTTACGAGACAAATATTTGGAAATGGAGCTGTTGAAATTAGTGAACTCAGCCATGATTCTGAACCTTTTGTTGTGAATGGTCAGAGACTCAAATCGTTCTTCGAACTCACTGACATAAATTTGGCTACAGTATCTTTTGATCTCCATTCTCCCTGAGCTTCATTGCATTCAGCTGATGGCGTTAAACTTAGAACTTAACAGGAGGAAACTCGTCATCTTTTGAAAAAATTGAAACCTTCCTAACATATCCTTTTGCTGAATTCATATTTCACTTTAGGGCTCGTCCATTAGAACAACTGACTCCACCTTTGATACTTGTATTAGAGCTAGATGTCGTCCACAATAGTCATTCCGACTCGTTCACCACCCACCTATTCTAATGTACGATCTGAATTGAACTAGAACCTACCTATTTTACAATGAGGGCATTGCAAATTGTTGGCATGGGGGGTATTAAAGTGCAAAATGTTGTGAAATCAATGCATGGAAGGGTTTCATAAAAAAAAAAGGAGAGAAAAGAGGAAAGGAGAGGTCACTTTGAACTGAATGAAAAAAGGAGAAGAAAAGAAAAGAAAAAGAGAAAAAAGGAGCAAACAAAAAGAAAGAAATGAATTAGTCCCTTAAAATTGAATATGGAACTAACCTAACTTCTAGGTTGGATCAGATGATGAATTAAGACCTGAAAGGCTAAAACTCAGGGAATTAGTGAGGGATACTGACCTTAGGCCTCTTGGATCTATTTTATGGTTTAAACACTCATGTATTTGTTAAGATCTGGATTAATCCTCAAGAGGTTGAGAAAAGTGCGAGGATGATGTATTAGGTCTAAGGCTCAAGAATTATTCAGCCCCATTGCTTAACCTTTGGTTTGCAGGACACGGTAACCTAAGCACCCAAAATCACACACTAAGCCTGGTCCAGTGCGCTTAATAAAGAAAAATCATTCCAAAAGTGTTCTATTCTGAAAACCATCTCGATGATCTAGCTTAGGAGCGGCTCAACAACATAAGTTGATTGGACAAGTTCTCGACGTGGAGAGGTGGGAAATTCCCCTTGAAGATGCGTAATAACATATCGTCTCCTCGGTGCTTGTCTCCTAGGATATCCAAATATCCTACTGTGGGCATGTAAGCACCTTGTGTTGGTTCGGGTGCCATGGGCAGGTTATCTCGAATGTCGATTGCCAGGGCTTGAATTTAGTTACAGAACACCGTGGACGGCACTATCCCAAAGTGTCGAAAGCTAGGGTTCTGGGGGTTGCCATGGGTGGTGTTATCCCAAAGCATCGAAAGTCAAGAACCCTTCGAGGATTGATGGTGGGGATAAGGAATCCGATACAGATTGTGTTTAGGGCCAATTCGAGGTTGGATTTAGGGAAAAATAAAAAGAAAAGAGAGAAAACTCTCCAATTGAAAAATCCTTCTCTATCCCTTTCTTACAAAAATGCACTGGCAAACTAAACCTGGACATGCTTCGTCTATGCACAGGTACTTTAATCGTTGGGGTTAACAAACCTCTGGGCAGTTTTTGCGGGCCTTAGAAACCTTTGCGGCAGACTCAGGCTAAAGCTGGTCAGGTCTAGATCTTGGCTGGCACTTGAGTACCTTTAGGCCTATTGTTGGTATTTTGATTTGATTTCTAGAGATGCAGCTTAGTAAGGCACCTTGAGGGTTACATTCAACCTAGAGACCTGGTTTGATCCATTGGATGTTTGCTGAGGGACTAGCAAAAGCTAGGCATGGGGGTATGATGGGAACACCATCATAGGTCCTAACTAGCCACTTTTAGGTAGGTTTAAAATATAAATACTCCTACATAACCATCTGAGGGTTATAACTCCACTTTAGGCTGTTTTGAGAAGAGAATAAGAAACCAGGGTTAATTATATAATTTTAACATGTCATGAACACAGAATAACCAAGGGGTTTTCTAGGGGTGAATTAAATGTCAAAAGAGCATTAAAGTCTAATAAGTGGGTTCATGCAGATAGAAACGAGTTTTCACATATTTCGAAAATTATTGGTAACCTAAAACCCTAATTTCAGACCTGCTTAAATTACTAAGGTTCTGGTTAGAATAAAATTCATCCAAACCTCTAAAATTCATAGAAAAATATTCCATGAGGTTTGGTACCCGTGATTTGACCTTTGGAACATATTTTGACCTTAAATAGAGTCATAGACATAATTCTGCCCTAATTTGGGTTTTTACGCAAATTGCCCAATCAAACTTGGTCAAAACTAAAGTCTGACTTAACCATCATATTTCTTGGGTCCAGATTAGGTTTGTATCAAAATTTGGGCCCAATCAAAGTTCATCTTGACCTAGTTTGCATTTTAGTTCATTTAAACTCTATTTCTTACACTTAAGTCTAGCTTTTGAAATATTTGCATTTTGCACCCCAACTTCTCTTCATTTTCTTCAAAAAGGTCCCTACCACCATTGACAATGTGAACCCATGGGATGCGAGCTTCAATCAAGGATTCCTCCCTGATTGCTTGGCCAATCCCTTCCAAAATTGGAAGGGATGATCTTGAGGAAGTCCTAAATCATCTAAACCTAGATTTTGAACCCAAATCCCCTTATTAATCTCATGCAAATTCTTGGATTTCAAGGATATTTTTCCTGAAATCTGAGCTTCGCAAGCTTGTTTGCAAGCTTGGAAGCTTGCGTGAAGTTCTATAAAAGCCTCCCCAATGCAGAGCCGAACTCCTTAGTGAGTTTTAAGCCCAAAATTCCCTCATCTTCCCTACCTTTGGCTGGCTCCAAACTCCGCTCTGGCGACCTCCTCCTTCCGATCTCCTCCCTTGCTGCCACATACTATACGCAGCAAGTTTGACTTCCCCAGCTTCTTCCGTACCTCGCCATACCTACGAGGGGCTCTTTGTCCCTTCAGACGTCGTCGTCCTCCCTCCTAGAGCCACCATCATCTCCGACACCAGCCAATCATTGCCGATGCCACCTCCGTATACCCTTCATCCAAAACCTCCTTCATTTGACCCTGCATCTCCCACTGATTTGATTTGCACACCCGACGCTCGCTTCACACGGCCTCACGCTCGCACCACTGTCTTTCCTTCATCTCCGACATACCTCCAGCGACCTCGCGAATCCGCTACACCTCACTAATTTGCCCCCCACCAGTCTAGAAACCTCCGTTGTGTCCTCACAACCAAAACCCCTCAGTAATTGAGGGGATTGGCCTCTCATGCACTCCACCCGACTCATGCCCCTTCGCACTACCTTCTCGAGGTCGTCAGATCTCTACACTCACTTGCATGCAATGCTACACCCACCAACACACTTGCCATCCCACGACGATCCTCTTGAGCATATTTGACGTGGCCGTGAGGCCATTTTATGCTTTTTAGGCCTTCATTGGACGACTGCCACTGCCACTGTCTTCTTCGACCTCGATAACACCACTCCGGCCACAATCCCTCCAAGGAACACCTCCAAGCTTCGCAGCTGACTCCCAGGCTTTCCTCCAGGTCTATAATTGACGTAGCAAGCACCCCCTTCACCCTCAATTGAAGGCGCTTCATCCTGCAGCTGCACGCAAAAGGAGTATGGGACATTTAGTCCCACATCATGGAATTAGAAGGCAATCATGCAATATAAGAGGAATTTCTCTCACCGACCCCTCCCCCAAGACACGGGGGTCGGCTCCCCATTCACCCTCACCCGCTTACTCACCTCTGCACACTCCTCACTTGTGATCACGCCTGCAAGCCTGGTCCTATTCACTCACGATTACCTGATCGGTTACCCGGCTTAACCCGGGTCTCTGAGAGAAAGAAGAAGAGAAAGTGAGAGAGGGGGGTTTTTGCCCTTTGCTCCTCTCTACACTTAGTCGATCTCTAAGGAGGCCTTTGCCTCTATGTTGTGCTGTGCTTGCCTCTCTCTTGAGGCATGAAGGAGAGAGGAGGCCTTTGCCTCTTTTGTTGGAGTTGTGTTTTGCTGGTTCTGAAGGTACTGTTGAGATATTCAATTTGGTTGACGTAGATATTTGGTTGAGATTTACTGGTCAATTATTTTAGATATTTGTGCGCTTAATTTCAAGGATTAATTTGGTGATTCAAATCACCATTTTAACCCGTTCTTTTTGCACCGTGCTACTTGATTTCATATATATATCATTTTGAGTAGTTCTAAATGAAGCTTTGGGCATAATTACTTATATTTCTGATTAAATTATGACTAGTGAGATTGAATTGCCATTAATTTCTCCCTGTGATTGACCTCAGACTCTTTTTGCTATTCTGAGTTATAAATTTAATTATTTTTGAGGTCCACAGTGTGGTGTGGACAGATATAAAGTGGGAAATTCATAAATACAAGGGTCAAAAAATAGCCTGAGAAGGTTCTACGTTACTTTCCATTGATTCCTAGGCTTCAACACCTTTTGATTTCAAGCAGAACTGGGAATTTGATGACATGGCATCAGGATAACAAGTCACGAGATGGTTGCATTCGTCATCCTGTAGATTCAGAAGAGTGAAAAATGTTTGACAACACTCATTTAGCATTTACAGAGGATGCAAGAAATGTCAGATTGGGTCTTGCAAGCAATGAGTTTAATCCTTTTAAGAACATTTACCTGTCCTATTCAAGTTAGCTAGTCATGATGGTAACTTACAACTTACCTTCGTGGCTTTGTATGTGATTGTCATTTATGATGTTGACTTCCTCATCCTAGGTCTATAGCTGCTAGGGAATGCAATAGATGTTTATCTTCAACCATTGATAGATGGACTAAAATTGTTGTGGTATAATGACATTCATACATATGATGCACAAAGAAAAGAATTCTTTAATATGCATGTTATGTTATTGTGGACCATTAATGACTTCCCCGCATAATTTGGCGGGATGGAGTACAAAAGGGAAGTCTGCTTGTCCAGTATGTATGGATGGCACTCATCATCTTCGACTACCTGAAAGCAACAAGTTCTATTATTTGCGATATCATAGATTCCTTCCTGTTGAGCTTAGATGGTGAACTGCAGTATTTAAGGACAAGTTCGATGGTAAAACTTATTGGTATTCCTCCAAGAATCCGAGGAATAAGCTGAGTCCAAATTCAATAAGGTTGTCAGGTTTTCAAGTAATGGAGAAATTATAAAAGCTTAGCAACATACGATTAGGTCGTCTATTCAAAAAAGATTAAATAGCTTTGGAACATTTGGATTTTAAAAAGAAGAGTATTTTCTTCATGGAACTCTCGTATTGGAAAGAACTGACAATTCGACATAATTTTGATGTGGTGTATATTAAGAAAAATGTTATGGACAACATTTTGGATGTGTTCAACTTAATTGATAGTCCAAAGGATACAGTGAAGAAGAGGAAAGACATGATAACCTTAGGCATTCATCAAGAGTTACATGTTATTGAAAAAGAAGATGGCAGTTGTAACTTTCTGGAAGCCATTTACAGCCTAAATAATGACCAACAGGAAAAAACTTTCAGCTTCTTGAAAAAAGTACGAGTGCCAGATGGTTATTCTTTGCAACTTTTTCGATGTGTAAACGAGGCTCAAAAGAAAATTAGTGGGTTAAAGAGTCACGACTCTCACGTTTACATGCAAGTCTTGTTCCCACTAGCTATTCTTGGAGTGCTACCTAATCTAGTTGTGGATTCATTTACAGAGATGAGTTGATATTTCAAAGCTATTTGTTCGAAGACATTAGATTCTAATATATTAGAGTAATGGGATAAATAACTATTCGTCACATTATGTAAAGTGAAGCTGATATTTCCTCCAGCCTTCTTTGATGTCATGGTTCATTTAACTCTGTATCTTACAAATGAAGTGAAAATTGCTGGGCCTGTGCAATATAAATGGATGTATCCAGTTGATTGGTTGCTGAAGGAACTAAAAGATTGTGTTAAATAAGTGTAAGCCTAAAGGATCTATTGTTGAAGGATACCTTGTAGAGGAGTACATTAACTTCTATGCCATGTATATGGATGAGACAGGCAATTGATTTAATCGATTACAGAGAAATTATGTTGGAGGGTATAATGAGAATGATGAAGATTGTCTTTCCATATTTGATATTCTAGGAAGTCTATCCTCCACACAGAATACAAATCAATCTTTGAAATCGATTAGTGACTAGCTCAATTGTACATTCTTAAGCAGATTACGAAAGTTGATGCATTTTATAATGAATTTAAGGAGTGTTGATGATAACATCATCATCAGCCATATTTAGCTTAAATTAATCATAATCCATTGATAAATACTCCAACATAACCGCCAAAGCGCCATAATTCACTGCAAATTCATTCTGAAAGATAAACATCAAAACAGGGGTAAAACTGTAGTTTTAACAAAATATCCTAAATGTAAAACAAGCACGGGGTTTCCCAGGGGTTAATTAAAGGTCAAATGGTCATTAATGCCCAATAAGTGGGTTCATGCAGACATAAACGAGTTTTCACACGTTTCGAGAATTAAATGACATTTGAAACCTTAAAAACAGACCCGCTTAATTAACTGAGGTTCTGATCAGGATCAAATTCATATAAACCTTCTAAAAATCATACAAAAATATTCTCTAAGGTTTGGTACCATTGATTTGACCATTATAACCCTTTTTGACCTAAAATAGTCTCAGACAAATAATTACCCTAATTTAGGTTTCTACGTAAATTACCCAATGAAATTGGTCAAAAGCTAAATCCAACTTCACCATCAGATTCCTTGGGTCCAAATTAGGTTTGTATCAAAATTTGGGCCCAATCAGAGATCATCTCGACCTAGTTTGATTTTGGTCAAGTCTGAGTCTTTTCTCTCACACACATGCCCCTAACTTTTGAATTATTTACAAATAGCCCCCAACGTTGTCATCTTCTTCACCAACAGGTCCCCGCTACCTTCAACTCCTAAACCTACTTCACCGGTGACCTTTGATTGAAGAATTTTCTCTGATTGATTGACGAATCTCTCCCAAAATAGAAAGGGGGATTCCTGAGGAAGTTGCCTTCCATTTGAGTCATGTACGAGGCTCTGAATCCTACTCAAAAGCTTGTGTGAACCTTTTGAAGGTTCAGGTCTCCTAAAACTGTGAAGCTTCCAAGCTTTCAAGCTTGGTTTCCAAGCTTGAAAAGACCTCCTATGGCCTATAAAAGGACCCCCAATGCATGCCTTACTTCCTTAGCAAGGTTTGGGGCCAAAAACATCTTCCAAACCCTACCTCCAACCCCTCTTCGACCAAGCTTAGTGGCCCTCTTCGTTCTCCTTTTTCTGCAGCTCTAACTGTCAAATTGGAGCACAGCTATCCTCGCCTCCTTCCTCTGACGGCGGCTGGCCAAAGCCCCGTTGTTCCTGACCCTGTTCCTCACCGCTGTCCCTCTCAGGAGGCTTCATCTTCCATGGTGCCGGCCAATCAAAGTCGGCTCCTCTCCATCCCTTTCGTCCACTTAAAGTAGGTTAGTTAGGTCCCTGTTAGTTCTCTAGGTCCTTTCCTATATTCAAAACCTAAAAATAACCCCTCGACCTCAATGCCATCCACCTTCGTCTCCACCTCTGGCCGCACCTTTGGCAAGGCTCTCCGCATGCTACACACATCCAACCGCCTTGCCAACGACCCCACAACCTTCGACAGCTCATGCCCATCAAAACCCCTCACCCATTCTACCTTTTCGCCCACTCACAACTGCCACCGAACAAACCCACCTTCACGCTTCACCTCCATCATCGATACACGTCCTCCTCCCACCACACACTCGCTAACCACCACCACTGAGTTTGCCTCACCACAGCGAATCTTTTGAGCGCTCTAATTGGGGCTTAGTGCCTATGTTCTTGGCCATAGTGAATCAAAATGTTTACGAGGCAAAATCAGGGTTTTAAAATTGATGCGTCGTAGTATAGGTTGAAATCGCTCGAAAACAAATAGATTTTATTACTCGAGGTTTTTTAAGTTCGAGGTCGAACACAGGGAGTAAATTGGGGTTTAAAAATCAACAGCACAACTTTTGAGAAATTGAATATAATATGCAATGAAAACTGGAGTTGTAATGCAAAAATGTAAACACAGGAGAATAAAGAAGTCAATGTATGAAGACAAGAACAAAAAAAATGGACGTCTGATTCACAAATCATACGTCTTAAACTTATGGATGCTACAGTGCTGCTTCTCTTTTTCTCTTTTCTGGTTTTGAAGCTTCTGTTCTTCTCTGGCTGCTTCCTTCCTTCTTCTTCTTTCTTTCTTCTCTCTTGTTCTCATGCCAGTGCCTTAGCTTCTTTTCCTTTGCCTTTGGCTTCTTCTCTTTCTTCTTCTTCTTCTTTCTCTAGAGGCTCCTCTTTCTTCTGCCTTCAATTCCTTCTCCTTCTCTTTCTTCTTCAGCCCTTCAGTCGCTCTGACTTAAGCTTTCTTCCTCTTCAGCGTTGCCTTCTCCTTCCTTAGATTTCTCTGGCCTCTACCTTCTTCTTCCTTGGCTTCTTCTTCTTCTTCTCCCTTCCCTGTGAGAGAAAAACCTACCCCTACCCGCGTGTGCTCTCTCTTCCTCTTTCTCTCTTAGGCTCACTCTCCCAGAGCCTCTTTCTCTGGTAATTGGGTCAGGTACGCGCCCAGAACTAGGCCCATCGGCGTGCGGTGGTGGGCGAGGAGTGCAGATCGGGTATATGGGTCGCACCAGGTCCGCGGAGGCAAGGTCACAGACGAGGCGGTGAGAGGGTGAGTGGGACCTCCCCCCGTGGTCAGGATTCGATAAGCCTGATTCACCTTTTCACTTTATTCGGCTGCGGTGCTTCAAGAATTTCCAAGGTGGGACTATCTTCCTACCTCCCTTCGCGTGTGTCCGCAGTAGGTGTCTTCACTTGATTGCAGTGGCTACTTTTGTCTTCGAAGCCAATTGCTCACCTGGATCTATGAGTATGAGGAGTCCGTACACCTTGGGACTCTTAGCAGGGAGCAGGAAGACTTGGAGCGAGCTCACAAGCAAGCTCCTCGCTTGCGTCAATGGCGGAGAATGGGGAGCCGATGGGTGTTGCGGTGGAGTGTTGGGGTTGATCAGTGGAGTGTTGCGGTGCTTATGGGTTGGTTGGTGAGGCGGATGGAGGTATGGAGCGGCGGGGATGCCTCGTCGGAGGTCTGGCCGGAGTTGGAAGGGGTGATGGTGATTGCGTGCGTCGATGCGTGTTTGTAAGAGATAAGGAGGGAAAAAGAGTTAGAAAGGTGAAATGACTTAGCTAGGCATAGAGAGATGAAGGGGGAGGCAGAGATGGCAGTCGGCTCGTATTGCCATCGTCGGAGACGAAGCACTCAGTGGGGGGAGGATGACGACGATGAAGGGGTTGTAGAGGTGTCGGCAGGTGCGGCGCGACGCAGACGAATAGGAGGAAGAGAACCCTACCACTGGTATTGTGGCTGGACAATGAGGGAAAGAGAGGGATGTCACCGGAGCTAAGCCACTGGCCGGAGGGGGAAGAGACGAATTAGAAGGATTCTCTGGCCAATTTCAAGCGTGGAAGATGCGGAGGGATTTGGGTATGCTTTTATAGGCCCTGGAGGAAGGATTTGTGCTTGGAAGCCAAGCTTCCAAGCACGGAAAGCTCACCGGAGATGGAAGGTTGAAGATCTCTCATGCATTCACATGAGAGATTGGGAACCAAATAGAACCTCGAATTGTGTTCATACTGGAGGAGATTTCTCAGAGAATCTCCCTTTCAATTTTGAAGGGGATTCTTTGAGAAATCAGGGAGATCTTGCCCTCTAATTCTTGCCGGAGTAGGATTCCCTCTGCTGTAATGATGGAGGGACCTAATTGCAAAGAACGAAGACAAAGATAGGGGATTTTCTGTAGAGGTTTTCAAAAGAAAGGGGTAGAAATGTAATTGGGTTGGACCTGTTTGCAAAGTAGGTCAAGATGAATTCCATTTATGTCAAAATTTTGGTAAAAACCTAATTTTGACATAAGGAATCCAATGGTGAAGTTGGATTTTTGGTTTGACCACGTTTGAATGGAAAATTTACGTAAAAACCCAATTTTGGGCAAATATTTATCTAAGACCCTAATTTAGGTCAAAATAGGTTCTAAGGGAAAAATTAAAGGTTATAAACCCTAGAGAATATTTTTTCATGATTTTTATAGGATTTAGGTGAATTTTATCCTGACCAGAACCTTGTTAAATCAAGTGGGTCTGTTTTAGGGTTACTCGAAGTCATTTAATTCCTAAAATTCACATGAACCCTTTTCTGTTTGAACCAACCCACATTTTATCTTATTAAGACCAATTGATTTATCTTTAGCCCATGAGAAAATCCGTTGTTGTACTGCAATGGTAAAATTGTAATTTTACCCCTTGTTTCTTGCTTTTATCTCAGAATGGTTATTCATTGAATTAAGACCTCCAGTTGGTTATGTAGGGGGTTTTATTCTCTTTTATGGGTCAAAATGAGCTAGCTAGGGCTCAGGATGGTGTTCCCATCATACCCCCATGCCTAGATTTTGCTAGTCCCTTAGCAAAATTTTAAGGTTTTAACTTATGTTCTAGACCATGAGTTCCTTGATGTTCACAAATTATGATGAGTGTTTTTTTTTCTTTTTGATTAGGTTAGAATGCCGACAGTAATCCTAGAGGTACTCAAGTACCAACCAAGATCCGGACTTGACCAGCTCTAGCCTCAGTCCTCCGCGAAGGTTTTTAAGGCCCACAGGAACTATCTTAAGGTTCGTTGGCCTCCGCGGTTAAAGCACCCGTGCTTGTAACATATTTTAGCCTCAATTTAGTTTGCTGTGTGTTTTTTGTAAGAGAGAGACAGAGGATTTTTTTGTTTGGAGAGTTTTCTCCCTCTTTTATTTTTATTTCTAGCTTCGGATTGGCTTCTCAACACGGTCTGTATCGGATTCCTCTCCCCATCATCAATCCTTGAAGGGTCCCTGGCAATTGATGCTTTGTGATAGCATCGCCCATGGCAACCCCTAGAACCTTGGATTTCGAGATAATCCCGCCCATGGCGTTCTGTAGCTAAATTCAGACCCTGGTAATCGACATTTCGTGATAATGCTGTCCATGGAATTTGAACTAGCATAGGGTGCTTACGTGCCCCCAGTAGGATATGTAAATATCCTAAGAGACAAGAACTGAGGAGACGATAGGTTATTGCGCATCTTTGAGGGGAATTTCCTGCCTCTCTGCCTTGTGAATTCGTCTAAATCAACTTGTGTTGATCGACCGCTCCTAATCTAGGCGACTTTTTTAGAACACTTAAACACTTTTGCGTGATTTTGATAATTATGCACATTGAACCAGACTATGTGTGGATTGGGGTGCTTAGGTTACCGAGTCCCACAAACTAGAGGTCAGTTAACGAGGCCGAATACTCCCTAAGCCTTAGGCCTAATACTTAAGCTTCGCATTTTCCCCAACCTCTTGAGGATTATCCAGATCTTAGCAGATACTTGAATTTTTAAGCCTAAGAGTCTAGCCCAAGAGGCCTAAGATCAGCATTCCTACTAATCTCTTTTGTGTCTCATTAGCACATTTTTCTTTCATTTTCTTTTTCTTGATGTGATCTAGAACTTAGTTAATCCCTTAATTTCTTACTATTGACTATCTCTTTTTTCTTTTCATTTTGTGCCCCTTCTTTGACATTTTTTTACTTTTCCCCTTTTTCTCCTCACGATTTGTATGGCCTCAAAATTTTCTCTCCCCTCAGAATTTTTTTGTTCTTTCTCCAAGATTTTTTTCATTTTTTGGGTGTTTTTGTGATATGTGATTTTTTTGTTGAAGTCTTTTCTTGTGAGATGAGTTTTCACGGCATTTTGCACTTTCATACCCCCCCATGCTTACGATTTGCAATGTCCCCATTGTAAATTAGGTGGGTTCGAGTTCAGCTTAGATCATTCATTAGAACAGGTTTTGGGTGGGTGAATAGGTCGAAGTGACTGTTGCAAACGATTTCAAAACTCAGGTATGGGTACCTGAGGTAGGGTTGGCTGTTCTAATGGATGAACCCATTTAGTGCAATATGAATTCAGCATAGGAATGCCAAGAAAGGTTTCGGGTTTCTCAAGAATGACGGGTTGCCTCCCATTAAGAGTTGAGTTTTACGCCATCGGCTGGGCACAATGAGCTCAGGGAGAATGGATGGTAAAGGATATCTCAGCTAAATTTGTAACGGTCAAGTCAATGAACAGTTTGAGTCTCTGACCGTTCACGACGAAAGGTTTTGAATCATGGTTGAGTGGACTGATCTCAATGGCTCCATTTCCAAAGATTTATCGGACGAGGTAGGGTCTGATCCATTTTGATCGTAGTTTTCCTGGGAATAATTTAATCTTGGCATCAAAGAGTAAGACTTTTTGACCAGGATGAAAGATCTTTCTGGATAGCACCAATTAGAGTGTTAACTATCTCATTTTGACCTAGAAAAGAGAACAAAAGCTCCTACATAACCAACTGGAGGTCTTAACTCAATGAATAACCATTCTGAGATAAAAGCAAGAAATAAGGGGTAAAACTGTAATTTTACCATTACAGTACAACAACGAATTTTCTCATAGGCTAAACACAGGTCAAATGGTCTTAATAAGATAAAAAGTAGGTTGGTTCAAATAGAAAAGGGTTCATGTGAATTCTAGGAATTAAATGACTTCTTGTAATCCTAAAATAGACCCACTTGATTTAACAAGGTTATGGTTAGGATAAAATTCACCTAAATCCTCTAAAAATCATGAAAAAATATTCTCTAGGGTTTAGAACCTTCAATTTGGCCCTTAGAACCTATTTTGACCTAAATTGGGGTCTCAGACAAATATTTACTGTAAATTAGGTTTTTTACGTAAATTGCCTAGTCAAATGTGGTCAAACCCAAAATTCAACTTCACCATTGGATTCCTTAGGTCCAAATTAGGTTTGTACCAAAATTTGGACCAAAGGGGAATTCATCTTGACCTACTTTGCAAACAGGTCCAGCTTAATTACATTTCTACCCCTATCTTTTGAAAACCTCTGCAGGAACCCCTTATCTTTGTCTTCATTCTTTTCAATTAGGTCCCTCCACCATTATAGTGGAGGGAATCCTACTCCAGCAAGGTTTTGAGGGCAAGATCTCTCTGATTTCTCAGAGAATCCCCTTCAAAATTGAAAGGGAGATTCTCTGAGAAATCTCCTCCAGTATGAACACAATTCGAGGTTCTATTTGGTACCCAATCTCTCATGTGAATGCATGAGAGATTCGGGTCTCCTTCAACCTTCCATCTCCGGCGAGCTTACCGTGCTTGGAATCTTGGCTTCCAAGCAAAAATCCTTCCTCCACGGCCTATAAAAGCATACCCAAATCACCCCACATCCGGCACGCTTGAAATTGGCCAGAGAATCCCTTTAATTCGTCTCTTCCCCCTCCGGCCAGTGGCTCAGCAAGCTCCAGCGACCTCCCTCTCTTTCCCTCGTCGCCTAGCCACAATAACAGTGGCAGGGTTCTCTTCCTCCTGTTCGTCTGTGTCGCGCCGCACCCACCAACGCCTCTGCAGCCCCTTCCTCGTCGCCGTCCTCCCCCCATTGAGTGCTTCGTCTCCGACGATGGCCATACGAGCCAGCCGCCATCTCTGCCTCCCCCTTCAACTCTCTACATCCAGCTAAGTCCTCTCTCCTTTCTAATTCCTCTTCCCTCCTTATTTCTTGAAAACGCCCCTTGACGCACGCAATCACCCTCACCTTCATCTCCGGCCAGACCTCCGGCAATGCATCCCCGCCGCTCCACACCTCCATCCGCCTCGCCAACCACCCCATAAGCACCACAACACTCCATTGATCATAAACCCTCACTCCACTCACCGCGCCACGCTCCCAAAACAACCCCCAAACACACCCACTCTCAAGCACATAGGGTGCCCTAGGCACGCACACTCCGGCAGCAACACGCCACGCCGACCCTCGCAGCACATTCGCCGTGTCTCGGTGAAGCTTTCTAAGCTTTCTGACAAGCCTGCAAGGCCATTTTCATGTTAACAGGTGTTGGAGGTCCATTGCCATTAACGCAAGGAAGCAGCTTGCTAGCGAGCTTCCCCTAAGTCTCCCTGCTTTAGGTTAAGAGTCCCATGGTGTGCAGACTCCTCTTGCGCACAAATCCAGGCAATCAATTGGCTACGAAGACCCCAGTAGCCACTTCAATCAAGTGAAGCACCTGCTGCAGATGCATGCGAATGGAGGTGGGAAGATAGTCCCACCTCGAAAATTCTGGAAGCGCCATAGCGGAATAAGAGGAAAAAGTGAAGTAACCTCTTCTCCTCCTGACCACGGGGTAAGGTCCCACTCACCCTCTCACTGCCTCGTCCATGACCTTTCCTCCACGAACCTGGCTTGACTCGTATACCCGACCCTGCACTCCTTGCCCACCACCTCACGTCGGTGGGTCTGGTCCTGGGCACGTACCCGACCCAATTACCTGAGAAATCGGCTCTGGGAGAGCGAGCCTAAGAGAGAAAGAGGAGAGGAGAGCGTGCATGGGTAGGGGTAGGTTTTGCTCTCGCAGGGAAGGGAGAAGAAGAAGAAGCCAAGGAAGAAGGCAGAGGCTAGAGAAAGCTAAGGAAGGAGAAGGCAAGGCTGAAGAGGAAGAAAGCTTAAGTCAGAGAAGCTGAAGAAGAGAAGGAGAAGGAACTGAAGGTAGAAGAAAGAGGAGCTGCTAGAGAAAGAAGAAGAAGAAAGAGAAGAAGCAAAGGAAAAGGAAAAGAAGCTAAGGCACAAGCACGAGAACAAGAGAGAAGAAACAAAGAAGAAGAAGGAAGGAAGCAGCTAGAGAAGAGCAGAAGCTTCAGAATTAGAAAAGAGAAAAAGAGAAGCAGCATTGTAGCATCCATAAGTTTAAGACGTCTATTTGTGAATCAGACGTCCATTTTTTGTGCTTGTCTTCATACATTGACTTCTTTATTCTCTTGTACTTATATTTTTGCATTACAACTCCAGTTTTCATTGCATATTATATTAAATTTCTCAAAAGTGTTGCTCTTGATTTCTAAACCCTAATTTGATCCCTGTGTTCGACCTCGGACTTAAAACTTCGAGTAATAAAATCTATTTGTTTTCAAGCAATTTCAACTATACTACGACGCATCAATTTTAAAACCTGATTTCACCTCGTAAACAATGCCCGTGTTCTTGGTTTCAGGTCCCACTCCATTGCTCCACTGCCACGCCATTAGTGCTGACATCGCTTTTCATGTTCTTAGCCACGCGAGGCCTAGGTTGCACGTCCAGGTGACGTGGAAGTTTCCTAAGCCCTCTCTAGGTCCTCAATCGAAGTTATCACCCACTCCTGCTACCTCAATTGGAGGCACCCTCACAGCAGACATGCCAATTGAATGAGGAAACCACACTGCAGGTGCACGCGAGAAACAAGAGGGACATTTAGTCCCACATTGGATGTGGATAAGTGACCATGCACGTATATATTGAATTTCTCACTTGGGCTTATCACCTCAAGTACACTGGTGTGAGGTCCTATTCACCACGCACACACCCAACCTGCCTAAGCTTCTCTAACTCCTCGGCTGCAACCCACACTCGTAGCCTTAGACCCGGGTACGCGACTCGAATACCTGATAAGCCTGGTTTGAGAGAAAGAGAAGGAAGGAAAGAAAGAGACAGCAGGGGAAAGGGTGGTTTTGCTCTGAAGAAAGGAGACTCAACACTTAGTCATGAGGAAGGGTTTGCTCCCCTTGTGCATGAGAAAGAAAGAGGAAGAATTGAAGAAAAGGAGAAGTCTTGGAATGGCAGAAGAAGAGAAGACCCTTGGCTATGCCTGAGAAGAAGAGAAGGGCTAAGGAAGAAAGGAGAGAAGAAGAAGCCAAAGCGAAGAACAGAAGAAGAGTACTGTAGAAGAGAGCATTTAAATAGTCTGATTCTCAAATCAGACGTCTGAGTATTGTTCATTTATTTAACATCATTTGAATAGTTGATATACATGTGCCTAGGCTAATAATTGGTGACCTAAATTACCATTATTTTAGCTTAGATATCTTTTTATCCTCTTTAACTCTTGAAATACATTGACCTTCATTGAATATCTAATGTGACAGATTAATATTCATTGAATATCTTTATAGTGCTTCATTTCTTGTGCTCATTTATGTTTTAATTGAAGATTAGTGTGTGAATTCCTACTTGCACCCTGTGTTCGACCTCTCACTTTATTTCTAGATATTCGAGTTATAAATTGTATTTGTTTTCGTGTGATTTAGACCTATACTACAACACATCTTTTATAATGTTAATTTTGCTCGCTAACAAGTGTTCACTTCCAGAAACATGCGAGGTTGACTTTCTCGAGTGGTTTAAATAACATGCTATTCAAATGAAAGAAGAGAATGACCTACAATGGGTGGAGGATTTCGACATAATATCCTATCAATTGTTGAATTATGGATATTATCATTCAAGTTACATTATAAATGGATTTAGGTTCAGAGCAAAATCCATAGATGTTGTGAAGGCCACACAACATGCTGGTGTTAATGTCAGTTATGTTTTGAACATTGGTTCTGATGGCTACTAAGGACAAATAGAAGGAATTGTTGAGATGAGCTTTAGATACGATTATTGAGTTGTCATTTTCAAGTGTGATTGGTTCGATGTGTTCAAAGAAGATATTAGCTTGAAACTTGATAAGAGGTACGATTTTATAAGTTTGAATAAGAATCATCGAATTCTTCATTCTTTAGAACTATTCACATTAGCATTTCAAATATCTTAAGTCTTTTACGTCCCTGGCAACAGCAGAAATGGAAGGATTATACATGTCTAGATAATTCCACGTGAAGATTATGATGAACAATAAGATGTCGAACCTGAAATAGAAGCAGATGCTTATCAAGAACACTTATGAGAAGTTTGTCTAGGTGCAATGGATATTGATATATAAGGTATAGTTATCTTTTATATCATTTCTTTTTTTATTATTATGTACCAAAGCAGCATGTATTTCAATGCATTATTTTATTCCCAAGATAAACTATATATAAATAGACTTTGGTATCAAAAGACACCTTTTAGATCACTTAAAAGATATCATTCATAGAAAAAAAAGGAAAGATGTAATAAAAGGACCTACAATTCTTATATATATAATGTAATGTGAAACAAACAAAAGCGTCTTGTAGTTTAATTGCAAATGGGAAAGGAATAGATGAGTATCCTACATATAAAAAATAAGGAGGGAAGTGGAGCCAACATATAACAAACAACTATTAGGTAAGATCCACAAAATCAAGGAAGGAAATGTAACCACTGCCTACAAAAATCAAGGATAGCAAGGAATTTGGAGTTTGAAAGGAGGGGAGAGGAAGCAATAACAATCGGGGTTGGGGTGATCATTACCAAATATCTAGAATAAAATAAGCAACTATTTTGGACTTTAATGGATTCATACAAATAATTTCCAAATAAAAAACCATCCAAAATGCTAGGATACATAGAAAAGACCATCCACTGTGGGATTATTTATGTTTACTATTTATTGTTTACTTTTCATTCATTGTTCATGTGCCTACTATTTACTTTTAATTATTTATGTTTCATAAGATGTAGGATGCGTGGTTTTCTTTATATAGGATTTTGGAAACTATCCATAATATAGGGAAAACTGTGCTAAATTTTTTCCTGCTTTATATTATATTTATTTGTTTCTTCATATTTATAAAAATACTATTTTTCTGTGTTGAAATTCAATAAATTTGCAAATAGGGGTAAGTGTGACCAGGCCATCTCAGTGGGTAGAGATGAGACCCAGCCTCCTTTCACACAGCCACCCCATACCCATCCTCCTACCATACAACCACATTGCACCCAGCTCCCCCACACCCAACCTCCCCAGACATAGCAACCACCTCGCACCCTGCCTCCCCAGGTCCCTAAGTACATCCTTCTCAGTACTCCTCATGCACACCTAATTGCACGGCAATCATGCAACTTAAATCACTTGAATTAAGCTAGATTCTAGCACAACTTAGGAATAATGCATTCATAGGCATCGTAATTTGCACAATAGCTAGTTTGTTAGTCATATAGATAATATTGTCATTTTATGAGCTAAAAGAGAGATGATTTTAATCATAGACGATTCAAAGCCACGGATGATAGATCAAACCTATAGATCTGATCAGAACGACGATGGGAGTCCAACACTTCCGAAATCGTCTCGATCAGACAACCAATGCATCTTGTGTAGTCTATAAAGGAATGGAGATCATAAAGCCAAAATACAAAAATCCAAGCCTCATATGAAGAATCCAACCGCACGGATGAATCCGGATCGACGATCGTAATCCAATGGTGGAAAAATCAACCTGATAGGAGGTCTACAGCACCAGATACAAGGAAAAGAAGATGGATGGCCATGATGGCACCACGTGGCACCATCACAGTTGCCCCCTTATTGCTGCTCAATCTCTGAAGAAGCCCTCCTCATGCATTGTGGGCCGTTGGATCATCATCCAACGGCCACCATGCTCCCACGTCGCCCCTGCCCCTATGCTCCATCAACTAAGAAAAGATCTCAGCCATTGGATCTCCATCCAATGGTTGAGAGCAGAGTTGCCTAAAACCTAAATGCAACACAAAATGAGCCTTAACGTGTTGGTTAGCGCACCTGCACACAAGTGCGAGACGTGCGCTCGAGCCTCGCCACGCTCCAAATCAAGAAGGCGGTGCGCTCGATCTCAATTGGATCGTTGGATGATGAGCAGAGGGCGTAGATACGAATACATGGCACGGTGAAGGCCATTGGATGGCAACGCGCAACCTGACGCAGCCACAACACACGGTTGCACATGTTAATCTTAAGGCTGCGGGCACGCGCGATTTAAGCTGTTCGATCGCGAGATCGGACAGCTGAAATCAAGTGTGCGCGTTTTGAATTTGAAGCATTCGATGAAAATGAGCGACGGGTGCGAGGAGCGGGTGGGCGCGATCCAAGGGTGCGGCGGCTGCCACGTGTCAAGCAGAGGTGCGATCTGCGTGATGGAGGCACGTTGGAGGTTATTTTGAGGCCAGATTTGATCCATTGATCTCCCGATCAACAAATCTAATCAAATAAGAGTTGTTGCATGAGATAAAGGGGTTAAATACCCACTTTGCCCCTCATTAAAAAAATAAAAGAAGGCCTAGGGCCCCCTAGTTGAGGCATTTCTCTTCCATCAACTCTATATATCTTCCACCTTCTCTACAACTCTCCATCCCTCTGCAAGTCCACTCTGACCTTCATCCTGGCGCTCTGGATCTGAGGTGCTGTCGCACCTTACACAAGCATCCTACAAGCGGCATCATCTCTCTACCACTTTCTATCTCTATCTATCTATCTATCTATCTATCTATTTGTTTCTAGTAGCATTCTCTATTGTGAATACTCTATTTAATTGCAATAAAATTCTGATCTTCTGAATGCATATATCTGATTCCTATACATATATACATATATAAATATCTACTTAGAACAAGTTCTATTGAAACGCTTCTGCATAAATTGCGATTGCCTCCTTGTGAACAACCTGGTACTCATCGGTTTTATAAATTTATTTGTCGACGTGTTTTCGCGCTATACTACAATTGAATTAACTTTTAAAATGTGAATTATGTGCCGAACATCTTGGTGCCATTATCGGGGAGGCAATGGAAATTTTTGAAGCTTTCTCTGGTGCGAATTTGAGATTTCTAACATTCTATTTTCATTGATTTTGTGTGCAGGAAGCAAGAAAATTAGAACGAAACACGACAACAGGAATTGCAGGTTCAAATCTCAGGTAAGTAATCGTAGTTTAGATTAGTTAGATTTAGGATTTGCTTGAACCTTGGAATTAGTTAGAATTTGTTTGCTTATTGAAAAAAAAATTCTCTCTTGATTTTCAGGTTGAAATAAAGTTTTATCTTAAAAATTCAATTCCCAAAGATCCGTACATCAAAGAATTCTCAAATTTTTAATGGACGTGGGTTTCAAAGTCAGGAACCATATATCTACACAAATAAGAGTTATAGAAAAATTTTAAAAATTTGCGTACTGATCTGTTGTCAATTCGATTATAGTTCCTATTTTTTTTAGTTTAAAATATCATAGGAATTTTTTTACAACTCTGATTGACTTAAAATTTAAAGCAATGAATTTCTGAAATAATCAAGAATTTAGGAAAAATCTGAAAAAAATATTATTTGCACGTTTGATTGCACGGATTATCCAATCACAAACTGGGGGCCAAAACAAACTGGAAAACCCCCAGTACACTTTAAATCAGAAAAAAAAAGAAAACATGCATTAAAAATTCTTGAAAAATATTTTTTGAGTGCCTAGTTAGTGGTGCAAGAAGACCAATTGATTGGATTGCTTGGGTCGCACCACTTCTTTGAATTTGGACTTAAAAGAATCATCTAGAAATATCTGTGCATGGGGTTTCACATTAAGGGTAGAGCACACCTACATTTCCATTTTTAAACGAAATCTATCAAACAAATTGGGATTTGCAAAATTCTTGTGTGACTCATCAAAATCTTGATTGAAAATATTAACTCAGGTGAACCTTAAAATGCATTAACACAAGCATTTGGATATTAAAATTCACTTCATCGAGAAAAATTACTTCTGAACTCTTTTTGCCTGTGCACTTCACATCTTTGAAATCAATCTTAAGGGCAAACACCCCCCTAACGCCCATCATATTCCAAAAGCAAATCAAACCCATGCCTAAAACTGAGTAAATGTGCCTTAGGCAGGACTAATAGACTTAGGGACTTGAAACTAGATTAGGCTAAGGTCAAGACCTTGTCTACTTGGACCCACTGGTTACAAGAAAGGTTGGTGTGGTAATCACGTTAACCTTTAGTGGTGTCCCACCGTGCAGGGTGTCCTAAGGGGTCCTATCCTTCTTGCTAGCCAAGTAATTCAAGGGTTGATCTAACCCAGTCGTGTTTTGGGGAGCCAAGATTAGGTCTAATTAGGGTTGACACTCTAAGGACTAGTTTGATTACTTGCATTGAGCAGGTAGGGTTTCTCTCATTCGTCTTCTCCTTCTCATCTATAGACACTCTTCTGGTGTATGCAAGGTAGAAGATCCCAAAATCCTGATTTGCTACCACCATTAGAAAGAAATCCTAAGAAAAGACCTACTTATCCAGGATCTAAATTTGAACCCTCTACAATGGCTAGTTATCATGAGGAAGAAGAGATTGATGAACAGAATTTGGATCTTATGACTCTCTTACAAAGGCAGATCACTAAGCAGGGCCAGCATCATGATTGATAGATAGAAGTCATAGTGCAGGCCATCACTCGACTCCAAAATGGAAGGAAAGACCAGCCCCTTCGTGACCTTTATAACCCTCCTAATACCCAACCTAAACCCTTTATTAGGGTACCTCAGGATGGGGAAGATTTTGAACTCAAACCTTAGATCATTAATTTGATTCCCCACTTTTATGGCCGTGAGTCAGATGACCCCTTCCACTACCTTGAAGAGCTCCTACACATAGGAAGAACTTTTGGCACCAGGAACATGAATGAAGGTACCCTAATGATGAAAATGTTCCCATTCTCCTTGAAAGATAGAGCTGCACATTGGTTGAGAACAGTTGGTAGACCAATCCTAACTTGGGAAGAGCTAAGAAGCACATTCCTAAAGAAATTCTTCCCCATAGGAAAAACTAATGCCTTTAGATGTGCCATAACAACCTTTAAGCAGAACCCCGAGGAACAACTACATGAGGCTTGGGAGAGGTTCAATGATTTAGCTAGGAAATGCCCCCATCATGAGATTCTGAAGTGACACTTGGCCCATATTTTCTCTTATGGGTTAAGTGATAATTTGAAAAATTTTGTTGATGCGGCATGTGGAGGCAATTTCTTGAGTTGAGATGCTGAGGGAGCCTTTCAATTGTTTGAGAATATGAGTGAAAATTTCCTTAACAATGCCTCAATGTTCGCCTTTAACAGAGCTAATCAACCAAGGAGCAGAGTTTATGAAGTTAACAATAATTGGTTGATTTAGAGCTAATTGCACAATGATTAGATAAGGTGGAACTCCTGGGAAAGAATGCAGAGAATTTGGATAAGAAGCTAGATAACCTTCTAAAGGATGGGAATTCCTTAGGTACATAATCCAGATTAAATCCTATGCCTACCCAAGGAGTGCCTATATTAACCCACAACCAATTTCCCAACCCACTAGGCCAGGAATCAGTGCATAACATCAATGACCTAACCATGGCTCCGCCTATGAGCCAACTTTACTTGGACCCATCTCTTTCTGGGTACCAAGGAGGGACCTTGATGCCCTCAAATTCTAAACTATGCAGTCCGATGCCTAATTATCCTGAGGATGTGAATGCACTCCAGGGTTATACTAGAAATGAGTCATATTCAAACACTTACAATCCTGGATGGCGCAACCATCCTAATTTTGCTTGGTCAAGTCAGAAACCCTCCTAGGGTCCTAACTTGACTAAGCCAAACACTTATGGGCAACCTAGTTGGTACACACAACCACGCACTTATCAACCACAACCTACACAGGGAAACCAACCCTCTAATCTGAGTTTGGTCCTCAAAGAAATGCGAGAAATGAATCAATTGAGGATAGAATTGACGGGACGACTGGGCCAGCTAGTAGATGCTAGACAACATGGGATGTTGCCATCCCAACCCATCCCAAACCCAAGAAACTTCAATAGGGTTAATCAACACAACACACAAGGGAAACAAGAACACCTAACTCAGCTTGCTCCCCATCACCCACCAGGTTTTGTTAACCCTAACCCAACCCAGGCTCAACCCATTTTGCAAAATCCACCTTACCTTTCTAACCCTAATGCACATGCCTATGCTGTCACTTTGAGAAGTAGGAAACAAACCCAAGATCCTTCTACATCAAAATCTTTCTAAGATCTTGAGGAGCTTGAATCTGACTTGGGAGACCAAACTAATCTAGAAAATAAGACTTAGGATTCGAATACTCATGATTTTTCTCAAGCACCTTTTCCTGAAGCCTTGATCAAACCTAGGGAAAAGAAAACCAACCAATCTAAGGAGTGGCTTGAGAATCTAAAACAAATCCAGGTAAATATACCACTCCTAGAGGCCATTGAGAACATCCCGACCTGTGCGAAATTTCTGAAGGTATTATGCACACTGAAACGCCAGGACAAATCATCAAAAAGGGTCATAATTTCTGAACAAGCTAGTGCCATCATCCTAAATAAGCTCCCTCCAAAAAAGAAAGATCCAGGGACCCCCTTAATCTCATGTGAAATAGATGGTTTCATCTTGGATTGAGCCTTATTGGACCTTGGTGACTCCATCAACTTAATCTCCACAGAATTATATGAAGAGCTAGATTTAGGCCCCTTGCAACACACTGATGTGACCCTTCAACTCGCTGATAGGTCAACCAAAATTTCGAAGGGCCTTCTACAGAATGTGATTATAAAAGTGAGGGATTTTGAGTATCCTGTGGACTTCCTTGTTTCGGTTATGGAGGCATCAGAAAACCTGAACCACACCCCAATAATCTTAGGAAGACATTTCTTAGTCATGGCCAAGGCTCTAATCAACTATGAGACGGGGATTATGCACATCACCTTTGGAAGGAAAAATTGTCAACTCAATATCTTTAAAACTTCCCAAAAGAATAAGGTGAATTGTGGTTCCACTGAGGTTGTAGGAACAATTGAACAAGTGTTGGCAATTCATACTAAAGATGATCTAAATCCTGCCAAAGCTCAAGACCAATACGAAGGGAAAGAAGGGGATGTACTTGAGGATAATTCTGATCTACCATCTCCCATGGAAAATCAAATTGAACAGGACATTAGTGAGATTGAGAAAATCCTGGGAGTAACTTATGATGAATTGGATGATAATATAAAGAATCCTCAATACATCCACCCTGAAATTCAATAACTTTTGAATTCTAAGGGAGTTCAAGAAAATGGAAAATCTAAGGACATGAGCTAGGAAGTAACCCCAGAAGAAGAAGTTCAACACATAATGGACTGGTGAAGAACTTATAAGCCAACTAGTTCAAATGGATGGCTTGACTTAGAAGAAGTGACTTCGGATGAGGAAGAGGAAATTTCTGATGAAGATTTTGATGAATTCCACACAACTCTACCCCTATCCTCATATGACCTAGAGCCTGGAGAACTCATGATTTTTGATATCAACTACCGATATGAGGATCCTTATGATTCTAATCCAGAACTGGATCTAAATCTCAATCATGATCTCGATCTAAACCCTATACCACCTCTTCTTGATCTATGGAACTAGATTAACAAATAGGCTTTGCAATTTGAACCTCATCCACCTGACCCTATTTCATATTCCAAATCAGAAAGACTCTTTGGAATAGGGCTGCATCATCAGATGGTCTACATTTGTGGATCACTGATTCTGGGACCAAATGATCATATCTTTCTACTAATCTTAAATTCCCCTGCAACAATTATTACTTCTTCTCTTAACCCACAGTATTGAACTACATATTTTTGGGTTTAAGTTCAGCAAATGTTGTTAAACTTAGCGCTAGCTGGGAGGCAACCCAGTATTCTTTATAGGTAGTTTTGCATCCTCTGCATCCATGATGACTTGGATCAACAAGTATAGTCAGGTGATATCCCCTCCTGCTTATTATATTTTGATTTTCATGCATACATTTCAATGAGGACATTGTAATGAATAGGCATGGGGAGATGGACATTGCATGTCTTATCTTTATGTTTGAAAAAAAAAGTACATTTAAGCATAAAGAATTTTATTAAGGTTTTATTAGGGATTTATTCTTAAGTTGATTCCTGAGTTTAGAATCCAGTATAATTTCACACTTACACGTAGAATTTGCAATGGATCCTCTGTGAAGACCGGTAAACATCTTTAGTTTGTCAAGAAGAAGCAATGCTTCTTCTCCTAAACCCTTGGATAGTAATTAGGGAGTCAGTCAAACTATCTTCTAACAGATCCACCAAACAAGTGTGAGGTGAGAGTAGAAAGCCTACTGATGCTCTAAGGCTAGTATGATGAATCTTAGACTCTGGATAATGAGATAATGATACTCGAAGTTAGGCATAGTTTTCGCTCTCAGTTTCTACGTACAAGTACTTAGTGCGAATCTCTTGAGAGCCACCAAATAAGGCAAATATGCAGAGAGAAGGTTCTGATAAAACTATGACTGAGGTGGATGGTTACGACCGTCTTTTACGGAATCCTCGGCTGAAGGAGGGTATTAATGTCAAGGTCAAAAATGCATTGTTCTATCCATTCCCTTCATGGTGTTGAGAATAGGCACTTTCACCAAGTTAGCCACCCGATATCCTCTTGAACACCCATAATCCTGAATAATGCCTCATAAATAAAAGTTCGTATACTATACTACATTGCGTTAGTAGATATTTGGATGCAAAAAAAAAGAGAAAAAGAAAAAAAATATATAGAAAAAAATTTAGAAAGAAAGAAAAAGTAGAAAAGAAAAAAGAGTTTATAAGTGTTTTTAGAATTTATTTCAAATGTAATGAGGCAACAACACCTACCACCCTCACAATCCACCAAATACAACCTTGACCTACTTTTCTGTATTTCTGGCTGCTTGGATATGAGCTGAGGAATTCTGACTTAGTCTTAGAGTTATTAGAACATAATCAAAGTGTTAATGAAAGGAGAGACCACCAAATATACTGATAAATCTGGTGAGATTGTGAGCTCAAAATAGAAACAAAAGATAAGAAAAAGAAAAAGAAAAAGAAAGAGAAAGAAAGACAGAGAATGAGTACAAAGGAACTAAAGAGAGCAAATTATTTAATAATCTAAAAATCTAGGTTCTAAAGTACTAGTCTATATGTTGCACCAGATGAGTGTGAGCCACTAAATATAAATCTACTTGACTCAGAAATCTTCTACCTAAGCCAAAAATTGGGGTTGAATTTACAGATAACCTAGAGGGAAGAAGTTTACCTATCCCAATAGGTTTTTACTAAGGGTCAAGTACGAGCTTTAGATGAGGATTGACTTTCACTTGGATCCGTTGCATAGGCTACAACAAAACACAATCACGATTATCTGGATTACTAAAGCTTCGAATGAAAACAAAAGACATAAACCTCTAGTCAAACTCTTAATAAAAGTTACTCATGTAGGACCACTTTGCATTTAGTCTTGCATTTGCTAGGGACTAACAAGATTTAGGCATGGGGGCGTGATTTCACAGCAATCATGCAACCTAAATCACCTGAATTAAGCTAGATTCTAGTACAACTTAGGAATAATGTATTTATAGGTATCGTAATTTGCACAATAGCTAGTTTGTTAGTCATATAGATAATATTGTCATTTTATGACCTAAAAGAGAGATGATTTTAATCACAGATGATTCGAAGCCACGGATGACATATTAGACCGTACAGATTCAGAACAATGATCGAAGTCCAACACTTCCGAAATCGTCTCAATCAGACAACCAGGGCATCTTGTGCAGTCCCTAAAAGAATGGAGATCATAAAGCCAAAGGACAAAGATCCGAGCCTCAGATGAAGAATCCAACTACACGGATGAATCTGGATCGACAATTGCAGTTCAATGGCAGAAAAATCAACCCGATCGAAGGTCTACAGCACCAGATATAGGGAAAAGAAGATGGATAGCCATGATGGCGCCATGTGGCACCATAATAGCCGCCCCTCATCGCCGCCCAATCTCTGAAGAAGCCCTCCTCATGCATTGTGGGCTGTTGGATCATCATCCAACAGCCACCATGCGCCCACGTCACCCCTGCCCCCATGCTCCATCAACTAAGAAAAGATCTTAGCCGTTGGATCTCCATCCAACGGCTGAGAGCGGAGTAGCCTAAAACCCAAATGCAAAACAAAATGTGCCTTAGCGTGTTGGTTAGCACACTCGCACACAAGTGCAAGACGTGCACTCGAGCCTCGCCGCACACCAAATCAAGAAGGCTGTGCGCTCGATCTCAATTGGACCGTCGGATGATGAGCGGAGGGCATAGATGCAAACGGGTGGTGTGGCGAAGGCCATCGGATGGCAACGTGCGATTTGACATCTCGACATCGCATGGTTGCACGCGTTAATCTTAAGGCTGTGGGCGCACGCGATTTAAGCCGTGCGATCGCAAGATCGAACAGCTAAAATCAAGTGCACGCGTTTTGAATTTGAAGCACACGATGAAAACGAGCGGCGGGTGCGAGGAGCGGGCGGGTGCGATCCAAGGGCGCAGCGGCCGTCATGTGTCAAGCAGAGGTGCGATCCGCAAGATGGAGGTGCGTTGGAGGTTATTTTGAGGCCAGATCTTATCCGTTGATCTCCCTATCAACAGATCTGATCAAATAAGAGTTGTTGCAGAGATAAAGGGGTTAAATACCCACTTTGCCCCTCATTAAAACTATAAAAGAAGGCCCAGGGCCCCCCAGTTGAGGCATCTCTCTTCCATCAACTCTAGATATCTTCCACCTTCTTTGCGACTCTGCTCCAACCTTCATCCTGGCGCTTTTGATCTGAGGTGCTGCTGCACTTCGCATAAGCATTCTACAAGCAACGTCATCTCTCTGCCACTTTCTATCTCTCTCTCTCTCTATCTATCTATCTATCTATTTGTTTCTAGTAGTATTCTCTATTATGAAAACTTTATTTTAATTCCAATAAAATTATGATCTTCTGAATGCATATATCTGATTCCTATACATATATACATATATAAATATCTATTTAGAACAAGTTCTATTGAAACGCTTCTGCGTAAATTGCGATTGCCTCCCTGCGAACGACTTGGTACTCAACGATTTTATAAATTTAGTTCTCAACGTGTTTTCGCGCTATATTGCAACTAAATTAACTTTTAAAATGTGAATTACGTGTCAAGCAACACCCCATCGTCATGGTGCCTAATCCCACATTTACGAGCTCTCGCAAATATCTGCGACCTGATGATCTTGTCTGACAGTACCAGGACAAGGGCAAGAGGGTGGTCATCCTTATAGTGCGAGAGCCAGAGGTTGCCATCCACTATCTTGACGACGACAAGTGACGAGTCTATTCTAGTTTAACAAGATGATAATTACAATGATTTGTTGTATGTATTTCTAATTGTGGAAAATCGACTAATCAAAGTATTGAATTAAAATTAACCACTCAATGAGGAGCAGGTCATCTCCACGGGGAGGAATGGGCCTATTCAAACTCACACAGGTCAAAAGCAGATGTTCACGATTAATTTCCCAAAGAAATCGAATCAAAATCGCCTTTAAATCATAATAATAATGATATGATCATGCTAAAATCATATTTTTGTAAAAAGATAAGGATGCTATCACAAAACCACTATAATAAACTATTCCTTAAATGATAAAATGTGAAGTTGGCAATGGCATGATTCGTAAATAGAAATGCAACCCGAAATAGGGGATTTCTTCCCTGAGCTTGTGTGCGAGGAGGAGGGAATGGCTGGAGGTCCGTTGGGCCGAGTCGCACCTGATGGCGGTGGCAGCTCAGCGCGAGGAGGCTGAAGACGGTGGAATGGAGGAGAGGAAGTTGCTTTGTATGCTTGCTGCAGGTGACACGAGGAGGGTGGCATGCGGGCATGCAGAGAAGAGGGGCTGCTAGATGGTGTGCCCAGGTGCACTGCTGGCTGCTGCATGTGGAGGCGTGCATGCGAGGAGGGTGGCGTGTGGCCACGTTGCTGGCTGATTAGAGTTTTGCGCAGTTTGTAAAATTAGGTTTTATTGTTGTAATGCACAAAAATCGAGTCACTTTTAAATTTATTAAACCTAGATAGGGAAGTATCTAGAGTCGTCCAAGGAGGCAATTGTTGCAATTATAAATCTCTTACTTGAAAATAGAAATCAACTTTCCTTTTGGTGTTTTTAAATTTATATTTTTTTATGTTTTGAAATAATGGCAAATACGCGAGTTGTTGGCGGGAAAGCAACTAACACCTATAATCACTAAGCTAAAACCTAAGTGACAATTAATTCCTCTTCTAAGCTCACCCTAGGTATGTGGAGGCCTAGAGTAATTAGGGAGAGGGAGTAAAGAGTGCTAGAGAGAAAGAAAATAAATGCGACAAAAGAATTGTAAAGAAACCAACTTGATTTAATAAGGAAGATTGTTTACACGAGAACCCTAGTAGAGGAATGCTTTCTACTACTAGAAAAACTACAAAAAATGATGAAAACACCAATCCTCCTGTAATGATGGTGAAGATGAGAGGCTCCTTGCTCCAAGCTCAATGGCTCCTAGGCTTGAAAAGGGGCTTTCCAACTCCTTCCTTGCAAAGCTCCACCAAGATGATGTCCTCCAAGGCAAGCCCTAAAGGGGGGTGTGCCTATGCTTCTCCCAAGGGTGGACATGCACCACCCTTCCTCTTCCAATTGCCTGCCGTCCTCCTAGTGGAATGCTTCTCCTCCTTGGTGTGGCATAAGAAGAAGAGAGAAGGGGAAGAAGGCACCAAGGGGGCGTGTAGGATGCCCCCTTAATCTTCTTCTCTCCTTCTTCTTCTTGGCTGTGAGATGTAGGTGGATATAGGTTAGAAAATATACTAATGGAGGATGATAAAATGTGGGTAGTTAATGGTGTATTTATAGGAAGGGAAGGTGGTTGTTGGCGTGGAGATATGGAGGGTTAGGATTAGGTTTTGGGAGGTGGTTAGGGATCCTAGGGCTAAGAGGGGTTGGCGCCACCTTAAGGGATGTGGTGGTGGTGGTTGTGGTGGTGGAGAGGCACCATAGGTTGGCGCCACCATGGAGAGGTGCCATGGTTTTGGCACCAACTATGGGAGGCTTCTAGAAGGTGGGTAGGTGTAGGGTGGATATGGGAGGTGAAGTTGGCACTGAAAAGGGGGGTAGTTAGGGTGGTTTTGGCACCAACTTTTTGGTGCCCTTTGGTGGTGGTTGAAGGGTGAAAGGTGGTGATGGTGGTGGCGCCAACTTGGAGTGGAGTTGGAGCTAGCTTAGGTGGTCTTAAGTGGGCTTAGTTGGTGGAGCTAGTTAGGTAGGGTATTAAAGTAGTGGATTGCTAAGGGAGCTGGAGCAAAGTAAAGCTAAGCTAGCTAAGCTAGCTTAGCTAGTAGTAGAGTAGAGGAGGAGGCAATTGGAGCTAGGGTTTGAGGGAAGGAGCTGGACAAAAGAAGTTTGGAGCTGAAGTGAACTCCAATCAACTCAGCTAAGCTAGCTAAAGCTCCCTATGAACTAATGGGAGCTGAGATGAGCTAGACCCAGCTAAGTTGAGCTGAATTTGAGCTGACCTGAGCTGAGGAGAGCTAAGATGAGCTCTCTTGAGTTGCCATTCTACTGAGATGAGTTGAATGGAGCTAGGATGAGCTAACCCTAGTTCAAGTGAGCTGGATCAAGCTGAGTTCCAGCTGGTTTGAGCTTCTCCTTCACCAGTTGCCTTCCTGAGTGCTAGGGTTCTAGAGATATGTCAAATTATTTATCCCTAACACTCATAAAAACATATCAAAAAGAAAATAAAAAGTAAAATGCCTGCCTAACCTAATTTATGCCTAAATGCAAACCAAAAACTCATTTGCGGAGCAAAACCCTAAGAGGTAGGTTTGATTTAATGCATAAGAATGATGATAAACTAGCGCTTATCATTGGCCGCGCGGGGGAGCTCAACGAGGGGAAATGCATGCTGTGGGAGGTGCGCGCACGTGGTGGGTTGCTGCAGTTGTAGCAGCTACGTGACAGGCGAGGGGTGTGGGTGCCAACAACTGTCGAGCACCGGCGAGGGGTGCGGCCAGAGGTACTGGCCCATGAGGAGGTGGGTACTACGGTTGTCTACTAGAAATGGCAATGGTGAGCTGTTGGAGGTGGCTATGGGTTCCGTTGAGGTGGAGGAAAAACAGAGGAAAAAGAAGAAGAAGAAACGAAGAGGAAGAAGTGAAGATGGAGGTGGTGCTGTTGGGTCTTTAGACGTCCGAGATCCTTCTCGGATGACTTAACCGGAGGGAATGGCATGGCGAGGATGGATGTGAGGCGTGCGTGCGTGGTGACGTGGCTGTGACTGCGCGTGGATGGCACGACGATGGCTGCTGGTGCAGTAATGGTCACGGTTGCGGTGGTGTTGCGAGGCTTTACGGATGGCGGTGCGGGCTGTCACCCCACACACCCACGGTAGCAGAACTCTTACTGCGGTTGAGGCCCACGGTGGTGAGATGATGAGCTTGAAGCCCTGCACAGTGGTGGAGTGGGATGGTGGCCTCCCTCGCTTTGTCGTTAGAGGTCTCTTCTTATGCTGTAGGAAGGTGGAGAGGGAGATGGAGCATTGAGCAACGTGTGCAACCAAGATCCACCTTCGTAGCCCACGTTGCTACTCTTCATTGCCCGCAACTCCTGCAGCTGTTAAGAAGAAGAGAATAAAAAATATGAAAAAGAAATGATGGGTTATTTATTAGTAAACCCTTAACTTCTATGTTAAATCCAAAATAATACATGTAATGCACCTAATTGGTTAACTAATCAAATGCATGCCATTCTAAGTCAATTCTAAATGCATTTAATTATGAATGCAATGCATTTAGAATTATGCAATCAAGTCAAACATAAAAACTAATCTATTTACATCCTAATGCATGCTAAATAAATGTTAAAGATAACTTAATGTTTAGGCATTGAAATACCGAAATAGCCCACAAATATGGGCTCATCAAATGCCCCCATGCCTAGTTTTTGCTAGTCCCTAGAAACATTTATGAAGAATTCCTAAGTTCTAGGCTAGAATTAACCATCAGGTTTCCTTATTATATCTCACCTCTAGAGATTTGTTGAAATACTAACCTCAGACCTTAAGATATCCAAGTACTTGTCAAAATTCAAACTTGATTTGCTTCAGTTTTGGTCTTGGGCAATGGTTTCATAAACTTCTAAATTTATCCTATAGTTTATAAATCCAAGAGGTTAAAGTGTCTGTGCTCAATGTATAATTTGATTAATGGGCATCCACACTTGTTCTTCCCATACGTTCCCAGGACCAGACTTGCCCTTCACCTACCTAGACCTACCTAGGTTCAACCATACTTAGACTTGGCAGCTTTCTCCTCACTATTTTTTTTCTTTTTTCGAGGTCAACACAAGGGCAAACCCAGTGTATATCTCCTCATCTATTTCTCCAATTTTTTTTTTAATTCTAGTACCCTTGTATAACGAGGTACTTTTTATTCTTAATGACACCTATGTGTAATGAGGTGTTATTTCCCTCCTCATTTTCTCCATTTCTTTTTTTTTTTCTTGGTGAGTGGCTCTCCTTCGTCCTTTCTAAATGCTTCACCTAAGTAAAATCTAGGAAGACTCGAGATGCAAGGTTGGGCTATGGACATCCCACACCCAGGGGTTACTGCATGTGACATGCCAGCCACACCCTGCAGGGATCTCTATTAAGTTTTAATATAAGTTAAGGTGCATTAATTTAGAGTCCCCAACCCCGGTTCTAATAGAACCTACGGTAAGCTCTCACATGGTTACCCTAGTTTTAAGTTCGTGTAAGTGAAAAAGACTCTTATGTTTCAAGGATCTCCAAACCAAGGAAAAAATAGAGAAGTTCTAAATTTTCTAAGCTCTTAACTTAATACATCAGCCTCTCAGGTACCTCAATTGCTTGAGGCAAAATCTGTATCTTAACAAATACTTAGATTTTTAAGCCAACCTTACCCTAAGGGTCTAAGATTAATATCTCTTCCTTATCTCCTGAAGCAAGATATTTAAGGTCTTATCTCATCATTTGTTCCAGCCTAGAACTTTAGGTAACTCATCTACAGAGATTGTTGGGACTAACCAATTAAGCTCAACAAATTAAAACTTTCTTTTTTAATGCAATATGAATGCATGAATGCAATATGTAGACATGCTATAAATAGATGCCTCAGGTCCTATCCCCCCTTTCCTAGTTCAAACAATGCCCTCATTGAAAGTAAAATAGCCAAGGGAAGATGTTACCTGAGGCAAAGAATGAAAGGAGCTTAGGCTCCTTGAGAGTGACCTCATCAACCAGATGACCATCCAAAGTAACATATCGTTTTAATCGTTGGCCGTTGACAGTAAAGGGCGTTGCTGAAGAGGAAGGGCTTTTGATCTCCACAGCCCCATGCAAAAACACTTTGGTGATTATGTATGTCCCATCCCAATGAGATTTCAATTTCCCTGGAAAAAGCTTAAGTCTGGAATTGAAAAGTTAGACTTGTTGATTGGGCTCAAAGGTCTTTCTAAGGATATACTTATCATGAAAGACCTTAGTTCTCTCTTTATAAGCTTGGGAGGTGTCATTAGCATTATTCCTCAGCTCCTCAAGCTCAGTCAACTCCAGTAATCATGCCTTACCTGCTTGCTCTAAATCTAGGTTGACACTTTGGATAGCCTAGAGTGCCCTATGTTCAAGCTCAATAGATAAATGGCATGCTTTCCCGTACACTATCCAAAAGGGAGACGTACCCAAAGAGGTTTTGTAGGCCATTCGATAAGCCCATAAAGCATCATCAACCTTTTGGGACCAGTCCTTCATATCAAGCCTAACGATCTTTTCCAAAATATTCTTTATTTCCCTATTCAACACTTCAACTTGGCCACTCGTCTGAGGATGGTAAGGGGTAGCGATCTTATGAGTTACTCCCAGACTCTTGAGTAGCCGATTGAAGTGGTGGTTTCGAAAATGAGGTCCCTTATCGCTTATAATTGTCTTAGGGTAGTCGAAGTGAGATATGATATTGGTCTTCACAAATTTCAAGACCATAGAGTGGTCATTTGTGTGCGTAGGAATGGTCTCTATTCACTTGGAGACATAATCAACTGCCACCAAGATATACTCATATCCATGAGATGAAGGGAAGGGACCCATGAAGTCTATCCCCCATACATAAAAAATTTCAACTGGTTGGATCGGGTGTTAGGGCATCTCATTCCTCTTCCCAATCGTTCCAGTCCGTTGACATCTAATGCAGGCCTTAACAAAGTTATGAGAATCCTTAAATAAAGTAGGCCACCAAAAACCTGACTGGAGAACCTTAAAAGCCATTTTCTTAGCACCAAAGTATCATCCACAATGAAGTTCATGGAAAAATCTCAACACACGTTGTTGCTCCTTTTCAGGCACACATCGTCTCAATACTTGGTCTTGTCTAATTCTAAATAATTGTAGCTCTTCCCAATGAAAGTATCTTGCTTGGGAAATGAATCTCTTCTGGTTCTTCTCATCCCAAGAGCTAGGAGTCTCTCCAATGATCAAGTAATTGACGGTATCAGCATACCAAGGTGAAGTCGGTGTTACCGTCATAAGGGTTTCATCGGGAAATGTCTCATGGATGTCTTCAGATGGAGAGTCATTAGGTGGGAGGTGAGACAGGTGGTTACCACTACATTTTCCACTCCTTTCTTCTCACGAATCTCCATGTCAAATCTTGAAGGAGTAAGATCCACCTAATAAGTCGTGGCTTAGAATCTTTCTTGGTAATGAGGTGCTTCACTACCGCATGATCAGTAAAAATGACCACCTTAGACCCAAGAAGATAAGACCTAAACTTCTCCAAAGCAAAAACTACAGCAAGTAATTCCTTTTCAGTGACGGTGTAGTTTTGCTGTGGTTCGGTTAAAGTCTTGCTAGCATAGTGCAACACATGTGGTCTTCCCTCAACCCTTTGTCCAAGGACTGCTCCCACTATGTAATCCGAAGCATCACACATCAGCTCGAGTGGGAGTGCCCAATCTGGAGATCGGAGAATAGGCACAGAGATCAAGGCCTCCTTCAGAGTGTGAAAGGCCTCAGCACACTTTGAATCAAAATCGAAGGAAGATTCCTTCGCCAATAGATTGCAAAGTGGCCTAGAAATTTTACTGAAATTCTTAATAGATTATCTATAAAAGCCCGCATGGACCAAAAAGGATCTAATCTGTTTGACATTCATGGGTAATGGAAGTTTGGAAATAGAATCAACCTTGGCCTTATCTACTTCCAAACCCCCCTCAGACACAACATGCCCAAGTATAATGCCTTTCTGTACCATGAAATGACTCTTCTCCCAGCTAAGGACTAAACCAGTCTCCATACATCTCTTTAGCACATTCTCTAAGTGTAGGAGACACTAGTCAAAAGATAAGCTGTAAATGGAGAAATCATTCATAAAAACCTCAACACACACGTCAATCATGTTTGAGAAAATGGACATCATACACCGCTAGAAGGTTGCCTGTGCATTGCATAATCCAAACGGCATACACCTGAATGCAAAAATGCCGTAAGGACTAGTAAAAGTTGTCTTATCCTAGTCGTCAGGGAAGACTGCAACCTGGTTATACCCAGAATATCCATCTAAAAAGCAAAAATACTTGTTCCCTGCCAATTTCTCGAGGAAAGTGATCCTTCTGCATAGTGGTGTTTAGTTTGCGGTAGTCTATGTAGACCCTCTAGCTAGTTGAGGGTCTGGTCACCACTTGTTCTCCCAGGTCATTGGTTTCTACCATAAAGCCTACCTTCTTAGGCACCACATGGATTGGACTAACCCATTTTCTATCCGCGATGGGATATAAGATCCCAGCGTCCAACCACTTTAGAATCTCCTTTTTAACCACCTCCCTTATGTTAGGGTTAAGACGTCTCTGCATGTCTCCAAATGGTTTAATGGAATCATCAGTATAAATGTGATGCATGCAAAGTGTAGAGTCTATACCCTTAATATCAGCGATTATCCAAGCTATGGTTTCCTTGTGCCTTGATAAGCAGTTTAGTATGGCTTCCTCTTGCACCTCAGATAGCGCAGATGAGATGATTACAGGGAGCGTATCATTTGGCCCAAGGAATACATACTTGAGAGTGTTCGGGAGGGGTTTCAGTTCAAGGTTGGGGGCTTGTATGGTTGAGGGTTTCATAATAGATATCCCCATCTCAGGTAGCAGATCTACCTTAGGTAGGTATGATGGGGAGAGAGACTCAGTAGAAACTCCAAGCAACTCCTCAAGTTCTAGTACATCCCCTTCACATTCCTCCAAGAGATGGGAATGCTCATTTGGCATGACATGCTGAAGGGGGTCATCACATAAAATTGCAGGAGTTGTCTCTTCAATCAGGTCATCTACCACCTCAACTTGGGAACAATCCTCAAATCTAGCTTGTTTATAAGCATCAAACACATTAAGTTGAATTTTCCTATTCCCAAAGCCCATTTTTAACGCCCCAGTGTGACAATTAATTGAAGCATTAGAAGTCGTAAGAAAAAGGTGGCCCAAGATGATGGAGGGCTTGGTTGGTTTATTGGTAGGGTTAGTGTCCAACACTAGAAAGTCAATGGGGAAGAAGAAATCCTCCACTCTCATGAGGACATCCTCCAATAGGTCCCATGGTGTTTGCAAGGATCAGTCTGCAACTAGGAGGATTATGAGGGAAGGCTTCAGATGACCTTTTCCAAGTTGTTCATACATGTAGCTCGGAAGGATGTTTACCTCTGCACCCAAATCAAGCAGAGCCTCTTCTATATGTAGGTTGCCAATGACCATTGAGATGTATGGGGCTCCTGGGTTTTTATGTTTCGGGGGTGTCCCGTGTTGTATAATTGAGCTAACAAAATTAGGTAGGACAACTTTTGATTGGACCTGTTTCCTCGATTGCTGCTTTTTCATCCACATGTCTTTTAGAAAGTGGGCATAGGATAGAAGCTACCTGATAGCCTCAAGCAAAGGTAGGTTAATCTGCACTTTCTTGAAAGTCTCCATAATTTCATCTGTCCTATCTTTGGCTCCAAATGAGCCAGTAGAAGTCTACCCAGAGTCAGATAAGCACTTTGGAAAGGGTGCTTTCAGTCTCTGGGTGGAAGGGTTGTCATGTCGGGTAAGGGGTGGAACGGGGACAACCTCTTTCGGTGATGTGATTTCAAGTGGAGAAGAGTTGGGCAGCTCATCTTCAGTGGGGGTGAAAATCGGGGTGGATGGGTTTTCAGAAGGTGGGACTATAGGAGCATCAAGTTTGGAAATTTCTTTCCCCCTCCTGAAAGTAGTCACTGTCTGAGGATTCTCCCTAAAGACTATCCCTTTTCCTTTAGGATTCTCCTCAACAACACTAGGAAGCTTCCCAGTCTCTCTCTGTCTAATAGCCTTGACATGGTGTCCTATTTGTGATTTCATTCTTGTATAGCCTTGTCATGAGATTGGATGATGGTACTTTGAATTTTTTGCATAGTTCTCAACATCGCCTTCAATTCATCCACCTCAGAAGTCTTTGGTTGGGTAAAGGTCTGAGGTTGGTTCATTTGTTGGTTCTGAAATGGTTGTGGTATATAATTCCCTGAATTTGAGACATTCTCTTGTCTCCATAAAAAGTTTGGGTGGTTCCTCCAGCGCTCATTATAAGTGTTAGAGAAAGGATCATTACGGGGTCTGGGATGGAACCCTTGAGCGGCATTTAGATATGCCTGTACAAGCTCAGGGAATTGGGAGGCCAAGTGGCAATCCACAGTGGCGTGCTATTGCCTTGGCAAATGGAGCAATCTGAAGCTTGGGAAACAAAGGCATTTGGCGTGAGTTTGTTAGGGTTCGACATAAGCCTTTTCATATTTTGGTTCAATAATTGAATTTGGAAGGCTAAATTTTGCGTATCCCTAGCCTCATTTGCCTCAATCTTTCGTTGCATAAGAGTGGGTTTCCTATCCAAATAGGTAGAATTTAGGTGGATAGAATTCTCATTGAAAGTCTCAAAAAGCTCCCAAGCCTCTTCTTCAATTTTTGTGAGAAAGGTTCCTACACAGGCACCATCCACTGTTTGCCTATGCTTGTCATTAACCCAGTGTAGAACCTTTCTACAAGTTGCCATCTTGGCACCTGATGATGGGGACATAAGTGTAACATGTCTTTAAAGCGCTTCAATGTATCATGAAATTGCTCTCCATCTTGTTGAGTAAAACTTATGATTTCTCTCCTATAATAATTAGTTTTGCTCATGGGGAAGTATTTTTTCAAAAACTCTCCCATCAAGGCATCCCAGGTATCCACTCTACCATCTAGAGTGTGATACGAATGCTTCGCCTAATCCTTAAGGGAGAAGGGAAAGAGGGTTCGCATTTGGGCGACATCAGTAACACCTTATAATCTCATCGTGGAACAGACCTCAATGAATTCCTCTAAATGCTTGTAGGGGTCCTCCCTAGAAGTACCATAGAATGAGGGCAACAGAGATATGGTATTGCTCATGATTTCATAAGGATTGTTCCCCCCAGGTCTTCTCAGTGTATGGCCAGGTTGGTTGGTAGGGATAAAATAGTCTCTCAAAGATCGTTCGTTTTCCACAATTCTATTTCTCCTTCCTCGACCATCTCTCTTCTCTCTTGGTTGGCTTTCCTAAGGATTCTTTCAGGTTCTGGATTAAACACAAGTTGTCTCCTCAGAGATCGCCTACCAAGCATACACTAACAGTACAAGCATAATTCGAAAGGACTTTTTATGTCTTTAATCAATTAAGGCCTTTGAGATTTTAGTCCATTTGTGGGTGACAATACAAATTGCCCAATCAATTACGTGCCTATTGTTGACCTACGAAATGCCTTAATGAAGACCTAGTTGGAACTTAGGTGCTCTGCTCTAAAGTTCAAATGGTAAAGTACTCCAAGGATGGAAGATTGGGGGATGCAAGTAGGCCTAAGCCTTCCTTTGAAGCTGTGCTTTTGTGGTGCTTCTTAACTACCCTAAAAAATCCGTGACAGGGTATCCCCCTCCTTGGAGTTACAAAACTTTTGATCATAAGTTTCAAGCACTTTGGAATCCAACAGTAGGAGGGTTCTTTCTTGATAGTTCAAAACCCTAGGAGTGTTTAAATGTGTGCCTTGATGCAAATATCAAACAAGTGTGCATACACCGTAAAAGTTTGAGTTTTAATTTTGAACCACAGCACAATATCTCAAATCAACTCCTTGGGTTTTAATGTTCCTCCTTTAGTTAAAATCCTTTTTCAGAAATTGAGATGACCACTGGTTAATTCTTTCAAAACAACATAGGTGGTCTTGTCTTTAAGTCCAAAATGCAATGCGTGATCAGAATAGGATGAAGAGGAAGAAGAATGTACCTTATCTCCAGCAATCTTCAATGAGATGCACACAATGCAGAAAATGAAATCTAGAGGCAACTCATACAATCTTAAATGGTCGTCCTAAATCATGTAGCTTCTAGGCATGCAGCTCATTTTTTTTTTTTTATATTTACCTACTTATGCATAATCAAGGAAAACAACCACAAAATAAAAACCTAAGTCTAAAGAAATGGGAACAGACTCCCGAAAACTAGCTCCAAGAGACAAAGGCAAGAAAATAGTGAAATTAAACTAAGCTAACTAATAAGTCCAATTAATCTCTAAGCATCACCACCACCATCCGAATTCCGTGTCTTTTATCTCAACGGGTGGAAACAAGGTCCACCTTGGTGTGGATGCAGGTGATGCAGCGCTCCTCCCAAGTAGATATACCTCACACCAAAACACAAATATATATCAATGATAATAGCCTTAAAAATAGATCAAAGTGAACAAAAAAAGGTGCGTAAATTTGTTAGGCATATTTCCTCCCCGGCAACGTTGCTATTTGACAAGTCGATTCTTGCTTAACAAGATGATAATTAAAATGATTTGTCGTATGTATTCTAAGTGGTGGAAAATTAACTAATCAAAGTATTGAATTAAAATTAACCACTTAATGAGGAGTCGGTTGTCTCCACGGGGAGGAATGGGCCTATTCAAACTCGCACAGATCAAAAGCAGATGCTCACAATTAATCTCCCAAAGAAATTGAATCAATATCGCCTTTAAATCATAATAACAATGATATGATCATGATGAAATCATATTTTCGTAAAAAGATAAGGATGTTATCACAAAACCACCGTAATAAACTATTTCTTAAATGATAAAATGGGAAGTTGGCAATGGCATGATTCGTAAATAGAAATGCAACCCGAAATAAGGGATTTCTTCCCCAAGCTCGTGTCCGAGGAGGGCATGGCCGGAGGTGTGAAGCTTGTCGAAGATCCGTTGGGCCGAGCCGCACCTGATAGCGGTGGCAGCTCGGAGTGGGGAGGCTAAAGACGGTGAAATAGAGGAGAGGAAGTTCTCTATTTGCTTGCTATAGGTGGTGTGAGGAGGGTGGCGTGTGGGCACGCTGCTGGCTGTGGGTGGGAGCTTGACGAGGGGAGATGTGTGCTGTGGGAGGTGCGCGTGCATGGTGAGTTGCTGCAGTTGCAACTGCTGTGTGACCGGCGAGGGGTACGGGCGCCAACGACTGTCGAGTGCCGATGAGGGGTATAGGCGGAGGTGCTGGCCGATGAGGAGGTGGCTGCTGTGGCTGTCTACTGGAATGGCGATGGTGAGTTGTTGGAGGTGGCTTTGGGTTCTGTTGAGGTGGAGGAAAAACAGAGGAAAAAGAGGAAGAATCGATGAGAAAGAAGTGAAGATGGAGGTGGTGCCGTTGGGTCTTTAGACGTCCGGGATCCTTCCCGGACGACTTAACTGGAGGAAATGGCATGGCGAGGATGGATGCGAGGAGAACGTGCGTGGTTGTGTGGCTGTGACCGTGTGTGGATGGCGTGGTGATGGCTGCTGGTGCGGTAATGGTCACAGTTGCGGTGGTGTTGCGAGGCTCTGCAGATGGCGGTGTGGGCTGTCACCCCTCACGCCCACGGTAGCAGAACTCTTCCCGCGGTCGAGGGCCATGGTGGTGAGATGATGAGCTTGAAGCCCTGCACAGTGGTGGAGTGGGATGGTGGCCTCCCTCGCTCTGTTGTTGGAAGTCTCTTCTTATGCTATGGGAAGGTGGAGAGGGAGATGGAGTGTCGAGCAACGTGTGCAACGAAGATCCGCCTTCATCGCCCACGTTGTTGCTCTTCAATGGCTGCAATTCCTGCAACCATTAAGAAGAGAATAAAAAAATGAAAAAGAAATGACGGGTTATTTATGTGCAAACCCTTAACTTCTATGTTAAATCCAAAACAAAACATGTAATGCACCTAATTGGTTAACAAATCAAATGCATGTCATTCTAAGTCAATTCTAAATGCATTTAATTATAAATGCAATTCATGAATTATGCAATCAAGCCAAAAATATAAACTAATCAGTTTACATCCTAATGCATGATAAATAAATGTTAAAGATAACTTAATGTCTAGGCATTGAAATACTTAAATAACCCACAAATATGGGCTCATCAACAAGGACGAGGGTGATGGTGGTGAGGAGGAGGGTGAGGATGATGATGCTGAGGTACAACAGACACCTCAGCAGAACCCTCAGGTTGAGGTAGGGACTAGTTTTGGTAAGAATTGTGGGTAATATATTATTTATATTCAACATTTAATTATTGAAATTTATTCGTAATGTTCTAATTTTTTGTTATATTTTTCTTATCAGGTAAGAAAAAAAAGGAAGGGGTCCGACAAGAAATGCAAATTTAGATGCACTTCCAGAGGGGACAAGGATCAAATTACACATCAATGAAGCTGGAGAAGATCCAGACTATCCTTTTTTCACTAGCTAACTATCTAGGATGGTAAAGGAGCTCATCCCCCTTTCTTGTTTTGATTGGAGGAGGGTCCTAAAGGTGGTGAAGAGGTAGCTTATTCGTAATATGGATGTAAATAATTATTAACGTATATATATATATAAGTTTAGTTTGATCATATTTACTTTGTTTATGTCATTTTTTAATACAGCTGATTTTTTATTGGGGTGACGATTCGAATGTCACCAAGTATATCCACAATTATGCCGCGAGACGACATCGTCATTAGAGGATGATGACGAAGAGATAGGTGAAATATGTAAAATTATCAATTTTTATATTATTTACTTAATGAATTTCTTTTTTCATTTTATTTGTATAATTTAGTTTTATAATAAAATGTTGTCACATGAGAAGGCATTGAGGAACGTGTGTTGGCTCGAAAATCATCCTAGTTTAGAAAAACACATCGTAGTATAGCAATGAAAATCAAATCAACATTTAAATTTTTAATTGCTCCAAATATCGTGAGTTTCAAGGTTGTTCACAGGAAGCAAATATGGCAATTCAATCCACTAATCAAAATGATAAGCAATGAGCGTAATAATTAATCACAAATATAATATGCAATGAATCAATCAACTAAAAAGATAATCAATTATAGTTCAAACTGTATGTCAAGAATCAAAGGAAAAAATATAAAGTGAAGCCTAAAAATGGTGGTTGAAACCACCAATTAAGCCCCACTAATTCTCAGCACAATTCCCAATCAATTCTCAATTTCTCAACAGTACCAGAGTTAATTTCCCTCACAAATCAGACGTTAAGAACAACCTACAAATGACTTAACTATCAAGCCCAAATCTCTGAATTTTGCCTAAGTGTAGGCACGAATCCCAATGATGCATAGTGTAAAACCCCCTCCCCTCAGAAAATCCCCTCTTCAGAACTGGGTCAAAGGGTAGTTGGGTAACCAGATCTGGGTCTAAGCTCACCGGTGTGCATGGCAGGCGAGGAGTGCACGTGTGAGGAAGGACCTCACCCTGTGAGTTCTAAGGCAACAAGCTAAGGAAGGAAAAACACTAAGTAGAGATTTTTTTAAAAAAATCCTACAATGTAGGATTATTCTTCTCCCTTTTCTTGCATGTGAAGCTAGGATGCTGGAGTCAATTGAAGTGCAGCTGCTTCTCATGTCTTCAATTGAAGGTCCAAATGGCTTTGCAATGTTTGCCTGCACCTACTGGAAGTGGTGTGGTGGTGATTGGCAGTCGGAGCATGGCAGAGGATGGAGGTGTGAAGCGGCATTTGTAGCAGCTCCGGCGAGGGTACCTGAAACAAGAAAATGACCTCTTGACCCAAATTAAAATGCTCGGCCGACTCGCCGTGAAGCGAGGAAGGTGTTGGCGGTGGTGGTGAGGAGTATAGAGGGTCATGGTGGCTGGAAGGAGTCAGAGAAGGCAGCTGTAGATGGGTTTGTCCAGCCAGGTCAAAGATGAACCAAGGCCCTTAATTTGTTGAAGGCTTTTGGTCTATGAAGTGAGAGGAAGGTGTGGGTGGTTGCGATGTGGTGTTTAGTGGTGTGGAACAGTGGCATGAGCTCATCAGAGCTCACGCTAGAGTTGGGGAAGACGAAGACGAGTAGGCGTGTGTAGTGAGTGTAACTAGGTCCTAAAGGGGAGAGAGGGTGCTAGAGATAGAGAGGAAGAAGTAAGGGGTCTTATCGAGGGAAGAGGAGGTGAGGTACGTCCGGTGTTGATCGACTGGATGCGAAGAAGACGAGGAACTTCGATGAGGGAGAACAACAATAATGAATGCGATGGAAGCCCTTACTGTGGCCGGCGAGGAGTGGAAGAGAGGGAGGAAGAGTTTAAGCTGTCCATTTTGATTGTTAGACGGCCAGAAGAAGGAGGTCAAGGAGGTCGTCGGAGCGCAAGTCAGAGATGGCCAGAGGAAGAGGAGGAAGGTGGTTTTTGGCCGATTCTTGGCGAAGGAAGATGGGAAATTGAGGTAGAGCTTAAATAGAGGTCTTGACCCTTAATTTCGACGAAATCATGAAATTTCCTTGTGATTTTCATGAGAAAAATCCACTGATTTTCAAGCTTCGTCGGAGGCTATTGGGCTAAAGATGGATCTCAAAAGCTAGTCCAATCGATACGTCTTGATTATGCGACCGATCCTTCAAATTTGGAGGGATTTGATGTTGATTCGAGGGAGTTCTTCTCCCTTGAATCTCGGCAGGTAGTGGGTTGAAGATATTGTTCACACAGTATTGGTGGCAGGGGCATATTTATGAGAACTATGAGAAGTTAGGGACCTTTTGGTAAGGTAAATTGAATCCTAGGGGTTTGGATGTGAAGAATAATGTTTTTAGGGCCCAAACTGCAAACTAGGTCAAGATGGACTCTGATTGGGACTAAATTTTGGTGTTAACCTAATTTTGACCCAAGAAATCTAATGGTGAACTTAGATGTGAGTTTTGACCACGTTTAACTAGGTAAATTGCGAGGAGCCAAATTAAGCCAAATTCCCATTTAAATCTCTGTTCTTGGTCAAAATGAGTTCAGATGGTCAAAATGAAGGTGATGGGAACACCATCATGAGCCCTAACCAGCCCAACTTGGTCTGATAAAGTTGATAAAAGCTCCTACATAACCATCAGAGGGTCTTATGTGTATACTATTCTATTTTAAGAAAAAGAGAACACAGGGTCATTTCTGTAATTTTAACTTCATTTCATAAGTACAGAATAACAAAGGGAAATTCTAGGGGTTAATTAAAAGTCAAATGGTCATTAATGTCTAATAAGAGGGTCCATGCAGACAGAAACAAGTTTTCGCACATTTCAAGAATTAATGGACATCCGAAACCCTAATTTTAGACCTGCTTAATTAACTGAGGTTCTGGTCAGGATAAAGTTCACCTAAACCTTCTAAAAATCATATAAAAATATTCTATAAGGTTTGGTACCTTTGATTTGACTTTTGGAACCCATTTTGACCTGACATAGAGTCTCAGACGGAAAGTTGTGCTAATTTGGGCTTCTGCACAAATCACCAAGTCAAACTTGGTCAAAACTAAACTCCAACTTCACCATCAGATTCCTTGGCTCCAAATTAGGTTTGTACCAAAATTTGGACTTAATCAGAGATCATCCTGACCTAGTTTGCATTTTAATCTGGTCTTGACTCTTTTTCCTTCAAATAGCCCTTCAACTTTTGAAATTATTGCAAACACCCCCATATCTTCTTCTCCTTCTTTGCAGTTGGGTCCTTGCTTCCATGGCCAGTGTGAACCCATTAGATCCGAGCTTCAATCTCAGATTCTGCCTTGATTGATTGACCAATCCCTTTTAAATTTGGCAGGGATGGTCTCGAGGGAATCCTTAACGATTTAGGCCTCAATTTGGACTCTAAATCTCCTCGTGCAGCTCGTGCGAACTCCTTGAAATTGCAAATCCTAATCCTTGATTTCTCGAGCTTTCAAGCTTGTTTCCAAGCTTGGAAGCTTGCTCGATGGCCTATATAAGACCCTTCTCGCCTGCCTTACCTCAGCAAGTTTTTGGGCCATAAATCTCTATCTCTCCCCCTCTCTTGCTTGCTCCAAGCTCCGCTTCGGTGATCGTCCTCCCCTGATCACCTCGCTTGCCACCACGTACAATAGGCGGCAGGATCTTATTCCCCTCTTCATTCCACATCGTGCAATACCAGCACAACGCTCTTTGATCTCCTCCTAGTTGTCGTACCCCTCCTCGGAGCATTCTACCTTCTCCGACGCCAGCTCATCACAGTCAACGCCTCCTTTGCCTCATCCTCATCCGCTAGCTACCCTCAATGACTTTGCTACCTCTACTGATCATCCTAGCACTTCCAAACTTCTATTTCGATCATCGACTCGCCCGCTCTGCATTCATCTTCCAAGTTGCCGACGTACCTTTGGCGACCTCGACAGCTTGCTACACACCACGAAACCAACCGCTCTCGACTCCGTAACCTCCACCAAGTCCACGCAAGCAAAACCCCTCAAGAAATTGAGGGGATTGCTATGCCCATCACCTCCCTGAACACAACCACCCTTGCACTCATTCTCCGTCTTCTCCATGCTCACACACGCACTCTCACAGCATGCCACCGCCACCACCACATTCGCCGCACTTGTGTGACACTCCTGAGCACTTCTGATGTGGTCACAAGGCCATTTTCATCTTTGTAGGTGTTCATGGTCCGCTGCCATTGACGAGCTTCCTCGAGCGACCTTGGGTTCCCAACTTCAATGCGTTCTTCCTCGCATCCACCCCCAGGTCACGCGAAAGCCTTCTAGGAACACACTCAGGTTGTCAATTGGAGGAGTTGCCCTCTCCTTCGACTGCAATCAAGAACTTCAGAAGTTGCTACAACCTATGAAGGACAACAGGGATTTTACTCCCACATCGACGCCTGACGAGATCTTTGCGCAACATAAGACGAATTCCTTCCCCCAGCTATTCACCCAAGTCACGGGGGTCGGGTCCCCATACGCACAGTCGAACACTCCTCATCTGCAACCCCACACCCACAAACCTGGACCCGATACTGCTTGACCCGGATACTCGATTAACGACCCGACTGTCACTTGGGTTTGAGAGTAGGCAAAAAAGAAGAGAGAGGGGGGGTTTTGCACTACCTCCCTATCTCTCGACACTTAGTCAAATATGAGAGGCTTTGCACCTCTATTGTGCGTGGCTGCTGAGTCTCTCTCCTAAGGCTCAAAGAGAAGAAGAGAAGGCTCTATCTGAGGAGCCTTGTGCTGTGTTGTGCCTCTCTCTTAAGGCTTAAAGGAAGGAAGAAGAGGCCGTTGCCTCTTTGCTGAAGGTACTCCTCTTGAACACTTAAGCTGTCTAGGGCTTATTTCTGTCATTCGATTTATGAGGCATTTGATTCTGTGGTTGAGTTTACTATTCATATAATTGAGTATTTGTGATGTTTAAACTTAGAGGGTAATTTGGTGATTCAAATCACTATTTTACAGTAATTTTTTTGCACATTGATATTTGGATCTATTAATATATTATTCTGAATTTTTCTTCTGATCTTAAATGCTTATATTTTGCTTAGAATTGTGATATGTGAGATTGAATTGCCATTATTGCTCCCAGTGAACGACCTCGTACTTGTGAGTTATAAATTTTAACTGTTTTCAAGCGATTTGACTTGCTACGATGATTGTATCCTTTAAAACATCAATTTTTCCTATTTACAAAAGGTACCAAACCTCTTAGAATATTTTTCAATGAATTTTATGAGGTTTAGATTGACTTTATCTTGATCAAAACCCTTTCAATTTAAGTGGGGCTGATAATTAGGGTTTTCGACATTATTTTCACCCTTGAAATGTGTGCAACCTTGATTCAGTCAATGTAAGCCCACTTTTTAGTCTTTTATGTTCATTTTACCTTTAATTAACCCTTGATCAACCCGTTAGTAAATCTACATTTGTGGCTGGATGTTAAAATGGAAGAAATAACCCATTTTTCTGCCTTCTCCTCAAAATAGTTTAGTACGGAATTATGACCCTTAGATGATCATTCAGGAGTATTTATCATTTGAATCTGACTAAATTTGGTTAGTTAGGACCCATGATGGTGTTACCATCAACGTGCTTGCTACAATATCAGCAAATGTATGGAAAGATTGTTGTGAGCATTGGAATAAGCCTTATACGGAGGTAAATATAAATACTTGTGAGGGTATTTTGTAATAAATAATTTAATTATTTTTTTATTACAATATGTTATACGTACAGGATCAAGCGAAGAAGAACAAGGCTAATAGGGCCAAAGCTCCACCACAAATCCACTGTTTGGATCGAAGGATCATAGATAGAGTTAAGGCAAAATATGTAAGTAATTCCTTATTATGTCACTTCTATATTTTTAATTAAAGTTTTAGCCATTAGTATTACCTGCAATTTGAAATATATTTACAGTCACATTCACATGATGGTGCCACGCTCGATCGGGTTGGTATCTATGAGGTTACCCATAGCAAGGTCACCATTGACGGCTGGCGAACATAGATATATGAGACATACCAGATGAAGCATATAAATAACATTTAATTATCAATTCATTTAAATTTTATACTTATTTTTATATGACATTAAATTTCTAAGTATAATTTAATTTGTAATTTGTAGGGAGAAATGATATACTTAATCAATCCCCCTATTCCAGATGCCTCCTACAGGACTCAGCAATAGCCTCCTATGACACTTGAGGAGGCTTTTAGAAGTGTCATTACTCCGGAGTACGGAGGCTTCGTTCATAGTAGGGGGAGTCAAACTATCTCTAGCTAGTATAGGCGAAAGGGTCATCATCGGCAATCGTCGTTGAGAAACTGCAGACACAGGTTCATACGCTGCAGCAGGAAAATCAGCAAACACAATAGCAGATCCACAATGTCACCTCACAGCTTGAGAAACAAACTCAAGCTTGGCAAGATGCCAAGCAGTTCATGGAGAAGCATAGGCAGGCGATGGAGCAGTAGAGAGTGGAGATGTAGGGGATGATGGCATTTCTACGAGGTAGTGATCGAGATCACACATTTTATCACTACCCACCTCGCAGAGACGACGATGACTTCGATGGTGATGGAGTAGGACACGAGGTAGGAGCAATGACATAGGTTTACATTACTTTTGCATTTACTTAGCTAAGTTCATATGTATTTTGTTTAGTTAGGTTCACATATTTGTATTAGTTACATGTATATTTTGACATTATGACAACTCTTTTGGTTAGTGTGAAACTATTTTCTATTGTTCTATATTGTGATATGTCAACTACTTTCGATTAACGTTTGTAGGTATTATAGATTAACACATCTATAATACCTACATTTTGTATAATTAAAAAAAAAAATAACGCACTATATGCAATGGTTTTAAGTGAGAACCGTCGTTTCTAGTAATCCAACAATGGTTATTATACCATCATCTATATCACCTAACTGCTGCATAACATCAAATTCAGCCCCGTTCAATATGTACTTGGGCCTTCTTCGACGGTCCTTTACATGATGGTTGGTTTCCAAATCGTTGTTTACTGACATACACAATGGTTATAAAACCTTCATGTAATGTTAACGCAGGAATAAATAGGGACAGATAATGGAATAAACGACGGTTATCTACTCGCCGTTAAGTGTAGTACACGATGGTTTGCAAAGAAATTGTCGTATGATTCAATTAGATGATGGTTATAGAAACTGTTGTCTAGTCTCTTGTGTATGTGACGGTTATCCAATGTAACCTCATATATACACTAACGCAACACACCCTTTTGTGGCAACATTATACAACGGTTTTGAATGTTTACGAGATGGTTTTGAACCGTCAGGAAAAGGGGTCATTCCTGAAGTGCATATAATTTGTGTGTGCATTTATACATTTATATATATATTTATTATATATTAGGTATTATGTATGTGTGTGTGTGTGTAGATATATATGTATATATATTGAAGGTATATATGTATGTGTATATATAAGGTTTAGTTATATAGGAAAAAATTGTTAATTTGAAAATTGATATAATTTTTATCTATTATTTGTTTTGGACAAATCCTTTATATTAATATGAATCAAAAGTTAAATAGTATGACATTTCTATTTTCTTTTGAGAGGTTGAAGCAATCGAATTTGGAATCAAAGTTTTCAATCTTTGTTTGTCTTTCATAGTAATAATATCTCAAGGTTTGTAACGATAACTTAGCATATTGACTATATGAACAATCGCTAAAATATGTCTATGGTTAACTAATTACATAGCTCGAGGAATAATCGAAGCTATACTCAATCAAAATATAAATACAATTGTTTTGAGAAGAAAAGAGTAATTATTATTAAAAATACAACATTTGAAACATTTAACTCAACATTTCTTACAACTCATATTTTTTACAATTAATGTTGCTGAACAACATTACTTACAACATTACTAAATGTACTAAAAAATCCTCTATGTTGCTTACCTTCTCTTCCTCCATGTTCACCCCTACCTTATGACGATTCTTCTTGTGCAACCCTCCCTCTTTCTCTCTCAAGATTGTCATGATCTAGGTGAATTGACTTGTTGCCAACATGGGATCGGTCACGTACACTTCTCATGTCGGGTGCATAACCCTCATTATCTCTTTTAGTATCGTCGCCTTCTTGTTGTTGCATTCGTGGTTCATTCCAAATAGGTGGAGGTCTCGAATGTTGATAGGTAGGCATATGTAGATATGGAAAATCATGGTGAAATGATGGTCTAGATGAGCTCGAACCAGATATGGAATACCTTGCATGTATAGATTTTGTGTCGGGTCTCCAAAAAGCATATCTACAAAACTACCTTGTTGACTCTCAAATGCAAAAAAATGTGGAACTTGTGAAGATCCTTCTCCAAACGGATTGTAATTATATGATGGTTGGGTAGACTGCGTTGGGAGCTCACTGTAATATACGATGGTTGGGTAGACTGCGTTGGGAGCTCACTGTAATGGCGGCTGGCTATAATCCATTGGTTGCTCAATGTAATGCATCGGAGGAGGTTAGGCAAATAGCGTCAAATGAGGCTGTGGTTGTTGTAGTCGAAAATTGTCGTAAAAATATCGCATTATAGTATAGTGAGGAAAATCAATGTGACATTTAAATTTATATGATAAAAAAATCATGAGTTTCGAAGTTGTTCGCAAGGAGCAAATATGGAATTCAAACACTAGTCAAGATATGATAAATAATGAACACAATAATTCCCAATAAAGATATGCAATGAATATCAATAAAAAATATATTGAATAATGAGCCAAATTGTATCTCGAAATCTATGGGACAAAAAGAATTTTAATGAAGATAAAAATGGTGATTTGAATCACTAATTAAATCCCACAATTAAGCACATATCCTAAGGTCAATTTTCAATCTCAATTCACAGGTAAATTTCTCAACAATGGCCTTGAACCACTTAACCAGTAATATCCACATCAAAATAGAATCAAATATCTCCACATTGCCCCAAATCAACCGCTATCAGACGTCGGGCACGTAAGGCAGACGACTTAAAGTCACTGAGCCTTAGCAGCCAAAGCAACTAAGAAATCCACTGTGTTGGACACGTTGGCACACATCCCAAGGCATGGATGGATGTATCCCAAGGCAAAACCTCCCCCTCCTTCCTCAGACTTTTTCCCTTTCTCTCTCTTTTTGAATCGGGTTTAGGATAGTCGGGTTGGGTAAACGGGTCAGTGGTCCAGGCCTGCTAGCGTAGAGGTAGGCGAGGGTGAGCAGGTGAGGGACCTCACCCCTCTGTGTCTGAGGCAATCAGGCTACTCACTAAATGCATTATATATGCATTTCATTTTTAAAAAACCCACGATGTGGCACTTTTGCTGGAGTTCTCTTGCGTTGTAGCTGCATGGGCTACTTCCTTCAATTGAAGCTGCTTCTGATGCGCTTTCGTTCAATTGAAGCCCTTGAGAGCTTTGCATCTTCAATCCGTAGCTGCTGGAAGTGGATGCGAGGGCGGATGTGAACGGAGCTTGGTGGATGGAGTTGATGATGGTAGCGACAGAACTCTGGCGAGGACCTGAAATTCACAATACAACCTCACGGCCCAATCAGAGTAGTTCGTACGCTTCGCCGGAGTGTGGCGAGTGTGCTGATGGTGGTGATTTGGTGTGTGTGGGTGTGAGGACTTCGGACGGTGTCGAAGAAGGTTGCAGTGAAGTGTAGTGTTCGGTGGGGTTGTGGAGGGGTCAAAGTTCTAAATAAGTTTAGGGCTTTTGATCGGGGGCGTGAGGCGATGGTTGTGGGATTGATAGCGAGGCGATTGGTGCGGTGTAGTGGCATGGCAGCCTCGCTGGAGGAGTGACCGTCGTCGGAGAAGACGATGGGTGAGAGTCTGATGCGGCGGCTAAACCTAGAAGCCAAGGGTATAGGAAGGATCTAGAGAGGGAGAGGGATAGAAGGACCTAATTATTGGACCATGTAATCATTTATACTGACCACTTGGCCTTGAAACATCTCTTGGCCAAAAAGGATGCCAAGCCCTGGCTTATTCGCTGGATTATGTTACTTCAAGAATTTGATCTTGAAATAAGGGATAAAGTCGAGGCACAAAATGTAGTGGTGGATTACCTCTCGAGAATCCTAATTGATTCTACTCATCCAGATATCCCTATTTTAAACACTTTTCTGGATGAGACTATCCTTACAATCTTGGGTATCCAAACCCCATGGTTTGCGGATATCGTCAATTATTTGGCCGTTGGTCAAATCCCCCAGGATTGGACCAAACAGCAACAGGATAGACTTGTGTCTGAGGCCAAATATTATTTTTGGGATGATCCCGAGCTGTACTGCATCGGCGCAGACCAGATTATTCATCGATGCTTCCTGGAAATTGAGTTCCATAGTATACTTGAGTTCTGCCATACATCTGCGTGTGGTGGACACTTTTCCGGGAAAAAGACAGCAGCAAAAATCTTGCAATATGGATCTTATTGGCCGTCATTATTTAAGGATGCTCATGAATTCTCAAAGTCGTGCACCTGATGCTAGACACTCGGGAACATGGCTAAGAGAGATATGATGCCCCTAAACCCAATACTTTCCATCGAAATTTTTGACATTTGGATCATCAACTTCATGGGACCTTTTCCTCCTTCATTTGGACACCAGTATATTCTGGTCGCTGTTGATTACGTGTCCAAATGGATTGAGGCAATCCCCACCTGGACCAATGACCACAAGGTGGTCATCGATTTTGTGAAGAAGAATATCTTTAGTTGGTTCAGGATTCCTTAGGCGATTATTAGTGATGGTGGCACGCATTTCACTCGTGCCCAGTTTTGGAATTTATTGGGGAAATACGGGGTGAATCATCAGATTTCCACACCCTACCACCCTCAGACGAATGGATAGGCCGAGGTCTCCAATCGGGAGATCAAAAACATTTTGCAGAAAATCGTAAGGCCTGATAAGAAGGATTGGACCCAAAAGCTAGATGATGCTATTTGGGCCTACCGTACGGCGTACAAAACGCCTATCGGTATGTCTCCATTCCATCTGGTGTTTGGTAAGACATGTCACTTACCCTTAGAGCTAGAACACTAGGCATTTTGGGCCATAAGGAAATGTAATTTTGACCTAGAGTTGGCTGGGAAGCCCAGGAAACTCCAACTATTTGAGTTGGAGGTGCTTAGAAATGATGCCTATGAAAATGCCAGAATCTATAAGGCAAGGACCAAAGCTCTCCATGACCAGATGATTTCACATAAGAGCTTTGAGCTGAACCAGAAGGTCTGACTTTTTGATTCTCGACTAAAGCTCTTCCCTAGCAAGCTTAGGTCTAAGTGGGATGGCCCGTTCATTATTGAGTGGATTTTCCCTAATGGGGCCATTGAAATCTCTGACCCAAAGATGGGTAATTCCTTCAAGGTCAACGGACAGTGTCTCAAACCCTTTGTTGACCATGTGCTCCTTGAACCCATCTCGGACAAGGTTGCTCTTACCTTGCCCTAACCACCGCGGGCCGATCATTGCCTAGTTGAAGGCACTAAACTCAGCACGTGTAAAGACTATTCCGACCTGACCTGAATCTCATGGAAACCAGGTGCTATTCTTCCACTTCTACTCTGCATGCTTTCATTTTTAACAACGAGGACATTGCATTAGCTAAGCATGGGGGGGTGAATATATCTTATGAAATAATATTTTTGTCAATCATAACAGTAATTTCCTATTATTCCTAAAAAAAAAAAGAGATGAGAACTTAGGCATTAGGAGTTGTAAAGTTTAGGAATTGATACTTTGGGACCTGAATACTTAGACTCTTCAGGTCTTCAGGCTTAATTAGCTCGGGTGTCCACTCGAATGTGGACTTAGTCTCAAGTTCTCGCCAATTCAAATTCATCTTTAATTTAGTAAATAAATTGGTATGATAAGTACACGACTTATCAACTCGCCTTATGATTTGAGGAGATTTTAAGTCTAACCATCTACACACTATTCGCACTAACTCAATTTCCGACGTTTTTTACGAAAATTGGGTAGCTAATGAACTATCTAGGGTGGTATAGCTGGCAAGTTGTCATGAGTCACAACCCATTGGCCGGTTGTCAGAGCCCAGCCACAAGATCATTTTCTTCGTACTACCTTTAGGTAAATCTTAAATTAGGGAAGCCACCTACTTAGGAAAAAGAAAAAAATAGAAAAAAAATAGAAAAAGGAGAAAATAAAAAATAAACAAATAAAACCACATTTCACCGCACGAGTATGGCTGGCAAATTACCGTAGGTAACAGCCCATTGGCCAGTTGTCTAGAGACCAGCTCACAAAAATGCATAATAATTCCCAAAACACTTAGGGAAGAAGCAGGGAAGTAGAATAAACCGGGAAGATATACACTGGGTTCGCCCTTGTGTTGACCCCATAAATAAAAGAAGTAGGGAGAAAGCTATCGTTCGAAAAGATAAACCTTTAGGCAAGGTTCCCTAGGGTCGTAGAAACCTGAAGTCCATTTTAATAGCCTCCTAGTGAGTCTTTCAGTCTGTTCACATGATGCTTAACACTTAGAATCCTTTTCGAGTCTTAGGCGGGTCAGGTAGCTGTAAAAAGTTATCCCGAAACTATCAAACTCCAAAAGTACAAAGAAAAAAGAAATGAAGAAAAACAATAAAAATGTGTATCTTCCATTTTCAAATAAGGCAAGGGCTTCGGCAGTCTGCATTCTGGCAGACGCTCGAGCACTGTCGAGTTTTTGTAATTATGTCATGGGGTTGAGATTTTCTAAAGCAATCGACAAATTTTGCCTAAGTTATCAAATCATTATTCTACTTTTACACATAGCATTTAGGTTTGCTAGGGACTAGTAAAAAGTAAGCATGGGGGTATGATAAACACACATGAATTCATGATAACATGCTTATTTATGATAGTTCCTAGGCTTAGCATTGCATATCATGTTATAAATACTGCATAACATCCATTTCATTGCATTTAGGATAGTTGTGCATTATGTACATTAATTCTTCCATTTTATATGGCCAGGAGGTAGTGAGACATCTTTATGGGCTTCGGATGAAGAATCCGACCATATGGATGAATCCGGAGCGATGATCGCAATCCGTCAACTCGAAAATCACCTCGATCAGAGCTCAATAGCACCCTCTACAAGAAGAAGAAGATGGATGGTCCAAATGGTGCTACGTGGCGCCATCCAGACCATTCGACATGAACCATGGCCACCCTAGCCTCACACATGGAGAGATCTCAACTGTTAGATCTCAATCCAATGGCTGAGGGGCGCTCTACACCGCACGACCACATCACCCTCCACACGACAATCCATCTCATTGGCGTAATGTTGAAGCACTTGGCTTGCAAAGAAGGAGAGTGGGTTCGAGATCCGCAGACCCCCCCAAATCCGCAATTGAAGGCACCAGCTGTGCGCACAGCCAACCGCATTGCAGCAAGCGCGTGCGTGACAAGGAGCACCGATGTGCGGGCCAGCACGAGAGGTGGGGGTGCAGATCTTCAACGACAGCCTGGGAGGACCTTTAGTGACGCTTACAGCCATCTCTAATTGCTTGTAGGCACAAGGACAGCTGTGGGCATGAGCGGTGGGGGCGCGATCTTCCGCAACAACTGCAAGGGGTTTTTAGTGACGCTTGTAGCTATCACTATAGCCATCTACATGAATTTCTTCTTCCCTCCACTATATAAACAACCCTACACCCCCCATTCCTCTTCATCTCTATCTACTCTACTAACACCTACTCCTAAGCTCTATTAGCCTACTAAAGCTCCATTAGAGCTTATTCTCAAGCTCTAAAGGTCTCTTATTAGTGTAATGATCCTATGCCCCATTAAACATTCATCCTTCATCCCACCACCTTCATAAGAAGCCTTGGAGTAGTCCTCCCACCTCCATTCCGATAGAAGACCACCTCCGTCTCCTCACCTCCATTCCAGAGACTCGGTGAAGCATTCCTCTACCCGACGTCCTCTTGCATCTCACCTCTGTCGTCCTACATCTCTCCTCCTTCATCCAAGCTTCTGCCAGGCACCGGCGTCTCACCGAACAACCAATTCGAGAGATTTCCTCTCACCCCTATCTCTTTTATGCTTTCCTAGATTATTGTAATAAACATTTGTGTGATATATCATATTTGTTCCATCTCATTTTGTGAACTTGTCTTGCTTGTATTTTTATTTAAAAAAAAACACAAAAATAACAAAACCTCAAAATACCAAAAAGAAACAAAATGAAGCGCGATTTTCAAATAAAGTAAACATCGCCTCCCTGTTTCGACCTAGGACTCCCTTGGAGTTTTGGTTATAAATTGTATTTGATAGACGCATTTTGTGAGCTACGATGACGGGTTCTCCAAACCATGATTTTAATTCGTGAAACACGGCTCATTAGAGTCTGTGTGACTTGCCGGACACGGGGAAGGTGAATACCTCCAGTGAGGGAATTGGCGAGCGAGAGAGGCAAGCCGCTCTTGCTGTGGCCGGCGAGGAGTGGAGCGTAAAGAAGATAGTGGGCTATTCAATTTGGTCGTCGAGTGGCTAGAGGAAGGAGATCGAAGAAGCTCGCCAGAGTCGCGGTGGAGCTGGCTGGAGGAGAGGAAGAAGGGGTATTCTATGGCCTAACCAGACTCATTTGTGTCGCTGAACCTCAAGGAGCTTTTATAGAGCTCAAATTTGAGCTCTATATGGAAGAATTGAGCCATGGATTAGGAGTTTAGGAAGAAGAGGAATTTACAATTTTTGAGCTTGCCAAATCTTTCCTCTTTGAGTTGGGATCTGGGATCTTGCTCATTAGGTTCCTCACGATCTGATTAGCAATCCCTCCAATTTTGGAGGGAATTGGTGAAGATTTGATGAGGATTCTTCCTAGTCACAGTCGATTGCTATGGGTTGCTAACCTAGTTTACGAATGAGGTAGCAGGGATTGTTTCGTGAAGGAGCTGACAAAAGATAGGGATCGGAATGCAATATACTCAAAACCTAGGGGCTTAAATGTGAAGGACAGAGATTTTAGGGTCTAAAATGTAAACTAGGTTAAGATGGACTTTGATTGGAACCAAATTTTGGTGTGAACCTAATTTTGACCTAAGTAATATAATGGTGAACTTGGATTTGAGTTTTTACCACGTTTAACTGGGTAAATTGCACAGGATCCCAAATTAAGGCAAATTCCCATCTGAATCTTTATTTTAAGTCAAAATGGGTTCAGATGGCTAAACCAACGGTACCAAACCTCTTAGAATATTTTTATATGAATTTTTGGAGGTTTAGATTGATTTTATCTTAACTAGAACCTTTCCAATTTAAGTGAGGCTGATAATTAAGGTTTTTAGTCTTATTTTGGTTCTCGAAATGCGTGAAACCCTAATTCTGTCATCATGAACCCACTTCTAGTCTTTTATGCTTAGTTGACCTTTAATTAACTTCTGAGTGAATCTGTGGTTAATCTACATTTGTGATGAGTTGTTAAAATAATAGAATTAACCATATTTTCTTGTTTTCTTCCTAAATCAGATTATCACAGAATTGTGGTCCTTAGGTGATTATTTAGGAGCATTTATCCTTTGATTTTGACTAAATTAAGTTAGTTATGACGAATGATGGCGTTACCATCACTAGGTAAAGTGTTTCAGAGGTTGGGTGTATTACGTCTGAGGTAGGTCAACATCCACCTCGGAAACATATCCTTGGATTCATTTCTAGCTCCATGGTCTTTAATATCCCACAACCCATGCTCTTCTATCTTCTTCGTGAGTTAGTCAAGTAAGTCCTTCATTTCCTCCTCTCTTATTTTGGAACGTAAATGAGGTGCATTTAACCACCTCGTTATCTATTCTTTTGAGTTAAAGACAAGACTTACCTAATATTAAGAAAAATAAATTATGATGTGTCAAAAATATAAATTAAGATTTTAGTAATTCATTTAAAATATTATTTTCTTACCAAGTCTCTCTGTTTTAGGCCTCAAAATTTGTATGCAACTTGAGGTTGTGGCATTTGTTCTTGCACCCACATTATTGTCTTCCTCCAATACTATCGCAAGTAACATTCTCTAACTTCTATAGGTATGCCTTGCAAATCATACTCTTCAACAACTGTTTCTAGCCTCCGAGCCTACTGTTCGATGTAGCCCTGATGATATGATGCCCATGAAGAGACACGCCTAACTCATCTGTTGACATATCTTATTTTATCCATCCTATGCCATCAACCTGAACTGTGCCATCACACAATCAGGAACATGCATGGCTACTATATTATAACAAATCAAGCACGTCCTAGATCTCTAAACCACTATATCTGCTAAGCAGATAGGATGAATGTACCGTATCCTTCCATCTGTGTATGGATTCCAAATCACCTACAATAAGAAAGAAAATATTTGAATATTGTTATTATATAATAAATCAAGAATTTTGGATAAATATTAAATTTCATTGGAGTAATTATATGTTACCTGATGAGGGCATTGTATATCTAACTCATTTCGATAGTAAATATGATTTGTTGTTTTCACATTTTTACTAAATTCTTTACTAGCACTCCACCTGAAACATAAATTTATCATGTTAATAATTAATGTAATGAACTTAATAATTATTATTACATTGAAAATTTTGTATCTACCATGTGCCTAACGGTGCAATATGTACCAAATGAGGAGGAAATGACATTTGTTTTGGCCTCCAATATGAAAGTGTTCCCAAATCCATAACTACAAATATAATTTAAATGTTATAACGTATATTTGAAGATATTTATAAAGTATATATAAATTAATGTAAAAGTACATGTAACATCATGAAAAAAGCATTTACATTTGTTGTTGAACATCGTGTTGCTTCATTTAATTGGTGGTACAATTGAGCAAGTGAAGCAGCTCCCCAGTCTAGTTGCCTGCATATTCTATGATTTTCTAATAGCAATAATTACCCGCAAACGTATAAATATACTGGTCAGGTATGCATAAAAACGCTATTTGAAAATATTGTATGTGTTTTATTTACAGTAGCTAATTAGAACCTTATTTTTGGTTGAATCTGGAAAGATACTAGTACCCAACTAAATCAAAATGATGCCTTGAGCACATCTAATCGCATCATCTTCTGTCTCTACGAATTCAAGGTCATCTACAAACTTAGACTTCAATCATGTCATACTTAACCCTTTAGTGGTTAAGTTCCTTTTACTTTGATTCTTATCTAGGTCTTCTCTAAGTAATTCCATACACTTCTCCCTCCAAACTTCACGTTGTACAACACCTGTCACAGGTTGACCAAGCACACAAAGACCCGTCAAAATCGTGACATCTTTTAATGTCATGATAGCTTGTCCTTCTGGTAGATGAAAAGTGTGAGTCTCTGGATGCCAGCGATCAACCATAGCTTGCATAAGTGCATGATCGAGTTATGGCCTCGACAGACATGAGGTCGTCCAAACCTCTCTAACTCCAACTGCTGTTGCACTAAGTTGTTTCTCTTTCCCAATACTTGATTCATCATTGTGGTATGTTCAATAAATCTCACCTATAGGAAAAGTTCTTATAATTACAACAAATTTTTAAAAAATTTCTATATAAAATATTAAAATCAAATAATAAAATTTTACAATACCTGTGTAACGTCACGAAGATCCAGATTGGAGATTTGAGGATGGTCTCTTTGGATAAGCTTATAATCACCTACGTTCTACTGTGCCATCTATTATTATATCATAAGAGGAAAAAGAAGTATAAATAGATGGATTCTTACAAGTGGTCCTTGGCAAATTTTTTGAATATATTAACCTGGACTAAAGTAGGTTTTAATATTGTTAGTTTTAAGCCCAAGGTCGAACTTAGGAAGGCATGTTTAAGGTACTCGATTGACATCTTTGGAGTTTCCTTTGATTTTATATTTTTTTGTGTTAACTTTGTCCTTGAGACACACCTTCAAAATGTTCAATCCTTGGCTTCAAGGTAGATTCAATCCAAGTAATCTCACTACACGCATGATCAGGTACCTGCAAGTCATAAGTTATCTTTTCTCTTTACAATTTTTTTTGGTATTTTCTTAATTCTCAAATAAAAGAAATAACAACACAAAGGAGAAATTGCTGAAATTGAAATACTTAGTTTATTTATACAGATATAAATATCTAATATAGTAATGGGAAATGAAGTGGTTATCCAATTTGGATGTAGCGTGAGTTAGCTCAACCGATGTCGAGAGAGACGTGATCGATGCTAATAATGCGCCGCGTGTGAGGTGTGGAATGGACGTGTGTGTATGTGTGTGTGAAGGCTTAAGGTGTGCGGGTTACCACGTATGTGTGTGCAACTCGTGCGCACACACACATGATATAATGCACGGAAATGGATGTTGTGCATGTGATGTGTGAATGTGTGATTGTGAGTCTGTGTGTGTTGGTGTGTGTTTGTGTGTGTGCGAGCGTGAGGTGAATAAGTGCCATATTCGTTTAGTTGGCACCTCTATTGGGGCATGATTTTTTGTTGTGTCCTTGTTGTCAACACTTGGAGCATCGAGGGATATGACGACTACTCATTTCATCCATTTCATTTCTAATCTTTTCAACACGTGGTCTACGCCTAATGCATGTGATATTTGGAGGTAGTAACTCTGGAGATTCTCTTTATCCCCAATATCTCTTGTCGTAGATGGGATTAAAGGATTCTACATATGCTAATCGATAGTTTGCTGTTTTATAATACTTTGAGCAAAGCGAAGGATGATCAAATTTGATATATGCACAAGCGGCCAACACATGTCTGCAAACAAGATGCTTTAATTGAATATAACCACAAGAATATATTGCATTGTTCATTCCATTGGTAGAAGTAATCTCAACCTCATATGAGTAAGGTTCCACTCCAATTTTAAACTTCATTCTGCCAAAGCTAACTTGTAATCTTCACGAGTTCGAGATTTCCTTATTCACAACTCAATTAAAATTCGGAGTAAGAACTGTTGTCATGACTTCTCCGCTATCATAACACTCAGTAAAGTACTTGTTCAAACGAAAGTAAGTCATTTTAATAAGAGCAATAATTGATAATCCTCAACAACCTTTCAAAACATTATTGAAACATTAAAATGCATGGGTTGTCATACTACCATATCTCTTCCCCCCACCGTAGCATAATGGCCAGTATGACCGATTTTAATCATTTTGTTGTATAATCCATCTATATGCTCCATCACACATGCATTGGATATCTCCTAATATTCAATTGTGGTCATATGCTATTAATGCAAAACCAGATGCATTAAATCATCTCTATAAATCCTTGCTTTTAAATCCCTCTCTTTGTATGCTTGCTTTCATGTCTCAAATAATGTCTATGTGAATGACCTCATTCAGAGCTAAAATATTGAGGAACTAAATTTCTTAATCTAGTGAAACGATCACTTATGATGCATATACCATCCTGATTGACAATTTCAGAGAGATACATCAAAAACCAAGCCCAATTGCTGTTATTCTCCCATCGTTCCACAACTGCAAAAGCTAAGGGAAATAATTGACCATTTGGATCGATTCCAGTTGCAATTAATAAATGTCTAAGATGAGATCCATACAAATGTGTATCATCGATAGAAAGTACTGGATGACAATACTAAAATCCCTTAATTGACGAATCGAAAGCCCAAAATAAGCGGCAAAATTTCATATTTCGTGGTGAACTTAATGAGGGTACATCCATGATCGCAAAAATGCATGATTTGTAAAATTCAAAAATTAAGTCATTGCAACATGCAATTTAGATCGCTTTTGAATTTATAAAAGACTGAGTACTCAATGAGTATTTGGGTCATCCTAAGGGAGGTAGGAATGCTTTTACAAATCACTTGCTTGAAATTTGGAAGTCAACTTTATTTTTGAGTTTTGAAATATATATTCTTTTAGGGTTTTTGAATGAGGGCAAAATAGTTGCAGAGAAAGCGGGAATTATAACTACGAGAAATAAAGCAACAAGTGCTTTGTTTTTCCAACTCACTCCAAGCACGGGGGGCTTGGAGTAATGGAGTAACAACACAGCAAATGAACAACACAAGCTACTTAGAAGAATAGTAGAGGAATGCTTATTGAAATGAAATTATTTTACAAAGAGGTTGGAGAACTCACAAGTGAAAGGAATTCCCACTTGTAATCTCCAAAAAAGATTCAAACACTACAATACCATGCAACAAATAAAAATAAAGAATGTAGAAGAAAGCTTAGGGAGAAGGTGATGCTGCTACAGAACTCCTGCTCCAATTCTGGTTGCCCCTGAGTTGAAAGAAGCTTGCTCCTGGCTCTCCTTCCTTTTGGCAAGCCTGGATCCTCCTAGAGTGGAAGATTTCCACTACAAAATCTCCTCCTTAGGGTGGTGTGGACCACCCTTCTTGCTCCTCCTCTGGACATCCTCCTTGCCTGGCCTTCCTCCTTGGTTTGGTGATGACACAAGGAAGAAGAAGTTGAAGCCACCAAGGAGACAAAGTGTCTCCTTGATCTTCTTCCTTCTCTCCTTCCTTCCTTGGATGTTGGTAATGGTGGATCTAGGTGGAAAAAAATGTAACTAAGGATGATTTGAAATGGGAAGTTAATGGCCTTTTTATAGGATGGGTATTGGGGTAGGTATGGTTAAGGGATGGATGGTTAGGATGGCTCATGGAAGGTGGTTAAGAAATCCTAGGGCTAGGATTGATGGTGCCAAAATGAAGGGGTATTTGATGGTTGGCACCATCTTTTGGTAGGAACTAGGGTTAAGGGTTGGTTGGGTGTGTTGTAAGGCTAGGATTGAGTTATATGGTGGTGGTTAAGAGATGGAGGGATGGGATCTAATGGCGCCACATGAGGAGGTGTGTGGAAGCATGGTTAGGTGGTGTTAGGTGGGGTTGGAGCCAATTTTAGGTTGGGTTAAAGGTGGTACCACTTTTGGAGGGTTAGGATGGCTCCATGTGGTGGTAGTTATAAGATGAAGGGCTAGGTTTAGTTGGCGCCACGGGGGGGGATGCATAGTTGTTTTTGGTGCTAGCTTAAGTGGTAGTTATAGGGTGGTTAAGTTGGCACCAAGTTAGGTTTCTAGAAGGGGGTTAGGTGTAGGGTTAGAATGGCTTGGTGGCTTCGGTGTATGGTGGTGACAAGGGGAGTTTTTTGAGCGAGAGTTGGCACCAACTTGTAGGTGGTTATGGGTGTAGTTTGCGCCACTTTTTGGTGGCTCTTGAAGGTGGTGGTGTGAAGAGGTGTGAAGGTTGGTGGCTATTGAAGGTGGTGGTGTGAAGGTTGGTGGCCCCTACTATGGGTGGAGTAGGTAGCTTAGGTGGTGGACATGGAGTAGGGTTAGGGTGGAGTTAGCTAGGTAGGCTCTTGGGTGATGATGGATGGTCATGGAGTAGAGGAGTAGGTCTTGAGCTTAGCTAAGCTATCTTAGTGATGTAGTCATAATTATTGAGGGTAAAATGCCTATTCATGCATGTTCCTAGGCTTAGATTTGCATTTCATGTTATAAATATTGCATAGCATGCATCTGCATTTAGAGTAGCTGTAAATAATTTAGGTTAATTGCATCCTTTTTGTGGTCAGAAGGGAAGGATATTTATTAAGGAGGCTTATATTGACGATCCAACCATACGGATCTGATCAAGATGACAATCGGAGTTCAACGCCTCCGAAATCGCCTCAATCGGAGTCCCGTAGCACCATATGCAATCCAAGGAAGATCAACAACCGAGGGACTAGGTGATGCAATCCTGAGCATCAAACGACAAATCCGACCGCATGGATGGATTCGGGCTAACAATCACAGCCCAACGATGCGAAAATTGACTCAATTAGAACTCTGTGGCATCTCCTACAAAGGAATGAAGATGGACGACCCAAGTCGCGCCATGTGATGCAACCCAGGCCACCCATGCACACGCACGCGCCACCGCACGTGCACGCACTCGTGCAGTAGCAGTGCAAGCACAAGGGTGCATGTGCAGCAACAGCGCTGGTGCGGGGGCACCAGTAACAACGGCATGTATCGTGCGTGCACGCCCGACAAGGGTGAGTATAGCGCGTGCCAGTGGTGCGGCAGTAGGGGCGCGTGAGCGAGATCTTCAACGACGTTTGTGGAGGATTTTCAGCAATGTTTATGACCATCAATAAATGTTCTATATACGAATTTGATTCTTTCCTCCACTATAAAAGGACCCCTACCCGTCCCATTTTTCTTCATCTCTTCCTTTCTTCCTCTCACCACCTCCAAGGCTCTAAAGAGAGCTTGTCCCAAGCCTGAGATGCTCCTCTAGAGTAGAAAACAAGCATTTATTCCCGCCTCTCATCCCCCTTTGTGGAGCATCCCGTGGCCGTCTTCTCACCTCCCTTCAAGAAGAAGATCCTTATAGCGACGCCGTCCTACCCCGCCCTCTGTCCTCTGGCTCTGTCCTCGTTTGTCCCACTTCTCACCACCTTCCTCCAGGCGACGTCAGAGTGAGTCGTCCTCTAAGCGACCGTCGAGGGGGATTCTCTCACCTCTTTCTATCTTTATCGCTTTCGTAGTGTAATCTTTCTTGCTTTCCTAGTTGTAGCAAACGTTTGATTCAGAAATATATGTGATTCTCTCTCTCTGTTATATTTTGCAAGTAGATTAGTTAGATAAGCAATTGTCGATTTGATCTCTTGCTTTCTAAAAATTATCAAAAAAAATTATAAAAGATAAAAACGACAAAAAAAGAAATAAAGTGAAATGCGGATTTCATAAAACCAAACGTTCGCCTCCCCGTGTTTGACCCGGGACTCACATTTCGAGTTTCAATTATAAATTATATCTGATCGACAGATTTTCTTGCGAACTAAACTACGACGATGGGTTTTCCAAACCTGAATCCTTTACGCAACGAATCTATCGCATTATTTTGGCACCGTTGCCAGGGAGGCAACGCTCTTTGATTTTTTTTCGCGTTTTCCCGCATTACTTGAAAAATTTTCTAACCTATCTTTCTTGTTCGATTTATTGTCATGCAAGAACCTGGTCGAGGAGCCGAAGGCGGTAGATTGGAGTAAAGTACGGGTAGAGACATTTGTAAGTTTTCTCCCACCATCCCCACCCTAGATTTCATTTCACCACACTAATAACTCAAACCCAAATCAACTTAGGTATTTTCTATAAACCCTAGGATAGGTCTAATTGTTTGATTGTACTTTACCTCACCTCACCCACCCACATATATTAAAAAAAAAATAAAAAAATACTCTTCTCTTGTGGGATTTAACTGAAAGCTACACACTTAATACCCATAACTTCTCACCTTAAGGTGCACTACTTCACATCGATTCTACCACTTAATCGGAATTTGACCTATGGATACGATACACCTTAACTCAACACACCAATAACTGAATAGAAATCTGAATAGGTCAAACATTTTTGTATGCCTTAACTAAGTGGTGCAACAGGCCAATTGATTGAATTGTTTGGGTCACACCACTTAAGATAAAAGTGATTCATCAGTAGCTTGCCACTTAGGGTTTATTTTTAGGGCTGAACCAAGCACTCGACATTTTTTTCCTGATTTCTAAAGGAATACATCATCACTAGTGCTTGTAAAACCCAGAGTGTTCTACTGAACCCTGATTGAACCAACCTAAGGATTAAACCCTAAAAGAGACATCATCAAATAACCTTGTTTGCAAACCCTAGTTATGCACACACACACATTTGAATTGATCATTAAGGGCACAACCCATCTAAAGGGCCCATCACATTCCAAGAGCACAATCATCCCAAGCTTAATTAAAATTGAGTAGACGTTGGCCTTAAGGATTGATTCGCTCTTCGGGGCTCAAACTAAGATTTTTTTTCGATTAATCTGCTTCTGTTGGTCCATCTAATGTCTAGCTAGGGGAGTAGCATCAAACGACCATGGCTAAGGGGTACACTAGGAATCGGAGGCGTAGGCCAAAGGAAGAACCTTCTCCCCAACTGTTCGTACGCTTTTGTGCGGGTTTTAAAGAGAATATGACGTTGTAGTATAGCCGACAAAGCGTTCAAACAAATAGAGAATTTTATTACTCGAAAATCGGAGTATCCGAGGTCGAACACAGGGAGCAAATGGAATTTACTACTAATCAAAATGTAATTGAACACTCTAATTTACTCAAAACTGGAATTCAGAGGTATTTAAAAAAATAATTCAGACAAAAGAGTCAAATTGGACGTCTAATCTTGGGATCAGACGTCTTAAAAGTGTTTTCCCTTTTCCTTTTGATTATTCTTCTTCTTCTGATCTTGCTTTCTTTCTTCTTTTGCAGACTCTTTTTCTTCTTCGTCTTCTATCTTGGCTTCTCTTCTTCTTTCTCTTCTCTCTTTCTGCTTTGCTTCTTTTTTTGCGAAGGCTTCTTCTTCCTGCCTTTGTTTCTTTTCTCTTGTTTCTTCTCCTGCCTTGCGCTTCCTTCTTTCTTCTTCTGATCTTTGCAGTCTTTCTTCTACCTTGCCTTCCTTCTTCTCCTGCGAAGGCTTCTTTCCTCCTCCTTCTCTTCTCTGCCTTGCCTTCCTTCTCCTTTGGTCCTTCTGTTCTTCCTGCCTTTCCTTCTTCCTTCTCGTGGCCAAGTCTTTCTTCCTCAACGTTCAGCCTGTGCCTACACAGAGCAAAACCTACCCCTTTCCCTCTACCCGCGCGTCTCTCTCTCAGCAATTCACTCAAACACGCTCTCCCAGAGCCACAAGGGTAATCGGGTCGGATTCGCACCCGGGACCAGGCGCACCTGCAGGTGGTGATGCGCGAGGAGTGCATGGGTTTGGGTCAGGTCGGATCCCGCCAGATCCACGAGATGAAACCGCGGACGAGGCGGGCGTGAGGGCAAGTGAGGGACCTCACCCCTGTGCTTTCGAAGGTGTAAGCGTAAAACACAAATTCAACTTATAGCATACCCGCGCCTCGCGATTCCACGATGTGGGACTAAAGGTTCTACCCTGATTTCGTGCGCGCCCGCAGACCTGCATGCAATCGCCACAGCTGCTGGCTTCACAGCGCCCCTGGCTGGACTCGAGTCACTTTACGACGCTTGCCCGAATACGCAACACCTGAAGACTGGAGCTGTTGACGCCTGGAGCTGCTGCGAAGCTGCTTCAACCTTCATCAATGGCGGCAGGAGCTGAAATCTTGTCAAACACAAAGCGAGCCTCTCGGCTCAATTAGACCAGCTAGGGACCTTCGCCGTAGCACAGCGAAGGTGGTGAGCCATGCTGCAGGCCGCAGGATGGCCTAGGCATGCGTGCCTTGGTCAACCTGTGGCCGGATGTGTGGGGTTGTTCGGGGGGCTACTGTGGAGGTGCGGAGTGGCAGTGGAGGGGTGGAATGTGTTCCTGGTGGTGAGGCGGAGCTTACGAGATGGTTGGCGAGCCGTGTGGAGGGGCGGAATGGTGGGAGCGGCTCGCCGGAGGTCAGTCGGTGATGTGGAAGATGAGGGTGGTCAGCGTCGGTCGAGGGTCGATTAGATGAGATAACAGGGGGAAAAGAGAGAGGGGAGTACGGGGAATAGTTCTAACCTAATTGTAGGGACGAAGGAGGACAGAGGGCGTACAGCTGTACCTGCTGTCGCCGGAGAAGACGTTGCCCAGTGGGGGAGAACGGCGGCGACGACGGGGCTGAGGCGGCGTGCGCAGGTACTGCGCGACGCTGAGGAGAGTCAGGAAGATAACTCTGCCACTGGTTTTGTGGCAGAGCGAAGAGGGAGGGGAGGGGGGCTCGCCGGAGCTTGCTAGGAACTTTGGCCGGGCAGGAGGAGATGAATTGGAGGTGGAAACTCGGCCAAATCAAGCTGAAGATCTGCGGCCGGGCTTAGAGGTTATTTTATAGGCACTGGGCCGTGCTGTCAGAGCGTGGAGGGCGCTCAATCGCCTGAGGTCGGTCGCCGGAGATGGAAAGAGGTTAAGATACCCAAATCTCTCGTGCGTTCGTACGAGAGATTGGGTTCACACCAGAGATTGTGATTGGCCGTAGATGGAAGGGAATTCCTCAGAGAATCTCCCTTCCATTTCTGGGAGAGAATCTCTAAGGAATCAGAGAGTAATCCCTCTCTAAACCTCGTCGGAGCTTGGTTCTACCCTAACAATGGAGGCAGGACCTCATTGCAAAGGTGGCAAGGAACTTAGGGGGCTCTCTGCAAAGATATTCAAAAGATAGGGACCAAATTATGATTTGGGTGTACTAAATTGCAAAGTAGGCCAAGATGACCTCCCCTTAGGTCCAAATTTTGGTAAAAACCTAATTTGGACCTAAGGAATCCAATGGTGAAGTTGGATTTTAGGTTTGACCTCGTTTGACTGGATATTTTGTGTAAAAACCCAAATTATGTTACTTGAAGAGCTAGGACCATAATCTAGGTCAAACTGGGTTCCAAGGGCCAAATTAAGTGTTCCAATCCCTAGAGGATGTTTTTCCATGATTTTTAGAGGGTTTACTTGGTTTTTATCCTGACCGAAACCTTGTTAATTTAAGCAGATCTGTTTTAGGGTTATCAAGTGTCATTTAATTCCTAGATTGCTCATAAACCCATTTCTGATTGACTCAACCCACTTTTTATCTCATTTAGACCATTTGACCTATGTTTTGCCTCTGAGAAATCCCATTTATGTACTGCAATGGTAAAATTACAGTTTTAACCTTTATTTCATGTTTTCTTCTCAGAGCACTTGTTCCTTCAGTTAAGCCTTCTTCTAGGTTATGTAGGAGCTTTTATCTTCTTTATTGGGTCAAAATGAGCTAGTTATGGCTCATGATGAGGCTCTCATCACCAGCCACTCGCTCTAACTGGTTGGATTGACTATATAGAAGTAGACCAAATTGTTTATAATCTCAAGATGGGTCCTGGGAGTCTGTAGGTCTTTAGGCTAACCCACCTAAGGACAGGGTTGATTGCTTGTATTGCAGGGCTCCTTTCTCTCTTCTGATTTCCCTCCTATTCTACCATGTATCCTTCCACATCTTACACACATTTCCCATCCTACCCTCCTACCAACACTTATCCCCAAGATGATTACTATCCCGACTTGAATTATGATTACCCATCGACTAGCCGGGATAACTTTGATTGGGGGTATGATACCAGACCTTAGTGTCCAAGGCCTAACCCTGGACAACAAAACTATGACTATTATCCTTTCCACACCTACAATGATTATAGATCTCCATCCTTTGATGACCAAACCAACCCGATCTACAATCAGGAAGGATATGATGATTATAACACCTACCCTCCCCAGTATTCCACTGAATATAGGTCATCACCATTCTTTGAACAACCTAGAACAACCTACTATCAGGGAGGGACCCGAGAACCTCGATATCTTGACTCCCCTAGATTTAACCCAAACCCACCCAAACCTGAATCAAACCATTCAGTTTAGGTGACCAGGTCCAAGACAAGGTGTTGGCTAACTTGAGGAACACCATCCAATCTTTAGAAGCTTAGCCAATACCATGCACTGAAGCATTGGAGCCTATGATCAAAATAATTGATGAATTTAATAGTTCTCTATTGGATTTGTTTCAAAATTTTAGGGATAGGGGCCTGGGTGAGTTTCTACTTAGGAAATTGTCGAGGTTGAGAATGAAATTTGTGGTTGCCTTAGTCAAATCTTGGGATGATTCTCAAGATGAACCCCCTTCAGAAGAGCTAATGTCTGAACCCACTTAGGCACCTGTCAGAGGAGATACATTTTCTGAGACCGGGGATGACCAGGTTGGGCTAGAGCAACCCATTGAGGATGAACTAATTGATTAACCCGAGATCCCTAAGCCAGGGAGTGAGGAAAAATATGTCTCCATGGACCATGAAATGACATGATTTTGAAACATATATAAATGAGGATCAAGAATTCTTTGACTCTGAGGGTGAAGAATCTTTAGGTGAAGTCTCACTTAAGCTTAAGGATGAGGATTTTAGTGAGACAAATGGGCTTAAGGAGCATGACAAACCTTTTGATAGCTCAATTATTGAAGATTATGATCATGTTAGGGCTAACTTGGATGATCGGAATCCTGATGATTCAATCAGTAGCCCCACTGCTCAACCACACCCTGAAGAGTTGAATTATGATATTTTTGAGATCAAATCCTAATTCAGTCACAATTGTTGGACTTAGGTACTTTAGATGGAGTGTACAACGATTTGGAGGTCCTAGGAACATTGATTTTAGAGGGTAGAAATGTGGAAAAGAAAATCTAGGAAGCTACTTCTGAGGGAACTACGATTTTGGATCTAAGGGTACCTATTGACCTAAAACCACCTACTTTTTACCAAGACACTTACGATACCTTTGATGTGCGACCCAAGCTTGGAATAACTGATTATTTTTCTGAGCTGAGGGTTAAGTGGACATCTGAACCTAGTGAACCAAATCTACCTTTTGTTCGACAATTTAATCTTAGGTTTCACACCACTAAATCGCAGGCCCTGCCCCATAAGGATAATAATCTTTGGTTCTGGGTGATTTTCATCCAAAACCTTAAAACCACTTGACCCTGAGGCATGGGTCTGCACCACAACTTGGTCCACATCTGTGGACATCTTCTATTATTGGGTTTGAGGATCAATATTTTTATTTTAATTCTGACCTGCACTTATGAATTCTCAATTTCTTCCTTGTATGTATATTTTGCTTAGCTAAAGGCATTAAACTTAGCACATGTGTATACTCTCTTCTCTCTACAGAGCTAATCAGGTTGTCACGAAATTCAGGTGATATTGTGATTACTCCACCCTTTTCATGTCTTTATTTTTACAATGAAAACATTGCATCATTTAGGCATGGGGGGTGGATAATTAATTCCTGAAATCATTTTGTTAACTTTGTAGAATTTCTTTTAGTTTCTTAAAAAAAAATGAAAATTCAAAAAGACAAAAAAAAGAATTAGGAGAAGAGAACTTAGGCATTGGGTGTTATTAACTTTAGGAAATGATACGAGAGGACCTAAACACTTAGACTCTTTAGGTCTTCGGGCTTAATTAGCCCGGGTGTCCACTCGAATGTGGACTTAGTCTCGAGTCCTCGCTAAGTAATTTTATTTTAAATTGGTTAATAAATTAGGGTGATTAGTATATGACTTATCAACCCGCCCTCTGATTTGAGGGGACTTTAATCCTAAGCATCTACACACTATTTGCACTGACTCACTTTTTGGTGGTTTCTTTGGAAATTGGGTAGCTAATGAACCGTCTAGGGTGGTATGGCTGGTAAGTTGTCGGTAGTAACAGCTCATCGGCTGGTTGTCTAGACCCCAGCCACAAGACATTTTCTTTGTACTACCTTTAGGTAAATCTTATATCAGAGAAGCCACCTACTTTGAAAAAAGAAAAATAAAAAAAAAAGAAAAAGGAGAAAATAAAAAAATAAACAAAACCACATTTTACTGCACGAGTATGGCTAGCAACTTGGCGTGGGTAACAGCCCATTGGCTGGTTGCTCAAAGCCCAGCTCACAAAAATGCACAATAATTCTCATAACACTTAGGGAAGAAGCAAGGAAGTAGAATAAACTGGGGAGATATACACTGGGTTTACCCTTGTGTTGACCTCATAAATAAAAGTAGGGAGAAAGCTATCGTTCAAAAAGATAAACCTTTAGGCAAGGCCACCTAGGGTCGTAGAAATCCGAAGTCCATCTTAACGGTCGCCTAGTGAGTCTTTCACTCTTTTCACTAGATGCTTAGCACTTAGAGTCCTTTTTGAGTCTTGGGTGGGTCGGGTAGACGTAAAAAGTTATCCTGAAACTCTCAAACTCCAAAAGTCCAAAAAAAAAGAAAAAGAAAAGAAGAAAAAAAAAGTGTCTTCCCTTTTCAAATAAGGCGAGGACTTGGGCGGTCTGCATTCTGGCAGACACCTGGGTATTGTTGAGTCTTCATAGTTTAGGACCTTAGTTGATAATTTCTATTGTTAATAAACAACTTAGGCTTAAGCGATCGAATCCTAATGCTAATTTTATACATAGCATGTAGTTTGATTTTGCTAGGGACTAGCAAAAGATAGGCATGGGGGTAAGATGTAGCCACAATTATTGAGGGTAAAATGCCTATTCATGCATGTTCCTAGGCTTAGATTTGCATTTCATGTTATAAATATTGCACAGCATGCATCATTCTGCATTTAGAGTATTGTATATAATTTAGGTTAATTGCGTCCTTTTGGTGGTCGGGAGAGAAGGATATTTATTTCGGAGCCTTGGATTGACGATCTGACTATATGAATCTGATCAAGACGACGATTGGAGTCCTACACCTCCGAAATTGCCATGATCGGAGTCCCGTAGCACTATATACAATCCAAGGAAGATCAACGACCAAGGGACTAAGTGACGCAATCCAGAGTGTCAAATGACAAATCCGATCACATGGATGGATTCGGGTCGACGATCGCAGCCTAATGGCACAAAAATCAACTCAATCTGACCTCTGTAGCATCCCCTACAAAGGAATGAAGATGGACGACCTAGGTGCAGCCACGTGGCAAAACCCAGGCCGCCCATGCACACGCACGTGCCGCTGCACAAGCACAGCAGCTCTGGTGCACGCAGTGATGCACAGTAGTAGCGCAAGCGTAAAGGCACGCGTGCAGCAGTAGCATAGGCGCGAGGGCAGTGACAGCAGTGGTGCATATCACACGTAGTGGTACGACAGCAGGGGCACGTGAGCGGGATCTTCAATGATGTTTATGACCATCACTAAATGTTGTGTATACGAATTTGATTCTTTCCTCCACTATAAAAGGACCCCTACCCCTCCCATTTTTCTTCATCTCTTCCTTTCTTCCTCTCACCACCTCCAAGGCTCTAGAGAGAGCTTGTCCCAAGCCTTGGATTCTCCTCTAGAGTAGAAAACAAACATTTGTTCCCACCTCTCATCCCCCTTCGTGGAGCATTCCGTGGTCATCTTCTCACCTTCCTTCAGGAAGGAGATCCTTGTTGCGACATCGTCCTACCCCACCCTCCGTCCTCGTTCGTCTCGCTCCTCTCACCACCTTCCTCCAAGTGACATCAGAGCGAGTCATCCTCTGAGCAACCATCAAGGGGGATTCTCTCACCTCTTTCTATCTTTATGGCTTTCGTAGTGTAATCTTTCCCGCGTTCCTAGTTGTAGCAAACGTTTGATTCAGAAATATAATTGATTCTCTCTCTCTCTTATATTTTGCAATTAGATTAGTTAGATAAACAATTGTTGATCTAATCTCTTGCTTTCTAAAAAATTTCAAAAATATTATAAAAGATAAAAATGACAAAAAAAGAAATAAAGTGAAACGTAGATTTCATGAAACGAAACGTTCGCCTCCCCATGTTCGACCCGGGACTCACATTTCGAGTTTCGATTATAAATTTTATTTGATCGACGGATTTTCTTGTGAATCGAACTATGACGACAGGTTTTCCAAACCCGAATCCTTTACACGACAAATCTGCTGCATCACTTAGCTAGTAGGATAGTAGTGGAGGAGCTAGGGTTTAGAGGTAGCCAGGAGCTATCTGGAGCTAAAATAATTCTCTCGAAGGTGATGATGGTTGAAGAGGTCTTCTTAGGAGCTCAACTACTTAGCCTAGCTAGCTAGTTCTTATGCTAGTAGCTAGGCTTGAGTAGTTGAGATAAGTTGAGTTGGTTTCAACCTAACTGAAGCTAGGTTGAGCTGGAACTACCTCGGATGATAACTCCCGAGCTAGCTTAGCTACTAAGTAGCCATGTAGTAGCTAAGTTGGAGGGAGTTCAGCTATCGAGAGCTTAGTGGAGCTGGGTAAAGCTGGACTTGAGCTGAGCTGAGCTGAGGTTTCAATTAAGTTGAGCTAACTAGAGCTCCCAGTGAACTGATTGAAGCTAGGATGACCTAGACTCAACTAAGTTGAGCTAGATCTGAGCTAAGTTGAGGTGAGTTGAGCTAAGTTGAGCTACCTTGAGTTACCATCCAGCTAAGATGAGCTGAATGGAGCTTGAGGGAGCTAAACCTAATTCATGTGGGCTAATAACCAGCTGAGATGAGCTAGATCCAGCTAGGGTTTAGTTGACATGATCTTCTTCTTCACTTTCTACCTTCTTGAGTGCTAGGGTTTTAAATGTTTCATCATCTTCTTATCCTTAACACTCAAGTAAACATGTCAAAAACACAAAAGGGATGCAATGTATGCCTAACCTAGAATATGCCTAAATGCAACTCGAAAACCCATTTGCGGAGTTAAAAACCTAAGAGCTAGATTTGTTTTAGGGCATAAAAATGATGATAAACTGGCGTTTATCAATCTGTAACATGGTAAATAGTAACCGGATTTCTCCTCTCATATATAAATCACTTCAAATCTAAGAAAGATTCCTTTAAGTTACCATATACATGTTCAAAATCTTTTTTTCGAGCATACCAAGCCTTGATATAACTTATCTTTTTTATTTTTGCAAAATACGGGATCAAATTTTATTCATCCCCCGATCCCTAGAGGCCATAAAAGAGGGGGCAGGGGGACTAGACCAAAACCTGCACCATACAAGAAAAGAAGACCACGACTCATGGCCTAGTACATCAAAAAACAAAACAACCAGAGCCTATAACAAACACAAAGCCAAGGAACCGAAGAGAAACACACCTTGCAATGGTCCAAGCACATCACCAACAACCATAGGAGGGTGGCTTAGCCAATAATGTACGAGAAGTAAATTTTGTTGAGATTAATAATACCACAACTTCTCACATCAAGATCCCAATCCATAATATAAAATCTCTAAGGCCCATTATTCGATGAAGCAATGTAGTTGGCGAGACCATTGACCATAGGATGAACGAATTGCATCTCCATAAGGTTGCTCTAGCAATTTTTGACTTGGTTGAATATCCATTGTGCCCTCCATGGAACCATAATCTTACCTTTCCACCACCAAAAGATAAGGTAGAGTCCACCTCAAAAATCAGGGATACATTCCTTTGATCCCAATTAAGAAGGAAATGGCGAATAGCATGAAGTAAGGCCATCTTCTTTTGACATGATTGCATTCTAGATGCAGCTGCTTTGTAAAAGTCCCCTTGGTGGTCGCGGACTACCCAAGTCATAGCAGGCTACTCAACGACAAGGACGGCTGCAAAATTGACTTTGTATCCCATATGAGGATGAACCCAAGATAACGCAAAATGCTTCGGGTGGATCGCTTTCAACCAATTCCTCATGCAGAAATGACTCTAGCAATACTTCAAAAAGGAATCAATGTGATTGAAATTGAACCCATCATTCTTAACTTTGTTCCAAGTCCACCAAATATGGTACCGGATGAAAACAATAATGCCTTTAATCTGTCTAGAGTGGAGATCCTGGCTATCATCAGACAAGATAGAGGGGAATTGAGCAAGATCAATGGGTGATAGGCAGCATTTCTGAAAGACCTAGGAGGAGATTAAGGTTGCCACCTAACTATGAGCAAAAAGGTGATTTAAGGACTCAGAATGAGGAACGTAGAGGCACAGCTACACTTGGAGACTAAGGGGATACCAAGCAGTTGAATGTTGATGTTTGTAGGAAGCTTATCCTGAATAGCCCTGCAGGCAAGGAGGGTCATTCTTAAAGGGAGATTAAGGGACCACAACAATTTGAGGCACGTCTTGATGGGAACTTCTTTAAAGTTCAAGATATATGCAGAAGAAATAGAGAATCTGCCATGAAGAGAGGGTGACCAAATTGAGGTGTCCTTATCATCACAAAGCAAGGTATGGGTGATCTGGTCCCAGGTCTCCCTCAAAATGAGATTGGGGAAAGGGACCTGAAGGGGATTAGGAGTGACATCTTTCACACGGATAAGGGGGATTGATGTCTGGAGGAAGGAAATTTTTAAGAGGGGAATCCCCAACCCAAAGGTCCACCCAAAAATCAATAGCGCCTTCTTTGACCTCCCAGTGCATAAAAGGTTTCATTTGGAAATATGCTGAAACCAGAGATTGAAGCCTATGGGGAAGGTGGCTGGGAAAATTCTCCAAAGTACCATACAAGGAACGCATTAGAAGGGAAAAGGGAGACTCTCCAAAAAGGAAGTTCCACACTCTGTTCATGTGGAAAGCCTTGATAACCAAGGAAAGATCCTGAATCCCCAAACCATCGCAATCAGTAGGTCTGCAAATGTGTTTCCAACCTTGGTGATGTTTAGAATCAACATTCGAGCCCCAGAAGAAGTTGGCAAAGGTGCCCTCAATCTTATTAATAACAGCCTTAGGGACATCAATGACAGATAAAATGTGAGTGGGATTGGAGGATAAGATGTGCTTGATAAGGAGTAGTCTGGCAGCATTTGATAGGATCTTAGCTTTCTAGCGAGCTAACTTGGAGTTAATCTTATCAATGAGCTCATGGAAGTAAGTGATTTTAGACCTCCCTGAGAATGTTGGGCATCCCAGGTAGGTAAGCGAGGGAAAAGGACCAAGCTGAAAGCCAGAAATGGAGACGATACGATTGAGCCTCCCAAGGGGAAAGTGCTTCCCAACAAAGCAGAAGCTCTTCAAAAGATTAAGCTTTTGACCAAAATTAGATTCAAACCCATGGATGAAGCTCAAAAGATTGTTAACGGTTTTGAGGTTACCGTTGAGAAAGAGAATAATTTGACCCAAATAAGCTTTTTCTTTAATCCCATGAATGAATGGCTCCATGAAGATATCAAAAAGGAAAGGAGAAAGAGGATCACCTTGCCTAAGGCCTCAGACAATCTTGAAGAAAAAAATAGAACTACCATCGACTAAGATGGAGGAACCCTCATGCTGAACAAAGCCTTTGATAAGGTTAATGACACTGTTGGAAAACCCAAATTTAAGGAGGATACAGAAGAGGGCATCCCATTCCACTCTATCGTAAGCTTTCTGCAGGTCCAATTGAAGGATGACGTTAGAACCATGGACCTTGCGATTCAAACGTTGGGTAAGCTCAAAGGTGGTGGAGATGTGACAAAAAATGGATCTCCCATGAATAAACCTAGCTTGCTCAAAGGAAATGATCTTAGGCATAAGCGGTGCAAGTCTTTTGACAAGAATAGCCGAGGCCACCTTATAAATGACATTGCACAAGCTAATAGGCCTGAAGTCAAAAAGTTCGTTGACATTAGGCTTTTTGGGAATAAGAGCAATGAAGGTGGAGTTAAATGCTTGAGGAGCAGAATTTTCAGATAAGAAGTATTCAATGAATTTGGTGAAATCATGTTTGACAATTTCCAAACAAGAGCAATAAAACTTGACATTGAAACCATCCAGGCCAAGGGTGCTGTTAGAAGGCATGAGAGATAGCTTCAAGAATTTCAGATTCAGAAGGTGAGAGAAGAAGAGCATTCAAATCATCAATGGAGATCAAAGGGGGGATAACGTGTAAGAATTTATCAAGGTTTCCAATACCATTAGTAGTGAAGAGGGTAAAAAATAAATCAGATGCCTCAGAAGCAGCCACCTCATAAGAGTTGTTCCCAATCACAGTGGAAAGGGAATTCCTTTTACGTTTAGCAAAACGCTTCTTGATAGTCGCAAAGAAGAATGCATTGTTACTTTCCCCCTGAGTGAGCCAAGGAATTTTTGCTTTTTGAGATAAATAATCATAGTTTTAAGAGAGAGCGTCATTTAGCTAGACGCGGACATCCGAGAGCTCAACAACAGAGGCCTCATCCCAGTGGGAAGCTAGTTTGGCCTCAAGATCATCGTGCCTATCCTCAAGATTCCCAACCAAGACATGAATATCATCGAAATTCGTTCTATTCCAACACTGAAGTGACCTCTTAAGAGAATTGAGTTTGGCATAGAAGAAGGAGGTTGGGTTACTAAACGGGAGATGAATAGGGAGCGACCAGACATTAGCAACCAGATCCTTAAAGATGGGGTCTCTTATCCACATGTTTTGGAAACAAAAAGGATGAGGTCTGGAAGGGATGGGATTCTTGTACATCCAAAACATCGGGGAATGATCAAAGTTCCTCCTGGACAGGACCTTAGCTTCGGAAGTCAGATTCATACCCAAAGGAGAGACAAAAAAATGATCCAATTTTTGGTAAATTCTAGCACTCCAGTTCCAAACGTTACACCAAGAAAATTGGTTTCTACCCATAGGAAGTTCAAGAAGACCAAGGGAGTCTTTCCAATAACGAAAGGTGCTCACCTGGGAATCACGTAAAGGGTTTCCACCCTATTTTTCAGAAGCTCTAAGGATGCAATTAAAGTCCCCACTAATGATCCAAGGAAGATGAAGAGTAGAGTGAATGTTCTAAAGATGATCCTAGAGCAGGGTACGAGAATCAGCGGAACAAGAGGCATAAACCCCTGAGGCAACAGTCAGGCTTTCTTGATAGGCACATAAGATTGTGATTGCTTGTGAGAAGGAGTGAAGAGGAGAGACCTGAAGAGGATCTCTCCATAAACACCAGATATTAGGGGCCTGGACATCAGCATGAACATGGCGAAACCCAATAATATCCATAAAAGCAACAGTAAGGTTGATATCAAAGAATGACTCAAAAAGGAAAATGAGGTCAAGGGAGTGTTCTTGGATCAAGAACTTCAAACGGTTGATAGTGGGGAGATTCATAGCTCCCCGGCAATTCCGAAAGAGGCCCTTCATTTAGAATGAGATCTTGAGAGCAATTTATAGTGACTTCTAGTCATCCTCCCCTCACCTCTCACATTCTCACCTCCACGGACTCCTCTTGACCTAAAAGTAGAGTGTGCCACATGTGCGATCGTGTGGGAGGGAAGGGAATCAATGGAGAGGTGATCGAGGGAGTCTTGAGAATCGATTTCAGATCTTAAAAAAGAGCTGACATCATTGCTTGCTACATTATTCTCCTCATTTCTAGTAATTTCCATGATCCGAGGGGGATCCAGGTTAGGAGGATCAGGAGTGGAAATAGGAAGGTAAATCCCCCAGGAAGCAAACCCATACTCGTTGGTGCAGCTATCAGAATTAATATAAGTCTCTAGTCTATTTTCCATAGTGATAGGCAAGGATTCACCATGCCTATTCAGACCAAGGTTGGTTAAACACGGAACGTTCATGAAGAACCGATTTAAACGATGGAAAAGATTATCATAAAGAAAATTTTTCGGGAAAAGCATGATTTTCTTAACATTACTGTAGTCACTGAAATCGACGGAGTTTTTCGGAGTATGATCAGCATCAATATTAACATAAAATCTGAAGTAATCAAACGCAATAGGGGAAACATGGTCATGGTGGAAATCAGCCGGTAAACCCAAGGAAAAATGAATGTTAGAAGGATGAAAACCCATCTCAAAAGTAGGCAAAATTGACTGATCAATCTCACGAGACTTAGGGAGTTGAGAGCATACCTGAGTTGGGTTTGGAGGACTCAGTGGGGGAGCCACTGGGTTCTCCAACCCAAGATCAACCAAAGAAAGAGGTTGCTGCTGTTTCCTAGCAGTGATCTGGTCCTTGCTCTTCTTTTTCTTCCTTTTCTTCTTCACCACCAGAGGATCTCTAAGTCCCAGCGATCCCCCCACAGAAGAAGATGAAGGAGTTATACATGCCAGATTTAGATCCCTCCTCAGATCCTCTGGTGGTGGCTGGACAGAGGCCTCCGCCTGAGCCTCCCTACATGGGGGTACTCCTTGGATGGAGGATCCCCCACAGGAGGCCGGAGGTAGCACTTAGAAGTTGGAGCAAAGGGAGACGCTGAAGGAAGGGTGGTCCCAACAAGTCTTGCAAAAGGCACAAGACAGAGCACTATGACCAATTTTGAAGCACATGGCACAGCATAAAGGCACATACTCGAAAACCACCTTTTGTTCGAGAAAAACATCCCCACTGAGGATCTTAATGAAAGCGGGACGATCAGCAAGGAGGTCCACCTCCACATAGACTCTAGGGTAACCAAGTCTCAACCCTTGCACGATTCTCTGATCCATACGCATTGGTTTACCAACTTGGTAAGCAAACGATATGAGCGCGTTAAGGTGAACCTAATGCAAGTTGAGACTTAGAAACCCAACACAAATCGGAGCCCAAATAGCTCTAGAGTCCATATGAAAGGAACTGGTCTAGTGTATAAACTCAAGACGAATGTCTCCTAGCAAAGTTAATCCAAGCGAGAAAAGTTGAGAGAAATCCATTTATGAAGAGCATTGGACCAGCCAATGCCTCACTATTTAATGCACGAGAGAGGAGATTTAAATATGTGTTCGTTGTAGTAAAGTCTCAATCACTCGAAAATAAATAAAATTATAAATCAGAATAAGAAAAGAGTCTGAGGTCGAACACAGGGAGAAAATATAGAATTCACAATATTAATCTCATTCAGAATCAATGAGCACAATTAATTGAGCATTAAAATAGATATGCAATGAATGAATAACTCAGAAAAATATTCGATAAGAACCAATATATAATGAAGCAAAAGGAAATGAGAATAAAAATAATGGTGATTTGAATCACCACAGATATCCTATTAATTTGAGCATGCATTCATTTACTCAATCAGAATTCAATTGTAAACTATAGCACTTAAATAATGCAACAATGTTATCATCAAATCAGACGTTGGTTTCTCTTCCTCAGATGACTTAAGAGTCTCAGGCACAAGCACAAGGCTTCAGAAAGCCTTCTTCATTCTGCCTTCTTCTTCTTCTTCTTTTCTCAAGGCTTTCTCTTTTCTTCTTCTTCTTCTTTCCTTCTTCGTGAAGCCTTTTCTTCCTTTCTTCTCAGCATAGGGGACCTGATAAACATGCATGAATTCATGATAAAATACTTATTTATGATAGTTCCTAGGCTTGGCATTACATTTCATAGTATAAATATTGCATACCATTCATTGCATTGCACTTAGGATATTTTGTGTATTCTGTATATTAATTCTGACATTTTATATGGCCAGGAGGCAGTGTGGCATCTTTACGAGCTTCGGATGAAGAATCCGACTGTACAGATGGATTCGGAGCGACAATCGTAGTCCGTCAACGCAACAATCACTTTGATCAGAGCTCCGTAGCACCCTCTACAAGAAGAAGAAGATGGATGGCCTGGATGGCACCACGTGGTGCCATCCAGGCCGTCCTACATGAGCCACAGTCCCCTAGCCTCACCTCAAGGAGAGAATCCCAGCCGTTGGATCTCAATCCAACGGCTGAGAATTGCCCAACATCACCCGGTCTCCTCCAAAGCACCTCAAAGAACTGATCACAACCGTTGGATTTTCATCCAACGATCGAGGCTGCAACAAGCTAAAGCATCCACGTGACCAACCAGTGCCCTCACCACAGTGGTAGCACACCCGCTCCTCAAAGAGCTAGCAAGGGTTTGAGCAGCAATTCGCTGCTACCGCCTCAGCACCAGCCAAATTGGACCGCTCGATCATTCGGTCAGGATTACGCACGCCAGATCTAAAGACGCCGCTCGACGATGCGCCAACACACGCCAGATTTGATGTACGCCATCTGGAGCACCCATTTAAGATGATCGGGTGCATTCTTCGTCGTCGGCTCTTCGCGAGCGCACGATGAACACGATTCAAATCTCGCGAGGGCACGATCTGCACACGCTCCTTAGCCGCACGATCGAGATCGAATGGTGGATATCCACCCTTGCCATCAAAGACTTGAAGGGAGCGCAATATGTGAGCATGGATCCACCTCCGATCTCCACCCTTAGATGCTCATCCAACAAGTCGCAGACCTCCAGAGCCTCCAGCTGCACTGTGCGGGGACACCAACTGCGGTGCGTGCGATGTGCTCGTGCGTGTCTGATGTGCTGCATTGATGCCCATGGCCGTGGCAAACACCTCCCTTTCACCTTTTTAAACCCCCCTTCACCTCCCCTTTGAACCTCATCTCTACCTTTGCTACACCCACCTACTCTAGAGCTCTAGAAGCCCATCAAAGCTCCCTAGAGCACATTCCCAAGCTCCAAAGGTCCCCTACTAGTGTAGTTGTTCCCTTGCCCCACCAAATATTCCTCCTCCTTCTCACCACCTTCATAGGGAGACTTGGAGCTGTCCTCCCATCTCCATTCCGGTAGAAGATCATCTTCACCTCCTCATCCTTATTCTATGCCTCTGTGAAGCATTCCTCTACGCAGTGTCCTCCTGCATCTCATACCTGTCGTCCAACTTCTCACCTCCTCCGTTCAAGCTGCCGCTAAGCACTGTTGTTTCGCCAAATAGCCAATTTGGGAGATTTCCTCTCACCTCTATCTCTGTTATTTTTGTCATATTTCCATTTATTGTAATAAATGAGATTGCATTATATCATATTTGCTTCTCCCCACTTTGTGTGTTCTCTTGTTTATTTCTTTACCACAAAAACACAAAAAACAAAACAAAACCTAAAAACCCCAAAAACAAACAAAACAAAGCGAAGATTTTAACGAAAACAAACATCGCCTCCCTATGTTCGACCTGGGACTCTCTTGGAGTTTTGGTAAAAAAATCTTATTTGATAACATGTTTTTTCGACTACAGCAACGGGTTTCTCCTAACCCCAACTCTCCCTCATGCAAATCCGTTCATCAGGACCCAACTCCCTCAACGACTAAGTGTTGCATAGGGCACAAGTCTCAGAGAGCAAAACCCTCCCCTACTCTCTCACAAATCCTCGTCCTCTTCTCTCTCACAGACCCAGCGGATATTCGGATCCATGTTCGGGTAAACATGTCATATACAGTGTCTAGGGTCACCAGGCATGTGTGGTGACTGAGTGAGGCATAGGCGGGTTATCGGGCGAAAGGGCTAGGAGGGACCCGACCCCTTAGTGACTGGGTGATAAGGCCAGTTCACAAAAATAACTTATGTGCTGTTGTCGCTTTGGAATCCCACAATGTCGGAGTATCCCCTACTGGCTTCTTTGCTTGCAACAGCTTCTGGAGGAGATGCCTACAATTGATGATGAAATCACAGGCGAGGTCTCCAATTGAGGGCCTGGAGGAGACCCTGAAGTTAAACTGTAGCACCTGGAGTGTGGCATTCAGTCCTGAGCTCGTTAAAGCATTGCGAATGTGGTCGAGCGAGGCGGCTGCATTGGCAAAGCACGGCGATGACCTGAAACACAAAGGCGGCCTCACTTCCACACTAAAATACCTCAGGGGAATCACCAAGTGATGGCGAATGTGGTGGTGGCGGTTTTGTGGCATGGGCATGTGTGTAGTTGGCGTGCGAAGTCGGAGATGGAGGTGTTAAGGTGGGTTGGTGGTCGGAATGTTTGAGTGGATGAAGGATGAAATTGGTAGAGGGCTTTTGAAGTGGGGAGTATGGCGATGCTTATGGAAGTCGTGGCATGGTGAATGGTGTGGTGTAGTGAGCTCATGACCTTGCTGGAGCTAGATTGGAGTGAAAGAAGATGAAGGGCGAATGGTGTGAACGACGGTTGAATTGAAGGGAAAAAGGGATAGATAGAACCTAGGGAGAAAAGGAGAGAGAGTGGACCTAATTATGGATGACAATGAAGAAGTTGCCGCCGACTTTGATTGGCCGGTGCTGGAGAAGGAACTTGCTCCATTGAGGGAGACAGTGGTGAGGAAAGGGGAAGGTAGCCCTTGCTGTGGTTAGCGAGGTGTGGATGAACATGAGGAAGAGGTTGGACGGGCCAATTTGGCCGTTGGCCATCCTTAGGAAGACAGAGAAGGAGGCCATTGTTAACAGGGCTTTTTGGGAGTTTAAATATGCTTCGTTGTAGTAAAATATACTAAATAACTCTCTCAACAAATAAAATTTATAACTTGAATATGTAAAAATGAAGTCTGAGGTCGAACATAAAGAGAAAGTACTGTAATTCATGCGTTAATCAAAATGAATATGTAAATGAGCACAAGAAATCAAGCCAATAATGATGTTCAATGAATAATTTCTACTCAAAATTGATATTCAATGACAAGCATGAGTACTTCAAGAGTTAAATATGACAAAAAGAAAGCTTAAGGCAAAATAATTGTGATTTAGATCACCAATTATTAGCCTGACACATATATATACTAATTACTCAATGAATCAAATAAATGTATAGTGGCCTAAACCACTCAAACCACAATTCTATGCCAGCAGTGAACAATGTCAGAGCCAATCAGACGTCAGCTCCTTGGATCAAATGACTTAAACACTGGTTGCTACAGTACTCCTTAGAGAGCTTCTTCTTTTCCTCTTCTTCTCTTCAACTCCTTCTTCTTTCTTCCTTCAACTCTTCCTCTTCTCCTTCTTCAGCTCTCCTTCTTTCTTCTCAACGATTAACTGTCGCACAATGCCTGCAGGAGCAAAACCCACCCCTCCCCTGCTCTCTCTCTTTCCTGCCTCTTCCTCTTTCTCAGATAACCGGGTAACCAACCGAGTAGTCCTATCATGCGGTATCGGGTCCAAGCTCACTGACAGTGGGTGAAGGGGACCTCACCCCTGTGGTCTTGAGGCAGTAAGTCATATGCAGAAAAACTTAATAAGCGCTGCTAAGTGCTTGGCTATTCACGATGTGGCACTAAAGCCACTCCTTCGCGTGTAGCTGTCGGATGAAGATGTCTCCAATTGAAGTAGTCGCTACAGTTGGGATCCTCAATTGAGGACCTGGGCATGAACCTGGGATGCACCTGCAACACCTTGAGGTAGAACCTGGGGCTTGTGTGGCTGGAGCTTGAAGAAAAAGGTGGCGACGATGGCGACAGTGGTAGAGCTCCAGTCGAAAACCTGAAAGCAAGAATAAGGCCTCACGGCCACATTAGAATATCTTAGGGGGATCGCCGAGTGATTGTGGATGTGGTGGTGGCGATTTCGTGGCGTGAGAGCACGTGAGATGGTCGGACAGAGGTGGAGATGGAGTGTGGAGGTGGGTTTGTTCGGTGGCTATCGTGGGAGCATGGATGGTGAAATAAAGAGAGGGGTTTTGTGCGGGGATGAGTGGTAGAGGTTGTGAGGGTATTGGCGAGGTGTTTGGAAGTGTGTAGCATGCAGAGGACCTCGCCAGAGGTGTAGTTGGAGAGGAGGAAGATAGAGGTGAATGGTGTGTCGAGGGTTTGTTTTTGGGTTTTGAAGATGGAAAGGACCTAGAGAACTAAAAGGGACCTATCTATCTACTCTAATTGGACGCAAGGGACGAAGAGGTGCCAGCTTTGATTGGCTAATGCCAGAGCAAGACAACCCTTGCTGTGACTGGAAAGGGGCAGAGGAAGGTGATGAAGATGATAGACAAGCCAATTTGGCCGTTGGCCGTCCCAAGGAAGACGGGGAAGAAGGGCCATCGGAGCTAGGTTGGAGAAGGGTTGGAGGTAGGGATTTGAAGAGGGTTTTGGTCCCAAACCTTACTAAGGAGGTAAGGAAATGCATGATGGATCTTTTTATAGGCCTTAGGGGGTGTTTCAAGCTTGGAAAGAAGCTTTCAAGCTTGAGAGCTTTGCGCACAAATGGATACCCAAATCTTTCATGCATTCACATAAAAGATTGGGAAAAGCTTAGGGTCCAAGGCTACATTAATTTGGAAGAGAATTCCTTAAGGAATCTCTGATTCAAATTTGGGATTATTTGATTGAGAAACGAGCGAAAAATCTCGCTTGAACCTTGCCGGTGAGCTACAACTATTCCTAATGGTGGCAAGGACCTAGATGTGAAGGTTATGACAAAGTTAAGGGGGTCCTTGCAATAGATTTCAAAAGCTAGGGGTTTAAGTGAAAGAGGAAGAGTCTAACTGGACCAAAATGCAAACTAGGTCAAGATGATCTTTGATTGGCCCAAATTTTGGTACAAACCTAATTTGGACCTAAGAAATCTGATGGTAAAGTTAGATTTTGGTTTTGACAAAGTTTGGCTGGGTAATTTGCGTAGAAACTCAAATCAGGGTAATTATCTGTTGGAGACTCTGTTTTAGGTCAAAATGGGTTCCAATGGTCAAATCAAAGGTACCAAACCTTGGAGAATATTTTTCTATGATTTTTAGAAGGTTTATGTGAATTTTATCCTTTGATGCTCATACCTTTGATGCTCAGATTTCTGATGTGTGCCTTTTCTCTAGAGACTAAGTCAAAATGCAATAATAGGCCTAGAGGTACTCAACTATCAACCAAGATCCAGACCTGACCAGCTTCAGCCTCAGTCTATCACGAAGGTTTCTAAGGCCCACAAAAACTATCCTAAGGTTCGTTTGACTCAGCAACTAAAGCACCTGTGCTTGTAATATGGTTAGTCCAGGTTCAGTTTGTAGTGCATTTTTGTAATAGAGAGAGATAGAAGAATTTCTTTGCATTTTTGGAGAGTTTTCTCCCACGTTTTCTTTTCTTTATTTCTAGCTTCAGATTGTCTCAAAACACATTTTGTATCGGATTCCTGGTTCCCACCATCAATTCTCACAGGGTCCTTAGCAATCGATGCTTTGAGATAGCACCGCTTATGGCAACCCCCAGAACCTTGGCTTTCGACACTACGAGATAGTGCCACCCATGGTGTTCTGTAGATAAATTTAGGCCCTGGCAATCTGCATTTCAAGATAATCATGCCCATGGCACCTAAATCAGCACAAGGTGCTTACATGCCCCCGGTAGGATATTTAGATATCCTAAGAGATAAGCACCGAGGAGACGATATATTATTGTGCATCTTCGAGGGGAATTCCCCACCTCTCCTTACTGGGAACTCGTCAAAATCAACTTGTGTTTTGAAGCCACTCTTAATCTAAGTAGCTTTTTTTTTAGAAAATAATAAATGCTTTTGCGTGATTTGGATTGATTAAGCACACTAAACCAAACTTGTGTGTGGATTAGGGTGCTTAGGTTACCAAGTCTCGCAAACCAAAGGTCAGGTAACAAGCATAAATAATCCCTAAGCCTTAGACCTAATATATAAGCTTCGCATTTTCCTCAACCTCTTGAGGATTATCCAGATCTTAATAGATACTTGAATTTTTAAGCCTAAAAACATGCCCAAGAGGCCCTAGATCAGCAGCACTCATACTAATCTTCGTGTCTCTTTAGCACTTTTTTGACTTTATTTTTCTTTCTTTTGATTTGGTCTAAAACTTAAGTAATTTCCATAATCATTTACTATGACTATCATTTTTGTTTCAAATTATTGCTTGTTTTTGACATTTAAATCACCTCCTTTTTTATTCCTCAAGAATGAATTCAAAATTTCCCTGCTTTCTCCATTATTTTTCTTTTTTTTTCTTTTTTTATTTGGTTTTTTGGAATATGTATTTTTTGTGAGAACCACTTAGAAACTTAAGTTTTTGTGTGTTTGCACTTTAACACCCCTCCATGCCTAAGTTTTGTAATGTCCTCATTTTAAACTAGAGGGTATGAAATCAGTTGCGTTCATGGGTTAGAACAGGGTAAAAAGGGTGGGTGAATGGTTCAGGATGACTATTGCAAATGATTTCAAGCTCTGGTATGTGTACTAGAGGTGAAGTCGGTTGTTCTAACTCTAAACTCTAAGTACAGTAGACGTGAAGCTCAAAAGGATAATTAGAAGGGTCTCAGGTTTTTGGAATGATGGGTTGCCTCCCGTTAAGTGTTAAATTCAATGCCTTTAGCCGAGCAGAAGATGATCAACGAGTGGTCAAATCATAAGAATTTTGTAGAATAACCACCTTGATTAATAACCTGGTTGGTCCAACCAGGTGCTTGTTCAGATCAATAGACTGATGATGCAGTCCAAACCCAATCAATCTGGTGAGTTGGTGGATGTGAATCAGTAGATGTGGATCCTACCAGATGCTTTATGGCTCAAACAGATATGGCAGTGAGAATCGTGGGTTTGGCTGATTCCAATCAGCCTGGTCAGCGTAGGGATCCTGAAAAGATAACGAATCTATGGAGGATGTAGGTGATGGGAACACCATCATGAGCCCTAACTAGCTCATTTTGACCCAATGAAGAGAATAAATGCTCCTACATAATCAACTGAAGGTCATAATTCACTGCATAACCATTCTAAGAGTGAAACAAGAAACTAAGGTTAAAACTGCAATTTTACCAATGTCATACAACCACGAGTTTTCTCAAGGGCTAAACAAAGGTCAAATAGTCTTAATATGATAACAAGTGGGTTGAATTTGACAGAAAAGGGTTTGGTATGTTCTATGAATTAAATGACTTCTTGAAATCCTAAAAATAGACCCACTTGATTAACCAAGGTTTTGGTGAGGATAAAAAATCATAGAAAAATATTCTCTAGGGTTTAGTACCTTCTATTTGGCCATTAGAACCCATCTTGACCTAAATTGGGGTCTCAGGCAGATATTTGCATTAAATTAGGTTTTTGCATAAATTACCCAGTCAAACATGGTCAAACCCAAAATCCAACTTCACCATTGGATTCCTTAGGTCCAAATTAGGTTTGTACCAAAATTTGGAACTAAGGGGAATTCATCTTGACCTAGCTTGCAAAAAGGTCAAGTCCGATTACATTTCTACCCCTAACTTTCAAAAATATTACAAATAACCCCCTAACTTTCTCTTCGTCTTCACAAATAGCTTCCTCCACCATTATCGCGAAAGAATCCTACTCCAGTGAGCTTTGAAAGGAGATTTCTCCTTGATTGCTTAGAGAATCCCCTCCAAACTTGGAAGGGAGATTCTCTGAGAAAATCCCTCCAATATGAACCCGGTTTGATGTCTTAATTCCTTCCCAATCTCTCATACGAACGCATGAGAGATTTGGGTCTCTTGAGAGCTTCCATCTCCTGTGAGCATGCCTTGCTTGGAAGCTTGGCTTCCAAGCACAAAACCCTCCTCAGAGACCTATTTAAAGACTTCCTAGGGTCCAATGAACTCAGCTTGAAATTGGGTCGGATTCCCCCTCTATTCTTCTCTCCTCGCCGGCCACAAGACTCCACAAGCTCCGGCGGCCTTTCCCCAGCTCTCTCGTCGTCCTACCACAATTCCAGTGGCTGGGTTATCTCCACCACAATCGTCTGCGTCGCGCAATACCGGACGACGTCACCTCTACCCTGTCTTCGCAGCCGCCTCATTTACGGAGGCTTCATCTTCCCCATGTCCAGCAACCATACCAGCATGGGATTCCTGTCCTTTTCATCCCTTATAGGTAGGTCTTAGATTCCCTCTCTCTCACACTTTCTCCCCCTCTCTTTATTTCCAAAAACCAGCCACTGATGCCACCGAACACCTTCACCTCCTCCATCTCCGATGATACCTCTGGTGAGGTGTATCCGTCGCTACACACCTCCATGCACCTCGCCGACCACCCTACGATCTCTGCCTCACCTCCCTAATCACTTCCCCTCACTCCACTCACCGTGGCACTCACCCAAACACCTCACCGAACACACCCACTCACTCGCACATAGTGTGCCCTAGGCACGCCACCATAGCCACCCTCACTCAATGCTAAGGTCACCATTACATTTGCCGTGCCACGGCGACCATGCTGAACGTTCTGATGCAGACATAAGGCCCTTGTTCTTGATTTCAGGTAGCAGGACAACGGCCGCCATTGCTGCCAAAGCTTCGAGCTTGCTGCTGTTGCTCCAGGTCTTGCTCTGCTCCAGGAGAGACCCCCAGGCTGTGCGCAATCGAAGCCCACACGCATCCAAGCCATCAAGCAAAGGCTTCAGCATCGACAGCCTCGCTAATTTTGCCAACACCTTGCTGCTGCGGTGCACGAAAGGAAGGTGGGACATTTAGTCCCACCTCAGAAGTGGAAAGGTGCCTTCGTGAGCATAAATTGTAAAAGTGAAGTAGGCTCTTCGCCTCCAACACTGAGGGTGAGGTCCTCCTCCCGCCCTTCACCCGACTCATCCGCGACACCTAATACGCAGACCTGGCCAACCCGAATACCAACCTGACCTTACACTCCTCGCTCACCACACACGCCGGTGAACCTGGACCCAAGTCTGCGATAGATCCGATTACCCGACCCGTTAAAAGCTATGGGAGATTGAGACTGAAATAAAAAAGAGAGAAGGAGAGAGGAGAGCTACACAGGGGTAGGGGTTTTGCTCTGAGGAGTTTGGCTCCACACTTAGTTGGATTCTGAGAGAAGAAGTGCTAGAGAAGGAAGAAAAGAAGAAGGAGAAGAGGACAACAGAAGAAGAGAAGGCCGAAGGAAGAAAAGAAGAAGAGAAGGCTAAAGAAGACAAAGAAAGAAGAAGGAAGCCAAAGACAGAAGCAGAAGATGGAAGGTAAGGCAGAAGGAAGAAGAAGAAGAAGAAGTAAAGGCAGAAGGTAGGGAAAGAGAAGAAGAAGGAAGGAAAAGATAGAGAAAGCTAAAGAAAGAAGAAGAAGAAAGGCAGAATCAGAAGCACAAGTCATTTAAGACGTCTAATTGTAAAATCAGATGTCTTAATTCTTATTTCTTCTTTAGTTAATTTGAGTAACTATTATTTGGTCTACAATTCTTTTTACTCTTGACATACTCATATGCTCTACATTCCTATTCAGTTTTTAAGTAATATTATGTGTTCAATTTGCATTTATTGTTGAGATTAGTGTGTGAATTCCATTTGCTCCCTGTCTTCGACCTTGGAATATATTCGAGTAATAAAATTGTATTTGTTTTGAATGCTATTTCGGCTGTACTACAACGTAACACTTTTTAAAACCCGATTCAGCGTGACTAACAATTTGGCGCCGTTTGTTGGGGAGCAACGTGCAATTCACCACTATTCTCTGTATTATTTGATTATATTTGAGCACTAACTTGCCCTATTTACTTTATTGTGATTTTGCGAGGTACATCATGAGGAGATCTTCCGCACAAATCAACCACTCCAGGATAGGTAACTTCTCTATTTTTCCGTAATCAACCTCCAAATCTTGGGAAGACAGAAAGGAAACAATAAATTAGGAATCACCTGCCCTATTTTTCATAGTAATTATCATTTAAAAGGTAAGTTTCCTAATTCCCAAAATTTTTTTTCAAATCTCATTGAAGTTGAAGCGATTTTATTTAGAGATCTTACCCTAAAATTCCTATGCCTATTAGGGATTACGCTCAATTCCTAATCTTCTTGGACTACACACTTCTTGTTTGAAGTCCAAGGAGAACATTTTTGAAAATAAAAGAGGACTTAGAAATAAATCCAATTAGGGTTTCTGCATTAGGGTTTTGAAGTGCTAGTTCACACTTGCCTGCATAAAAGGAAACAAACCCACCCGCATTTGTGTGCTACCGAAGCCCTTAATTGAAAAGATCTAATCAAGAAAAACCCTAAAATCAAGCTCTAACTTGAATCCTAAAATCCTTGGACCTAATAAACTTGGGAGTTAAATCAGGGTGATTTCTAAGTCTTAACTTAGAGGTTCATTCTGCCATCTTTAGGGCAGGTCAGGTAAAGTTGGTCTACCTTGTAGGCCAACCAACCTCCAAATTAGGTCATAAGTCAAATCAACTGCTAATTCAAGTGGAAACAAAGGCACAAATTAGGACATAAAACTGGTAGACTTAAGAGGTCAAGTTATCCATTTTGGTTTACCTGGACCCTCAGTGACAAGGAAGGTCAGGTGGGGGAAACCCTATAACTCGTGGGGGCACTCTACCATGTAGGGGTCTTTGCGGAACTCTCCCTTCCTGGCTGCCTAGGTAATTCTCAGGTGGATGACTGATGTAAACACATTTACACTACTTAAGATGTCTATTTATACATGTTCTTAAGCATAGGATTGCATTTCATGATATAAATATTGCATAACATGCATCATCTTGCATTTAGAGTAGTTTGAATAAAATGGAGGTTAATTGTCTCCTTTTATGTGCTTGGACAGGGCAAACTTTTTATCGGGGCCTTGAATCGAAGATCCAACCGTACGGATGTGATCAGGGCAACAACTGGAGTTCAACGACTTCAAGATCGCCCTAATCAGGCATCCATAGCATCAGATAGTGCTCGGGGAATCCTAGAAGATCAAGGGCCAGGATGGTGTAAATCCACACTTTAAATGACAAATCCGACTGCATGGATGAATTCGGATCGACGATCGCAGCCTAATGACGTAAAAATCGAGTCAATCCGATACCCGAGGCATCATCTACAACATCCAGAAGTTGGACAGCCAAGATGGCGCCACGTGGCACCATCTCGATCACCTAAACGGCCGCATGCAATCTTTGAAGTCTTCGCATCCGCCCTCTCTCCGCTGTTGGATCTCAATCCAACGGCTGTGGATGCGGCTTGTTGAAATCGTCCGCGCGACCTTTTGGGCGAGGCAGCGTAGCAGTCCAGCGCCTTATCGCGAGGCACTGGCGCACGTTCGAGCCTCATCACGTGAATTCTGAACTGAGAGGGTACGCCGTTATCGACAGTCAGATCTCAATCCAACGGCCGCGCGCGCTCGATAGCATTCACGCGCTATTGCACGAGCGGCGTCACGCAGCATCGTACGCGCTGGGTGGGCGCGCAGCAGCGGGAGAAGGCGCATCCTAAGCCATCCGATCTCACGATCGGACGGCTGTGGATGGTTGAATGTGTGGCGGGTGGGCAGTTGAGGAGGCGCGCGTGGGGAGCGCCGATTACACCCACGTCGGGACTTTAGCGACTGTTTTATCCATCACTAAAGACCCCTCATTTAATGTTTTAAAGATGTAATGACCAATTTGCCCCCACTCATTGCAACTATAAAAAGAGACCCCCTCCATAAGAAATTCTTATCCCTTCCTTCTCTTCTCTACCTTTCCAAAGCTCAAGAGAAGCTTGTCCCACACCCAGGATGCTCCTCAAGAGATAAAGTCCAAATTTTCGTCCCCTTCGGAAGTTGATCCCACGACGATGACGACGTGTTACTCCGTTCCCGTTCTTCTGCTTCGTTCTCCTTCGTCCTGCTCTGTCCTCTTTCGTGCAGGCGTCGTCCCATCTAGCTCGTCCTCCAAGCGATTGTCGAGGAAGATAACTTCTCTCTCCGATTCTTCTTTACAGCTTTTTCTAGTGTAGAATTTTCCTGCTTTCTAGTGTAGCTGATTTCCCGCTTTTTAGTGTAACTTTTATTTGGTTTGATTGTATAAACATTTTGAAATATTGAATGCATGTTCTCTTTCTCTCTCTCTCTCTTTCTTTTAGTCTGATAGCTTCATTGTAATTGTATTGCCTCGCTTTTCAAAAATTCTAAAAAAAATATAATTGCGAATATAGATCAACGTAGCCTCCCTTTGTTCAACCCAGAATTCAAATTTAGGTATAAATTTTATTTATTGAACATGAATTCTTCACTTTCAAGCTACAATGACAGGTTTTCCAAAACCAAACATGTTAGCACAGCAATTCAAACGTTCAACATTTTGGTGCTGTTGCCGGGGAGGCAACGATTTCTAATCTTTTCTTCGCATTTCTTGCACTTTATTATTTTCTAACTTGCTTTCTCTTGTGTCTATTGTTTTGCAGAGACCTCCATCAAGGAATCAACAAGCGGTAGACTAGAGTAAAGTGCAGTTGAAGACAACTATAAGTGCTCCCCATTTCCCCCCCCCCCCATAGATTTCATTCGCCACATTAAATCCAAATTCCAATTAACCTAGGTGTTTGCATAAATCCTAGGAATAGTTTGGTTGTTTGGATTTCCACTCACATTCATTCCACCCTCATTCATAAAAAAAAATAACAAAAAGATAATCTTGTGGGGTAATTTTCAACAAACACACAACACACACCCACATTCAAGGCACTTAATCAACTTGATTTGTTTCTACTCAACCGGGTTCTGATCTGTGGAACCGGTACACACAAAGCAACATATAACAGAGTAGAAATCATTCTAGGTTAACCATCTTTGAGTGCCTAACTTAGTGGTGCATTTGTGGCCAATTGTTTGAGTTGTTTGGGCCGCACCACTCTATTTAAAACCAACTCATCAAGTAGCTCCTCCTTAGGGTTTTCAATCTAGGTCTATTCCAGGCACTCCACTTTCTTTCTGATTTTAAAGGAAAATAATCTTCACCCGTGTTTTACAACTTGGTTTGCCTAGAAACTTTATTGCAATCCACCTAATTTGAAACCCTAAAAGCTACTTAAGCAAGATTTGAACATTAAAATTCACGCATTATAAATAATCTTGCTTGAAAACCCTGGTTGTGCACGCATTTACACAAATCTCAATCAATCATTAAGGACACAACCCATTGTAAGGGCCCATCACATTCCATAAGCACCACAATCCCAGGCCTTAACAAAATTGAGTAGATGTTGGTCTTAAGGTTTGATTCGCTCTATAGGGCCTAGTCTGAGATTGTTTTTGATTAACCTACTTGTACTGATTAATCTGATGTCTAGCTAGGGGAGTAGCGTCAAACAACCGCGGTTGGGGGGTACACTAGGAACCGGAGGCGAAAGCTGAAGGAAGAACCTTCTCCCCAGTCCCTCCTAACTGGTTGGATTAAACAGACGCAAGTAGAGTAAATCATTTACAGTCTTAAGACGGGTTTTGGGAGTCAGTAGATCCTTAGGCTACCCCACTTAAGGACAGCCTTATTTTGTTGTGCTGCAGGGTCCCTATCCCCAGTCCTTCCAACCTTTTCCTAGTTTATGCTGGGAAGACGGTCATTGAATCCTCGATTGGAAGGACCATTAGAACATTCTAGGAGGTGCAAGTTGGATTTTGGTCAATTTGATTCCATGGCCGAACAACCGCCTCCTCTACTTGGAAATCCACAGGAAGAATTTCGAAGGCAGTTGGAACAAATGCAGAGAATATAGGAATGGTTCCAGAGAATGCAGGGCGCTCAGCCCTTGAAGGATTTTTATGATCCTTCAAATTACGGGGAACGTCCCGGCATCCAGATTCTAGCCAGTGACGTAGAAATCAAGCCTCAGGTGTTAAGCCTGATTAAACATTATCATGGGCTTGGTTCCGAAGATCCGTTTCAGCACTTGGAGGACTTGACCACTTTGGTCTAGACCACCAAGGCTCGAAACGTAAACGAGGAGCAAATGATCATGGGGCTCTTCCCCCACTCTCTTAGGGATAAGGCCGCGCATTGGTATAGGACAATAGGAAGACCAATTACAACTTGGAATGAGTTTAAATCGGCCTTTCTGAAGAAATTCTTCCCAGTTGGTCGTACCAATGCTTTGAGACGGGCAATCACTACCTTTACCCAGCGGCCGGGGGAGCAGTTTCATGTGGCCTGGGAGCGATTCCAAGACTTATTGCGGAGGTGTCCACACCACGAGGTGCCGAAATGGCAACTCGTGCAGAACTTCTATCATAGGTTGACTGAGCAACTCAGAAATCATGTAGATGCTTCTTGCGGAGGCAATTTCCTCAATAAAGATGCAGATAGTGCACATGATTTATTTGAGGAAATGAGTGAGATTTCAAATAATCATGCCTCCATGGATACTTTTAACCGGTCCCAGCAACCCAGATCAAATGTCAATGAAGTCCATGACTCTCATTCATTTGATATGGAATTGATTTGTAATAAACGTGATAAGGTGGACTTGGTTGCTAAAAGAATGGAAGAGTGGATGGCTGACAATTCTATGAATAACTCTCGATCTACTCAATCCCAAAATTCAGGATTCCATTCCTCACGAGCTCCTTCTGGATGGGAGTTCGTGAATCAACTCGATGCAGCTCAACCTGTGAGTCAGCATTTTTTGGAGCCCCATGGGTTTCAAACTGGGGCCTTTGATCCCAGTTTTTCTGATCCTTCTCTTTCTTTCTCTCCATCCTCACCCTATGAGGATGTCTGTGCTGTACAAGAGAATGTTAGATCCAACCCTTACTCGAATGCCTATAATCCAGGTTGGAGAAACCACCCTAACTTCTCTTGGAAAAATCCAGGGCAACAGACCCAATTCCGACCCGGCAACTATGCTCCGCAACGACCAATGGATCAGGGTCAAGTATATACTCATTTGCCTCCGAATCAGGTCAATCAGCAAGCTTGGAATGCCCGTCAACCCGCAGGGCAGGCTGATTTGAACCGTCAAATGGTAGAGATGCAAGGATCTATGCTCCAGCTCATGCAGCAAATGAAAAACTCGCTGGACAACTTGCAATCCGGGCTCATTGCTAACTCTCATCAACCTAGATCTCTACCATCCCAACTCATACCCAACCCGCCAAACATTATGAATTCGGGCAATCAAGCCCAAGGGTACAGAAATCAAAGGGACCCACACAAATATACTCAGGTAGTTGAGTAGGGTTCCTCGTCTTCTTCTTCTTTAAATCAACAATTCATGGTCAATCAAGCCCCTCCAATCTTTCCTAACCCTCCCTAAGACCCAAATTCTTACGCATCTACAAATTCTATCACTTTAAGGAGTGGTAAGAAGACTTAGGATCCACAACCACACTATTATGATCTTTTGAATCCTGAAGAACCTGAGGAGAGAGGAGAATTCTAGAGGAGAAATCAAGGCTCAAGAACCTGATTCCAAAGATCTGACTCATGTTCCTTTTCCTGAAGCCTTAACCAAATCAAAGAAGAAGTCTGTTGATAGCAATGAGGAGCTTCAGAATCTATTTAAGAATGTTGAGATCAATATCCCGCTCCTTGATGCTATCAAGCACATACCGGCTTACGCAAGATTTTTAAAGGAATTATGTACACAAAAGCGTAAGTCGAGAGAATCTGTTCCGAGGAAGGTGGTGCTCTCCGAGCAGGCTAGTTCTGTTATCCTGCACTACCTCCCTCAGAAAAAGAGAGATCCTAGTGCTCCATTGATTTCTTGCGTTATCGGAGATTACACATTTGATAGAGCACTTTTGGATCTCGGTGCATCCATCAACCTAATTCCGACTTCTCTCTACGAGAAGTTTGGGTTAGGTGAACTTCGGCCAACTTCAGTAACGCTACAGTTAGCGGACCGTTCGGTCACAAACCCGCGAGGCATTATTGAAGACGTTATAGTTAAGGTCAAGGATTTCTATTTTTCTGTAGATTTCCTTGTCCTTGACATGGATGTACCTGATAATCTGAGGAACACGCCCATCATTCTGGGGCGTTCGTTCCTGGCTACCACAAGGGCCAACGATAATTGTGAAAGCGGTAGCATGGAAATCGTCTTTGGGGACCAACGAATGAAATTGGATATTTTTAAGGCAATCAACAAATTTGAGGATTGTGGATTTATTGAGGAACTTGATGAGGATAATGATAATATTGAAACTTGTTTGACAGTTTCTTCAATTGAAAGTTCCTCTTTGGATGATAAATTTGACCCGCAACCCTCTATGGCTAACCTGACATCTTCAGAAGAGGTTACTGATTTTGTTCACTCACAACCTCTTCCTCTTGTTGAATCTTCAGCACCTACCCTACCATCAATCATCAACCCACCTCAGCTTGAATTGAAACCATTGCCTGAGAATTTGAAATATCAATTTTTAGGACCTCAAAATACGCTCCCTGTGATTATCAGTGCTAAATTGACAAAGGAGCAAGAGATTAAATTGATCAATGTCCTAAAGGAACATAAGGAGGTAATTGGTTGGACCATTCATGACCTCAGGGGGATCGAGCCATCTTACTGTAATCATAGAATATTTTTGGAAGATGGATCCCACCCTTCTTGCCAGATGCAGAAGAGATTGAATCCAAATATGCGAGAAGTGGTCAAAAAGGAAATCATCAAGTGGCTCAATGCAGGAATTATTTATCCAATCTCTGACAGTCCCTGGGTAAGTCCCGTTCAGATTGTTCCAAAGAAAGCCGAGATTACTATTGTGACTAATGAGAGAGGAGAATCTGTCACAACTCGTTTAGCTTCCTCTTGGAGAGTTTGTATTGATTACAGGAAGCTGAACACAGCCACTAAAAAGGATCATTTTCCCCTGCCCTTCATCAATCAAATCTTGGAAAAATTAGCCGGGCAGAAGTACTTTTATTTTCTTGATGGCTACTAGGGATACAACCAAGCTCCTATCCATCCCGAGGATCAGGAAAAAACTACTTTCACCTGTCCCTACGGAACCTTTGCTTTTCGTAGGATGCCTTTCGGGTTATGCAATGCACTTGCGACTTTTCAAAGGTGTATGCTAGCCATATTTTCTGACATGGTGGGAGAGTTTATGGAAGTCTTCATGGATGATTTCTCTATTTTCGGAGAATCATTTGACTCTTGTTTGGCTAATTTGGAAATGATTCTTAAGAGATGTATCAAGACACGACTGGTCCTTAACTGGGAAAAGAGTCATTTCATGACCCAAGAGGGCATCGTTTTAGGTCATGTAATCTCTGAACAGGAAATTGAAGTGGACAAAGCTAAGGTTGATGCTATCGCTAAACTTCCTCCTCCTACATCTGTTAAACAAATCAGATCATTTCTTGGCCAAGTGGGATTTTATCGAAGATTCATCAAGGATTTCTTGAAGGTTGCTCGTCCTTTGAGCAATCTTCCTGCCAAAGAAACGCTGTTTGTTTTTGACGAATCATGCCGAAAGGCATTTGATTTCCTGAAAATGGCAGTCACCTATGCTCCAATTTTGCAACCACCAATTTGAACAACCCCTTTTGAGATCATGACCGACACTTCTGATTATGCGGTCGGGCCTGTCCTGGGTCAGAAAATTGATCGAAAGCCCTCTGTCATCTACTACGCTAGTAAAACTCTGGATGAAGCCTAGAGGAATTACACTGTTACTGAAAAGAAATTACTAGCTGTAGTATTTGCTTTGGAAAAATTCAGGGCTTATCTCTTAGGGTCTCATGTTATCATCTATACTGACCACTCGGCCTTGAGACATCTCTTGGCTAAAAAGGATTCTAAACCTCGGCTTATTCATTGGATTCTTCTTCAAGAATTTGATCTTGAAATCAAGGATAAAACCAGGGTACAAAATGTGGTCGCAGATCATTTGTCGAGACTAGGTGATTCTTCTTGTCTGGACATTCCGATTGCTGACACTTTTTCGGACGAAACTATTCTTACAGTTTTAGGTGTCCACACCCCATGGTTTGCTGACATTGTTAACTATTTGGCCGTTGGTCAAATTCCCCAGGATTGGACCAAGCAACAACGGGACAGACTCAAATCTGAGGCCAAATACTACTCCTGGGAGGACCCTGAACTGTATCGCATCGGCTCTAATCAGATTATTCGCCAATGTATACCGGAGAATGAATTCAACAGTATACTTGAGTTCTGCCATTCATCTGGGCGTGGTGGACATTTCTCCGGGAAAAAGACGGCTGCAAAAATCTTGCAATCTAGCTTCTATTGGCCATCTTTATTCAAGGATGCCCAGGATTTCTCAAGGTCATGTTCTTGATGTCAGGCACTCGAGAGCATAACTAAGAGAGACATGATGCCCCTAAACCCTATTCTTCCTGTCGAAATTTTCGATGTTTGGGGCATCGATTTCATGGGACCCTTTATCCCTTCATTTGGACATCAGTACATTCTTGTTGCTATTGATTATGTGTCCAAATGGATTGAGGCGATTCCCACCCGAACCAATGACCACAAGGTGGTCATCAATTTTGTCAAGAAAAATATCTTCAGTAGGTTCGGGATTCCGAGGGCTATCATCAGTGATGGTGGCACTCATTTTACTAATGCCCAATTCCAGAATTTATTGGCCAAATACGGGGTTAATCATCAAATTTCCACACCTTACCATCCCCAGACGAATGGACAAGCCGAGATCTCCAATCGAGAGATCAAGAACATTCTACAAAAAATGGTTGGGCGTGATCGCAAGGATTGGACTCAAAAGCTTGAGGGTGCTCTTTGGGCCTACCGTACGGCGTATAAAACACCCATCAGTATGTCTCCATTCTGTTTGGTGTATGGAAAGGCATGCCATCTACCCGTAGAGATTGAACACAGGGCATTCTAGGCAATCAAATAATGCAATTTAGATCTGAATCTAGCTGGGAAGACTATGAAACTCCAACTATCTGAGTTGGAGGAGCTTAGAAATGATGCTTATGAGAATGCCAAGATCTACAAGGCTTGGACCAAAGCTCTACATGATCAATTGATTTCCCGCAAGAGCTTTGAGCCAAATCAGAAGGTATGGTTATTTGATTCTAAACTTAAGCTCTTTCCTGGCAAAGTTAGATCTAAATGGAATGGTCCATTCATAATTGATCAGATTTTTCCAAATGGTGCCATTCAGATTTCTGACCCAAAGACGGGTAACACCTTTAAAGTCAACGGTCAACGTCTGAAGCCTGTTGTTGATCGTATTCTTCCAGAACCCGTCTCAAACTTTGTTGCTCTAGGCATTCTGTGACTTCTTTGGCTGGACTTCACCTAGCTGACAGCATTAAACGTAGCAGTTGTACATATGACACAAGGCTAATATGAGCTTCATATTTAGGTGACATCTTTCATATTCTACCCTTTCTTTCATGTCTCTTTTTCAATGAGGACATTGCATCAGGTAGGCATGGGGGGTTGGATTCATTTTTGAATTATTTGGTCAGCTTTGTGAAATCCATATAAATTATTTTTCTCTTCTTATTTATAAAAAAAATCAAAATTAGGAAGGATTAGTTGGACATTAGGACTTTTCAATCCTAAGAAATTTTACATTAGGATCTGAACACAAAGACCCTTCAGGTCTTTGGACTTAATTAGCCCGTGTATCCACTAAAATGTGGATGTCTTTCGAGTCCTCGCCATCTTAATTCTATCGTAATTGGAATAAATAAGTTTGGGTGATAAGTACACGACTTATCAACCCACCCTTTGATTTGAGGGAATTTCTGAGTTTTAAGCATCTACACACTTTCTTTGCACTGACTCGTTGTTCGGCGATTTTAACGGAAATTGGGTAGCTAATGAACCTTCTAAGGTGATATGGCTGGCAAGTTATCGTGGGTAACAGCCCATAGGTAGGTTGTCCAGAGCCCAGTCATTGGACCTTTCTCTTTTTCCTGCCTTAGGTAAATCTTAGACCAGGGAAGCCACCTACTTAAAAAAAAAAAATCAAAAAGAAAAGGAGAAAAGAAAAAAAAAAAGCCACACTTTGCCGCACAAGTATGGCTGGCAAGTTGTTGGTGGTAACAGCTCATCGACCGGTTGTCGAGAACCCAGCTCAGTAAATGCACTAAAAAAATTCTCAAAACACTTAGGAAGAAGCAGAGAAGTAGAATAAATTGGGGAGATATACACTGGATTCACCCTTGTGTTGACCCCGTAAAAAAAATAAAAAGTAGGGAGAAAGCTACCGGTTGTAAAGATACACCTTTAGGCAGAATTCTTTTAGGTCACCTAGAGGCATAGAAATCCGAAGTCCGTTTTAATTGCTAGTCAATGAGTCTATCACAATCACAATAAGATGCTTAAAACTTAGGGTTCTCATCAAATCTTGGGTGAGTTGAATGGCCGTAGAAAGCCACTCTTAAACCCTAAAATTTAAAAATCCAAAAAAAAAAAAAGAAAAGAGTAAAAAGAGAAAAAGAAATTTTTCTTTGAATAAGGCGAGGGCTTGAGGAGGTCTGCATTTTGGCAGATACTCGGGCACTATTGTGTCTTTGAAAGTTCAGATCCTAAGTAAATAATTTCTTAATGATTGAAAATAATTCAGGCCCAAATAATCCAACTTAATTCTTTTATAAATAGCATATAGTTTTTGCTAGGGATTAGCAAAAGATAGGCATGGGGGTATGATGTAAACACATTTACACTACTTAAGATGTCTATTTATGCATGTTCTTAAGCATAGGATTGCATTTCATGATATAAATATTACATAACATGCATCATCTTGCATTTAGAGTAGTTTGAATAAAATTAAGGTTAATTGTCTCCTTTTATGTGCTTGGACAGGGAAAACTTTTTATCGGGGCCTCGGATCGAAGATCCAACTGTACAGATGTGATTAAGGCAACAACTGGAGTTCAACGACTCCAAGATCGCCCTAATCAGGCATCCGTAGCATCAGATAGTGACTGGGGAATCCTAGAAGATCAAGGGCCAGGATGGTGTAAATCCACACTTCAAATGACAAATACGATCGCATGGATGAATTCAGATCGACGATCGCAGCCTAACGACACAAAAATCGAGTCAATCCGACACTCGTGGCATCATCTACAACATCCAGAAGTTGGACGACCAAGATGGCGCCACGTGGCGCCATCTCGACTGCCCAAACGGTCGCATGCAATCTCTGAAGTCTTCGCATCCGCCTTCTCTCCATCGTTGGATCTCGATCCAACGGCTGTGGATGCAGCTTGTTGAAATCGTCCTCGCGACCTTTTGGGCGAGGCAGCGCAGCGGTCCAGCGCCTTATCGCGAGGCGCTGGCGCGCGTTCTAGCCTTGCCACGTGAATTCTGAAGCGAGTGGGTGCACCATTATCGACCGTCAGATCTCAATCCAACGGCCACATGCGCTCGATAGCGTTCACGTGCTATTGCACGCGCGGCGTCACGCGGCATCGTACGTGCTGGGCGGGTGCACAGCAACAGGCAAAGGTGCATCCTAAGCCATCTGATCTCGCGATAGGACAACTGTGGATGGCTGAACGTGCGGCGGGCGGGCAGCTGAGGAGGTGCGCGTGGGGAGCTCCGACTACACCCACGTCGGGGCTTTAGCGATGGTTTTATCTGTCACTAAAGACCCCTCATTTAATGTTTTAAAGATGTAATGACCAATTTGCCCCCACTCCTTGCAACTATAAAAGGAGACCCCCTCCATATGAAATTCTTATCCCTTCCTTCTCTTCTCTACCCCTCCAAAGCTCAAGAGATGCTTGTCCCACACCCGGGATGCTCCTCGCGAGATAAAGTCCAAATTTTCGTCCCCTTCGGAAGTGGATCCCGCGACGACGACGGCGTGCTGCTCCGTTCCCGTTCTTCTGCTTTGTCCTCCTTCGTCCTGCTCCGTCCTCTTTCATCCAGGCGTCGTCCCATCCGGCTCGTCCTCCAAGCGATTGTCGAGGAGGATAACTTCTCTCTCCCATTCTTCTTTACAGCTTTTTCTAGTGTAGAATTTTCCTACTTTCTAGTGTAGCTGATTTCCCGCTTTCTAGTGTAACTTTTATTTGGTTTGATTGTATAAACATTTTGAAATATTGAATGCATGTTCTCTTTCTCTCTCTCTCTCTTAGTCTGATAGCTTCATTGTAATTATATCGCCTCGCTTTTCAAAAATTCTAAGAAAGATATCATTGCGAATATAGATCAACGTAGCCTCCCTATGTTCGACCCGGAATTCAAATTTCGATATAAATTTTATTTGTTGAACACGAATTCTTCACTTTCAAGTTACAACGACAGGTTTTTCAAAACCAAACACGTTAGCGCAGCAAATCAAACGTTCAACAATGACTTTTTGATCCAGGGGTATCATCCGTCTCGATCCTCTATAATCATCCAAAAATCTTTGGGTGCCCTGATTGGGTCAACATCACATCCAGTCCCTCATCCCTTCTATTTAGAGCACACACACAGATTTTCTTAGGGAGCTCTATTCAGATCAAATCACTTCATTCTAAACTTGAATTTTGATTCTACATCTTGATTCCACCATCTGATTCAAAAATGCAAGTTGGTTACTTAGGAAAACCATTAAAGAAACCTGAATCACAAAGATCCATGAGAGATAGAATGGTTGAGGATACCCTTAGATTTTATGAGATTGATTACAAAACCTCAAAACCAATTGAAGACATTCAGGGTGATGTATCAACAACAACAACCTTCATCATAAACTGTGCCCAATTATTATTAACAGAAGCAACAAAGGGATCAACCTGGGATATTCTCATAACAGGATACATCGAGATAGAAAAATTGCATAACTTTGAATATCTCCAATGCATGACACATTCTGCACTTTGGGAAAAACACCAAGATGATCTTGAAAAATGGGAAGAAATGATGAACTTGTTAAAACAAGTTTTCGATCACAAATACCCATACATGCCCCAAATAGTTAATGAAACATCTTGGAGTAATATTAAGGATCAACATGATTTCCCAAATCCCGGGTTTGAGACACAAGGTTGTTGTGGATTCCCAACCCAGATGGAATATGACATGCCTGATCTGGAAATAGGTTGGGAGGTCCTAATTGCTGGAGAACACGATTTTGAGCCAGCCCTAGAAAACCAAAACCCTAGTTCACCAAGCATAAAATTCCTAGACTCTTGTAATAATGAGATTGAATTAGAACCTTTCGAGGGTGTAAATCCTGCCCCTTTTTCTGATAAGGTGACACCCGAAGGCAATTCTGACCTAGATTCTAGTAATTCAACCCACATCCTTAGCCTAGAATCTGGATCTGAATCTTCTTGGGAGAATTACAAGGCCTTGTATGACGAAAATCAAAGTTCGAATTTGGATTATGATTCTAGGCCTTTATTTAATGAATGTACCTCTCCAACATCCTCAGAGATACATATTAATTTTTTGGAAGTCACGCCAATCTACGATACAGAAATCGATGAGTTGGAAGAGTGGGGTCTTGATTGGGTCTTCCCTACAAGCCAAAAACATGAGCCCAGATCCAATAGGGACACCTTTTTAAGCTCGGAATCTACAAATAAGCTAGACCCAAGTCAGGTTGCTGAATCTACATCTTGTGATTTATTCTATGGTGGAACCTCTGATCTTGAATCAACTTCAGAACTGGATTCTTGCAATTTCTCCAACAATTTCGAATCTTACCATGATTTCAGAAAACCTTTGTTTCCTAACGACTACGAGCCAATCTACGACCTCAGCACACATGATCCATTCTTCGACTCCGACTCTAAGGTCCCTAATCCTGAGATCATTGATTTAAATTCAGGTTCCATTGAGATGGAATCATTTCTTTTCGAATCATAAACAAAAAGTACCAAGAGTGACTACAACCCTGAATTCGAATCTTTTCTTAACTCATATTTTCTTTATCCTATAAACACTCTTCATGCATTTACCTTTGAATTTGATGGCTACTATGAGGACTCTCTAAATGCACCCAGCTTTGAACAATTACTAGATGAGCCCTCATACACAATTCTTATTGATGCCACCTCCTCTATAAATACAGAACCTATTCAAACCTATTTTCAACCCTGACCCAAAACCAGACTCAATTTCTATTCTGATTCCCCTCTTATTAAGCCGATTGTAGATGATTCGCCTCCACATCTTTATCGGGTTTTGGACATCGATCAGACTACAAAACACGCCCCATCCTTCTCTGATCACTCCTGTAGTGTTCCTACATCCTCCACTGATTCTTTTTCATTTAAGGATCCCTACTCTGATCAGGCTAATTTGACTCAACCAAACCCTGGATTCACACTTCCGCATCATTCCGAGCTTCACAGTATATGGTGGGTTCCACATCTCTTGATCTACCTTTTTCAACCCACAAGATTGATTGGGTTTGGGTTGCATCATCAGCCTGTTGACCTGAACAAGCACCTGGTGGACCAACCAGGCTTTTGATTAAGGTGCTTGTTCTACAAAACTCATCTCATTTGACCACTCCTTCTCCAGACCATTTCTCGCTCGGCTGAAGGTGTTGAACTTAATGCTTAACGGGAGGCAACCCATCATTCCAAAAATTGAGATCCTTCTGATTATCTTTCTATACTTCACATCTATTGCACCCTGAGTTTAGTTTTAGAGCAGTCGATCCCACCTCTGGTACACGTGCCAAAGCTTGAAATCATCCGCAACAATAATTCCCGATGCATTCGCCCTCTCGATAATCCTATTCTAAATCCTTGAACCCAAAACTATTTCACACCCTTCGTTTACAATGAGGACATTGCAAAACTTAGGCATGGGGGGGTGGTAAAGTGCAAGCATACAAAAATCAAAGTTCGGAAGGGTTCTAACAAAAAAATCACATGTCCCAAAAATACCAAAAGTAAAAAAATTATGAAAAAGAACAAAAAAATGAGAGGAGAGAAAATTTTGATGGCATATCAGTTTTGAGGAGAAAAAGGGGAGGAGATAAAAATGTCAAAAAGGAGCACAAGTTGAAAAGAAAAGAAAAATGGATAGTCATTAGTAAGAAATTAAGGAATTGACTTAGTTCTAGACCATACCAAAAGAAAGAAAATGAAAGGAAAAAGGTGCTAATGAAACACAGAAGAGATTAGTAGGAATGCGGATTTTAAGCCTCTTGGGCTATGACCATAGGCTTAAAAATTCAAGTATCCGGTAAGATCTGGATAATCCTCAAGAGGTTGAGGAAAATGCAAAGCTTAAGTATTAGGTCTAAGGCTTAGGGAGTATTTGGCCTTATTAACTGACTTTGGTTTGCGGGACTCGGTAACCTAAGCACCCCAATCCACACACAGTCTGGTTTAGTGCGCATAAGTATCAAAATCATGCAAATGCGTTTAAGTTGTTAAGAAAAATTTGCCTAGATTAAGAGTGGCTGATCAACACAAGTTGATTTGGACGAGTTCTCGACGTGGAGAGGCGGGAAATTCCCCTTGAAGATGCACAATAACATATCTTCTCCTCAGTGCTTGTCTCCTAGGATATTTACATATCCTACCGGGGGCATGTAAGCACCCTATGCTGGTTCAGATGCCATAGGTGGCATTATCTTGAAACGTCGATTACCAGGGTTTGGATTTAGCTACAGAATGCCATGGGTGGGATTATCTCAAAATGTTGAAAGCCAGGGTTCTGGGGGTTGCCATGGGAAGTGCTATCTTGAAGCATCGATTGCCAAGAACCCTTCGAGGATTGATGATGGGGACTAGGAATCCGATATAGATCGTGTTGTGAAGCCAATTCGAAGCTAGAAATAAAAAGAAAAGAGAGAGAAAACTCTCCAAAAATATAGAAAATTCCTCTGTCTCTCTCTTACAAAAATTCACTACAAATCAAACCAAGGCTAAAACATGTTACAAGCACGTGTGCTTTAACCGCGGAGTCCAACGAACCTTAGGATAGTTCCTGTGGGCCTTAAAAACCTTCGTGGTAGACTAAGGCTAGAGCTGGTCAAGTCTGGATCTTGGTTGGTGCTTGAGCACCTCTAGGCCTACTATCGACATTCTAACCTAATCTACAGAAGAAAGCACACATCACAGTTTTGAGCAACAAAAGATTACATGGTCTAGAATCAAAGTTAAAACCTTAAAATTTTGCTAAGGGACTAGCAAAAGCTAGGCATGGGGGTATGATGGGAACACCATCATGAGCCCTAACTAGCTTATTTTGACCCAATGAAGAGAATAAATGCTCCTACATAACCAATTGAAGGTCATAATTCACTACACAACCATTCTGAGAGTGAAACAAGAAACTAGGGTTAAAACTGTAATTTTACCAATGCAGTACAACCACGGATTTTCTCAAGGGCTAGACAAAGGTCAAATGGTCTTAATAAGATAACAAGAGGGTTGGATTTGACAGAAAAGGGTTTGTGTATGTTCTATGAATTAAATGACTTCTTGAAATCCTAAAAACAGACCCACTTGATTAACCAAGGTTTTGGTTAGGATTAAATTCACTTAAGCCCTCTAAAAATCATAGAAAAATATTCTCTAGGGTTTAGTATCTTCTATTTGGCCATTAGAACCCATCTTGACCTAAATTGGGGTCTTAAGTAGATATTTGCCCTAAATTGGGCTTTTGCATAAATTATCCAATCAAACATGGTCAAACCCAAAATCCAACTTCACCATTGGATTCCTTAGGTCAAAATTAGGTTTGTACCAAAGTTTAGACCTAAGGGGATTTCATCTTGACCTAGTTTGCAAAAAGGTCTAGTCTGATTACATTTCTACTCCTAACTTTCAAAAATGTTACAAATAGCCCCCTAACTTTCCGTCATCTTCACAAATAGGTTCCTCCACCATTATCGCAGAGGAATCCTACTCTGGTGAGCTTTGAAAGGAGATTTCTCCTTGATTGCTCGGAGAATCCCCTCCAAACTTGGAAGGAAGATTCTCTGAGAAAATCCCTCCAATATGAACTTAGTTTGATGCCCTAATTCCTTCCCAATCTCTCATACAAACACATGAGAGATTTGGATCTCTTGAGAGCTTCCATCTCCGGTGAGCATGCCTTGCTTGGAAGCTTGGCTTCCAAGCACAAAACCCTCCTTAGAGACCTATTTAAAGACTCCCCAGGGTCCAATGGACTTCTCAGCTTGAAATTGGGTTGGATTCCCCCTCTATTCTTCTCTCCTCGCCGGCCACAAGACTCTGCAAGCTCTGGTGGCCTTTCCCCAACTCTCTCATCGCCCTACCACAATACCAGTGACCGGGTTATCTCTACCACAGTCATCTGCGTCGCGCAATACCGACTGTTGAACTTATTTTTTACGAAGCTACGCTAACGTGTTCGGTTTTGGAAAACCCGTCGTTGTAGTTCGAAAGCGAAGGATTCGTGTTCAACAAATAAAATTTATACCGAAATTAAAATTCCGGGTCGAACACAGGGAGGCGAACGTTTGATTTAAAAACTTCGCGTTTCTTTTTATTTTGTCACAAAGAAATTCAATTTAAACTATCTAAGTATCTACAACAAATAAAAGAGAGAGAGGGAGTAAGAGAGAGAGAAGGAATACTATACATGGAAATCAAAATGAGATGTAGAATAGACAAGGAATTTATCATAAAAGAGTTCTTTCGTTACAACTAGAAAACATAAAACAATTACTCTAGAAAGCATTAAAAGAATGGAGGGAGAAATGTCCTCCTCGACGATCGCTCGGAGGACGAATAGACTACTCTAGAAGGCAGTAAATCTATACTAGAAAGCAGTAAAAAGAATAGGGAGAGAGAAATCCTCCTCGACGGTCGCTTGGAGGATGAGCCGGACGGGACGACGCCTGGACGAAGGAGAACGAAGCGGGACGAAGGAGGACGAAGCAGAAGAACGGGAACGAAGCAGCATGCCGTCGTCGTCGCGGGATCCACTTCCGAAGGGGGACGAAAATTTGGACTTTATCTCGCGAGAAGCATCCCGGGTGTGGGACAAGCTTCTCTTGAGCTTTGGAGAGGTAGAGAGGAGAAGGAAGGGATGAAAATTTCGTATGGAGGGGGTCTCCTTTTATAGTTGCAAGGAGTGGGGGCAAAATGGACATTACATCTTCAAAATAATAAATAAGGGGTCTTTAGTGACGGATAAAATCGTCGCTAAAGCTCCCACGTCGCCGTCGCCGCCGCGCCCACGCGCGCCCGCTCGGCTGGCCGTGCGCGTAACGCCTACGCACGTCGCTTGATTTTCAGTCGTCCGATCGCGAGATCGGACGGCTTAGATCGCGTCCACGCCCGCTGCGTAGCGCGCCCGCCCGCGTGCGATCGCGCGTTACGCCCGGCGTCCATTCGCGCGTCGTCCCGATTGAGCGCGCGCAGCCGTTGGATCTTCATCTGACGCTCGTGCGCGCCCGCTCGCCCGCGCCTTCCACCCCTTCACCGCGGCTCGAACCCGCGACCTCCGCTTCGCCCGCAGCTGCGTCACCGCTGCGCTACGCGGGCGAAATGGTTGCGGGGACGTTTTTAAACGCGAGCGACCGCAGCCGTTGGATCGAGATCCAACGGCGGAGAGGAGACGGTGCGCGGTCTTCACCAGACGCATGCGGCCGATTGGGCGGCTGAGATGGCGCCACGTGGCGCCATCTTGGCCGTCCATCTTCTGGAAGTTGTAGATGGTGCCACGGATGTCGGATTGACTCGATTTTTGTGTCGTTGGGCTGCGATCGTCGATCCGAATTCATCCGTGTGGTTGGATTTGCCATCTGAAGTGCAGATTTACACCATCCTGGCCCTTGATCTTCTAGGGTTCCCCGGTCTCTATCTGATGCTACGGATGCCTGATTAAGGCGATCTTGGAGTCGTTGAACTCCAATTGTCACCCTAATCATATCCATACGGTTGGATCTTTGATCCGAGGCCCCGATAAAATATTTTCCCTGTCCAAGCACATAAAAGGAGACAATTAACCTCCATTTTATTCAAACTACTCTAAATGCAAGATGATGCATGTAATGCAATATTTATATCATGAAATGCAATCCTATGCTTAAGAACATGCATAAATAGACATTTTAAGTAGTGTAAATGTGTTTACATCACCGACCGACGTTGCCTCTACCCTGTCTTCACCGCCGCCTCATCTATAAAGGCTTCATCTTCCCCATGTCCGACAACCATACTAGCGTGGGATTCCTATCCTTTTCATCCCTTAGAGGTAGGTCTTAAATTCCCTCTCTCTCTCTCACTTTCTCCCCCTCTCTTTATTTCCCAAAACCAACCACCGACACCACCGAACACCTTCACGTCCTCCATCTTCGGCGATACCTCCAACGAGGTGTATCCATCCCTACACACCTCCATCCACCTCACCGACCACCCTACGACCTCTGCCTCATCTCCCTGATCACTTCCCCTCACTCCACTCACCTCGCCACTCACCCAAACACCTCATCAAACACACCAACTCACTCACACACAGTGTGCCCTAGGCACGCCACCACAGCCACCCTCACTCAATTCCAAGATCACCGTTACATTTGCAGTGCCACGGCGACCATACTGAATGTTCTGATGTGGCCATAAGGCCCTTGTTCTTGATTTTAGGTAGCAAGACGACGGCCACCATTGCTGCCACAACTTTGAGCTTGTTGTTGTTGCTCCAGGTCCTGCTCTGCTCCAAGAGAGACCCCCAAGCTGTGCGCAATCGAAGCCCGCACGCATCCAAGCCATCAAGCAAAGGCTTCAGCCTCGGCAGCCTTGCCAATTTTGCCAACACCTTGTTTCTACGGTGCGTGAAGGGAAGGTGGGACATTTAGTCCCACCTCGGAAGTGGAAAGGCACCTTCGTGGGCATTAATTGTAAAAGTGAAGTAGGCTCTTCGCCTCCAACATTGAGGGTGAGGTCCTCCTCCCCCTCTTCATCGAACTCGTCTGCGACACCTAATACGCAGACCTGGCCAACCCGACTACCCAACCTGACCTTACACTTCTCGCTCACCACATACGCTGGTGAGCCTGGACCTGGGTCTGCGATAGGTCTGATTACCCGACCCATTAAAAGCTCTGGGAAAGTGAGATTGAAATAGAAAAGAGAGAAGGAGAGTTGCGTTGGGTAGGGGGGTTTTTCTCTGAGGAGTTTGGCTCCACACTTAGTCGGTTTCTGAGAGAAGAAGAGTCAGAGAAGGAAGAAAAGAAGAAGGAGAAGAGGACCGCAGAAGAAGAAGAGAAGGCCAAAGGAAGAAAAGAAGAAGAAGAGGAGGTCAAAGAAGACAGACAAAGAAGGAAGCCAAAGACAAGAAGAAGAAGGAAGCTAAGGTAGAAGGAAGAAGAAGAAGAAGCAAAGGCAGAAGGCAGAGAAAGAGAAGAAGGAAGGAAAAGATAGAGAAAGCTAAAGAAAGAAGAAGAAGAAAGGAAGAATCTGAAGCACAAGTCATTTAAGACATCTGATTGTAAAATTAGACATCTGAATTCTTATTTCTTCTTTAGTTAATTTGAGTAACTATTATTTGGTCTACAATTCTTTTTACTCTTGACATACTCATACGCTCTACATTCCTATTCAGTTTTTGAGTAATATTATATGTTCAATTTGCATTTATTGTTGAGATTAGTGTGTGAATTCCATTTTCTCCCTATGTTTGACCTCGGAATATATTCGAGTAATAAAATTGTATTTGTTTTGAACGCTATTTCGACTGTACTACAATGCAACACTTTTTAAAACCCAATTCAGCGAGATTAACAGTAGGAACCCTACAAAAGTGATCAGAAAAGGGTAGGACGTGATTTGTATTCTAATCGATGTCTGAATCCCAACCAAAAGATGGAGGAGAATCATATGCAACTGGATAAGAGAGAGGTGAATTAGAGTATAAGTTAATTCCTATAGCTGGTCGGGGTTGGAATCGGATTTGAGAAGGTTCTTTATGTGCCGTAGAAGTGGTGGCATCATGGAGATTCAAATCATTGACCTCAACGTCAGAATCAAAGGATGGGTCATGGTTGCTGAGGTCATAAACTGGTTTGGAGTCATTAGGAAACAACAATTCTCTGAAATTAGAGTAAGATTCTAAATCATCGGAGAACTTGCGAAGATCGTGTTCTGAACTTGATTCCAGATCAGAGGTTCTACCATAGAAAGAATCAAGATGTGTGTAATCAGCAACCTGACTTGGATCTAACCTAATTTCATATTCTGAGATTAAAATGGTGTCCCTAGTAGGTATAGGCTCGGGTTCTTGGCTCCTAGGATTGACTCAATCAAGTCCCAGTTCTTCCAACCCCTCAGTTTCTGTATCATAGATCGACGTGACTTTCGAAAAATCAATTTGTGTCTCTGAGGAGGTTGAAGAGGTGTATTCATCAAATACGAGCCCAGAATTGTAATTCAAATTCAAAATATGATTCTCATTACATTAGGCCTCATAATTATCCCAAATAGGCTCGAATCCAGACTTTAGGTTAAGGGTAAGGATTGGATCACTAGAATCTAGGCTGGGCTCTATTGGGGTGTCAGAATCATTCTCGAGAATCACCTTAACAAGATAAGGCTCGGGATTTACATTCTCGAGAAGTTCTATTTTAAGCTCATTATCACAGGTGTCGGAGAAATCTAAGCTCGATGGACCAGCTTCAAGGCTTTTTAATGCTGGTTCAGAATCGAGAACACCTGCAATTGGATCCTCCCAACCCTCATCAAGATCAGGTATGTCAATTGTTATGAAGTTTGAATCTAAATTCATTTGGGTTGGGGGTCCACAAGAATTCTGAATGTCTAACCCAGGCTCTGGAAGCTTTAGAATCACTCCAAGATGTCTCATAAATGGCTTCTCGTAATAGATTTAGAACATCTGCACGTTGCTCAATGATATCTTGGTGTATCTCCCAAAGTGATGGATTTGCAAAGCAATGTAAACCCTCTGTTCTATGCAATTCGTAAACTTCATTGAATTATGGTAGGAAGGTCTCCTGGGTTGAACGATTTCTTAGTTGAGTAAGCAGTAGTTTAACACGGTTCATAATGAATTTTGTTGTTTCTGGAACATTAACCTGAATCATGCTGGTTGGATAATCTTCAAAAAATCTAAGGGCAGCCTCAATCACTTTATCTTTTATTCAGGGTTCAGGTTTCCCAATTGGTTTTCCTAAATTGCCAGGTTGCATTTTCAAATCAGATGGTGGAATCAAGATATCGAATCAAACTCAGGATCAAATTGGAACTGATTAGATTTGAAAGAAATACTTGAGAAAATCTAATAAGGTCTCTTAGGTTAAAAACCTAAGGACCTTCCTGTGTGTGTGCTCTAGAGAGAAGATGAGGGACTGGATATTATTTAGGCCCAATCAAAGCACCCAAAGATTTTTGGATGACTAAGGTTATTTCGAGGTAGATGATACCTCTGAATCAGAAATTTGCATAGCCGAGAATTACCTGGGCAGCCAGGAAGGGAGAGCCCCGCAAAGACCCCTACATAGTAGAGCGTCCCCACGGGTTACAGGGTTTCCCCCACCCAACCTTTCTTGTCACTGTGGTTCCAAGTAGATGGGAATGTACGAACTTAAGACCTTAAGTCTACCAATTTTAACCTAGTTTGTGCCTTGAATTTCACTTGATTAGAAGTTGATTTGACTTGTGACTTAATTTGGAGGTTGGTTGTTCCACAAAATAGACCAATTTCACCTGACCAGCCCTAAAAGATAGAGAATGAACTCTGGGTCAAGAACCAAAAACCACCATGATTTGACTCTCAGGTTATTAGGTCCAAGAGTTTTAGGGTTCAAGTGAAATTAGAGCTTGGTTTTAGGGTTCTTCTTGATTAGATCTTTTCAATTAGGGGCTTGGGTAGCACACAACTGTAGGAGGGTTTATTCTCTTTATGCAGGCAAATGTGAGCTAACTCTTCAAAACCCTAGTGTTGAAACCCTAATTGGCTCTATTTCAAGTCTAATGTAATCTCAAAATGTTCACCTTGGGCATCAAGCAAGAAGTGTGTTAGCCCAAAGTGATTTAGAAATTAAGAGTAGTCCCTAATAGGTACAGGCAATTTGGGTAGGGAATCTTTAAACAGAATCATCTCAAACTTCAATCAAATATGAAAGATTTTTTCGCAAATCAGGAAAACTTGCCTTTTAAATGATGATTTACTAGGAAAATAAGGCAGATAGTTCCTAATTGATTTGTTTCCTTTTTTATCTTCCCAAGATTAGAAGGTTGATTAGGGGAGAACAAAAAAGTTACTTGCCCTAGAATGGTTGAATTGTGTGGAAGTTCTCTGGGAGATGTACCTCGCAAAATCACAGGAAAACAGATAGGGCAAGTTACTACTCAGATATAATCAAATAAAATAGGAATAGTAGTGAATTACACGTTGCTCCTCGGCAACGGCGCTAAAATGTTAACAGGGCATTTCGGGAGTTTAAATGTGCTTTGTTGTAGTAAAATCTCCTAAATAGCTAGCTCAACAAATAAAATTTATAACTTGAATATCTAAAAATGAAGTCCGAGGTTGAACACAAGGAGCAAGTATTGTAATTCACACGCTAATCGAAATGAATATGTAAATGAGCATAAGAAATCAAGCCAATAATGATGTTCAATGAATAATTTCTACTCAAAATTGATAGTCAATGACATACATGAGTACTTCAAGAGTTAAATATGACAAAAAAAAAGCTTAAGGCAAAATAATGGTGATTTGGATCATCAATGATTAGCCTAAGACATATATATACTAATTACTCAATGAATCAAATAAATGTACAGTGGCCTGAACCACTCAAACCATAATTCCACGCCAGCAGTGCACAATGTCAGAGCCAATCAGACGTCGGCTCCTTGGATCAAACGACTTAAACACTGCTTGCTACAGTACTCCTTAGAGAGCTTCTTCTTTTCCTCTTCTCTTCAACTCCTTTCTTCCTTCAGCTCTTCCTCTTCTTCTTCTTTAACTCTCCTTTCTTCTCAGTGACTAAGTGTCCGACAATGCCTGCAAGAGCAAAACCCACCCCTCCCCCACACTCTCTCTCTTTCCTACCACTTCCTCTTTCTCAGATAATCGGGTAACCAATCGGGTATTCGAATCATGCGGTATCGGTTCCAGGCTCACCGGTAGTGGGTGAAGGAGACCTCACCCCCATGGTCTCGAGGCAGTAAGCCGTATGCAGAAAAAGTTAATAAGAACTACTAAGTGCTTGGCAGCAGGGACCCATTTTCAAGGAACGATGAGAAACCTAGTGTCCTGATTGCAAACAATTCAAAAGCTGAGGGGCTATTTGAGAGAAAGAGTCTGACTGGACCAAAATGCAAATTAGGTCCAGATGATCTCTGATTGGGTCCAAATTTTGGTAAAAACCTAATTTGGATCCAAGAAATCTGATGGTGAAGTTGGATTTTGGTTTTTATTAAGTTTGATTGCGTAATTTGTGTAGAAACCCAAATTAAGGCAACTTTCCATCTGAGACTCTATTCTTGGTCAAAATTGGTTCAAAAGGTCAAACAAAGGTTACCAAACCTTATGGGATATTTTTATATGAATTTTAGAAGGTTTATATAAAATTTATTCTGACCAGAACCTCTGTTAATTAAGCAGGTCTAAAATTAGGGTTTTAGGTTATGAATCAGTTCTCGAAGTGTGTGAAAACCCATTTCTATCTATATGGACCCTCTTATTAGTCATTAATTCTTATTAGAACTTAGATTAACCCCTAGGAAACCCTGTGATTATTTTCCATTCATAATATGATGTTAAAACTGCAGAATTAACCCTGATTTAATGCGCTCTTCTTAGAATGGATATGTAGTGAATTATGGTTCTCCAGAGATTATGTGGGGCATTTGTCAATTGATTCTGACTAATTAAAGGTAGTTATGGCTTGTGATGATGTTATCATCACTCACGTCAAGGGAAATCAGCGAGAAACCAGAGAGGTGGACCTTACTACTAAGGAAATCTTTCATCATAGGAAAAGAGGACTTAGGGCCCATCGCATGGACGATCACAGAGAAATCGTAAACCCTATCCATTTTTGAGACCATCGAAGTAGAGAAGGAGGTACACAAGGTACCCTCATGGAGCTCTGAAAGTCGAACAGGAAAGGAAAGCTCAAGAAAAGGTGTTGGCTCGGAAAATCGACGGTCAGCCGCTACTAAGGCAAAGGAGGGTTTTTGTGGAGGTGAGGGTCAAGGATCTCACATCGTTGAGGGTGATGCTGGCTTCGAGGAAGCCATCCTAGATGCCGAACTCACAAACCCAAAGGGCAAGACGAACCAAAATGCGATAAACGAGAAAGGAAAGGGGCAAAGCCAAGCACCACAAAAGCAAAACAAGCGAAAGAAAATCAAGAACGAACGACGCACAACACCAAAATTCCCTCATCACAGTAATCCTATGCTAGGGGGGCCACCTTGGTGGCCCTCAACAAGAGTGCCATGGAGAGGAGCCTCTCGACTCCCCTCTAGAGCAGAGGGGAGAGAAAAGGGGCTCTCCAGAGAAGGAGGGGCGATGAAACCCTAGCATGGAGTTGGAGAGGAGAAAAGGGAAGCGGAGAAGCAGGGAGCAAAGGAGAAGACAACTTGCTAGAGAAGCTTTGATATAACTTATCTTTACCTTATCATCATTGTCAATTAAAAGTTGGATTTGTTTGAGAGATAAGGTAAGGTTTGCCATAAAATGTGTCAATATATGTGGTGGACTATGAACTTTGTGTTATATTGTATATGATCTCCTAAGGTGTTTGTTGTGCAACTATGCTCCTGATCATATCCAGTCACTATCCAATCATTAAAAGACTTGCCTATAGATGCATGCAATCACCACTTGCAGCTATTAACAATGCACACAATGATTAACAGCTTTTTCTTCGATGCAATTTTCTTGTATTGCACACATTTCCGTATACTCCATTGCCTTAAGTCTTGTTGTAAATCTTCTTTAGTTTTCCATCTTCTCATCATCCAATCCATTCTTTCTTCTCCTTCTTGTTGTTGAGGAAAAAATGTGGTCTCATCTTGATCTATCATCCGATTTATCCAATCATTATCATTAGGTAAATAAGCTACTCCATCCATTGGATCCCCTTCTACGTCATCATCTTCTAAGTCATCGTTGTCATCGTTGTTGTTGTTATTAACATCTTCATTATTTTCTACAAAATTTTGAAAAGGTCCCTTGCTAGCTATGACATTTATAATGGTTGATATACCATGATCATTAGGTCCATTATTCTCAATTTTATTACTTTTCTCATTTAAATTACTTTGCTGAGCCTCAATGTTAAGTCAATACTAACATTCTCATATAAGTCAACTATACTCTTCATGCTTCCCAATAACTCCAACATGATTTGACTTGATTCATCATTCTCAATATCAGAAGGAAATGATCTATCATCTTCGTTTATTCACTTGCACTTTAACTGAAGCTTATAATATGATTCGAAATATCTAGTAATATTCTACACAGTAGATAACAAATCCTCGAATGAAGTACGACAGTTAATCGATATACTCATCGAATGTAACCACCATTCTAGAAGATTTATTCATTATTTATGATATGTTTAAAATTATTTTATATGTATTTTTATTATAGCTATTTTATAACAATTTTATACACATATGTTGGCTTTAAAAAAATTACGTTTAGGTACTTAATAATGAGTGTGCTTGTGTGTGTGCATTGGCTCTTAACATAAGATCTAGAGAATTTGTAAAAACTCAAGATGAAATGTTGGAGAGACTTTAAATCTTCTCTTCTTTTCAATCAACTTCTTCAATCATCATCATTGAAGCTTTCTAACATCATTGAAGCCTTCTATCATTATTGTTTGATGAATATCTAAAGCTTTAAACAATTTTATAATAAAATATGATTTTACATAAAACATCAAAATAAATAAGATTAGTACCTTTGTACTAACAATCTACCTTGGATATAGTTCTTCTTCCTACGACAACAATGGATAGAACACTTGGCATCCGGTATTGGAAGAAAACTTGAGATCGTTCTCGACTTGGCTACAAACTTGAGTCATAGGGATGCATGCTACTCCTCGGCTGTAACGATCACTAGCGGTAACCTTGAAATAAGATCAGTGATCTGGGCAATCCTTATTCGTCGATAACTCTTTATAAGGAACATTTTAAATCTTCTTATGGGACCATTATCAAAATCATTTATGGCATTATATTCATAAGTATCAATAGTTATTTATCAAATTCATACCACAAGTATAGATGAGGATTTCTATCAAATTGCCAGTCAAAAATAGCCATTAATCACCTCAATCTAAGATCTATCAATTGCTTCAGTCAATTTAAACTAAAAGAAGTACAATGATACCAATTTTATGAAAAATCGAGTTTGACTAATCCATGTGATAACAAGGGCATCATTCAAATTAGTTAGCCATCCCATCAATAAACAACTTGAGGTAGTAGTCTGACTTTGGTATTTAATCATCTTATTTTCAATTTGACCAACTACTCTAGCCAAGTTATTGAATCAAAGAGTACAACGATATCAATTACATGAAATATGGAATTTATTTAATACATGCGAGAGTAAGGTCTCCTGCAAGTTAGTTAATCAATCAATTAAGAGATAAATCAAGATGTTATATACAAAATCAATAGTTAATCATTTTTTTTTTTTTGAAACTGTGAGGAAAGCTATCGTGAAACGATAGCAATCTGGAGGGCATTTTATTTCATACTAAACAAATAAAACACAAAGGATAATTACATATTGGATCCCCATCTATGTATGAGGGACCAGCACTCATTTACAATTAGCTCACATCGAACTAGTCTCTCCTGAAATAACTTTTCATTTCTCACTCTCCACACACACCACAGGGTAGCGGTCATACACCTGTATGGTTGTCCAGGTGTAGCAAACCTCTGCCAAAGGGATTCCCAAGTAGGTAGAGGTTCCTGACATATTTTCCGCCATAACTTGTCTGTGACCAACCATGAGGAAAAAATATGAGACACACTGTTAGTGTGTAATCCACAGAGATAACAGGCATTTAACATTGTCCCCATTCTTTTGTGTCTAAAGTCACCCGTGATCAAGCCTTCCCTCTTGCAAAGCCATAGGAAAATTTGCACTTTCAGTGGAATCTTCAATAGCCATATTTTCTTATCAATCGGGTCACTCTCCACATTTGTGTTTGACCTGATAATCTTTTCATAAGCCTGCTGCACTATATACTTCCCATTCCAGCCATATGTATCGGCTGCGCCCTGTCTAGGACAGATCTGCTGCAATGTAGATAGCAGATTCTACCTATCCTCCCACTGCCATGTACCTGTTCTGCATAAATCAGATCCTTCAAGCCTCTAGCAGTTCCCTGAATCAGACCACGGACTGCTAAAAGGGGCTTCTTTATCTGCAGCTGCTGCATGTGCTCTTGGATAGGCATCTCTTAAAATCCCCATAGTTGACCACTGCTCATTCCACAAACTGAAATCACAGCCATCTCCAAGCTTGGGCTGCATCAAATGCCAATTGGTTTTAATTGCTAGGATGACCGATCTCCAAAAAGGGGATGGTTTGATTGGATGTAACCTCTTCAGTGCGCTGTTGGATCCACCATAGCAATCTTTGATAAGGTCTGTCTAGATTTCTTCCTTGCCCTCAAAGATCTTGATCGCCCATTTGATTAGAAGAGCCTCATTGAATTCCTTAAGCGCCTTAATCCCCAGTCCACCCATTTCCTTTGGCCAGCAGATATGTTCCCACTTCACAGGCTGCATGAACCTCCCCTCATGTCCAGCCCCTTTCCAAAAGAATTTCTTCCGCATTACGTCTAACCGTTTCCAAATAGATTTCGGGGCTTTAAAGATGCTGAAATAGAACACCGGGATAGAGGTTATCACTGAATTTAGGAGAATTAGTCTCCCACCCTTTGACAAAAATTTATTGCTCCACCCTTCCAGTTTGACAAAAATCTTGCTGAAAAGAACATTCCAATCATTCTTCTTCATTTTCGCAGATCGTAATGGTAGCCCCAGATATTTAATTGGCAGCTTAGACCGAGGTGTACCAAATGTAGCTGCTAGTGTGTTCTATTCCTGATCGTTCATGCCAAAGCATATCAAAGTAGACTTTTCCCTATTCAATTTCAAACCTGAGATGTCTCCAAAAATCTTCACCATATACCCTAAAGCATGGGCAGCAGGAGTGGACCCTTCCACAAAGAAAATCGTGTTGTCTGTATATTGTAAAATAGGTGCCAAAGTCCTCCTGTTGGAAAGTGAATATCCTCTGATGACACCCGCCTCTATCATTTTACATGCATATCTTGAGAGCCCATCAACTGCAAGATTAAAAATCAAGGGGGCTAGAGGACATCCTTGTCTAACCCCACATTGAGGTTGAATCCAAGCACCACATGGTTTCCCATTGATCAGTGGGGAGAAGGAAGCAGTTGTGATACATCGCTTCATCCACTGGATCCATGTGGGGGGAAACCTCTCCTTTTGAAAACCTCCCAAATGTATGGTCATGAAACCAAGTCATGGGCCTTTTGGAAGTCCACTTTCCACATAAATGCCTTACATTTCCTTCTGTGCCATCCACTCACCATTTCTTTGGCCATAATGAAAGATTCTTGAAGGGATCTGTTGGGTAGAAAGGTAGATTGTACAGGATGGATCAAGCTTTGTAGAACAGTTCTCAATCTGTTTGCCAATATCTTACTCACCACTAAATAAATGGAATTTGACAAAGAAATCAGTCTCAAGTCTGAAACTTTCTCAGCTCCCATAGTCTTTGACAACAAGAAAAGATAAGATTTATTGATCTTATTGAAACCTGCATTGCCCTTCTCAAACTCTCTTATGACTTCCATCACCTCCTTGCCAATCACACTCCACATTTCTTTATAAAAGAACACTTGGATACCATCTGGTCCGAGGGAGCCTTCCATATTTAGATCTTTAATAGCATTCATAGTTTCCTATTTAGTGCTAGTAGTTGTCAGTTGAGAGGCCTGATCACTTGTAACTCTAGGCACATCACTCACAACCATCCTCCATTCCCCTCTCTTTGTTGCTCGTGAAGACCCCCTGTAGTTCCTGATAGCCTCTGCCCTTATTTCCTGCATAGATGACAGTCTATGCCCATCTTTAAGAATGGAAGAGATAAAATTTACTCACCTCCGAGAGCTAGCAGCAAGGTGAAAGAATTTTGTGTTAGCGTCTCCCTCCTTGAGCCACAACTATCTTGACCTCTCCCTCCAATCAATCTCCTGTTTGAAATCCTCCTCCACTACCACCCCTGCTACATTCTTCTGTCTGCAAGCTCCTCATCAAATAAAGGGCCTGCTGCTTCCTTAGAATCCAGCATCTGGATGTTGTTCAAAGCCTCTACCCGCCTTTGCTGCCTCAGTGTGACCACAGTATCTCCATATTCTTTTAGAACAGTACGTAGAGTTGCCAGCTTGGAGGCAAACCTGATAGTAGCTGAGCCCTCCACCTGTTTGGTTTGCCATCATGAGCCAATCATCTCATGGAATTTAGTCTCTCTTAGCCAAGATTTTATGAACTTGAAGTATGAGCCAGCTTGGATCTCTTCACCACTATCCCAGACCAAAGGAGTATGGTCAGAGAAAGGACGGTCCAGTCCAGCAACACTTGACAGTTGAAATCTATCAAGGATAGTAACATTCCCAAAGAATCTATCAATCTTTGATAATAAGCCATTACCATTACACCAAGTGAACTCAACTCCTGATGATGGATATTCATTCAAGCCAAGGGATTGAACTACCAACTGAAATCCAACAGATGAACTGTCTGTAGCATCATATGGCCTATCTGTCCCTGTCAGCACATAATTGAAATCTCCTCCTATCAGCCAAGCTTCTCCTTGCACAAGTTCAGCCACTGCAGCCCAATCCTCCCATAGTTCCTGTCTCATAGATGTAGCACAAGGGCCATACACACCTGTAATCCAGATAATATCTTGCCCCTGGTGAGTTTGGAACTTGCAGGTCATCAGTTGTCAAGCCTTATGTACGCCCAAAATGTGTGCCCAAGCCCTTCTCCACCAAATAACAATGCCCCCCAACCTACCATGTGCATTAAGCATCACACATTCATTCTCCCCCGTAGCCATCATGTCATTCCAAACTCTATCAGACTCATTCTCAATATGAGTCTCTTGTATGATCGCACAATCAATCTCCCACTCTCTCAAGTATCTCATCAAAGAAGCCCTTCGGCTTTTGTCGCGCAACCCGCGCACATTCCATGTAAGGATTCTCATCTTCCTTCATGAGATCCCTCCACCTTTTGGCTTTGACATTTACTGACCTGCATAATCGCAGCAATCGTGTTCTCATCCAAAAGCATATCAGACTTTGGTTTCCTCTATCTAAGTCTATAGGGTGACCTGCCCTTACCAGATTTGGTATTAGATCCAGTACCAAATTTTAGACCCTCCACCTCTTGGAACTTCTATTGGGTCTTCAAAGAGTTAGGCAAAATATCTTCTAACACCTGCATCTCAGTGTCATCAACAACTAGTTGTGGATCCTCTGCATCTTCGATCACAGGCATCATTGTTTCCTTCCTGACTAACTCCACCTGCTCCTAAACCATCATCTCCCCCATTTCCCTCAGATGATGGTCCTTTCGCTTTTTTGTTATCAGAGCCTCCTCAGGAGAATGCTTGCACAAGACCTGTAAGTTCACCTCTTCAATAGCTTGCAAAGCAGAAGGCTTATCGTGCATCTTCTTCACAGCAATGTCACCCATAGTGAATCTCAATAGAAACAGCCAAGAGCTACCCCCACATCTCAGAATCAGTTTGTCAGGGACTAACCCTGATTTAAAGACATCAACCATCACACTCAGGACCCGTCCATCGCCCTCCATCAACCCAACTTTCGCATCTTCTGCCATTAGGGCAAATCCAGATATCATGGTCGCCACTACCTCTCTTGACCTCAGGTGTAGCGGTAGACCTTTGATCTCAAGTCTCCCCGACCTGGAGCCTAATCTCTGAGGTAGTCTCTCTGGCAAGGCTCCATCAAAGGGAGAGACTAACCTCTAAATCACCATTAAACCTTCAAAAGAGCTTGATTGAAAGCACAAATGTTCGACATCCACCATCCCCAAGACAAAGAGCACAAATCATGCGGGTGACAGAAAAGCAATTTGCTAGGAGTTGGTCGATGGAGAGAGAAAGCTTACCAAATTGTGTAGGTTTTCTGAAGATGGATTACCGGTCATTACCTCGCCGATCTGTGTCAGTCTCAGTATCAACTCTGCCGCTCTTATGTTCTCTATCATAGAAACCTCAACGTTGACCGTGTGACCCCCATAGGTACGAGGGGGTGGCGGTGGTGGCGGCTGTGCCCTAACATTCAAATCTCCAGTGTGCAGATTCGAACAGCCCTTCATCTGCCTATCAGTTGCCTTACATGAATCCCGCTTATGGCCGTAACCACCGCACGCAAGGCAGACAATGGAAGAGCAACATACAACCGCCATATGGCCCCAACGGTGGCATTGGAAGCACACGATCTTTCTGCTACCCCCTAAACTCCCTCTATCTATCTTCCTTATATCCGCCTCCCATCTACCAGTAGCATCAGATCCTCTCCTCTCCTTCCACCTCCATGCCCTAGATCTCCATGTAGTCTAGCCCTCGTCATCCCAGATTCTTCCCCCGATCACCCCATGGTCGCCTCCCTCCGGCATGGTCGCCCCCCTCCTCTAATATACAATGTTACAACCGTTAATCATTTTTAATCTAATAAATATCATAATGTTCTCATTTTAACAACTTATAATCAAATCATGCATTCTAAGAGGGGTAACAAGCAGAGGTATCAAGATATTAATAAGGTAGTAATTCAAGGGATAAATGTTAATCGGATCATCTCTCTCTAAACCTATGTTCATGGATTTCAAGAAATAGTAGTTGTGAATGAAAGAGACAATAAAAATAACATAAGGTGGCATTCTACATCACGTGCGTGTGACCACATGCAGATGACTCCTCGTTCATGCTATTACGTAAGAACATGCCCTCTAATCAATGCCTTGAGAATCAAATTAGAATCTATTCAATCTAACCATACAAATGTGTCCAACACATTTGAAAACCCTATAATTGAGTCTTGGATCACTAAAATCTACCTCTAAATGGTCTAGATTAAAGCAATTAAATCATTACCATCAGATCTAATTTAATAAAAAACTGATGGTAAAACCATTATGAGCCATAACTAACTTTAATTAGTCATAATCAAGTGACAAATGCTCCTACATAGTCGCCTGAGAACCATAATTCCATACAAAGCCAGTTTGAGAAGACAACATTAAATCAAGGCTAATTCTGCAGTTTTAACATTATTTCATGAAAGCAGAGTAACCACAAGGTTTTCCAGGGGTTAATCTAAGGTCAAATGAGCATTAAAGTCTAATAAGAGGGCCCACACAGATAGAAACGGGATTTCACACAGTTCAAGAACTAATTCAGCACCCAAAACCCTAATTTTAAATCCACTTAAATTACAAAGGTTATGGTCAGGATAAAATTTATCTAAACCTTCTAAAATTCATATGAGAATATTCCTTAAGGTTTGGTATCCTTCATTTGACCATTTGGACCTATTTTGACCTTGAATAGTCTCAGACGGATTTCTACCCTAATTTGGGTTTCTACGCAAATTTCCCAGTCAAACTTGGTCAAAACTGAAATCTAACTCCACCATCAGATTCCTTGGGTCCAAATTAGGTTTTACCAAAATTTGGGCCCAATCAAAGTCCATCTTGACCAAGTTTGCATTTCAATCCATTTAAACAATGTTTCTTTCAGACAAGCCCATAACATTCGAAAATCCTTGCATACCAATCCCTAACTTTGTCATCTTCTTTGCAAAATGACCCCTACTGCCATTGGAGGTCAGCCAACCTCCAGGACAACTTTGACCAGACCTAAACCTACTCAAATCATCATCAAATTTCACCAAATTTGGTGCGATTGATGTTCACACTATATGAAATCCTTCAAGACAGATCTTTGCTCCTGAATTGCACGGATTTAGTTCATGCAAGGTCACGAAAATCATGGGTTCCCTATGACTTCTATTCCAAGCCAATTAGCATTGTTTCTTTATCTAGAGCTTACCCAAGAGCTCTATATAAGCTCTAGCATCTCCCACCATCTAAAACTAGTCTGTTTTGGCCCTAAAACCTTCTTCCTTTCTTCCTCCAGCCAACTCCGACCACGACTCCAACGACCTCGATCCCTCTCATCAGGGCCTCCAATGGTCAAATTGGAGGCACCTCCTTCCTCCTCTCCTTCCTTTGCTCCTTGCTAGCCACAACAGGAGTCCCCATACCCTTCTCATCATCGCTGCTCCACCACCGGAGGTTTCACCCTCTCCGGTGCCTCTCCTCATCCCCTTCGTCCATTAGCTAGGTATAACCCTTCCTCTCCCTCTCCTGAATTATCCTATCTCTTTTCTCTCTTGTTTGAACCACCGACATGCCCTCAACTCCCTTCATCTTCCTCTGCTCCGGCAATGCTCCAGCGTGGCCATCTGCCCTCCACAGACCACCATTCGTCACCGCAATACCTCCAAAAGCTTCGCACCTTACACCCACCAAAACCCCTCAAGAAATTGAGGGGATTACCCACTCCAAAGCTCCGCCAAACTCACCCATCATCGTACTACCTCCTCGACTTCGCCAAACCACCACACGCTTTCATATGCCATAAGGACACTGCCACCACCTTCGTCATCCTCTAGTGAAGCTCAAGAGCGATTTGATTGGGGCCTAGCGCCCATATTCGTGAAGTGCAGGTTTCACCATCATTGCCTGTCACCGCCATCATCTCCGACTCCGTCCGCTTTGCTCTGGCTTTGCAACCACGCCCAGGTGCTGCGGATTCACCTCAAGAATGTAACTGCACCAACAATTGAAGGAACCAACAGTAGTAATGTCTCTAATTCAAGCAACATCGGCTGCTGCATCGTGCAAAGAAAGATGGGGACATTCAGTCCCACATCGTAAATGGATAAGTAGTTGTAGCGGTTTAAATTGATTTTGTGAACTGAGTCGTTTGCCTAAGAACACCAAGGGTCGGGTCCCCGCTCACATGCCATGCACGCCTCACCCGCGATCACGCCTGTAGGTCTGGCCACTATTCAGGATCCGATTACCCGATACTTGACCCAATTAAACCCCGATTCAGAGAAGAGAAAGAGAAGAGGATTTGTGAGAGGAGGGGGGAGGGTTTTGTTGTCCAACCCTTAAGCACGTGAGCCTCTGAGTGCCTTTGTGTGTGCTATGGAGAGAAAGGCCTTGGTCTTGAGAAAAGGCTTGAAGAAGAGAAGGCTCTTGCGAGAGCCTTGTGCCCTATTAGTGCTATGCTTCTATTAAGGTGTCGGATGCCTTGTTCTATTGTCTAAGGCTTGAGGTTGATTCTACTGATTCTATTGAATTATTTAAGTACCTAAGTTGATTAATTGAGAATACTGTTGAAAGATTTAAATGCGTGGGATATATGCTTAATTAAGAACAATAACTAGTGATTCAAATCACCATTATTTTGTCTTCCTATTTCTTTTTATCCCATGATCTTTTGAGATACATTGGATTACATTTGATTATCAATCTGACAAGTTGTATTCATTACATATCTTTTATTGTGCTTAATTTACTGTGTTCATTTATTCTGAATGAAAATTAATGCGTGAATTCCACATTTGCTCCATGCAAAGGACCTTAGACTCCAATTAGACTTTGAGTTTATAAATTTAAGTGTTTGTTATGCGATTTAGAAGTGTACTACAACAAACGCATCTTAAATCTCCTTAATTTGGACTACAACAACAACTCTTCACAAAATCAAGAATGTTATAAATGAAACTTAAAACTTTTATAACACAATTTTTCCATACTCAGCCCCTCTCCCTCCTTTCTCCTTCACTCTTCTTCCTCTATGTCAACGCATGCAAGTGGAGCACGTACATGCAGGGGATTCTCCACTGACCCATCGCTGGCACCATTCGCCGCATTGACTGGCTTGGTCACTGCCATGCTTCCAGCATCACCGCCGAAGATCACTATCATAGCCTTCCACTCTCTTCCCTCTCCTTTCTTCTTCAGTTCTTCTTCCTCTTCATGTCCTCCTCATGCAGAGGGGAGTTGGGGCATCCCCTATCACTGCAACACCGTTGCTCGACCTCCATACATGTGGCGACACCTTTGGTGAGCACGTTGACCACACCCCCCTTTCCTCCCCCCTTCTATCTCCTTCCTTCTCTTCTCCTCACTACAACAAAAAAGACTTAAGGTGATGTTTAGTTAAGTCTAACGTTACTATCTTTGATGACGTTAATAAATTAACATGACCAAAATAATAAAAATAACATGAACTTCACCTGTATTGATGTCTTTTTAGTTAAACGTCATTTAAAAAAAATTAAATGTAGGCATTAAAAAGAAAACGTCGGTAAACATTCCCACCATCATTCCCTTTCCCTCTCGGCATCCTCCATTCATACGAAAATAACCTGCACCCTCCATTTCCACAAAAAAATTTCCCTGCTCCTTTCCCCTCCCCTCCCTTATGCTCCTTTCCCCTCTCCTCCCTTAGGCAAACACAAAACCCTCCCATCCTCCCTCGACCCTCTCCTCAATCCCTCTTCTCCTCCTCTAAATATCTCCCTCCTCGCCTCATCAACCTCCTCATCCGCGTCGTTGCCAGCACCTTCGCTCTCTTCCGCCTCACCCCATTCCCTCTTCATTGACTTCCTCAACCTTCGTCGGTCTTCGCCTCATTGACGCGCTCACCCTCCTCCGCCTCGTCGACCTCCTCATTTGTGTCATCGTCGATGTGCTCCCCCTCCTCCACCTTGCCCTATTCCCTCTCCAGCCACTTCCGCTACCCTCCAAGAGGTGAGTTCTCTCAACCCTCTCTCCAACGACCCTCCATCACCCTCCTTTCCTCTTCCTTGCATGTGGAAGGCTAAGGGATAAGGAGAGATTGTTGGCTGCAGTGGATTGCACATGGAGGGGGAGAAGGACATACAGGTATATATAGGGAGGGGGTGGGGTTTTCATGGGGGAGAGTTTTACTTATAGGATTAGGAAATTTATATTATTTATATTTATTTCCTTACCTATGATAGCATTCTTTACAAATGGGATAAACGAGCTTTGATTCTTGCAAAACACATACTATTGGAATCGTTACGAGATAAGGAATCTGATAAAACTTGCAGATCTTGAATCCAAGGTTGTTTTTATGGTGTAGTTCCCTAAATGGATTGCACATAGGTTTGTATGTGTTTCACATATTTGAGATTTGATTCCCATGTGAAGTAGACCTTTGAGTTCCTTGTAGGATTGGAAACTAAATATATGTTTGGATTTCCAATCTAAGGCCGGATCAAAGAAATGAAAAACATGTAGGTTTCCACTTCGCTTGCGCATTGTTATTCAAACATGCATTGATTCACACACGACTAGCATCATCAGGTTTGTATCGAGGTGTAGTATCTGATTAAATATTCAGATCATCGATTCGAGTTATTAAACTTAACCTAAGGGTATAACTATCATGGGTTGCAAGTTTGTAGAGGTATAAACGTAATAATGAAGTATATAGGAATATAGATGTGTTGGATTTAGAGCCTAATTGCATTAATCTGGAAGCAATTGATATATGGTGATGTGAGAATTCATGTTGAAACCAGTGAGATTTGGGAGAGGTTTTTAGTCTCATGTTGAAAGTGGACAAACCTCTTGGTGGGTGTAAAAGACTTCTACCTCTTATGGCTTATGTAGCAAAGAGTGAAAAGTGGGGCTGGGGACCACTCGTGCACGTGTGCGTGCCCTATCCCACCCTTGCCTGGCTCTAGCTTAGGCTCGAGCTCAGGTAAGAATCAATCTGGAACTTGGACTCTTTTACTATGAATTTTTATTCTCGTGATTTTGGCCTGGATTGGTCGATCAAAAGGAAAAATTGATGTATCAATTGTTTTAGATCGATCAATGGGCTTACTTTGGTTGACCAAAAAGTCAAGTTTAATCAATCAATTGATTTTGATTAATCAATGGGACTAAATTCATCAATCAATTGCCATATTTCAATAAAATGGGAATTTTAATAAATGTCGAGTTGTGGGCTCTATATAAGGGCCAAGAGGGGGCTCCCATTTGACATACAACAAGAGCAAAAAAGTTCTCTCCACTCTCTCTACCCCACTTTTGTTTTTATCTCTCTTTCTTGGTGCATTCACTCAACGTGAGGTTGGTAGAAAAAATCTCCAATCATTTTTATCAATTTTGCACAAGGAGATTGAGAGATTAACGAGAAGTTTTTGATTGATCAAAGCATTAAATTGGTAGATCAATCGAGAATTTAATTTACAAACTAAATTGCCTCGACTTCGTTCTCCTAAGGTGGCTTTCGAGGACATCTAAGATCAGAGTGCATTGAATCTTGGAGGTGGATCATTGTATCCTGAGAGGAGTTTGTCGAACCCCGACGCACCAATATTGTGGGGGCCGATGCCTTCTCTAAGGAAAGTCCTAATGAGCACTTCGATCGAAGTAAAATATAATCCTTTCTCATTATGTTTATTTGTGCTATTTCCTGTTCTTTATTCTTTATTTTATTCTGGATCTTGCCAAATCATGTTTGACTTATTTGATTTAATATTTTTTATCTATGCGAAATCCTTGGAAATGCATGTGTTTATATTTATTTATTTCCTATATATATGCATTTATTTCAACAATTTCAGGGAAGGTATCGCTTAGATCTAAAATATTTGAGATGTCAGAAATGACTTTTAAATCACGTGTAAACTTATCTAATATGCCTGAGAAGCTTGGTGGGCAAAATTTCAAGCGTTGGCAACAATGCATGAGGATTTGGTTGACCACCATTGGTTTGATCTCAGCATTGAAAACCAAATGCTTAATTTTGGATGAGAAAAAAACCCACTCCTGAAGGCCAAGAGGTGGTGAATGAGTGGAAGGAGTGCACTGTATTTGTCACGGTTGCATCTTAATGGCTTTGTTCAATGTGATATTTGATGTATATAGCACATCCACGTCCACTGCGAAGGGGCTATGGGAGGAGTTGGATAAGAAGTATAATACCAAGGATCTTGGTATGGAAAAATACTCCGTTGCAAAATTCCTTAAATTTCAAATGACTGAGGGTAAATCAGTATCGGAGCGAGTACATGAATTTCTATTATTACTCCATGGTTTAGCAGAGGCTGAAATGAAGCTTCCTGAGAAGTTTCAAGTTATGCCTATCATGGAGAAATTTCCTAAATCTTAGGAGGACTTTAGGATGACTCTCCAACATAGGAAGAGAAAGATTTCTCTTAATGACTCTATGGTAGCCATTGCTATTGAGGAAGAGCATAGGAAACAAAAACCTGTAGTGCCAGTCAAGTTTAAGGAGAATGCCATGACATCTAAGGGCAAGCAGAATAAAAAGAATAATAAAAACAAAACGAAGGCCAAACCCAAGATCCAAAAGAAATCCAAGAATAAACCATGCTAGCACTGTCGACAGGTTGGTGTTACCACGCTTTCGTCAAGTTTAAAATATGCGTCGTAATACAGCCAACAAAAGCGAATCAACATTTAAATTTATAAGTGCTCGAAAACAAAATATGAGTCCGAGATCGCTCGTAGGGAGCAAATGTAGAGTTTACACACTAATTGAAATTAGAAATAATGAGCACAATAATTCACAAAAGATGTGCAACGAATAACAAACAAAAATATTCAATAATAGCAATGTTATCTTAGGAATTAATAGGATAAAAAGAATACTAAAACTCTAAAAATGGTGATTTAAATCACCAATTAATTCTCACATTTAAGCACATATCCCAATGTAATCAACCAATTCAATTTCATTACAGTAATCTTGAACCACTTATTCAAGTATCCACGTCATCAAATATGTCCACAGTACCAGGGCCAAGGGTCTCAAGCACAAGCACAAGGGTACCAAGCATAAGCCATAGCCAACTTAGAAGTAAGCCTCTCAAAATGCCTAAGTGTTGGCGTGCGTGGGCACGAATTTCGAGGCACATGTGTACATGAAACCCGATGCAAAACCACCCCCCACCCTCCTCAGATTTTCTTCCTTTTCTTAACTGGGTAAACGGGTATGAACGGTAACGGGTTATTGGGTCATGAACAATGACCAAACCCGCCGACGTGCATGGTCGGTGAGGTGTGCATGGCACGTGAGGCGGGGACCTCACCCCCACTATGTAGAGCAACGAAACCTTAGCACAGATTGCTTTTATGTGCTTCTCTTAGCTTTCCCACATACGATGTGGGGCTATTTCTTCGACTTTCTTCTTCGCATGTGCTGCTGAGGATTTGATCTCAATTGGGCATGTTGCTGCTACTCTGTTCTTCAATCATGAGCCCAAGTGGCTTCGTGGTGATGTTCTGCAGCCACTCATGGTCGAAGCAAGGATGGAGGTTGGCTGTCGACGACGAATGATGACGATGGAAGGAGGAGCTTCGGCGGGTACCTAGCAAGCAAAATACAGGATACAAGCCCAAGTTAGAAAGCCCAGGAGCTTCACCGAGTTGTGTGGAGTGTAACAGAGGTGGTGGTAAGGTGTATGGAGGACTAGGGTAGTCGGGCAAGGTCATTGGAGGTGTTCGATGGTGGGTTTGTTCGAGGAAGAATTTTGGTGGGTGGAAGTGTTAATAGGGAGAGGGCTTTTGGTTTAGAGAACGTGGCAGAGATTTTGGTGGTGGTGGTTGGGTGTTTGGATGTCTGTGGTGTCGGCGTGGCCTCGCCAGAGGCACGACCAACGTTGGAGAAGACGACGGGGGAGATAGTGGAACAGTGATTGAATCAAGGACATAAGGAGCTAGGAATGATCTAGAGAGGAAGAGGAAGAGATTGAACCTAACTATGGAATGAAGGGGAAGAGAATTTCCTCGCCAGTTTGATGGCCAGAGTCGATGACGACGAATGCCTCCGGTGAGAGCATTTGGCAAGGATGAAGGGGGAGATGGCTCCTGCTATGGCCAACGAGGAGCGGAGGACATAGGGGAAGATAATAGGCCACTCGATTTGATCATCGAGTGGCCGGAGTGAAGGATTCGAGGAAGCTTGTCGAAGTCGTAGCGGAGGTGACTGGAGAAGAGAAGACTTAGGTGGTTTGTGGCTTAACCGAACTCAAGAAGACGCTCGGACCTAATAGGCTTGACTCATCCAAGTTTTTAGGGAGAAATACTCCTTGATTTTCTTGAGCTTTCCTGAGCTCTAGGGTCAAAATTATGACTCAAGATCTGGTTCATCAGATTGGGAAACCTCTCAAGATTGATCCCTCCAAGTTTGGAGGGATTTGATTTTGATTTGAGGGAGAAATCTCCTCTAGAATCTTAGCTTGAAGGTGTGTTCATACGCTAATGGTAGAAGGGGCATTTTTGCAAGAATGATGAAAAAGTTGGGGACTTAAATGCAAGGAAACTTGAAACTTAGGGGTTTAGGTGTAAAAAATAGAGATTTTAGGGACTAGATTGCAAACTATGTCAAGATGAACTCTGATTTGGTCTAAATTTTGGTCTTAACCTAATTTGGATCCAAAGAATCTAATGGTGAGCTTCGATTTGAATTTTGACCATGTTTAACTGGGAAAATTGTACAGAAGCCCAAATTAGGGTAAATTCTCATCTGAAACTCTATTCTAGGTCAAAATGGGTTTAGATGGTCAAACTAAAGGTACCAAACCTCTTGGAATATTTTTATATAAATTTTAGGAGGTTTATATTGATTTTATCCTAACTAAAACCTTTACAATTTAAGCGGGACTGATAATTAGGGTTTTGTGCACTGTTTTGGTTCTCGAAATGCATAAACCTTGTTTCTGTCAGTGTGGATAAATTTTTTGGTCTTTTATGCTCAATTGACCATTAATTAACCTCTGAGTAACCCCGTGGTTAATCTTCATTCATGATGTAATATTAAAACAACAGAATTAATCATGTTTTATTGTCTTCTTCTCAACATAGGTCAAAGTGGAATTACAGTCCTCAGGTAATCATTTAGGAGCATTTTATCTCTTGATTTCAACTAGTTCAAGTTAGTTATGACGAATGATGGTGTTACCATCAGTTGGGCAATGGAAGAAGGATTGTCTTTCTAATAAAGCTTAGCAGAAGACCATAGATGGGAATCCTTAGGTGAATGTGATCGTCAAGGAGGTCAGGCCTAGCAATGGGTATGTCTCAATAAAACCTAAACTCTATGTTATTCACAATCCTACTGAAATGGCTTATGGATACTAGAGCCAATGTATATATTTGTACTGATAGATCATTTTTTTCTTCCTATCAGGCCTGTAATGGCGGGACTGCGAAGATGGGGTACAATTCTACAGCCAAGGTGCTGGGATTTGAATGCGTGGCCTTATGCTTTTCCTCAGGGCAAGTTTGGACACTACGCAAGGTCCTTCACGTTCCTATTGTGAAGAAGAATGCTCTTTCTGGTTCCTTATTTATTAGAGAGAGTTTTGAGTTAAACTTTAAATGTAATAAAGTTGTTATCTTGAGACATGGAACATTCTATGGAAAGGAGTATTTGGCAAATTTTGACTTATTATTTAGAGTGAGATGTGATATGGATATATCATCTAGAAATTCTCTAAATAATGTTAGTTTTCATTCGATTCAATCTGTTTGCAATAATATTCAATCTTGTGATATATGGCATGGTAGATTAGGTCATGTAAATTTCAATTCTTTAAAAAGAATGATGAAATTAAATATGATTCCTGAACACACCATAGATAAAACTAAGAAATGCAAGATATGTGTGCAGGCTGAACAAACTAGGAAGCCTTTTCACTCTATCACTAAAGATACTAAGGTTCTAGATTTAGTGCACACGGATATGTACGAGATTAATAGTGTGTTGATTAGAGACAATAAAAAATATTTTATCACCTTTACAGATGACAGCAGTAGATACTACTATGTATATTTGCTTAAGTCTAAGAATGAGGCATTAAGTAAATTCTTTATCTTCAAGAAAAAAGCAGAAACACAAACTGGGAAAACTCTTAAGAGACTGAGGTCATATAGAGGAGGGGAATATACATCTAACCTATTTGATGAACAGTGTCAAGCTTTTGGTATAGTTTATGAAGTGATGGCCCCATATTCCCCACAATCTAATGGGTTAGTAGAGTGAAAGAATAAGACCCTAATTGACATGGTCAATGCTCTCCTGCAAAGCTCAGGATTACCTACTTACATGTAGGGGAAGCTTTAAATATGACATGCTATATTCTGAATAGAGTTCCCCTCAAGCATAAGGAAAGTAATCCATTTGAGATTTGGAGAAATAAGAAACCAAGTTTAAAATACTGCAAAGTATGGGGCTACCTTACAAAGGTGGTTGTCTCATAACACAAGAGGAAGAAGTTGGACCTAAGATAGTTGACGTGATCTTTCTGGGTTATATTGATAATAGCTATGCCTATAGATTTTTTGTTATAAAATCTGAGATTTTAGGTATAGATGTCAACACTATTTTTGAGCTTCGCGATGCTACATTTTTTAAAGATGTCTTCCCTATGAAGGCTAGATTGCCACAAAATGTGACATCAAATAATCTAGCCACCACATCTGGTTCTATTCCTGATCAAGTGGAAAGGATGTCTAATGTGGGGGCTAGCTCTTCCAATTCTGAACCCAATGAAGTATAGGATTTTTAACCTAGGAGAAGTAAGTGACCAAGAATTGCCAAGGATTTGGGAAGCAATTTTATTGCTTACCAAATCGAGGGCAATCCCCCCACTTATTGTGATGTTATGGCTTCTTCTGAAGCTAAGCATTAGAAAGATGTCATTAAGAATAAGATGGTCTCAATCATCTCTAATGGCACTTGAGAGTTGGTTGATTTACCTCAAGGGTGTTCTATTAAAGGGTGCAAGTGAGTGTTTAAGAGAAAACTCAGACCAGATTGATCTATTGAAAAATACACAGCTAGACTTGTTGTCAAGGGGTTTAAGCAAGCAGAAGGCATCGGTTATTTTGATACCTATTCTCTGGTAACTAGGATAACTAATATCCAGATGCTTATTGCATTGGCTTCCATTTATGATCTCACTATCCACTAGATGGATGTGAAGATTGTCTTGAGGAGGAGATCTATATGGACCAACCTGAGGCATTTCTAGATCCTAAGAATGAGAAAAAGGTTTACAAACTTGTTAAATCTCTTTACGGTTTGAAACAAACACCCAAACAATGGCATGAAAAGTTTGATAAGACTATCCAATCTCTTGGCTTGTGGGTCCCTAATGCGACAGGTGTGTCTATTTTATGATTAAGGGTGATATGTGTATTGTACTATGCCTATATGTAGATGATATATTACTGTTTGGGTCAGACATTAGAATTGTAAATGAAACTAAGTTGTTCTTAAGTAGTAAGTTTGAGATGAAGGATATAAGTGTTGCAAATGTGATCTTAAGCCTCAAACTAATTTGATTAACAGGGGGATAGTTATTTCTCAATCTCATTATGTTAAGAAAGTTCTTGAAAAATTTGGCTACCAAGAATGCAAGGGTATAAGTACTCATTGTGATTCATCAAAAACTCTCTATAAGAACAAAAGTGGAACACCTGTTTCACAACTTAGATATTCACAGATAATAGGAAGCTTGATGTATTTGGCTAACTATACTAGACCGGATATTTCTTTCTCTGTGTCTAAGTTGAGTAGATAGATAAGTTATTCTGACCATACTCATTGGATTGCTTTGGACCGAGTACTTAGGTACTTAAAGGGAACTATTTTCCTTAATTTTCATTATGGTAAATATCCTTCAGTTTTGGAAAGATATAGTGATGCAAGCTTGATCAGTCAAATGGAGGATTCTAGTAGCAATGGTGTTATAGGGTATGTCTTTACCTTTGAAGGTGGTGTCATCTCCTGGTGATCTGGAAAACAAACCATTTTAGCCTGGTTTACCTTTGAGGCTGAGCTATGTGCTTTGGACACTACTAGAATTGAAGCTGAATGGCTAAAAGAACTTCTTTCAGAAATCCCTATGGTGGGTAAGCCGATTCCTATAATATCTTTGCATTGTGACAGCATGACTGCTATAGTAAAGATTAAAAGTTCAAAGTTTAATCAGAAAACAAGGAGACATATTCAAATCAAACTAAAGTTTGTAAGGAATTTGGTGTCTCAAGGAGTGATTGCTGTGGAATTTATAGGATCCAAGGATAACAAAGTAGTTCCATTTACTAAAAGACTTGATAGATCTAATTTAATCCTTAAATCTAGGATTGGGATGTGACTGAGACCCATTAGGAGTTCACCTACAATAGCAACTCAACTTAACTGAGTGGAGATCGCACAAAGTGGGTTTAATATGGTAACAATAGGCTATATGGGGAATTGGTTGGCACTCATTGTTAAATGCTTTTGCATCTAAGTTCAATCCCTGGAAGCCTGAGTGCCTTAAGCTGCAAATTTAGGAAGATCAAAGGCTCTGGATGGGTTCAAGCCTTTTGGCAGGATGTGAGCAGTGCATCCTTAGAGAATGCTACCTATATGAGTGTAACTATGGGCCACAGTTTAGGGAATAGGCTCTTTCCCAAATACACTCATAAAATATGATAGGGTGCAAGGCTCTTAAGAGCACTAACCCTGAAGATTATTACCAAGAACTTCACTTTGTTGTCACCACTGTACACCCTACATAAAATGTCTAAAGTTTAAAACTAGTTTCACTTATTCCTGTAGTGGTGAAGGCGGATGACTCAGGTAAGGGTTCAAACTGAAAGGTACCATTACTGAAAGCAGAATGTGGTAGCCGAGGAATTTATCGTTGAATTTCAACGATGAATTTGTGGGGGAATGTTGGCTTTGAGAGCCTACTTGCATCAATTAGGATGCAATTGATAAGTCTACTTTTGTGGACCATCATTTGGCCTAAGTACTCTTTAATTAGTCATTCTTAGCTAATATTTGATTAGGAATTAAGGGGGAATTCAACATAGTCTGTATATCATCTTATGCATCAATTTTATGCTTAATAACATATGATATGTTATGATAATCATTTGGTGGATGCAGGCTAGGTACAAGACACTTAAAGGCAGCAATCAGATGTCCAAAGTCCCATTTTAAGATGTCTGGATTCTAGGCTAGATGTCTGGAACTTCCAGCGTAGACTCCTTGCTAGCCAAATATTTTAAGACGTCTAATGTTTTAATCGGACGTCTAATGGCTAAACGGACAAGACTTATCCGTCGGTTTCAACCACTCTCAATTTTTGCGAGTGGTTGCAGAAGTCGGCTGTAGATATTTCAAAAACGGGCCAACAGAGAGGAAGGATAATCTTCTCCCCCTGGCAGGGACTATCTCTCCATCTTCTCCACCGTGAAGGAGGCATGCACCGTGGAACTAGCAAGCACTGTGGAGATCCACGTGCACCGTGATCTGCAGAGAACCCACTCTTCATTCGTCTGCCGTGGCACATGGTGACAGCATGCACCACCATCAGCCATCCTCACCCGACCACAAAAACCCTTAGCCAAACCACATTCCACGCCCTCTCTCATGCCTAAGCTTCTTCTTCGTTTCCCTCATTTTCTTCAACCTCCAGAGAACCCACGCTTCACCCCCTCACCGTAGCCACCTCGCACGGCCTTCAACACCACCTTCATCGTTGCCTCCCCGCTGGCCGTTGTTCTCTTCACCAACACCACCGCCGACTCCTTTGCACCCACGCACAGCCGTGCGCGCCACCAACAACGCACTCACCACGCAGCGACCGTGTGCTTCTCGCGCACACGCAACAGCAGTATCTTCTCTGCGCACCGTCACCACCTTCGAGCACACGCAGCAGCCTTGCACTCGCCTGCATGTGCACCTGCCACTGCGCATGCACAGCACCTTCCACGCGCCTGAGCGTGCACCAGTCACCACGTTGATGATTGTGAAAATGGTTGTTGTTGACACCGATGCTCCCCGGCAACGGCGCCAAAATAATGATGGTGATGGTTGTTGTAAATGTTTGTTGGTAATAATTGTTGATTATGTCGTTGTAGTATAGGGTGTATAATATAACATTAAGGATGTCGTATAGTGGTGAGTATGGGTGAGTTCCAGTCATTACAACCATTATTATCATTTGCTTATTTATCTAATTTTTACTGGTTTTGTTCCAGGTCGTTCTCTGGGAGGCAATTTATTGAATTTAATTCGGTCACTCTTTGATTATCTCCAAAATTGTCTTCTTATTCAAAAATAAACTTTACATTTAAAGAATGAATGAATGTTTTCTTTACCTAGTTGCTAAGAAGTGCTTGCAAAAATGCTAACTATGAACAAGCATCAAACAATCTATTATTATACTCTAAACTATGTATTTACAAGTTATACTATTAACACTAATATGTTAGTTCATACTACATTAGGATACCATGGTGTAAAAACTTAACTTACTAGTCATTTATTTATAGTGACATATATATCAGTTTTAGTGACAGATATAAACGTCGCTAAATCTCAGGAAACACTATATACAACCTAAAGAAGCAAACTGAGGTCTTTAGCGACATTTATAGTGTCGTTTTATTCTGTTAGTAATTATGTGGGTTTAATTTTACATATGTACAGAGTCTTTTCTGTTGTTATCTCGTGTTATCTCTTTTTTTTTTTTTTTTAAGTCGTCTGTCCTTTCATTTTGTTCTGTGTAGTCTTTCAGAGGCTGCGGTGGAGAGTCCTTAGTGTAAAATGTGTTTAATTAGCGGGCGCGCTTTTCGAGGGATACACAGCACCCTTAGGGTGGGACCAGACCTCTACTAAGCGCACCCTAATCTCAGATTAGGTGCTTAATTACGTTTTCGTATCAGCGCAGGGCCTCAGCCCAACGCCTTCAACAAGTTCGCACACGCTCGGGCTCCCAGCCCCACACATTCAGTATCATCACATATCAGAATCGGGTTATCGGATCAGACGGAACAGGTAACGTTTCGGGCGCCCGGCGCCATGACGACTGGTAAGGTTATAACATAAATTATATTTATATGCTGCGTTTCGTTTGCAGCCCACGATGTGGCGCTATTCCAGCGCCACATCGTGCGCTGGAAACCAGACGCAGCTGCGTCTGTGCGCGTTTTTGGCCCTCGATTTGGGGGCCATAAATTATTAAAAAAAATAAAATAAAATATGGTAAATAAAATATTTACATAATACTACATAATTGATTAATTAATTTTGAATTTTAAATATATTTACTATACAAATAAATTCGCTAAACTAGGCTGATTATACAGGTTGATTTAAGTGATTAAATAGTTAATTACTTATAAAATAATTAGTAAATGGTCTAATTGACCTTAAACAGTTTTAACTTACATACTTAAGTATTTAATACATATTTTTATTGTATTTTTACGAATTTGTTTATGTTTTATTTAGGCTAAAATAGCAGTTCTGTGTAGTTTATAATTAAAACTAAGTTACAGTAAGTTATACTAGGTATAATTATACTTTGACTAACTTAAATTACTTAATATATACATATATATATATATATTCCCACGTTTATAGATTTATTTACTTGATTATTGCTCTAACCTATTAACTTAGCTACTAAATCAGTAAATATAAATCTGTACATATATATATACATAAATCAGTGAATACATACATACTAGATTAGTATACATACATATTTTTACATGGATTGCATATGTATACGAATTTCTATACAGGTTTTATACATATTTACAATATAACTATGTATCTAACTGATATGCTATAGTTATAGTTATAATACTATGAATGGGTGTATTTACAGTTTTAAAATAAGTCTATGCCATTAGGCTTTTGTATAAAGTTAGGGAATTAGAGTTGATTGATTTTTTTATTTGAGTTTAGACAGCAGCCGCAGCTACTGTCAGAGGAGATGGAGAAAAGAAGAATGTGCTGTTTTAGTGTTGTTTACAGTGGCAGTGGCTTAAGCCACTGTCAATTGGCTAACTGCTGCTGCAGTTAGTCCACTTGAAGAGGGGGGAAGTATTCTACAGAGAAGAGGGAAATTTAGAGAAGAAGGGAGTTTAGAGAAGAGGGGAATGTAGCTGCTAGATGCAGCATATTGCTGTGTAACTGGGAGTAAGATAAAATTCAAAACAAACTAAACATTGAAGAGATGAAATCCAAATCTGAAAGGGGTTTAAATCTCACGAAAATCTCATGTAAATTCAGCTCAAATACTCATTAGGAAAAACCTTATCAGAAGCATCCTTTCAGATCAAAACTCAAATGGCATTGAGTTAGTCTTCCTAATGCCATAGACAGCATGAAGGAAGACTTAGCTCAATCAATTAAAACCAAAGAAACACAATCCCAGTTTCTTGCAACCTGAAGGAGTATGGAAAACTCCTTAGGTTAGAGAATCACCATACAGAAATGATCATCAACACAAATAGTGCATGGCAGTTCTGAAATAGCAAAAAGAGACTAAGAATGCATTAAGGAAATTTAATGGAAGCTGGCGAATGCATTCAAAACAAAGTATAAACAGAATCATGAAAGGCTCTTCTGATTGGTTCTCTGTCACCAGAGAACTTCTCAGAATCCTTGCCTACAATGAAAACCAAAAATCCTTTCAATTTGTCAGATCTGTCAAAACATTTCAGAGAGTAAAAATCCTTTAAAATCCATATCAAAAGTGCTCTGACAAACTGAGTCAATCCATTTAAAACAGAGGGGCTTTTGTGAAACAAATGGAGTGAGTGAGAAGCCCCAAATGGTGCTTGTGACGCCACTTTCAGATCTGAGGCAGTGTGCCATCAGATCTGAAATTGGGTCAGGATGTGTGGGTGATTGATGAAAAATTCGTCGTTAAAAGGAAAAAAACAAGAATCAGAATCTGGATGATGGAAAAACAAAACATGAAGAGGAAGATAAATTGAACAGTGAACAGATGATTCTTCCCCTCTGATCTGGACTGATCAGAGGAGGTGAGGGAGGGGATCTAATACTAATTCTACTCCTAAGACTAATCTAACTACAGCTAACATTAAACACTAACAATTAAAACTAAATCTATTCTAAACTACTGCAAGCTAAATCTAAAACTACTTGTGCAGAATTAAAAACTAAACTAAAAGGAAGAATGGGACCTATGGGTCCTTAGCCGGCGGCTAAGGAGGAAGAAAGGAGGAGGGTGACTCCAGCGGAGGGAAGAGTCTGCTAGTGAGACTCCAGGGTCGTCCTCAGGTGCTACGAGGTCCTTAGCGACGAGGAGGGTCGAGAGCAGGCGATGATTCCACAGCCGGTGGCTGTGAAATCAGGGTCTAGATGAGGAGGAGAGACTGGAGTGGAAGAATTGATCGCTAAGAGATGTAGGAGGGAGCGATCCTTTGCGCGCGACACCACTGAGGTGCTTAAATAGCAGCTCAGTGACTGAGATCACCGCAAGGGTGAGGTTAATCAGAATCAGGCCGGCGGTGAGGATGAGATGGGTAGAGCGCGCGGCGAGTCAAGAGAGAGATCTGACCGTCAGATGAGATCTGGGAAGAGAGGTGAACGCACGCACCGAATCGCGCGAAGGTTCCATTTGATTCCAGCTGCAGATCGAGATCAAAAGTGCGATGGACGGTCGAGAATGGCTGTGTTCTTCGCTCACTACAGTGCGCGTGAAGAACACAGGCTTCTCTCTGAAATGAGGGAAAACTTGCAGGAAGACCCTTAAACGAAGGGGTAGAAGAATAGCGTGCAGGTCCAAAAGTGAGAAGAACTATAACTGGAAGGGCCCTGCAGTCATACAGAAGGGTCCCTGCGGCTTGCAAAAAGGTCCAAGAAGGAGTTTTGAGGGGTAGAAATGTAATGCATGAAGGACCTAATTGTAATCTATTTATTTCTAAGCCTAAATGATGTCCAATTGCTTTCAAATTTTTACATGTGCTTAATTGAACATTTAAGACATTGATTTTACTTCTGATTTATCTTTTCAAACTTGTTTATGTGTTCAATTGATGCATGGATCATCATTTGTTCTTTAGTTTTCAGAATATCTCATTTTTGTGACCTAATTAGGAGATTTTAACACACATTAAAAGTTTTAGGTCTTTTCTTTAATTCCCACACTTAACCCTTTTTATGTGTTAATTTGATATTGTTTTGCTTAGTGTCTAGCTTAATTTCGGCCTTTTAGCTATGATGAGTAGCCACTCATCATACCCCCATGCTTACGTTTTGCTAGTCCCTTAGCAAACAATCTGTTGAAGTGTAAGGCAATTTAAGTATCAGCAAGGTAAGTGTGTAAAGATATCTTTTTCTTCTTTTTCAAAAATTTTTAAGTGTTTTATGATGATCTTTAAGCTGAATTTTTTTTTTTTTTTTTTTTTTAATAAACCAACTGTGTTTTTGGACATTGTGAGAACCTGGTTACTGAGGATAACCTACCAGAACTCGAGGCTTAAATGACATAAACCATCTCTCAACCAACAAGGATTCTTGATATTTAAACCTTAAGTCGAATTCCAGGACTCAGGGGGTTTTTACAGAGACTCAGAATGCTATGAAGTTATGGCTGTGCTTTGTGATAAGTCAGGACTAACCAGGTGAATTCTAAGGCTCATTCCCGGGGTTTCACTTCTTTTTAAGTCCAGGTTGGTCCTAACTTCAGCTCATGTTTTCGGATGACTCTCAAAAATTGATGGTATTCAATCACAACCCTTGTTGTATTTGTGGCTCAGAGAAGATTTTTTTTTTTTGGATAAACAGGGTATTGTTTTGAACCCTGAAAACATTTTTGGTGGAAGAGTAGTTTTTCAGACTTTTTGGAGAACATACTTGACCCCTTTTTTTTCTTTCTTTTTTTTTTTTTTTTTTTTGAACAGTATGTCTCCGAAACTTATTTGGTAGAGCGCACTGTATTTGGTGGGTGGATTTCTTTTGTGGAAAGAGCTTCTCCTAGACAGAAAACTAAAGATTAGGACAAAGAGTCTACCTGCACGCACAGGTAAGGACTCCACCTTCCCTAATGAACACAAGGGTTGAGGCTTAGGTTCAAGTGGTCTTTCCTGACACTGTGTAGTGTAAGCCAAGGTTACCTAGACTCCTAAGTCAAAGCAAACCAACGAATCCTGTACTGGTGACTCAGGTACAAGAATTACCTAAAGTTAGGAGAGACTGTGGTCTATCTTGTCAAGGCTCAAAGTGTATTAAGCCTAAGCTTGTTTCAAGCTTCTATGGCCCGGCAGGTCAAACCAGTAACGGTTGAATGTCCATATACACTTATTCTATTATTTTTTTATTTTAGCTATAAGATCACTTATCTTTTCTTTCTTTTTCTTTTTCTTTTTCTCCCTCCCCTCTTGAAATGAATGTCCTCCTTTGATAATGAAGTACATGTCCCTTATTGTATTTTTGGAATTTTTCTGATTTGTTATTTTTTTTTGTATTTTTAGCTTTGTAATTTTTTCAAAATTTTTTTCAAAATTTTTCAATTTTTTTTTTTTTGAAGTATATAATTTTTTTTGATAATACTATATGTACTATAGTTGTGTCTACAATTGCATTTTGGTTTAAATGGTTTACCATTTACACCCCCCCATGCTTAAATGTTTCAATGTCCTCATTGAATGAAAGGGTGGATGCAAATGCATGCTCTGCTTTTCACTATCCTAGACTGGGTGATGAAAGGAAGTCGGAATGAGGAGATACAATCTCTGTGCGGACGATTTTAAGTCTGATCTAGGATCAGAGTGAACAGTCGGGCTAGGAAGTGAAATGCATGACATGTGTGTCAATGAATGTATGCTCAGAATGCAAGGGTATACACTATATGCAAATAAAGGCAAGAGTAAGAAAGGTGTAAAACAGCTATATACAAGGGTAGGTGTTTGCTAAGTTTAACGCCTTCAGCTAGGCGAAAACTTAGTTGGTAGCTCAAAATGTAGGAGCGAAATGGTGGAATTGACAAGTCTGAGATCATGCGGCTCAATGAAAGGTTTCAGTCTTTGTCCATTAACAATAAAGGGTTCAGATTTGTCAAGTTCAGTGATCTCAACGGCTCCATTATCAAATAATCTCAAGATCATGTTGATTCAGTGTTATGCACTGGTTGTGAAATGTCATGTGTTTGGTCTTGCAGTGCTGGTCTAGGTTGGACATACCTTTGAGCAGGTATGTTCCTAGGGTTGGGTTGTGCTTGTGATGGGAGTGAATGTGGTTGACGGGACTCCGTCAAGTGTGATAGCTGGGCTCTCATCTCAGCTAAGGCCGCGTCCTGTCTCTGCTGCATAGCAATATTCTGTTGTTGCATATCAGCAAGAGCTTTCATGATAGACCCCAACTGGTCATCTCGTGTAGGCCCAGATTGAGAGTATTGGGTGGGCCTGGGTTGGGGTTGCTGGTAGGTACGCGGTGGATATCCGTGTGATTGTGGAGGTGGTGCTCGGATCGGGTTGTGCAATGGTGGTGCAGAAGGTTGTTGAAAAGGAGGTCTTTGTGAATTTCCCGACCACGAGAAATTTGGATGATTACGCCATCCAGGGTTATAGGTTTGTGTGAAAGGATCATTGTGAATGGCATGAAGCTCCTCCGAAGCTCCAGAAGGTGCAGGGAAGTCAGTGAAGGGAGGAACAAAGGTTCCTCCAACCGGTGAAGGATATGGAAATGGAAAATCCGGTAATGCAGTTTGTGTCACAGAAAGGTTATTCACAGTTTCCCTCCCTGTGGGAAACTGAGAAGAAGTGTTTTGTGCTGGTGACTGAGAAGAAGAAGATGGGTGTTTTGAGAGAAATTTCCATACTTCATCTACTTTCTTCTCGATTAAGCCCACTTTATCCAGTTGACTAGCCACTATCTCTAAGTCTTTGCTACTGGATTGGGCTTCATGTACCCCCGTGTGTGAGTGGGAATGTGAGGACTTTCTATTAAACACGCTCATTGAAGCATTATTAATAGAGTTTTCGGCCATGCCTTCAAAGAGCTCAAAGGCTGAGTCCTCGTCCCGACACAGGAAATTGCCTCCACAAGCGGCATCTACAAAATTCCGTGTGTCATCATGGAGCCCATGGTAGAAGATCTGAACCTGTTGCCAGCGTGGGACACCATGGTGGGGACATTTTCTCAAAAGCTCATGGAATCTCTCCCAAGCCTCGTGCATAGGTTCTCCTGAATTCTGGGTGAAGGTGGTGATGGCACGCCTTAAGGCATTAGTGCGGCCTACAGGAAAGTACTTCTTTAAGAACTCATGTTCTAAAGAAGCCCAAGAATCTATAGGTGTAGTCCGTGCAAGTGTTCTAAACCAAAAGGCTGCCTTATCTTTTAATGAAAAGGAGAACATTTTCATCAAAAGCGTGTGCTGATCATGTCCTTGCGGACCCAAAGTTTGGGCAAGATTCTTCAGCTCCTCTAAATGCTGAAAAGGGTCCTCAGAAGCAAGTCCATGGAAGTGAGGAATGAGTGCTATAATGTTCGGCTTTAGTTCAGCAGCACGACCCCCATTGGGATAACGTACCACAGGCATTGGTTGGGCAACTGCGGGATTATAATAATCTCGTAGTTGAGGTCTACGGGGTTGGGGTGGTGCCTGAGGATTTCTAGGTTGAAGTGGTTGTGGTTGGGGGTTAGCTAATAGATTTACAGCTTGAGCAAGCTGTTGCACCTGTTGGGTTAAGGTATTCATTTGTAGTTGTGTATCGAAAAGGTGCTGAAGATGAGGCATAGGTCCTCTCTCCGGGGGTGGATTAGGATGATTAGGATAAGGTGGAGGTTGGAACCTAGGGATAGGTGGTTGCTGTGGTAGAGGATGTGCAACTAAGTCTGGAGGAAGTTCTTCAAAATCCTCAAAGTGTGAAGAATCAAGATCATCCTCTTGGCGAGGGGGATTGTGAAAAGTATTTTGAGACTCAGGAGGTAAGGGATTAGAAGTGGAAGGCAAAGAAGATGATGCAGTAGCTTGGGTAGCAGTACCCAAGGGGAGTACAAGTTCTGGGTTTTGGGATCTCCTACCTTCCATTGAGTTGGTTTTTTTTTTTGAAATCCCGTTTACTCTAATTCGATCCAACTCAATGGGAAAAAATTTTTAACGTTCACAATAAAACAGAAGAATCCCAATAAAATCTCAATTCAAGAAGACCAATCAATCGAAATGAATCGGAGAAAATTTTTCCTAGAGGCTGCTACGCAAAGTATGTTATACGCAAACAATTGTTTCAAACAATTGTACGTATCCTAAGATAAACCTAGCGAAGTGCAGACCTCTAAAATCCACTGGGAATCTAGATAAGACTGAGCGTGCGAATCCAGATCCTGTGGTTGCAGAAAGATGAGGTAGAAACCCGTGTATTGTGGCCTTAAGTGATCGTGCTGTGTGCACGATAACATTCAACACAAGGCGATTAAAATCTCAAACATGGTTTCACCCAATTTTGCTATCTTCTTTTTGATTTGATTGAAGTGATTAAAATGTGTTTTCTATGCTGCTCGTTTCACTTTTTAATAAATTCAGAACAAGTAGTGGTCTTCTTTAATTTTACGTCAAATGCAAATATGGCAGGAGTTAGAGTTAGGTAAGAAATGCGTACCTGACTCCAGCAATCTTCTAATGCAGATTTGACTTGAATTAAAATCTAGCAGGAATGAAATGCAATCCTAAAAATGGATGCCTAGGGTTATGCTGCTGCTAGATAAGTATGAGGTCTTTTTGATTTTTTTGATTTTTTTTTTTTTTTTTGAAAAAATTTTATATGCAATTCAAAAGTAAGGAAAGAAATTAAGAAGATAAAGAAATAAAGTCCAGACAGTCCAGAATTATTACAAAAATTATGTGAGAACAAGCTCTCACAACTTATGACTAACAATTGCTCCTAATCAATAAACCTAAAACTATCTATACTAAAATCCTACAGCGACTTCGAGGCAAAACTCCACCAGGAAGACGGATCTGGAGCGCAGCGACTCCACCAGGAAGACGACACTCCTCCTCAAGTGCTGTGGAAAAAACAAATGATTAGTAAAAGAATAAAGGAATGTATACACAATTAATTCAATGGAAAATAAAAGCAATTATAATGAATGAATGAAGAATTTCTATATACAAAAGAATGAAAAGAAAATTTTGGTGCAAAGAGCGTTGCGTCCCCGGCAGCGGCGCCAAAAAATGATGATTGTGAAAATGGTTGTTGTTGACACCGATGCTCCCCGGCAACGGCGCCAAAATAATGATGGTGATGGTTGTTGTAAATGTTTGTTGGTAATAATTGTTGATTATGTCGTTGTAGTATAGGGTGTATAATATAACATTAAGGATGTCGTATAGTGGTGAGTATGGGTGAGTTCCAGTCATTACAACCATTATTATCATTTGCTTATTTATCTAATTTTTACTGGTTTTGTTCCAGGTCGTTCTCTGGGAGGCAATTTATTGAATTTAATTCGGTCACCTTTGATTATCTCCAAAATTGTCTTCTTATTCAAAAATAAACTTTACATTTAAAGAATGAATGAATGTTTTCTTTACCTAGTTGCTAAGAAGTGCTTGCAAAAATGCTAACTATGAACAAGCATCAAACAATCTATTATTATACTCTAAACTATGTATTTACAAGTTATACTATTAACACTAATATGTTAGTTCATACTACATTAGGATACCATGGTGTAAAAACTTAACTTACTAGTCATTTATTTATAGTGACATATATATCAGTTTTAGTGACAGATATAAACGTCGCTAAATCTCAGAAAACACTATATACAACCTAAAGAAGCAAACTGAGGTCTTTAGCGACATTTATAGTGTCGTTTTATTCTGTTAGTAATTATGTGGGTTTAATTTTACATATGTACAGAGTCTTTTCTGTTGTTATCTCGTGTTATCTCTTTTTTTTTTTTTTTTAAGTCGTCTGTCCTTTCATTTTGTTCTGTGTAGTCTTTCAGAGGCTGCGATGGAGAGTCCTTAGTGTAAAATGTGTTTAATTAGCGGGCGCGCTTTTCGAGGGATACACAGCACCCTTAGGGTGGGACCAGACCTCTACTAAGCGCGCCCTAATCTCAGATTAGGTGCTTAATTACGTTTTCGTATCAGCGCAGGGCCTCAGCCCAACGCCTTCAACAAGTTCGCACACGCTCGGGCTCCCAGCCCCACACATTCAGTATCATCACATATCAGAATCGGGTTATCGGATCAGACGGAACAGGTAACGTTTCGGGCGCCCGGCGCCAGGACGACTGGTAAGGTTATAACATAAATTATATTTATATGCTGCGTTTCGTTTGCAGCCCACGATGTGGCGCTATTCCAGCGCCACATCGTGCGCTGGAAACCAGACGCAACTGCGTCTGTGCGCGTTTTTGGCCCTCGATTTGGGGGCCATAAATTATTAAAAAAAATAAAATAAAATATGGTAAATAAAATATTTACATAATACTACATAATTGATTAATTAATTTTGAATTTTAAATATATTTACTATACAAATAAATTCGCGAAACTAGGCTGATTATACAGGTTGATTTAAGTGATTAAATAGTTAATTACTTATAAAATAATTAGTAAATGGTCTAATTGACCTTAAACAGTTTTAACTTACATACTTAAGTATTTAATACATATTTTTATTGTATTTTTACGAATTTGTTTATGTTTTATTTAGGCTAAAATAGCAGTTCTGTGTAGTTTATAATTAAAACTAAGTTACAGTAAGTTATACTAGGTATAATTATACTTTGACTAACTTAAATTACTTAATATATACATATATATATATATATTCCCACGTTTATAGATTTATTTACTTGATTATTGCTCTAACCTATTAACTTAGCTACTAAATCAGTAAATATAAATCTGTACATATATATATACATAAATCAGTGAATACATACATACTAGATTAGTATACATACATATTTTTACATGGATTGCATATGTATACGAATTTCTATACAGGTTTTATACATATTTACAATATAACTATGTATCTAACTGATATGCTATAGTTATAGTTATAATACTATGAATGGGTGTATTTACAGTTTTAAAATAAGTCTATGCCATTAGGCTTTTGTATAAAGTTAGGGAATTAGAGTTGATTGATTTTTTTATTTGAGTTTAGACAGCAGCCGCAGCTACTGTCAGAGGAGATGGAGAAAAGAAGAATGTGCTGTTTTAGTGTTGTTTACAGTGGCAGTGGCTTAAGCCACTGTCAATTGGCTAACTGCTGCTGCAGTTAGTCCACTTGAAGAGGGGGGAAGTATTCTACAGAGAAGAGGGAAATTTAGAGAAGAAGGGAGTTTAGAGAAGAGGGGAATGTAGCTGCTAGATGCAGCATATTGCTGTGTAACTGGGAGTAAGATAAAATTCAAAACAAACTAAACATTGAAGAGATGAAATCCAAATCTGAAAGGGGTTTAAATCTCACGAAAATCTCATGTAAATTCAGCTCAAATACTCATTAGGAAAAACCTTATCAGAAGCATCCTTTCAGATCAAAACTCAAATGGCATTGAGTTAGTCTTCCTAATGCCATAGACAGCATGAAGGAAGACTTAGCTCAATCAATTAAAACCAAAGAAACACAATCCCAGTTTCTTGCAACCTGAAGGAGTATGGAAAACTCCTTAGGTTAGAGAATCACCATACAGAAATGATCATCAACACAAATAGTGCATGGCAGTTCTGAAATAGCAAAAAGAGACTAAGAATGCATTAAGGAAATTTAATGGAAGCTGGCGAATGCATTCAAAACAAAGTATAAACAGAATCATGAAAGGCTCTTCTGATTGGTTCTCTGTCACCAGAGAACTTCTCAGAATCCTTGCCTACAATGAAAACCAAAAATCCTTTCAATTTGTCAGATCTGTCAAAACATTTCAGAGAGTAAAAATCCTTTAAAATCCATATCAAAAGTGCTCTGACAAACTGAGTCAATCCATTTAAAACAGAGGGGCTTTTGTGAAACAAATGGAGTGAGTGAGAAGCCCCAAATGGTGCTTGTGACGCCACTTTCAGATCTGAGGCAGTGTGCCATCAGATCTGAAATTGGGTCAGGATGTGTGGGTGATTGATGAAAAATTCGTCGTTAAAAGGAAAAAAACAAGAATCAGAATCTGGATGATGGAAAAACAAAACATGAAGAGGAAGATAAATTGAACAGTGAACAGATGATTCTTCCCCTCTGATCTGGACTGATCAGAGGAGGTGAGGGAGGGGATCTAATACTAATTCTACTCCTAAGACTAATCTAACTACAGCTAACATTAAACACTAACAATTAAAACTAAATCTATTCTAAACTACTGCAAGCTAAATCTAAAACTACTTGTGCAGAATTAAAAACTAAACTAAAAGGAAGAATGGGACCTATGGGTCCTTAGCCGGCGGCTAAGGAGGAAGAAAGGAGGAGGGTGACTCCAGCGGAGGGAAGAGTCTGCTAGTGAGACTCCAGGGTCATCCTCAGGTGCTACGAGGTCCTTAGCGACGAGGAGGGTCGAGAGCAGGCGATGATTCCACAGCCGGTGGCTGTGAAATCAGGGTCTAGATGAGGAGGAGAGACTGGAGTGGAAGAATTGATCGCTAAGAGATGTAGGAGGGAGCGATCCTTTGCGCGCGACACCACTGAGGTGCTTAAATAGCAGCTCAGTGACTGAGATCACCGCAAGGGTGAGGTTAATCAGAATCAGGCCGGCGGTGAGGATGAGATGGGTAGAGCGCGCGGCGAGTCAAGAGAGAGATCTGACCGTCAGATGAGATCTGGGAAGAGAGGTGAACGCACGCACCGAATCGCGCGAAGGTTCCATTTGATTCCAGCCGCAGATCGAGATCAAAAGTGCGATGGACGGTCGAGAATGGCTGTGTTCTTCGCGCGCTACAGTGCGCGTGAAGAACACAGGCTTCTCTCTGAAATGAGGGAAAACTTGCAGGAAGACCCTTAACCGAAGGGGTAGAAGAATAGCGTGCAGGTCCAAAAGTGAGAAGAACTATAACTGGAAGGGCCCTGCAGTCATATAGAAGGGTCCCTGCGGCTTGCAAAAAGGTCCAAGAAGGAGTTTTGAAGGGTAGAAATGTAATGCATGAAGGACCTAATTGTAATCTATTTATTTCTAAGCCTAAATGATGTCCAATTGCTTTCAAATTTTTACATGTGCTTAATTGAACATTTAAGACATTGATTTTACTTCTGATTTATCTTTTCAAACTTGTTTATGTGTTCAATTGATGCATGGATCATCATTTGTTCTTTAGTTTTCAGAATATCTCATTTTTGTGACCTAATTAGGAGATTTTAACACACATTAAAAGTTTTAGGTCTTTTCTTTAATTCCCACACTTAACCCTTTTTATGTGTTAATTTGATATTGTTTTGCTTAGTGTCTAGCTTAATTTCGGCCTTTTAGCTATGATGAGCGTGCACCAGTCACCACGTGCACAGCCGAGTCTTCATCTTCTTCTTCTTCTCGGCCAACAAAAAGGAACCCAAAGCGACGTCCAACCACCTCCACGCAGCCATGTCTAAAGGCCTCCAATCTCCTCTCCGTCGACACCGTTGAGCTCTCCTCACCATCCACAACTGTTGTCGTCGACAACCCACACACAGGCGAGCCGCAGCCACCACCGCTGCCTTCCTTGTCATCGGTGAGAGCTCTGGCTACCGTTCCTATCGCTGCGACCTTCGTTGGAACAGCCTCGCCTTCCTTGACCTCCTCAGAGCTTCGAGCCTTCAGTCGTGCCCTCTCCATCGTGTGCGAGCCCTCCTTCCATCTCCCCTATTTTGCAACAGTGCAAGGGGTATTAAAATTTACCACTTATGCCATTGCAGCTTCTCCTATTCATTTATTTATCTATTTAATATATTGCAGTAAATTTGCATGCATGTCCCTCAATTCTAATTGAATTGCATATAGTTAAATTCATCTCATGAATAAGCAAGCATGTATATTTGTTATAGGGAACAAATTCTGATTTAATTAAATTTGATGGTGCTTGTCAGTATTAAGATCGCAATTCAGGTATCTCACTGGTGGTGATTTTGCATGTGCACCCATACATTATTGATTAATTCTTTAAATCAAGAAATTATGTTGAAAACACGTGCACTAGTTAGTATGCGTACGCATTGAGATTCCCAAATAAACAAGACGTGATTCACTAGTTTAAATAGGTTGATTCCTCCCTATGGAGACAACCTAACTCGTCGTGGTTAGTTTTGAATTTTTAAATATTTTGAAAAGTGATTTTCTACCACGTGACATACTACAACGACACAACATTTTATGCTACAAATTTTATCGATAACGAAGATCACTCTTTCAAATGGCGTCGTTGCCAGGGAGGAAACACGGCTATTAATTTTTTTAGAAATTTTATATTATTTTTATGCTATTTTGAAAGCTTTTCTGAATTACTGACTGTGGATCTTTTTTTATGCAAAAATAACAAACGAACGCGGTGGGCACACACGACAGAGGTGATATTTTTTGTGGACCTTGATGCCACTTAGAGGCCAGCAACGGGTGATTGTGGGCCTTGATCCCACGCACGTAGGCGTACGAAGGAGTCTTTTTCTGATTTAGTCATTAGATCTTAGTTTAGATTTAGTTGAGATAGACCTTAGACATTTAATTTTTGTCTTGTGGACCCTTGTTGGGTGCTTTTGGGAACGTGTTCCCAGTGTTTCTTTATTTCTTACCGCTCTTGTATGCAGGAGCATATTTTCAGGAACATGTTCCCATTTTACTTAGATTATAGGATTATTCGAATTGTTTGAACTACATGTTGGTTAGTTAGTTAGATTAGGTTTGTTTGCTTATTATGATTTAAATATATATATATATATATATCGAACTGCCTACTAGAAGCTGCATATCAATAGGGCGATCATCTAGGATTGAATAAGCAGCATCTAGTTTATCTTAATTGCATTAAAGAAAGCTGGAGTAAGGTACGTCTTTTTCTTGAGCATCAATTACCTGTCATGCATCTGCATTGAACCTAAATCTAAGACCACTAAAGTGCTTGAATCGAATTAATTCAGTGGTCACTTTAAAAATTGGGACTGCTAAGAGGTTAGACCTTAAAATCTGTGACTTAAAATTGTATGCAAAAGGATCTTGTTTGCGAGATTTCAAAACTCAAAACACGAACGTATGATTGCACACCTAAGACACTATGCACCTCACACATAAGGTCACTAGATAAATTTCTACCTCTCCTCTTTGCACCACAAGGGAAGTTAGTCGGAAATCAACAAGCCTATCCACCAAGTTACTTCGGTTCCTCGTGCGTGGGCTCGATTCGAAACTTCCATCCCTTGTGAGTAGGTTGTAGGCACCAACGAAGGTCAGCCTAGGAAGCATAATTCTTGAAAAACTTGTTTGGCCACCAACTGAACACCTAAGACCTAGAATCTACTAAAAATAGATCCCACTGTATTTGCGTTTGTTTTGACAGTGGTAGAACTCTAGGAAGTTTCTAATTTCTTTTAAATCCTAAGAGAGTTTAACCTGTTTAATTGAAAGAAATGGACTATCTTTACTCCTATCATTTTAACCAGGATCCCATGCCCCGAGCGTATCCATCCTTTGATGGGTACATTGACAATTCATGGGATCATTCATATTCCTATCCTAGGAGTATTGGCCCGATAGCTCCCACTTTTGAGCAGAGCCTAGGAGCGAGATTTTCCAACCCTGGAATCCCTACTACTATGCAAACACCCAACCCTCCCACCCTTCATAATTTTCAGTATCGAGGTTGGATCGATACCCCTAGGCAACCAGAGCCTAAGATTGATTATCCTCCCCAATCTGATAGTAGTAGCCTCTCCTCTTTATGATAGAAATGCAAAAACAACAAAAAGAAATGGTGGAGTCTATGGGAGAGATGTTGAGGAATAGTCAACAATTGAACAAAGAAATTAGACAGCTTAGCTACGCTCTTCCCAGTAATTCTGATCCCTACCCATACGGCCGTGATCATGAAAATAATTCTGAGGAAACCAATGACAATAGGGATCCCATTTTACGTAGCTATCACTTAGACTCTCCCAATGAGACACGGCCACTAGCGGAGAACTATCCTAATAATTATCCACCCGAGCTATATTGGAGTCAAAAGAAAGGGAAGATGGTACCTCTTGAGGACCTTGACCCCAATGACAATATTTTCCTTACCCCTGATAACCCGGGTCAAGGTCATATTGTTCATATCACTTCCCCTATTAATTATCTGATGGAATCCCATTCTACACTTAGTGAGCCTAATCTTAACCCTCCACTTAGTGAATCAACACCTACCATTCAGCATCCTAAGGATTTAAATGCACCCAATAAAGGTGACCCTAAGGGAATGGAGGATGAATTAGATCAATTTTGGTCTCAGGGATATAAAGAGTCTATTTCAGAGGACGAGGTTGACCCAATGGAGGAGCCCGGACTGAAAATCTGGAGTGAATCACAGGGGAATTATTTGTTATTCGAGGACTTACCCCTGGAGGATATAAATAATCTGGTGAAATCCAGATTCCTCCCTTCTTTTGAGAGTCATCCTCCACCAAACCAGGAGTTGATATTAGAGGAGGACAAACACAATAGTGAGAAGCCTAGGGGAAACTCTTGGGGACAAAGCACGCCAATTGAGGATTTATGCCCCGAGAAGAACAAAGAATTGAGTGATATAGGCTTACTCCAAAACATTAAGACGGATCCTCCGTTAGAAATAATTGATGATACTGAAGCAACTTCTTTCTTTACTAATGAATCACATATACACCCTGACAAAAATTTGAGTGAACCAAAAGAATTCGAGGATGAGATTAATGATAATGATTCAGTTGCTTCAACCCTGCCATCAAAGAAATTTAATTTGGAGTCAACCATTGATTCACATATACTGGAAGGTGAAAATATGACTCCGATCATTAATGATAGGTAGGGTAACTTGAATTTTTCTGCAATAATTGTTATGGAGAATACACAATCTGAATCGTTGTTGGAATTGGACTTGACACTGACTAAGCCCTCCTTAGACTTAACCATTATCGCCCAACACCACAAACAACCCTTCCACTCCCTAACCGATCCTTGGCTCAGGTCTCTACTCACTTACATTCTTTATGGGGAGAATATCAGGCCAGTACATCCTCAGGTAGAATGACAAGTTTGGATTGATGCTTGTACGTTTAGTCTTGCCATTCAAAGGTTTGAAATAATTATGATTATATCATTTAAAACCCTTCCTGCTTTGGAGGATCCTTGTTATCCTCCACTTATTCTGTTTCGGGAGGTTCCTTTTCATATTCCTTTTGTTATTCCTAGACCTCCCCAGGTATCCTACGAGGTTATTTGCTTTCATGTCTTCTAGCGAGCATTTGGGATAATGTTGCATCATCAACTCGCCAACATCTGCGGCTACCTGTTTTCTAGGTCCGCGCTATTACGCATATTTTTAGGGCCTAGCTTTTTCTGTCTGGAACCAGACTTACAGGTTTCCTATAAGTCTAGCTGCTGACAGAAAATGCAACGCTTGTTGGGAGGCAACTCAATGTTCTGAATAACACCATCATCAGGTGATTTCCTTCCTTTCTCCCCCTGTTTTAATTTTATAATGAGGACATTGTAGGATTTAGGCATGGGGGGTTGCATTTTGCATTTTAGGAAGTATTCATGCATTTAGGTTAGCATATATATATATATATATATATATATATATATATATATATATATATATATATATATATATATATATATATATAATTCTTTTCTTGAACTGAATTGGTTAGTCCCTAGCAAAACATCTTTGTCATGGAGATGTCATTAAAGATTTTTCTTCTTAAATTATTTCTTAAGTTTAGAATTCAGTACATTTACTTCACTTGCACGTAGACTGGGTAATAGCTCTTTAAAGAAAACCAATAAACATTTTTAGTCTACTGAACCCTTGGACAGTTAATAGGGAGTCAAGCATACTATCTTCTAGTAGATCCACCTCATATTTGTGAGAAGAAAGTAGAGAGATTACTGGTGCACTAAGTCTAGTGCAAGGACTCTTAAGTTTTGGACAATTAGATGATGATACCTCAGAGTTAGGCATAGTTTTCACTCTCTGTTCCTGTGTGCGTACATTGTGTGAATTCCTAAGAGTCACCAAATAAGGTAGATACACAGAGATTAAGTCTTAATAAAGATATGACTATGGTGGATGGTTACGACCGTCCTTCATAGAGTCCTCGGCTGAAGGAGGATAATAGTGTCAAAGGTCAGAAATACGCATGTCCTATCCATTCCTTCCTGGTTACGAGAGTACGCACTTCCACCAAATAAGCCACACAATATCCTCTTGACCATCATCATCCCTAATAATGCCTCATAAATAAAAGTCTGTGTCGTGTTATGTTGATTTATAAAGAAAGAAAAAGAAGAAAAAAGAAATAATTATATTTAGAAAAAGAATAAAATAAAAAAAAGAAAAAGAAAAGAGTCCAAGTTTATAATTTTATCTTCGTGACGTTTTTTCTGAGGCAACAAAAACACCCATCGTGATCCACCAAATATGACCCATACCTACCTTTTAGTATTTCTGATTGCCTGAATACTGGCTGAGGACTCTTAGATGTAGAGTTATTAGGACTTTAGTTGAAGTGTGAATGCCATGTGAGGCCACCAAATAGTGAGTACATTTACTAAATCTGATGAGATTTGTGATCTCAGAAAGAAAAGAAGGAAAAGAGTAAGCACAACGGAATATCAAGAGAGCAAAGTTGTTATCCACTCTCCGAGTTGACTTGTTTAATAGTCTAGAGATCTAGAGTCTGTAGTACTAGATTACATGTAGCACCAGATGAGTGTGTGCCACCAAATACAAATCCATTCAACTCGATATCTCCTACCTAAGCCAAAAAGCCAGGGTCAAATTACAGATTATCTTCTGCTTTATCCTCGAGGGAAGTAGTTGCCTATCCTGATAGAATTTCATCAAGGGTTAAGTAAGAACTTCAAATGTAAGTTGGCATTTCACTTGAATCCGTTACTTATGCTACTATCACTTCACATGAGTCTGGATCTCTAAATTTTTGAAATAAGGAAAGAAGAAATCTTCTAATTACTTTTATTATTTTTCAATTTTGCTCGGGACTAGCAAAACTTAGGCATGGGGGCATTTGATAAGTCTACTTTTGTGGACCATCATTTGGCCTAAGTACTCTTTAATTAGTCATTCTTAGTTAATATTTGATTAGGAATTAAGGGGGAATTCAACATAGTCTATATATCATCTTATGCATCAATTTTATGCTTAATAACATATGATGTGTTATGATAATCATTTGGTGGATGCAGGCTAGGTACAAGACACTTGAAGGCAGCAGTCAGACGTCCAAAGTCCCTTTTTAAGACGTCTGGATTCTAGTTTGGACATCTGGAACTTCCAGCGTGGACTCCTTGCTAGCCAAATATTTTAAGACGTCTAATGTTTTTATTGAACGTCTAATGGCTAAACGGACAAGACTTATCCGTCGGTTTCAACCACTCGCAATTTTCTCGAGTGGTTGCGGAAGTCGGCTGCAGATATTTCAAAAATGGGCCAACAGAGAGGAACGATAATCTTCTCCCCCTAGAGGGGACTATCTCTCCATCTTCTCCACCGTGAAGGAGGCATGCACCGTGGAACCAGCGAACACTGTGGAGATCCACGTGCACCGTGACCTGTAGAGAACCCGCTCTTCACTCATCTGTCGTGGCGCATGGTGACAGCATGCACGACCATCATCCATCCTCACCCGACCACAAAAACCCATAGCCAAACCACATTCCACGCCCTATCTCACGCCTAAGCTTCTTCTTCATTTCCCTCATCTTCTTCAACCTCCAGAGAACCCACGCTTCACCCCCTCACCGTAGCCACCTCGCACAGCCCTCAACACCACCTTCGTCGTTGCCTCCCCGCTGGCCGTTGTTCTCTTCACCAACACCACTGTTGACTCCTTTGCACCCACATGCGGCCATGCACGCCACCAACAGCGCACTCACTATGCAACGACCACGTGCTTCCCGCACAAACGCAGCAACAGTATCTTCTCTACGTGCCATCACCTCCTCTGTGCACACGCAGCAGCCTTGTGCTCACCTGCATGCGTACCTGCCACCGCGCATGCACAGCTGATAAACGCCAGTTTATCATCATTCCTATGCCTTAAAACAAATCTAGCTCTTAGGATTTTACTCCGCAAACGGGTTTTTGGGCTGCATTTAGGCATAAAATAGGTTAGGCATGCATTGCATTTTTTATTGTCTTTTTAATATGTTTTTGTGAGTGTTAGGGATGTACAGATATATAGATCCCTAAAACCCTAGCACTCAAGAAGGCAAATGGTGAAGGAGAAGCCCAGACTAGCTGGAACTCAGCCTAATCCAGCTCACCTCACTCACCTCAGCTTGATCCAGCTCACCGCAGCTGGAACCTAGCTTACTTGAACTAGGGTTAGCTCATCCCAGCTCTATTCAGCTAATCTCAGCTGGATGGCAGCTCAAGAGAGTTCACCTTAGCTCACCCTAGCTCAAGTCAGCTCAGATCCAGCCCAACTTAGCTGAGTCTAGCTCATCTCAGCTCCCATTAGTCCACAAGGAGCTTTAGCTAGCTCAGCTAAGTTGACAGGAGTTCACCCCAGCTCAGATCCAGCTACATCCAGCTCCACTCAGCTCCAGCCAGCTGAAGAAGAACTCATCCCAGCTCAGGAAGCTCAAGTCCAGCTCCCGGGGACTCAGCTTAGCTCAACTCAGTTGAGCTAAGCTACCTTAGCTGCCTCAACCAGCTTGATTCTCCCCGGGAGCACCAAACCTAGCTCACCTCAGCTCATTTTGGTAGAAGCTAGCTCACTTTAGCTTGGCTTAGCAACTAGCAAAGAACTAGCAAGCTAAGCCAGCTAGAGTAGTCCCATGCCAGCCTCTTCAGCAGCAGCCAGCTCCAGCTCCAGACTTCTTCTCCTCAGCTCCTTCCTCCAAACCCTAGCTCCAACACCTTCTCCTCTACTCCTCCATTAGCTAAGCTAGCTTAGCTTAGCTTAGCTTAACTATGCTCCAACTTCCTTGGCTTGTACCACCCCAAAAACCCACCTACCAACTCCACCCAACTAGCTCCACCTAAGCTCCACATAAGCTAACCTACTTAGCACCAACCTTACCTACCCACCACCTCCAAAAGACACCTAAAAGTGGCACGAAAAACTACCCATAACCACCCCTTAATGGCGCTACTTTTCCCTCCAAAATCCCCCCTCATCTCCACCACACAATCCCCCTTGAATCCATCTCCACCATCCACTTAACCCCCCTTCTAGAAGACCCCATGTTGGCGCCAACATGGGGGTGTCTCTCCACCACCAAAAGACACCAACACCACCATAACCACCCCCTTTAACACCCCTTGGGTTGGCGCCAACTCACCCTAGCCATAGGATCACCAACCACCCTCATCCTTCCATCCTAGCCCTCCATTTCAAGGGGCACCTTAACCCCCCATCCTATTCTATAAAAAGCCACCACCTACGACCATTTTGGGGCATCCTCCCTTAGTATATTTTTCTACCTAAACCACCTATACCTACAGCCAAGAAGAAGGAGTAGAGAAGGAGATTAAAGGGGCACATTACCAGCCCCTTTGGTGCCTTCTTCTCCCCACTCTCTTCAACTTGAGCCACGCCAAGGAGGAGGACTCTTCCACTTCAAGGAGGATGGCCAGGCAAAGGAGGAGTTAGGGTGGACGTCCACCCTTGGAGAGAAACTTAGGGCACGCCCCCCTAGGGCTTGCCTTGGAGGACATCACCTTGGCGGAGCACTACAAGGAAGGAGTTGAAGGACTCTTTTCAAGATTGGGAGCCACCAACCTTGGAGCAAGAAGCCCTCTTCTTCACCATCTATCTAGAGGATTTGTGTTTTCTTTTCTTATTTGCATTTTTCTAGTAGTACAAGCTTTCCTCTACTAGGCCTTTTGTAAAACACTTTATCAATTATCTAGTTGCCCTCTTTGCATTTCTTGTTTGCATTTCTATTAGCTTATTTTCAGCATTCTTCACTCCCTCTCCCTAATTATTCTAGGCCTCCACTTGCCTAGAGTGAGCTTAGGGAGAGGCTCTACTTGCCACATAAAAGTAGTATTTAAATTGAAGTGTAAATCACTTTTCCCGCCATCAGTTCGCATGTTGCCTTAGCTTAAAAACAAAAAAATGATATATTGAAAAAAAAAATACCAAAAAGAAAGTTGAGATTTATATTCCTAGCAAGAAAATCAATTTTGCAACCATATTGCCTCCTTGGACGACCCTGGATACTTCCCTATCTAGGATTATAAATTTAAGAGCGAAAGCGAATTTACGCGTTACAGCGACCTAATTAACAAACCGCGTAAAATCGCTATCAACAGCACCTTCTGCGCACCCAAGCGTGCACCAGTCACCATGCGCACAGCCGGGTCTTCATCTTCTTCTTCTTCGCTGCCAATAGAAAGGAACCCAAAGTGGCGTCCAACCACCTCCACGCAGCCACGTCCAAAGGCCTCCAATCTCCGCTCCATCGACACCGTTGAACTCTCCTTACCCTCACGAGGCCACTCACATCCACAACTGCCGCCGTCGACAACCCACGCGCCGATCGGCCGCAGCCACCGCCATCGCCCCTCCTCGTCGTCAGCGAGAGCTCCAACTACCATTCCCGTAGTTGCGACCTTCGTTGGAACGGCCTCGCCTTCCTCGACCTCCTCGAAGCTTCGCGCCTTCAGCCGTGCCCTCTCCATTGTGTGTGAGCCCTCCTTCCATCTCCCCTATTTTGCAACAATGCAAGGGGTATTAAAATTTACCACTTATGCCATTGCAGCTTCTCTTATTCATTTATTTATCTATTTAATATATTACAGCAAATTTGCATGCATGTCCCTCAATTCTAATTGAATTGCATATAGTTAAATTCATCTCATGAATAAGCAAGCATGTATATTTGTTATAGGGAACAAATTCTGATTTAATTAAATTTGATGATGCTTGTCAGTATTAAGATCACAATTCAGGTCTTTCACTGGTGGTGATTTTGCTTGTGCACCCTTAAATTATTGATTAATTCTTTAAATCAAGAAATTTTGTTGAAAACACGTGCACCAGTTAGTATGTGTACGCATTGAGATTCCCAAATAAACAAGACATGATTCACTAGTTTAAATAGGCTGATTCCTCCCTGTGGAGATGACCTAACTCGTCGTGGTTAGTTTTGAATTTTTAAATATTTTTGAAAAGTGATTTTCTACCATGCGACATACTATAACGACGCAAAATTTTATGTTACAAATTTTATCTAAAATGAAGATCGCTCTTTCAGTAATTAATATATGGTGTCGTGGGAATTTATGTTGAAATCAGTGAGATTTAGGAGAGGCTTTTAGTCCTATATTGGAAGTGAACAAACCACTTGATGGGTATTCTGCCTTCTATGGCTTATGCAGTAAAGAGTGAGAGGTGGGGTTGGGAACCACAGATGCGTGCACACCACACCCTACACCAGCTCGACTCTAGCTCAGGCTCGGGCTCAGGCTCGGGCTTAAGTGAGAATCAGTTTGGAACTTAAAACTTGGACTCTTTTGTTACGGATTTTTAATCTCACGATTTTGGCTTGGATTGGTCGATCAAAAGTAAAAATTGATGGATCAATTATTTTTGATCGATCAATGGGTTTAGTTTAGTTAATCAATTGATTTGGCTAACCAAAAAGTCAAGTTTGATTAATCAATTGATTTTGATGGATCAATGGACTAAATTGGTCGATCAATTACCATATTTCCATAAAATGAAATTTTCATAAACATTAAGTTATGAGATCTATATGAGGGCCACAAGGGGGCTCTCATTTGACACACAACAAGAGTAGAAAAGCTCTCTCCACTCTCTCCCCCTCTCTCATTTTTATCTCTTTCTTGGTGCGTTCGTTTGACATGAGATGGTAGAAAAAATCTCTAATCACTTTTGTCAAACCATTAAATTGGTAGATCAATTGGGAATTTGGTTTACAAACCACCTCAGCTTCATACTCCTGAGGTGATTTTTGAGGATATCCAAGATTAGAGTGTGCTAAATCTTGGAGATGGATCATCGTATCCTAGGAGGAGTTCGTCAAACCCCGATGCACTAGTATTGTGAGAGGCGATACCTTCTCTAAGGGAAGTCCTTAATAGGTGCTTCGATTGGAGTAAAATCTAATCCCTTCTCGTTTTGTTTATTTGCGCTATTGCATGTTTGTTGTTCTTTGTTTTATACTAAATCTTATTAAATCGTGTTTGACTTGCTTGATTTAATATTTTCGATCTATGCAAAATCGTTAGAAATGCATATGTTTATATTTATTTATTTCCTATATGTGCTTATTTCAACAAGATGTAGTTAGGTATGTTTTTAGAGGTATGGACGTAAGAATCCCTAAATTTTTTAGTTCGGGGTAGTCCAATACCCTTAAGAAAGAAGAATAGCACCATTATGTACGAGCAATATTTTCCTGAAATTTGGGACCGAATAGAGGGGTCTTCAACTCTGATTGAAATCATGAGATGATATGATTTCATTTACGGACCATGCATAACAAAATGTTAAATGCTTGAAATTTCAAATGAATTGATCATAGGATAATGTATGTAGATGTAAATATATTGAGATGAAATTTACAATGCTTGTGAGATTAAGCAGAATAAAAGCTTTACCTATATAATTCACCAAAAAAGTTTTCAACATAGGTCTGTCACATGTATACACATGATGGTAAGGATACTAGCCCTTATCCTAAAGTCATGTAAATCATACATCGATACTGAATGGTCAGGCATCATTCATATCATCAACCAAGTAAGCTATGAATCCATCAGAAGTTTATAGAACTATGGTCCATAAACAAAATGATAAGATAGTTCCATATTCTATATGCCAAATGTATCCAACAACATGAAATGGATACTAAAATTTTTGTCTTTGTCTCACCACCAAACATCCTTTCTTTGCTCAAACATGTCCTTTCCATCTATATTGCTATTGCTTCAGTAAGTATGGATTTGGTTTGGAATTTTGATGAGAGTTCCCTCTTGAGCACTTTCTATTTTGAGGCAGTCCTTTAGTTCTGCCAACAGTTCGTTCATGGTTGGCCTTTCTGCTGGGATAGGTGAAGCACAAACCAAAGCTATCTCCACCATCTTCTTAACAGAGTTGATCTTATAATTCCCTTCAAAGCCCTTGTCAACCATCTCTAGAATTTCACCCTTTTGGTACCTTGGAGTACCCAGTGTACTATGTGAATGTTCTCATCTCCCTTGATTATTACAGCAGTCCTATTGCTAATTACAGTAGGACAATTCCAAAACTATAAGCATCACTCTTCTCAGTCAAATTATGAGAACTAGAATACTTGCATGACAATCAAGGGAAATTAAAGCCAAACATCCGTCAAATGAAATGGCAGATATAGTGGTTTTCAGTTCCACATTAGATGGAAATTAGGAGAATTATATGAAAATTGTTATGTGAAAAAGATATCGAATTTGGACTTGAATGTCATTAATACAAAACTATCTCAACTCAGATAAAATAGAAAAAAAAGTATGAAGGTGGTTTTCTTATTTCTATTGCAAAATTTAAGTTATCACTAAATTACTTAAACATTTTATAAATATAGATTCTTTAACAAATAGTTTAGAGGATTGCCTTTTTCCATATTTCTATGTGTTTTGTTTTCCAAAATGTTTATATCCAGACATTTGGTGATGTTGTGTTTCTTTTTTTTCTTCTTTCTTCTAACTAATTACAGTAGTTGATTAAAGAATGTTATTGACAAGTTTTGTAAATTTCAGGACCATTATGATTCACTAATGTTGTTGTTTCTCTGCTTATATGCGTTTAATTTTAGCAACAATTTTGTCAAGAATTGATTTTGATAATGAGTCAAAAGATGAGTGATGATTGTGAACTTATAGATAATTTTGTCACCATGTAATGCTTTTCCTGTTGCAAACCAAATCTCATGGTAGCTTAGCATTAAGCCATTGACTACTCACTCAGGATCAAGATAACCTGGAGTTCCCATAACAATTGTGGTAGCATGTGTTTGAATAACATCCTCAAATGGTTTAGACATTCCAAAATCTGCTATTTTTGCCTCCATATTTCGATCTAATAGGATATTTTGCGTCTTGACATCTCTATGTACTATGGATAACTTGCATCCTTTATGTCAATATTCCAAACCTACACACAAGTTACTACAGATCAAGCAAAATTAAATGTAGAACTAGAACATATATGTGATATAACTTGTATGTGTTCACAGATAAACCTTGGGCAGCACCAATTGCAACTTGCAAATGTCTTTTCTAGCCAAATGTTGTCTTGTTATCAGCTTTTTCTATAGTCAGCAACCAAACACTTGACACTAGTAAAAGGCATGGGTTTCATATTCACTGGATCATACTTTATTATGATATATTACTTGCTTGTAGCTTTACCATCATAAACGGAATACATATCGATTGACCTCTATTTACAAATATTTTAAATCATGATTCCTTTCTACTATATTGGGTTTTATGGTTTAGGACTACAGGAATATACTTACTATCATGGAACCTCCTATTTTATGAGTTTTTATTATTTTTTCCTTATTTTTCTATTTCTATTAGACTCATTATATATTTTTCCCTTACCTCTTCTTCTATAAAAGAGGTATGGGGTCAACCTCATGAATCTAAGATTCATTATTCCCTTTGATTTGGTATCAAAGCTGCAACCCTAAGTTGGGGCTCTGGTATCCTAACCCCAAAGCCGCCAAGCCCTCCACAGAAACCCCGTCTTTTGCCCACTGTCACCAGCGGGGTTGGTGTGCTTCGGCAGCATACACCTTGTCGCCGGCATGCACCCGTTGTTCCAACCTAGCTATGCCACACTGCGTCACCCCAGCCACTGCTGCATCACCTCCCTACAGTTATGCCGCCGCCAGTGTCCACCTTGGGCATCGATGCCGGTGCCACCACCACTGCTACAGGAGGAGGGGGCCGCGGCTGGACGTGACTCAGCCAGCAACAATGTTGGTTGGGTCGATCGGACAACCAATGCCGAAGATGCCTTGACTTCTTGGACAGTGACGCTTGGGGTAGCCTGATTGGTCGCTTGCCTTTGATCCGAGAAGCTATTCCTTGGTTTTATGCGGTTTGGGATGCTTCTTGTCTCAGATCATGCAGTAAAACAACATTCTTCCATGACAGATTAGATCAGATTTCTTACTGTTTGTGAGCAATCGATGCTTTGTTGTTCTCCATAGGACACAATGGCCTCCTCTTCGGATCAGTCGAAGGTAACATCGGCTACCACAGGAGATTTTGGGTCAAATAAAAACCCTTTGTTCGCATCGATTGCTAAGCTCGACGAGACCAATTATGCTAGATGGTCTCAAAATTTTCTCATGGTTGTCAAAGGACATGAAAAGGAACACATACTATTCGAATCTGAACCAGAACAGAAGACTGGATGTAATGCCACCTGGAAGAAAGATGATGTGGTGGTCAGGTCATGGACCATGAATAATGTTTCTCCTCACATCGGAGACAATATCATGTACCACAAAACTGCAAAGGCCATGTGGGATCTTTTGAAGAACACCTACTCACATGAGAAAAATTTTAGTAAGGTGTTTTAGATTCACCATGACCTCAGGAGCCTTAGTCAGGGTGATCATTCTCTGGCCGAATATTATACTGATCTCAAGGGACTGCTTGAGAAGTAAGTCGGCTTGGCCTACCTGTGCTTGCGCCAGCCAATAAGAGTATAGGAAGAAGTTCGAGGTATTGCAATTCCTGAGCGACCTTGGACCGAACTATGGTGGAGCCTGTTCCTAGATTCTAGCCTTGTCGGATCTTCCACCTCTAGGGGATGTCTATAGCTAGTTGAGTAGAATTATGGTTAAGCCACAACTTGAGGCTCCTATTGGACAGACTACTACCATGGTGGCTTCTTGAGGACGTGATGGACGAAACTCCCTATCCACCCATGGTCGTGAGTAGTCGAGGGCAGAGCAGTAGGCCACGCATCGCGTGTACCTACTGTGGTAGAATTGGACATACCGACGACAGATGCTAGACCAAACATGGTAGGCCGCCTATGGCTAACCAGGCAACAGTGACTTCTGAGGATTCAGCCCAGCCAGTGACTAGAGTAGATCTGGATGTGCTTTTCCAGCATTTCACACAGATGTCACAGGATGGTTGATGAGCGAGATTTTGTACGCTAAAAGGTTGAGTTAAAAACCTGTCGTTGTAGTCACGTAAAAATATGCTATCAAATAAAATTTATAACCAAAACTCTGGTGAGTTTCGGGTCAAACACATGGAGGCGAATGTTTGATTAAAAATTGCATTTATAATTATTGTCATGAAATAGATTAACTGGTCAAATTAAATCTACACTAGTTGTTCTACTTAAATAATAAACAATAGAAAAGAGAGATAGAATAATACAGAGAAAAGAGAGAGAAAGAGAGCCAATATTTTATAGCCAAATGTTCATTACAACTAATTTCTATAACTAGAAAGCTGGAAATCTATACTAGAAAGTGATAAAAAGAGAAGGATGAGAAAATCCTCCTTGGTGGCTGCTTGGAGGACGAGCCACGTTGATGGAGCGCACAGGCGATGGGAATGAGATGCTAGACGAGGGAGAACGAAGATGGAGGATGGAGAACGAAGCTAGGTGGTGTTGTAGCAGGATCCGCTTCCCGAATGGTGGCGAGAAGACAACCACGGATGCTCCATGAAGAGGGTGAGAAGATCGAAAATTATTTTGCTCTAGCTCTAATGAAGCGTCCCGGGTATGGGAACAGCCCGTAGAGCTTTGGAGGGGGTGAGAGAAGAAGAGAAGGGATGAAGAATGAGGAGGGGTGTAAGGTCCCTTTTATAGCTGAGGAGAAAGGGGCATAAAGATCATTTCAAAAGCTTTAAAATGAATGCAAGGCCTTTATTGATGCTTGAAAGCGTTACTGTAGGCTAGCATTGCTGAAGTGCGCATGGAACATGAGCCATCCGATCCAAATCCAATGCACCACAATCGGCCATGTCACACACCTTTTCTTGTTCAGCCGTTGGCACACAAAGTCCACCTAATCTCAATCCAACGGCCGAGGTCTCATCCAGACATCTTAACTCTCAGATCCGGTGCATTCGTTGAAGATCAATCACAACCATTCAATGAAGATCATAAGACCAGGAACCACTCCACATCGTGCCTCAAGTATGCATCAGATGGCACGTGTAATCGCACGTTGCATCCCGCATCTATATTATTGGTGACATGGCACGTTCATAACCACATGATTGAGATCATGCGGTTTAATTTCACCTTGTCCATGCTGAAGAGGAGCACGGCGGGTTTCGAATGGGTGACCTCGCCTCTGAGAAGGATTTTAACCACTACTCTACAAGCCTCAATGTGTCTCATTTTTTATTTATCGCTCGCGTGCACCTCAGTCATTGGATGAAGATCCAATGGCTGAGGATGTGCAAGCTTTGTCTTCAGTGAGTGGTGAGGCATGCCTTAATGGAATCTCAGCCATGCGGGCAAAGAGGGGTGCTGCGGCCGGTGTTTGGCAGCTATGATGGCACCATGCGGCGCCATAATGGCTGTCCATCTTCTTTGCTTTGTAGGTGATGCCACGGTTATCAGATTGAATCAATTTTTGCATTATTGGGTTGCAATCGTACATTTGAATCCATCCATGTGGTTGGATTTGCCATCTGAGGTACAAATTTACACTACCTTGGCCCTTGACCTCTGATCTTTCTTGAACTGCATCTGATGCTACAAAAATCCGATCAGGGTGATCTTGGAGGCATTGGACTCCAATTGTCGCCCTGATCAGATCTGTATGGTTGGATCTTCAATCCAAGGCCCTGAAATGATATTGCCCTGTCCCCTAGCCAAAGAAAGGGCAAATTAGCCTAAAATTCGTATAAACTAATCTAAATGTAGAATGATGCATATTATGCAATATTTATAATGCATTATGCAATTATAGACCTAGGAACATGCATAAATAGGCATTTTAGGCCAATTAGATGTGTACACATCAATGGTTCGACTGATGCAGCTCCTACTCCAGACATGGGTGCCTTGGCCTCCTATTTATAGAGATCCTTGTTCATCCTCCACTGGTTTTCATGTTGGTACAAAACCCTCTGGTTAGTTGATTCGGGAGTCTCTCGGCATTTGAGTGGTGATCAGGCATCGTTTTGGTAGATGCAGCTCGTTCCACCGGGCAAGACAGTTCAGGTGGCAGATGGCCGACATACTCATGTGGATGGAAAGGGAGATGTTTCCATTACTCCCACTCTTAGTCTCCCAAATTTTTTGTTTATACTTGAATTTCCTATCAGTTTATTGTCTGTAAGTCAGATTACTAGAAATCTCAATTGTCATGCAATCTTTGATGCTATGGGCTGCACATTTCAGGGAAAACTTACTGGGAGGACGATTGGTGGCAGACATGAGGAGGGGGGAGTCTACCGCATGGTTTAGAGTCTATTGGCTACTACATGTCAGGGGGAGGTTGTGTGTTTTGCTGGGACTGTTGCACGTGGCACGGACAACTTGGACACCCTTTCTAGACAGGCTACGACGTGTGGTCCCTCACCTCTCGTCAGCATCTGAGATTGGTTGTGATGCCTGCCAACTAGGAAACATTTCTGGTCTACATCTCTTGCAAATTCATCCAATAGTTCTTTTGTAGTTTTTGATATTGTTCATGTTGACATTTGGGGACCAAGTCGGGTGCCTGACCAACTTGGTCATAGAAATTATCTGATTATTGTTGATGACTTTTTCAAGGATGTCATGGCTATTTTTGTTGAAAAATAAGGTAGAAGTTGGTGATGTAATTGAAAGTTTTGTTATTCAAATAAAGACCTAGTTTTCTACTACAGTTAAAATTATTCAGTCTGATAATGTAAAAGAATTTTTAACTAGGAAGTTGGAACGATTCTATCAGGACAATGGTATCATGCACCAGACGACATGTCCCCATACTTTCCAACAAAATGGGATTGCTGAGAGACGACATAGATATTTGTTGGATGTGGCACGAACCCTTTTGCTGCATCATAATGTTCCTTCTAGATTCTGGGGAGATGCAGTGTTGACAGCTTGTTACTTGACGAATAGGCTTCCCAACTCAGCTGTCAGGATTAGATTCCATGGCAGATTTTGTTTCCTAGAAGGGAACTATTCCATGTTGTTCCCAAGATTTTTGGACGTGTGGCCTTTGTTCATATACTTGGACCTAGACATGATAACCTGACACTTAGGACAGTGAAATATGTCTTTCTAGGGTACAACTCTACCCAGAAAGGATACAGGTGCTATGATGCCCGTACTCATCATCATTATACGAGTGCATATGTTATTTTTCCTGAGAATGTCTCCACTTTTCTACAGATGGCCACCAAACCATTGAGAGTATGGATGTTGGAGTCTTACCTCTAACATAGTTACAAAGCCATATACCAGTGGAGTAGGCTACTTACAAAGATATTTCTGTTTCTCCTCTACTTAATCTGTCTCGATTTCAGGAACCACTCAGAGTTTATGAGTATCAAACCCCCTCCTCCCCCCATGCCACAATCGCCTCCCGCTCAGGTACATGCTGAGCCCACTGACCCATCTTTGAGTGGTGATGTTGCAGGAACTCCTGAGGTGCCCAATAATACTATTGATCTTCCTATTGCAATAAGGAAGAGTTCTCAGACATGTCCGTCAAATTATCGGCTGCTTGATGATTCCTCCACTGCAAATCTAGGAAGATCCTTTGCGTTGTTTTCAAAGGCGCTCTTGCTACCTCCTCTATGCCTACGTGCCATAGACAGGCCATGCTCGATCCAAAATGGCATTAGGCCATGGTGGATGAGATGGTTGCTCTTCGTTCCAGAGATACATGGGAGCTTACTCCATTGCCAATAGGAGCACATGTTGTTGGATGCAAATGGGTGTTTTCACTCAAATATAATCCAGATGGCTCCATTTCCAGGCACAAGGCACGGCTTGTTGCCAAAGGATTCACCCAGACTTATGGGGTGGACTTCTTTCACACATTCTCACCTATTTCACGGTTACCCACTATTCGTATTCTCCTATCTGTTGTTGCTCATTATGACTGACCACTGTATCAACTTGATGTGAAGAATACCTTCCTATATGGAGATTTACAGGAAGAAGTTTACATGCAGCATCCCCCTGGGCTCGAGGTTGAGGAGTGTGTGCGTAGACTCCGCAAGACTATTTATGACCTGAAGCAAAGTCCGAGAGCTTGGTTTCACAAGCTTTCAAAGGTGTTGCATGCCATTTAGCTTCAGAGGTCATCGTTTGATCACTCTCTCTTTGTCAAGAAGAGTGATAAGGGAGTAGTCATTTTGCTTGTGTACGTGGATGACCTGATTATTACAAGAGATGATGCTGAGGGTATCCAGGAGGTATAAAAGACACTGGCTAGCAAATTTGTGATGATGGATTTGGGAAGCCTAAGATATTTTCAGGGCATTGAGGTGGCACATGGAAAGAAAGGAATCATCATATCACAAAGGAGATATTCACTTGATGTGATGACCCGAGCGCCACCAACCAATGAGACCCAAGTCACCGTGTGCTGACCAAGGTGATGCGTGGGGGTAGTATCCATGCCTATCTCAAAATCCACGCACGCACTGGAGAAAAGACCTAATTCAAACGGACAAAAAATAGCACTGGAAACATCTAATTAAATTTTTAATTTTTCAATAAGGATAAAGAACTCAAAAGTGGAAGTAAATCACACCAACACGTAGTACATGTCGATACGATTCCAACGATACCTTATTTGTCAAAATCCGAGGTTGGGAAGGCCTTGAACCAGTCAAAATAGCGTGAAGGGGTCCAGAGTCAAGTTGATCCTACCCTCACATGCACCACTGGATGTGCTCACGCACACGCCACGCCTGCATGCGTCCATGGCCACGCCCTTGTGCACTCATGCTTGCATCTTCCAGTGCACTCTAGTCCATGCGATTTTTGTGGTGGGGGCCCAGAGTTTTGCGGATTCGCACCTGGGTCCCCAAAATAATTGTTGATTTTAGAGAAGGTTTTTCTTCTCCCTTCCTCTCTTGATTTGAGAGAGTTGGAGGCTATGACAATCTAAAGGACCCAAGGAGTCCTTAATAGGCCTTAGGGGTGGTTGAGATTAGGATTGGTTGGGTGAAATACCCAAATTTCCCTTAGGGTTGGATTCACCTTACATTTAGGTCCCTGGTGACTTCTTCCGGTCATAACTTGATCTATACAACTTGGAATCGCGTGAAACAAGTGTCGTTGGAAAGATTACAATGAGATAAATTCAATGGTACCACATATGACACCCTTTTGACAATTTTTGACCAAGGGTTACCTCAAAATACGCATTTTTGGTAAATTAAGGGGTTTCTGACCCCATCACTAAATCCTAATTGGGTTTTCGGGTTCAAACTGGCCTGAACCACTTTGAAATGACTCAAAGCCTAGATTTTGGGATGTTGCACTTGATTTACTTAGAGATACTGGAATGTTGGGGGCCAAGCCTATCAATATTCCAATGGATTCAAAGGGTCACTTATTTGATGGTGACTCTCCTACAATTGATAGCAAATCTGTTAGGTAGTTGGTGGGTAAGCTTCTCTATCTCACTATTACCAGGCTTGACATCACATTAGCTGTTACAAAGCTGAGTCAATTCATGGACAGACCCACAAAACAACACTAGGAAGTAGCCATGCAGGTGTTGAGGTATGTGAAGAAGACGCCTGAGAAGGGCCTACTCTTTAGTAGAGAGATACCAATGCAGAATATTGGATACTCTGATGCAGATTATGTCGGGTGCTTGGCTGAAAGGAAATCTACGACTGGCTTCTACATCAATGTAGTAGGAAATCTTGTCATGTGGAGGAGCAAGAAGTAGGCAATGGTTTCTCGATCCAATGCTGAGTCTGAGTATCGAGCCATGGCACAGACTGCCATGGAGATGGCGTGGGTCTAGGGTGTTCTCAAAGACCTACAAGTAAAAATCAACTTGCCCATGGAACTACGATGTGACAACATAGATTCATCATATATTGCCAATAATCCGATGTTCCATGAAAGAACATAGCACATGAAGATCAATTGTCATTACACATGTGATCTTATTCACAGAGAGATCTTATACGCCACCATTATCACTTCAGAAGAGCAAACTACTGACATTTTTACAAAGCCACTTGCCTGGAAATCATTTGACAGTTGCTACAACAAGTTGAACATGCTCGACATAGATGTTTTAGCTTGAGGGGTGTGTTGTGGAACCTCCTATTTTATGAGTCTTTATTATTTTTTCCTTATTTCTCTATTTCTATTTAACTCATTGTATATTTTTCCCTTACCTCTCCTTCTATAAAAGAGGCATGAGGTCAACCTCATTGATGCGTATGCATCTAAATAGCCTAAAATGTTTATTTATGCATGTTCTTAGTATTATAGTTGCATCATACATTATAAATATTGCATAACATGCATCATCTTGCATTTAGGTTAGGTTGTGTTCATTTTAGGTTAATTTTCCCTTTTTGTGGTCAGGTAACAAGGCGACTTTTAATCAGGGCCTCGGATTGAAGATCCAACCGTACGGATCTAATCAAGGAGACAATTGGAGTTCAACGACTCCAAGATCGCCCTGATCAGACTTCCATAGCATCAGATATAATCCGAGGAAGGTCAAAGATCAAGGGCCAAGATGGTGTCAATCCGCACTTCAGATGACAAATCCGATCTCACGAATGGGTTCAGATCGACGATCATAGCCTAACGACATGAAAATCAGCCCAATCCGACATCCATGGCACCGTCAATAAGTCACAGAAGATGGACGGCCAAGATGGTGCCATGTGGTGCCATCTCGGCTGCCCAAATCATCCTAGCCAAATTTGCAAGGACCGCCACACCCTCTCTCTCTCCACACCCACGTGATGGATCTGGGTTGTTGGATCACCATCCAACGGCCACGGTCGCTAGTGCACAAAACCCTCCGCTCACCTCAAGTGGAAGCGTAGCACAGCGGGCAAGCGCCTCTTCGCGAGTGAAGGGTGCGAGTTCGATCTGCGCTCCACTTCAAATCAAGCAGGACACAGGTGCTGGCTCAATTGAGCTGTTGGATGGCAAGCAAGCGATGCGGATGCAAATGATGTGGCACGCCCAGATGCGAGGTACGCGAACGCGCCATCAGACGTGTTTTTGTGAAGGCGGGCGAGCACGTGTCCTGAGTCGTTGATCTCCGATCCAATGGTGATGAAGGAGGCTGCATTGCCTCTTCATAGGTGTTGAAGGAGATCGAGCGCAACGCATTTAAGCCATCCAATCTCGCGATCAGACGACTGAGAATGCGTGTACGTGCACGTGCGTTGAGGCGCGAGGAGAGGAGGAGATGTGGCGTGCGCAGTAGCTACTCCCACGATCTGGGCTTTAGTGACAGTTTTATTCATCACTAAAGGCCCTGATTTAATGTTTTTAAAGTAAAATGGCCTATTTGCCCATTCAAACCTCACCTATAAATAGCCTTACGACCACCACATTTTCTTCATCCCTTCCTCTCTTCTCTCACCCCCTCCAAAGCTATAAGAGCTTGTCCCAAACCCGGGATGCTCCTCTAGAGTAAAAATTAGAAATTTTCCACCTTCTTTCCCCTTTGTAGAGTATCCTGCAGTTGTCCTCTCATTCCATTTGGGAAGCGAATCTCGCGACGACAACGATGCCCTGCCTCGCCCCCGATTCCTCCTGCTTCATTCTCCTTCTTCCCGCTTCGTCCTTCGTCTTCTAGGCGTCGCCCCGTCCGGCTCGTCCTCCAAGCAGCCATCTAGGAGGATAACTTCTCTCTACCTTCTCTTTTACCGCTTTCTAATGTAGATTTCCCACTTTCTAGTGTAGATTTGCTGCTTTCTATTGTAGTGGGTAGTTGTAATTGTAATGAACATTAGCTTGTGATAATGAAATCCATGTTTATTCTACCTCTTCTTTGTCTTTATGTGTAATATTCTCTCTCTGTCTTATATTCTTTATTCTTTAAGTAGATAGTTAGTTTAGATTCAATTCAACTATATAATCTACGTCATGACAATTAAACAAACGTGGTTTTGAATCAAATGTCCGCCTCCCTGTGTTCGACCCAGAATTTCTTTACGAATTTCGGTAAAATTTTATCTGTTGATGAATTGCTTCGCAAATCGAACTACAACGATGGGTTTTTCAAATCCAACTTCGATCGCGTAGTTTTCCGCTATCAACATTTTGGCACCGTTGCTGGGGAGAGGACGATCTTTGATTTGTTGCGTTTTCCCGCCTTACTTATCTTTTACCTTAGTTCTCTCCTTTCTTATTGTGATTGCAGGTACTCTCTCAAGGCGAGCAAAAGCGGTAGATTGGAATAATATGCGGTTGAAGGGTCTGTAAGTTTACCCCCACCTCTTCACCCACTAGTTTTCATTCCATCACTTAATAACACAAACCCTAATTAACCTAGGAGTTCTCTTAAACCCTAAGGTTAGTTTTGATTGTTTGGTTGTCACCTCCACCCACCTCACCCTCCGCATATAAAAGAAAATTTTAAAAAATCTCTCACAAAGGTACACAACCTCTTCTGATTTTCAAACTCAATCGGTAAACCGATCTTTGGAATCAATACACTCATCAACACATAATTGAGTAAAAATCAGATTAGGTAATCATTTGTGTGCCTAACTAAGTGGTGCATCTGGCCAATTGCTTGAGTTGTTTGGGCCACACCACTTCAACTAAAAATAACTCATTAAGTAGCTGCCACATAGGTTCAACTTTTAGGGATTTACCAGGCACTCCACATTCTTTTAAGCTTCAAAGGAAAACATCTTCACCTGTGCTTTCAAAACCTAGTGTGACAACTGAACTTGATTGAATATACCTAAAGTTGAATCCTAAAAACTACTAAGCAAAATTTGAACCCTAAAATTCACCGCATCCAAAAATAATCTTGCTTGAAAATCATTGGTTGTGCACGCACATACATTTCAATTAATCATTAAGGGCACAACCCAGATAAAGGGCCCATCACATTCCAAAGCACATTCAAACCTAACCCAAATTACAACAGAGTAGACGTTGGCCCTAAAGATTTGACTGGCTCTTCGGAACCCAGACTAAGATTATTTTCAATTAATCTATTTCTACCATTCAATCTGATGTCTAGTTAGGGGAGCAGAATTAAACGATTGCAACTGGGGGGTACACTAGGAACCTAAGGCGCAAGCCAAAGGAAGAACCTTCTCCCCAAGCCCTCCCTCTAACTAGTTGGATTGACCAGAAAGAAGTAGATCAAATCATTTATTAATCTCAAGATGGGTTCTGGGAGTCTGTAAGTCTTTAGGCTAGCCCACTTAAAGACAGTTTGTTTGTTTGTATTGCAGGGCACCTTTCTTCCTCTTGTTCTATCATGGATCCTTCCACATCCTATTCAAACTTCCACTCCTACCCTCGTACCACTACTTATTCCCAAAATGATTACTATTCCAACCAGACTTATTCTCATCCATCTTCTAATTAGGATAATTCTGATTGGAGATATAGTTCCAGACCTCCATGTTCAGGGTTTAACCCTGGACACCATTATCTTGATTCTTATCCTTCTCCAAGCTACACTGATTATAGATCATCGCCCTCATTTGGATAACCTAATATGATCTACAATCAAGAAGGATGCACTAATCCTTACCCTCCTTAGAATACACTGCCTTTAGGTCATCACCACCTTATGAACAACTTGAAATGACCTATTATCAGGGAGGGTATCAAGATCCTCAATTCGTTGATTCCCCTGCACTGAACCCAAACCCACCCAACCCTAAACCAAACCATTTGGTTCAGGTTAACCAGGTCCAAGAAAAGGTGTTGGCTAACTTGAGGAATACTATACAATCTTTAGAAGCTCAACCAACACCTTGTACTGAATAATTGGAGCCCCTGATTGAAACGATTGATGATCTTAACAAGTATCTGTTGGATTGGCTTCAAGATGTTAAGGATAAGGGCCCAGGTGAGTTTTTACTTGGGAAATTATCTAAATTGAGGATGAGATTTGTGGTTGCTTTAGTTCAATCTTGGGATGATTCCCAGGATGAACCCCCTTCAGGAGAGCCAACGTCAGAACTCACTCAGGCACCTATTGGGGGGGACACATGTTACGAGATCAGGATTGACCAGATTGTTCTAGAGAAATCAAATAAGGACGATTTGATTTCTTCACCAGAGATCCCTGAGTCGGGGTACGAGGAAATGTATGTCTCCATGGATCAGAAAGTGATTGATAATTTTGAGACATACATTAATGCGGATTCAGATTTCTTTGATTCTGAAGGTGAAGAATCATTATGCAAAGTCTCACATGAGTTTACAAAACATGATTTTAGTGAGATAACTAGGCCAGAGGAATTCGATAAATCATTTAGTGGCCTTGAAATTGAGGAACTTGATCTAGTTGGGGCTCTCATGGCAGATTCAGATCCTGTTCCGAAGGATTCAATTCATAGCCCCGATCCTCAATCACACCCCATAGAGTTTACTGACGATTTTGATTTTGAAATCACTAAACCTAAGTCCATTCTGATTCAGTCACATCTTTTAGACTTGGAAAATTCAGACGGCATGATTAATATGCAGGAGGTCCCAGAATTTGAAATCCTGATTGCGGAGGATAGAAAGTAGGAAATGATGACATGGGAAGTCAATTCTGGAGGAAGCGAAAGACTGAGTCTAAGGATTCCAATTTGTCTAAAACCACCAACTTTCTACCAAAACCCTTATGACATCTTCTCAGAGGATGTCCAACCCAAGCGCACATTCTTTGATTATCCTTGTGAGCTTGATTTCTCTCTAGCCTGACTTTTTGGTCTTAGCTTGCATCCTCACAAATCGTAGGCTTGACCCCACTTGCATACTGATCTCAGGTTCTGGGTAATTTTTATCCAGAACCTTAGATATACTCGACCATGGGGTATGGGTCTGCATCACAATCCAGTCCACATCTGTGGACATCTACTGGCAGGTCTTGAGGTGAATCTTTTTATTCTAATTCTAACCTACACCTGTGAATTCTTTGTTTCTTCTTTATTTGTATAGTGTGCCTAGCTGAAGCCACGAACTTCAGCACATATACAGGTTCTTTTCATCTCAGAGTCAACCTATTATTCTCGCAATTCAAGTACTTTCTACTCTATTCCACTCTATTTCATGTCTTTTATTACAATGAGGACATTGCATTAGATAGGCATGGGGGTTGGATATTCATTTCTGAATTATCTTGTTGGCTCCGTTGATTCTTTTTATTTTCTCATTATTTAAAAAAAAATTGAATTAGGAAAGAATATTTGGGCATTAGGATTTTTCAATCTTAAGAAATAATACAATAGGATCTGAACACTAAGACCCTTCAGGTCTTTGGGTTTAATTATCCTGGGTATTCACTAAAATGTGGATTTGTTTATCAAGTCCTCGTCATCCTGTATTTTATTTCAATTTGATTAAATAAGTTGGGGTGATAAGTACACGACTTATCAACCCGCCCTCTGATTTGAGGAAACTTTAAGTCTAAGCATCTACACACTAATCGCACTGACTCGTTGTTCCACAGTTTTAACGAAAATTGGGTAGCTAATGAACCTTCTAGGGTGGTATGGATGGCAAGTTATCGTGGGTAATAGCCCATAAGTAGGTTGTCCAGAGCCCAGCCACTGGACCATTCTTTTCCTACTGCCTTTAAGTAAAGCCACCTATTTAAAAAAAAAAAATTCAAAAAGAAAAGGAGAAAAGAAAAGAAAAAGAAACAAAAGAAATAAGCCACACTTCACAGCACAAGTATGGCTGGCAAGTTATCGTGGGTAATAGCCCATTGGTAGGTTGTCCAAATCCCAGCTCAAGAAATGCATGTTTAATTCCTAAAACACTTAGGAAGAAGTGGAGAAGTAGAATAAGCCGAGGAGATATACATTGAATTCACCCTTGTGTTGACCCCATAAAAATAAAAGTAGGGAGAAAGCTACCAGTCATATAGATACACCTTTAGGCAGAATTCTTTTTAAGGTTACCTAGGGGCGTAGAAACCCGAAGTCCATTCTAATTGCGGATCAACGAGTCTATCACATTCACAAAAGGATGCTTAGAACTTAGGGTTCTCATTAAGTCTTGGGTGGGTTGAGTGGCCGTAGAAAGACGCTCTGAAACCCTAAACTCAAAAATCAAAAAAAGAAAAGAAAAGAAAAGAAGAAAAAGAGAAAAAGAGATCCTTTTTTGAATAAGGCGAGGGCTTGAGGCGGTCTGCATTTTGGCAGATACCTGGGCGCTATTGTGTCTTTGAATTTCAGGTCCTAAGTAAAAATTTCTTAATGTTGAAAATGACTTTTGCTCGAGTAATCCAATCATAATTCTTTTATAAATAGCATGTAGTTTTGCTAGGGACTAGCAAAAGATAGGCATGGGAGCGTGATGCTTATGCATTCGAATAGCCTAAAATATCTATTTATGCATGTTCTTAGTATTATAGTTGCATCATACATTATAAATATTGCATAACATGCATCATCTTGCATTTAGGTTAGGTTATGTAAATTTTAGGTTAATTTTCCCTTTTTGTGGTCAGGTAATAGAGCGACTTTTAATCAGGACCTTAGATCGAAGATCCAACTGTACGGATCTGATCATGGCAACGATTGGAGTTCAACGATTCCGAGAATGCCCTGATCGGACTTCCGTAGCATTAGATATAATCCAAGGAAGGTTAGAGATCAAGAGCCAAGATGATGTCAATCCGCACTTCAGATGATAATCCGACCACACGGATGGGTTCGGATTGACGATTGCAGCCTAACGGCGCAAAAATCGGCCCAATCCAACATCCGTGGCACTGTCGACAAGTCACAAAAGATGGACAACCAAGATGGCACCACGTGACGCCATCTCGGTCGCCCAAACCAACCCAGCCAAATTTGCAAGGACCGCCGCACCCTCTCTCTCTCCTTACCCACGTGATGGATCTGGGCCGTTGGATCACCATCCAACGGCCATGATCGCTCGTGCAAAAAACCCTCCGCTCGCCTCAAGTGGAAGCATAGCGTAGTGGGCTGATGAGAGACTCATCATGATCTCTAATTACCCCTAATTAACTAGTCTTCCTAATTAATTAGTTAAGATTATGAACATATAAGGGTCAATTATGAAATAAGGGATATATAGTAAAGGACCTTAAAATAAGTTTAAAATGACATTTTATCATTCAATTAACATTATTAATAATCTAGTTAACAATTAGACTCGAAATCCGATTAACCATTCCCTTAATTAATAAGTTAAGTAACATAAACTATACCTAAGTATATAATAACTTAAGCAATTTTACTTAATCTAATAATTTAACCTAAAAAGGTCAAAAATGTAAATTCAAGGTGAAAACATAATATTTACCTTATTTACTTATATATATAAAAAGTTGAAAAAGATCTAAGTTAAAATAAACCTTCAAAACCTAAGTTTACATTTTGGTCCTTAAAACTTATTACAATCGGGTCCTTATTTCTCATGGAGGTCCTTAAGTTTCATTACATATAGGTCCCTTTTCGTCTTCTTCTTCTCCGTCTTCAGCTAAATGAACGGCTGGCGACAGAGAGTCACGCCATCGCACGATCATCGCCCTGCTGACATCACCCTTCTTTGTCTAAGCGCTTGCAGCTTACACTCACCACCTCCTCTTCATCCATCAGTCTGGATTAACTGGAAATCCTAATTTTCAGTGGGAGATAACCCCACCGTCATCGGAGATGACGTCGGAGGTTAAGCTCCTCAAGCTCCTTCTTCGGCCAGACCCCACCACTCTCTTCATCGCCAACCACCATAAATACCCCCTCACCCCTCAAATTTCTCTCAAGTTGGCTCCCTTCCCTCTTCTAACACTGAGCCGACCCAATAGGCTATTCATCTGCAACTCCGGCGACCTTCCATCTCACTCTCTGACTTCCTCCATCCATTCTGATCGGCCGAGGAGATCCGCCGTGGTCTGCCACGTCTCTGGACACAGGTGCCAACCAAGGAATCCTCTGCTTCACCTCACATCTACTCGTCGGAGATTCTTCTTTGCACCCTCTAATTTCATCATCCACCATGAGCCTTTGGCGGAACCCTATTGACCCCTTCGTCCAGGTAACAGTAGATTAGGAGTAGGAGTAGGAGTAGGATAGCTTAGTTAGTTAGATAGTTGGTTAGATTAAAGTTAATGTTAGAATTTTAGTTGTTATCTTCTCTAACTCCAGCGAGCTCCTTGAGCTTGCCAAAGCCTTAATCTTATCTTTTTAACTCACTGTCCACCTTCCTTTAACCCTCATAATCATTTCTATCACACTTAATCACTTAATTGATCACTTAATCGCCTAATTCACCTTTCACCTCCACCGACTACTGTCACTGTCCATGGCGACAGTAGCGGGCTTAGATTCACCTTCACTGGGTCCATCATCATCTATTCACTACTTAAGGACCCTAATCGACACTATAATATGTAGAATTACCACATATAATTAAACGCCCAATTTATAATTAAGTTCCTGAGCTCGCTGTCAATGGCGGCTAAGGAGCAATTCAAATCCTTAATTATATATATATATATGATCATAAATACTTATTGACTTGTTTTGACCACTCAATTGAGTGGTAAAACAAGTCCTAAGCCTAATCCAAATCAAATTCTTAAAGAAATGAATTCAATGTTAAATCTTAATTCGTCCTTGCAACCTCAGGAACCTTTTTAGATTAAAAATGGCATGTTTTTACAATCAGTACACAATTTATACATTTTCTGGACTCACCGGAGCACCGGCGACGAGCTCCAGTGAGTCATTTTCGACCTTCAGCCTAAGGAACTTAGTGAGAAGCTCCAAAATGATATGACATGGATCACTGATTAATTTGAGGTCATTTATTTGAAGATTAAGTCACTGGAGCTGTAGATAGATCTTTGTCTTCTCCAACTCTAGTGGAGTTGGAGAAGTCTTACAGAGAGGTCTGAGGATCATTTAAGGAACCTAGAAGCTTCAGTGCAATGCACTGAAGCTATTCCTGCCCTCAAATCTGTGAAGCAACCTCTCAAGTACTCTGACGAACAAACACCATTAGGAGCTCAGGCGGTGAGCCTGGAACCCTAATTGTAACGACCCGGTTCCCGAGTCCCTACGAGACACGAGAATCGGACCGACTCGACTAATCCCAAGACCTAGTCGTCCAACGGGGAAGTAACCAAAAGACAGTAAAATAAACCACATTCAGCATGAATATAACTAACAGTAAGAAAGTACAGCAGTAAGGAAAGAAACTACTACAGTAGGTACCACCACAACAGTAAAACAACATTTATCATATAACAAGAACTGCAGGTAAAGAAGGTACAGCGGAAACAAAAACTACTCACTAGAACAGAAACAAAAGAGGTACAAAAGGCTGTGGTAACTCTACTGGACCCTACTCGGCCCAGCGTCCTCTGCAGCCGCCGACCCTGGCTGCTCAACACCTGGTCCTGAAAAAGGTGACGAGTGTAACACGTCAGCAAAACGCTGAGTAGAGTGGCAAACTAACTAAAGGCAACAGTAGAGTGTACAGTAGCTGTTATGTTCTATTACTTCCTTTATTCACATCTTTCAATTTTTCTCACTATTTCATTTGTTTCTCAGATCCTTTACTTGATCTCGAATGTCCTCGTGGGAACGATCTTGATTGCAGTCTTTTCCAAAAGTAGAAGTAGCACGTGGTGCTCTCCTGGCCGGGAGAGTCCCCCGTGGTGATCCTACCCTCAGTCAACCACCCCAAGGTCACTGACAGACGTAACGGTGACTACGGCACGCGCGATAAACGCACAGGTAGCTAGCCCGCACTGGCACGCAGTCAGTCGTTTCCGTTAACGGGTGCGGCCAAAGCACAGCACGGAACCAGGGCAGAGCCCTCTCAGTAACAGGGGTCCAACCCCTCCACAGTAACCAAACCGGGGCCTTGCCCCTCCACAGTCCGCGCACCCTCGCCTGACTACCCTAGTTTGCCCTGGTGGGCCTAAGTCGGTGAAGGAGGCTAGCAGAACCCCGGGGCCCGTGGGGTAGCTAGTACTCTCCTAACACTACTAGCTCTCCTCGGTACTACGTACACAAGGGCCAACAAGTCGGTACAGAGTGGCCAGTCCTAACCCCCGGGTCCCTGGGGTGGCTAGCTCAGCTCTGCACTAAACAGGGGACAGTCGCTCTCCTTGGTACTCCGTACTCAAGGGCCAGCTCACTTCCCCAATTCTATTCCATTCGCTTTCCAGGAGTTCTACTCCTACTTCCCGGTAGGGTTCCAGAACATCTTATGTCTTACTTTCCAGTTTCACGTTCTTACCAACCATGATCCCAATCATGTTTCTTTATTCATAACAGGCAGCTGTGAATTCAATTTACAGGCAGCTTCATATATTCCTTTCCATTTTTCCAAGACTGCATTGTTATATATTCCACTAGTTTTTCCATCCTAGGATTCATGCCATATCCTAGGGTCTATCATACAATCTAGTTTTCCGGCCCTACGATTCATACAACACCTAGGAACTATCATTCCATATATTTCTCATTCCTAGGATTCATGCAATGTCCTAGGTTCTAGTTATGGTTCCATACTTTAACAAATTTTATTAATACTTAAAGCCACTCTACCAGGTACAACGGGAGTAATGGGGGCGTGATCGGGAATCCCACGTGCCTCCGCGACTCTCAAGACTGCAACCGAACGAGGTCCTATCACAAGGATCAAACACAAGGAGTGTCTCAAAATAGTGTATAGCTACTGTAGACGGGTAGAGGAATTAATTCTGAAAAAAACGCAACTCGAATCGTGGAAAACGGAGCCCGAACGGGCCCTAAACGGGTTGAAAAAGACGATACTGTGCAAAATTAGACGTCTGGAACTCCTTCCAGACGTCTTAAAAAGTGGATCAGAGAATTACCTGTTCAGCGTGGTTTCCCAGACGTCCAGAAGTCTGCGGGGACGTCTGCCCTAGATCCCAAACGTCCGATGGTCCCTCCGGACGTCTGGAGGTCACTCCCGCCGTCTGGTACAACTTCCAGACGTCTGATTCGCAAAGGATGGCGAATCAGCGAACCTGCGCACAGCCAACCCCCCCTCCCTCAGTACGGTCAGTCGACAAGAAGGAAGAAGAAGGAGGAAAACTCACCTTTCTGACATCTGTATGATCTTACAGACGTCGACCTTGCCGTCTGGCTATCAACCCAGACGTCTGATTCTGGAAATTTTTTCCAGAATCAGGACCCTGCTCGGCCTCCGCTCGCGACGCCGCCCGCGTCGCACCTCACGCTCCTGCTACTCAGACCGCAGTAGGTCCCTCTCCGCGCCCCCCCTGCGCCCTCCGCTGGCCGGCCAAGCCGCTCCGGCGAGCTCGCCCTCACGGCAGAGCTCCGCCCTCGCACGCCGCACCTCCGCGCTCACTGCGGCCGCCGTTGCCGCCCTCGCGTCCGCTCGCTCTCGCGCACAAGAAGGAGAAGAAGGAGGAGACGGTGGAGGCGGGAGGGGAGGCGTGGCCCTTTTAAGGCCGCGCGAGGAGGAGAGAGGAGGTGGCAGGCCGCCTGCAGCTGCAGAGAGAAAAAGAGGGAATATGCGGTCTGCGCGCTCAGGCGCGCAGGCGACTCGTGGGTGTCGAAAATAACGGATTTCCAGACGTCTGGAAACGATCCCAGACGTCTTATCTGACGTCTGGTTGTGATCCCAGACGTCTGGTCCGACGTCTGGGCCACCTCCCAGACGTCTTAAAAGACGTCTGGGGCACACATTCGTTACACTAATTTCTAGGGTTTAACCATCTGTTTTAAAGGTTCGATGAGTTCCTGAGATTGAAGAGATGCTATTTTAGGCATTAATTCCCTGTGGAGAGGTTTAAATCATAAAGTCAAATTTCGAGGCTTCACAGTCAAATTGAGTCTAATTCTAGAGTTCTGATCACGATTTGATGATTTGAGAAGCTTAAATGGATTCTGAGATTCTTTTTAATGATCTAAAAGAGATTTTAGTGAGCTCAGATGAGTTATTGTGTGAGAATTCAAACCCTGCTAGTTTGGGTTATTTTCGAACCCAAACTAACAGAAGTGGCATTTTGATGAAATTTGAGATGAAAACCTACCCAGTTGAATCAATTTTAACCCTTAGAATCTATTTTAATCAGTCAGAAACGTTCTTAAGTGTCTATTCCACATTTCTAAGTTGTAATTCGTATCTCTAAAGCTTTCAAAGAAGCTTCAAGCTTCTCTGTGTTGCCTAAAGCTTTAAGAGCTTCAAGACTCACTCCAGCAGCTGCGGAATAATTTGTATAACCTGTTCAGACTTTTAAATGAGAGAGAAAAGTCCATCTGAGGACTCTGTAAACATTAACTTCATTTCCAGGCATTATAACCAGTAAGAACCCCCTTATTTCACTCTTCAAATCGAAGAGGAAAACATCCTCTAAACTTAAAATTGACCCTACAATCTTGTAGATCTATCTTAGAGCTTTCCAGCAAGCCTTGAATCACTTGATTTGGAGCTCTGAGCTAGGAGATATGGTCAATTGAAATCGAGTATGGAGGGGGGAACATAGTCCCACATCGGTTAGCTCTGAGCACGCGCATGGGAACAAAAGGAATTTGTCGCATAGCCGATGCAGTCGTCAAGCACTGGGCACGAACTGAGCATCTGATCTTCTGAGCATGTGTGTGTGTGTGCGGGCATGTGTGCCTGCGGGTGTGCACCCGAGTAGGCGTGAGCGAGTGTGGCCCTGGGAGGGCATGGCCTGGGTGGCCGGTTGAGCTGGATTGGCTTGAGGCTGTGAACCAAAAAGTAAATCGAAATCGAACCTAATTGAAATCAAGCGAGGACCGAGTAGGGTTTGGTCCCACCCTGATCTCAGGGTGCTATGTATCCTCGAAAGGACCTCGCTGCAAATAAAATAATTTTTGGTTAAAAAGGAAAATAAACTCGGTTCAGCTGAAGGATTCGAAGGAAGAGCTAATCCAAGGAAAGAGCTAAGGTTAAGTGAAGAGCTGAAGGCTAAGGAAAGAAAGAAGAACAGGCATGAAGAGAAGGCTTAAGGGAAGACTAAGGGAACTACGAAGAAAGCTAAGGGAAGATAAGAAGAAGGTAGGAACAGAACAGAAGAGAGAAAAGAGTCGAGAATAAAAAGAAGATAAAGAAAGAAAGAGAGAAGAAGAGAGAGGCTGAAGAAGTAAAGAAAATAAATTATTTTACTTGCATTATTTTAAATTTCTTTTTGTTCTTAAATGTTGAAATAAGGCATGTTTTAATAGAACAACTCTTATTGCCTTAATTTCTTTGAAAAAAATTGGAAAATTAACATATTTACTTGTTAATAAAGTACATCATTTGAGTAAATATGTTTTCCATATGGAATTTTGTATATTCTTAAAGTTTTATTCATTTGGCAAAACTCATGCTTTAAAATTATCTTAAATATACCTCCTAAACTTATAAAGAAAATAAAAGATAATTGGTGAATTTAGAATGAATTATACCTCCCAGCGAACGAGCTGGACTCAACCAGTAAAAAACTTCTAAAATGTTAGGTTAATTCGACCCTATACTACTAATCGACACAACTTCGAGTTAACCTAAGTGACTTTTCTCTACTCTTATTTAAGTAAAATTAACTTAATTACTGAGTTGAGTAAGGAAACGCATCATGGGCGAGCGCCTCTTCGCCAGTGACCAGCGTGAGTTCAATCCGCGCTCCGCTTCAAATCAAGCAAAACGTGGGTGCGGGCTCAATTGAGCCATTGGATGGCAAGCAAGCAGCATGAATGCAAGCGACATGGTGCGCCCAGATGCAAGGAACGCGAATGCGCCATCTGACACGTTTTTGTGAAGGCATGCGAGCACGCATCCTGAGCCGTTGATCTTCGATCCAACGGTGATGAAGGAGGCCGCGTCGCCTCTTCACAGGCATTGAAGGAGATCGGGCGCGGCGCGTTTAAGCCATCCAATCGCAGAATGCGCGTACTTGCACATGCGTTGAAGCACAAGGAGAGGAGGCACGGCATGTGTGGCAGCTACGCCCACGATCTGAGCTTTAGTGACGGTTTTATCCATCACTAAAGGCCTTGATTTAATGTTTTTAAAGTAAAATGACATATTTGCTCATTCAAATCTCACCTATAAATAGCCCTACGACCACCACATTTTCTTCATCTCATCCTCTCTTCTCTCACCCCTCCAAAGCTCTAAGAGCTTGTCCCAAACTCGGGATGCTCCTCTAGAGAAAATTAGAAATTTTCCACCTTCTCCCCCCTTTCATGGAGAATCCTGCAATTGTCCTCTCACTCCATTCGAGAAGCGGATCCCGCAACGACGACAATGCCCTGCCTCACCCCCAGTTCCTCCCGCTCCATTCTCCTTCTTCCCGCTTCATCCTCCGTCTTTCAGGCGTCGCCTCGTCCAACTCGTCCTCCAAGCAACCGTCGAGGAGGATAACTTCTCTCTACCTTCTCTTTTACCGCTTTCTAGTGTAGATTTCCCACTTTCTAGTGTAGATTTCCTGCTTTCTAGTGTAGTGGGTAGTTGTAATTGTAATGAACATCAGCTTGTGATAATGAAATCCATGTTTATTCTACCTCTCCTTTGTCTTTATTTGTAATATTCTCTCTTTGTCTTATATTCTTTATTCTTTAAGTAGATAGTTAGTTTAGATTCAATTCAACTAACTAATCTACTTCATGACAATTAAACAAACGTGATTTTGAATCGAACGTCCACCTCCCTGTGTTCGACCCGGAATTTCTTTATAAATTTTGGTAAAATTTTATCTGTTGACGAATTGCTTCGCAAATCGAACTACAATGATGGATTTTTCAAATCCAACTTCAATCACGTAGTTTTCCGCTATTAACACTCATGAATCTAAGATTCATTATTCCCTTTGATTCTTTTCATTACAATTTTACTAATAACCCATTGCTATTTTACAAGATACAAAAGCGTGAGGTGTTGCAAAAACTCTTGCATGACTAGAAAGGCAACTATTTATTTATAGATAAATTGCATCCATCTATGACCTATCGATTTCAAGAAGACTTATCTTGCTTTTTATGAATATAATGTTGATGACATCTTGCTAGCTACAAATAACATGGGCATATTACATGGCATAAATAAGCTTCTCTCCAAGAAATTTGAAATGAAATATATGGGTGAGGCATCTTATGTTATAGGAATAGAGATACTTTGGTATAGATCACAGGTAATTTTAGTATTGTTTCATAAGGCATATATTGGGAAGTTCTTAAAGAGATTCGGAATGAATAAATGCTTTGCAAAGATGGTTTTAATTTAGAAAGGAGACAAATTTAGTTTGAATTAATATCCAAAAAATGATTTGGAACAAAAAGAAATGAAAGAAATTCCTTATGCATCAATGATTGGGAGTCTCATGTATGCTTAGGTTTGTACTCAACCTGACCTTATTTTTACCATTGGCATGTTAGGTCGGTATCAAAATAATCCATACTAGCATGGACTACTAGAATACTACAATGACAGTTTTGAGGTATTCACAAGACATCAGGAATCACATGCTCATGTGCACAAGGTCTAATCACCTTGAGGCGATTGGGTATTCGAATTTCAACTTTGCGAGATGCATTAACATGCGGAAGCCAATCTTTGGCTACATATTTTTTTTGGCTAAAGTAGTGTTGTGGAAGAGTGCGAAGTAATCCGTCATTGCTACTTCTACCATGGAGATTGAATTTATAGCGTGCTTTGAGGCTACGATTCAAGAATTGTGATTGTAGAATTTTATCTCAGGACTTAGCAACATCAACAACATAGCCAAGCCACTAAGAATTTACTATGATTACTCTCCACTAGTCTTTTTTCAAAGAATGACAAGTACTCTAAGGGCTAGTTTACTTCCCAACCTAACCTCCGAAAGGGGATTAGCCCTTGTTTATTTCTTAGCTTAACCCCATTCGCAAAACTTAGGTTTAGGGTGTAAAAAACCATGTTTTGCCAACACTAGTTTGCATTGGTGTTAAGCAAACATGAGTTAACACCATCTCTCATCCGCAGATCTCTGACACATCCCCTTGATGCCCAAATCAACCACGTGATATTTGGTCCAGAATTGAGTATCACTGGTGATATTTGGTTCAGAATTGAAATATCACCTAAAACTCAAATATCACTTGTTTATGACTAAATATCACCGGTGTAATTTAGTTCAAAGGAGGAAAAAGGGTCATTTTCATATTCCTAACATCACCACCAAGAAAACATCATAAGGATTAACGCCACAGCTTAACATCAGTTCAAGTAAACAAAAACTGATGTTAACATCATTGTGCAAGTAAAGAGAAATGAGGGTTAACACCACTTCCACATTTCGTAACACCAGTTTCCTAACTCCTCAAGACCTAAGGGTGCAAAGCACATAGAGATAAAGTACCTGACAATAAAAGAAGAAGTGCGGAAACAAAGGGTGTCAATTTGTATTGATCTAATGGTAGCAGATCCATTAATGAAAGGTTTGGTGCCCAAGGCATTTTCTGAGCATGTCGTTAGGATGGGTGTCGCAAATAAGTCCTTCTTGTGATGGTTTGATTAGTACTTTTATATGTGCTTCTCATTATGTATGACATTCTTTTTTTCATTTATAGCTATTTGTTTCTGATTTATATTCTTTCATGTTATCATTATTTGTTCTATGCATGTTTGCTTGGACAACATGTTTTGTCTACATGACATTATAGTAGAGGATAAGGTTCTAATCAATTAAAGATTGATTGGGTTGAGTTGGTATTATGATACATGGAAGGGATCATGCCAAGATGTATGACGTGACTGTTGTATTCCTCTAATCTTAACTTAATCAAAGTAAATGATCCATGGACATTATAGTAGACTCAAGAAAAGGTGCATTCAAAGTTATTATTTGGCCATCAAGTGATATATGAATCAAATGAGAGAATGTTGGAATTTATCTTGTTAAATGGTTCATAAAGTTTGGAGTAAATAATAAATGAGGGGGTTAATAGGGCAGCATAGCTGCTGCCAACTGATCAGGTGTTTTTCACTTATAGAAATAATGTATCAGAAAAATGTCACCGCAGTGAATCACATGGTGGAAAATCCAATCGAAAATATTTTAATAAAACTAACCACGAAAAGTCAGGATGTCGTATCCACAGGGAGGAACAGATCAATAAATTCACGAATATTTTTCCCTTGTATTCGTCCAATCGTGTGCGAAATCTGTGGTCAAATCTGACGTGAAACGCGATAACAAGAAGACACACAATAACTCGAGAATGTAAGGTTATATGTGCAATTTTTTCCTCAATAAAATATTTAATAAATATGTGATCAATCTATGTAATTTCCAATTGCACATGTACTAAAGAGAAATTGTGTAAACCTTAATCCAAATTCAATGTGAAATGATGCACATAACATAAGTTAGGTCAATTCAAGAAGATGTAAGTGCATTGTTGCAAGTTTACCTTAATATATTAATTTGGTAAATAAATAAATAGTGTTTTTTCTCAATGGCAAAATCCTTAATTTTTAATCAGAGAGGAAACAGGGGATTTCCCTTCTCCCCTCTACGTTCGCGTGGAGGGTTTGCCGGCCGAGAGTTTGGGTGGAGTAGACGTGCGGGAGGAGAGGCTCACAACGGTGGTAACAACACGACCGGAGGTGGCTGGACGTGGCCGGATGGTAGAGGAGAACGCCGGCGACGGTGACGGCAGGTGGCCCTTGCAGGTGTCGTGGAAGGTGGTTGGTGGGCGCACAAAGGTCGTGGGCGTGAGATGAGGACGACGGCAGGATTGACAGTGAGTTTGGCGGTCAGGAAGCTCCCCTACCAGTGGTGGGTGTGCTGTGTGCTTTGGGTTCGTTCGGTGGAGTTGCAGGTGATAGTGGAAGGAAGAAGAGGACGAAGAAGAAGAAGATGAGGAGGGAGTGGATGGCGTGGGGGTGGTGTGACTTCTGAGGTGGCGTGCACGCAGCGTGCACACAAGGTGGAATGGTCGTGGAGACGCTGGCTGCGTGGACGCCTGGTGGTGCGCGGAGAGGAGATGCACACACAAGGGCACGGCGGGCTGCTGGAGGAAGTGCTGTTGCGCGAAGGCGTGGGCGTGCATGCGCGTGCGGGGCCTACTACTGCAGTCTCCGCGCGAGGAAGTTGATGGGTGTAGGCATCGATGAAGTTGTCTCTAAAACACCATGCGCTCTCCAGCCACCGAGTTTGCCTTCTCCACAGTGATCCAGGATCGAAGAGATGATCCCCTTGCGTCCGTAGTTCTTCATCTTTTGAACCCAACGCGTGGGCGTTTGCTTTAACAAATCTTCCCCGACTTTCCCTCATTTGATTTAGGCCTTACGAGATCTCCTCCAACTACGCCTGCGCGATGAGGTGCTGCTGTTGAGAGGCACGGTTCTGCTGGCGGAGGAGATGGTGAAAATTGCACTCAAAACCCTACATAAATATATATATCAAATTTTACCAAAGTATTCTCTAATTGATATAAACTAACACTTAACTCTAATTACAATCTAATAAGGCATGTTTTACATGTACTTATGCTAATTAGCACTCCACTAAAGTGGATTGATCACCAACCATCCCCATAAGGTCCTCCCTATAAAGGGTGCGCAAGTTTGAAATCCCACGACTTGCCCAGACTTGCATAGGCCTATTGAGGCATGTGACATCTAGAGGCATGTGACATTTGTCTATGTCCAGCGATCCATGATTCCTGTGCCTTGCGTTGGGCATTGAGCAGACCCTTTTCTTTTTCAAAAAAAAAAGAGTCTACTTTAGTGAATGGGTTTTGACAAATCAAATAAAAGGCCCACTTGATGGTTAGTGGGATTGATAGAGTTGGTTATGACGAGGAATCCCAATGTGATTAGGATTTACTCCAACCCTGTCACTATACAAGGATAAAGGAGCCTCTTAATTTGGCATGTCTTCATTAGAGAAAAATCTTAAAAGATCTCAGTGTGTCCTTGCCACCAAGTAGTCTCATCATGTCAAGGGGAGAAGGGAAGGAGAACTGTTTGCATGATCGTGATCATGTGTGCTTGCATGTACTCTGACTTGCTTCTGCTTCATTGTCGCAATTAAACAATATTCCTCTCCACTTGTCATGGAGAAAGGTAATTGTTAAACTCTAATATCTCTTGATATTGATTGTGAGGATAGAATTAGTCTTGATGTATGTTACATGATGACATTTTCGTCTAGTGAAGTAATCAGGATTTGAAATCACGTAATGTTTCTCTTGATTGGATTTGATATGTGATTTCGTAACAATTTTTATTCTTAACAAATAAATGCTCAGCAGTGATCACAAAAGAAACGCTTTCATGTAACTCTAGAAATAGATACGTACTTTCAAAATTTGGCACATGCAACTGCGAATGTTTCTTTTCCACGCTATACATATATGAATATAGATAAGAATAGATATTAGTGGGGGAACAAGGAACTGATAGAAGGACATCCCTTTTCTTCGATCTCTAGGATGATTTGGTGAGATATCCATATGGGCAAAGAGAAGGGCTCAAATAGCATATAAATATTCGATTGTACTAAATTACTCAATACATGTTAAATAGGAACTTTTCGTGTACGAGTGTGGATGTTTTCTTAACAATTTTGGATGTTGACGAGGGAAGTAAATTCCTTACTTAAGCCTAATTGTTAAAAGGCCTCTTTTAGGCTCAATAATAAACTCAATAATAAGTCCAAAGAGATTCAATAAGCACAACATACAAATCCCCTCCTCAAGTGGGTAATCGAGTAATGCCCAAAGACCCACCTAGGAGGTCCCAACGAAACAGATGAGGACCATCTGTCAAGGATTACAACTGGCAAGGCCCTAATCCACCTGAGAAGCTGATGGACAACTTGGCTTTATTCCGCCTGAATAAACTAGGTGGTACATATATATCCGTCTAACAAATGTACCAAGTGGCATAACCCTTTGCTCACCTCCAGATGGGCAAATCCCTAAAATTGCCTGGAGAACCAGGCAGGTAATTTCTTCTATATTTGATTGCCTGAACGATGGCGGTTGTAAACAATTAAATCCACATCTCTACATTCATGGGGAACATGACTTTGTTGAGGTATGTGCGTTACAAGATAGTAAGCGAATCAATAGTAGGTATAGTAGGTGTTCCGCCAAAGCGGGGGGACACACATGCATAAAGAGAGAAAAAGAGAGAATTTCCTTTGTATTCAAGTAGGAACTTGTGAAATTTGAGAGTATTCCCACTCTTTCCGGATGTACATCATTCTCGGTGGACCGGATAGCCAAATCTCTATCTTTCTTGTCTAATTGATTACTTTGAGCGATCCTACTTTTCCTATCATAAACCTAAATAAGGTCTATTTAAATTAGCTCGGACCAGATGCCAATATGGATATTTTAAGTTTATTTGACTTCGGTTCTAGGGATAATTAGGACTTCAAACTTGAACTCATTAGAGATTTGGATGGTTGATCCTACTCCTATCGAAATATTGACATAAGTTTATGTAGAAACTCTTTATGAAGTGGTATAAATTCAACATTATTCATATCCTCACGTGTCTCTATATCCATATTCAACATGAAAACTGAATATATGGCAATGTGTAAATCTCTCGATCATCCTCTTGCATCACCAAATATGTGTCATGCTTGAAAATGCAGCTCATTTTAGAACCATTGCTGAATATTCGAGATTTCTATATAATGCATGTTCTTCCCGGTAATATTTGGTTGTACAACAAGTGTTCTAAACGTACCAACGAAATTTCCTTCTTGAATAATCCTCGAGAATGAAGAGTGAGGGTAAGGGTATGGAAGAATTTTTTAAGATGTGGAGCTACTTTTTGAAGATGGTGCCTACATCTCTTGAAGTTTGATTTTAGGCCATATGTGTCTTTTCTAGACTTTACTTTGCGAGCCGTAAGCCTTTTTTTTTCCCCCCTACCATTTGTGGTCTCTAAACCCTGTGACGTAAAATATTTTGATAAACAATGGAATGTTATTTTGTAGGAAAACAAATAAAGAACTTAAATTACCTCGGTGATGATCATCAAGGCTTCCTTCTTCCATAAATTCATAACAACAGCAAAGTTATTAGGGTCCTTACAATAACCTAACAAAGACACCAAGTTTCGATGGTGGATTTTGGTTAGAAGTAAAACCTGCATGACACAATACACAAAATTTCACCTAGCTAGTGGGACATGCAAATAGAATAAAGTACTCATTGCAGCAAATCCTTCCAATGTTGTAAGCAACCTACTTGAGTTTCTAAATGGCATGTATTCCTCGGCAAAATGTTGATGAGGAGTATGTGGAAACTTGCATATTTCTATAAGATCCTATGCATTGATTTATTTCATATGAATTCTGACATCCGCAATGTGATCCTTCCCATGAGTTTCAATACAAAATGAGCGGGGAAGAATCTCTGCGACATTTACCAATGATTTTGTTGGGTTGTCCCTTCGGGTAATTGTTCTGACGTGAGATCAACTTTCCTTTGAATTTACATATAGATAGTCGTAGCAAAAAGGAACAAAAAAATCAAATCAGTGCTTTTACTGGATAGAGTACGCTGGTAATGTCAAAATTAGTTTACCCCTGAAACTATTGTTCGTGTGTCGTTCATGTACGATTTGTTCGATATTCACATGTCACTCCACAATGGTTTCAGTTTACTGATTGAAGTCTCTTTCAGTAGATGGAAATGAAATTCCATTCAAAGTGATGAAACAGACTAGAAGTTATTCATTACTTAGGTCCATATACAAAGCAATAATTTTGGTGCGAATGCGTCGATCTGACAATATCAACAAGGTAGTTATTATTGAAATTTTACACCTCTTTTGCCCTATTTATCGCAAAAGCAAATCTGCTGGCAATATTTTGTAATTAGAAGAGGAAGACCTCTCTGTCACCACGCCTTCCGATTAAATTTACTTTATTTTTTTTGTTTTGAAAAGTAGATACTGAACGGAATAGATACACCTGAACAACTGGATACAATCACAAGGGAAAAAGGAAGGATGCAACTATAAGATGAGATACAGAAGGTAGGCAAGAAATGTTTGACCCATCCCAAAGAATGTCGTTCGTATTTCTTGGTATTTATAGATACATATTACAACAAGAGATTATAAGACTTGTTTAAAGCATTCTTGAATCTGAGTTCGAGATCTTGGCTGTTGACGTGGTTTCGTGAATCTCGGTTCAAGATCTTTGTGGTTGACATGACTCAAATTCGTAGATTTCGTGATTTAGTTGTTGATGCCTTCATTTGAATCTCGCAGTTTCTTTGTTAACACCTTCATTGTTGGCATGGTTAAGGTATCGTTAATATCCCCCCTCAATCCAAGGAGCTATGTGCTTGCATATTGTCTTGTTTGTAGTCGTTGACGGATGTGTTGGAATTTTTTGTCAGGATGTCTGCTAGTTGATCCTTAAACGATATGAATTTAACTTGGAGAGATTTTTTGGTGACTTGTTTGCGAACAATATAACAATCTATCTCAATGTATTTCATGCGAGTATGGAAGATTGGATAGGCAGATAGATATGTGGCATAGATGTTATCACACTAGAGAATCAGAGTGGTTGAGTTGGGAATATGGAGCTCTTGTAATAGCGAACGTAGCTAGATTAATTCTACAGTGGCATTGGCCACGGCCTTGTATTCAGCCTCGGTGAATGACCTCGTCACACTTTGTTATTTCTTTGGAGACCATGAGATAAGATTAGTACCAAGAAAGATAAGATATCTACTTGATGAATATCAATCTTCAGCGTAACCTGCCTAGTCGACATCGGAGTAAGCTTGAAGAGTGCACGTAGTAGAAGGTCGAATAAGAAGTCTGGAGGATATAGTGCCTTTGAGGTAACATAGAATGTGTTTCACATGATCCTAGTGTTCATTCGTGGGATTGTGAATGAATTGGCATGCTTTGTTGACTACAAAAGCAATATCTAGTCTCGTCAGAAGTAGATATTCAAGAGAACCAACAATTTGTCTATATAGGGTGGGAACACAGAATGATGTCCCACTGTTGACTAGTTTGTTGGAGGTCACCATTGGAGTTTGAACTAGCTTGCAGTTGTCATGTTGGCCTTGCCTAGGAGATCATGCACATTTTTTTGCTGGGAGAGTAGACCCTCATGTGTCAATAAGCCTGAATACCTAGAAAATAGTGAAGCGAACCAATATCTCTGATTTGAAATGCTACTTGAAGTTTGGAGAGGAGCCAATTTATTTTGGATGAAGAGTTTCCAGTGATGATGATATCATCCACACAAATGAGAATGTAGAGGCATTGGTTATCTGAAACCCAAATAAACAATGAAGTGTCTATCTTGGAACAGTGAAACCCCAATGTCTCCAAGAAGTTACTTAAGTAATTGTACCATGTACGAAGGGCTTGTTTTAAACCATATAGAGATTGATTTAAGCAACATAAATGTCAAGGATTATCTAGGTTAGTGAATCCTGGAGGCTAGGTCATAAACACCATTTCAACAAGATGCCCGTTGAGGAATGCATTGCTGACATCAATCTGAAGGAGAGGCCAGTTGTTGGAAACTACGATAGATAAAATAGTTCTAATTGTGGTTGGCTTAATAATTGCATTGAATGAATCGATGTAATTGATGCCTTCGCTTTGATTGTAGCCTTTTGAGAGTAGCCTGGCTCTGTACCTATTGATCTGTCCATTTGGGTTATACTTGAGACAAAACACCCAATTACACCCAATAACATTCGTGTGTGGTTTTGGAGGCAGGAGGGTCCACATGTTATTGGATAGTAGTGTGTCGTACTCCGTCACTATGACTGCACGCCAATTTGGACCACTATTTGCTTGAGAAAAAACATTTTGGTTCCTTGATTGAACTTATTATAGAAAGCAATGCACGTGAAGGTTGGCTAGCAGGTGCTCGTATGAGCCCAACTAGAGCACGATAGTCAACTAGTTATTGTTGTCATAATTGTTGCTACGACAGTGAAAGCATGATTGAAGGGGTTGGTATTCTGGGTGGCAGGGATGTTGAAGGTGTTGCAAAGTTTGGATAGCTTACATTTGTGGGAGGAAGGGAAACAAATAGCCACGAAGGGGTGGGTTGGACAAGGGGTGGTAGCCCAAGAATAGAAACATTTTATAAGGAAAGATTGTTTCATCAAATTAAACATGGAATGTTGTTTAGATTTTCTTCGTGGGGATGTCATAACATAGATAGCCAAGATGATTTCTAGCATACCCAAGGAACACACATTGAGTGGTTCTATAGGAGAATTTGTGTTTGTTATAGGAACGCAAAAGGGGATACATGTAGGTGTACTTGAGAGGGGGTGAATGGTGCAGAATAAAAATAGACGCAAATAAAAATCAATCACACAAGCATTCACCATAAAAGACAAGTATTTTTAAGTGGAAACCCAACTTGGGTAAAATCCTCTACTTAAGACTCTCAACTTAGGATTTCATGATTTACCAAGTAGATCAAATCCACTAATGTATCATTTAAACAAAGGTGATACAACCTCAATTACAACCACACTACTTTAACCCGAGGATAGTGTACCTCAACCCCTCTTCTTCATGAAGAGTATTTTATCTCATGAAGGAGATAAAAATTTGCAACACAAATACCCAAATAAGGAAAAGATAAAATAAACCTATAGAGCCCAAAATGTAGATCTAATCTAAGCTTCTATAGGTTAAGGTACTTCCTTTATATGAAAGAGATTAGGCGTGATCGTGCAGTGTATTCAGAGCTCTCGGATGCGAAGTGTAAGCTTTGGAGAGCAGAGTGGCAGAGTCTCTTCCTCTTAGATCTCTTTTAAACACTAAGAATGTTGGAAAGTATTATCTCTAGGTGTCTCTTAACAAAGGAGAGGTCCTACTCTATTTATAAAGGTCTTAGGAATCTTTAAGAAGGCTTGGGAGAAGGCTCATGGCCGCTGGGATAGATTTCAAGACAAATCAGGCTGAAATCAGGATTATAATGACTCTAACAGTAGAATCAAACGAATAATTTTGTAGTCAGATGTCTTGCCAGATATCTAACCATATTCTTGGTCATCCGATATGAAGGGTCAGTGTTCCCATCATGGATTAGATGGAAACAGAGTTTTCTGTCTAAAGGCCAGACGTCTGATCTAATATTTCAGACGTCTGACTGTACTTTTGGACATCTAATAATGTGGGGGTTGGTTCCTGGATTTGACTAGATCCAGACAGGGTTCTAGTGCAAAGATATCAGACGTCTTACTGGACACCTGGAAAGGCTATTGGACGTCTAGAACTAAAGGTAGTTTGTGGGATTGATTCCTGAGAAGCTAACTGCCATAAGGTTTGACAAATCTCGATTATGGGTTTAACGTTCCATAATTGGACGTCTTGGGTCATGTTGAGACGTCGGGAAGAAGGGTAAAATCTCCAATGGTGATTTGGAGATAATTAATCCTAACGATAGTATCTTTAGATTATTAAAGGTGTTACAAGACGTCTGATAGGACCTCTAGATGTCTGGACTGAAGTTTTGTTGACTGGAGCCTAAGAGGTTATTGCGGAAGGTAGGCTATAAGAATATTGGACATCTGGTTTAAATGTCAAATGACTTAAAAGTCTTTATCGGACGTCTGATATCACTGTTAGATGTCTAATAAGATAATCTGAATCCTATTTTAGCTTTCTAATTTAACTTCTGATTTTTCCTAAGTGTCTTAAGGAGGGTAAGTGTTCCTAAGACTAAGGGTGTTATACTTTGAGCTCTTTAACATAAATCTAGAGAATAAAAGATAAATACAATTAAAAAAATGTTCTATCCTATTCTTCATTCTCCTTTTTCTTAAAGCTTTAGCCCTAAGCAAAGCTCCACCTCCTCCAAGTTCAATGCTCCTTGATGCTTTTGTTTTCCTCCATCTAGCTCCTTCATTCCTCCATGGTCTTAAGATTGAGCTCCTTTTGCATAATATCATTTGCATTTATCTTGAAACTATAAACTCATTGTAAATGTTAAATAACAATTATTTTGTTATCATTAAAATCAATGATAGTAGTGCCCTTGCACCAACAATACATAGCATAGCCAAAGACACGTAGGAAAGTATAATTCTGGTTCTTTGTTGTGTAAGCAGAAATATGGACTTTTATCTTATAGGACAGTGGTTGGAGTTCTATTAATGAGAAACACAACAGCTGCAAAGGCAAAATGTTAGAAACTTCTAAGGATTGATGCGTGAGAGGCCAATATCCAGATGTGTCGTATTTTCCTTTCTGCAATACCATTTTGTTCATGTGTATGAAGGCACAAAATACAATGTTCAATCCCATCTGTTGTTAAAAATTCTCTAAGAGCTTGATATTCACCACCCTCATCTGAATGTAGTTGTTTTATTCTATAGTTAAATTGACATTCTACCATTGCATTAAAGGTTTTGAAAATAGAGAGTACTTCATGTTTATGCACTATAGGAAACAATCACGTATGCTTGGAAAAATCATCGATGAATAAAATGTACTTGAAACCAAAAGGAGAGCTACAAGGTGTAGGCCCCTAAACATCGCTAAAAACAAGTTCAAAGAGTGTAGCACTTTGAGTACATGTAACCAACAAAGGAATTTTAGACATTTCTCCAAACAGACAAGAAGACCATTTATTCGATGCAGAAATAAATGAGAGACCTAAGGTTTTCAAGATGTAGTTAATTGTCTTGACCTGAGTATGACCAAGGCAGTTGTGCCATAGGGCCGAAGAATCCCGAGCAGCAATGAAAGCCAATAGTGGAATTGAAAGAGGACTCGAGCAGCAAGAAAGGTGATAATGACCCCCATCATTAACTCCCTGGAGCATTATTTGAGACATGCGCCAATCCTTGACCAGAAAATGATTGCCAGTGAACTCAATAGAGTGGTTGTTATTCTTCTAGAATTTCTATACCAAAAGTAAGGATTTGGAAGATTTAGGGGTGCAAAGAACATTTTTAAGAAGAAAAGAATCAGACAAGTAAATGATAACCTTCCTCTATTGCCTACTTTACCAACATCACTGCCATTATAAGTCTCAACAATGGTGAGATGCTAGAGATAATTGGTAACATGGTGAGAGGCCCCGCTCTCTATATACTAGTCTTCATAAGGGGCCATGTCAATGGAATGCTGACTTGATGGGCCTATGGATATGAGTGTCCTTGACCCATCTTGCAAAATCAGCACTTGTAGGGGCTGTGACCATATATGCCACAGACAAAACAAGGAGACTGTCCCCAACCGTGGCCTATTTGGCTTACTTCGATCGTATTATGAAATAGTCGCGTCGTACTATTGTGATCAAAATGAATCAAGCATTTAAATTTATGATACTCGAATAAAAAGAAATCCGAGGTCATCTCTGGGAGCAGTTATTCGCACAATTTATCACTATTAAAAAGGCAATATATGCTGAGTAAATAAAGTGTTTCTTTATAGATATATAAAAAATAGAGCAAAAGTGATGGTTTAAACCACCAAGTTCAACACAACTATCAATTATCAACGTTTATAACTCAACTCAACACTTTACCCTCAGACGACAGAGAACAGGCATAGACGCCTTAAGTCTTGAGGGCGAGAGTGTAGTGGTATTGTTCCACGCTGCAAAACCCTCCCTTGACCTGCACTCTCTCTCTTTCTCTGTCCCTTCTCTTCCTCAATGTCAGGTCATATGCTCAGGTAGTTGGGTATCAGGCATTCGCATACCCGGGACCAAGGCTACCGGCGTGGGTAGTAGCCGAGGTGTGGGCTTAGGCGGGTTATCGGACCAGGCTCGTGTGTAGCAGTGTCACGGGTGAGGCACGTGGGGTGTGCGAGGACCTCACCCCCGGTGTTACTTGAGGCGAACAACTAAGATGACAAAATCAATTTATTTATTGTCACTACTGCTGCCACTTCCGATGTGGGACTAAAAGTTCATGTTGTCTTCGCGTATAGTAGCAGTAGCAGGTGGCTCTGATTGATGTCGGGGAAGTAGTCGATGCTCCCAATTGACCTACCACGTGTGATGCTGAGAGGGTTCCGCAGCACCTAGGATTGAAACCTGGAGCAATCGTCTGAAGAACAAGCTTCAAGTGAGTTCGAAGCTTCAACAGCAATGGTGGAATAACTCCTATACCTGAAAACAAAAATAAGGCCTCTCAGCCATGTTAAAGCAGTTCAGAACCTTCACCTGACCACAGCGAACATGTGGGTGGTAGTTTGGTGGCGTGATAGTGCGTGAGGTGGCTAGACGGCGAAGGATTTGGGCGGCGAATGGTGTGTTGGTCGACAGGTGACTAGAGTGGTCGAACGGCCTAATAGAGTTATGGCTTTTGGTCGTGGGCGCATGACGGAAGTTGTGGGCTTGTCAGTGAGGGGAATGGAGATGTGTAGCGGACGGAAACCCTCGCCCGAGTGGTTGCCGGAGGTGGAGACAAAGGTAGCTCTAGCGGATACCTATGCACAGCAAAACGAACCTTTTAGTCCTAGATCAATCCAAGCACTTCAGGGAAGATCCCCAAAGCTTTTCCCTATTTCTATGTGCTGTGTGAAGGGGCTCGACGATGTGGTGAAGACACTCACCATAGCCCTTAAAGATGATGGTCGGTGATGGCTCAAATGTGGTTGGAATTTAAAATTGAAGAGATGAGAAGGAAGAGGGAAGAAAGGGGAATAAAAACCCTAACCTAATTTGGAGGAAGGAGAGGTGGAGACAGATGGTTGTGGCAGGCCACTGGCGAAGAATCGGAGAAGGAATTGAGGCCAATGAAGGAGGTAGAGAGCCGACTACTGGGCTGAGAAGCTCAGCGAGAGAGAGATGAAGGCGGCTGCACCCTCGTTTGATGGCGAGAGGCAGCAGAGCGAAAAGGAGGAGAAGACCTCTAGGTCTAGCAATGGCAGCGCATGAAGGAAGAAGAGAAGGCAGCGGTTGCGCTCAGATTCCAGACCACCCAGCTCGGAGGAGCATCACGAGGCTTTATAGAGCCTCGACTGAGCGTGAATTCCTTGCAGGAGGTAGCAAGAAGATCTATCAACAACTCGTATCTCCACGTTTGTTCTTGATCGGAGATCCCGAGTTGTTGCAACGTCGACAGCCGGCAGGATGAGTCTCACCCAACACGGAATGGAACGGCAAACAACTTTGCCTCAGAGGTCGAGCTCAGCATATGCTCGAAGCAGCTGAAAATGGTGCAGGAAAGTCGTCAGATAGTTCGGTCAACGATTTCACGGCAGCTGTTGGAGGAAGATGACATCGGGGACCGGTTCACAAGAGAAAAAGGACCTAAGAGTAATGAAATTGGACCTACTTGCAAGGATTTAAAGAACTTAGGGGCCTAAATGTAAAGTAGGTACGAGTATTGTCAAATCAGGCCCAACTTTTTATGGAAGCTCAATTACGATCTGGGGAATCTGGTGGTTATGTTAATTTTGAGTTTTGAAGTTGTTTGGTTGGTTAATCCTCCATTTAAACTGAGTTGACATTAATTATTCACCTAGGTTATTGTTTTAAGTTTAATTGGCTTCTTTGACGCATCTGATCAAATTAAATCTTGTGGGATATTTACTTATAATTTTTAAAAGGTTTAATTTGCAATACTTTCATCAAAATTCTATCAAACTAGGTCAGATCAAATATAGGGTTTAATTGTTCTCTTTAATAGCATAATTTCAAAGGAAACCCTAAATTGGTTATTCTGACCTGTTTTGCGGTCTCTTAGGATTAATTTGATGAATCTTCCTCCATGCAATATTGTACACTTTTTATGTATTATTTAGATCAATTTACATTAGGACTTAGCTAAATTAAGTGGATTATAGAGCATGATGGCACTATCATCATACCCCCATGCCTATCATTTGTTAATCCCTTAGCAAATTTTAGAGTTTTTAGCCCACATGTTTGGTATAAGGGTATTTCTGTTATGCAATTCTAAAGAATTTAGTCTCCTTCTTCCCCTTTTTTAAATATTCATTTGAAGTTCATTTTCAACCCTTAGAATAAATGTATCATGATAGGCAAACACTTTCTTCCCTCGAGGATAGCAGGTAATCTGTGGTTCAACCCCAACTTTTAGGTATATGTAGAAGATGTCTGAGTTGAAAGAATTTTATTTTTGGTGGCTCAGACTCAATTGATACTACATATAATCTTGTACTTTAGACTCTGAATGTCTAGATTATTAAATAAATCCATTCGGAGAAATGCTTAAGACTATGCTCTCTTTTTTAGTTCCTTTGTGCATACTCTCTTCCTCTTTTTTTTTATATATATATCAAGAGCTCACAATTTTTTCCGGATTGTCAATATGTTTGGTGGTCTCTCAAGGCTTTGATGCTTTGATTAAGTTCTGATAACCCAATAACTAAGTCGGAACTTTTCAACCCGTATTCGGCCAATCAGAAATATGGGAAGATAGGTAAAGGTTGTATTTGGTGGGGTATAAAGTATGGCCGGTAATGTTGCCTCAATTCAATTTAAACACATTCTTTCTCCCGTCGCCTGTAGTATGGCATATGCCTGTCCCTGTGGTGCCTGAAACCTAGGCGGGGCGCCCTGGTTCTACACATATCGGGGATTCGAGACAGGTTAGGAGGGCAAGGCTCCCTGAATCCTATGCTCCTGCAGCAGCTGGTTCTGCATGTTTTGTATGGTTTGTATTTGATCAACCATTGCCTTCATAATCTGCAAGCTATCTTGTGTAGATTTCCTCATTGATTCTTGCAGCTCCTCTTTCAGTGCCTCCAAAGGGTCAACCCGCTTTGGAGGGTGGTTGGCAACTTGGTGTAAAGGCTGATATAACAAGCAGGGTTGCTGCTGCTGAGACAGGAATGGCTGCTGCCTAGGGTACGTGTTTTGCTCATTCCCGTATTGCCTGGTCTGGTAGTATGGATCTTGATGTGGTCTCTGTGAATTATCAGACCAAGAGAAGTTCGGATGTTGGCACCAACCAGGGTTATATGTCTCTGAATACGGGTTATTACGCCCGTATCCTTGGATAGCGCTGACGTCCTCGTAGGCCGAAGATGTCTGAGACGTATATCCATCAAGGGGAAAAGCATTATAATCTGCGGGTGGTGAGTAACCCTGGTCGTAGGGTGCCAGATCTGGATTACTCACGGGATCCTGATATACGGGATCTCGTAAATACGAAGAAGATGCATCCTGAGTGTGTAGATTAACTCGAGAAGGAGGGGCTCGGGGTGCATAGGAGGATCTTGCGGTGGCAGAGCTCGAGTCGGATTGACCCTGACTGATCTGGTCAATCTTCTTCTCAATTAGGTTTATTCTACCCAGCTGCTTGACGATGATATCCATGTCGGCTCGAATAGACTCGGTGTGAGCCTCATGGACACCAACCTACTACTGACCAGGCCGCTGGAACTGGTTCATAGATGCGGCATTCATCGAGTTCTCTGCTAATGATTCAAACAGCTCAAATGAGTTGTTCTTGTCTTTTGTGAGAACATTCCCGCCACTAGATGCATCGGCCAAATACCGATGTGCGTCATCTAGGCCATGGTAAAAAATATGAGCTAAACGCCATCTGGATATACCATGATGCGGGCATTTTCGGAGAAGGTCGTGAAATCTGTCCCATGCTTCGTGTAACTTCTCCCCAGCTCCCTGGGAGAAAGTTGTGATTGCGCATCGCATTGCGTTTGTTCGACCGATTGGGAAGAACTTTTGCAAGAATTCACGTTGTAATTCCAACCAGGTTCCAATTGGCTTCCCAATAGTCTTGAACCAGTATGAAGCTTTGTCCCTCAAAGAGAATGGGAAAAGCTTCATCAAAACAATTCCGAGATCAATATTCCTGGGTCGAATCATTTCAATGAGTTGACTCAGGTCCTCAAGGTGCTAGAACGGATCTTCGCTTGAGTTCCGTAGAAATGAGTGCTGATCAACCCAATCACATTGGGCTTGAGCTCAAACGCGTCTCCGCCTGCAGGAATTCTGACAAGGGGTGCGACGATTTGTGCGGCTGGGTCATAGAAATCTCGCAGTTGTTCTCCTCACAGTGGGTGTTGCATCCTGTCAAGCGCCGTCAGAATGCAATCCATGCTCTGATGATGCTGCTCCTCAGATTCGGTGACCCGGGCTTCCAGACAAGCCATCGGGTCCAGATTCTCGATGTCCTGACCTGGTCTAGGTCCAGGTCCAGGATTTGCCATGGTGGCTCTTGGAGTAGAAGAAGTGGGGGGAGAAGATGGTCCGGGCGAGGTGACTCACCTCCTTGGGAGTGGCTCCCAAGGTCCAACCAAGTGAGGTCGAAGTGACCTCCTTCCTTGCATACACCACCCAACCCCTGGGTTGGTGTAGCCAAGCAGGACAAGGCTAAGACCCTGTCAATCAAATGGTCCTTATGGATCAGGTGACCAGATTTTTCGTTAGAAATTTGAATTCCTAAAGATAAGTTCGTCATTCAACCGACTGAAAGTGATTCCCGCCTCTCAAGCTAACCCAGCCAGTCTGATTACGAGGGGACTAAGGGGAAGGTTCTTCCTTTGGCTGACGCCTCCGGTTCTGTTGACCCCCGATCCGCAGTCGTTTGACACTGCCCTGCAGACTTAGTCACCAAGTTTGGCAAGAGAGATTGAAAAAAAATAGTAGTATGATGACGAACTCAGGTTGATTTCGTGTTTTAAAATTAATTTCAACCCGTTTTCTTCAGTGGGGTTTGTGGTGAGTGGCCCACAAGGTGACTATTAAGACCCCGTCATCAAACGTCTTTTAAGACGTTTAGGAGTTGGTCCAGACGTCTGGTCAGACGTCTGGGAGCCTTCCCAGACATCTAGAAATTAATTTTTTCGGCGTACGGTTTCACGTCTACGCGCATGCGCACGCAAACTGACCTGCCGCCCTCTTTTCTTCTCTCTCTTTCCTCCCCGTCCTGTAGGCATAGCTTTCTTCCTCTCTCTCTCCCCACAGTGCCTTCAAATACCTCCCCCTCTCCTCTCCCTCACCATCACTCCACTGTCTCCTTCTTCTTCCTCCTGCTAGCATGAGAGTGAGAGGGCGAGGGCAGCAACTGCTGCCGTGTGTGCACAGGGAGGAGGAGTTGCAGCGAGAAGAAGAGTTAGAGTGCGAGAGTGCGAGCTCGCTGGAGCAGCCAGGGCCGGCCGACGGGCGCGCAGCGGGAGCGTGGCGCTAGGGAGGTGCTGCTGCAGCTCAGGCAGCAGGTGAGAGTGGTGCGGCACGGCCGTGCGCAGCAGGCAAGGGGCTAGGAGGTCCTGATTCTGGGAAAATTTCCTAGAATCAGACGTCTGGACCTACGTCCAGACGATGCGGGAGACGTCTGGAGGAAGATCCAGACATCTAAAAGGTATGATATTCCATTTCTTCTTCCTTTCGCGTGTACGGCCATGCAGGTCGTTCCGCCGAAGGGTTCTGCCTCATTTCTGTGTTGAGGTCGATTGCGTACACGTGCAGGGTCATTCGGGAAGGCTCAAGGGAACACCCTCCCACATAGATCGGACGTCTGGGCACAGCACCAGACGGCGGATAAGGTCTCCAAACGTCCGGAGTGATAGCCGGACTTCTAGAACTAGGTCCAGATGGTTCAGCGGGATTCTAGACGTCTGAAGAACAGCGCAGAAACAAGGTATGACCTAAACCATCGTTTAAGACATCTGGAAGATGTTCTAGACGTCTGATTTGGGGCAGACTAGTTGTTTTTGACCCGTTTAGGGTCCGTTCGAAGTCCGTTTTCCGCGTTTCAAATTTCGTTCTTCTCAGAATTAGTTCCTCTACTTGTTTACAGTATTTGTATCCTATTATAAGTAGTTCCTTATGTTTGATCCTTGTGTTAGGACCCCGTTCCGTTGCAGCCTTGGGGGTTGCGAAGGCGCGTGGACCTGCCGATCACGCCCTCAGTACTCCCGGTTTTGCAGGTAGAGTGGCTCCCTTTAATTGTTTATCAACAATTATGCAGTTGTGAGATAATTAATAGATTCTATGGTATGGCATGAATCCTAAGACTGGGAAACTAGATTGAATGATAGATCATAGGGTATGGCATGAATCCTAGGACTGGAAAACTAGATTGAATGATAGATCCTAGGGTGTGACATGAATCCTAGGAACAGAAACACCAAAATGAATGTCGTAAATTGCAGTCTTGGAATAATGAAAATTGCCTGTAATTGGATAACAGTTGCTTGTTTATGAATGAATATTAGCTGTTAAGAACATGGGCTATATGAAAATAAAGCTGAAATGATGAAGACTAAATTGGCTTAGTTAAAGAAATATGAGCATGAACTCTACGGGGAATTAGGAGTAGAGATCCTGAGTAGTGAATGGAATAGAATTGGGGAAGTGAGCTGGCCCTTGAGTACAGAGTACCAAGGAGAGCAACTGTCCCCCCTGTTTAGTGCAGAGCGGAGCTAGTCGCCCCAGGGACCCGGGGTTAGGTTTGGCCACTTTGTACCAACTTTTGGCCCTCGCGTACACAGTACCGGGGAGAGCTACTAGTGTAGGGAGAGCACTAGCCACCCCACGGGCTCCAAGGTTCTGCTAGCCTTCCTACACCAACTTGTTAGGCCCACTAGGCAAACCAGGATAGTCAGGCGAGGGAGCGCGGACTGTGAAGGGGCAAGACCCCTGTTTGGTTACTGCGGAGGGGCTGAACCCCTGTTACTGAGAGGGCTCTGCCCTATACTGGTTCCATGCTGTGCTTTGGGGCGCACCCGTTAACGGAAACGACTGACCACGTGCCAGTGCAGGGTAGCTACCCGTGCGTTTATCGTGCGTGCCATAGTTACCATTACGTTTGTCACTGACCTTGGGGTGGTTGACTGAGGGTAGGACTACCACGGGGGACTCTCCCGGCCAAGAGAGCACCGCGTGCTACTTCTACTTTTCAGAAAAGACTGCAATCAAGATCGTTCCCACGAGGAACATTCGAGATCAAGAGAAAGATCTAAGGAATAATTCAAGAATGAGTAAATGGAAGAATAAAGAAAGAGATTAAAAATAACAGTTACTTGTCCACCTTACTATTTTTCTTAGCTTTTGGTTGCCACTCTACTCAGCGTTTCGCTGACATGTCACCTTTGTCACCTTTTCAGGACCAGGTGTTAAGCAGCCAGAGCCGGCAACTGCAGAGTGTGCTAGGCTTAGTAGAGCCCAGTAGTTTTACTTGTGTAGTAACTACTGTACCTTTTGTTCTGTTGTAGTGAGTATTTTCTGTTACCACTGTACTCTTTTATTGTAAGCATCATGTTTATGTACCTGTTTAATTCTCTACTGTTATGGTGGTGTGTACTGTAGTAGTTCTTTTCTTTACTGCTGTACTTTTGTTACTGCTAGTTATATGCATGGTGAATGTGGTTTATTTTACTGCTCTTTTTGTTACTTTCTCGTTGGACGACTAGGTCTTGGGATCAGTCGAGCCGGTCCGATTCTCATGTCTCGTAGGGATTCAGGAATTGGGTCGTAACAAGATGGTATCAGAGAAAGGTCGTCCCGAGAAGTAAACCAACTGGTTGGAAAATAACCAATTCACGTGTCTGTAACTAGAGTAGCCACCACAACGTATCTTTTGACATTTGCTCTTAGACTTCTCCGTTAGATATCGATTCATATTGACATTTTTCCGTTCTGTATTCGCGTCTCCTTGCAGGAGATGCCTTGACGCGGGACTAGCGAGGCGGGCAGCGGGCGCGGCCGAGGACAAGGTCGGAGGGGCGGATGCGTTGAGGTCGACACCTCAGTGGACCAGCCACTACTCCCGAGCATTCAGGCCTAGGACCTCACCCAGCTGATACGGGATATCGTGCAAGAGGAGCTCCACCCGCCGTCACGAGCACCTCTCCCTAGGGCTGCGGGGGGGGAGTCCTCTGTGGGACCACGCGACGGACATGGTGCTGGAAACGAAAGAGGGGATGGACCTCCACCGTCCCCACCTTCCTCCGACACTTCTGAGCACGAGGCTTCTTTACCGGGAGGCGCACTAGCATCTCCACTTCAGCGCCACTTTGAGCTTTTCGGACAATTTCGGAAGCTGAAGCCCCCCTCCTTCAAGGGGGATGAGCACCTGACCGAGGCAGAGGAATGGCTCGAGCAGATCGAGAAGGTTTTTGACACCCTTCGCCCCCATGTGGAGTGCCGCGTGGCCTTTTCCACGTACCAGCTGGAGAGCATGGCACACAGGTGATGGAGGGCGGTCAGGGGTTAGGAGAGGGACGAGCCACTTAGGACCGATTCATCACCCTCTTCTACGAGCAGTACTTTCCCTAGACGTGGCAGGACCAGAGGAGGCTGGAGTTCCACACTCTCCGCCAGGGGACGATGACCATGAGCACGTACCACACGTGTTTCCTGGAGCTATCTCGCTTCGCAGCGACAGTAGTGGCCACTGAGGAGGAGCGCCTTTGGAGGTTCACTGAGGGGCTCCGACCAACGATTCAGGGGTATGTTAAACCCCTGAAGCTGCCTACGTTCTCAAGGGTGGTAGAGGCAGCTATGACATACGAAGAGACCAACCCATCCGTGCGAGACACTGACAGCAGGCGGAAGAGGCCCTATCAGCCAGACTTCTCACAAGGCCGACGAGAGAGGAGACACGTGGCGCCCGCAGGAGAGCCGTCACATTTTGCGGGGCCATCAGTGGCCTTTGGGGGCTCCCAACAGGGGCCAGCTGCTAGCACCGGACCCCCGCCCAGCCGACAACAGGGACCCACTGAGGGCGGGAGTCGAGTCCCCCTTTGCTACTAGTGTGGCCAGCTGGGGCCACATCAGGAGGGACTGCCCATCTAGGGCAGGAGGTCAGCAGATGCTTCCTGCGTCAAGCACTGGAGGGCGAGAAGGAGGCCGCGGTTTCCAGGTGAGAGGAGGAGGACAGCAGTCACGGGGAGGGTACCGGTCAGCAGCTACCTGTTCGATGCAAAGCGTGGCTACTTCGTCCGCACCAATGGCTGAGGGGCGTATCAACTCCCTGACACACAAGGATGCCAGAGCTTCGGGATCAGTGGTAGCAGGTATGGTTTCAGTTTCCGGCAGACTTGTTTACACGCTTTTCGATTCCGACGCTACGCACTCGTTCGTCGTGGCCAGTTTCACAGTTAGTTTGGGTCAAAACTGTATGTTGTTAAAGGATCCATTCATGATCAGAGGTCCAAGTGGTCAGTTGTTTGTAGCTGAGGAGGTATACACGGGTTGTGAGGTTAGTGTTGGGGGACACAGCCTTCCCGTTGACCTGATTATGATACAGATGGAGGACTCTGGAATAATTCTGGGGATGGACTGGCTGTCCGCTTACCATGCCTTGGTGGACTGCTTTGAGAGGAAAATCGTCTTCTCCATACCGGAGTTGCCTTCTTTTGAGTTCCACAGGCAGCCAGTGGATGGAGGCTTCAGGTGCATTTCTGCACTTCGGGCGGCGAGACTTTTTAGCTGCGGGTGTAAGGGCTTCCTAGCTTCTGTGGTGGCGGAGCCCAACCCTGTGGCAGACTTCCAGAGTATCCCAGTGGTCAGGGAGTATCCCGACGTGTTCCCAGACGAGTTGCCAGGACTACCACCTGAGCGTGAGATCGAGTTTGAGATCTCACTGGTACTGGAGACCAGCCCCATCTCCACAACACCGTACAGGATGGCACCACTTGAGCTGCAAGAGCTCAAGTCTCAGTTGCAGGATCTTTTGGAGAAGGGCTTTGTGAGGCCCAATGCGTCTCCCTGGGGAGCCCCGGTACTGTTTGTAAAGAAGACGGATGGTACCCTACGCCTTTGTGTGAACTACCGACAGCTGAATAGGGTCACCATCAAGAACAGGTATCCACTACCGAGGATTGATGACTTGTTTGACCAGCTGCGAGGTGCCACGGTATTCTCCAAGATCGACTTGAGGTCTGGATACCACCAGTTGAGGATCAAGGAGGCAAACGTCTCCAAGACAACTTTCCACACCCGGTACGGACACTACGAGTTTCTGGTCATGCCGTTTAGGCTGACTAATGCCCCCGCTGCCTTCATGGATTTGATGAACCGGGTGTTTAGACCGTACTTGGACCAGTTCGTGGTGGTATTCATTGATGATGTGCTCATCTATTCTTGGGATCAGACACAGCATGGACAGCACTTGCGAATGATTTTGGACACATTGAGATGACGTAGGCTATACGCCAAATACAGCAAGTGCGAGTTCTGATTGAGGGAGGTGACCTTCTTAGGTCATGTGATCTCCGGGGATGGCTTGGCTGTGGACCCAGCCAAGGTTGAGGCAGTGCTCAGGTGGGAGAGACCGCGTAAGGTTACTGAGATTCGCAATTTCTTGGGACTGGTAGGCCACTACAGGCAGTTTATCAAGGGCTTCTCACAGATTGCACATCCTATGACACAGCTGACCCGGAAGGACGTGCCTTTTACTTGGACAGACGCCTGTGAGGCGTGTTTTCAAGAGCTGAAGGAGAGGCTGACTTCGGCTCCCGTGCTCACCATCCCAGACAGTAGTGGCAGGTTCGTTGTGTACACGGATGCCTCTTTGCAGGGGTTAGGGGGTGTGCTCATGCAGAGGGGTCACGTTATCTCTTACGCTTCGCGGCAACTGAAGCCCCATGAGCATAGCTACCCTACCCACGACCTAAAGCTGGCAGCTGTCGTCTTCGCGCTGAAGACCTGGAGGCACTACTTGTACCGTGAGACCTTTGAGATTTTCACAGATCACAAGAACCTCAGATACCTATTTGATCAAAAGGAGCTCAACATGAGACAGAGACGTTGGTTGGAGCTCATGAAGGACTATGACTGCAGCATTTCCTACCACCCAGGAAAGGCCAACGTGGTGGCTGACGCCTTGAGCCGGAAGGCGCCCGCACACTTGGCCAGTTTACAGGCATAGAGTTGGAGCCTCTTGGAGGAGATGGGCAGTTGCGACCCCTAGAGTTACTGGGGCACTGTGGGGCAGTAACTGTGAAACGACAGACAAGGCCAGAGCTGATAGATCGCATCATCACAGGGCAGATGGCCGACCCGTACTTACAGTCCTTACGTGACCGAGTACTGTTAGGAGACCCTAAGGACTTCTCTTTTACAGACCAGGTGCTGCGCATGAGGGGACGCTTGTGCATTCCCAGAGACGAGGATCTGTTGAGAGAGCTCCTGACTGAGGCACACAGTTCCAGATTCACCATACATCCCTAAAACACAAAGATGTACCATGATTTGAGACGTGACTTTTGGTGGAGGGGAATGAAGCGGGATGTGGGTGAATTCGTGCAGCAGTGTTTAGTGTGCCAACAGGTGAAGGCCGAGCATCAGAGGCCTGCAGGGCCGTTGCAGCCACTTCCAGTGCCAGAGTGGAAGTGGGAGAGCATCACCATGGACTTGATGGTGGGCTTGCCCGTTACCCAGAGACGACACGATGCAGTCTAGGTGATCGTTGACAGATTGACGAAGACGGCACGTTTCTTGCTGATTCGAGTCAGCTTGGGACCAGCACAGTTGGCAGAGAGGTATATCCGCGACGTGGTACGTCTACACGGAGTTCCGCGGGAGATCGTATCCGACCGGGATACCCGTTTTACATCCCAGTTTTGGGCTGAGTTTCAGCAGGCCCTGGGGACGCGGTTGAGGTTCAGTACAGCATACAACCCCCAGACGGATGGACAGTCCGAGCGCACGATACAAACACTTGAGGACCTTTTGCATGCTTGTGTACTGGACTGGAGGGGCTCTTGGGAGGAGCACTTGCCCTTGGCAGAGTTTGCATATAATAACAGTTATCACTCGAGCATCGGCATGGCTCCTTATGAGGCTCTGTATGGACGGAGGTGTACGGCACCCTTGAGTTGGGTTGAGGTGGGGACCAAGTGGGAGGTTGGCCCCAGGCTGATCAGGCAGAGTCAGGAGGTAGTCGAGCAGATTCACAGGCGACTCCGCACTGTAGGAGCAGGCAGAAAAGCTATGCAGATCGGAAACGCAGAGAGGTACAGTTTGATGTTGGGAACCACGTCTTCCTTTGCATTTCGCCCATGAAGGGCCTGCAGCGGTTTGGGGTGAGAGGGAAGCTCGCGCCGAGGTTCGTGGGACCCTTTGAGGTCTTGGAGCAGGTTGGACCCGTTGCTTAAAGGCTTGCCCTTCCTCCCCAGCTTTCTAGTATGCACGACGTGTTCCACGTGTCCAACCTCAGGAAGTACGTCGCTGATCCTAGTCACGTCCTGAGTCATGAGAGCGTCGAGGTGGGTGACGACCTGACCTACCCTGAGCGGCCAGTGCAGATTCTCAACAGAGCCGTCCGCAGTCTGAGACCGAAGCAAGTACCCCTGGTGAAGGTTTTGTGGAGGAGCCAGCGGTACAAGGAGGCTACCTGGGAACCTGAGGCGGCGATGCGGGAGCGGTACCCAGAGCTTTTTGAGGGTACGTCTTTTCGGATCGGCTTCGGTCCTCTTTTAGTTTGTTATGCATATATCGTTCTTTTTCACACCCTAGTTAGCGCAAGTTTTGGGGACAAAACTTCCTTTGAGTTTGTTAGGTTGTTAAGACCCCGGCATCAAACGTCTTTTAAGATGTCTGGGAGTTGGTCCAGACGTTTGGGAGCCTTCCCAAACGTCTGAAAATTAATTTTTTCAGCGTACAATTTCGCATCTACGCGCATGCGCCCACAGACTGACCCACCGCCCTCTTTTCTTCTCTCTTTCCTCCCCGTCCTGTAGGCGCAGCTTCCTTCCTCTCTCTCTCCCCACAGTGCCTTCAAATACCTCCCCCTCTCCTCTCCCTCACCATCACTCCACCGTCCCCTTCTTCTTCCTTTTACTAGCGTGAGAGTGAGAGGGCGAGGGCAGTAGCTGTTGCCATGTGTGCACAGGGAGGAGGAGTTGCAGCGAGAAGGAGAAGAGTTAGAGCGCGACAGTGCGAGCTTGCCGGAGCAGCCAGGGCCTGCCAGGAGGTGCGCAGCGGGAGCGTGGCGCTGGGGAGGTGATGCTGTAGCTCAGGTAGCAGGCAAGCGCGGTGCAGCACGGCCGTGCATAGCAGGCGGGGGGCGAGGAGGTCCTGATTCTAGGAAAATTTCCCAGAATCAGACGTATGGACCTACGTCGAGACGACGCAGGAGACGTCTGGAGGAAGATCCAGACGTCTGAAAGGTACGATATTCCATTTCTTCTTCCTTTCGCGTGTACGGCCATGCAGGCCGTTTCGTCGAAGGGTTCTGCCTCATTTTTGTGTTGAGGTCGATTACGTACGCGTGCAAGGTCATTCAGGAAGGCGCAAGGGCACGCCCTCCCACACAGATTGGACGTCTAGGCACAGCACCAGACAGCGGATAAGGTCTCCAGACATCCGAAGTGATAGTCGGACGTCTGGAACTAGGTCCAGACGGCTCAACGGGATTCTGGACGTCTGAAAAACCATGCAAAAACAAGGTATGAACTGAACCATCGTTTAAGACGTCTGGAAGATGTTCCAGACATCTGATTTGGGGCAGACTAGTTGTTTTTACCCATTTAGGGTCCATTTGAAGTCTGTTTTCTGCGTTTCAAATTTCGTTCTTCTCAGAATTAGTTCCTTTACTTGTTTACAATATTTATATCATGTTCTCAGTAGTTCCTTGTGTCTGATCCTTGTGTTAGGACCCCGTTCCGTTGCAACCCTGGGGGTTGCGGAGGCGCACGGACCTACCGATCACGCCCCCAGTACTCTCGATTTTGCGGGTAGAGTGGCTCCCTTTAATTGTTTATCAATAATTATGCACTTGTGAGATAATTAATAGATTCTATGGTATGGCATGAATCCTAAGACTGGAAAACTAGATTGAATGATAGATCCTAGGGTATGTCATGAATCCTAGGACTGGAAAACTAGATTGAATGATAGATCCTAGGGTGTGGCATGAATCCTAGGAACAGAAACACCAAAACGAATGTCGTAAATTGCAGTCTTGGAATAATGAAAATTGCCTGTAATTGGATAACAGTTGCTTGTTTATGAATGAATATTAGCTGTTGAGAACATGGGCTATATGAAAATAAAGCTGAAATGATGAAGCCTAAATTGGCTTAGTTAAAGAAATATGAGCAAGAACCCTACGGGGAATTAGGAGTAGGGCTCCTGAGAAGTGAATGGAATAGAATTGGGGAAGTGAGCCGGCCTTTGAGTACAGAGTTCCAAGAAGAGCGACTGTCCCCCCCTATTTAGTGCATAGCGGAGCTAGTCACCCCAGGGACCCGGGGTTAGGTCTGGCCACTTTGTACCGACTTTTGGCCTCGCGTATACAGTACCGGGGAGAGCTACTAGTGTAGGGAGAGCACTAGCCACCCCACGGGCCCCAGGGTTCTGCTAGCCTTCCTACACCGACTTGTTAGGCCCACTGGGTAAACCAGGGTAGTCAGGCGAGGGTGCGCAGACTGTGAAGGGGCAAGACCCCTGTTTGGTTACTGTGGAGGGGCTGGACCCTTGTTACTGAGAGGGCTCTGCCCTATACTGGTTTTGTGCTGTGTTTTGGGGCGCACCCGTTAACGGAAACGACTGACCGCGTGTCAGTGCGGGGTAGCTACCCGTGCGTTTATCGAGCGTGCCGTAGTCACCGTTACGTCTGTCAGTGACCTTAGGGTGGTTGACTGTGGGTAGGACCACTACGGGGGACTCTCCCGGCCAGGAGAGCACCACGTGCTACTTCTACTTTTTGGAAAAGACTGAGTAAATGGAAGAATAAAGAAAGAGATTAAAAATAATAGCTACTTGTCCACCTTACTATTTTTCTTAGCTTTTGGTTACCACTCTACTCAGCGTTTCGCTAACGTGTCACCTTTTTCGGACCAGGTGTTGATCTACAGAGGGTGCTGGGCCTAGTAGAGCCCAGTAGTTTTACTTGTGTAGTACCTACTGTACCTTTTCTTCTGTTGTAGTAAGTATTTTCTGTTACCACTGCACTCTTTTATTGTAAGCATCATGTTTATGTACCTGTTTAATTCTCTACTGTTGTGGTGGTGTGTACTGTAGTAGTTCTTTTCTTTACTGCTGCACTTTTGTTACTGCTAGTTATATACATGGTGAATATGGTTTATTTTACTGCTCTTTTGGTTGCTTTCTCGTTGGACGACTGGGTCTTGGGATCAGTCGAGCCGGTCCGATTCTCATGTCTAGTAGGGATTCGAGAATCGGGTCTTAAAAGTGACCAAGCTCACCGGCTAAGCACTAGACTTGATTAAGTCTAGGTTAGCCCAAAGTGTGGTTTCTAGTTATAACCCTAAGGATTCAACCTAAGTTTCATGCACTTCTAGGGTTTTTCTTTTTCTGTTTAAGCAGACCACAAAAGTAATGCTTGTCTTCTTATAATAATTGGAATCCAATTAATTTAAAATTTTGTTAGAATAATTCTTTTTCAATTAGCTTTCCAGAAAATATTTTTTTGGAATTTTTACTGTTTCAACCGAATTTTTAGGGAATTTTGAATATCAGGGGGTCAGATTTGGAATTTTGACCCCTAGTCGATTTTTCACTTTGAAATAGTACCAAATAACCTTCAAAAATTCAGGAAAAATATGGAAAATGAATCCAATCAGATCATCTTTCAAACCCCACCATTTTAGTCAAAATAGATTCGCAGATTGCTCGGAATCGCTTTTTGAATTTTGAAAAATTTTGAATCTGGGTCAATCTTACCCCATACATTTCATGAATTTTGAAAAATTGTATACTTGTAATTTTTTCAAAAGAATGGTGGCGTTTGAAAGATAGTTTGAAAATTAGGGTTAGCCCGAATTTCATAATTTTTTGCTCACTAATTTTTCGGCATTCGAATTTTTAAATCAAGCTTGAAATCTGGCCGAAAATTGGAAGATGGTGGAAAAGCTTTTTAAAAAGGTTTGAATTTGAAATCTAAGCTTTCCACCAAAAGGATATATTTTTTCTTTTCAAAACTTTTGCGTGTTTTTTTTTTTTCAAAAAGAAAATTTTAAAGGATTAAACGAAAATATCTTTTTTTTTTCAAACTAGCCTAGATTCGAAAGGAAACCTAATCTAGATTTTTTTTCAAAGATTTTTCTTCTTGATTTTTTTTTTCATGAAAATGAGTAAAATCTTTCTTGTTTCACAAAAAATTCTCCAAAGGAATGTGCAGAAAGTAAATTTACTCCTAGGGTTCAGGAAAAAAAACCTAATCTAAGGAGAGATGATGCGCACCTGATTTTTTTTCTTTGTCGCGCTCGTTGTGTGCGCAGATCCCATTCTTTTCTATTTTTCTTGCACATCGAGAACAAAACAGAGAGAGATTTGTCAGTGATAGTTTCAAGATCTAAATCATAGAAAATGACATTGCCTCCTCGGCAACGGCACCATTTGTCGAGAAGCGTAGATCGCGTTTTTGATAGAAAAAGCATCGTAGTATAGTTGCGAAATACAATCCAACAAAGATATTATTTTGTAAAAATTACGAAACTTGAGTCCTGGTCGTTCCTCTCTGGGAGGTGTTGCTTTTACTTTTGAAATCGATCTTTTTGCTGCTTTACTTCGTTTAAAAACGCACGTCGGTTTCCAATCTCCTAACTAAAACTTCACCACTTCTATTATTCACTTGGATTACGTGCGCATGAGTCAAATAAATTACGAAGGTGAATGTGTGAGTTTCTGTGTGCACGATTCTGGTGAGGTGGTGACTATTTATGGAGAAAGCATCTATTGTTAGATTTTAAATATCCTCGAGAAACAACATACTTGTTGCGAATAGATAAACAATTGAAAAATAGGAAACTTGAATCACGTGAAAAGAATGACAATTTTTAAGCTCATGGTGATTTCAAACATATAGAGATATATATATATATATAAATGTGTTTTCATTCCATTGGAGAGTTGCTTGCACAAGAAATTTAGAGGAAAGCTTATACATAAATGCTTGAAACGGAAATCTACCTACCAGAAAATGACTGCATATAAGAATCAATGGGGGGATTTCGCATGCATCATTGGGGGAGAAGTTAAGACTATGCTACTAAGCAGTAATAAAAGTAGTAAAAATTATGGAGAGCATAAACTAAATCTAGCAGAATAAAGGGCATTTAGGGGTGGTTCCCGATGGCCTTGGAGTGGTCGGGAGGAGAATGAGGGGCGGCCAATGTAGCTTAAGACAACCCTTGGAGAAAGGGAGGATTGATCCAGCATCTCGGCATGATGTCCTCCATGGTGGTGGTCAACTCGTGGAGATGGAGTGGCTAGCTAAGTGGAAGTGGACGTGAATGGCACCAATGTAGTCAAGAGTGTGAATTTGCCAACAGAGTGAATGGCGTCACTTGGCCACCCATGGGGGTCTTTTTATAGACCCAATGGCTTTTCTCTAGAGAGGTGTGGAACTCTCTAGAGAGAGTCCAAGAGTGGCTGACCAAGAGGTTATGAGATCCAAAAATTCTAGATCTCATTTTGAATGCCTCTTGGTTGCTAATTTTGGCAACCAAGAGGTGGTGTCACTTCAAAGAGAGTTCTAGAGAACTCTAGAGAAGTGTGTGTGCGTGAGTGGGTGTGTGTGTGTGTGTGTGTGGTCGTGCTTTATGTGGCTAGGTGGCTTAGGTTAGGTCCTAAGGGGTTTGGGTAGGTGTAGGTCTTGAATTAGGGTTACAAACCCTAATTGCTAAGGGGAAAATGCAATTAAACTTAACCTAAGTTTAATTGAATGGGTATGAGCCTAATTGAGAGTGAAATAACTCAATTAGGTTGGGTTTAGGTCAATTGGACTCTCACCAAGTCCAATTGAACTTGTGTGGGTTGAGATCTAAGCTCAATTGGACTCAATGAGTCCAATTGACTTAGGTGAAGGTAATTGACTTTGATCTAAGTCAATTGGGTTTGGTGAGGACCTAATTAGGTCCTTAGTTAGGTCTAGAGATGATGTACTAGGGTTAGGACACCTTAATTTAGGTTCCTATGGGGTTGGGATTAGGTCTAAGGAGCAAGAGATCCAAAATCAAGACTTGAATCTCAAAACAGGGACTGGAGACCAGTATCAGACATCCAATAATGTGATCAGACGACTTATACTCAAAAATCAGAAGTCCAGAGTTCAATTCTGGACGTCCAATCTGAGTCAGGGAGAAATCAAGGTTCTGTTTTGGGTATTCTATAGAAATTGGACGTCTGACAAAGTGTCTGGACGTCCAATAACACTGCAGAAGTGGGTTTGAGGTGTGCGGGAGATGGCTAAGGGTCCTGAACATCCTATAACTTATCTGGACGTCCAGATAAGGGTTGGAACTAGGGTTTTAGCGCTTCCTATGGTATTGTGACCTAATCTAAGGGTGGCTAAGGCCTGGGGAAGTCTCTCAGCTATCCTAGGGCTAGGGTGGACCTAAGCTCTTCACATTTTACTGCTTTATTTCTACTTAATAGAATAGCAAACTTTTAACTCCCTTACATTATTATTCCTACATCTAAACTAAGCCTTCTGCTCCAACTTTGCTGCAACTCCCGTTATTCCTGATCTAGCTTCAGATCAAACTCCAGATCCAGCTCCTGATCAGCTTATTGCCTGCAATTGACATAATGCACTTAATCAGCACATTATAACATTATTCTATGCATAGCTAAAGGAAAGCAGTAAAGATGCAGATAATGCTTATGCATGCGTGAATAATCCTAACTTATGCTAAGTTCTAGCTTAATTTAGGTCAATTAAGACCTATGATTGCTGTGCAATCATGGGTCAACTGGTGCCTCAGGTTCTACACGTCTGCCCCTCCGACCTCATCCACGACCACGACCACGGCCAACCTCAAGAACTCCTTGACAAGGCATCTCCTGCAAGGAGATGCAAGAGATAGAACAAGAGTTGTCAACGATACCGAATTACTTCATGAAAAGGACTCGGAAACGAATATCAAAGCGATACGTTGTGATGGCTATCCTAGTTATATGCACATGAGTGGTTATTCTCGGACCAATTGGTTCATTTCTCAGGAGGACCTTACTCTGATACCATCTTGTTACGATTCGGTTCCCAGATCCCTATAGGACCCGAGACTGACTCGCCTCGACTAATCCCAAGACCTAGTCGTCCAACGAGAAATAACCAAAAGCAGGAAATAAACCACATTCACACATGCAATATAACTAAGCATAAGAAAAAAAATGAGACATAAATGAACAGAGCTAAAAGTCTCAACAAAGTAATATATGCCATCACAACAACACAGCGGAAAAGAAGACAGAAAGTAACAGAAACAATAAAATAGATGTCTGTTACTCACTACAACAACAGAAAACTAAAGAGTTGGAAAGAAACGACTACGACTGGGCTCAGCTGGGCCCAACACCCTCTGCAGTTGGAAACTCGGGCTGCTCAACTTCTAGTCCTGAACAGGGTTACGAAAAGACAGAGTCAGTGAATGCTAAGTAGAGTGGTGTTTACATTATTTATGTGCAAGTAAAGTAAAACAAGCAACCAGGTTTTATTCTCATTTCTATTTATCTCATCTATCTATTTCTGGTTCATTTATTTCACAAAGGATCCAAGTATTTCTTGATCTTGCTTGTTCCTCGTGGGAACAATCCTGATTGCAGTCTTTTCCGTGGAGTAGAAGGTACACGTGGTGCTCTCCTCGCCGAGATAGTCCCCTGCAGTAGTCCTACACCCAGTCAACCACCTCGAGGTCACTGTTGCAACGTAGCGGTGACTACCGCATGCGTGATAAGCTCATGGGTAGCTACCCCGCACTAGCACGCGGTCAATTGCTTCCGCTACCGTGTACACCTAAAGTACAGCACGAAACAGTATAGGGCATTGCCCTCTCATAACAAGGGTCTCGCCCCTCCACAGTCCACGCACCCTCATCCGACTACCCCAGTTTACCTAGAGGGCCTAAAAGTCGGTGTAGGTTGGCTAGTCCTAACCCTGGGTCCTGTGGGGCAGCTTGCTCCCTCCCTACACTAGTAGCACACCTTGGTACTACGTACGTGAGGGCCAAACAACAGTTAGTGTAGAGTGACCAGTCCAACCCCGAGTCTCAACCCAAGGGGTGGCTGGCTCCCCCTCTACACTAAAAGGGACAATTGCTCTCCTTAGTACCGTGTACATAAGGGCCAGCTCACTTCCCATCTACATATCAGATTCCTTTCACACACAAGAGTTTTACTCCTAATTCTCTGTAAGGTTCGTGCTCATATTCATCTCATTATCAATATCCAGGTCACACTATCCAATTCTCAATTTTCCATCACATACAGGTAGCTCATATTTTCATGTCTAAAACAGTACCTCATAATTACACTAATACCATTGCTAGCAATTTATTTGAATCATGCACTCAAGTAAACAGTATAGCTCAAAACACGCTCATACATTTCTACCCTAGGGTTCATTCCACATCCTAGAGTTTGATCCAATATTCTAAACAAGCACATTCTTATTTAAATATTAACAACTGGATTAAACCACTCTACTGGGTATCACGGGAGGAATGGGGGCCTACACCACAGATCTCGTTATCTCCGCAGGCCCCGAACATGCCACTGGCTGGTAATCTATACCAGCGATTGATTCACATCAGGTAGGTCAAAAATAGTAGGTACTCAACACTAACACATAGAGAAACTTGAGTGAAAAACAACAGTACTTCGTTTGCGGAAATTCAATTCCATTTAGGCCCTGAACGGGGCAAAAACATAGTTACTGTCCAAAATCAAACATCTGGGACTAGTCCCAGACATCTTAAAAGACGTCCGATCTTACCTCTCACTTCCTGCGGCTACCTCAGATGTCCAGACTACTCTACAACCATCTGAGGAGGGTTCCAGATGTCTCACCTTCCTTCTAGTCGTCTAGAAGGGCCATCGGACGTCTGGCGATGTGGTCAAATGTCCAAAAGTGCCTGGAAAGGCGCACCGCGTGCCTTTCCAGCATCCTGCACTTGCGTGCGAAATCACAGACCTATTTTCAGTCAAACATTCCTACGCTACAGTCTGCATGGTGGAAAGTAGCGTAGGGAACACGTACCTCTGCATGATAATATGCTTTTAGACGCCCGGCTTCAACTCCGGACGTCTTGATGCCTCTCCAGACGTCTAGGCAACATCCTAGATGTCTGATACTGTAAAACCAGTATCTAGAACTCCCCTGCGCAGTTCGCCCCGCTCACGCCTCCACCCTCAAATGACGCAGCGGTAGCTCCAACAGCTGCAGGAGATTGAGAAGTTCCCTGCCGGCATCCTCCTCTCTCCCATGGACTCCTCCTTGAGCTCCCACAGCAGTCGTCCCTCTCCCCCGCTCTCCTCTCACTCCCTCGCACTCTCTCACTCTCGCTCTTCCCCATTCTCCCTCGCCGGCTCCTTTCCTTCCTCGCCGCAGCTGCAGCAAAGACGGGAAGCTAGTGGGGCATGATTGAACGCAAGGAGAAGGTGGAGGTGGCAGTGGGGGGTGGTGTATAGATGGGGGGTTTAAATAGGAATGATTTAGGGTTCGAGGTGAGGGGATGGAGGAGAGAGAAAGACTCTGCGCTCCACTCGCGCACAGAGTGAAAAGAACATATGATATTTTCCTACTTCCAAATATCTGACCCTTCATCCAGATGTCCGGACAGACGTCTGACGGTTAATCCAGACGTCTTAAACACCCCAAACAAGCACCTGGTCATTTCAATCAAGTAACAATATTTCGAAGCGTAGAGCATGGATTTGATATGAAAAATGCGTCATAGTATAGTGCGCAATACGATCTAACAAAAATTATTTAATAAAAGATAACAAGACTTGAGTCCTGGTCGTTCGTCTCTGGGAGGTGTTTGTTTTACTTTTGAATTCGATCTTTTACTGCTCTACTTTGTTTAAAATCGCACGTTGGTTTCCAGTCTTCTGATTAAGATTGCACCACTTCTGTTATAAACCCTGATTATGTGTGCATGTGTTAAATAGATCACAAAGGTGAAAGTGTGAGTTTCTGTGCGCACGATTCTAGTGAGGTGGTGACTGCTTACAGAAAATGCGTCTATAGTTAGATTTTCTATATTTTCAGGAAACGATATGCTTGTTGCGAAATAGATAAATGAATCAAAACAGGCAACTTGAATTACGTAGAAAGGATGGCAATCAATAAGCTCATGGTGATTTCAAAACATAGAGATGCATATATAAAATGTATCTTTCATTCATTTATTTGGAGGTGTTTGCAACAAGAACTATAGAGGAAAGCTTGTACAGAAATACTTAAAATGTAAATCTAGCTACCAGAAAATAATCACATACAAGAATCTACGGGGGGGATTTTGCATGCATCATTGGGGGAGAATAAGGACTACACTACTAAGCAGTAAATAAAAGTAGTAAATGTAAAGAGCTAGCTACTAATCTATCAGAAGTGAGGGCATTCGGAGGTGGTCTCCGATGGCCTTGGAGTGGTAGAGAGGAGAATGAGGGGCGGCCAATGGAGCTTAGGCCGAGCCTTGGAGAGAGTTTGGAGGAGTGATCCAGCATCCTAGCATGGTGTCCTTCATGGTGGTGCTCAGCTCGTGGAGATGGAGTGGAGATGGTGGTGGCTAGCCTAAGTGGAGGTGGATGGAGCCAAGCATGTATGGCCAAAAGTGGATGGGTGCCATGAATGTGAATGGGTGAAAATGGCCACCCCTTAGGTCTTTTTATAGACCTAAGGGGCTCTCTCTAAAGAGGTGTGGAACTCTCTAGAGAGAGTCCAAGAGTGGCCGGCCAAGAGAGGATAGAAGTGGTTCTTAGATCCACAATTTGTGGATTTAAGAACTGAATGCCTCTTGGTTGCTAAATTTGGCAACCAATAGTTGGTGCCACTTTAAGAGAGTTCTATAGAACTCAAGAGAAGTGTGGGTGCGTGAATGGGTGTGTGTGTGTGTGTGGTCGTGCCCTAGGTGTCTAAGAGGTCAAGGTTAGGTCCTAAGGTGTTTGGGTAGGTGTATACCTTGAATTAGGGTTGCAAACCCTAATTGTTAAAGGGTAATTGCAATTAAACTTAACCTAAGTTTAATTGAATGAGTGTAAACCTAATTGAGAGTGAACTAACTCAATTAGGTTGGGTTTAGGTCAATTGGACTCTCACTAAGTCCAATTGAACTTGTGTGGGTTGAGATTTGAGCTCAATTGTACTCAATGAGTCCAATTGACTTAGGTGATGGTAATTGAGTTTGATCTAAGTCAATTGGGTTTGGTGAGGACCTAATTAGGTCCTTAGGTAGGTCTAGAGATGATGTACTAGGGTTAGGACACCTTAATTTAGGTTCCTATGGGGTTAAGATTAGGTCTAAGGAGTTAGAGATCCAAGATCAAGGCTTGAATCTCAAAATAGGAACTGGAGACCAGTTCCAGACATCCAAAACATGATCAGACGACTTATACTAAAAAATTAGAAGTCCAAACCTCAGTTCTGGACGTCCAATCTAAGTCAGGGGAAAATCTAGGTTCTGTTTTGGGTATTCTATAAAAATTGGACGTCTGACAAAGTGTCTGGACGTCAAATAACACTACAAAAGTGGGTTTGAGGTGTGCGGGAGATGGCTAATGGTCCTAGACATCCTATAACTTATCTGGACGACCAAATAAGGGTTGAAACTAGGGTTTTAGGGCTTCCTAGGGTATTGTGACCTAATATAAGGGTAGCTAAGGCTTGGGGAAGTTTTTAGGCTATCCTAGGGCTAGGATGGACCTAAGCTCTTCACATTTTACTGTTTTATTCCTACTTAATAGAATAGCAAATCTTGACTCCCTTACATCATCATTCCTACATCTAATCTAAATCTTCTACTCCAGTCCTGCTGCAACACTCATTATTCCTGATCCAGTTTCAGATCCAGCTCCAAATCCAGCTCCTGATCAGCTTATTGCCTGCAATCGACATAATGCACTTAATCAGCACATTGTAACATTATTTTATGCACAGCTAAAGTAAAGCAGTGAAGATGCAGATAATGCTTATGCATGCATGAATTTCCCTAACTTATGCTAAGTCCTAGCCTAATCTAGGTCAATTAAGACCTATGATTACTGCGTAATCAGTGGGCACGAAGGCTTGCACTACACTACTAGATACAACTGCACCACCAATGTCATCAGTGATCGACACGATCCGTGCCAACAAGTGTCAAGTGGCTGAGATATTGGCCAACAGCTCGGTTTTGATGGAGCCCAATCTTAAGCATGGTCTCGAAAGACACCATAGCAAAGAAGCAAAATAGAATAAGAGAATACGAAAGTCACGGACAGGGTTGGCGAGGCGAGATGTTAGGAGGCATGGTATGCTAACACCGATGAGGCCGAAGTTAGGGGAGTCCATTGTAGTAAACGAGTGAGTGAACCCAAAGGGATGGCCGACTAGGGAACTAGTGATCGGAGAAGGGAGAGAGGCTATGCCACCATGGCCAAAGACACTCCCAACTTGGACCATTGAGAATCGCTCATCCTTGAGGGGGATAAGGGAGGCGGCCAAATGTGAAAGTGAGGAAAGAGAGGTTGATGGTGGTGGAGATGAGAGAGAAGAAGGGGGGGCTCTGACTAGTGCCGATCAACTAGTTGGAGTCCCCAGTGATGCTCTCTAAGGTTTACTGAGTAGATGGGAGCGAGGCCGAAGGGGAGTCTAGTCTGTCCATTAGTTGAGTTTTGAAAGAAGGTAGATATGTTTTGATTTCCAGTTTAGTTAGTTAAGCAGAGATTTGAGTAGTTTCACATATCTATCTATTTTCGTGCTTCGATAATATCTTCATTTTCTAAAATTTTTGAATATATTATCATGTACGTTCCAACAAATAGCTTTAAATCCATTAAAATTTAGAGAACTTGCCTCTATTTCGAACTACCTAAGCTCAGAAGATGATGCCTCGGAAAGTACCTTGACAACATCTTGAATACCATTTTCTAAGATCCCATGGTACACAGAGCTAGAGCCTCCCTTGCCAACAACTGTAGAGAAATTTCTAGCGATCATGACTAAATTGTCGTAAGTGAATAGCCTACACTCCATTTGGAATATCTTCCGAGGCATTGTCTGGATTTGTTGACGATCCTCATCCTCTCCTACTTGACCTAACACTGGGCAAACACGCGCACACACACACACAACAATTATTAATTAACTATGCTAATTGCTAATATAAATGCAGAAGCAAATTAATTTACGATGAGTGGAACTTACTTAAATGGGCATTTCTCCCCTTTCCGATGCGGTGAACTAACAGAATGGCCATAATCACGAATAGTATAGAACAGACGAAACCCACTGAAGTCGCAACAATTTTTCTGAATTCTTTCTCCTTCTCCCTTTTTATAATTTTGGATCTTCAATATTGAGATCCACACGTAAAAAAATCATTAACCTGAATTGTCCATGTAAAAGGTAAATTAATATGAAAAACAATTTGTGTATATTAATTTGTACACGAAAGTGTACACACATGACTCTTCTTATTAAAAAGGGAGATCATGTATCCAAATTATGTTATGTATGTCCAGATGATATCGTGTGACTTGTAAGTAAATACCCAAATCGATGTACAAATAGATGTACGTGTATTACTATCTAATTAATATATATCGTTATGTGTATGCCATAAAAGTTACCGTAATGTCAAATTTCCAGAAGTCACTTTGTCTTGAAGCTCCTTGGGGATCGGTAGGGTGAAATTATTTCCTAAAAGGTCCCTACATAGGCAGTGCAACGTTAATTTGTTATTTCTAGTTAATTTCCCCCACATATCTATAGATACATATAGCCATGTAACCATGCATGATCTACTTACAAGACTTCCAAATGTGGAAGGCTTTCAAGAAAGATCGGTATACCACCACTCAACTCATTGTTCGACAGATTCCCACATAGAAGGATACAACGAGAAATCATTTTCCCTTGTTTTTCATCATACTAGACATCACATACCAAAAATGATAAACAATGGTGAAACTTTCATAAGTGCTCATGATATACTTGGGGCAATACCACTAAACTTCCTTATATTTCTCTTTGATCCATAAAAGATCAATATAGGTGTTCCCACGTAGAGGGGACCACCCAACAAAATCTTGTGTTTGATGAGAGGTGCGGGTAGAGAAATCGACAGACCATATGATATTTAATCATGGTATGAAATTTATAGGCGACAATCTTAAAACAAATACCTTCTCAGATAATTCTAAGATGGAAAGCTAGAGATGACATTACTTATGTAGGAACTATTCCTCTTGGAAAACTATCTCCAATTAACCAAAGAGACTGATCCTCAGGAGAACAAGTTAAGGAAACGTATGCAGTTGAAAAAATAATATATAACTTTGGAGCCATACGAAAAAGAACATAATTAGTGAGGAGAAAATCAGCTGCATCTAACACCCTGCATTGCAATATTTGCCCAGGCAATAACATAGTACTACAATAATCTAACTTTGGAAAACTAGTTCGAAATTGAGAAGCGAATCTCTTACAAGTATTTGAGTTGGGTGAGGTTACTGAGAACAGTTGGAATTCCACCGGTTAAACTTTTTGAAGAGAGGTCCCAAGGAAAAATGAAAGAAGTAAAATTAAAGCCGTAACTTCGTGATGATGATGAGAGTTACTTGTAAGGGTACGTGTTTACGTACAGAGAGGTTATATTTTGGCTTCTTGAGTTACTGCTACAATTCAGGCCCTCCCAAATGAAGTCTTTTGGAGCACAAGGATCACACATCCAATTGCTTGATATGTCGTACAAACTCTTGATTTTCAGGATGGCAGCAGCTTTTTGTGAAATAACACAGAAAGGTGGAAATAATAAATTAGGGATAATTTTGTGATATGAAAATCAAATCAATGATTATTTATAAATAAAATAAAATTGCAAAAATTAGGCTCCCAAATTTAGGTTATGATTTTGGACATAGGTATGAAAACATACGCTGAACACGTTTTGTAATGTACAGTTATAATTAACCGATTGATTCGTTGCAATATACGATTAGAATTAATCAATTTAAAATCAGAATCAACGGATTGAAATGGATTAAAAATCTACATATATCGGTTGGAAATGATTTTTAACCGAAATATACCGATCGAAAATGATTTTTAATCGATTGAAAATCAAAATATATATGTTGGAAATGATTTTTAACTAGTTGAAAATTAAAATACACTATTTGAAAAGAAAAATACATCGATATATTTTACCTTTTTATCGGTGAAAAAAAAATTTTCACCTATTAAAAATAATTTTCATTTATAAAAAATAATTTCTATCCATAAAAAATTAAAATGTACCAACTCAAATTACCACTAACTTTATACATTGTAAAATATATATAAACATACATTTATTTACTTTTGACCATAATTTTCATATTTTTGAATTTTGATTGCACTAATGCTTCATGACCGCAATATGAATCTCAAATTGCGTTAATTAGCATTTAGTCCAGTATAGTATTTAACATATTTCTATTCTATAATAACATTAATGACTCCAAAGGGTATGTCACGATACGTATATCTGACCTGACTTTTGAACCAAAGTGTCATGATGTTGAGATTAAGCGTCTTGAAAGAAGATGCCATGATAAATATACCTTAATGTTTATTTAGTTAAATGCTTAGGTAGCATCATAGTTATTTAAGTATTTAAGAAAATAAATATCAAGAAAAATATTTTTTCTTGTAGTGAACCAATCGATGAAATAACTTAAAAAAAGAAAATATATATATATATATATATATATATTACACTTCTCTTAAAAGCACTCTGTGATGCTAAAATTTTTTACTTTTGAAATTTCATGATTGTGTCTTAAAATAAGATTACTATATCAAATGATAAGAATTAAATCAACCAATGTAGAATTTTTTAAGCTAATTACGAATTAAAAGATACTTGTTGAAGGTTCTAAAATAGTCACTATTATTTAGAGGATGTTTAAACGTCAACCACAAAAATCAAGTGAAAGATCTTGAGCTTAACCTTAAGTGCTTTAAGCTTAAGATCTCCACCAATGTTAGAACAAAATGCAAGCAAAAGTCAAAAATCCACTAGAAATTTCACAATCAATAAAAGAATTCATTGATTTAACCTTTGATCTACTAAAACTTACCAAATTGATTGTAAGATTAAAGCAATATTCTCCATGCACACAAAAATAAAGCTCACACATGATTTATGGAAGTGGAGAATATGAGAAATGAAAATTTATAAAAGTGCACCTGGACATAATTTATGAAGGATTTAACTCCTATTTATAATGTGGTTGAGTGGTTAGTAATTTGGAAGAACCTTTAGGGATCTTCCATTCTTCTAGAAACTTCCAATTTGCTTAAATTTTTAATTTTTCGATTAAATCATCTCCTATCAGTCTCATTGACTCATTGAGATATTTAGTGATGATGTCACTATACTTTCACATGGTGCAGCAGTCATGGCAAGTGGGCTATATTATGTATTTAGGAATTTATGTCTTGATTTGTCGTAACAAGTTAAAGTAACAAACTTGTCGACCTATCATTTCATACCATACAAATATGCATATATAATGAAATGAAAAGTAAATATATAATAGGATTTGATGAGTATCCACACGTCGCTAAAACTGTAAATGGTGAGGAAAAGCAAGTCCGAGTGGGCAATAGGGTGAGTCTTTGTAGATATGGTTGATATTAGATCAAATGAATTTGACATCATGTGTGATTAGTTGTTACAATCCAATTTTTGGATCTGTATAAGATTTGAGATCGACTTGCCTTAACTAATCTCAAGATCCAATCGTCTAATAAGAAATAATCAAGAAATAGGAAGGTAAACCACATTCACATATGCAATATAACTAAGCAGTAAAAACGAACAAGCAGTAAAGGAAAGTAAAAGCTACTATTCCATTACATACCACCACAACAACAGGAACAACAGAAACGAAAGCAATAGTAACAACAACAGTAACTAGAAGTCTGAAACTCACTACAATAATAAGGGTGTACAAAAAGAAAAGCAGAAAAACTACGGTTGGGCTCGATTGGACCCAGCACCCTTCGCAGCCGGAAGCTCGGGCTGCTCAACTCCTGGACCTGAACAATGTTATAAAAAAGACAGAGTCAGCGAACGCTGTGTAGAGTGATATCTATACTAACTAAAGCAGTAAAAGCAGCAAGTTTAATTCTCTTTTCTAGTTATTTTATTTTATATGCATTTCCTTTTCACCCCTTTTCCTCAAGCTTTCAGATTTTCTTGATCTTGCATGTTCCTCATGAGAACGATCTTGATTGCAGTCTTTTCCGAAAAGTAGAAGGTACACGTGGTGCTCTCCTGGCCGAGAGAGTCCCCCGTGGTAGTCCTACACCCAATCAACCACCGCAAGGTCACTGTCAAGACGTAGCGGTGACTACGGCAGGCGTGATAACCGCACGAGTAGCTATTCCACACTGACACGCGGTCAGTCGTTTCCGCTAGCGGGTACGCCCAAAGTACAGCACGGAACAGTATAGGGCCTAGCCCTGTCAGAAACAGGGGTCTAGCCCCTCAGAACCAAACAGGGGTCTCGTCCCTCCACAGTCTGCACACCCTCATCTGACTACTCCGGTTTGCCCAGAGGGCCTAACAAGTCGGTGTAGGGTGGTCAGCTGAACCCCGGGCCCCGTGGGGTGGCTGGCTCTCCCCAACACTAGTAGCTTACTTCGGTATCGTGTACACGAGGGCCAACAGATGTCGGTGTAGAGTAGCCAATCCTAACCTTGGGTCCCAACCCAAGGGTAGCTAGCTTCACTCTACACAAAAAGGGGATAGTCGCTCTCCTTGGTACCACGTACTCAAGGGCCAGCACACTTCCCGCCTACATTCCAGATTTCCATTTGACCACAAGAGCTCTACTCCTAATTCCCCGTAGGGTTTATGCTCATGTTCACCACATTATTCCGATCCAGATTCCATTATTCACAATTCAATTCTCATTTATATACAGGCAGCTCGTGTTTCCACAATTCAATACATGCAACTGATGGTTTCACAAGTAATTGTTCATTTATCTCAGGCAACTCATGCTATAATAGGCAGCTCACAACTATATCACAGGCAATTGCTAGCAGTTTAACTTAATCATGTATACAAATACAATCATGCAGTACAACGGGTTCATTCATTTCTCTGTCCTAGAGTTCATGCCACATCCTAGGAGTTCTAGTTGGCTAATTTCACAAGCACATTCTTATTTAATATAGTTGATAGAAGTAGACCACTCTACCAGACAATCTGTAAGTAATGGGGGCTTGAACCGCAGACCCAAACATCTCTGTAAGCCCTAAGCATGCAACAGGGCGAAACCCTATACCAAGGAATACATCACAAAGGAAGATTCAGAACAGTGTATAAAGGTTTCTAGTACATAGAGAAATTCACAAGGAAACTACAGATACTTCGTTTGCGTAAAATGGATCCCGATCGAACCCCAAACAAGTCAAAAACATATCTACTAACCAAAATCAGACATCTGAAAATAAGTCCAGACGTCTTAAAAGTTACAGAATCTCACCTTAAGTTCCTGCAGTGTCCTCAGACGTCCAGGACTCCCCTGCGATCGACAGAAAGTGGTTCAGGACGTCGGACCACTCCTCTGATCGTCTGGAAGCACCTCCGATCATATGGTGAGCTAGTCAAGCATTCGAAAGTGCGTGGGAGGGCATTCCGTGCTCCTTCCCAAGGCTGCTCCTACGTACTACAGTGCAGCCACCCAAAATCAGCCAGACATATCTTTTGCGGTGGAACCTGCATGGCTGTAACGGCGAAGAGAACGTACCTTCGCGATAAAGGTCTTTCAGACGTCTGGTGTTGACTCTAGACGTCCAGATGCTCAGTAGTCGTTTGGACTGCACTCCAGACATCTGATACTGGAAAAATTCCAGTATCAGAACGTGCTCCCAGCTCTCCTTACCGTGCTCCGCTGCGTTTCTCCTTGCTTTGCCATAGCTCCAACTGCTGCAAGTGGTCGACGACGTCGCTCCGAACTCCCTACTCCCGCACACGCCGTGTTATGAACGCGTGCCCCAGACGTATTTTAAGACGTCTGGGAGGTGGGCCAGACGTCAGACCAGACGTCTGGAATCACTTCCAGACGTCGTATAAGACGTCTAGGATCGTTGACAGACGTCTGGAAATCTGTTATCTTTGACACACGCGGGTCGTCTGCGCGCTTGAGCACGCAGACCCGCATATTCGCTTATTCCTTCTGCGGCTGCAGATTCCCTTGCCGCACTCCTTCTCTCTCCTCCTCGCGCGGCCTTAAAAGGCCACGCGCTCTTCCGTCACCACCGCCTCCTTCCTCTTCTCCTTCAGCCAGTGAGCACGAGAGCGAGCGCGAGGTTGCAACGGCAGCGGCGGCCGCAGTGAGCGCAGAGGAGGTGCTGCGTGCGAGAGCGGCGCTCAGCCGTGAGGGCGAGCTCGCCAGGGCTACCAGTGCTGACCGGCGGGGAGCGCAGCGGGCGCGAGGCGACGCGGGGGGGACTGCTGCGGTCCGAGCAGCAGGTGCACGAGGTGCGACGAGGCGCGGCGTCGCGAGAGGAGGGCGAGTCGTGGCCTGATTCTGGAAACATTTCCAGAATCAGACGTCTGGGCTGATAGCCAGATGGCGGGGGCGACGTCTGGAAGACCATCCAAACATCTGAAAGGTGAGTTCTTCCGTCTTCTTCCTTCCTGTCGACTGACCATACTGAGAGAGAGAGTTGGGTGCACGCAGGCTCGGTGATTCGCCATCCAACGCGAATCAGACGTCTGGCTGTAGTACCCGACAGCGGGAGCAACCTCCAGACGTCCGGGGTGACCATCGGATGTCTGGGAACTAGGCCAGACGTCCCCGCAGGCTTCTGGACGTCTGGAAAATCACGCAGAACAAGGTAATTCTCTGATCCACTTTTTAAGACGTCTGGAAGAAGTTCCAGACGTCTGATTTTGCACAGTGTCGTCGTTTTCGACCCGTTGAGGGCCCGTTCGGGTTCCGTTTTTCGCGTTTCGAGTTGCGTTCTTTCCAGAATTAAATCCTCTACCCGTCTACAGTAGCTATACACTGTTTTGAGACACTCCTTGTGTTTGATCCTTGTGATAGGACCTCGTTCCGTTGCAGTCTTGGGGGTCGCAGAGGCACGCGGGATTCCCAATCACACCCCCATTACTCCCGTCGTACCCGGTAGAGTGGCTTTTAAGTATAACCTGTTAAATTGTGGAATCATAAATAGAACCTAGGACATTGCATGAATCCTAGGAATGAAAAACAGATTGAATGATAGATCCTAGGTGTTGCATGAATCCTAGGGCTGGAAAACTAGATTGTATGATAGATTCTAGGATACGACATGAATCCTAGGATGGGAAAACTAGTGGAACAGATGAATACTGCAGTCTTGGAAAAATGGAAAGGAACAAATAGCTACCTGTAATTGAATTAACAGCTGCCTGTTGAATAAATAAACGTGTTTGAGAGCATGGATTGTGATAACGTGAAACTGGAAGGTGAAACTTAGACGTTCTGAGCTGGAACCCTACAGGGAAGTAGGAGTAGAACTCCTGGAAAGTGAATGGAATAGAATTGGGGAAGTGAGCTGGCCCTTGAGTATGGAGTACCAAGGAGAGCGACTGTCCCCCTGTTTAGTGCAGAGCGGAGTCAGCCGCCCCAGGGACCCGAGGTTAGGACTGGCCACTCTGTACCGACTTGCTGGCCCTCGTGTACGTAGTACCGAGGAGAGCTACTAGTGTAGGGAGGTACTAGCTACCCCACGGGCCCCGGGGTTCTGCTAGCCTCCCACACCGACTTGTTAGACCCACTGGGGCAAACCAGGGTAGTCAGGCGAGGGTGCGCGGACTGTGGAGGGGCAAGGCCCCTGTTTGGTTACTGTGGAGGGGTTGGACCCCTGTTACTGAGAGGGTTCTGTCCTGTACTGGTTCCGTGCTGTGCTTTGGGCGCACCCGTTAACGGAAACGACTGACCGCGTGCCAGTGCGGGTTAGCTACCCGTGTGTTTACCGCGCGTGCCGTAGTCACCGTTACGTCTGTCAGTGACCTTGTGGTGGTTGACTGAGTGTAGGATCACCACGGGGGACTCTCCCGGCCAGGAGAGCACCACGTGCTACTTCTACTGTTCGGAAAAGACTGCAATCAAGATCGTTCCCACGAGGAACATTCGAGATCAAGTGAAAGATCTGAGAAATAGATAAATCGTGAGATAATTGAAAGACTTAAATAAAGAAAGTAACAAAACTTAACAGCTACTGTACACTCTACTGTTTCTTTAGTTTTAGTTGCCACTTTACTCAGCGTTTTGCTGACGTGTTACACTCGTTACCTTTCAGGACCAAGTGTTGAGCAGCCAGGGTCAGCGGCTGCAGAGGACGCTGGGCCGAGTAGGATCCAGTAGAGTTACCACTGTTTCTTGCACCTCTTTGTTCCGTTATAGTGAGTAGTTCTTGTTTCCGCTGTACTTTTCTTTACCTGCAGTTCATATTTAGTTATGAATGTTGTTCTACTGTTGTGGTGGTATATACTGTAGTAGTTTCTTTCCTTACTGCTGCATTTTCTTACTGTTAGTTATATTCATGTTGAATGTGTTTTATTTTACTGCTCTTTTGGTTACTTCCTCGTTGGACGACTAGGTCTTGGGATTAGTTGAGTCAGTCCGGTTCTCGTATCTCGTAGGGGCTCGAGAACCGGGTCGTTACACGCCGCGGTGGCCATGAGAGCTCCGACGAGCTTACACCGAAGCTCCCGACCTCAACCTCCTCCACCTCATGCACTCTCCTCCTCCTCGCTCTCATGCGCTCCCTTGCTCACCTCTTCTCGCTGCTTCGCCGCACTCTGAAGGTGGAGATGGTGGTGTGTGCAGTGGAGAGGAGAAGAGGGGAGGGTGGCCTTTTATAGAGGCCGAGGGTGTAGGGTTTGGGTAGGAAGGAGGAGAAAGGAGAGAGAAAGAGAGGGGCGAAGTTCTGCGCGCCGCCTGCGCGCAGAACATAGAGTGCGTACAAAAATTTCATTTCCAGACATCCGGGAAAGGGTCCAGACGTCTGACTGACACTCTAGACGTCTTAAAAGGCTAAAAGTTGGACGGTCTTTACACTAGTACTCTAATCTAATTCAAGCCAACTAGAGTGATGGCCTAGTTGACTAAAGCTGAATTTGGAGCTTAGAGAGGAGATCCACATATTAGTGGTCAATCATGAGGAAATGATACATAGAGGAGATTGAGAGCTTACATATGGAAGGGTCAATTCATGGAAGAAATATTACATAAGATACTATAGCCCTCCAAAACTTGGCTTCATGGAATGAATGCACAAAGCTTAAAGGCTTCATTTCCAAGCAAAACAAACATTGCACCAAGGTTAGATGGGCTCTAAGATACTTTTGGATGCTTGAGGAAGGACACTTCAAATTCTTCATAAGCCATCTTTTTTCTTGGTTAAATGGATTTCCTATTGTGTTTTCCTAGTTTTATTTGTTCCCTTTTTTCCCTATGATTTGCTTGATTCATTGTGTTTTGTATAAGTTACAGTTTTCAAATAGTATAAAAGAAAGCTTCGAAGAATTAGGACATAACTTAGGATAAAAATAAACTCACGAAAATGTAATTGGATCATAGAAACTTCATAGATGGCTTATGAAGAATGTAAACCAAGATGTAAAAAAGAAAAGTTAACGATAGAAATCCTAGAAACCTACGAAGGTGTTCGACCATATTAGCTAAGTCTTATGCAAGTCAATTTAGATGGCTACTAGTCTATTAAGACATTATCAAGTTGACGAGGAAAGGGTCTAGTCAATGAAAGAAATGTTTAGTTGAGTAGGATAGAATTAGAACCTACAGAATGGCGTAGCTAGATTTGTATGCTCTAAGGGAAATTATGGTGGCAATAGATCTAAATCTTTCCATAGAAACTTAAAAGCATTAAGCTACAATCCTAGCTCTAGTTTTACGTATGTGCCTAGCCAAATCACTTGTTTTGGCATTGATATCTACATGGTGGGGAACAACATCCTTCTAGACCATCCCATTAGATTTTGTATGGTCCTAGTGAAAGAATGCAGTGATTTTATAGATCTATTAGCATAATGGTGCTAAATTATCCCGGGCTCTTGTTTGTAATAAAATTCTATGAAACTCCTATTGAGATCATTCTTTTCGAAAAAATGATCATCTGAAAAGTACGAGATGCACAATCAAACATGAAGTCCCAACTAGCATTCACCATCTCATTAGACACCAAACATTGACTATAGTATTGTAGGGATAAATCTGTTATTGGAGCCAGCAAATCGACCAATTGTATGATTGTGGTGTATTAGGCATTGTGCAAGGTGCCATCAATGATAACTTTGGGAGCTTGATACTACCTTTCACTTGTAGTAAACCCTGAGATCAAAAAGTTAGGTAAAAAGAGGCCCTCTACAAATAGACATTGGTGAGAAGCTAGCTAGACTAGAAGTAGACTGAAATCTTGTTGGTTTTGGGAGCCTAATTACATCAATTAGGATGCAATTGGTATATAGTGACATGAGAATTTATGTTCAAATCAATGAGATTTGGTAAAGATTTTAGTCCATACTGGAAGTGGACAAACCTTTTGTTTGGTGTAAAAGACTTCTGCCTCCCCTAACTTATGTAGCAAAGAGTAAGAGGTAGGGCTGGGGACCATGCATGCACACGTGTGACCCGCCTTGCCCCGGCTCCGACTCTAAAAATTTTTAATCTCATTGTTTTTGTCCTAGATCGGTTGATCAATTATTTTGATCGATTAATGGGTCAAATTTGGTCGATCAATTGATTTGGTTGACCAATAAGTCAAGTTTGATCGATCAATTGAATACAGTAATTGATCAACCAATTTAGTTCCATTGATCTTTTAATGAAACTAAATTAGTTGATCAATTACTGTATCTCCATAAAATGTGATATTCCATAAATGTTGGATTGTGAGCTTTATATAAGGGCCATGAGGGAAGCTCTCATTTGACACACAACAAGAGTAGAAAATCTCTATCCACTTTTCCTCCCTCTCTCATTATTATCTCTCTTTCTTGGTGCGCTCGTTCGACGTAAGATTTCTAAATTAATCTCCAATCAAGTTTGTCGATCTCGCTCAAGGGTTGAGAGTGATCGATGAGAGGTTTTTGATTGATCAACCAACTAAATTGGTATATCAATCAAGACTTTAGTTGATCAACCAAATTGTCTTGGTTTCATTCTCTTGAGGTGATTTTTGAGAACGTCCAAGTTCGGAGTGTGTCGAATCTTAGAGGTAGATCGTCGTATCCTGGGAGAATGTTACGACCCGGTTCCCGAATCCCTACAGGACACAAGACTGGACCGACTCGACTAATCCCAAGACCCAGTCGTCCAACGAGAAAGTAACAAAAAAGTAGAAAAGTAAACCACATTCACTATGCTAAGCAACTAACAGCAACAAAAGTACAGCAGTAAAGAAGTAAAACTACTACAGTACACACCACCACAACAGTAGAAAAGTAACCAGGTACAAAAATATAAAGTACGGAATGTAAGAGTACAGAGGTGCAAGAAACTACTCACTACAATAGAAAAGGATTACAACAAGAAGCTACAACTACTGGGCTCTACTAGGCCCAGCACCCTCCGCAGCCGTACGCTCTGGCTACTCAACACTTGGACCTGAAAAGGGGTTATGAGTACAAACGTTAACGAACGCTGAGTAGAGTGGCAACCAACTAACTAAAGTAGTAAAGGTGGACAGGTAGCTGTTGTTTTTCAATTACTTTCTTTAACTACTTATTCTTTTTCACCGCTTAGTTTATTTATCAGGTCACTTTCTTTGATCTCGAATGTTCCTCATGGGAACGATCTTGATTGCAGCCTTTTCCGAAAAGTAGAAGTCGCATGTGGTGCTCTCCTGACCGAGAGAGTCCCCCGTGGTGGTCCTACACCCAGTCAACCACCCCAAGGTCACAGACAGACGTAACGGTGACTATGGCACGCGCGATAAGCACACAGGTAGCTACCTTGCACTGTTGCACAATCAATCGTTTCTGTTAGCGGGTGCGCCCAAAGCACAGCATGGAACCCATATACGGCCTAGCCCTCTCAGTAACAGGGGTCTAGCCCTTAAGAACCAAACAGGGGTCTCGCCCCTCCACAGTCCGCGCACCCTCACCTGACTACCCTGGTTTGCCCAATGGGCCTAACAAGTCGGTGTAGGGTGGCTAGCTGAACCTCGGGCCCTGTGGGGTGGCTAGTTCTCTCCCTACACTAGTAGCTCTCCCCGGTACTGTGTCCGCAAAGGCCAAGAAGTCGGTACAGAGTGGCCAATCCTAACCCTACGTCCCAACCCAAGGGCGGCTAGCTCCGCTCTACACTAAACAGGGGGACAATCGCTCTCGTTGGTACTCCGTACTCAAGGGCCAGCTTACTTCCCCACTCACATTTCCAGTTCCATTCCATTTATTCCCAGGAGCTCTACTCCTAATTCCCCGTAGGGTTTATGCTCATATTCCTCAGGCCATTCCATACCAGGTTTCATCATTTCTATTTCCATTCTCAGGCTATACACATGCAAATTGTAATTCTATTGTTCACATTTCCATATTCAGGTTATTCACAGGTAGCTCGTTTTTCCAACATTCACCTTTCCATTTCCAAATTATATACATGCAGCTCATATTATGTCATTTTACGTGTGCGACAGGAAAGTTGCATTCAAGAGTTAACTAGCACAAGTACTACAATTTTGCAGGCAACTGTTATTCATTTAAAGGCAATTGTTATCATTCTATCTACTCATTCAAGACTGCAATCCATTCATTCAATACAAACATTCCAGTATTTCTAGTCCTAGGATTCATGCCATATCCTAGGTTCTAATCATTCATTCCACACATGCATTCAGGTTTGTATTTAAATTAGGGGAAGCCACTCTACCAGTAAACCCAGGAGTAGTGGGGGCTTGAATGGCAGGCTCACGTGTCTCAGCAAGTCCCAAACCTGCAACGAAACGAGGTCCTATCATAAGGATAAATCACAAGAGAATACTCAGAACAGTATAGAAAGTCTTCTAACAAGTATAGGAAATCATACGGGAAACATCGGTATCTTAATTGCGGAAAACGGACCTCAAACGGACCCTAAACGGGTCAAAAAATAGTGTTTCTGACTCAAATCAGACATCTGGAACACCTTCCAGACGTCTTAAAAGGGCCTAGTAACGTACCTAAGCCTCTACGCCAATCCTCAGATGTCTAGGAACTCTTCTGGATCATCTGGACCCAGCTCCAGACATTCGACCACCTCTCCGGATGTCTGGAAGTGCTTCCCGTTGTCTGGTATGTTGCCCAGACATCCGAAATGCGTGGGAGGGCGTGTCCCGCGCCTTCCCGAAGCGAAACCTGCACGAAATCCACCAAATCTCCTCAAAAAGGCCTGCAACAGTGTCTCAGCAGAGCGGCCTGCATGGCCATATCTGCAAAGAAGACGTACCTTCGTGAGACTTCCTCCTCAGACATCTGGAACCTCCTCCATACGTCGACTACGTCGTCTGGACGTCGCTCCTGACATCTGATTCTAGGAAAAACCCAGAACCAGAACCTGCTTCTACCCTCTTGATGTAAACACATTTACACTACTTAAAATGTCTATTTATGCATGTTCTTAAGCATAGGATTGCATTTCATGATATAAATATTGCATTACATGCATCATCTTGCATTTAGAGTAGTTTGAATAAAATGGAGGTTAATTGTCTCCTTTTATGTGCTTGGACAGGGAAAATATTTTATCAGGGCCTCGGATCAAAGATCCAACCGTATGGATATGATCAGGGAGACGATTGGAGTTCAACGACTCCAAGATCGCCCTAATCAGGCATCCGTAGCATCAGATAGAGATCGGGGAACCCTAGAAGATCAAGGGCCAGGATGGTGTAAATCCGCACTTCAGATGGAAAATCCGACCACATGGATGAATTCGGATCGACGATCGCAGCCGAATGACACAAAAATCGAGTCAATCCGACATCCGTGGCACCATCTACAACTTCCAGAAGATGGACGGCCAAGATAGCGCCACGTGGCGCCATCCCAGCCGCCCAATCGGCCGCAGGAGTCCTGTGAAGACCGCGCACCGTCTCCTCTCCGCCGTTGGATCTCGATCCAACGGCTGCGGTCGCTCGCGTTTAAAAACGTCCGCGCGACCATTTCGCCCGCGTAGCGCAGCGGCGAGCAGCTGCGGGCGAAGCGGAGGTCGCGGGTTCGAGCCGCGGTGAGGGGGTCGAAGGCGCGGGCGAGCGGGCGCGCACGAGCGTCAGATGAGGATCCAACGGCCGCGCGCGCCCGATAGCGCCGACGCGCAATTGGACCTCTGGAGAGCGCGCGATCGCACGCGGGCGGGCGCGCTACGCAGCGGGCGCGGACGCAATCTGAGCCGTCCGATCCCGCGATCGGACGGCTCAGACGACGCGGACGTGCGTATGCGTTACGCGCGCAGGCCAGCCGAGCGGGCGCGCGTGGGCGCGGCGGCGACGGCGACGGTGGGGCTTTAGCGACGGTTTTATCCGTCACTAAAGACCCCTTATTTATTATTTTGAAGATGTAATGTCCATTTTGCCCTCACTCCTTGCAACTATAAAAGGAGACCCCCTCCATACGAAATTTTCATCCCTTCCTTCTCCTCTCTACCTCTCCAAAGCTCAAGAGAAGCTTGTCCCACACCCGGGATGCTTCTCGCGAGATAAAGTCCAAATTTTCGTCCCCCTTCGGAAGTGGATCCCGCGACGACGACGGCGTGCTGCTTCGTTCCCGTTCTTCTGCTTCGTCCTCCTTCGTCCCCGCCTCGTTCTCCTTCGTCCAGGCGTCGTCCCGTCCGGCTCGTCCTCCAAGCGACCGTCGAGGAGGATAATTTCTCTCTCCCATTCTTATTTACAGCTTTTCTAGTGTAATTGATTTCCCGCTTTCTAGTGTAACTTTAATTTCGTTTGCTTGTATAAACAATTGAAATATTGAATGCATGTTCTCTTTCTCTCTCTCTTTCTCTCTCTCTCTCTCAATTGATAGCTCCATTGTAATTATTTCGCCTTGTTTATCAAAAATCCTAAAAAAAAGCATAATTGCGAATATAGATCAACGTAGCCTCCCTGAGTTCGACCCGGAATTCTTTTTCGGTATAAATCTTATTTGTTGAACACGAATCCTTCGCTTTCGAACTACAACGACGGGTTTTCCAAAACCAAACACGTTAGCGTAGATTCTCGTTCAACATTTTGGCGCCGTTGCCGGGGAGGCAACGATTTCCGATCTTTTCTTCGCATTTCTTGCACTTTATTTGTTTTCTAACTAGCTTTCTCTTGTGTCTATTGTTTTGCAGAGGCCTCCATCAAGGAATCAACAAGCGGTAGACTGGAGTAAAGTGCAGTTGAAGACAACTGTAAGTGCTCCCCCATTCTTTCCCCCTCCATAGATTTCATTCGCCACATTAAATCCAAATTCCAATTAACCTAGGTGTTTGCATAAATCCTAGGAATAGTTTGGTTGTTTGGATTTCTACTCACACTCATTTCACCCTCATTCATAAAAAAAAAAATAATAACAAAAAGATAATTTTGTGGGGTAACTTTCAACAAACACACAACACACACCCACATTCAAGGCACTTGATTAACTTGATTTGTTTTCTACTCAACCGGGTTCTGATCTGTGGAACCGGTACACACAGAGCAACACATAACAGAGTAGAAATCATTCTAGGTTAACCATCTTTGAGTGCCTAACTTAGTGGTGCAATTGTGGCCAATTGTTTGAGTTGTTTGGGCCGCACCACTTTATTTAAAACCAACTCATCAAGTAGCTCCTCCTTAGTGTTTTCAATCTAGGTATATTCTAGGCACTCCGCTTTCTTTCTGATTTTAAAGGAAAACTATCTTCACCCGTGTTTTACAACTTGGTTTGCCTAGAAATTTGATTGCAATTCACCTAATTTGAAACCCTAAAAGCTACTTAAGCAGGATTTGAACATTAAAATTCACACATTATAAATAATCTTACTTGAAAACCCTGGTTGTGCACGCACTTACACAAATTTCAATCAATCATTAAGGGCACAACCCATTATAAGGGCCCATCACATTCCATAAGCACCACAATCCCAGGCCGTAATAAAATTGAGTAGACGTTGGCCCTAAGGTTTGATTCGCTCTTCAAGGCCTAGTCTGAGATTGTTTTTGATTAACCTACTTGTACTGATTAATCTGATGTCTAGCTAGGGGAGTAGCGTCAAACGACCGCGGCTGGGGGGTACACTAGGAACCGGAGGCGAAAGCCAAAGGAAGAACCTTCTCCCCAGTCCCTCCTTCTAACTGGTTGGATTATACAGACTCAAGTAGAGTAAATCAGTTACAGTCTTAAGGCTGGTGTTGGGAGTCAGTAGATCCTTAGGCTACCTCACTTAAGGACAGCCTTGTTTTGTTGTACTGCAGGGTCCCTATCCCCGGTCCTTCCGACCTACTCCTAGTTTATGCTGGGAAGACGGTCATTGAATCCCCGATTAGAAGGACCATTAGAACATTCTAGGAGGCGCAAGTTAGATTTTGGTCAATTTGATCCCATGGCCGAACAACAGCCTCTTCTGCCTGGAAATCCACAGGAAGAATTTCGAAGGCAGCTGGAACAAATGCAGAGAATGCAAGAATGGTTCCAGAGAATGCAGGGCGTTCAGCCCTTGAAGGATTTTTATGATCCTTCAAATTACGGGGAACGTCCCGGCGTCCAGATTCCAGCCGGTGACGTAGAAATCAAGCCCCAGGTGTTAAGCCTGATTAAACATTATCATGGGCTTGGCTCCGAGGATCCGTTTCAACACTTGGAAGACTTGACCACTTTGGTCCAGACCACCAAGTCTCGAAACGTAAACGAGGAGCAAATGATCATGAGGCTCTTCCTCACTCTCTTAGGGATAAGGCCGCGCATTGGTATAGGACAATAGGAAGACCAATTACAACTTGGAATGAGTTGAAATCGGCCTTTCTGAAGAAATTTTTCCCAGTCGGTCGTACCAATGCTTTAAGACGGGCAATCACTACTTTTACCCAACGGCCGGGGGAGCAGTTTCATGTGGCCTGGGAGCGATTCCAGGACTTATTGCGGAGGTGTCCACACCACGAGGTGCCGAAATGGCAACTCGTGCAGATTTTTTATCATGGGTTGACTGAGCAACTCAGAAACCATGTGGATGCTTCTTGCGGAGGCAATTTCCTTAATAAAGATGCAGATAGTGCACATGATTTATTTGAGGAAATGAGTGAGAATTCAATAAATCATGCCTCCATGGATACTTTTAACCCGTCCCAACAACCCAGATCAAATGTCAATGAAGTACATGACTCTCATTCATTTGATATGGAATTGATTTGTAATAAACTTGACAAAGTGGACTTGGTTGCTAAAAGAATGGAAGAGTGGATGGCTGGCAATTCTATGAACAACTCTCAATCCACTCAATCCCAAAATTCGGGATTCCATTCTTCACGAGCTCTTTCTGGACGGGAGTTCGTGAATCAACTTGATGCGACTCAACCTATGAGTCAGCATTTTTCGGAACCCCATGGGTTCCCAACTGGGGCCTTTGATCCCAGTTTTTCTAATCCTTCCTTTTCTTTCTCGCCATCCTCACTTTATGAGGATGTCTGTGCTGTACAAGAGAATGCTAGATCCAACCCCTACTCGAATGCCTATAATCAAGGTTGGAGAAACCACCCTAACTTCTCTTGGAAAAATCCGGGGCAACAGACCCAATTCCGACCCAGCAATTATGCTCCGCAACGACCAATGGGTCAGGGTCAAGTATATACTCAGTTGCCTCCGAATCAGGTCAATCAGCCAGCTTGGAATGCCCGTCAACCCGCAGGGCAGGCTGATTTGAACCATCAAATAGTAGAGATGCAAGGATCTATGCTCCAGCTCATGCAGCAAATGAAAAACTCACTGGACAACTTGCAATCTGGGCTCATTGCTAACTCTCGCCAACCCGGATCTCTACCATCCCAACCCGTACCCAACCCACGAAACATTACGAATTCGGGCAATCAAGCCCAAGGGTACGGAAATCAGAGGGACCCACACGCGCATGCTCAGGTGGTTGAGCAGGGTTCCTCATCTTCTTCTTCTTCTGTAAATCAACAATTCATGGTCAATCAAGTGCCTCCAATCTTTCCTAACCCTCCTCAAGACCCAAATTCTTACGCTTCTGCAAATTCTGTCACTTTGAGAAGTGGTAAGAAGACTCAGGATCCACAACCATATTATTCTAATCTTTTGAATCCTGAAGAATCTGAGGAGAGAGAAGAGAATTCTAAAGGAGAAATCAAGGCTCAGGAATCCGATTCCAAAGATCTGACTCGTGTTCCTTTTCCTGAAGCCTTAACCAAAGCAAAGAAGAAGAAGTCTGTTGATAGCAATGAGGAGCTTCTGAATTTATTTAAGAATGTTGAGATCAATATCCCGCTCCTTGATGCTATCAAGCACATACCGACTTACGCAAGATTTTTAAAGGAATTATGTACACAAAAGCATAAGTCAAGAGAATCTGTTCCGAGGAAGGTGGTACTCTCCGAGCAGGCTAGTTCTGTTATCCTGCACTACCTCCCTCAGAAAAAGAGAGATCCTGGTGCTCCTTTGATTTCTTGCGTTATCGGAGATTACACATTTGATAGAGCACTTTTGGATCTCGGTGCATCCATCAACCTAATTCCGACTTCTCTTTACGAGAAGTTTGGGTTAGGCGAACTTCGGCCAACTTCAGTAACGCTACAGTTAGCGGATCGTTCGGTCACAAAACCGCGAGGCGTTATTGAAGATGTTATAGTTAAGGTCAAGGATTTCTATTTTCCTGTAGATTTCCTTGTCCTTGACATGGATGTACCAGATAATCTGAGGAACACGCCCATCATTCTGGGGCGTCCGTTCCTAGCTACCGCAAAGGCCAACATTAATTGTGAAAGCGGTAGCATGGAAATCGCCTTTGGGGACCAACGTATGAAATTAGATATTTTTAAGGCGATCAATAAATTTGAGGATTGTGGAGTTATTGAGGAACTTGATGAGGATAATGTTAATATTGAAACTTGTTTGACAGTTTCTTCAATTGAAAGTTCCTCTTTGGTTGATGAATTTGACCCGCAACCCTCTGACTTAACATCTTCGGAAGAGGTTACTGATTTTGTCCACTCACAACCTCTCCCTCTTGTTGAATCTTCAGCATCTACCCGACCATCAATCATCACCCCACCCCAGCTTGAATTGAAACCATTGCCCGAGAATTTGAAATATCAATTTTTAGGACCTCAGAATACGCTCCCTGTGATTATCAGTGCTAAATTGACAAAGGAGCAAGAGATTAAATTGATTAAGGTCCTAAAGGAACATAAGGAGGCAATTGGTTGGACCATTCATGACCTTAGGGGGATCGAGCCATCTTACTGCAATCATAGAATATTCTTGGAAGAGGGATCCCGCCCTTCTCGCCAGATGCAGAGGAGATTGAATCCAAATATGCGAGAAGTGGTCAAAAAGGAAATCATCAAGTGGCTCGATGCAGGAATTATTTATCCAGTCTCTGACAGTCCATGGGTAAGTCCCGTTCAGATTGTTCCAAAGAAAGCCGGGATTACTGTTGTGACTAATGAGAAAGGAGAATCTGTCACAACTCGTTCAGCTTCATCTTGGAGAGTTTGTATTGATTACAGGAAGCTGAACACTGCCACTAAAAAGGATCATTTTCCCCTGCCCTTCATTGATCAAATCCTGGAAAAATTAGCCGGGCAGAAGTACTTCTGTTTTCTTGATGGTTACTCGGGATACAACCAAGTTCCTATCCATCCCGAGGATCAGGAAAAAACTACTTTCACCTGTCCCTACGGAACCTTTGCTTTTCGTAGGATGCCTTTTGGGTTATGCAATGCACCTGCGACTTTTCAAAGGTGTATGCTAGCCATATTTTCCGACATGGTGGGAGAGTTTATGGAAGTCTTCATGGATGATTTCTCCGTTTTCGGAGAATCATTTGACTCTTGTTTGGTTAATTTGGAAATGATTCTTAAGCGATGTATCAAGACACAATTGGTCCTTAGCTGGGAAAAGAGTCATTTCATGACCCAAGAGGGCATCGTTTTGGGTCATGTAATCTCTGAACGGGGAATTGAAGTGGATAAAGCTAAGGTTGATGCTATCGCTAAACTTCCTCCTCCCACATCAGTTAAACAAATCAGATCATTTCTTGGCCATGTGGGATTTTATCGAAGATTCATCAAGGACTTCTCGAAGGTTGCCCGCCCTTTGAGCAATCTTCTTGCCAAAGAAACACCGTTTTTTTTTGACGAATCATGCCAAAAGGCATTTGATTTCCTAAAAACGGCGGTCACTTGTGCGCCAATTTTGCAACCACCTATTTGGACAACCCCATTTGAGATCATGACCGATGCTTCTGATTACGCGGTCGGGGCTGTCCTGGGTCAGAAAATTGATCGAAAGCCCTTTGTCATTTACTACGCTAGTAAAACTTTGGATGAAGCCCAGAGGAATTACACTGTTACTGAAAAGGAATTACTCGCTGTAGTATTTGCGTTGGAAAAATTCAGGGCTTATCTCTTGGGGTCTCATGTTATTGTTTATACCGACCACTCGGCCTTGAGACATCTCTTGGCTAAAAAGGATGCTAAACCCCGGCTTATTCGTTGGATTCTTCTTCTTCAAGAATTTGATCTTGAAATCAAGGATAAAACCGGGGTACAAAATGTGGTGGCGGATCATTTGTCGAGACTCCTAGGTGATTCTTCTTGTCCGGACATTCCGATTACTGACACTTTTCCGGACGAAACCATTCTTACAGTTTTAGGTGTCCACACCCCATGGTTTGCTGACATTGTTAACTATTTGGCCGTTGGTCAAATCCCCCAGGATTGGACCAAGCAACAACGGGATAGACTCAAATCTGAGGCCAAATACTACTTTTGGGAGGACCCTGAACTGTATCGCATCGGCTCTGATCAGATTATTCGCCGATGCATACCAGAGAATGAATTCAACAGTATACTTGAGTTCTGCCATGCATCTGGGTGTGGTGGACATTTCTCCGGGAAAAAGACGGCTGCAAAAATTTTGCAATCGGGCTTCTATTGGCCGTCTTTATTCAAGGATGCCCAGGAGTTCTCACAGTCATGCCCTCGATGCCAGGCACTCGGGAGCATAACTAAGAGAGACATGATGCCCTTAAACCCTATTCTTCCTGTCGAAATTTTCGATGTTTGGGGCATTGATTTCATGGGACCCTTTATCCCTTCATTTGGACATCAGTACATTCTTGTCGCTGTTGATTATGTGTCTAAATGGATTGAGGCAATTCCCACCCGAACCAATGACCACAAGGTGGTCATCAACTTTGTCAAGAAAAATATCTTCAGTAGATTCGGGATTCCGAGGGCTATCATCAGTGATGGTGGCACTCATTTTACTAATGCCCAATTCCGGAGTTTATTGGCCAAATACGGGGTTAATCATCGAATTTCCACACCTTACCATTCCCAAACGAATGGACAAGCCGAGATCTCTAATCGAGAGATCAAGAACATTCTGCAAAAAACGGTTAGGCCCGATCGCAGGGATTGGACTCAAAAGCTTGAGGACGCTCTTTGGGCCTACCGTACGGCGTATAAAACACCTATCGGCATGTCTCCATTCCGTCTGGTGTATGGAAAGGCGTGTCATCTACCCGTAGAGATTGAACACAGGGCATTCTGGGCAATCAAACAATGCAATCTAGATCTAAATCTAGCTGGGAAGACCAGGAAACTCCAACTATCTGAGTTGGAGGAGCTTAGAAATGATGCTTATGAGAATGCCAAGATCTACAAGGCTCGGACCAAAGCTCTACATGATCAAATGATTTCCCGCAAGAGCTTTGAGACAAACCAGAAGGTCTGGTTATTCGATTCTAAACTTAAGCTCTTTCCTGGTAAACTTAGATCTAAATGGAGTGGCCCATTCATAATTGATCAGATTTTTCTAAATGGTGCCGTTCAGATTTCTGACCCAAAGACGGGTAACACCTTTAAAGTCAACAGTCAACGTCTGAAGCCTGTTGTTGACCATAATCTTTCAGAACCCGTTTCAGACTCTGTTGCTCTAGCCATTCTGTGACTTCTTTGGCTGGACTTCACCTAGCTGACGGCATTAAACTCAGCAGTTGTACATATAACACAAGGCTGATACGAGCTTCATATCCAGGTGACATCTTTCATATTCTACCCTTTCTTTCATGTCTCTTTTTCAATGAGGACATTGCATCAGCTAGGCATGGGGGGGTGGATTCATTTTTGAATTAGTTGGTCAGCTTTGTGAAATCCATATAAATTGCTCTCTTTCTAAAAAACAAAAAAAAACAAAAAAAAGAAAATTAGGAAGGATTAGTTGGACATTAGGACTTTTCAATCCTAAGAAATTTTACATTAGAATCTGAACACAAAGACCCCTCAGGTCTTTGGACTTAATTAGCCTGTGTATCTACTAAAATGTGGATTTGTCTTTGAGTTCTCGCCATCTTAATTCTATTATAATTGGAATAAATAAGTTTGGGTGATAAGTACACGACTTGTCAACCCACCCTCTGATTTAAGGGAATTTTGAGTCTTAAGCATCTACACACTTTCTTTGCACTGACTCGTTGTTTGGCGATTTTAACGGAAATTGGGTAGCTAATGAACCTTCTAGGGTGATATGGCTGGCAAGTTATCATGGGTAACAGCCCATAGGTAGGTTGTCCAGAGCCCAGTCACTGGACCTTTCTCTTTTTGCTGCCTTTAGGTAAATCTTAGACCAGGGAAGCCACCTACTTAAAAAAAAAAAAAAAAAAAAAATCAAAAAGGAGAAAAGAACAAAAAGAAATAAGCCACACTTCGCCGCACGAGTATGGCTGGCAAGTTGCCGGTGGTAACAGCTCATCGACCGGTTGTCCAGAACCCAGCTCAGAAAATGCACTAAAAATTCCCAAAACACTTAGGAAGAAGTGGAGAAGTAGAATAAACCGGGGAGATATACACTGGATTCACCCTTGTGTTGACCCCGTTAAAAAAAATAAAAGTAGGGAGAAAGCTACCGGTTGTAAAGATACACCTTTAGGCAGAATTCTTTTTGAGGTCACCTAGAGGCGTAGAAATCCGAGGTCCGTTTTAATTGCCGGTCAACGAGTCTATCACAATCACAATAAGATGCTTAAAACTTAGGGTTCTCATCAAATCTTGGGTGAGTTGAATGGCCGTAGAAAGCCACTCTTAAACCCTAAAATTTGAAAATCCAAAAAAAAAAAAAAAAAAAAAAAAAAGAGAGTAAAAACAGAAAAAGAAATTTTTCTTTAAATAAGGCGAGGCTTGAGGCGGTCTGCATTTTGGCTGATACCCGGGCACTGTTGTGTCTTTGAAAGTTCAGTTCTTAAGTAGACAATTTCTTAATGATTGAAAATAACTCAGGTCCAAATAATCTAACCTAATTCTTTTATAAATAGCATATAGTTTTTGCTAGGGACTAGCAAAAGATAGGCATGGAGGTATGATGTAAACACATTTACACTACTTAAAATGTCTATTTATGCATGTTCTTAAGCATAGGATTGCATTTCATGATATAAATATTGCATTACATGCATCATCTTGCATTTAGAGTAGTTTGAATAAAATGGAGGTTAATTGTCTCCTTTTATGTGCTTGGACAGGGCAAATATTTTATCGGGGCCTCGGATCAAAGATCCAACCGTATGGATATGATCAGGGCGACGATTGGAGTTCAACGACTCTAAGATCACCCTAATCAGGCATCCGTAGCATCAGATAGAGACCGGGGAACCCTAGAAGATCAAGGGCCAGGATGGTGTAAATCCGCACTTCAGATGGAAAATCCGACCACACGGATGAATTCGGATCGACGATCGCAGCCGAATGACACAAAAATCGAGTCAATCCGACATCCGTGGCACCATCTACAACTTCCAGAAGATGGACGGCCAAGATAGCGCCACGTGGCGCCATCCCAGCCGCCCAATCGGCCGCAGGAGTCCTGTGAAGACCGCGCACCGTCTCCTCTCCGCCGTTGGATCTCGATCCAACGGCTGCGGTCGCTCGCGTTTAAAAACGTCCGCGCGACCATTTCGCCCGCGTAGCGCAGAGGCGACGCAGCTGCGGGCGAAGCGGAGGTCGCGGGTTCGAGCCGCGGTGAGGGGGTCGAAGGCGCGGGCGAGCGGGCGCGCACGAGCGTCAGATGAGGATCCAACGGCCGCGTGCGCCCGATAGCGCCGACGCGCAATTGGACGCTCTGGTGAGCGCGCGATCGCACGCGGGCGGGCGCGCTACGCAGCGGGCGCGGACGCGATCTGAGCCGTCCGATCTCGCGATCGGACGGCTGAGACGATGCGGACGTGCGTACGCGTTACGCGCGCAGGCCAGCCGAGCGGGCGCGCGTGGGCGCGGCGGCGACGGCGACGGCGGGGCTTTAGCGACGGTTTTATCCGTCACTAAAGACCCCTTATTTATTATTTTGAAGATGTAATGTCCATTTTGCCCTCACTCCTTGCAACTATAAAAGGAGACCCCCTCCATACGAAATTTTCATCCCTTCCTTCTCCTCTCTACCTCTCCAAAGCTCAAGAGAAGCTTGTCCCACACCCGGGATGCTTCTCGCGAGATAAAGTCCAAATTTTCGTCCCCCTTCGGAAGTGGATCCCGCGACGACGACGGCGTGCTGCTTCGTTCCCGTTCTTCTGCTTCGTCCCGCCTCGTTCTCCTTCGTCCAGGCGTCGTCCCGTCCGGCTCGTCCTCCAAGCGACCGTCGAGGAGGATAACTTCTCTCTCCCATTCTTATTTACAGCTTTTCTAGTGTAGAATTTTCCTGCTTTATAGTGTAATTGATTTCCCGCTTTCTAGTGTAACTTTAATTTCGTTTGCTTGTATAAACAATTGAAATATTGAATGCATGTTCTCTTTCTCTCTCTCTTTCTCTCTCTCTCTCTCAATTTGATAGCTCCATTGTAATTATTTCGCCTTGTTTATCAAAAATCCTAAAAAAAACATAATTGCGAATATAGATCAACGTAGCCTCCCTGAGTTCGACCCGGAATTCTTTTTCGGTATAAATCTTATTTGTTGAACACGAATCCTTCGCTTTCGAACTACAACGACGGGTTTTCCAAAACCAAACACGTTAGCGTAGATTCTCGTTCAACACCTCTCGCGCCGCACGTGGCCGCACCGCGTCCTCTCGCCTGCAGCTCCAGTTGCAGCAGTGTCGGGGAGGACCTCCCCGACGTACTCCTCTGTCTCACGCTCACGCCGCTCCGATCGTGCGCTCACTGGCGAGCTCCCACGCGAGCTCGCAAGCTCAAATCCTCTCCTTCTTACGCTGCTCCTCCTTTCCGTCTCATGCCACTCCCACGCTCTTGCTGACTCTGCCGCTCTCGCTGGAGGGAAGGAGGAAGGGGATGGTGGCTTGAGAAGTAGGGGGGGACGAAGGTGGAGGAGGGGTATATAAGGGTAAGGGTTTAGGGTTTTGCTGGGGAGCGGAAAGAGAGAGAAGAAGAAGGAAAATGAGGGGGGTACTGTCTGCACGCAGCACGCACACAGACGCGAGTTCGTACCCAAGATTTTCGATTTTCAGACGTCTGAAAATGAGTCCAGACGTCTGACCCTCAGTCTAGACATCTTACTAGACGTCTGACCTAAAGTCCAGACGTCTTAAAAGGCTTAAACAACATGGGTCTTAACAAAGAAGTTTATTAAACCCCGACACACTAGTATTGTGAGAGGTAATACCTTCTCTAAGGGAAGTCCTTCATGGGTGCTTCGATCGGAGTAACTTCTAACCTTTCTTCATTTTGTTTATTTATGCTATTGCATGTTCTTTGTTATTTATTTTATTCTGAATCTTGCCATGTCATATTTAACTTGCTTAATTTAATATTTTTATCTATGCGAAATCGTTGAAAATGCATATGTTTTTACTCATTTATTTCCTATATGCATTTATATCAACAAATCTCTCTAGAATAAAGATGCCTAAATAAAAAAGAACTAAAGGCAAACCATGGAGCCTGTAATTAATTAAACATTAGTTGTAAAAGGTTATATTAGTTCTTATTCTTCCTTACTCAGAAAAAGAACAAAAGATTAAGAGCATCATAGTTCCGAGTGATAAACATGCTTTAATTTCATTTAGTTTTTAGCATTCATCTTTTATAAATTTGTTATGTTTAAAGTTGGTAACACAATATGTTACGACCTGGTTTCTAGATTCCTACCGGACCTCAGACTGGCTCACCTCGACTAATCCCAAGACCTAGTCGTCCAACGAGAAATAACCAAAAGTAGGAAATAAACCGCATTCACACATGCAATATAACTAAGCAGAAGGAAAAACTAAACAATAAAGGAAAGTAGAGCAACTGTCTTAAAATAGTACATGCCACCACAACAACAACAGCGGAAAGAAAACAGAAAGTAACAGGAACAGTAAAATAGATGTCCATTACTCACTACAACATCAGAAAAACGAAAGAGCTGGAAAGAAATGACTACGATTGGGCTCGGCTGGGCCCAGCTCCCTCTGCAATCGGAAACTCGGGCTGCTCAACTCCTGGTCCTGAACAGAGTTACAAAAATACAAAGTCAGCGAACGCTGAGTAGAGTGGCGTTTACATTATTTATGTGCAAGAAAGTAAGGTGAAACAAACAACCAGGTTTTATTCTCATTTCTATTTATCTCATCTATGTATTTCTGGTTCATTTATTTCACAAAGGATCCAAGTATTTCTTGATCTTGCTTGTTCCTCGTGGGAACGATCTTGATTGCAGTCTTTTCCATGGAGTAGAAGGTACACGTGGTGCTCTCCTAGCTGGGAGAGTCCCCCACGATAGTCCTGCACCCAGTCAACCACTCTGAGGTCACTGTCGCGACGTAGCGGTGACTACGGCACGTGTGATAAGCACACGGGTAGCTACCCCGCACTGGCACGCAGTCAATCGTTTCCACTAGCGAGTATGCCTAAGGTACAGCATGGAAAAGTATAGGGCCTTGCCCTCTCAGAACAGAGGTTTCGCCCCTCAGAACCAAACAAGGGTCTCGCCCCTCCACAGTCCACGTACCCTCGTCCGACTACCCCGGTTTGCCTAGCAGGCCTAACAAAGTCGGTGTAGGGTGGCTAGCTTAACCCCGGGTCTCAACCCAAGGGCGACTAGCTCCGCTCTACACTAAAAGGGACAGTTGCTCTCCTTGGTACCGTGTACACAAGGGACAGCTCACTTCCCGTCTACATTCCATATTCCTTTCATACACAGGAGTTCTACTTCTAATTCCCCGTAGGGTTCATGCTCATATTCATCTCATTTATCCATATTTAGATCTCATGTTTCATAACTCGTTCCTCATCCATATACAGGCAGCTTGTGTTTTCACAATTCAATTCTCAATCATATACATGCAACTTGTGGTTTCACAGTTCAATTTCTCATTCACATCCAGACAGCTCGTATTTTAACATGCATCTCAAGTAAATAGACTAGCTCAACATCAGGCTCATACATTTCTACCCTAGAGTTCATTCCACATTCTAGAGTTTCAATAAATTTAAACTAAGCAAACATATTCTTTATTCACATCTTAACAAATGAATTAAACCACTCAACTGAGTATCACGGGAGGAATGGAGGCCTGCACCGTAGACCTTGTCGTCTCCGCGGGTCCCGAACATGCCACCGGCTGGTAACCTGTACCAATGACTAATTTACAACAGATGAGCTCAAAATAGTAAGTACTCAACATGAACACGTAGAGAAACTTAAGTGGAAAGTAACGGGACTTCGTTTGCGGAAATCTAATTCCGTTTGGGCCCTAAACGGGCCAAAAATACGGTTACTGTCCAAAATCAGACATCTGGAACCAGTCCCAAAAGTCTTAAAAGTTGTCAAATCTTACCTTGTGTTTCCTGCGGTTTTCTCAGACGTCTGGATCCCTCTGCAACCATTTAAAGGAAGTTCCAAACGTCGGGCTATGCCTCCAGTCGTCTGAAAGCACCATCGGACATCTAGCAATGAGGTCAGACGTCCAAAAGTACTTGGAAAAGTGCACCGCACGCCTTCCCAATGCCCTTCACCTATGTACGAAAGCCGTTGGCCCATTCTCAGCCTGACATTTCTTGTGCTACGATCTCCATGGCGGAAAGTAGCGTAGGAAATACATACCTCACGCGATATTATGCTTTTAGACGTCCAGCTTCAGCTCTGGATATCCTGGTGCCTCTCCAGACACCTGGTCGATGCTCTAGTCGTCTGATACTAGAACTTTTCCAGTACCAGAATCTCCTCCGCGATGCTACTCTCCTCGCAGCGCTGTCCGCAACGCACCGCAACTACTTCAGCAACTGCAGAGGGTCGGGAGGCCGCCTCCCCGAGACCCTCCTCCTCGTGCGCGTGCCTGCCGCCAGCCACGCGAGCTCCACCAAGTTCCCTCCGAGCTCCGCTAATCTTCTGCCAAAGCTCCTTCGAGCTTCGCGTGAGTCTTTCCAACTCCACATGAGCTCCCCAAAGGTCCACTGATCTTGGTCCACCTCTCTCATGCTCTTCCTTCCTTTCTCCCTCTCTCCCTCTAGTTCTCCCTCACTCACCCTCTCTCTCGTCGCTCTCGTTCTCCCTCGCCGTGGCTGTATAGGGAGGACTGTTGAAGGTGGTGGTGGCTAGTGGTAAGGGGGTGAGAGTGGTGAGAAGGGGGTTTAAATAGAAGGGGGTTAAGGTTTAGGGGTGAGGGGTGTGGAGGAGAAAGAAGCTTTGCGCGCCGCCCATGCGCAGAGCGTAAAGAGCGTACGAGATTTTCCCACTTTCAGATGTCTATCCCTTCATCTAAACGTCCGGGCAGACGTCTGACGGTTAGTCCAGATGTCTTAAACACCCCAAACAGGCACCGAGTCATTTCAACAAAACAAACTTAAAGGAAGTTTCGTCCCCAAAACTTGAGCTACATACAGTGCGGATACGTAAAAATGCATAACAAATTAAAGAGGACCAAAGTAGGTCCGAAAAGACGTACCCTAAAAAAGCTCTAGGTACCGCTCTCGCATCGCAGCCTTAGGTTCCCAGGTCACCTTTTCGTACCACTGGCTTCTCCATTAAACCTTCACCAATGGTACCTGCTTCCATCTCAGAATCCAGACGGCTCTATCTAGTATCTACACTGGCCTCTCGGGATAGGTCTGGTCGTCCCCCACCTCAATGCTCTCGTGGCTCAGAACGTGACTGGGATTAGCAACGTGCTTCCTGAGGTTGGACACGTGGAACTCGTCGTGCACTCCAGAAAGCTAAGGAGGAAGGGCTAGCCAGTAAGCAACGGATCCTACCTGCTTCAGAACCTCAAAGGGCCCCACAAACCTCGGCGCAAGCTTCCCCTTCAACCCAAAATGCTGCAAGCCCTTCATGGGCGAAACATAGAGAAAGATGTGATCCCCAACCTTGAACTGCACCTCTCTGCGCTTCTTATCGGCAAAGCTCTTCTGCCTGCTCCTGACAGTGCGGAATCATCTGTGAATCTGCTCTATCACTTCCTGACTCTGCTGGATTAGCCTGGGACCAACCTCCCACTTGGTCCCCACCTCGACCCAACTCAAGGGTGCAGTACACCTCCGTCTGTATAGAGCGTCGTAAGGTGCCATGTCGATACTCTAATGATAGCTGTTATTGTATGCAAACTCTGCCAGGGGCAAATGCTCCTCCCAAGAGACTCCAGTCTAGTACACAAACACGCAGAAGGTCCTCAAGTGTCTGTATCGTGCGCTCTAACTGCCCGTCGGTCTAGGGGTGGTAGGCAATACTGAACCTCAAATGCATCCCTAAAGCCTGTTCAAACTCTGCCCAGAACTGAGAAGTGAAACGAGTATCTCTGTCGGATACGATCTCACAAGGAACTCCGTGCAGGAGCACCACATCTCTAATGTATCGCTCTACTAGCTGTGCTGGTCCAAAGGTGACTCGGATCGGCAGGAAATGTACCATCTTTGTCAACCTGTCTATTATCACCCAGACTGCGTCATGTCCCCGCTGGGTAACTGGTAGACCCACCACCAAGTCCATGGTGATGTTCTCCCACTTCCACTCTGGCACAGGAAGTGGCTGCAACGACCCTGCAGGCCTCTAATGCTTGGCCTTTACCTGTTAGCATACTAAACACTGCTGAACAAACTCACCAACATCCTACTTCATCCCTCTCCACCAGAAGTCACATTGCAAATCGTGGTACATCTTTGTGTTCCCGGGATGGATGGTAAACCTGGACCCATGTGCCTCAGTCAGGAGCTCACTCAATAACTCCTCTTCTCTAGGAACTCATAGGCGTCCCCTCATGCGCAGTATCTCGTCTGAGAAGGAAAAGTCTGCTGGGTCCCCTATCAACACCCTGTCTCGCAGCGTCTGTAAGTACGAGTCAGCCATCTGCCCTATGATTATGCGGTCTATCAACTCCGGTCGTGCCTGTTGCGTCACTGTCACTGCCCCACAGTACCCCCATGACTCCCGGGGTCACTAACTACCCAACTCCTCCATGAGTCTCCAACTCTGTGCTTGCAAGCTAGCTAAGTGGGCGGGCACCTTCCGGCTCAAGGCGTCGGCCACCACATTGGCCTTCCCTAGGTGATAAGAGATGCTGCAGTCGTAATCCTTCAGGAGCTCTAACCAACGTCTCTGTTTCACGTTGAGCTCCTTCTAGTCAAACAAGTACCTAAGGCTCTTATGATATGTGAAGATCTCGAAAGTCTCACCGTAAAGGTAGTGCCTCCATGTCTTCAATGCGAAGACAACTGCTGCTAGCTCTAAGTCATGGGCAGGGTAGTTATGCTCATAGGGCTTCAATTGCTGCGAAGTATAAGCAACAACGTGACCCCGCTGCATGAGCATACCCCCTAACCCCTGCAACGAGGCGTCAGTGTAAACCACGAGCCCGCCACTACTGTCTGGAATGGTAAGTACAGGAGCTGAAGTCAATCTCTCCTTCAACTCCTGAAAACATGCCTCGCACTCGTCCGTCCAGGCAAAGGGCACGTCTTTCCAAGTCAGCTAGGTCATAGGATGCATGAATTGAGAGAATCCTTTGATAAACCGCTGATAGTAACCTACCAGTCCCAAAAAGCTACGTATCTCTGTCACTGTGTGTGGCCTCTCCCACCTGAGTACGAACTCTACCTTAGCTGGGTCCACAGCCAATCCATCTCTTGAAATCACGTGGCCCAAGAAAGTCACCTGTCTTAGCCAAAACTCGCACTTGTTGTACTTGACATACAACCTGCATTGCCTCAAGGTATCCAGGATCATGCATAAATGCTGACCATGCTGTGCCTAATCCCGTGAGTAAACGAGTACGTCATCGATGAACACCACCACAAACTGGTCTAAGTACGACCTGAAAACATGGTTCATCAAATCCATAAAGGCAGCGGGGGCATTGGTCAACCCAAACAACATGACCAAGAACTTGTAATGCCCAAAGCGCGGAGATGCATCTGAAACCTCCGTCCACCGACTGACCGTGAAACTCAAAGGGAGGCAACTCCAGTATGGAGAAGGCTATCTTTCTCCCAAAACAGTCCACCAAGGCATGATAAGCAGACAACCAGTTCATCCCTAGGATCACGCCAAAGTCCTCCATTTGGATCACACTCAGGTCAGCGAGGAGGCCATGTCCCCTTATACTAACCTCGAAGTCTGTGTAGACATCCTCTGCTACAGACAACTGGCCACCTGGGCCTCTGATCACAAACAGATCCTCTAACAGTACACTACCCTGAAATTGCACTAGAGGGGGGGTGAATAGTGAAATTATAGAGTATTGTAATAAAAAAAAAATTCAATCACACAATATACTCAATTATTTTTAGGTGGAAACCCAAGATGGGTGAAAACCACCACCAAAGCTAATCTCTTGACTTAGGATTTTCGATCACAAGGTGATCAATCCACTAACCACACTACTTAAACGAGGGTAGTGTACCTCAATTACAATTCCCACCTCCGATCCCTAAACGGAGGTTTCTCTCTTCAAAATGAAGAGACGGGGACCCGACAGGCCGGATACCCAAAATACAGAAATTAAGAAGTAAAAATAACACCTATAGAGCACCCCAATAATTTAGTTGCTTTCTTATCTACTAAGCATGAAAAGAACTCCCTGATGATTTGCAGAATGGAGCGAGCCGGGAGTATGGATTTGCCCTTTGATCAGAGTATTAGCATAGCACAAGGGCAAGATGGAGCTTAGAGTAGTGAGTAAGAGATTTTTCTAATGGAATTGTATCTCAAGAGGTGTGTATTGCCTAAGAGGAGTTGTAGTCTATTTATAGGCAAGTTTGGAACCTTCAAGAACACTTGGGAGAGCTCTTCTAGCCGTTGGAAACAAATCCCAAGAGTTTAGGATGAAATCCACACAAAATCAGGGCAATGATGAGTCTGACAGCAACATCAGACGTCTAATTATACTATAAGACGTCTTACAGGACGTCTGATTTTTCCTATGGTCGTCTAATATTGCAGGACATCCTTAACTGACTCTATTGGATCAAAAGAAAGACGTCTGATATTATATCATAAGACGTCTGATTACTTCATTGGACGTCTAATGAATGATGCATTCGTTCCGGTTATCATCAGATCCAAACAGGGTTCTAGGTTTAGAGGATCGGACGTCGTTATGGACGTCTGAGATAATTACCAGACGTCTGTAAACCTAATACTCTTCCTTCCTCCTTCTGCCAAAAGATCATGTGGCCGTAGCGAGATACGCACAGAAAATCATGGCCAACGGTTCAAAGGAAGACGTCTGTACTGTTAGTTCAACTACTCATATATAATATTTTGATGATTTTACAAAATGTAGAAAATGAAATAATAAATAAAGCGTAGCATATTGTTTTCTCTCTATAATAACATATTTGCAGGACTTCAAAAAGCTTTCCAAGACAGGAGATTAAAAGCGTGAAGACGAGTAGCATAAGTATTAGGTCTTAGGTTTTTTTCATGTAAACTTTCAAAGGTTGTAATTTTCATCTTATTTGAGTCTAGAAATATTATAAAGAGCCCCCAAACATAACCTATAAATAGCTAACTTAGGCTCTCTACACTTAGGATAAATTAGAAACAAAAACCCAACACTTATACTTTTATCAGACGTCCAGTAAAAAGTCCAGACGTCTGATTTTCCATCATAAGACGTCTGACATATTTATCAGACGTCTAATTTCAAATATTTCTGCCTTTGTTCGTCTCCTCATAAACATCAGTCGAAGGACTTCACTTTCAGACGTCCATAACCGTTCACAGACGTCTGATTATTTACCCAGACGTCCTCATACTAACCGTTAGACTTTTCGTAGGCAAAAACAATTTCAAGACGTCTTGACACACTTACAGACGTCTGCCTTTGAACCGTTAGCCATGATTTTCTGTGCGTATCTGTCTACGGCAACATAATCTTTTGGCAGAAGCAGGAAGGAAGAGTATTTAGGTTTCCAGACGTCTGTTAATGTCCTCAGACGTCCGTAACGACGTCTGATCCTCTAAAACCTAGAACCCTGTTTGGATCCGATGATAACAGGAACGAATGCACCATTCATTAGACGTCCAGTAAACTAATCAGACGTCTTATGACATAATATCAGACGTCCTTCTTTTGATCCAATAGAGTCCGTTAAGGATGTCCTGCAAGATTAGACGACCATAGTAAAAATCAGACGTCCTGTAAGACGTCTGATCATATAATTAGACGTCTGATGTTGCTGTCAGAATCATCATTACCCTGATTTTGTGTGGATTTCGTCCTAAACTCTTGGGATTTGTCTCCAACGGCTAGAAGAGCTCTCCCAAGTGTTCTTGAAGGTTCCAAACTTACCTATAAATAGACTACAACTCTTCTTTGGAAAAACACACCTCTTGAGATACAATTCCATTAGAAAAATCTCTTGCTCACTACTCTAAGCTCCATCTTGCCCTTGTGCTGTGCTAATACTCTGATCAAAGGGCAAATCCATACTCCCGGCTCGCTCCGTTCTGCAAATCATCAGGGAGTTCTTTTCATGCTTAGTAGATAAGAAAGCAACTAAATTATTGGGGTGCTCTATAGGTGTTATTTTTACTTGTTAATTTCTGTATTTTGGGTATCCGGCCTGTCGGGTCCCCGTCTCTTCATTTTGAAGAGAGAAACCTCCGTTTAGGGATCGGAGGTGGGAATTGTAATTGAGGTACACTACCCTCGTTTAAGTAATGTGGTTAGTGGATTGATCACCTTGTGATCGAAAATCCTAAGTCAAGAGATTGGCTTAGGTGGTGGTTTTCACCCATCTTAGATTTCCACCTAAAAATAATTGAGTATATTGTGTGATTGAATTTGTTGTATTACAATACTATATAATTTCACTATTCACCCCCCCTCTAGTGCAATTTCATTTGGTATCAGAGCCAGGTTTTCCGCCTACAGGAGTAACATCCGCGGAAAGATCACATGGAGGGAAAGGCCATTTCCACAAGCAGATTGGAGGGGCAATCCACCACTCGACCACCACTCTTCGAAGGAACCAACTACACTTACTGGAAGCTGAGAATGAAGATGTGGCTTCAAGCCAACGATTTCTCCATTTGGGAGAAATGCGAATCCGCATACGTCATTCCCGAGAAACCAGAAACTGGTTACACAGTGGAGCAAATCCATCACCTTGGACTGAATGCCAAGGCAATGAACTCACTCTACTGCGCTCTCAGCTGGGAGGAATTCAACCGCATCAGCCAATGCGACACCGCCCACGAGATCTGGAGAACCTTGGAGGTTACTCACAAAGGTACATCTAAAGTTAAATCCTCAAAGATAAACTTGTTATCGCAGGAATTCGAAGCTTTCTCTATGAAGGAGAATGAAAGACTTGGGGACATGTACACCCGATTCACGTTAATCGTGAATAACCTCAAGTCTTTAGGAAAGACATTTATAAAGGGGGAGCTTCAAGGGAAGCTCCTTCGCTCCCTTGGACCTGAGTGGGAGCAAAAGGTAACGGCAATAGAAGAAGCCAACCAAGTAGAGGATCTAGACATGGAAAATCTACTTGGGAATCTCATGGCTTACGAATCAAAAATGGAGCAAAAGAAGAAATCAATCTCATCGGAGCCAAAGAAGAAGACCTTAGCCTTCAAAGCTACGTCGGATGATGAGGTAAGTACCGATGACGAAGAATTTGTTTTATTAGCTAAAAAGTATAAAAAGTTTCTCAGAAATAGAAGAGAGATCAAGGGAAGGAAAAGAGAAGAAGATCCTCTAATTTGCTATAATTGCAAAAAGAGAGGTCACATAAGGAAAGATTGTCCCTTACTCAAAAGGGATGATGAGAAGAAACCCAAGAAGTCTTCTGACTACAAGAAGATCTCCAAACCGAAAGGATTCAAGAAGAAGGCGTTTCAAGCAACGTGGGATGACTCCACCTCCGAAGAAGAAGAGGAGGAGGAAACAAATGAAGAAACGACATGCTTGGGACTAATGGCAACAAATGATGGTTCCGAGTCTGAATCTGAGGAACCTGAGGTAAACCCCTACTCTTTGGATGAATTACAAGATGCCTTTGATTCATTATATATAGATCTTAAAAAAACTAAAACCCAAAGCAAGGCTTTAAAAGAAGAAAAGTTAGAAAATAAGAGATTAATCAATGATCTTGAAGAAAAGAATCTAATTCTTACAAAAGAAACCACTGCTTTAAATATGCAAATAAGAAATCTAATGATTGAGAAAGAGTCATTAACAAATGATTTGTATACAGCAATGAGTGAACAAAAATTTTTAGATAGAAAAGAATTACTCGACAAAATCCATGTGCTTGAAAAATCAAACTCTTTTAAAAAGGATGAAAATGGCTTACTTAGAGTAGAAATTAGGGCATTAGAAGATAAACTAGATATAATGAAAATAGAGATAAATCATCTCAAAGAAAAGTCAAACCAACTTCTTGAGGACCTAGCCAAATTTACAAAGGGGAAAGATAACTTGGACAAACTCATTGCCCATCAAAAACCTTCCTCAAGTAAATTTGGATTAGGCTTTTATGAGCCTAGTCAAAGTGAGCCGAAAAAGGACCCTCCTCTAAAGGAGAACACTAACAAATACGGATCCACTTTACAATGGATACCGAAAAGACAACTCTCACTTTGTTTTGTAGGGATGAAAGGACATCATAATGTCAAAAATTGGATATACAAAATGAAGGATGGACGACTCAAATTAGAAAGACCTATAGAAACACCAAGTCACCATCGAAGATCTTTTGTAGGAGGAAGAAGGTCTACAAGGAGGAAGACAAGGAGACCACCACCACCAAGGAGGCCGATGGGTGATGGACTCCGAATACTCCAAACATATGACAGGAGACAAGCGCCTATTTTTGGACCTCCAACCTACGGATGGAGGAACAGCTACATTTGGAACAACCACAAGGGCCATATTATTGGCCTTGGTAAAATAGGTAACCCTCTCTCTCCCATCTCAAATGTTTCTCTAGTTAAAGGACTAAAACATAATCTTTTAAGTGTAAGTCAAATATGTGATAAGGGTTCTAAAGTAGTGTTTACTTCTAAAATGTTTGAAATTATGCATGCATTAACCAATGAAACCCTTCTTAAGGGAACTAGATTTAAAGACATTTATGTCGTAGAATTTGATAAAAATGGCACTTATGAATGTCTTATAGCAAATGATGAGTTAAGTATATGGCATAAAAGACTAGGACATGTTCATATGAAGCTGGTTCAAAAATTAGCTAAACATGAACTAGTCCGAGGTCTTCCTAAAAGAAAATTTTTAAATGAGCTTATTTGTGATTCATGTAAATTAGGTAAGATTATAAAATCTAGTTTTAAAAGCAAAGAAGTTATATCCACATCAAGACCTTTAGAACTACTTCACCAGATCTGTTTGGACCAACAAAATATGAGAGCCTCAGTGGATGCAAATATTGCCTTGTAATTGTAGATGATTTTTCGAGATTTTCATGGGTCTCCTTCTTGAGATCTAAAGAAGGAGTGTTTTCCGTCTTTTCTATTTTTTGTAGGAAAATTCAAACTGAAAAAGGCTACCAAATCACTCGTATCCGTAGTGATCATGGGGGCGAGTTTGAAAATTCCTTGTTTGATGATTTTTGTCAAGAGCATGGTATTGCTCATGAGTTCTCTTTTCCTCGAACACCTCAACAAAATGGGGTGGTTGAGAGAAAGAACCGTACTCTTCAAGAGTGTGCTCGAACATTGCTCATAGACTCGGGGTTACCGAAGTACTTTTGGGCTGAGGCGGTTAACACGGCTTGTTACGTGTTAAATCGCACCTTAATTCGATCCGGATTGCGAAAAACTTGTTTTGAACTATACTATGGGAAAATACCCAAAATTAGTTATTTTAAAGTTTTTGGATGTCGATGTTTTGTCTTGAATACCCGCTCTAATTTAGATAAATTTGATGCCAAAGGTGAAGAAGCCATCTTTATTGGTTACTCCTCACGTAGTAAGGCATATCGGGTTTTTAACAAGACCACATTAATAGTGGAGGAAACCCTTCATGTCTCCTTCGATGAATCTCCTCATTCCTCCATTGACCGAGTCAATATGGATGATGAAGATGATTCTACTATTGATGTGTCTAACATTCCAAACTCCAATATCCATAATCTTCCAAAAGATTGGATATATCAAAGGGATCATCCCGAAAGTCAAGTCATTGGAAGTGTTTCTGATGGCGTTAAAACCCGATCTCGTTTTAGTTGCACCTTTGGTCTCTCCGCCTTTGTATCTCAAGTTGAACCGAAGAGTGTCGAGGAAGCATGCTCCGAAGAAACTTGGATGATGGCCATGCAGGAGGAACTCAACCAATTCCAAAGGAATGAAGTTTGGGATCTAGTACCTAAGCCTGAAGGGCAAACGGTAATAGGTACCAAATGGGTATTCCGGAACAAGTTGAATGAATCCGGTATAGTTATTCGAAATAAGGCTCGGTTGGTAGCACAAGGGTACAACCAAGAAGAAGGAATTGATTTTGATGAGACCTACGCTCCCGTAGCTCGACTCGAATCAATTCGCATGCTTCTTGCTTATGCCGCCTTTCTTGGCTTTAAACTCTTTCAAATGGACGTTAAGAGCGCGTTTCTTAACGGATTCATTAAGGAGGAAGTTTTTGTAAAACAACCTCCTGGTTTTGAGTCTCATGATAAGCCTCATTTTGTCTACAAATTAAACAAGGCACTATATGGTCTAAAGCAAGCTCCTAAAGCTTGGTATGAAAGGCTCAAAGACTACTTGTTAAATGCAAAATTCTCTATAGGGGAAGCTGATTCCACATTATTCATTAAAAGAAAAGGAAAAGACATTTTATTAGTTCAAATATATGTAGATGATATTATATTTGGTGCTACTAATGAATCTATGTGTAGAAAGTTTTCAGAAATTATGCAGGAGGAATTCGAAATGAGTTTGATGGGTGAACTCAAGTTTTTCTTGGGCTTGCAAATCACTCAGCTCGAAATTGGAACCTTTGTGTGTCAATCTAAATACACAAAGGAGATGTTGAAGAGATTTGATATGAACAAAAGTAAAGGGAAGAACACTCCTATGAGTGTCACAACTTCCTTAGACTTGGACGAATCAGGTACGCCCATAGATCAAAAGCTCTATCGTAGCATGATTGGATCTTTACTGTATTTAACTTCCAGTAGACCTGATATTTTGTTTAGTACCTGCTTATGCGCTAGGTTTCAATCAAATCCTAAACAATCACACCTAAATGCTGTAAAACGAATATTTAGATATCTAGTTGACACATCTGATTATGGCTTATTCTACCCTAGGAGTCCACAATTCAACTTAGTTACATATAGCGATGCGGACTACGCAGGTAGCCGCACTGATAGGAAGAGTACTAGTGGGACGTGCCAATTCTTAGGCGAATCACTAGTCTCTTGGTTCTCAAAGAAACAATCTAGTGTAGCTTTATCAACTACAGAAGCTGAATACATAGCCGCTGCACTAGCATGTTCCCAAGTGCTTTGGATGAAAAGTACTTTGAAGGATTTTAACTTGATATTTAATAAGATAAAAATATTATGTGACAATACTAGTGCTATCAACCTCTCGAAAAATCCCGTACATCACTCTCGCACAAAACATATTGATGTTCGACATCACTTCCTGAGAGACAATGTACTTAAGGGAGAAATCGAAGTTGAATTTATTTGTACCGAACTGCAATTAGCTGATATTTTCACTAAACCTTTGAATTATGATCGCTTTAATTATATACGTAGGAAACTAAGCATATGTAAGCTAAGTGATATTTGAAGAATTTAGTGATTTAATGGAACCTCTTTTGTCATGAGCATAGATTGAACCTTGATTTCACTAAGCCTTCATTCAAACATCCAAATGCACACTCTGTCCAATCTCAGACGTTTGATTAAATAATCAGACGTCTTATACATTAAAATTCGTCGTCTAACAATCTGGGACAAATGACGATTTTATATAACAAAACAGTCATATCAGACGTCTGGTACACCACACAGACGTCTGAAATGTCGTCCAAATATGTTGACAGACGTCTATCTCGGAGACAGAACATGTACTGCCTGTCAGACGTCTGAATATGTGGTTAGACGTCGTAGAGATCGTCTGACAGGAAAAGCGGACGACCCTGTAACTTTAAACGAAAATCAAGGAAGGTCTGTCTGCAGAAATCGGATGTCTAAGATTAAATTTAGACGTCTTCATTGCCGTCTGAGTAAGAAATCAGACGACAACCTGGAGATTAAATCCTTTTGCTGGGGAGGATTCCTGCAGAAATCAGACGTCTATATTATAATTAGTCGTCTGATTTTTCGTCTGATGAATAAAACAGACGTCTCCCTGAAATGGGCTAAAATCCCTCTGGCAAATCCCGACGTCTGACATCGTTGACAGACGTCTGATCGGGGAAAAATCTGCGCGTCGCGGCTTTTCTCTCGACGGTTTGAAATGCAAATCTCCCCAACTTCAGGGGGAGACTTGCTACGTGACCTTGGGATATAAGATCCCCTTCGCAAAGATCCCACTCTCCTGTCCAAAATCCCTACCCCACACAAGATCTGCGCGCCGCTCTCCCTCACACCCGACGGCCCACAGCAGCAGTTGGCGAAGTTCTGCTCGCAGCCAGACGACCGTCGCGCCTCTTCGACGACTGACGGAACTACTGCTCCTCTGCGCGCGTCCTCCTTGCCTCTCGACCGCGCATTTGGAGGCTTCCCTCCTCCCGTGGGTATATCCTCTCCACTCCTAGGGCGCCTCCATGATCTTTTACCCATGACCTTGCAGCATCCTGTAGCATCTAGTTCTCCTTCTTGATTCACTTGACCTACATGTGCATTTCATATCATTATCAGCCTTAGAACCCTAACCCTTGGTCAAGAAAACCCTGTTAGCCCTAGCTGCATCTTCCATGGCAAGGGTATTACCTCATGAGGATCAAGCCGACATTTTAGTGGCTTGCATCCAAAGGTATATTGCCACAACTACATGGCAGGTTGTATTGCCTCAAGGCATACTGCCACATATTTTTTCATGATGATTGCAGTGTTTGAAACTATGTTTTGGGTGAATGCTGTTTGGTTGAATGGTTGTTTTTTTTGCAGGTATCCTATCCTCAACGCACCACTCATTTTTCCACCCATTCCACCAAATATGCCTCCCCGTAGGAAGCAAGTTGAGGGATCTTCCAGTTCCTCTTCCACTTATTTGGCAGATCAATTGCGGGGAGACATCGCTAGGCAGCGATTTCGTCGTTTCGCGAATGCCAAAGTTAAATGCCCTCGTTTTATTGTTTGGAATGATTTTGCCCATTTGAACCTTCGGGAACACTTCCAAACTCTCCATCTTTTCCAATATTTTGACCGTCAATTCCACTCCGGCATTGGAACTCTTGGTGTGTTCCCTGATCTTTGCCGTCTCTTTTATGCCAACATCGTTGAGGACTACAGCAACGATGAACTTGAACTCCATACCCGCCTATTTGGTCGCGAAATACACATCACATCCGAAACTATCTCCGACCTTCTAGCCATCCCCAATGAGGGAAATAATTTCAATGACATTCTGAGGCAATACGACCCAGAAATCACCAATCAAGAGTTAGTTCTCCCAGAAAAATATGTTGAAAACCTTGGCACTCTACCTTGCAAAAATCTCAAACCCCTTCCACGTCTACTCTCTCGCATTTTTGGGTGGGACCTCCTAAACAAATCGGGAGGTTTTGATTACATCTCGCGCCAACACAAGGCGCTCCTTTTTGCGGCCGTTCGTCATATTCCTTTCAATTATTGCCGCCTCATTGTTCGCGTCATGAATGAGGACCATGGGGCATCACTTCCGTTTGGGCCTATTCTATCCAAAATCTTTTCATCCCATCGGATTTCCATAACTGACCAAGCAGTTGACAAGAAAATTGAGCCTTACAACCGAGCCACAGCCGCCAAGATGCATATACTTAGAGAACATCTTGAGCCCGCCGACGAACCCATGGAAGAAGAGCCCCTTCCACCCTTTCCAGACTTCCATGAACCACGGCCCCTTCAAATAGAAGCTCCCCGCTCGAGCTTTGATGAAGCATGGGATCCAGCCACAGATTCCCTCTCCTCCGGCATCTCCCTCCTGCTGCGTCGAACCGGCGAGATGTACACCTACATGGGAAGCATGCGACGCGACATCGACGAACTTAGATCAGATGTTCAAAATTTGCAGATAGGACAAGGACCCGCTCGTCGCCGCCGCTGCCAAGATCAAGAAGAATAGTTTTAGTGCTTCTATTTTTCTATCTTTTATTCTAAGTTTGTATTAAGGGGCCTTGACCCTGTACTTAATATTTTTGGGAACAAATAGCTAGTCCATGCTTAAATATTTCTATTCCTAATCAATTTTCCTTAATGCCTTGTCATCTTTTAAACATGCAATTTTAGTCACGCACTCTACTTTGTAGATATCACTCTTGTAGTTTGGATTTTGACTCCCTTTAAAAAACCCTTCATGATGATATTCAAAAAGGGGGAGAAGAATGTAGGTAAGAAATTAAGGAATAATATAAAAACAACCTTCTTAAATAGATAAAGGCTATCAAGTACAACCTTTATGGGGAGGAAAGAGGAACCTACAGCTATATTTTGAAAATCATCAAAAAGGGGGAGATTGTTAGTTCAACTACTCATATATAATATTTTGATGATTTTACAAAATGTAGAAAATGAAATAATAAATAAAGCGTAGCATATTGTTTTCTCTCTATAATAACATATTTGCAGGACTTCAAAAAGCTTTCCAAGACGGGAGATTAAAAGCGTGAAGACGAGTAGCATAAGTATTAGGTCTTAGGTTTTTTAATGTAAACTTTCAAAGGTTGTAATTTTCATCTTATTTGAGTCTAGAAATATTGTAAAGAGCCCCCAAACATAACCTATAAATAGCTAACTTAGGCTCTCTACACTTAGGATAAATTAGAAAACAAAAATCCAACACTTATACTTTTATCAGACGTTCCAGTAAAAAGGTCCAGACGTCTGATTTTTCCATCATAAGACGTCTGACATATTTATCAGACGTCTAATTTCAAATATTTCTGCCTTTGTTCGTCTCCTCATAAACATCAGTCGAAGGACTTCACTTTCAGACGTCCATAACCGTTCACAGACGTCTGATTATTTACCCAGACGTCCTCATACTAACCATTAGACTTTTCGTAGGCAAAAACAATTTCAAGACGTCTTGACACACTTACAGACGTCTGCCTTTGAACCGTTAGCCATGATTTTCTGTGCGTATCTGTCTACGGCAACATAATCTTTTGGCAGAAGCAGGAAGGAAGAGTATTTAGGTTTCCAGACGTCTGTTAATGTCCTCAGACGTCCGTAACGACGTCTGATCCTCTAAAACCTAGAACCCTGTTTGGATCCGATGATAACAGGAACGAATGCACCATTCATTAGACGTCCAGTAAACTAATTAGACGTCTTATGACATAATATCAGACGTCCTTCTTTTGATCCAATAGAGTCCGCTAAGGATGTCCTGCAAGATTAGACGACCATAGTAAAAATCAGACGTCCTGTAAGACGTCTGATCATATAATTAGACGTCTGATGTTGCTGTCAGAATCATCATTACCCTGATTTTGTGTGGATTTCGTCCTAAACTCTTGGGATTTGTCTCCAACGGCTAGAAGAGCTCTCCCAAGTGTTCTTGAAGGTTCCAAACTTACCTATAAATAGACTACAACTCTTCTTTGGCAAAACACACCTCTTGAGATACAATTCCATTAGAAAAATCTCTTGCTCACTACTCTAAGCTCCATCTTGCCCTTGTGCTGTGCTAATACTTTGATCAAAGGGCAAATCCATATTCCCGACTCGCTCCGTTCTGCAAATCATCAGGGAGTTCTTTTCATGCTTAGTAGATAAGAAAGCAACTAAATTATTGGGGTGCTCTATAGGTGTTATTTTTACTTGTTAATTTCTGTATTTTGGGTATCCGGCCTGTCGGGTCCCCGTCTCTTCATTTTGAAGAGAGAAACCTCCGTTTAGGGATCGGAGGTGGGAATTGTAATTGAGGTACACTACCCTCGTTTAAGTAGTGTGGTTAGTGGATTGATCACCTTGTGATCGAAAATCCTAAGTCAAGAGATTGGCTTAGGTGGTGGTTTTCACCCATCTTGGGTTTCCACCTAAAAATAATTGAGTATATTGTGTGATTGAATTTGTTGTATTACAATACTATATAATTTCACTATTCACCCCCCCTCTAGTGCAATTTCATGTACGTGTGCCCAGACGTCTGGAAATTCTTTTTCCTACGCAAAGTCTAACAGTAAGTATGAGGACGTCTGGGTAAAGAATCAGACGTCTGTGAAAGGTTATCGACGTCTGAAAGTGAAGTCCTTCGACTGATGTTTATGAGGAGATGAACAAAGGCAGAAATCTTTGAAATTAGACGTCTGATACACATGTCAGACGTCTTATATTGGAAAATCAGACGTCTGGACTTTGTCATGGACGTCTGATAAAAGTATAAGTGTTGGGTTTTTGTTTCTAATTTATCCTAAGTGTAGAGAGCCTAAGTTAGCTATTTATAGGTTATGTTTGGGGGCTCTTTACAATATTTCTAGACTCAAATAAGATGAAAATTACAACCTTTGAAAGTTTACATTAAAAAAACCTAAGACCTAATACTTATGCTACTCGTCTTCACGCTTTTAATCTCCCGTCTTGGAAAGCTTTTTGAAGTCCTGCAAATATGTTATTATAGAGAGAAAACAATATGCTACGCTTTATTTATTATTTCATTTTCTACATTTTGTAAAATCATCAAAATATTATATATGAGTGGTTGAACTAACAATCTCCCCCTTTTTGATGATTTTCAAAATATAGTTGTAGGTTCCTCTTTCCTCCCCCTAAGGGTTGTACTTGGTAGTCTTTATCTATTTAAGAAGGTTGTTTTTATATTATTCCTTAATTTTTTACCTACATTCTTCTCCCCCTTTTTGAATATCATCTTGAAGGGTTGTTTGAAGGGAGTTGAGATCCAAACAACAAGAGTGATATCTACAAAGTAGTGTGCATGAGTAAAATTGCATGTTTAAAAGATGACAAGGCATTAAGAAAAATTGATTAGGAATAGAAATATTTAAGCATGGACTAGCTATTTGTTCCCAAAAATATTAAGTACGGGGTCAAGGCCCCTTAATACAAACTTAGAATAAAAGACAGAAAAATAGAAGCACTAAAACTATTCTTCTTGATCTTGGCGGCGGCGGCGACGAGCGGGTCCTTGTCCTATCTGCAAATTTTGAACATCTAATCTAAGTTCGTCGATGTCGCGGCGCATGCTTCCCATATAGGTGTACATCTTGTCGGTTCGACGCAGCAGGAGGGAGATGTAGGAGGAGAGGGAATCTGTGGCTGGATCCCATGCTTCATCAAAGCTCGAGCGGGGAGCTTCTATTTGAAGGGGCCGTGGTTCATGGAAGTCTGGAAAGGGTGGAAGGGCTCTTCTTCCATGGATTCGTCGGTGGGCTCAAGATGCTCTCTAAGTATATGCATCTTGGTGGCTGTGGCCCGGTTGTAAGGCTCAATTTTCTTGTCAACTGCTTGGTCAGTTATGGAAATCCGATGGGATGAAAAGATTTTGGATAGAATAGACCCAAACGGAAGTGATGCCCCATGGTCCTCATTCATGACGCGAACAATGAGGCGGCAATAATTGAAAGGAATATGACGAACGGCTGCAAAAAGGAGCGCCTTGTGTTGGCGTGAGATGTAATCAAAACCTCCCGATTTGTTTAGGAGGTCCCACCCAAAAATGCGAGAGAGTAGACGTGGAAGGGGTTTGCGATTTTTGCACGGTAGAGTGCCAAGGTTTTCAACATATTTTTCCGGGAGAACTAACTCTTGATTGATGATTTCTAGGTCGTATTACCTCAGAATGTCATTGAAATCATTTCCCTCATTGGGGATGGCTAGAAGGTCGGAGATAGTTTCGGATGTGATGTGTATTTCGCGACCAAATAGGCGTGTATGGAGTTCAAGTTCATCGTTGCTGTAGTCCTCAATGATGTTGGCATAAAAGAGACGGCAAAGATCAGGGAACACACCAAGAGTTCCAATGCTGGAGTGGAATTGACGGTCAAAATATTGGAAAAGATGAAGAGTTTGGAATGTTCCTGAAGGTTCAAATGGGCAAAATCATTCCAAACAATAAAACGAGGGCATTTAACTTTGGCATTCGCGAAACGACGAAAGCGCTGCCTAGCGATGTCACCCCGCAATTGATCTGCCAAATAAGTGGAAGAGGAACTGGAAGATCCCTCAACTTGATTCCTACGGGGAGGCATATTTGGTGGAATGGGCGGTTAGGTTTAGGAAAAAAATGAGTGGTGTTTTGAGGATAGAATACCTGCAAAAAAAAGAAACAACCATACAAGAACATTCAACCAACCAAACAACATTCACCCAAAACATAGTTTCAAACAATGCAATCATCATTGAAAAAATATGTGGCAGTATGCCTTGAGGCAATACAACCTGCCACGTAGTTGTGGCAATATACCTCTGGATGCAAGCCACTAAAATGTCGGCTTGAACCTCATGAGGTAATACCCTTGCCATGGAAGATGCAGCTAGGGCTAACAGGGTTTTCTTGACCGAGGGTTAGGGTTCTAAGGCTAGTAATGATATGAAATGCACATGTAGGTCAAGTGAATCAAGAAGGAGAACTAGATGCTACAAGATGCTACAAGGTCGTGGGTAAAAGATCATGGAGACGCCCTAGGAGTGGAGAGGATATACCCACGGGAGGAGGGAAGCCTCCAAATGTGCAGTCGAGAGGCAGGGAGGACGCGCGTAGAGGAGCAGCAGTTCCGTCAGTCGTCGAAGAGGCGCGACAGTCGTCTGGCGGCGAGCAGAACTTCGCAAACTGCTGCTGTGGGCCGTCGGGTGTGAGGGAGAGCGGCGCACAGATTTTGTGTGGGGTAGGGATTTTGGACAGGAGAGTGGGACCTTTGCGAAGGGGATCTTATATCCCAAGGTCACGTAGCAAGTCTCCCCCTGAAGTTGGCGAGATTTGCATTTCAAACCTCCAGAGAAAAGCCGCGATGCGTAGATTTTTCCCCTGATCAGACGTCTGTCAACGACTTCAGACGTCGGGATCTAGTAGAGGGATTTTAGCCCATTTCAGGGAGACGTCTGTTTTATTCATCAGACGACAAATTAGACGACTAATTATATAATTAGACGTCTGATTTCGGTACCCCAATAACACCTATAGAGCACCCCAATAATTTAGCTGCTTTCTTATCTACTAAGCATGAAAAGAACTCCCTGATGATTTGCAGAACGGAGCGAGCCGGGAGTATGGATTTGCCCTTTGATCAGAGTATTAGCATAGCACAAGGGCAAGATGGAGCTTAGAGTAGTGAGCAAGAGATTTTTCTAATGGAATTGTATCTCAAGAGGTGTGTATTGCCTAAGAGGAGTTGTAGTCTATTTATAGGCAAGTTTGGAACCTTCAAGAACACTTGGGAGAGCTCTTCTAGTCGTTGGAAAGAAATCCCAAGAGTTTAGGATGAAATCCACACAAAATCAGGGCAATGATGAGTCTGACAGCAACATCAGACGTCTAATTATACTATAAGACGTCTTACAGGACGTCTGATTTTTCCTATGGTCGTCTAATATTGCAGGACATCCTTAACTGACTCTATTGGATCAAAAGAAGGACGTCTGATATTATATCATAAGACGTCTGATTACTTCATTGGACGTCTAATGAATGATGCATTCGTTCCTGTTATCATCAGATCCAAACAGGGTTCTAGGTTTAGAGGATCGGACGTCGTTATGGACGTCTAAGATAATTACCAGACGTCTGTAAACCTAATACTCTTCCTTCCTCTTTCTGCCAAAAGATTATGTGGCCGTAGCGAGATACGCACAGAAAATCATGGCCAACGGTTCAAAGGAAGACGTCTGTACGTGTGCCCAGACGTCTGGAAATTCTTTTTCCTACACAAAGTCTAACGGTAAGTATGAGGACGTCTGGGTAAAGAATCAGATGTCTGTGAAAGGTTATCGACGTCTGAAAGTGAAGTCCTTCGACTGATGTTTATGAGGAGATGAACAAAGGCAGAAATCTTTGAAATTAGACGTCTGATACACATGTCAGACGTCTTATATTGGAAAATCAGACGTCTGGACTTTGTCATGGACGTCTGATAAAAGTATAAGTGTTGGGTTTTTGTTTCTAATTTATCCTAAGTGTAGAGAGCCTAAGTTAGCTATTTATAGTTTATGTTTGGGGGCTCTTTACAGTATTTCTAGACTCAAATAAGATGAAAATTACAACATTTGAAAGTTTACATGAAAAAAGCCTAAGACCTAATACTTATGCTACTCGTCTTCACGCTTTTAATCTCCCGTCTTGGAAAGCTTTTTGAAATCCTGCAAATATGTTATTATAGAGAGAAAACAATATGCTACACTTTATTTATTATTTCATTTTCTTTATTTTCTAAAATCATCAAAATATCATATATGAGTGGTTGAACTAACATACCCTACCTCAAACTGATGGCAAAACTCGTAGTGACGAAAGAGTAGGTGACGTTGGAATCAAAAAATACGTACACTAATCTGCCAGAAATGGTAACCATACCTGCTACCACAGAACCTGAAGCCCTGGCGTCTCTGTGTGTTAGGGCGTTGATACGCCTCTCAGCTCTCGGTGCAGATAAAGTACCTACACTCAAGGTAGGGCAAGCAGCAGCTGGCTGGTACCCTCCTCACGACTGCTGTCCACCCCCACATGCTTGGTAACCATGACCACTAGCTCGGCATCCAGCGCTTGGTGCGGGGAGCATCTGCTGTGCTCCAGCCCTAGATGGGCAGTCCATCCTGATGTGACCCAGCTAGCCACACTGGTAGCAAAGGGGTACACGACCTCCTCCCTCAGTAGGTCCCTACTGGCGGCTGGGCGGGGGTCCGGTGTTAGCAACTGGTCCCTGTTTGGGGCCCCCAAAGGCCACTGGTGGCCCCGCAGAATGAGATGACTCTCCTACGGATGCCGTGTGCCTCCTCTCCCGACGACCCTGCGAGTACTCTGGCCAGTAGGGCCTCTTCTGTCCACCGTCAGTGTCTCGCATGGCAGGGTTGGTCTCCTCATAAGTCATGGCTACCTCGACCACACGAGAAAAAGTAGGCAGCTTCAAGGGTTTGACATAGCCCTGAATCGCAGGTCAGAGCCCCTCTGTAAACCTCCACAGGCGCTCCTCTTCAATAGATACAGCTGTCGGGGAGAAACATGATAGCTCCAGGAAAGGCATGCGATACGCGCTAACATTCATCGTCCCCTGGTGGAGAGTGTGGAACTCCCGCCTCCTCTGGCCCTGCCAGGTTTGCAGAAAGTACAACTCGTAGAAGAGAGCCACGAACCGATCCTACGTCGATCTCTCCCTTCCTAGCCTCTGACTGCCCTCCACCACTTGTGTGCTGTGCTCTCCAGCTGGTACGTGGCAAAGGCTACATGACACTCCGCAGGAGGGCGAAGGGTGTTGAACACCTTCTCTATCTGCTCTAGCTAGTCCTCTGCCTCAGACGGGATCTCATCCCCCTTAAACGAGGGGGGCTTCAACTTCCATAACTATCCGAAAGGCTCATGGTGTAGCTGTAGTGGGGGAACGGGCAGGCCTCCAAGCAAGGAGGGCCCATGCTCGGAAGTGTTAGAGTGTGGTGGAGGTGGTGGAGGATCACCTCCTCCCCCTTCTGCTCATCCAGCGCTGCGACGCTCTCTCTATCCCACCGAGGACTCCCCCTCCACGTCCTCAGGGAGAGGTGCCTGTGGATCCTGGTGGAGCTCCTCTCGCACGATGACTCTGATCAGCTGGGCGAGATCCTAGACCTGAATGCCCGGGAGGAGAGGTGGGTCAACTGGTGCCTCAAGTCCGACACGTCCTCTCCTCCAACCTCGTCCACGACCACGACCCGCCTCGAGAACTCCCCGACGAGGCATCTCCTGCAAGGAGATGCAAGAGATAGAACAAGAGTTGTCAACGATACCGGATTACATCGAGAAAAAGACTCAGAAACGAATATCAAAGTGATACGTTATGGTGGCTATCCTAGTTATATGCATGTGAGTGGTTATTCTAGGACCAATTGGTTCATTTCTCGAGACGACCTTGCTCTGATACCATCTTGTTACGACCCGATTCCCAAATCCCTACCAGACCCGTGACCAGCTTGCCTTGACTAATCCCAAGACCTAGTCGTCCAACAAGAAATAACCAAAAGTAGAAAATAAATCACTTTCACACTTGCAAAATAACTAAGCAGAAGGAAAAATGAAACAGTAAAGGAAAGTAGTGTAATTGTCTCAAAATAGTATATGCCACCATAACAACAACAGTGGAAAGAAAATAGAAAGTAACAAGAATAGTAAAATAGATGTTCATTACTCACTACAACAGCAGAAAAATGAAAGAGCTGGAAAGAAACGACTACGGATGGGCTCTGCGGGGCCCAGCTCCCTCTAGAGCTGGAAACTCGGGCTGCTCAACTCCTAATCCTGAACAGGGTTACGAAAAGACAGAGTCAGTGAACGCTGAGTAGAGTGGTGTTTACATTATTTATGTGCAAGTAAGGTAAAACAAACAACCAGATTTTATTTTCATTTCTATTTATCTCATCTATGTATTTCTGGTTCATTTATTTCACAAAGGATCCAAGTATTTCTTGATCTTGCTTGTTCCTAGTGGGAACGATCTTGATTGCAGTCTTTTCCATGGAGTAGAAGGTACACGTGGTGCTCTCTTAGCCGGGAGAGTCCCCCGCGGTAGTCCTACACCCAATCAACCACCCCTAATGTCACTGTCACGACATAGCGATGACTATGACACGTGTGATAAGCACACGGGTAGCTATCCCACACTGGCACGCAGTCAGTCGTTTCTACTAGCGGGTACGTCTAAGGTACAACACGAAACAGTATAGGGCCTTGCCGTCTCAGAACAGGGGTCTCGCCCCTCCACAGTCCACATACCCTCGTCCGACTACCCCGGTTTGTCCAATGGACCTAACAAAGTTGGTGTAGGGTGGCTAGCTTAACCCCGGGCCCCGGGGGTTGGCTAGCTCCCTCCCTACACTAGTAGCACACCTCAGTACCACGTACGCGAGGGCCAACAGGAGTCGGTGTAGAGTGGCCAATCCTAACCACAGGTCTCAACCCAAGGGTGGCTAGCTCCGCTCTACACTAAAAGGGACAATTGCTCTCCTTGGTACCGTGTACACAAGGGTCAGCTCACTTCCCATCTACATTCCAGTTTCCTTTCATACACAGGAGTTCTACTCCTAATTCCCCGTAGGGTTCATGCTCATATTCATCTCATTTATCCATATTTAGATCTCATGTTTCATAACTCGTTCCTCATCCACATACAAGCAACTCGTGTTTTCACAATTCAATTATCAATCATATACATGCAACTTGTGATTTCACAGTTCAATTTCTCATTCACATGCAGGCAGCTCGTATTTTAACATACATCTCAAATAAATAGAATAGCTCAACAACAAGCTCAAACATTTCTACCCTAAGGTTCATTCCACATCCTAGAGTTTCAATTAATTTAATCTAAGCAAGCATATTCTTTATTCACATCTTAACAAAAGAATTTAATCACTCAACCGGGTATCACGAGAGAAATGGGGACCTACACCGCAGATCTCGTCGTCTCCATGGGCCCCGAACATGCCACCGACTGGTAACCTGTACCAACGACTAATTTACATCAGACAAGCTCAAAACAGTAGGTACTCAACACGAACACGTAGAGAAACTCAAGTGGAAAACAACGGTACTTTGTTTGCGAAAATCTGATTTCGTTTGGACCCTAAACGGGACAAAAATACGGTTACTGTCCAAAATCAGACGTCTAGGACTGGTCCCAGACGTCTTAAAAGACATTAGATCTTACCTTATGTTTCCTACGGTTTCCTCAGATGTTCGAATCCCTCTACGACCGTCTGAAGGAAGTTCCAGACGTCGGACTATGCCTCCGGTCGTTTGAAAGTGCCATCAGACATCTGGCAATGGGGTCAGACATCCAAAAGTGCTTGGAAAAGTGCACCGCACGCCTTCCCAATGCCCTTCACCTGCGTACGAAAGTCGCAGGCCCATTCTCAGCCCAACATTTCCTATGCTACGATCTGCATGCCGGAAAGTAGCACAGGAAATACGTACCTCACGCGATATTATGCTTTCAGACGTTTGGCTTCAGCTCCAAACGTTTTGGTGCCTCTCCAGACATTTGATACTGGAACGTTTCCAATACCAAAATCTCCTCTGTGATGCTGCTCTCCGCGTCGGCAACGCACCGCAACTGCTTCAGCAACTACAGAGGGCCGAGAGGCTACCTCCCCGAGCCCCTCCTCCTCAAGTGCATGCCCACAACCGATCGTGCGAGCTCTGCTGGGTTCCCTCAGAGCTCCGCCGATCTTCCGCCGAAGCTCCTCTGAGCTTTACGCAAGGCTTTCCAACTCCACATGAGTTACTCGAAGGTCCACCGACCTTGGTCCTCCTCTCTCACGCTCTTCCTTCCTCTCTCCCTCTCTCCCTCTCGTTCTCCCTCGCTCACCCTCTCTCTCACCGCTCTCGTTCTCCCTCGCCGCGGTTGCACAGGGAGGACGACTAGGGGTGGCGGTGGCTGGTGGTGAGGGGTGAGGGTGGTGAGAAGGGGGGTTTAAATAGAAGGGGGTTAGGGTTTAGGGGTGAGGGGTGTGGAGGAGAGAGAAGCTCTATGCGCCTCCGGCGCGCAGAGTGCAAAGAACGCATGAGATTTTCCTACTTTCAGACGTCTGGCCCTCAGGCAGACGTCTGACAGTTAGTCCAGACATCTTAAACACCCCAAACAGGCACTGAGTCATTTCACAACATCAACTAGAAGGGACATGGATTAACAAATATTAGATTTTTTTTTTACCTTATTAGTCTGTCATGATAAGGATATATTGTGCATAAGGCACAGAGTTTTACTATGCTAGTTGTAGATACAAAACCAAAGTTGGAGTTAGAGAATTCAACTTAGAGTAGGTAGCCATCAAAAAAAGAAGCAAGAGCTCATAGATGAGAGAAAGGATATCCAAGACTAGGAAGCTATCCTTAGAGGATGGAGTTGGTCTTGAAGAGATCTCACTAGAGATGTTCTCCTCTATCATCGAATAAGATTTTGCTGGCAGGAAAGGCACCAACAATTGGTGCCTCTTTAATGAAGGACTTCACAAATGTTAGGAAGATGGCTACTCTAGAAGGTTAAACCCGTTCCTGACACTATAAGTAATGACATTATATGCCTTTCTCCACTTCACATTGTTCTTTAGGAAGATGGCTACTCTTTTGAGCATTGGTCTCTTGCACCTTTTCATGGATGGTACCAGATGAAGTGATGGTAACACCGTCATCACTTATATCTAGTCTAATTTTATTAAGTTTTAAAGTTACATTCACTTTATTGACCAACAAAAGGGTATATTTTAATAATAATAACAAGAATTTGAGAGCGTACATAAAAATAGGTTAATTATGTTGTTTTAATAGGAAAAAGTAAATGTAGATTAACAAAGAGGTAAACCTAAAATTAATTTAAGGTCAATTAAGCTTAAAATTGAAATAAGTGGGCCTACTTGGATTGACTTAAGGATTTTATGAAATAAAAGTCAAATTATAATTAATAAAATCATAATTTCAAACTCACTATAATTCAAAGGGTTTTGATAAAAGTAAATGTAATTCTAAACCTTCTAAAAATCATTGAAAAATATTCTATAAGGTTTAGAATATTCAATTTTACAAAATGAGGTCCAATTAACCTAAAATGAAGACCAAGGCGAGTAATTGATACATTTTGGGTTAAATCATAAATTGACCAATCAAACTTTATAAAAATCCAAAATTAAAGTCACTAGTAGACTCCTTGGGTCCAAATTAGGTTACCCTAAAAATTTGAGACTATTTGGACTTCATCTCAACCTACTTTGCATGTTGGCCCTTGATTTTTGAATCTCTTCCATTTAAGTCCAAAATCGTTCCTTTCCAATCCCTCACTACCATCATGATGATGTCAATACCATCTTCTTCCTCAATTGGCTGCAGCAGCTTCACAACGTGGTCTCAGGCAAGATTTCTGGGATCAAGATCTCGTGCTATTCCCCTATCATAGTTGCAACCTTTGACGAAGATTCCAGCATTACTTTCCATCCATGGAGGTCATGATTCACAGCCGAAGTCCGCACAAAGCCACAATGTGAATCATGCATTCCGAGGTCTCATTCTCGCCTCAAATCATGCAACCATTGCTCCATAAAGCGCGATCGTGTTTCATTGAGTCATTTTGTACAATTTTTGGTGTTACTCCTCTTCTTCCTCCTCATCGACACCATTAATGAGCACCTTGGAGCTTCTTTGACCTCATTCTTCGGCCACTCCCATGTACAATAGAGAGAGGGTTTTTCTTCCTGGTTCACTTGTCGTGCTTCCCATCAAAGAACACGACCCAACTCCCCTTCGTCAGTTCCAACCACCTTCCCACTATTGTCGTCTTCGCATTCGACCGGCCAACGTTAGACGCAACCTTGCCCTCTCGTCATCCATGAGGCAATCCTCTATCTTCCTCTCCTTCTGTAGGATAGTTTAGACCCTTCAGATGTAGGTTTCAACCTCCACAACTCCTTCCTCTTCATCTTCTTCTCCGCAACCGGCGAAGCGCCGACGTCCACCTCTGTGATGCTCCATCCATCTCCGCCATCCACCAACCTTCCCACGAGCACCAAGACATCACCTCGAGAAAAAGCCCCCAACTTATTGGGAGTTTCGATGCTCCCCAGCCTCTACCCAACACCACCTATCATTGTCTCCTTTGTCGTGTCCGTCGAAGCTCCACCAACCTCATCATAGCCACTCAACATCACCACCACGCTTAGAAAGGTGCGACGAAGCTTCTCAACAACTTGGTCGAGGTCGACCTCCTCTCCCACATCGAGATCAACACACATCGGAGACCCATTTCCTCTGCCTAGCTCCGCGTCATCATCGACAACCATAGCTACTGCCAACCACCGCAACACCACTGCCATCACATCGGCGGCATGTCACCGAAACTACTCTGTCGTTCGCTGGACCACATCACCCCTTGGAGCTCGATTCCGGTGCTGCTCTGGCAAGCCTTCAACGATCCTATCGGCAATCAAGAAGAAGAAGAGCAGGAGATGATATAGGAACCAGTTTGCAAATAAAAATAATTCATAGGAACCCAATTGAAATTGTTCAGGGACCAAAATATAAGAAATGCAATAATTTTTTGAGTTCCTAGGATTGATTGGTAATACCTTTTGATTGATTAATAATTTGTAGTGATTATTAAATATTTGGAGCTTTTATTGCATCACTTTGTCCTTTAGAAATTTCTGAATTATTTAATGCTTACTCACATTAATTGTTGTTTGATTTAATTAAGCATTAAATAATTAAAGAGGTCCCCAAATTAATTTGCACAACCAACTTCTCATAGATTTGTTTACATATTTGACTTCATTACAGAGCTTGCATGGTTGTGATTCAGAAATCCTTTCCATGGTCCCAGTGGATATTCTGTCAATTTTATTGAACTAGAATGACTGCAATTGAAAATTAAACTTTCTACATTTAGTTCTTGATTCAAAATTTTGTAAAAATTAGATAGTGATAAGTCATACATTTCTTTGCTCCCAGTAATCGACCTCGAACTCATATTTGAAAAGTATAAATTTTAAAAGTCGATTTGTGCAATTCAACTATACTACAACACATGTTTTTAACGAAACTCATTTTGCATACATCATGAAGTGTCATTGGATTTAACTTAAGCTATTGGATTTGAGGTCCTCTACCAAGTCAAGATATGCATACCAAAAGAAGAGTAATAAAACTACCATAGGGAATTTTCACTAAGATCACCCTTACATGGAGATACATCCTATGTTCTTTCAATAGCTCTATAAGTGCACTAAAATGAGAATGCTACAAGGAGTTGGGATAAGCTCATCGTTGCGTACCTCTATTCTCTTAATACATGGTAATGAAAGAATTGGAGTGGTGAAGGAACCAAATCTTCCAAAATCCAAATCTAGTCTACGATTTGATGAATGACTTAGCAAGAGCTTGTATGAGAGTTGGTTCGATTACACTAATCATGGTGGAAGATTTTCAGGATGTGAATGAGCAAGATGCACTTCTAGTCATTGACAAAATCTAAATGGTCTTCAAACCGACAAAACCTCATGTGTTATACATGACGACAAAATTTATGTGGTATATGCTATTCATGCATGGTAGATGCTTGCACAAAGTTATTGACCCTTATCTTTAGACCTTTGCTTGCCACTTTTGTGATATGGAAGCATTTCGCCGAATACAAGCCTTCTTTTGATCTAGTAACTTAAAGTGGGCAACTAAAGCTACTTTATAGCACATACAGGGTGGAAAAGTTCCTGCAGTTGGTTAGAATCTCCTTGTTCCTGATGTAAGCAATGCCTTCTTTGCTAGGAATACTTGTTGCTACCTACAATTCCTAGGATCTTATGGTTGCAAGCTTTTGTTTTGGGCACTAACTTGATCTTCATCCTTATGAAATCCAATTATTGACTTTGTTTTCATGGAACTCATCCATGAACTTGGAGCATTGTATTTGATTTACCTGCATATCAAGTCTACACTCTATGTGCAACTTGGCATGTGTAGTCTTCATGCTAAGTTGAGAATTACTCATCCTACTTAAATTAACTTTTCCCTTTTAGGCTGATTTTTTACTCTAAGTTCCATTTTGAGTCATCTAAGAATTAAGGCATCTTGGGGTTAGTTCCTAGTTTTCTCTCATGTTGAGTTCCTTTCTATCATGTTTTGAGGTCTGCTTTGATCATATTGTTCCTTAACCAAATTTTGTTTGAGATGCACAAAAATCTAGCATAGTCACACAAATAACCATACATGCATGTACACATAAATAAATGCATGCATGCATTCGTGATGTATGAATCTAACCTATTTGTTTTTGCATGTAACAAGCCATATATATGTCAACACACACAACTAGTAGTGGTATGCATCGATCCTCCTGTAGACAAATCTACATACATTATATGCTACGCACTTAGGTAGGAATGTTCTTAAGCCAGTCAGGTTTTATAACTATAAACCCTTTTTAGTCTAGTTCAATTTATAAATAAGTAAAGGTGTTGGCAGTCCAGCCTTAATTACGGTTACTTATCTAATTAAGGACACCAATAGTGCACAAGGGTCATATGACAATGCAAAGGTTATTTAAACAACATTTGTGTGTGCATGAGTTGATTGTCTTTGCAAATTTGGAGGGGAAAAATTAACATGCGTACGTACCTTCGTCAGCATTAGTTTCCAACCTCGAGAAATTCAAGACCTGATAAATCTCTATGGCATTGATGAGTGGTGGCCAGGTCAACCCATCTATGCTGACAAGGGAGACATTTACTCGCTTGCCATGGTCCTTAGACCTATTTGAATGAATCGTCATTGTTTTCGAGTAGGAAGGCTTCACAGCTTGGCTCCATATCTCATCATTTGTATAGACATCGAATGTCCTATCTTCACTTGTATTGAGACGTTCTGCAAAGTGCATGAGTACATAAAATTTACTCGGATTCCATTTGTCCACTGTTGCAACTTTCCATGTGAATGCCAAGATTGAGCCTGAGGTTGGAGTAGAAGCTGATTTCATGACCAATGGTTGTGGATCCCCAAACCTGTCGCCTGATAGAGTATCGTTACTGCTTATTTTCGAGGAATCTTTCATAGTATTATTTCCCGATCGTCGCCAGATACGATCGTATTGATCATTAGGGTATCTGAATCGCCTCAAGCAATTAGCATATAAATTTAATTAGCAATGAATAAAGCTTTGTTTGAGAAGCATTGCTATGATACATAGTTGTGGGGTTGATCCTGTGTCCTTTAGCCGATAGTGGAAACGATTTAATTGCCATCTTAATTAACATCCATTTGGCGATTATAACAAAGTTAAAACTTTTCTTTCGTTCCTTCTTTTCCTTGCAAAGTTTCATTCCATCTATGTAACCATATAAAAACTGGTGATAGCTCTGATATATAGGAGCATGATCCACTATTTTAGAGTTAATTATTTTCTATTATATCGATGCTTGCATATGTTTTGTGGAATTAGCTGATGAGAATCTTAACAAATACGGATGTCACTGAAAACATATATGTTACAATATATTTTATAAAGTGTGAGTCTCACTTGTGTTTTCTTTCGATAAAAAAGATAAAATGCTTTGGTTCACTTTGAAAAAATAATCAAAAGTTTCACGCTAAAAAAAGTAATCAAAGTCTAACTTAAAAAGAAATCAAATGTGAGGTTAACTGAGAATCAAAAAACAAATAATCTATCATATCATATGTGAAAAATCAAAAGAGTATAAGTAGGAAAATGTGCATCGTAATTTTACAACGCGTGTCTCATGCTTAACAAAATATACTAATATATTTTGATATTCAATTAATTCAAAATTAAAATACAACACTTTAAAATGAAAATAAGTCTCGGTTTTCACTTTTACAAAGTAGTTCATTACCTATGAAAAATAATTTTTCACTTTAAACCCTAAACCCTAAAATCTAATCCTAAACTTAAAGGTAAAAAATCATTTTCTAAATGAAAATTACTTTTTATATATAATAATTCTTTTCATAAATCCTAAATCCTAAATCTAAACCCTAAATTATAAATCCTAAATCCTAAACCCAAAACTTAAAGGTGAAAATTACTTTCCACTTTTCAAGTGGAAGCCCATTTTCCACCCGTTGAAAGTTAAAATACATCGGTGTATTTTCATTTTCAATTGATGTGTTCCGGTGAAAAATCAAAACACTACAGTTGAAAATCAAAATATATCGATATATTTTATTAAGCAGCGAATGTACATTAAACGTATGTTTCTTTACTTTTTGAAAAATCAAAATACATTAGTTGAAAATTAAAATATACAATTAAAAATCAAAATATAATAATTAAAAATCAAAATAAATAAATAAAAAAAATAATAAATCGGTGTATTTTATATTTTCATCACTAAGAAATAATTTTTTAATTGAAAAGTAATTTTTATCTATAAAAAATAATTTTTCATTTAAAAATATTTTTTTAATTATAAAATTTAATTTTACTACTAAAAAATTAACATTGAAATCATCCCGTACAATATTCCACCACTCTCTGTAATAAGAGCCGTGGATAGGCTTGTGGCGTATCGACGTTTGTAATATATAAAGTTCTACTGGCTCACTGGTGCCACGACGGTAATACTCCGGATACGTCAAGCGGACGGTACCTGTTTTTCCCTTACTAAAGGTTAATCTAATGCGAATCAACAGTAGAAGAGACTTTACATAAACGGAAAAAAAAGTCTTGAATATCTATACATAAACTAAAGAAAAGTGCGTCTCAACCCTATCAGCCACGTCATCACTTCTCCTAACACCCCGTCGCAATTATCATAAAAAAAATACAAACAATATGGCTCCAATTCCATCCCTTTGAAAGTCTGCATCAGTATCTCACCTTACTCCTCTCTCGCTCTCTTTCTCCGTTCCCCTTTTTACCCTCACATAATTAATTATTGGGATGATTTTTTCCTCTTTCGTCGCATCATAATTAATTTTAAGGGATTTTTCCATTTGTAAGTAAAGGAGAGTTATGTACACTTTATTCTTTGTTGCCTCATGCGAAGTTTCCACTGCATTTTTAATGAAATTTTCGTAATACAATCATAGTTTATATTATTATTAATTATCAAATTTAATATAAATAAAAATTAATTTATAAATTGAATTTTATTAAAATAACTTTTTAAATATTTAGTTTGATTATATATTATAACTAGATATCTAAAAATTTCACAAACTTTCATAATAAATTACGAGTACTATCACTAGTTATGAATTATTTTAAGAATTGAATATCACATCCACTACTATAAATATCACCAAAAGATCTTATATTTTAGAATCATAAAAGGTGCTTCCTCGAATTTGTCTACTTTAATTTAAGGATTTTCTTTATTAGATTACTTTTTTTTCTTTTCTTTTGAAAGGTTCTTATTAGATTTTTAATATCCAGAGTGAAAAGTGATCGCATATATATGCTTTAAAGCAGTGTTTACTAAGTTGAATCATAATATGGTTTAACGTTAAGCTTAACTTACAGATTAAATTATAGTTGATCGACGTCATATAAAAGCAAAATCCTTCTTCCATTGAATTGATTTCTCATATAATAAGTACCTTACTGTAATAATCACTAAAAGTATAATATGGTCTTAAGTATAGCTTCACCCGTTGCTGATCACTAAAAGTGTAATATGATCCTCAAGTATATCTTCACCTGCTAAGTAGGGGGCTCTGTAATAGTATTAATTAATTTAGATCAAAACACGTACGTCATGTATGTAAAATTTGACTGAGATCAAGCTACCTAAAATCATGTCCGACTGCTCAGCCTTTTTCTTCTTCCTATTTAATTTGTTTTTCTTACGCGGGTTGTTTGAGCATCATTATGAAGATTACACAACGTAATCTAAATTGGATTATGCAAGAAAAATAGCTAACGTTAACCTTGCACGCGAAAATAATATAGAATATGACACGTGCGTAGCTTGGGTAGTTGTTTAATTCTACAACATAGGTATAAAAATATAATATTTGTTGAATTTTGTAATATAAAAATGTAAAAATTAATTTACATTTTATATCGATGTAAAATCACTCTATAACGATCTCATATCAATGTAGAACTACTATGCAATGATGTAAAATTACTTGAAATCATTCCACATTGATGTGAAATTCTTTAAAATTATTTTATATTAATGTAAAATTATTTTACATCGATACATTATATTTGTACGCTACAAAATACGTGATATCATATGATTTTTGTACATTTTCTCCTAATTTTATGCCTTTCTCTTTAATATGCTTTGATTTATAAAGTTTTTTTTTTAGTGTAATTGTACCGTTTATTATTCAACTCCAAACCGAACAAGGAAATTTGCAATGGGATTAGAGTTTGCCACGAGTTGACATATGTAAAATCGCATCCATTTCCGTTTTAATTAAAATATGACAACAACGCTGTATTCACGGAAAATATAAAAAAAACCACACACACACACACAACGTTGTATTCGCGAGAAATTGTCCCGAAATTAACCGATTAATAAAAATTCTTTAAAACGGTTTAACCTACCTGATCCGAGTTTCTGATCCGAAGTTTACCCTGGTTCCAAGCAGCAGCGGATGTGAGGAGCTGTCCGGCAGCGGCGTGTAGAGGTCGTCATGCAGAGGCCTCACCTCGATGATTGATACGAAGGGCCCCCATTCACCTGTTTTTACCAGGCAAAGCTGCATGGAATCCGAAGTAGCAACAACCATTATTTCCTTGTCTCCGAAATTTGAAGCGTTGCGAATGTTTTGACCGTGTCCCCCAGATAGAGGTCAAATTCTGGCTTTCTATTTAGCTCATCGTAGTTCCCGTACAAGAATCTGGCTCTAACAAGATACCTATTGCCTTCTCGGAGAGGTCGTTCCGTTGGGAAAGAATGTTTGTATCCGCACTCGCCTTTGCACCTGGAGCTGCACCGGTGCTCATCCAAACTGTGCATCCAGACACAGCATGACAAAAACACCCTAGCGTTTTTGTCTTTAGTGTCCCACGCATGGCTTGAACGAGCGCAGGTACAGATCTAGGCGCAAAGTCAGGTATTCCAAACATTTCTGGTTGGGAAAGCTTCTCAGGTGACGTTCTCCTTTGCCACAGGAACAAAACTGCCGAAGGACTTTGCGGCTTATCCCTGTATCTATGTACGTGGAATCTGGAACATACTGTAGATTTCTCTTCGGGAGAGAGTAATTCTCGGGGTTTCTGCAACCGATGTTTAGGAAACCTGCATGATTTTGGACAGTCGTTTGCATGAAGTGGGGTTCCAGATCCAATATCTCATTTGAGAAAGAAAAAGAAAAAGAAAAAGAGGTGAATGACGGTACCAAGGGAAAAGGATATCGTAGAGTTAAGTCACCCATTTTAATTAGGAAGGATTAGATTTCAAATTGGTATGACGACACTACATATAGAATACTCTTTTACCTTCAGGCGATTGTGCTTGGACATTGATCGTTGAGATTAACGAGGGTAGGAACAATATTAATATCTGACCATCCTTCGCTTCTGCAGCTGTAAATGGCCGACGATTGTGAAGATGAACCGACGTATCCAAGAAGGACCCCACGATGTGAATTACATTAGGAAGCTATAGCGTACGTGTACGTATAATACATAGAAGTAACACCTGATTTTTTTGGCATCAAACTTTTGTCAAAACCATAGCCTTGTGGTTGTAAATTAGCGAATATATAACGTGTACAGCCTGCTACCACTTAGCGTCCACTGACTACTCTTTGCATGCATTCAAAAGTTTGACTGAATCAGCCCAACAATTTACGATCACATCCTTCGAAAATCAGGTGTATATATGGTCGAGTCCCGAGTGCTGCTAATCCACTTACGTAGTGTTCGGTAAGGTTACGTTTGGTAGAAGAATAAGGGTTATATTACGATAAAGTACTGCAGAGATAAGTTAAGACGTGTTTGATTGGTGGTATAAGAATAAATAGTGAGATAAAAGATTGGGAGTGTGATGTGATGTTGGTGAATTATTTTTTAATATTATGATATAAGTGTGAGTGAATTGATGTGATATAATAAATTTATTTTAATTGATATATTATGTTAAAGAGAATATATTTTATTATATAGTAATGTTGATGTGATTTGATAGGATAATTAGATGTTAATGTTGATTAATAAAATTAAATAAATTATATTATTTGATTTTTAAATTAATTTTAATGACTCTCTCCTGTAACCCTTTAATTGAAAGATAATCCTTAAGTTATCCCAGCGAATCGGAGCCTAAGTGTGATTGGAAAAGTGGGATGCTTTTTGTTGGCTCGTAGAAGAATTAAACATAAATGATTGAATTTTGTCATTTTTTCCTCTTTGAAAATAAGCAGTGGAAAATGTAATTTTACGTAGATGTTAGAATTGCAAATTGTGCGATCCCGAGGTAATTAATAAGATATCCCATACGCGGGATTGCACGCCTACTATGCCGAAAACAAATGGTCCCTTTGTTTTACTTCACCCCTTAATTAATATCATGGGTTTATGACCAAAATAAAAAGAAATGAGTGCCACCTGTAACCTAATACGAGCAAAATAGAAAGCAAAACAAATTTGTAACGACACTTACAAATGTAAAGGTCAAAGTTTTCTTGTAGGCCAAGTAAACTATGACCGATGGATGTGGACATGCGTGTTCGCATTGTTTTCCTGCATGCTTCCCTGAATTGTATATATGCATAGTGTGTTTAATTTTCATTTCTCCAAATGGAAAGAAGAGTGTAGAAACTAACGACGGAGTATCCTATAATTGCCAGTGTCATATAGTAAAATATCTTCACACACGGCTAAGAATTAGACTCAATGTTCAAATTCGCATGCATGGAAGATATTGACAAATTTTGAAATTAGAAGGCTGATTTTGAATTGTCAAAATTAAGCTAAGGACGAAGGCGCGGTGTTCGACTCTAATGTGATTTTTCAAATGAAAGGAACAGCACTGACGGGAGATATATGCAATACAATACAATGTGAGATATAATGCAATAAAATACAATGTATTATATTATATATTATAATGTCTTCCAAATTGCAATGAGGCCGCTTTTCTATGGTATTTCTCGAGAAGGCAAATGTCTTCGGCTGGGTCACGCATCCCCATTTTTGAATATAAATTAATTAATTTATCCCTCCTTATTTTTTTTCATCGTTGTCCAATTCATAACATCATAACTTTTTTTAGTGAGGGCATCGATGGCGAAAATATGTTTAGCGTATGCAATGATTTGTTATCTTTTTAGTTGTATAAGATGTCAGGAATTTCAGTTAAATGTCTAGATATGTGTCCGGATGTCTGAAAGTGAGATTTTTGTACTATGTTTTACACTCTGCGCGCAGGCGGCACGTAGAGGCTTTTCTCTCACCCCACACCCTCATCCCTTAAACCCTAACACCCCTTTATATAAACCCCCCTTCTCTTCTCCTCTCCTCACACCACTCAAGCCACTGCCACCTCCACCTTCTCCTGCGACGACCGCACCCTCCAACCTCCCATCCCTGTTGTTGCAGCCGCAACGAGGAAGAGAGGAGCCGACGAGGGAGAACAAGGAAGAGCGAGAGCGAGAGAGTGCGAGGGAGTGAGAGTAGGGGAGGAGGGAGACGACCGCAGGAGCTCGGTGGAGCTCAAGGAGGAGCTCGTGGGAGAGAGGAGGATGCCGGCGTGGAGCTTCTCAAGCTCCTGTAGCTGCTGGAGCTACCGCTGCAGGCGGAGGTGCGAGTGGGGAGAGCTGCGAAGAGGTTCTGGTACTGAAAGTTTTCCAGTATCAAATGTCTGGCGTGACGTATAGACGACTGGCAAGGCACCAGGACGTCCAGAGCTGAGGTAGGACGTCTAAAAGCGCAATATCGTGAGGTACGTACCTTCCTACGCTGCTTTCCGCCATGCAGAGGATTTCAGCACAGGAGGTGTTAGGCTAAAAGTGTGCCTACGTTGTTGTACACAGGTGAAGGCTTTGGGAAGGTGTGTGGTGTGCTTTCCCAAGTACTTTTGAACGTTTGATCACGTCACCATATGCCCAGAGGAACATCCAGACGACTGGAGATTTTGTCCAACGTCTGGAGCTGCCCCCAGACGATCGCAGAGAGAGTTTGGACGTTTGAATCAGCTGCAGGAAGGGTAAGGTGAGTTCTGACGTCTTCTAAGATGCGTCTGATTTTGGACAGTAATCGTGTTTTTGGCCCGTTCAGGTCCCAAACGGAGTCGATTTTCCTCAAACAAAGTACCGTTGGTTTCCACTCGAATTTCTCTACGTGTTCGTGTTGAGTACCTACCGTTTTGAGCTCGTTTGATGTAAATTAGTCGCTGGTACAGGTTACCAGCCGATGGCGTGTTAGAGGCCCGTGGAGATGACGAGATCTGCAGCACAGGCCCCATTCCTCCCTTGATACCCGGTAGAGTGATTTAATTTAGTTGTTAATATTTAAATAAGAATGTACTTGCTTGGAATAATCGGATCGAACTCTAGGGTGTGGAATGAACCCTAGGGTAGAAATGTATGAGCCAGTTTGAGCTGTACTGTTTACTTGATGCATGTTTAAAATAAATTGCTAGCAAACGGTATTAGTATAATTATGAGATGCATGTTAGAATACGAGTTGCCTGTATACGAATGAATTATGAGATGCATGTTAGAATACGAGTGCCTGTATGTGAATGAGAAAGTGAACGGTGAAACCACAAGTTGCATGTAAATGATTGAGAATTAAATTGTGAAAACACGAGCTGCCTGTATATGGATGAGGAATAAGTTATGAAACATGAGATCTGAATGTAGATAATGAGATGAATAATGAGTATGAACCCTTCAGGAAAGTAGGAGTAGAACTCCTGTGTATGAAAGGAATCTGTAATGCAGACGGGAAGTGAGTTGGCCCTTGTGTACGTAGTACCAAGGAGCACAGTGGTTTTTTTAGTGTAGAGCGGAGTTAGCCTCCCTTGGGTTGAGATCCAGAGTTAGGATTGGTCACTCTACACTGACTCTTGTAGGCCCTCGTGTACGTGGTACCGAGGCATGCTACTAGTGTAGGGAGGGAGCTAGCCACCCCACGGGGCCTGGGGTTAAGCTAGCCACCCTACACCGACTTTGTTAGGCCTGTTAGGCAAACCAGGGTAGCCGAATGAGGGTATGCGGACTGTGGAGGGGCAAGACCCCCGTTCTGAGAGGGCAAGGCCCTATATTATTTTGTGTTGTACTTTGGGCGTACCCTCTAACAGAAACGATTGACTACGTGTTAGTGCGGGGTAGCTACCCGTGTACCTATCAGGCGTGTCGTAGTCACTGCTACGTCTCGACAGTAACCTCGGGGTGGTTGACTAGGTGTAGGACTACCACGGGGGACTCTCCCGACTAGGAGAGCACCACGTGTACCTTCTACTCCATGGAAAAGACTGCAATCAAGATCGTTTCCACGAGGAACAAGCAAGATCAAGAAATACTTGGATCCTTTGTGAAATAAATGAACCAAAAGCACATAGATGAGATAAATAGAAATGAGAATAAAACCTGACTATTTGTTTTACTTTACTTGCACATAAATAATATAAACACCACTTTACTCAGCATTCGCTGACTCTGTCTTTTCGTAACCCTGTCCAGGAACAGGAGTTGTGCAGCCCGAGTTTCTGGCTGCAGAGGGAGCTGGGCCCCGCCGAGCCTAGCCATAGTAGTAGTTTCCTTTCCAACTCTTTTGTTTCTGCTGTAGTTGTGAGCACTAGACCTTTGAGTTAGTGTTCCTGTTACTTTCTATTTTCTTTCCACTGTTGTTGTTGTGGTAACATGTACTACTTTGAGACAGTTTACTCTACTTTCCTTTCCTGTTTCGTTTTTCCTTTGCTTAGTTATAATGCATATGTGAATGTGGTTTATTTTCTGCTTTTGGTTATTTCTCATTAGACGACTAGGTCTTGGGATTAGTCAAGGCGAACCGATCTCAAGTCCTGTAGGGATCCGGGAATCAGGTCATAACAAGATGGTATCAGAGTAAGGTCATCCCAGGAAGTGAATCAAATGGTCTGGAAGTAACCACTCATATGCTTGTAACTGAGATAGTCACCACAATGTTTAACTTTGATCTCTGCTTTCGAGTCGTATTCCTTCATGTAACCATGTGTTCTTGACAATCCTTGTTTCTTCAACCTCATTGTAGGCGCAGGGGCAGATGTGTTAGGCTTGAGACCAGTGTTGCCTCGCCTCTCCTCTTGAGTGTCCAGGCCCATGACCTTGTTCAGTTGATCCGAGAGGTAGTGCGAGAGGAATTTGAGTTTTCGCCGGCTCTGCTGCCCCCTGCCACCTCCGAGGGTGTGGAAGGGGAGCCTCTTGCAGCACGGCAGAGTCACCCTAGCATTTGGCGAGCCAAAGGAGATCAAAGGGGGCCCTACCAGTTGGGATGCTCACAGGGCCATCGAGAGAGGAGGCACACGACGCCCGCAGGAGAGCCGTCTCGTTTTGCCAGACCACCAGTGGCCTTTGGGGGCCCCAGACAGGGCCCAGCCACCAGCACCGGACCCCTGCCCAGCCGCCAGCAAGGACCTACTGCGGGAGGAGGTCGTGTACCTTTCTGTTACCAATGTGGCCAGCTGGGCCACCTCAGGAGGGACTACCCATCTAGGGCCGGGGTCCAGCAGATGTTCCCTGCACCGAGCGTTGGAGGCCGAGCTAGCAGTCGTGGTCACCATGCACGTGGAGGAGGACCACAGTCGCGAAGAGGGTATCGGCCAGCTACTACTCGCTCGACCCAGAATGTAACTGCTTCATTTGTATCGAGAGCTAAGGGGCGTATCAATGCCCTAACACACAGAGACACCAGGGCTTCGAGTTTTGTGGTGGCAGGTATGGTTACTGTTTCTGGCAGATTAATATAAGTACTTTTTGTTTTCGACGTCACCCACTTTTTTTTGTCGCTACGAGTGTTGCCGAAAATTTGAGGCAAGGAAGTGTACTATTAAAGGATCCATTTGTGATCAAAGGCCCAGGTGTCCTGTTATTTGTAGTCGAGGAGGTCTACGCAGATTGCAAGGTCAGTATAAGGGGACACAGCCTCCCCGCTGACCTAATTATGGTCCAGATGGAGGACTTTGGCGTGATCCTAGGGATGGACTGGTTGTCCACCTATCACACCCTGGTAGACTGTTTCGGGAGGAAGATCGTCTTTCCCATACCGAAGTTGCCTCCCTTTGAGTTTCACAGTCAGCTGGTGGATGGAGATTTCAGATGCATCTCCGTGCTTCGGGCAGCAAGGCCTTTGAGCTAGGGGTGTGAGGGCTTCCTGGCCTGTGTGGTGGCAGAGCCTAGCCCCGTGGTCGACTTTCAGAGTATTCCGGTGGTCTGTGAGTACCCCGACGCTTTCCCAAAGGAGCTACCAGGACTATCGCCTGAGCGGGAGATTGAGTTCGAGATTTCACTCATACCGGGGACCAACCCCACCCTACTGCACCGTACAGGATGACCCCACTTGAGCTGTGAGAGCTCAAGTCTTAGTTACGGGACCTGTTGTGGGAGGGCTTTGTGAGACGCCACAGTGTTCTCCAAGATAGATCTAAGGATCAAGGAGACCGACGCCTCCAAGACAGCTTTCCGTACCCGGTATGGGCACTACGAGTTCGTGGCCATGCCGTTTGGGTTGACCAATGCCCCCGTAGCCTTAATGGATATGATGAACTGTGTTTTCAAGCCATACTTAGACCCATTGTAGTGGTGACCTTCGAGGGAAAATGGGTCTACTCTCAGGATCAGAATGGCGTAGCGGAAGCATGGTGGGCTCATAACCCATAGGTTACTTTCTTGGGCCACGTGATCTCAGGAGATGGATTGGCTGTGGATCCAGCCAAGGTAGAGGCCATACTCAAGTGGAAGAAGCCACGCACATTGACAGAGATATGCAGCTTTTAGGGACTGGTAGGTTATTACCGGTGGTTTATCAGAGGATTCTCTAAGATCGCGCATACTATGACCCAGCTGACCCAGAAGGATGTGCCCTTTACCTAGACAGATCAGTGCAAGGCGTGTTTTCAGGAGTTGAAGGAGAGACTGACTTCAGCTCCTGTATTTACCATCCTGGACAATAGTGGCAGTTTCGTAGTTTACATCGAAGCTTCGTTGCAAGGGTTAGAGGGCGTGCTCCTACAGCGGGGTCATGTTGTCGCTTACGCTTTGCGGCAACTGAAGCCCCATGAGCATAGCTACCCTACCCATGACTTAGAGCTAGCAGCAGTTGTCTTCGCACTGAAGACATGGAGGCACTACCTTTACGGTGAGACTTTCGAGATCTTCATAGATCTTAAGAGCCTCAGGTACTTGCTTGACCAGAAGGAGCTTAACATAAGACAGAGACGTTGGTTAGAGATCCTGAAAGACTACGACTGCAGCATCTCCTACCACCTAGGGAAGGCCAATGTGGTGGCCAACGCCTTGAGTCGAAGAGCGCCCACCCACTTAGCTAGCTTACAGGCACAGAGTTGGAGACTCATGGAGGAGTTGGGTAGTTAACGACCCCGAGAGTCAGGGGGTACTGTGGGGCAGTGACAATGATGCAGCAGTCACGACCAGAGCTGATAGACCGCAACATCGCAGGGCAGATGATCGATCCATACTTACAAACGCTACGAGATAGGGTGTTGACTGGGGACCCAGGAGACTCTCCTCATACAAGATCCTACGTATGAGGGGATGTATGTGCGTTCCTAGGGATGAGGAGTCATTGAGAGAGCTTCTGCCAGAGGCACACGGGTCTAGGTTCACCATACATTCCGAGAACACAAGTTGTACCATGATTTGCGATGCGACTTCTGGTGGAGAGGGATGAAGTAGGATGTTGGTGAATAGGTTCAGCAGTGTTAGTTGCCAGCAGATGAAGATCGAGCACCAGAGGCCTGCAGGGCCATTGCATCCACTTCCTACGCCAGAGTGGGAGTGGGAGAGCATCACCATGAACTTGGTGGTGGGTCTACCAGTTACCCAAGAGGGACACGACATAGTCTGGGTGATAATAGACAGGTTGACGAAGATGGTGCATTTCCTACCGATCCGAGTCACCTTTGATCAGTACAGTTAGCAGAGAGATACATCGGAGTTGTGGTGCGCTTGCACGGAGTCCCACATAAGATTGTATCCGCCAGGGATACTCATTTTACTTCCCAGTTCTAGGCTAAGTTTCAGCAGGTCTTGGGGATACGTCTAAGGTTCAGTACCCCCTACCACCCCCTAACGGACGAACAATCAGAGCGCACCATACAGACACTTGAGGACCTTCTGCTCACCTGTGTGCTAGACTGGAGAGGCTCCTGGGAGGAGCATTTACCCCTTGCATAGTTTGCATACAATAACAGTTTCCACTCGAGCATCGACATGGCACCTTACGAGGCTCTGTACGGACGGAGGTGTACTGCACCCTTGAGTTGGGTCGAGGTGGGGACCAAGTGGGAGGTTGGTGCCAGGCTGATCCAGCAGAGTCAGGAGGTGAGAGAGCAGATCCACAGATGACTCCGCACTGTCAGGAGTAGGAAGAAGAGCTACGCTGACCGGAAATGCAGAGGGGCGCAGTTTGAGGTTGGGGATCACATCTTTCTCCGTGTTTCGCCCATGAAGGGCCTACAGCGTTTTGGGGTGAAAGGGAAACTTGTGTCGAGGTTTGTAGGGCCCTTTGAGGTCCTAAAGCGAGTAGGACCCGTTGTTTACTGGCTTGCCCTTCCTCTCCAGCTTTCTGGAGTGCACGACGTGTTCCACGTGTCCAACCTCAGGAGGTACGTCGTCGATCCCAGTCACGTTCTGATCTACGAGAGCATCGAGGTGGGTGACGACCTGACCTACCCCGAGAGACCAATACAGCTACTAGACAGAGCCGTCCGGAGTCTGAGACGGAAGCAGGTACCACTGGTGATGGTTCTATGGAGAAGCCAGCGGTACGAAGAGGCGACCTGGGAGCCTGAGGCGGTGATGCGAGAGCGGTACCCAGAGCCTTTTGAGGGTACGTCTTTTCGGACCTACTTCGGTCCTCTTTAAGTTTGTTATGTGTTTTTACGTTCCTTTTCCGATCCCTAGCTAGCTCAAGTTTCAAGGACGAAACTTCCTTTAAGTTTGTTATGATGTAACGACCCGTTGCCTTTTTAGTTGGATAAGACGTCTGGAGTTTCAGTCAGATGTCTATCTAAACATCTGGACACGTGCTCGAACGTCTGAAGGTGAGTTTTTCGTACTACACTTTGCGCTCTGTGCGTGGGCGGCAGGCAGAAGCCTTTCTCTCTCCCCGCACCCTCACCCCTTAATCCCTAACACCCCTCTATATAAACCCCCCTTCTCTTCTCCTCTCCTCCTCACACCACTCAAGCCACCGCCACCTCCACCTTCTCCTGCAACGACCGCACCCTTTAGCCTCCCATCCCTGCTGCTGCAGTCACAGCGAGGAAGAGAGGAGCCGGCAAGGGAGAATGGGGAAGAGCGAGAGCGAGAGAGTGCGAGGGAGTGAGAGTGGGGGAGGAGAGAGACGACCGCAAGAACTTGGTGGAGCTCGAGGAGGAGCTCGTGGGTGAGAGGAGGGCACAGATGTGGAGCTTCTCAAGCTCCTGCAGCTGCTGGTGCTACCGCTGCGGGCGGAGGTGCGAGCAGGGCGAGCTGCAAGGAGGTTCTGGTATTGGAAGCTTTCTAGTATCAGACGTCTGGCGTGACGTACTGATGGCTAACAAGGCACCAAGATGTCCAGAACTGAGGCCAGACGTCTAAAAGCGCAATATCGCGAGGTACCTACCTTCCTACGCTGCTTTCTGCCATGCAGAGGATTTCAGCATAGGAGGTGTTGGGTTGAAAGTGTGTCTGTATTATTGTACACAGGTGAAGGCTTTGGGAAGGCGCACGGTGCACTTTCCCAAGTACTTTTGGACGTTTGATCACATCGTTAGACGTCCGGAGGTACTTCCAAATGATCGGAGACCTTGTCCAACGTTTGGAGCTGCCCCCAGACAGTCGCAGAGAGAGTCTGCACATCTAAATCAGTCGTAAAAAGGGTAAGGTGAGTTCTAACGTCTTTTAAGACGTCTGGGACTAGTTCCAGACATCTGATTTTGGACAGTAATCATTTTTTTGCCCGTTTAGGGCCCAAACGGAGTCGATTTTCCGCAAACGAAGTACCGTTGTTTTCCATTCGAATTCCTCTACGTGTTCGTGTTGAGTACCTACCGTTTTGAGCTCGTCTGATGCAAATTAGTCACTGGTACAAGTTACCAGCCGGTGGCGTGTTCGAGGCCCGCGGACACGATGAGATCTGCAGCACAGGCCGTCATTCCTCCCATGATACCCTATAGAGTGATTTAATTCAGTTGTTAATATTTAAATAAGAATGTACTTGCTTGGAATAATCGGATCGAACTCTATGATGTGGAATGAACCCTAGGGTAAAAATGTATGAGCCTGTTTTGAGCTGTACTATTTACTTGATGCATGTTTAAAATAAATTGCTAGCAAACGGTATTAGTATAATTATGAGATGCATGTTAGAATATGAGTTTCCTATATATGAATGAACCATGAAATGCATGTTAGAATACGAGTGCCTATATGTGAATGAGAAAGTCAACAGTGAAACCACAAGTTGCATTTAAATGATTGAGAATTAAATTGTGAAAACACGAGCTGCATGTATATGGATGAGGAATGAGTTATGAAACATGAGATCTGAATGTGGATAATGAGATGAATAATGAGCATGAACCCTACGGGGAAGTAGGAGTAGAACTCCTGTGTATGAAGGGAATCTAGAATGCAGACGGGAAGTGAGTTGGCCCTTGTGTACGTAGAACCAAGGAGCACAGTGATTCTTTTAGTGTAGAGTGGAGCTAGCCTCCCGTGGGTTGAGACCTGACATGGAGTGGGGCGCGTATGTTTAAAAGAGTAGTTATAGCTTGCGCTCGCAATGTCGATTTTAAATGAAGAAATGGACGTGAGTCCGAGTGTCGATCTCAGGGAGGCGTGAAAATCGGATTTTTCTTGTCACTTAATGTCAAAAAAATAACAGGTTTTTGCTTGCGAAAAGTTGTGGGTCAAAAGAGAGTGAGAGAGAGAGAAAGGGAGAGAGAGAGGAGAGAGAGAGAGAGATTAGGGTTAGAATTGTTTCATTCACACATGCAACTTTAAACATAAAAGAGGGCAAGTAACTTGATAAGAAACAACTTCATTTGACATGCAACTTTAGTTTATAATTACAATACTAGATAAGTGCTTGAATATAAGTAAAGTAAAGCTTAAGATAAAGAGGAAAAGAGAGAGAGAGAAGACAGCGAGGCAGCCATGGCGGTGGAGGGGGGGCTCCGTTGGCGGCTCGTCATCTTCGGCGATTACAAAGAGGGCTAATGGTAGCTAGGGGTAGGGTAGAGCACTTGCAAGTGGAGTGAATGCCTTTCATGGGTGGTTGGAAGGGGATTAAATAGGGAGAAGGCCTTTCCAAATGAAGAAGGTCTCCAGACGTCGCTAAAACCCTTCCCAAAATGTCAGTGAAGCCCCCTGCCCGGCAGTTGCTTGCGCACGCGTATGCTACATTGCACACAATCCGTGTGCGCGGCTTGAGAGTCTTCCGATCGCGGATCGGACGGTTGATGTCGCTCGTGGGGCGCGCGCATGGATCGCACCCACACTGCCCGCGTCATCGCAGGCGTCGGCCTTGGACGTGCGAGATCGCGCCACGTCGCTTCATCCGCACCGTCCGCTGCTGATTGGGCGATGGAATTTCATCGATGCACGCCTTCGCCTTCTGATTTCCGCAAGGCACGATTTGAACCCGCACCAGCTGCGCGGGTGTGCGATGGTCGATCGCTGCGCTGCGCTCGCTGCTTTGTCGCTGCGAGGGCAGGCGCGCGGGCGGCTCTCAGCCGTTCGATCAAAGACCGATGGTTGAGATTCGTCCTCTAGGTGAAGGCAAAAGCAGGCGACGATGGAGATGTGGTGAGTGGGCATCACGTGGCGTGTTGTAGGTCGTTGATCTTCTTGGGCCCATTACAGGAGCTCCAGATGTCGGATTTGGCCGATTTCGAGTCCGTTGGACTCCGTTCGTCACTCTGAATCCATTTATGTAGTCCGATTGCTCATCTGAGGCCTGTTTTGACATGTCCTTGTACACATGGCCGTTAATAATACATTATAAGCAATCTTGATGTGTAATGCATGTGATGCTCCTATTCCTATTTGTGATATATTATCTATACATTTTACTCTTAAGATAGACCTCAATTGACAGATTTATTACCCCATGATGCAGTGTTATCATACCCCCATGCTTACTCCTTGCTAATCCCTAGCAAGGTTTATTCTAGCCTTTATTTCCAGTCAGAATTTAAGAAGTAACTACTTAAACACTTCGTTACTTGTCAATAGGAGGAAATATACTAAGATCTTAATCTATAAAGACTAAGAAGAGCCCGGGTGTTGGCCAAAATACGAATCGCCTGAATCCTTGCTTTAATGTATGTATATATATATATATATATTTCTTATTTTTAGATTTTTTGTTTGGAGTTAAGAGTGTGTTGGTAACTTTTTACGGCTACCCAACCCACTCGAATCTTGGACAAAACTCTAAGTGCTAAGTATCTTGGTGTGAAGATCGTGATAGACTCACTCACCGGTAATTTAGACAGACTCCGGGTTTCTATGCCCCTAGGTGACCAAAAGAGGAAGTGTTTTGTCTGAAGGTGTATTTGTTCGATTGGTAGCTTTCTCCATACGTTTGTTTTACTTGGGGTCAACACAAGGATTTTTCCAGTGTATATCTCCCTGGCTTGCTCTACTTCCCCGCTTCTTCCTTAAGTGTTTTGGTTCTTTTTGTGCATTTACTGAGTTGGGCTCTGGACAACCTGCTAATGGGCTGTTACACACAACAACTTGCCAACCATACTCGTGCGATGAAGTGTGATTTATTTTGTTCTCTTTTTTCTCCTTTTTTTATTTGGTAGGTGGCTTCCCTGATCTCAAATTTACCTAGAGGCAATGAAGAAGAGGTGGTCCTGTAGCTGGGCTCTGGATAACCTGCCAATGGGCTATTACCCACATCAACTTGCCAGCCATACCACCCTAGAGAGTTCATTAGCTACCCAATTTCTATCAGAATCTTCGAGTGAGTCTGTGCAAAAATGTGTGCAAATGCTTAGACTAAAAGTCCTTCTGAGTTAGAGGGTGAGTTGATAAGTCGTATACTTATCACCTTATTTAGTTAGTGGATTAGAGTAGCTTAAGATTGTAAGGATTTGAAGCTAAATCCATATTTTAACAGACACCAGGGCTCATTAAGCCTGAAGGCTTGAAAAGTCTAAGTGTTCAAGTTCTTTCTGTATTATTTCCCACTATTGACAAAGTTCTAATGCCTAAGTTTTTCTTCCTAAATTCTTTTTTTTTATTTTTATTTATTCAGACTGATTAAATGAGCTCGGAATCATGCAAGTTACCACCCCCCCATGCTTAAGTTGGACAATGTCCTCATTGACAAATACATGGATGCAACAGAGGTTCAAAAAGATATTACCTGAGTAATGTAGAATACCTAATCAGTCTGAATCTTCTGGGTTGCCTCCCAAGAAGCGTTGAGCTTAATGCCTCTAGCTGGGCGGCGCTTTGTGTCATCCCTCAATGAGGGTGACACTCTCCTTTAGGGGAACCTGGGCTAGGAAGTGTTTCAATCTTTTGCCATTGACTGTAAAAGTGTGCCCAGTGTTCGGATCAGCGATTTCAACCGCCCCATTGGAGTGAGGCTTGACCACCCTAAATGGTCCTGTCCACTTGGACCTGAGCTTCCCTGGAAAGAGTTTTAAGCCGGCATCGAAAAGCCAGACTTGCTAGTTAGGCTTAAAGGTCTTTCTATGGATGAGTCGGTCGTGGACGGCTTTCATTTTCTCCTTATACAGTCGACTGTTCTCAAAGGCACCCCGACGAATTTCTTTGAGCTCAGAGAGTTGGAGTGTCCTCTGCGCACCGACTAATTGGGAATCCATGTTACACTACTTGACAGCCCAGTAAACCAGGTGTTCTAATTCGACAGGAAGGTGGCAGGCTTTGCCAAAGACCAGGCGATAAGGCGACATGCCTATCGAGGTCTTGAAAGCGGTCCTGTATGCCCACAGGCCATCATCCAGTCGTGTGGACCAGTCTTTCCTGTCAGGTCTCATAGTTTTCCGTAGAATGTTCTTAATTTGTCTATTTGAGACCTCGGTCTGCCCATTTATTTGCGGCTGATATGGGGTAGCGATGAGGTGGTTAACCCTGTATTTTCTAAGTAGGGCATGGAATTGGGAGTGAATAAAATGACTTCCACCATCACTGATCATGGCCTTGTTATTCCAAACCGAGAAAAGATGTTCTGCTTAACAAAGTCCATGACAGTCTTATGATCGCATCAGTGGGTGGCGACGGCTTCAATCCATTTAGAAACATAGTCTACCAAGACTAGGATATACTCAAAGCCATTGGATGATGGAAAGGGGCCCATAAAATCAATACCCCAAACATCGAAGATTTCAACAATCAAAATGGGCTGAAGGGACATCATATCTTTTCTGGTCATGGTCCCCAGTGTTTGGCAGCGCAAGCAAGTCTTAGCAAAGTTGTGTGCATCCTTAAATAAGGAAGGCCAGTAAAATCTGGACTACAGAACCTTTGCAGCCGTTTTCTTTCTTGAGAAGTGGCCACCACAAGCTTGGTCATGACAAAAAGATAGCACACTCTAAACTTCGTCCTCAGGGATACACCTCCTGATGATCTGGTTGGCATAGAGGCGAAACAGCATGGGATCATCCCAGAAATAGTGCTTGGCCTCGGCCAGAAGGGGCTTTAGCGACGTCCAGAGTGTCGCTAAAATCGCTTCCAAAAACGTCGGTGAAGCCCTCTCGCCGCCGGTCAGCCACCCGCCCCGTTCCTTCTCCTCGCGCGATCCGTGGCCGCTGAACGATAGCTGTCCGATCGAAGATCAGACGGTTGAGAGTCTTCCTCGCCTGCGCTGAGATCGCGCCTCAGGCGCGCATGTGCGCGCGCGTCTCCGCCCGGCGTGAGCGCGCGCGCGGGCGCTCGAGAGCTGCGGTCGCACTGCATGGCGAGATCCTGGCCGCCTGCTGCTGATCGGGCGGCCCAATTTCTCCGCGCCCTTCGTTCGCCTTCAAATTCCACCCCGCGCGGCTCGAACACACGTCGCGTGGATGCGAGCGTGCGCGCTAACCGTTGCACCACGCCAGCGCTTTTATCGCGGCGACCGCGGGCGGGTGCACGGATCTCGGCCGTCCGATCTAAGATCGACGGCCGAGATTTATCCTCGGCTGGCTGAAGGCGCGCGTGCGGTGGGGGCGGGGCTGACGTGGCACAATTTGGGTCGTTGATCTCCAGATCAACGGTCAGAACTTCTTGGGCCCATTGTAGGAGCTCCGGATGTCGGATTTGGCCGATCTTGAGTCTGTTGGACTCCGTTCGTCGTTCTGAATCCATCTGTGCGGTCTGATTGCTCATCTGAGGCCTGCTTTGACAAATGCTTACACAAATGGTCATTAATACAGTTTATAAGCAATCTTAGTACATGATGCATGCAATGCTCCTATTCTACTTATGTTGTGCCTTTTATTCTAAAGATGGGCCATATTCAACATAATTATTACCCCCTTGTGTAGTGTTATCATACCCCCATGCTTACTCCTTGCTAGTCCCTAGCAAGGTTTATTCTAGTCTTTATTTCCTTGCAGAATTCAAGAAGTAATTGCTTAGGCACTTTGTTACTTATCAATAAGAGGAAATATACGCAGATCTTAATCTACAAAGACTAAGCAGCGCTCGGGTGTCTGCCAAAATACGAATCGCCCAAATACTTGCTTTAATGTATATATAACTATACATACGTATATGTTTTTTAAGATTTTTTTTCGGAATTCAGTGTGGGTTGGTAACTTTTTACGGCTGCCCAACCCACCCAAAACTCGGTCAAAACCCTAAGTGCTAAGTATCTTGGTGTGAATGTTGTGATAGACTCACTTAACGGTAATTGAAACAGACTTCGAGTTTCTACGCCTCTAGGTGACCGGAAAAGGAAACAAATTTGCCTGAGGTGTATTTGTTCGATTGGTAGCTTTCTCCCTACATTTGTTTTAATTGGGGTCAACACAAGGATTTTTGCAATGTATATCTCCTCGGCTTGTACTACTTCCCCGCTTCTTCCTTAGGTGTTTTGGTCTTTTTTGTGCAATTATTGAGCTGGGCTCTGGACAACCGACCAATGGGCTGTTACCCACGATCACTTGCCAGCTATACTTGTGCAGTGAAGTGTGGTTTGTTTTCTTTTCTTCTCGTTCCTTTTTTTTTTTTGTAGGTGGATTCCCTGATCTCAAATGTACCTAGAGGCAATGAAAAAGAAATGACCTATGGCTGGGTTCTGGACAACCTACCAATGGGCTGTTACCCACGACAACTTGCCAGTCATACCACCCTAGAGAGTTCATTAGCTACCCAATTTCTGTCAAAATCTCCGAGAAGTGAGTCTGTGCAAAAATGTGTGCAGATGCTTAGACTCAAAGTTTTCCTGAGTTAGAGGGTGAGTTGATAAGTCGTATACTTATTATCTTATTTAGTAGGTGGATTAGAATAGCTTAAGGTTGCAAGGATTCACCGCTAAATCCATATTTTAACGGACACCAGGGCTGATTAAGCCTGAAAGCCTGAAAAGTCTAAGTGTTTAAGTTCTTTCTGTATTATTTCCTACTATTGAAAAGTTTCAAATGCCTAAGTTTTCTTCCTAAATTCATTTCTTTTTTAATTAATTTATTCATTCAGACTAATTAATTGAGCTCAGGATTATGCAATTTACCACCACCCCCTTGCTTAAGTTGGACAATGTCCTCATTGCCAGATTCATGGATGCAAAAGGGTTCAAAAAGATAGTACCTGAGTGACGTAAACAACCAGATCAGTCTGAATCCTCTGGGTTGCCTCCCAGGAAGCGCTGAGTTTATCGTCTCCAGCTAGGCGGTGCACAAACAGGAATGGCTTGGGTCAAGGAGGTATGTACAAAATCACCCAGACCCAAAATCAGAAGTCCACAGATGCGAACAAGGTTGTGGTGGAGTCCCGTTCCTAAGGGGCGGGAATTCTGTATCATGCATGCCCGTGTCAGATCCTCGCTTAGTCTGCGGGCATGCAAACAAGTTGATGTAGACGAATGCTCCCCAAATACGACATGCCAGACACTAAAGATGTAGGTTTTATACTCAGCCTGTTTCAACATAAGATTGTAATCTATCAAAAGTGTATCAATTCCAGTGCATTCGGGTTGTGGGATCTTTATTCTGGTAGGGCAGGTAACAAAGTTAAGAGTTTCATAATGAGCCCTACAATCAAGTATGAAGCCTCTCTCCAAAGACGAATCTATCTCTTCCGCAACTATGGTTTCATTGCTCATTCCCTCCAAACCCTTGATCTCAAGAATATTTTCTACAACCTCCTTTCTACTAGATTCACTGTTTGGGGTTGCATTAGAGGTAGGGTCAATTTCATCCTTTAGATCATATTCTTTCTCTCGACCCTCCTCCAAATTTGTGATGGGGGTTCCAATCGATTCATAATCTATTTCTTTGAAATTGTAACTCCATTCCCCATTTCTGATGTTGGTTGCTGTTCCCACCAGATTGCTTCTCTTGGGCCGATTAGATTCGGATTCCAAGGCATCTCCCCTCACATTCTCAGTTTCCTCCTGATGTTTGTCCTCAATGCTCCCCAAATTGTGTTCTGAGGAATCCTTACTGTCCTTATCCACTGAGCTGTCCAACTCCTGAGGGGTATCAATGGTGGACTGAACCAAATCAGGGTGACTGGGTGTAGTCCAATTGATCATGGTAGGTCCTTGCTTTATGAATTCCATGAATGGCGTTGTGTGCAACAGCTTTTTCTGCCCTTCTTCCCCCAATTGCTGGAACAAATCCATCATGGCCTGTTGCCCTTTAACCAATTCTTGATTCTGTTTATGTAGTTCTAACTGGAGGTTATCAAGAATTGACATGGTGTCATTTGGTGTCCTTTGGATTTCCTCCTTGAAATCTAGGTTAAGAGAGTATGGTTGAGTTTGTGGATCAAAACCCACACTTGTGTTTAGGTTCTTGGGTGGGTCCTCTATTCTATCATGTTCAGGGTCCAGTTCTTCAAGAGGAACCATTCTCTGTTTGGTCCTACTCCAGAATAGTTGAGGTTCTAAGTTCTCCTCCCAGTCAGATTCTTCATCAGGGAACCAAATCAAAGGTTGATGATCCTGGGCTTGCCTAGATTTCTGATCATTTTCTGATTTCCATTTGTCTAGAACTCCTTCTAATCCAAAGGTCAAGTAGGAAAGGTTGTTGAATTCAGATGACCTTTCTTGGTTATTATCCTAGGAAGGGTAGGGTTCTTGGTGTTCTCCTAAAGTGTAGGTCCTATCAAAGTAGAGCGGGTCGGACCTAAATGAGGAGGCATCGTGAGGAGAATCGAGATATGGAGCCCCACGATTTGAATCGTACCCTTGGGTGGCTATGTTGGGTGTATTCCAATAAGAGGTTGGTGTGGTTTGGTCATAGTTGGGCCAAGAGGGATATTCAAGGTTGTATCCCCAACTTGGTGGTTGGTTAGCCCAAGTAGGCTGTGGGTATGGTCCACTTGGGTTAGCATACAAATCCTGTTGGGGGTAGCTTGGGTAAGATGGATAGGCATTGAAATCCATGGTTTGGAAGAAATGGAGGGATGCGGGAAGAACAGATGAGAGAGAGTTGTGTACTCAACCAAGCAAACAAGCCTAGTCCTTATGGTGTATTCCTTAGGAGACCTAGAAATCTCACAAAGGGTGATTAAGTCCGTAAGCACTGGACTCTCCTTCCCAAGGCTAATCTGGCCAGGTTGATTACGAGGGGATTGCAGGGAAGGTTCTTCCTTTGGCTTGCACCTCCAGTTCCATAGACCCCACAACCGCGGTCGTTTGACACTGCCCCGCAGCCTAGTCACCAGATTCTACCAAGGGAATGAAAGCCAAGTGCCTAGCGAACAAAACCTTGCCTTTTGAGACTTAACTCAGTCCTGCCTAGGGCATGTCTACTCAGTTTTAAAGGGTTAGGATATTGCTTGTGTTTAGGGTGATGTGATGAGGCGCTGATTGGGGTGGTGCCTCTTAATTTTCCACTTTCAATGTGTGTGCTTCTAGCAAAACATGATTTTCAAGCAAGGATTTGTTAAGATGTGTCTTTTAGTGTTTCATCCTTACTTTAGTACTTTTTAGGGTTGACGTGTCTTAATGTTTTCAAACAAGTTTCAGTGGGCACGTCAAGTTCTGTATACAACTTGGTGAAAGTAGATTTCCTTTTCTTTTGTAGAGGCTCTAAAAACCCTAGTGTACTCATCCTAATGATCATGCAGCTTCTATTAGATGAGTCAGTTTTTAGGGTTGGGTGGTGCGGCCCAGGTCAACTCATGGTGGCTTCGCAAATACCACTCAAGAAAAAGAAAAGAACACTCCAAGAATTTATTCAGAATGTTAGAGTGTACATTTTTTTGTGAGATGATGTGTTAAGGATGTGGGTCAAGCAATCATTCACCACGCCAATTTTTTTCAGTTTTTACATTTTTTTTTTAGCTTTTTCACGCAAGCAAACAATGAGAGACAGGTTACTCACTATTGGTCCTCGAGGCGCCTACTCCCTTTCTACCATCGTGGGATGCGTCGCTTCGCTGTCCATGCGCCGAATTCCTGCAACCGTCAAGTAAAAAGGAAAATAGGGCATTAGACGATGTGAGAATGAATGTGGAATGGAGGTGATAAAACAAATCCGTTGCCTCCCCGGCAACGACGCCAAAAACTGACGTGCTTTTGTAAGTGTGTGTTAAGGAGTGTCTTATAGTCGCACTTGCAACGTCGATTTTAAAATAATTAAACGGAGGTGAGTCCGAGTGTCAGTCTCAGGGAGGCGTGAAAAATGAATTTTTACTTTACCACTTGTTGTCACGGGGAGTGCGGAGTTTTGCTTGCAAAATGTGCGATTTTGAAAAGCGAGAGAGAGAGATAGAGAGAGAGAAGGTTTAGGGTTAGAAAGCTCTTTGTTTTGATCATGCAACTTGAATAGAAATTAAAATGGCAACTGAACGAGAAAATAACTTCATTAAACATGTACTTGTAGTTCATGACTTGCAACATTAAATACATGCTTCAACAAAAATAATAAAAAGCTTAAAAGAGAGAGAGAGAGAGAGAAAGAGAGTGTGTGTGGAGAGCGATGAGGCAGCCACGGCAGTGGAGGAGGCTCTGTCGGCGGCTCGTCGTCTCCGGCGATTACAAGAGTGCCTAAGGCTAGCTAGGAGAGGGGTAGAGTAGTTGCAAAGGGGAGTGAATGCCTTGAATGGTGGTAGGAGGGGGTTTAAATAGAGTTAAGGGATTCTTAAAAGAAGAAGGGGCTTTAGCGACGTTCAAAGCGTCGCTAAAACTGCTTCCAAAAACGTCAGTGAAGCCCTCTCGCCGCCGGTCAGCCGTCCGCCCCGTTCCTTCTCCTCGCGTGATCCGTGGCCGCTGAACGAGAGTTGTCCGATCGAAGATCGAACGGCTGAGAGTCTTCCTCGCCCGCGCTGAGATCGCGCCTCGGGCGTGTGTGTGCGCGCGCGTCTCCGCCCGACGTGCGCGCGCGCATGGGTGCTCGAGAGCTGCGGTCGCACCGCGTGGCGAGAACCTGGCCGCCCGCTGCTGATCGGGCAGCCCAATTTCTCCGCGCCCTTCGCTCGCCTTCAAGTTCCACCCCACGCGGCTCGAACGTGCATCACGTGGATGCAGGCGTGCGCGCTAACCGTTGCGCCACGCCCGCGCTTTTATCGCGACGACCACGGGCAGGCGCGCGGATCTCGGCCGTCCAATCGAAGATCAACGGCCGAGATTTGTCCTCGGCTGGCTTAAGGCACGCGTGAGGTGGGGGTGGGGCTGACGTGGCACAATCTGGGCCGTTGATCTCCAAATCAACGGTCAGAACTTCTTGGGCCCATTGTAGGAGCTCCGGATGTCGGATTTGGCCGATCTTGAGTCTGTTGGACTCCGTTCATCGTTCTGAATCCATCCGTGCGGTCCAATTGCTCATCTGAGGCCTGCTTTGACAAATTCTTACACAAATGGCCATTAATACAGTTTATAAGCAATCTTGGTACATGATGCATGCAATGCTCCTATTCTACTTATGTTGTGCCTTTTATTCTAAAGATGGGTCATATTCAACATAATTATTACCCCCTTGTGTAGTGTTATCATCGGATAAAGGCAGGGAGGGTCCAATGTGGTCTGGGTGAAGTCTAGATAAGTGGTTAGCCACCACATTCTTTGATCCGGCTTTGTCGCGGATTTCCAGGTCAAATTCCTGCAAAAGCAGGATCCATCTGATGAGGCTGGGCTTCGCGTGATTTTTAGCCAACAGGTGTCGGATGGCTGAATGATCAGTATAGATGGTCACGTGGGATCCCAGCAGGTAAGGTCGGAACTTTTCAAGTCTGAAAACTACAGCGAGCAATTCTTTCTCTGTGACCGTATAATTTTGTTGGGCCTCGTCCAACGTCTTGCTCGCATAGTAGATCACCATGGGTTTCTTGTCTTGTCTTTGTCCCAGGACAGCGCCTATGGCAAAATCTGATGCATCACACATAACCTCAAAGTCCTGGGACCAATCCAGGGGCTAAAGTACAGGTGCTAGGGAAACTAAGTCCCAGAGGGTGTGATAAGCCTGGATGCAATCAGAGGTCATGTGGAATATGACGTCATTAGCCAGAAGGTCGGTTAAGGGTTTGGAAAGCTTGGAGAAGTCTTTGATGAACCTTCGGTAGAAGCCAACATGTCCCAGGAATGAACGGATATGCCGGACCGAGCTAGGCGGAGGAAGTTTGGAAATCAAATCAAGCTTAGCCCGATCCACATCAATGCCCCTATGCAATACGATGTAACTGAGGACGATTCCTTCTTAAACCATAAAATGGCTCTTTTCCCAACTTAACACCAAATTAACCTCGATACATCATTTCAGGATTTTCTCCAAGTTGCTCAAACAATTGTCGAATGAATTTCCAAATACAGAGAAATCATTCATAAAGACCTCCAGGTATTCAGCCATCATTTCTAAAAAAATGGCTAGCATGCAAAGCTGAAAGGTAGCAGGTGCATTACATAACCCGAACGGCATACGACGGAATGCAAACGTGCCATATGGGCAAGTGAATGTGGTCTTCTCTTGATCTTCAGGAGCAATTGCAACTTGGTTATATCCTAAATATCCATTCAGGAAGCAAAAACAATTTTGCCCTACCAATCTTTCAAGGATCTGGTCGATGAATGGCAAGGGGAAATGATCTTTCTTGGTTGCTTCATTGAGTTTCCTATAATCAATACACACCCGCCACGAGGTGGTGGTGAGGGTGGGGATGGATTCATCATGCTCATTGGTAACAACGGTGAGCCCGGCTTTCTTTGGAACCACTTGAGTGGGCCTCACCTAGGGGCTGTCCGAGATGGGGTAGATGATGTCAGCGTCAAGACACTAGATAATTTCTTTCTTAACGACCTCCCGCATGTTTGGGTTTAACCGTCTCTGCATCTGGCGGGAGGGGCGTGCCCCGTCTTCCAGGTAAATCTTATGAGTGCAATAGGCGGGGCTAATTCCTCTTAGGTCTGAAATGGTCCATCCAATGGCGGCCCGATGTTCCGAAAGGGTCGCGGTCAACCTGAGCTCCTGATCCTTGGTTAGATGAGAGTTAATAATTACAGGGAAGGTCTGGTCAGGTCCCAAGAAGACATACTTGAGATTCTTAGGTAGTGGCTTTAGTTCAGGTGCAGGTGGAACAACAGTCGAAGGGAAAGGGAAAGATGGGAGTTGATCAACATCAATCTCCTCAAATGGTGTTGTTTGATGGTAATCAGCCCTACAGAGGTCCATGGGCAGCGATGGTGACGGGTCAGAACAGTCATTACAGGATTGGTGGTCTGTGACAGAACTAATGGTGAGGCATTCCTCGACCAAAGGTTCCACGGGATCATGTTCCTCAACACAATCGCAATAAAAAACCTTGGTCGCCCGGAAGATATCCAACTGCATTTTCTTGTCTCCAAAGGCGATCTCCATACATCCCGTGTCGCAATCGATGGTTGCCTTAGCTGTAGCTAAGAAAGGTCTGCCTAAGATTATGGGTGTGTTCTGTAGTTTTTCAGGGACTTCCATGTCGAGCACCAAGAAGTCGACCGGAAAATAGAAGTCCTTGACCCGCACAATTACATCCTCGACAACCCCCATCGGGGTCTTCACAGATCTATCAACCAGCTGGATGGTGACAGGTGTGGATGTTAACTCTCCGAAACCAAATTGGTGGTACAGGGTTGTTGGAATCAGATTGATGGAAGCACCTAAGTCCAGAAGCGCTCTATCAAATGTCATGTCCCCGATATTGCAGGATATCAGGGGTGCTCCTGGGTCAGTTCGCTTGAGCGGAAGGTTGCTTGAAATTACAGAACTTGCTTGCTCGAAGAGCATAACCTTCCTAGGTGCTTGAGGTCTTGGCTTACGTTTAGGTGTACAGGCATCCTTTAAAAACTTGGCGTAAGCCAAGATGTGCTTAATGGCTTCGAGGAGCGGAATATTAATCTGAACCTGCTTAAAGATCTCCAAAAGCTCCTCAGTTTCTACAACACTTTTCTTCTTCTTGATTGTTTCCAAGGCCTCGAGGTAGGGTGTCTGAACATAGATAAGGTCTATTTCTGGGTCCTTGGGTTTTTCCAGTGCCTCTTCTAAGTCGGGTGTTTCAACTAGTGAAGTCTCGGGAAGAGTCGACCATTTGGGATCCTGGGTTTTGGTACCGCTTCTCAAGGTTACCGCATTCGCAGAGGCATTGGGACCATGGGTTGACCCTTGAGAAGACGAGGATGAAGAAGCACCGAACCCAGGGGTGTTTGTGGGGCTAGCTGGACCATGTGAGCCTGCCAGGGATTGCCCTAGAACCCTTGCGAATTGGGGCCTCTGTTAATCATGTTTCGCAGGTTTTGTTGTGGCTGGGAAGGTAAGGATCCTTGTTGTTTAAAGTCCAATAGTTGGCTTAACCGTCCCTTGACAAAAAGCCACTTTCGCGTATTTGAAAGTCGTCGAAAATCGTAGTATAGTCGCGCAAAAACGTTTATCAAAAATTGATTTCTAAAGATAACGAGACTTGAGTCCCGGTCGTTCGTCTCTGGGAGGCGTTGCTTTTACTTTTGAAATCGATCTTACTCTACTTTATTTAGAATCACATGCCAGTTCGTGATTATTACGTATTCAGGTATGACATGCTTAGTTGCAAGAATATTAGGAATCGGAAACAGGCAACTTGAATCACACAAAAAGAATGACAATTATTAAGCTCATGGTGATTTCAAACATATAGAGACAAATATATATATAAGCATTTTTCATTCATTCAGCGGGAGAGTCGTTTGCAACATAAAACGTAGAGGGAAGCTTGTACATAAATGCTTGAAAATTAAATCTAGCTACCAGAAAATGATCGCATACAAGAATCGATGGGGGGATTTCGCATGCATCATTGGGGGAGAAGTAAGACTATACTACTAAGCAGTAAATAAAAGCAGTAAATATACGAAGAGCATAATCTAAATCTAGCAGAATGGAAGGGCATTTAGGGGTGGTCCCCGATGGCCTTTGAGTGGTTGAGAGAAGAAGGAGGGGCGGACAACGGAACTTAGGCCAGCCCTTGGAGAGAGGTTGGGGAGCTGATCCAGCTTCCTGGCGTGGAGATGGTGGCCTCCATGGTGGTGCTCTACTCGTGGAGGTGGAGTGGAGATGGAAGTGGCTAGCCTAAGTGGAATGGATGCCAAGGAAGTGAATGGGTGCAAATGGCCACCCAAGGGATCTTTTTATAGACCTAAGGGAAGCTCTCTAGAGAATTATGGAATTCTCTAGAGAGGCCTATGGTGGGAACTCGTGGGAGAGTGAGAGAGAGAGGGTGGATGGTGGTTTTTAGATCCACCAAATGTGGATCTAAAAATTGAATGGCTCTTGGTTGTTATTTTTGGTAGCCAAGGCAACCACACATGGTAGAGAGTTCTAGAGAACTCTAGGCTAGATATTTTCATGTGGATGGTGTGTGTGGGTGTGTGTGGGTCGAAACGTAGGTGGCTAGGTTGATTAGGTTGAGTTCTAGTGGGTTTAGGTCAAGATAGGTCTCAAATTAGGTTTATAAACCCTAATTCACTAAGGTAAAGTGCAATTAAACCTAATACAAGTTTAATTGGGTGTGTGGAAACTTAATTGAGAGTAAAACAACTCAATTAAGTTAGGTCTAGGTCAATTGGACTCTCACTGAGTCCAATTGGATAGTGTGTGCTGAGATCAGGGCTCAATTGGACTCAATGAGTCCAATTGAATAGGCTGATGGAATTGACTAAGATCCCAGTCAATTAGGTTTAGTGAGGACCTAATTAGGTCCTTAGGGAGGTCTAGAGGTGATGTACTTGGGTTAGGGCACCTTAATTTAGGTTCCTATGGGGTTGGAATTGGGTTTAGGGATCTAGAGATCCAAAATCAAGGCTTAAATCTCAAAACAGGAATTGGAGAGCAGTATCAGATGTATAATAATAGAATCAGACGTCTTATACTCAAAAATCAGAAGTCCAGACTTGTTTTCTGGACGTCCAATCAGAGTCAGAAAGGATTTCAGGTTCTGTTTTGGGTATTCTACAGAAATTGGACGTCTGACAAAGTGTCTGGACCTCCAATAACACTGCAGAAGTGGGTTTGAAGTGTGCGGGAGTTGGCTAAGGGTCCTGGACGTCTTAAAACTTATCTGGACGTCCAGAGAAGGGTTGGAACTAGGGTTTTAGGGCTTCCTAGGGTGTTGTGACCTAATCTAAGGGTGGCTAAGGCTTGGGGAAGTCTCTAGGCTATCCTAGGGCTAGGATGGACTAAGCTCTTCACATTTTACTTCTTTGTTTCTACTTAATAGAATAGAAAACCTTTAACCCCCTTACATTATTATTCCTACATCTAAACTAGGCCTTCTGCTCCAACTTTGCTACAACTCCCGTTATTCCTGATCCAGCTTCAGATCCAGCTCCTGATCAGCTTATTCCCTGCAATCAACATAATGCACTTAATCAGCACATTATAACATTATTTTATGCATAGCTAAAGGAAAGCAGTAAAGATGCAGATAATGCGTATGCATGCATGAATAACCCTAACTTATGCTAAGTCCTAGCCTAATTTAGGTTAATTAAGACCTATGATTGCTGTGCAATCATCCCTTTACTAAAACCATTTCCTCCTGATGTTTCTGATTCATTTCAACCATCATCTTTATCAAGGTGTCCATTTGGTTCTGCGGGGGAGAGGCCACCCTGTTCTGATTATATGGGGGTCTAACTGGTGGTCCTTGCTAATAGGGGCAAGTTTGGCTACTGGTTTGGCCTGGGCTGGTTCTGGAATTGAGGTGGTTTCTGGTTTGTCCAACCAAAGTTGGGGTGATTACGCCAGCTAGTGTTGTAAGTGTTGGAGAAAGGGTCAGGTTTAGCATAACCTTGGATAGCCTGTACATCTTCAAGGATAGCAGATGTCGATAGGGAGGGAAGAGAGTAATCAAGGGTTGAGGGAGCAAATGTCCCTCCCTGGAACGTGGTTAGGGGTTGTTCCAGGTTTAGTTGGCTTAAGGGCCAGACCAGGTCAGCATTGTGAGCTCCCTTTGCTAGGGAGAAGGTCTGTAACGGGTTTCTGGTCTGGTTCAGTAGCTCATCAATCTTTTTATCCACCAATTCCACTCGATCTAATTTCTTGGCAATGATGTCCATGTCAACCATTCCAGAATTTGCTTGTACCTCATAAATCTCACCACGGGGTTGACTGGATCGGTTAAAATGGGTCTGGAGGCATTGTTGAGCGAATTTTCACTTACAGACTCAAAGAGCTCAAACGTGCTTTCTTCGTCTTTGTTCAGGAAGTTCCCCCCACATGAGTCATCGAAGAAGTTCCGTAGGTTACTGTCTAGACCATGGTAGAAAATCTAGGCCAATTGCCACCTTGGAACTTCGTGGTGTGGACATTTCCTTAATAGTTCATTAAATCTTTCCCACGCCTCATGGAACTGTTCCCCACCCTAGAGTGTAAAGGTAGTAATGGCTCTTCTGAAGGCATTGGTCTTTCCTATGGGGTAGAATTTCTTTAAGAATGCATGCCTCAGTTCATCCCAGGTGGTGATGGGTCTACCTAGGGTTCTAAGCCAGTGAGATGTCTTATCTCTCAGCGAGAAGGGGAACATCTTAATCAAAACAATGTCAAGGCTAATGTTCCTAGGTTTCACAGTTCGAGCTATTCGGTCAAGATCCTCTAGGTGCTGGAAGGGGTCTTCATTTGATCTTCCATAGAAGTGGCTTTGAATCAGACTCAAGACATTGGTTTTAGCTCAAAATCATCTCCCCCTTCGGGGATCCTAAGGTGCGGCTCAACTCTAATAGCGAAAGGATTGTAGAAATCGCGGAGGGGCCTCGGTTGGTCCTGGAATGGTGGTAGATCAAGTGGCGGTTGCCCTTGTGAGCCTTGGAAAGGTAGTGGTGGTTGCCCTTGTGGGTTCTGCAACCGGTGTATGGCTTGCATGATAGTGTGGATCTGTTGTTGCTGAAGCTGATGGTTTGTGTTAATCTAGGTTTGGATGATGTCCATTGTGTCTGGTAGGGGTTGGTCCTCAACCTCATCTACCCTAGGTTCAGCCATGTTTCTAGCAGAATCAAGTCGCCTGGATTCCCGTCCCAAAACAAACAACTCAGGATGCAGTGGGTGTCTCCCATGCATACACTAGAGAAGAAAAGAGGGGATGGGGAGAGCAGCAAATGCGGGAAGTGTGTGTACAACCAAGCAAACAAGCCTAGTCCTTATGGTGTATTCCTTAGGGGACCTAGAAATCTCCAAAAGGGTGATCAAGTCCATAAGCACTGGACTCCCATTCCCAAAGCTAATCTGGCCAAGTTGATTACGAGGGGATTACAGGGAAGGTTCTTCCTTTGACTTGCGCCGCCGGTTCCATAGACCCCACAACCGTGGTCGTTTGACATTGCCCCGCAGCCTAGTCACCAAATTCTACTACGGGAATGAAAGCAAGTGCCCAGCGAACAAAACCCCGCCTCTCGAGACTTAACTCAGTCCTACCTAGGGCACATCTACTTAGTTTTAAAAGGGCTAGGATAGTGCTTGTGCTAGGGCTATGTGATGAGGCATTGATTGGGGTAGTCCCTCTTAATTTTCCAATTTCAGTGTGTGTGCTTCTATCAAAACATGATTTTCAAGAAAGGATTTTTTTAAGATGTGGCATCTTTTAATGTTTTATCCTTACTTTAGTGTCTTTAAGGATTGACGTGTCTTAATGCTTTCAGACAAGTTTCAGTGGGCACGTCAAGTTTTGCACACAATTCGGTGAAAGTAGATTTTCTTTTGTTATGTAGAGGCTCTAAAACCCTAATGTACTCATCCTAGTGATCATGCAACTTCTATTAGATGAGTCAATTTTAGGGTAGAGTTGTGCGGCCCAAGTCAATTCAAGGTGGCTTCGCAAACACCACTCAAAAAGAAAAAAGAACACTCCACGAATCTTAGATTATTCAGAATGCTAGAGTGTATTCTTTTTTGCTGGGTGATATGTTAAGGATGTGGATCAAGCAAATATGCACCACACCAATTTTTTTTCAGTTTTACAATTTTTTTTTTTAATTTTTAAGCAACCAAACAACCATGGGTGAAGAAATACTCACGACCAGTCCTTGTTGTGCCTACTCCCTTGTTACCGTCACGAGTTGCGCTGCTTTACCATCCAAGCGTCGAATTCCTGCAACCATCAAGTAGAAGGAGATAAGGTGTTAGACGATGTGAGCATGGATGTAAAATGGAAGTGACAAAATAAATCCGTTGCCTCCCTGGCAACGGCGCCAAAAACTGACGTGGCATGGGGCGCGTATGTTTAAAAGAGTCGTTATAGCTTGCGATTACAACGTCGGTTGTAAATGAAGAAATGGACGTGAGTCTGAGTGTCAATCTCAGGGAGGCGTGAAAATCGAATATTTCTTGTCACTTAATGTCACGAAAATAACGGGTTTTTGCTTACGAAAAGTCGTGGGTGAAAAGCGAGTGAGAGAGAGAGAGAGAGAGAGAGAGAGAAAGAGAGAGAGAGAGAGATTAGGGTTAGAATTTTTTCATTCACACATGCAACTTTAAACATAAAAGAGGGCAAGTAACTAGATAAGAAACAACTTCATTTGACATGCAACTTTAGTCTATAATTATAACACTAGATAAATGCTTGAACATAAGTAAAGTAAAGCTTAAGATAAAGAGGGAAAGAGAGAGAGAGAGAAGACGGTGAGGCAGCCACGGCGGTGGAGGGGGTCTCCGTCGGCGGCTCGTTATCTGCGAAGATTACAAAGAGGGCTAATGGTAGCTAGGGGTAGAGCACTTGCAAGTGGAGTGAATGCCTTCCATGGGTGGTTGGAAGGGGTTTAAATAGGGAGAAGGTCTTTCCAAATGAAGAAAGGGTTTTAGCGACGTCTGGGACATCGCTAAAACCCTTCCCAAAATGTTGGTGAAGCCCCCTACCCGGCGGTCGCTTGCGCACGTGCGTGCTTCCTAGAGTACAATCCTTGTGGGCGGCTTGAGAGCCGTCCGATCGCGGATCGGATGGCTGATGTCGCTCGTGGGGTGTGCGCATGATGGCACCCACGCTCCCCACGTCATCGCAGGCGTCGGCATTGGACGTGCGAGATCACGCTGCGTCACTTCATCCGCGCCGTCCACTGCTGATCGGGCAGTGGAATTTCCCCGGTGCGTGCCTTCGCCTTCTGATTTCCGTGAGGTGCGATTCGAACCTGCACTGCCTGTGTGGGTGTGCGACGATCGACTGTTGCGCTGAGCCCGCTGCTTTGTCACGGCGAGGGCGGGTGTACGGGCGGCTCTCAACTATTCGATCAAAGATCAACGGCTGAGATTCATCCTCCGGGTGAAGGCAGAAGCAGGCGGCGGTGGAGATGCGGTGAGCGGGCACCACGTGGCACGTTATGGGCCGTTGATCATCAGATCAACGACCAGAACTTCATGGGCCCATTGCAAGAGCTCTAGATGTCAGATTTGGCCTATTTTGAGTCCGTTGGACTCCGTTCGTATGGTCCGATTGCTCATCTGATGCCTGTTTTGACATGTCCTTGTACACATGGTCGTTAATAATACATTATAAGCAATCTTGATGTGCAATGCATGCGATGCTCCTATTCCTATTTATGATATATTATCTGTACATTTTGCTCTTAGGATAAACCCCAATTGACAGATTTATCACCCCACAATACAGTGTTATCAAGAGCCGGGGTTAGGATTGGCCACTCTACACCGACTCTTATAGGCTCTCGCGTACGTGGTACCGAGGCGTGCTACTAGTGTAGGGAGGGAGCTAGCCACCCTACGGGGCCCGGGGTTAAGCTAGCCACCCTACACCGACTTTGTTAGGCCCGCTAAGCAAACCGGGGTAGCCGAATGAGGGTACGCGAACTATGGAGGGGCGAGACCCCTGTTTGGTTTTGAGGGGCAAGACCCTTGTTCTGAGAGGGCAAGGTCCTATACTATTTCGTACTGTACTTTGGGCACACCCACTAGCAGAAATGACTGACCGCGTGTCAGTGCGGGGTAGCTACCCGTGCACTTATCACGCATGCCGTAGTCACCACTACGTCTCGATAGTGACCTCAGGGTGGTTGACTGGGTGCAGGATTACCACGGGGGACTCTCCTAGCCAGGAAAGCACCATGTGTACCTCTACTCCACAAAAAAGACTGCAATCAAGATCGTTCCCATGAGGAACAAGCAACATCAAGAAATACTTGGATCCTTTGTGAAATAAATAAACCAAAAACACATAGATGAGATCAGTAGAAATGAGAATAAAACATGACTGTTTGTTTTACTTTACTTGCACATAAATAATGTAAACACCACTCTACTCGGTGTTCACTGACTCTGTCTTTTCGTAACCCTGTCCAGGACCAGGAGTTGTGCAGCCCGAGTTTCCAGCTGTAGAGGGAGCTGGGCCCCGTCAAGTCCAGTCATGGTTGTAGTTTCCTTTCCAGCTCTTTTGTTTCAGCTGTAGTTGTGAGTACTAGACCTTTGAGTTACTGTTCCTATTACTTTCTGTTTTCTTTCCGCTATTGTTGTTGTGGTAACATGTACTACTTTGAGACAGTTTACTCTACTTTCCTTTCATGTTTCGTTTTTCCTTCTGCTTAGCTATAATGCATATGTGAATGTGGTTTATTTTCTGCTTTTAGTTATTTCTCGTTGGACGACTAGGTCTTGAGATTAGTTGAGGCGAGCCAATCTCAGGTCCTGTAGGGATCCGGGAACTAGGTCGTAACAGTGCATGTTTTCCAATATTATGCCTCTCCCTCACATGCACTCAAATAGAACCCAATGCATTCAAAACTTGAGTGAGACCTACTAGCATACTGCATCGGTCAATTTAAATATCACGAATGATTTTCACTTGTAATTAAAAATTATTAATGATATTTGATTTGAAAGTAAAAAATCACATGTGATATTTAGTTTAAATGCAAAACGTCACATGTGATATTTGGTTCAAATGTAAAAACCATTGGTAATATTTGATAGTGATAGTTGATTCAAGTGCAAAAATCACCAGTGATATATATTTGTTTTTAGGGGGTGAGTAATGGTGTAGGGTCCACCAAGCCTATGATTTAGGAGAGCAGTTGATTACGTCCTTTTTACAACGCTTGTTGCAAAATGCATTTCTTTATATTTTCGCTTTGAGTTATTATAGTTTTTAATTTAGAAAAAAAGCCTATGTTGTAATTTCCATCACAACGTTCCAAATGTGTTGCTATACGTTCCCATAATGTGTCTCTGATTTCCTCTTTTTTTTTCTCTCTTTTCCTTTTTACCCCCTCTCCTCCTCCATCTCCTAGTTTTTCTTTTTACTCCTAAACCCTAAATGTAGAAAACCCCACTTCTCCAACCCGCCACCCCCTTGGCCACCCCCCTGCCAACACACACTTGCACATAGAGGACGTTCGACACCTCCTGAATCCTTGTCCCCTCCCCAACCCAACACACACACACACACACACACACACACACACACACGCATGCACAAGACCTTTGATGCCTCTAACCCCAACACACACACACTTGACGCCCCTCACCCCAATGCTTGTCTACAGTGCCTCCAACGTCTCTCTCCCTGAAATGACCCTTGCCAAGGGTCCCCATGAGTTTCAGGCTTTTCAGGGTGTTTCCGGAAGTTTCTACGCCCCTATAACTTCCCCCGTGTACTTTACACAAAGTTACAAACTTCGTGGGGGTCAAAATCATAAATTTTCCCAACCCACATGACCCCACCCCAAGAACCCTAAACCCCAGAGGCACCATCCCCACCACTTTTTCCCCCTCCCTCCTCGTTGCTGTGTGTGAGACCAGAGAGGGAAAGCAGGAGGAGGGTGGAGGGCCAGCACACCCACATGCCTCCCCCTCTTTTCTTCATGCCTGCAAACGCAAAGGAGCAATCGGAGGAGCTGCAGCTACGAGAGTGAGGTGGAGGCGGCTACAATGCGAGGGGAGGAGGTGTTGTTGCATTAGGCGAGGCGAAGCAAGCAGCAGGTCGCTGGGCACAAGCGTCGAGCAACTCACAGCTAGGCCGGTGAGCAACCGCGGCTGCTGACAAGTGCAAGGCGAAGTGAGCAACGAGGTTGGGGCGCCGTGCTCTATGATGGGTAGCTGCTGCATGGCTTACGTGGGTGTGCTGCGTGGGGTCGCTATGTGTGTTCGTGTGACTAGAAGTGTGGGCGGGAGAAGTTTGGAGTGCGCCTACGCGCATGTGTAGAGGAAGCAGAGGGGTAGTGAGCCAGTCCACCTGAATCGGCTAGACCAAACCGGTCTAGCATCAGTTCACATGACCAAGGGATCATTTTGGGGTCAATTTGAGGCTCAAATAAGCTCGGAATCACATGAGACAGGACCCATTAGAAAGGTTTGGCACCTGTGGTCGATATGACTTCGACAGGAGGCCACGCAGTGCCTATTGAGGCATCGAGCAGACCTAGTGTGCTCCATTCCTCCCGAAAAACCTTGGTAGAGTGGTCTTCACTCTCCGTACTTTTGTTTAATACGAGGAAACATGAGTCCTGTTGTGAGTCGATTCTCACGTGGAATCTTGTATGTTGTGTTTGCTTCCACCGTTTGATTTAAAATCAGCGAATATGTATTTACGTCTAACTACCCAAGCACATGCCAATATGGACATATGACTATGTGCCTAATTTTGAGTCTAGACTCCTTAGGCAAAGTGGTTGTTAACATCCTTGGTCGTATAAATTAAGAGTACATGAACCCTAAGGACGATTAGATGATTTTCATGCATTGGCTAATGTTGGGTTTACTAATATAAGGCTTGATTTAGTGCCAATTAGGGTGATTGCTTGAACCCTAAGGAAATGAGAAGAATCTAATTGCTTGTGTTGTGAGTTATGGTCGTGCACCCTAAAATGGACTCAAGGTAGGGTCTCAACTGGAACCCTAGGGTAAATTAGAGGTTTTCCTTGCATGTGATAGGAGTTGTTGATGGACGAACTGATTAACAACCAAAGCAGAAATCGAATGAGGTCTCAACTCAAACCCTAAGGTGAATTAAGGGTGGTGGTCTACGCATATAATACATATGGATGTAATTGTATTTGTATGTAACTATGCACACATGGAAATTCAGTATGTTTGTCGGTATGTTTATTTAAGTATGTGCGTGTTCGCATTCTAAGTGTATGTGGTACTTTTACATATGCAAGTGTATGTATATTTTTGCTTCGTAGAATTATGCTTTTACACACGCTTTGTGCATGTATGAAGTTATGGTTTCTTTTTGGAATACTAATAAAGATCTAGCTAATGGTGCCTCGCGAGTTATCGAAGTTAACGATAATGAGAATGTTAGAAATAAATTTAGGGGGTTTCTCTCAAATCCTAATGCAAAGTAAAGACATCCCTAACTGTGAAATGAAAATGGAATCGTAGGGCCAAGACCGGCCACGTTGAGTACAGTTGTGGCAGTGAGCTGACCCTCGTGTATGCACAAAACGAGGAGAGCTATTCACCACTTATGTAAGGAGTGAGCTAGCCTTCCCTTGGGTTGGGACCCAGGGTAGGAATGGCCTCCCTACACCAACTCTTGTTAGGCCCATTGGGCCAACCGGGATAGTCGAGTGAGGGTACGTAGATTGGTGAGGGGCGCGGCCCCTATTCTATTCTGTGCTATACGATTTAGAGCATACCTATTAGCGGAAAGGACTAACCGCGTGCCAGTGCGGGGTAGCTTCCCGTTGATGGGTCGGCACAGATAGGTTGTTAATATGATGATTTTATCGTTGAAATATATATAGTGGTTAACCTAATTTGAACCTAACCATCTCTTTACAGAAATTTTTAACCTGGCCTACTTGATTTTATCTTGTCGCTTTTAGGCCCAGGGTCGAACTCAGGGAAGTGGGGTTCAAGTCGAGTTTCTACGTTTTCCTTAAAACGCATCTCTTCCGTTCGTTTATTGTGTTTTTGGTATTTTTCTTATTTAGGTTTTTTTTCTGGTAATCCTTGTTCTTGAGGCACACCCTCAAAATTGTGTCCTTGGCTTTTAGCCAAAACAGAGTTCCAAAACATGCCTTGCTACTCGCAAGACGGGGTACCTGCAAATCAAAGATTATCTTTTCACTTTTATACCTTTTTTTATCTTTTTACTAAGAAGGAAGATAACAGATAGAAAGTAAATATAGTAGCTATAGATATATATTTATATGTAGTATATATATAAAGGGGTGGGGGTGGAGGTGGCGATGGAGTGTAGCACTATGTCGAGTCAGTCGACATCTAGAAAGACGCAACCAACACGACTAGGTGCCGCGTGGAGTGTGGATGGAGGATGGATGATGTATGGGACCACTCTTTTTTCGTACGCGTGTATTAGGGAATATCAGCAACTGGTGCAGATATTCCCGCGATACAGCGTATAGTAAATAACGTGAAAATATATGTACATATGTATGTATATGAGTAAATATATCTATATGTATATAAATGTATAAGTATATATGTATAGATATATATAGATATATATGTATTATATATATATATAGGTGTATATGTATATATATATATGTATGTATATATGTATATAGCTATGTATATATGTATATAAGTATATATATATAATACTATATAGATGTATATATATATATATGTATATAAGTATATATGTATCTAGATATATATATATATATATGTGTGTGTATATATATAAGTATATAGATATGTATATATATATATGTATATAAGTATATATGTATATATATATAAGTATATGTATAAGTATATAGATATATATATACGTGTATATATATATATATAGATATATTATATATATATGTGTGTATACATAAATATATAGATATACTATGTATATAAGTATATATATATATATATAAGTATATGTATAAGTATATAGATATATATAAGTAGATATATATATATATTATATATATATGTATATATATTATATATATATGTATGTATACATAACTATAGATATTACTATGTATATAAGTATATATACATATATATATATATGTATGTATAGATTATATATAGATGTATATAAGTATATATATGTTACTATAAGTGTGTGAGTGTGTGTGTATGTGTTGGTATAGGTGTGTGTGCGTCGGTGAATGTGTGTGTGTGTTGCTGTGAGTAAAAAAACAGAGAGAGAGAGAGAGCGGGAGAGAGAGATCAGCAGAGAGAGAGAGAGCGGGCTGGAGAGATCGAGAGCGCGGACGATGGCAGCGAGTTAAGACGTCTGCTCGCGGCGGCGGACGTCTGACGCCGCGTCGTCTGAAGGCGAAGGCGGACGTCTGACCGTCGCGGTGCACCGCGCCTTCGCGCAGGGTTCCTGCAGGCGTGCGCGAAGGCGACGGGCGGGCGAAGGCGTGGAGGAGCGGGAGTGGAGGAGGTCTACAGGTGGTCGCGGAGGGTCGCGGAGGAGGGCAGGGGGCGGCGCGAGGCCGTAGCCGGCCGCTGCAGTGCGCGCGGCGGACGGCTACAGGTGCAACTGCGAGGCGGACAGAACGGAAACGGAGGCGGGGAACGCCCTGCAGACGCGCGCGGAGGCGGTGAGCGACTGCGGGGACGGTCGCGGAGGAGCGGGAGGACCTGCTACTGCTGCTGCTGCTGGTGCTGGGCTGCTGCTGCTGCTGTTGCTTCAAGCTTCGGAGCTTGAAGCGGCAGCAATGGCGTGGAGACGAAAACGAAGAGAAAAGAAAACACCACGCCCACCGGCTCGTGGAAGAGCTGGGCGGTGGTGCTCCCACTGTGGTGGTGTGCACCACAGTGGGTTCTCCTGCTCGCCGGGTGCCTCCTCGACGGAGGGCCGGCGTATGGGAGGGGAGAACGGTGGAGAGGAAGGTGGTGGCTGCGGGGTCTTTGCAGCAGCTCTCCTTGCAAGGATGAAGCTGCAGCTACTTATAGAGGAGGGGAGAGTGGCGTGCCGGCTGCAGCAGGGAGAGGGTGTGCGAGTTGCAGCTATAGGGAGCGGCGTTGGCAGGGAGAAGTGACGGGAAGAAGTGTTGCGTGGCTGCTGCATGCAGCTGCGGGAAGAGTGCAGCCGCGGGAAGGATGCAGCCGCGGGAAGGAGAGAAAAGAAGAAATCAAGAGGAAAAATAAAAAGAGGGTGATTTTGCAAGGAGGCACTTGAAGAAAAATGTAACTATGCAGGCGATTGTTTCACTCCTCTTCCTCTCTTGATTAAATGCATGCATGCAAGTGTTTTTACAAATGCGATTACAGGATCCTATTATGCAATGTTAATGCTAGAAAATAGCACAAGAAGGCGTTATTACAGGCGTGTTTTGAGGTGCAAACATATACCCCCATGCCTATCTTTTGCTAGTCCCTAGCAAAATAGTATTTAGAAATGATCTTAAGCTGAAGATTTTCTTCTGAGGTGATACAGGTGTGTTTACTATGGAATATTGTGAGAACCAATTGTAAAGAAGACTACCAGTACTTTAAGTCTCACATGACATAGATCATCTCTCAACTAACCAGGACTCTTGATATTTAAACCTTAAGTACGATTTCCAGGACCCAGGAGGTTTCTGCCGTACTCGAGAGCTCAAGAGGTTATGGTTTGTGCATAGTGAAGGATCAAGACTGACTAGATGAACATTAAGACTAAATTCCAGGGTTTCACGAATTTTTAAGTACAGGTTGGTCCCAGTTTCAGTTCATGTCTTCGAATTGACCCTTAAGATGATGACGGAAAACTCAACTCCCATTTTCTGATTTTTTTTTTTTTTGTGACTCACCTAAAAACAAAGTATACAGACATTTATGAGATATACTGACTCTTTTAAAACATCTCTTTTCTGATTTTTTTTTTTTTCGAAACACGTGTCAGTATATCTCTTACAACACATTTTGAAGCACACTTTTTTTTTTTTTTTTTGTGGGAGAGTTTCTTTTTGGTGGAAAGAGTCGCTCCTAAACACAAGACTAAAGCCTGGGATAAAAAGTCTACCTGCGCACACAGGTAAGGACTCCACCTTCCCTAATGAACACTAGGGTTGGATCTTATGTTCACCTGGTCTTTCCTGATATGTGTAGTGTGAACCAAGTTTACTTAAGCTCTCAAGAAAAAGCAAACCAACGGATCCCGTACTGGTGTCTCAGGTACAAGAATACATCCTTAGTTAGGAGAGATCTTGATCTATTTTGTCAATGCTTTAAGTGAATTAAGCCGAGCCTGAGCGAATCAAGCTTTTGTGGCCTGGAAAGTCTTCAAAACAGAGGTTGAATATCCATAAACACTTATTGCCTTTTTGTTTCAGCTTCAAGATCATTATTAAACACCATTTATTATAATTTTTTTTTTTCTTTTCTTTTCTTTTCTTCTTTTTTTTTTTTCTTTTTTTGCATATTTATAAATAGGTGGGAACTGTATGATACCATAACATACCCAGATCCTATGGATGCCTATCCACACCCCCATGCCAAACAATGCTATGTCCTCATATGCATGCAGGGAAAGGCAGAGGAAGGATGGAAGATCGGGTAACAAGAGCTGAGGTTCAGGGTATAGATCAGGGTGGAAGGGTGGGTGGATGGTGGGTGGTGAAGAGAAAAGTGAAGTGATTGCGATAGAGGTGTGAAAAGTGATGGTGGATGGTGAGTGCTGTTAGGGTGCCTCCCAACAAGCGCTGAATTTAATGTCCCCAGCTGGACTCAGAATGAGGCAAAGAATTAGTTACCCTCCAGCAGGGCAACGGTTTCTCCAACGTAGGCAGGTTCATGAGTCAGATAGGGTTTCAAACGCTGCCCGTTGACCGTAAATTTACGCCCATATTTGGGATCTTCGATTTCGACGGCCCCATTGGGGAATGGTCTTGAGACCAGAAAAGGACCAGTCCATTTGGACTTTAATTTCCCAGGAAAGAATTTGAGTCGGGCATTATAGAGCCAAACTTGCTGAGATGGCTCAAATTCCTTCCGCCGAACATGGCCGTCGTGAAAAGCCTTAGTGCGCTGTTTAAAGGTTAGAGCAGAATCATAGGCTTCACGACGGAGCTCTTCCAGCTCTTGGAGTTGGAGTTTCCTTTCTCGTTCACACAAGTCTGGGTCGAGGTTACATTGGCGAACCGCCCAATAAGCGCGGTGCTCCAACTCCACAGGCAAATGACAAGGCTTCCCGTAAACGATTCTATATGGAGACATACCAAGGGGAGCCTTGAAGGCGGTCCGATACGCCCAAAGTGCGTCAGTCAGCTTGTCGGACCAATCCTTACGGTCAGGCCGAACCGTTTTCTGGAGAATCTGCTTGATTTGTCGGTTCGACACTTCCGCCTGGCCGTTCGTCTGAGGATGATACGGGGATGCGATACGATGATGGACTCCGTACCTCCTCAGAAGTGCCCGAAAAGAAGCATGGGTAAAGTGGCTTCCTCCATCCGAGATAATGGCCCGAGGGATCCCAAAACGCGCAAAGATATGGTCTTTGACGAATCGGGTGGAGATAACATGGTCAGCACGGCGCGCGGGAATAGCCTCGATCCATTTTGAAACATAGTCGACGGCCACGAGGATGAATTCGAAGCCGTTGGATGGAGGAAAGGGACCCATGAAGTCAATTCCCCAGATGTCGAAGATTTCCGCAGCTAGGATGTGTTGCAAGGGCATCATGTCACGACGTGCCATTGACCCTAATGACTGGCACCTAGTGCAATGTTTGGCATAAGTGTGCGCGTCCTAGTGAAGGGAGGGCTAAAAGAAACCGCACTGCAACACCTTGGCTGCAGTTTTCCTCCCAGAGAAATGGCCTCCACAGGCCTGATCGTGGCAGAAGGATAGCACACTGGGGAACTCACTGTCAGGAATACAGCGACGGATGATTTGATCAGCACCTATCCGAAAAAGAAGTGGATTATCCCAAAAATAATACTTTGCTTCTGCCATGAGACGCTCGCGCTGGTTTTTAGGCCAGCCACGTGGAAGAGATCCAGAAGCAAGGTAATTGGCAATGTCGGCATACCACGGTCCACTTGCCACATTTATTGCCAATAGGTGCTCATCAGGAAAAACTTCATTAATTGGCAGAGTAAGTCCAATATGGTCAGGGTCCAGTCTGGAAAGGTGATCAGCCACAACATTCTGGGCTCCGACCTTATCACGAATCTCAATGTCAAATTCCTGGAGCAGAAGGATCCAACTAATCAGTCTAGGCTTGGCATCCTTCTTGTGCATGAGATGGCGAATGGCCGCGTGATCAGTGAAAACAATAACGTGAGAGCCTAGAAGGTAAGAACGGAATTTTTCCAGCCCAAAGACGACTGCCAGTAGTTCCTTTTCAGTGGTAGTATAATTACGCTGGGCCTCGTCCAACGTCTTACTGGCGTAGTATACCACGAAGGGGTGTCTATCGCGTCTTTGTCCTAGGATGGCTCCGACTGCAAGGTCTGAAGCGTCACACATAAGTTCAAAGTCGAGGGACCAATCAGGCGGCTGGAGAACAGGGGCCTTGGTGACAGCATTACGCAGCTGCGTGAATGCTTGTATACAGTTAGGGCCCATGTCGAAGGGCACGTCGGTTGATAGGAGATGAGTTAAGGGTCGAGAAATTTTGGAGAAGTCTTTGATGAATCTCCTATAGAAACCGACGTGTCCCAAGAAGGAGCGGATTTGTTTGACAGAACCAGGCACAGGTAAATCAGCAATGATATCGAGCTTAGCTCTGTCAACCTCGATACCCCTATCGGAGATGATATGTCCAAGAACAATTCCCTCGTGCACCATAAAATGACTTTTTTCCCAGGAAAGCACGAGGTTTACATCAATACATCTCCTAAGGATGCGAGTCAGGTTGGCAAGACATTCATCGAAAGATGGTCCAAAGACTGAAAAGTCATCCATGAAGACCTCGAGAAAGTCACCCACCATGTCATGAAATATCGCCAGCATGCATCTCTGGAAAGTTGCTGGCGCGTTACAAAGTCCGAACGGCATCCTTCTAAAGGTGAAGGTGCCGAAAGGGCAGGTAAAAGTGGTTTTCTCTTGGTCTCGGGGGTCTATTGCCACCTGGTTATATCCTGAGAATCCATCCAGGAAGCAGAAAAATTTATTTCCCGCTAACCGCTCCAGGATTTTGTCAATAAATGGTAGCGGGAAGTGATCTTTCTTGGTTGCAGCATTGAGTTTCCTATAATCTACACACACTCTCCAAGATGTAGGAGTGCGTGTAGGGATGGATTCGCCCCTGTCATTGACACGGATGGTGAGTCCTGCCTTTTTGGGCACAACGTGAATCGGACTCACCCAGGGGCTATCGCTGATCGGGTAGATTATACCCGCATCCAGCCACTTAATGATTTCATTCTTAACGACCTCCCGCATGTTAGGGTTGAGACGTCGCTGCATCTCGCGAGAAGGTCGAGCCTCCTCCTCCGTATATATACGATGAGTGCAGTAGGAGGGACTAATACCAGATAAGTCTGATAAAGACCATCCAATAGCTACCTTGTGTTCTAGGAGGACCTTAGTTAGTTTGCACTCCTGCTCCATGGTTAATTTTGAACTGATGATTACAGGGAGCGTTTCATTTGGTCCCAGGAAAACATACTTGAGTGTATTAGGCAGCACTTTTAGCTCGGGAGTGGATGGGGAAGGATCTGGCATTTCTTGGGACGAGAGTGTCCCAGACGGGTAGGAGAACAAGTTAGGAGGAAGAAACTGGCCTTCAGATTGGCCAAGAGAGGGGCTTCTTGGATAGATGGATCCAAAAATGAATAGCCCCAGTGAGAAGTATATGGGCTCAAGGTCCCAGTGTGGATTTGTAAATCCGCCTGATTTGGCGGGGAAGAAAGGGCAATTCGGTCTTCATGAGTATGGACCGATAGTGAGTAGCCCGGATATGACTCAGACCATGAGGTATGGGAAGCGGAGAAAACCTCGTCAAAAGTCTGGCCAGGAGGAGGTACTGGACAAGGGAGGGATTGGGGAACGTCACAGTATGCGTTGGTCAGGCAGTTATCAGTGTTTATAGGTAATCCGCAGTAGTCCGAATAGGTCCCAATTAGTCCGATACACGTGCTGACGGCCATGTCCTCGTCAGACGTGTCATCCTCAATGCAATCGCAATCAAAGTTCTTGGCTGCCTTGAATATGTTAAGCTTGAGCTTCTCAGATCCAACGGTAATCTCAATACAGCCCGACTCGCAGTCGATGTGGGCGCGGGCTGTGGCCAAGAAAGGTCGACCGAGGATGATCGGACAATCAGAAAGTGAATTAGGAACTTCCATATCTAAAACAAGAAAGTCAACAGGAAAACAGAGACTGTTGACCCTAACCACCACGTCTTCCACCACACCCTTCGGGATTTTGACAGAACGATCTGCCAACTGTAACGTGACAGGGGTGGGTTTCAGATTTCCCAAGGAAAATTTTTTGAGCATGATGGTCGGTATGAGATTGATGGAAGATCCTAGATCAAGCAAGGCATGGTTAAAACTGCAGCCTTGGATGCTACAGGAAATCAGTGGTGTGCCCGGATCTTTCTGCTTCGGTGGTAAGTTTGACAGTATAGCACAACTCGCATGAGGCGAGAGAACCACCGGATTCTTAGTCTTCTTTGACTGTCGCCTGGGTGTTGTGTAGTCTTTGAAAAATCGAGCGACAGTAGGTATGTGGTCGATTGCCTCGAGCAGGGGTACCTTGATTTCTACATCCCTGAACAAATTACGTAGGTTGTCAAAGGCCTGCGTATTTTTCTTTTTGCCTTTTGGCTCCCTTAGTAGAGCCTCAGGGAATGGGACTGATTCTGGCACAAGTTTTGGTGCATCATCCTCTCGCGAATGCGGTATGCCTCCCGAATGAGAGGGCGAAGAAGAAGATGGGCCAGGATCAGGTCGAGGCGGATCGACGGTCTGCTTACCACTCCTCGTAGTGATAGCATTGGACGATGCGGGTCCAGTGGGATCATACGGTGGAGGAGGGTTTGCAATGGGGATATAAGAGTGTGGTGCTGCAGCAGGATTAGCCTGAAATCCCGGTGGAATGCTCAGAGCTTGCAGAACTTAATTAACCTGTCCCTGAGAAGGTCGTACCTGTGGTTGAGAACCACGGGGCACGAAACTTCTCGGGTTTGGAACAGGTTGGGCGGGAAGAGTGCCCTGAGATCGAGTCACCATGCGTAGTTGACTGATCTCGGCGTTCTGCTGCGCCAATTGGTGCTGAAGAGAGGTCATGTTCTCTTCATGGCGCTTTGACATTTCCGTCATCATTCGCATCAATTTGTCAAGAGGGCTTGATGCGTGTTCAGTTTGTGGTACGCAAGGGCCTGATGGCGGATTTGCCATAGGATTAAACTGGACCCTTGGGATGACGGGTGCGGACGGTCGCATTGGTCCACCCGCGGGGTTTTGGCGCTGCGGGTTGTTGGACCATGCAAAGTTCGGATGATTACGCCACCCTAGGTTATAAGTGGCAGAGAACGGGTTGTTCCCCAGGGTGCAAGAATCTTCTATGCCAGAAGATGCGTCCGCATGTAGATATGCGTCTGAGCACACGGAGGCTTGGTCCTCCGTGTCGAAATACTGGCTCGCAGAAACCAGTTCCACATGACTTACCGAGTCGCCTGGCGCGACACTCGGTAAGGAAGGTCTAACGGGGTTTCTTGGGATAAGCCTGGTATTAGAAGAACTTGGATTGTGATGAAGTGGTGAAGAGGTGGTGTTTGCCATAGATCGGGCGGGGTTGGCTAGAAGCTCGTCCAGCTTCTTGTGCACGACGGAGACTTCATCCAGTTTTTGTGCAATAAGGCTTAGATCAGTGGATGAATGGGAGGGTCCCGTGTCAACTTCGTGGACATTTCGGGGCTGGCTGGTACGATTAAAGGCGACAATGGAAGCATTGTTCATCGAGTTTTCACTCATATTTTCAAACAGCTCGAATGCTCCATTCTCGTCTTTATTCATAAAGTTCCCTCTGCAGGAAGCGTCTGCAATCTGCTTCAAAGTCTCATTTAGCCCATAGTAGAAAATCTGGGCTATATGCCACTTAGGCAGACCGTGGTGCGGACACTTCCTGAGGAGGTCGTTATACCTCTCCCATGCCTCATGAAATTGTTCGCCGTTTTGTTGCGTAAATGAAGTGATAGCACGGCGAAGCGCATTGGTCCGCCCGATTGGGAAGAACTTCTTGAGAAACGCTGTTCGCATCTCTTCCCAAGAGTGGATGGTTCTCCCAAGGGTGCGTAACCATTGCGACGCTTTATCCCGTAATGAAAACGGGAACATCTTCATGAGGACTATAGATAACCCGACATTTCTTGGTTTAACGGTTTCAGCAAGTCGGGTTAGGTCTTCCAAGTGGAGAAATGGGTCTTCACTTGCAAGACCATGAAAGTGAAAATTGATTAGGCCAATTATGTTTGGTTTTAATTCAAAGTCGTCCCCGCCCATGGGGACCCGAATTTGTCCTATGGTCTCTGTAGCAGCGGGATTCTGATAAGAGCTAAGAGACCTAGGCTCCTCCCGTTCGGGAGGGTTCTGCATTTCCTCCAATGTTTCCCGAATGGCTTCGATTTGCTCATTATACATTTCCATTTGGGCTTGGAGGCGGGTTATGGGATCTAAGGCTCCACCACCTGGTGGGTTCTGAGGGCGGTTTCCTCCCTCGGGATTTGGGGGTGGGCGTGCAGCCATGTTTGTGGAGGAGGAGGATGATTCGACTTGTTTTCTAGATTTATCAGTCAATTCAAATAGTTCAGGGTTTTGTGACCTCCTCCCAAACATGCACTACCGCAGGAAGAATTGGGGAGATGAGAAGGGAAAAGGGATGAGAGAAATGATGCCGCAAAGGTACACTTGATTACAAATCAATACAGTCAAGTTCCTAACCTCTACAGTGTGCCCTTAGACCTAAAGATCTAAGTTACCTACTATCACGAACTACGGAACCGAATGCGAGCACCGCGGAACCACCGGGCCAGATTGAAAGGCCGTTTGCCCCAGTCTTAGACACCCGATAGCACGCGGGAACTCTCACCAGCACGTAGTCGCTACACATAGGTAGTTAGACCTCCAATCCTTAGTAAGGGTCAAGTTACTACCAGTTTTAATTAGAGGCTTAGGGTCAAGTGCTTTTGGAATGTGAAGGGCGTTGTTTACGGGTAATGCCCAAGTGATTGATTTTAAGAGTGTGTAAGAACAAGCATGCAACGGGGAAATCTCCCCGAATTGAAGTTTTTATTGGCGAATGGTTTTTAGAGTTCAGCCTTAAGTAGTATGAATTTTAGGGTTTTGCTGAATTACCAATTCAACCAATCTCCGGGTTTTTGCAAAAATACAGGTTTTCCTTCTAAAACCCAAGAAACCCTTCTTCAATTATCAGTTAGTTAATGCATGCTAAAATGCAATGGGCTACCCTAAATGGAGATTTCTAAGTGTGGATGCACGAATCAGTTTTATATCAATGTGACAGGGAGCCAAAGCACTTCAATTCAAGTGCTCCCAATCACCAGAAATGATTTCCACACACAAGGCTTCAACCAAAAGATAAAGAAAATAAAATTGTTGGGGTTGAAGTATTCAGGATCGAATCACAGGCAAGTTTGAAAAGTCGTGGTAGGGTTGGAATCAACTCAATTCCATGTCTCCCCACCAAAAATGTGATCCTGAATTAAAGATAAGTGAGGCAAAAGAGGGATACAAGCAATCTTTTTCTTTGCCTCAAATAATACTTCCCACGGCGAAAAATCTAAGAATCAAGATTCTCGGATTTTCGCTATGCGAAGTAAGGCGGGAAATCCCGGGGCAGTGGGAGTGAAGACAACCAATCAATCAAGTGAATTTTAATCCACTTGCCCTCAAGAAATCCCAAGAAGTTTTTCTAGTTTTTAGTTTTCAATTTTTTTTTTTTTTTTTTATTATGGTGGCAAGTTAACCCTAATTTGATGAGAAAAGAAAACCTACTTGTTCGGCAACGTGTGCGAAGCTCCAATGCGATGTCAACGTCTTCACGCTCTCGTTCCCGCCTTGGATCTGCTCACGTCCTCAACTTCGTCAGCCTTCTTCTCCTTCCACCAGGTTCACCTGCACACCAAAAACAACAATACCCGTGAAGAGAGAAGAGACAAATTTAAAGGAATTGATAGAAACTTACTCGAAAGCGCACCTCCCCGGCAACGGCGCCAGAAAAGTCATGATGGGTCGGCATAGATAGGTTGTTAATATGATGATTTTATCGTTGAAATATATATAGTGGTTAACCTAATTTGAACCTAACCATCTCTTTACAGAAATTTTTAACCTGGCCTACTTGATTTTATCTTGTCGCTTTTAGGCCCAGGGTCGAACTCAGGGAAGTGGGGTTCAAGTTGAGTTTCTACGTTTTCCTTAAAACGCATCTCTTCCGTTCGTTTATTGTGTTTTTGGTATTTTTCTTATTTAGGTTTTTTTTCTGGTAATCCTTGTTCTTGAGGCACACCCTCAAAATTGTGTCCTTGGCTTTTAGCCAAAACAGAGTTCCAAAACACGCCTTGCTACTCGCAAGACGGGGTACCTGCAAATCAAAGATTATCTTTTCACTTTTATACCTTTTTTTATCTTTTTACTAAGAAGGAAGATAACAGATAGAAAGTAAATATAGTAGCTATAGATATATATTTATATGTAGTATATATATAAAGGGGTGGGGGTGGAGGTGGCGATGGAGTGTAGCACTATGTCGAGTCAGTCGACGTCTAGAAAGACGCAACCAACACGACTAGGTGCCGCGTGGAGTGTGGATGGAGGATGGATGATGTATGGGACCATGCTTTTTTCGTACGCGTGTATTAGGGAATATCAGCAACTGGTGCAGATATTCCCGCGATACAGCGTATAGTAAATAACGTGAAAATATATGTACATATGTATGTATATGAGTAAATATATCTATATGTATATAAATGTATAAGTATATATGTATAGATATATATAGATATATATGTATTATATATATATATAGGTGTATATGTATATATATATATGTATGTATATATGTATATAGCTATGTATATATGTATATAAGTATATATATATAATACTATATAGATGTATATATATATATATATGTATATAAGTATATATGTATCTAGATATATATATATATATATGTGTGTGTATATATATAAGTATATAGATATGTATATATATATATGTATATAAGTATATATGTATATATATATAAGTATATGTATAAGTATATAGATATATATATACGTGTATATATATATATATAGATATATTATATATATATGTGTGTATACATAAATATATAGATATACTATGTATATAAGTATATATATATATATATAAGTATATGTATAAGTATATAGATATATATAAGTAGATATATATATATATTATATATATATGTATATATATTATATATATATGTATGTATACATAACTATAGATATTACTATGTATATAAGTATATATACATATATATATATATGTATGTATATATTATATATAGATGTATATAAGTATATATATGTTACTATAAGTGTGTGAGTGTGTGTGTATGTGTTGGTATAGGTGTGTGTGCGTCGGTGAATGTGTGTGTGTGTTGCTGTGAGTAAAAAAACAGAGAGAGAGAGAGAGAGAGCGGGAGAGAGAGATCAGCAGAGAGAGAGAGAGCGGGCTGGAGAGATCGAGAGCGCGGACGATGGCAGCGAGTTAAGACGTCTGCTCGCGGCGGCGGACGTCTGACGCCGCGTCGTCTGAAGGCGAAGGCAGACGTCTGACCGTCGCGGTGCACCGCGCCTTCGCGCAGGGTTCCTGCAGGCGTGCGCGAAGGCGACGGGCGGGCGAAGGCGTGGAGGAGCGGGAGTGGAGGAGGTCTGCAGGTGGTCGCAGAGGGTCGCGGAGGAGGGCAGGGGGCAGCGCGAGGCCGTAGCCGGCCGCTGCAGTGCGCGCGGCGGACGGCTACAGGTGCAACTGCGAGGCGGACAGAACGGAGACGGAGGCGGGGAACGCCGTGCAGACGGGCGCGGAGGCGGTGAGCGACTGCGGGGACGGTCGCGGAGGAGCGGGAGGACCTGCTACTGCTGCTGCTGCTGGTGCTGGGCTGCTGCTGCTGCTGCTGCTTCAAGCTTCGGAGCTTGAAGCGGCAGCAATGGTGTGGAGACGAAAACGAAGAGAAAAGAAAACACCACACCCACCGGCTCGTGGAAGAGCTAGGCGGTGGTGCTCCCACTGTGGTGGTGTGCACCACAGTGGGTTCTCCTGCTCGCCGGGTGCCTCCTCGACGGAGGGCCGGCGTATGGGAGGGGAGAACGGTGGAGAGGAAGGTGGTGGCTGCGGGGTCTTTGCAGCAGCTCTCCTTGCAAGGATGAAGCTGCAGCTACTTATAGAGGAGGGGAGAGTGGCGTGCCGGCTGCAGCAGGGAGAGGGTGTGCGAGTTGCAGCTATAGGGAGCGGCGTTGGCAGGGAGAAGTGACGGGAAGAAGTGTTGCGTGGCTGCTGCATGCAGCTGCGGGAAGAGTGCAGCCGCGGGAAGGATGCAGCCGCGGGAAGGAGAGAAAAGAAGAAATCAAGAGGAAAAATAAAAAGAGGGTGATTTTGCAAGGAGGCACTTGAAGAAAAATGTAACTATGCAGGCGATTGTTTCACTCCTCTTCCTCTCTTGATTAAATGCATGCATGCAAGTGTTTTTACAAATGCTATTACAGGATCCTATTATGCAATGTTAATGCTAGAAAATAGCACAAGAAGGCGTTATTACAGGCGTGTTTTGAGGTGCAAACACCCGTGCGTCTATCGCGTGTGCCGTAGTCACCGCTATGTTGCGACCGTGACCTTGGGATGGTAGATCAGGTGTAGGACAAACACAGGGTGGTCTCTCAGCCAGGAGAGCACCACGTGCACGTTCTATATGGCGGCGAAAACTGCAACAAGATTGTTCCGTTAGGGGACATATGAACAAGAGAAATGAGACCTTGTTAGAATAATTGAAATCACAAAGCAATTGGCACTTAGGCTATAGAAATAAAACAAGAAAGTGTTGAAACGTTTATAATTGCCTGGAATGTTTACTGCTTTTAAATTAAATTACATTTATTGATTTTTATACTTGCCACTCTACTCAGTTTTTTGCTGACAACTACCACTTGTGTTCAGGTCAGGGAGGTGAGTAGCCAATACCGCTAGCTACAGAGGGAGTTGGGCCTAGTTGAACCCAGCCTTAGTGGGTTTCTCCTTTGTTTCTGCTATTGTGTGACTTGCTTCTTTCCATTGCAGTGAGTATTCATGTTTGAACTAGTAGTTCTACTTTCCATCTTTCCTTGTGGTTGTGATGGCTGTGTTGAGAGCTTGGCTACTCTTTTGTGGCACTGTTTGTGATTATAGTCTATCATTCAGCTTTTGCATGAATTTTCTGGTCATGTTGCATGTGTGGAATGTTTTACTGTTTGATATATTTCTCGATGGACAACTAGGTCTTGGGTTAGTCGAGGCAATCCGACCTGGGTTCCACGTGGAGTCGAGTTTAGGTCATAACATTCCCTCTCGATCACAGCTCACTCACCCTTGACATTAGGGCCTTTGCCAATCTCTCACTCACCTTGACATCAGGACCCTTACCAATCTCTATTAATGATCTCTTCCTCATGTCACTCTCTATTAATTAATTCTCTTCCGTTGCCTCTCGCTCATTCTCCTCTCCACTCAATCACTTGCTCTCTTTCGCCAATCACTCGCTTGCTCTCATTCTCCAAAACTTTCATCAATCTCAAATCTTGGATCTCAAATCACTTAGATCTCTCTCCATTGATTTCACTCATAGCAATCTCTCACTCCTACAAATAGATCGACGTTACTTAGATTTGGGTGAATTGGAGCTCAATGTTTGCTCAATCAGCGCTTAAGATTGGGAGCTCTCATTTGATCTGATCTCTCACGATCAGATCTGGTTTCTATGCTTAATATCTCTCACTTGATCCCTCTTTTTCTTAATCTCACTTTCGATTTATGATTTATTCATGTTGATCTCTCTCAATCATTGATAACATTGATTTAGGGTTAGGCTTAAATGATTAACCCTTCTTTTAGAGTGGTTTAGTTTATGGTTAGGTGCTAGTATCTGATTTAGGATTAGGGATGTACAATTAACCCTTTGATTATGTGATTTATGGTCTTCTATATGCAGGGGCTTGCAAGTGGAGGTGGATCTTGCTTGGGGACATTCGCAACCTTAAGGAGGATCATGTGTCACACAAATTAAAGTACCAATTGCAAATCCTATATATATTTTTTTAATTTTTTATTGATTATTATCTTTCTTCTGTATTGAGGTTATGTAGTAACCTCAAAATATATATTTGTTCTTTGCAATTATATATATATATATATATATATATATATATATATATATATATATATATATATTTGATTGAGTTTTAGAATATATATAAGTTGTAAGGTCTAATTCCCCAATTCTGAAAGAGAAGATTTTATTTTGTTTTACTTGAGATGTATCTTCTTAGTTATTTGAGTTGTTGTTATATAGGTTTTATATACCAGAAACCTTTGTTTGGTAGAAAATTTTCTATTTCTTTGAAGTACATTGCTGATATCCTAAATCAATAAGATACCAATATGTTGAGGAACTGCAATAAATATAGGTCTCAAATTTATTATTCTTTGCAATCTCATTTGTAAATTGAAGCAAACTTATTACCATACCGTGCATTAGAAAATTATTCACTACAATACTGTGCATATTTGAATCAGCTTTCTTGTAATTGGAGAAGTATATATTTTGATTGTATGTACATTCAAAAGTTCAAAAAAAGGATGGAAAAGAATGCATATCAAACGATTGTAATGTCTAAATCCAAAACAAACTAAAAATCAACTCTTTTCCACATCAGTTGGGGCAACCTACATGGATGGCCAATAAAAGATCATACTTGTTTGGCATTGGTAGACTATGGAAGCTTGGCAATAGACTCCACCTTGGCTTTCTCTATTTCCAATCCCCGCTCAGACACTATGCATCCTAACACAATGCCCTACTAGACCATAACTTTTCTCCTGGCTCAAGACTAACCTTATCTGCTCGCAGCGAGTAAGGACTTGATCAAGATGACAAGCCATAAATAGAAAAATCATCTATAAACACTTCAACAAACTCGTTAATCTTGTTCGAGAAGATGGACATCATACACCGCTAGAACGTTGCTGGAGCGGTGCATAGTCCAAATGACATCCTACAAAAGGTAAATGTGCCATAGGGACTTGTGAATGTAGTACGCTCTTGATCATTCGAGAATACAACGACCTGGTTATACCCTGAATACTTGTCAAGAAAACAAAAATACTTATTTCCTGCCAATCTCTCTAGAATCTGATCAATAAATAGCAATGGGAAATTATCCTTTTAGGTAGTGGTGTTCAGTCGATGGTTGTCTATACAGACCCTCCATCGTGAAGTGGGTCTGGTCATTACCTATTCCCCCTTTTTGTTTGTTTCCACTATAGCATTGGCCTTCTTCGGTACCACATGTATCAAACTGACCCACTCGCTGTCAGATATGGGATAGATTATCCCAACATCCAACCACTTAAGAATTTCCTTCATTACTTCTTCCCTCATGTTGGGGTCCAACTGTCTCTGCATATCCCAAAAGGGTTTCACGAACTCATCTGTGTAGATGTGATGCATGCAGAGGGTGGGATCAACCCCTTTGATATTAGTGATACTCCAAGCAATAGCTTCCTTGTGCCTTTTAAGGCAATCAAGCAATACTCCCTCCTGTATTTCAGACAACGCAATGGAGATGATGACAGGGAGAGTTTGGTTAGGCCCAAGGAATGCATACTTTAAAGAGTTAGGAAGTGGCTTAAGCTCCAAGTCAGGAGCTTTTTGGATTGAGGGCACCGAGTTTGATGTCCCCACCTCAAGTAATGGATTTACCTTAATTATCCATGGTGGGAAAAGAGACTCTAATTTGATGCCCAGCAACTCCTCAATTTCCAAAACATCCCCCTCATTCTCAGATGTCAATGAGTGGTCCTTGGATAGGACCATCTTGTGGGGATCATGATGGCATCGCCATCATCCGTTATATCTAACTTAATTTGGTTAAGTTCTAAGGTTAAATTCACATAATTAAAATATTAAAAGAATATAACTCGATCAGGACTGAGGCGAGAGGAATTAATAGAAAAAGGAGTTAATTCTGTAATTTTCATGAACAATTATAAATGCATAATAGATGGAGGGCTAAAGTATGGTTAATTAAAAGTAAATTGAGTTTAAATATCTTAAAAGTGGGTTGATATTGAGTAATTTAAAATTTTCATTCAAATTGAGCGTTAATCCTTAATTAAATTAGCTAATTTCGACCCCGCTTCAATTAAAATAGTTTTGATGAAAATAAATGTAGTATAAACCTTCTAAAAATCATTTAAAAATATTTTATAAGGTTTGAAATAGTCAATTTGACAATCGGGACTTGTTTCGACCTAAAATAGAATTATAAGCGAGTATTTGGTACATTTTGGGTTAAATTATAAATTAACCATTCAAATGACATCAAAATTCAAAATTGAAGTCACCATCAACTTCCTTATGTCCAAATTAGGTTACCATAAAAACTTGGGCTCATTTGGACTTCATTTTGACGAAGTTTGCAAGTTGGCCCTTGAACCTCAATTTCCTTACAAAAATACCCCTAACTTTTGATTTCTCTTACTAAGAGGCCCCCGCTAGCATCGCCTCCACCTTCCACCTCTGCATCCTCCAGCCACAAAATCCGACAAGCCATTCCCGTAATCTTCGGCCCTCTCTTTGCGCATCAAGGAGCTTCAAATCACTCCCACCTCACGCCATTTCGTTCATCGTGTCACGGCACATCATCTCGCCTTCTTCTTCCCCAACGTCATCATCGACGACAACCTTGGAGCTCCTCCATCTACTTCCTCTACCACTCCTCCATTGAAATTGGTTAAGGGCTTCTTCTCCCCTCGTCATCATCGAGCTTCCCATCAAAGAAGCAGTCTCCGATACCCCCTCGTCTCTCCAAAAGCCCTTGCCGTCCTCTTCTTCTTCATGGCCGATCACCACACCAGCCACCTTCTCGACCTCTCCTCCTCCTCTTAAGTACCTCTCTCTTTTCCTTTTCCCCTCTAGATTAGTTTAGGCATCTTCACACCAAGATTCAACCTCTCCAGCATTTTCCACATCATCATCTTCTCCATGGCCGGTCATGTGCCAGCACCAACTCTGGAGAGCACACCTCGTCACCCTGTTCACCAATGCCACTCGCTGTCCACCCACAACCTCCATCATGCCATGACAAGCAAAAGCCCTAACGTTATTGGGCATTTCGATGCTCCAAGACCTCTATCGAACACACCCACTTCTCGCCGACTTCTCCACAACCACTGGCCACCTCCGGGCTTCCTCACACCAAATCGAGGTCATGGTCACCTTCAGTGCATCACGGCAGAGCCTCTCAACCTATTGGAATCAAGCTTCAACCCTCCTACACCCTCGCCAAATCACACCACTCGCTGCAGTCTTCCCCAACGTCGATCGACCCTCTTCGACGTTCTCACGCCACCAAGCTTCGTGAGAAGCTCCACGGCAATACGAGGAACATTTTTCCTCCATCAACGAATTGTTTCACCCACAGACGAGCTCCAACCATATTGCCAAAGGTACGCTGGACCCGTCTCTGCCTTCAACTCCAACCATGGCTTCCCGGTGTCCTACGAGCCCCAAGCTTCACAAGAAGCTTTGCTGAAGCATAAGGAATATCCTCATGACCTCAATCGCTACTCTCATGCAAGGAGAAGCTCCAACAAACTGCCCACATTCTCGCCACCGTCCTCAACTCCAACGTGGTCATCAGTGGCCCTACATGCAGCCAATCGCCATCGTGCCCCCACCATCACGTCCACCCACCTCCAACGATTATCTTCTGGCCTTCACAGGAGCTTGGCGACTGCTGCAGCACGATTCCGACGTGTGGCTGGCAAGCCTCGTCGAAGCCAAAGGAGGAGCTCAACCTCCCCTGTGCAGGTCTTGAAGAGAAAAGGTCTAGGGACCTCTATGCAAATGAAAGAATTTCGTAGGGACCTAAAAGCAAGGTCACAGGGGCATAATTGCAGGAACTCAAGGACTGGTTTGTAATTTTGTGGATTTGGCTTAAGTTTTAGTTCCAATTGAATTTGATTGCATAAGTCTTGTTCAAACATAGTTGAAATTGTTTATTCAGTGCCTAGTTTGCCTTGACATTTGCCTATTTTTAATTGAGCATAAAATACTTGAAAATGCAATTCTCAATTGAAATAGTGAAATTGCGTGATTGATCCTTTCATTCTCAAAATAAACTAGGCAATTGAAAAAGCAAGTTCATTCAATCCAATCCTTGAATCTGAATATGGTGAAAATTTGAATAGTGGTATTCGTGTATTTTGTTGCTCCCAGAGATGACCTCGGGATACTTTTATTTTGAGTTATAAATTTTAAATGTTTATCGTGCTTCTATCGTCTATATTACAACACGAAATAACTTTTAAAACATGGTAGGAGCTTGCTAACAGATCATCACAAAGAAGAGTTGGTGTTGTCTCTTCCACAAGTTCATCAACCACCTAGATCTAGGAACAATCCTTAAGTCCAAGGTGTTTATAAGCATTAAGCACATTGAGGTGAATGATTGCGCAGATTGACCTAAATTAGGCTAGGACTTAACATAAGTTAGGGTTATTCATACATGCATGAGCATTATCTGCATCTTTATTGCTTTACTTTAGCTATGCATAAAATAATGTTATAATGTGTTGATTAAGTGCATTAGGTCGATAGGCAATAAGCTAATCAAAAGTTGGATCTAAAGCAGGATCTGAAGCTAGATCAGGAATAATGGGTCTTGCAGCAGAGCTAGAGCAGAAGACTTAGATTAGATATAGGAATAATGATGTGAGGGAGTCAAGGTTTGCTATTCTATTAAGTAGGAATAAAGCAATAAAATGTGAAGAGCTTAGGTCCATCCAAGCCCTAGGATAGCCTAGAGACTTCCCTAAGCCCTAGTCACCCTTAGATTAGGTCACAAAACCCTTGGAAGGCCTAAAACCCTAGTTCCAACCCTTATCTGGACGTCTAGATAAGTTATAGGACGTCCAGAACCCTTAGCCAACTCCTGCACACCTCAAACCCACTTCTGCAGTGTTATTGGACATCAGACACTTTGTCTGACATCCAATTCCTGCAGAATACCCAAAACAGAACCTAGAATTCCCCCTGACTTAGATTGGACGTTCAGAACTGAAGTCTGGACTTCTTATTTTTGAGTATAAGTCATCTGACTCTGTTTTTGGACATCTGGAACTGGTCTCCAATTCCTGTTTTGAGATTTAAGCCTTGATCTTGGATCTCTAACTCCCTAGACCCAATTCCAACCCCATAGGAACCTAAATTAAGGTACCCTAACCCTAGTACATCACCTCTAGACTTCCCTAAGGACCTAATTAGGTCCTCACCAAACCCAATTGACTTAGATCAAAGTCAATTACCATCACCTAAGTCAATTGGACTCATTGAGTCCAATTGAGCTCAGATCTCAACCCACACAAGTCCAATTGGACTTAGTGAGAGTCCAATTAACCCAAGCCCAACCTAATTGAGTTATCTTACTATCAATTAGGTTCACACTCATTCAATTAAACTTGGGTTTAGTTTAATTGCAAATCAACCCTTAGCAATTAGGGTTTGCAACCCTAATTCAAGGCATACACCTACCCAAACCCCTTACGACCTAACCTAGACCTCTTAACCACCTAGGACATGACCACACACACACCCATTCACCCACACACACTCCTCTAGAGTTCTCTAGAACTCTCTTGGAGTGGCGCCAACTCTTGGTTGCCAAATTTAGCAACCAAGAGGCATTCAATTCTTAGATCCACAAATGGTGGATCTAAGAAACTACCTCTCTCTCTATTGGCCGGCCACTCTTGGACTCTCTCTAGAGACTTCCACACTTCTCTAGAGAGACTCCCTTAGGCCTATAAAAAGACCTAAGGGGTGGCCATTTGCACCCATCCACTCTTGGCCATACATGCTTGGCTCCATTCACATCCACCTCCACTTAGGCTAGCCACTTCCATCCGCTCCACCTCCACGAGTTGAGCACCACCATGAAGGACATCATCTCCACGCCAGGATGCTGGATCACTCCTCCAACCTCTCTCCAAGGGCCAACCTAAGCTCCATTGGCCGCCCCTCATTCTCCTCCCAACCACTCCAAGGCCATCGGAGCCCACCTCCGAGTGCCCTCACTTTCTGATAGATTAGCAGCTAACTCTTTACATTTACTGCTTCTATTTACTACTTAGTAGTGTAATCCTTATTCTCCCCCAATGATGCATGCAAAATCCCCCCGTAGATTCTTGTATGCGATCATTTTCTGGTAACTAGATTTACATTTTCAAGCATTCCTGTACAAGCTTTCCTCTACATTTCCTGTTGCAAACACTTCTCTGAACGAATGAATAAAAGATACATTTTTATATATATCTCTATGTTTGAAATCACCATGAGCTTATTGGTTGTCATTTTTTCTGCATGATTCAAGTTGCCTATTTTTCACTTATATATTTCGCAACAAGCATGTCGTTTCCAAAAAATATAGAAAATCTTACAGATGCATTTTCTGTAAATAGCCATCACCTCACTAGAATTGTGCGCACCGAAACTCACACTTTCACCTTTGTGATCTATTTAACACATGCGCACGTAATCAGGGTTCATAATAGAAGTGGCGAAATCTTAATCCGAAGACTGGAAACTGACGTGCGATTTTAAACAAAGTAGAGCAATAAAAGATCGAATTCAAAATTAAAACAAACGCCTCCCAGAGACGAACGACTGAGACTCAAAGTCTCGTTATCTTTAGAAAATATTTTTGTTTGATCGTATTGTGCACTATACTACGATGCTTTTCTTATCAAAAATGCGCTCTACGAGATCAACAGTGAATCTTTCTATTCCTAAAGCCCATTTTTAGCAGCCCAGTATTGCAATTAATAGAAGCATTCATTGTCGCAAGGAGGGGTGGCCCAAAATGATGGATGGTTTGGTGGGCTTGTTTGATGGGTCAGTGTCCAACACAAGAAAGTAGATGAGGTAGAAGAAGTCCTCCACTCTCACAAGGGCATCTTCTAGTAGTCCTAGGGGTGTCTTTGAAGATCTATCTGCAAATTGGAGTATGATAGGACGTGGATGCAATGTGCCTTCCCTAAGTTGCTCATACACATTGCTAGGGAGAATGTTGGCCCTCGCCCCCAGATCGAGAAGAGCCTCATCAATGGGAAGGTCACCAATGACTACAGAAATATACAGGGCTCCTAGGTCCTTCAACTTGGGGGGTGTGCCATGTTGTATGATAAAGTTAACAAGGTCAGGAAAGACAACCTTAGCCTGAACTTGTGTCTTAGATTGTCTTTTCTTTGTGCAAAGGTCCTTCAGAAATCGAGCATAGGATGGTATTTGCTTAATAGCTTCCAACAGATGCAGGTTGATTTGCACTTGTTTGAAGGTCTCCATTATCTCATCCATCTTATCTTTGCCTCCAGATGAGCCAACATATTTGTCCATGGAGAAGAAAAGGTGCTCTGGATAAGGTACCTTCGATCTCTGTGTGGAAAGGTTGTCATGTCAAGTAAGGGGTGGCACAAGAACCTCTTTCGAGTGAGTGATTTTAAGCGAGGGAGAGTTGGGTGACTCTTCATCGATGGAGATGGAAGTCGGGGTGGATGGGTTTTTAGAAGATGTGACTATAGGAGTGGGTTCGGGTCTTGGCACTTCTTTGCCACTCCTCAAGAAAGTCATAGCCTGAGCATGCTCCCTAATATAATTTCCTTTCCCTTTAGGATTCTCCTCCGAAGTACTAGGAAGCTTCCTAGTCTCCCCCTTACTCACCGCTTTGGCAAGGCGTCCTATTTGGGATTTTATCTCATTAATAGCCTTATCATGAGATTAGATGATCAAACTCTGACTCTCTTGCATAGCCTTCAACATAGCCTTGAGCTCATCCAACTCGGAGGTCTTGGGTAGCTTGGAGGGGTTAGGAGTTTGGTGTAACTGCTGAGTTTTGTCTAACTGTACTAGACCGGATATTTCTTTATCCATATTTAAGTTGAATAAATACACAAGTCGTCCTAACCATACTCATTGGGATGCCTTAGACCGAGTACTTAGGTACTTAAAGGGAATTGTTTCCCTTAATTTGAATTATGGCAAGTATCCTTCAGTTTTGGAAGGATATAGTGATGCAAGTTGGATCAGTCAAATGAAGGATTCCGAGAGTAACGGTGTTATAGGATATGTCTTTACCCTTTCAGGCGGTGTAGTCTCTTGGCGGTTTACGAAACAGACCATTTTAGACTAGTCTACCTTTGAAGCTGAGCTATGTGCTTTGGACGCCACTAGAATTGAGGCTGAATGGCTAAAGGGACTTCTTACAGAAATCCCTTTGGTAGGTAAGCCAATTCCTACAATATCTTTGCATTGTGATAGCATAACTGCTATAGCAAAGATTAAGAGTTCAAAGTTTAATCATAAAATAAGGAGACATATCCAAATCAGACTCAAGACTGTAAGGGATTTAGTGTCTTAAGGAGTGATTGTTGTGGAATTTATAAGATCCAAGGAAAACACAGAAGATCCGTTTACTAAAGGACTTAATAGATCTTTAGTCCTTAAGTCTAGACTTGGGATGGGATTGAGATCCATTGGGAGTTCACCTACAGTAGCAACCCAACTTAACAAAGTGGAGATCCCACAAAGTAGGTTCAATGTGGCAACAACAAGCTGTATGGAAACTGGTTGGCACTCATTGTTAGATGCTTTTGCATTTGAGTCCAATCCCTAGAAGCCTGAGTACCTTAAGCTACAAATTAAGGAAAAGCAAAGGCTCTGAATGAATTCAAGCTTTTATGACAAGATGTGAGCAGTGCATCCTTGGAGAACGTCACCTATGTGAGTATTACTATGGGCCGCAAGTAAGGTAATAGGATCTTTCCCGATTGCACTCATGAAATAGGTTAGGGTGCATGGCCCTTAAAAGCACCAACCCTGAAGATTATCACTAAGAACTTCATTCTGTTGTCACCATTATACACCCCACATCAAAGGTCTAGAGTTCAAGACTAATTTCACTTTATTCCTGTGGTAGTGAAGGTGGATGACTCTAGTAAGGGTTTAAATTGGAAGGTACCTTTACTGAAAGTAGCATGTGGTAGCCGAGAAATTTATTGTTGAATTTCAACGACGAATTTGTGGGGGAATGTTAGATTTGAGAGTCTAATTGCATCAATCGGGATACAATTGTTATATGGTGACATGGGAATTCATGTTAAAATCAGTGAGATTTGGGAGAGGTTTGTAGTCCAATACTGGAAGTGGACAAACCTCTTGATGGGTGTAAAAGATTTGTCTCTTATGGCTTATGTAGAAAGAGTGAGAGGTGGGACTGGAGACCACGTGCGCCCCACCCCAACCCAATTCGAGCTCAGGTTCGAGTGAGAATCAATTTGGAACCTGGAACTTTGACTCTTTTGCTGCAATTTTTTAATCTCACGATTTTGACCTAGATTGGTCGATCAAAATGTGAAATTGGTCGACCAATTATTTTGGTCAATCAATGAATTAATTTTGGTCGATCAATTGGTTCGATCGACCAAAAAGTTAACTGTGATCGATCAATTTATTTTGATTAATAAATGAACTTAATTGGTCGATCAATTACTGTATTTTTATAAAATGAAAATTTTCTTAAACGTCTGGTCATGGACTCTATATAAAGGCCACGAGAGAGCTCTTATTTAGCACACAACAAGAGCAGAAAAGCCCTCTCTACTCTCTCTCTCTTCTCTTGTTCTTGTCTCTCTTTCTTGGTGTATTTGTTCGACATGAGACTAGTAGAAAAATCTCTAATCACTTTTGTTGATCTTGCACAAGAAAATTGAGAGATTAATAAGAAGTTTTTAGTTAATCAAACCATTAAATTAGTAGATCAATCGAAAATTTGGTTGCAAACCAAATTACCACAACTTCATTCTCCTGAGGTGGTTTTCAAGGACGTCTCAGATTGGAGTGCATCGAATCTTGGAGGTGGATCGTCGTATCCTAGGATGTGTTCTTCAGATTTGAATGCACTGGTATTGTGAGAGGCGATATCTTCTCTAAGGGAAGTCCTTAATGGACGCTTCAATCCGAGTAATCTCTAACATTTCTTTATTTTGTTTATTTGTGCTATTACATGTTATTTATTTTTTATTTTATTCTAGATCTTGTCAAATTATGTTTGACTTATTTGATTTAATATTTTTTATCTATGTGAAAATGTTAGAAATATATATGATTTTATTTATTTATTTTCTTTATGCATTTATTTCAACAGAATTCTCTTGCCTCCATGAGAAATTAGGGTGATTCTGCCAACACTCATTGTAGGTATTTGAGAAGGGGTTATTCCAAGGGTTAGGCCGAAATCCTTGGGCAGCATTCAAATCCACCTAAACCAACTTAGGGAATTGGTTAGTCAATCGGCAATCCACAATGGTGTGTGTATTGCATTGACAAATAGAGCACTCCATGGAAGTCTAGACCTGGGAGGCATTTTGTGAGAATTGTCTAGGATTCGACATAAGACTCAAAGTTTTTATTAAATAATTGAATTTGATAGGCTAAATTTTAAGTGACCCCAGCCTCATTTGCCTCCACCTTCCTTTGAAGTATTGTAGGTTTTTTGTCCAAATAAGCAGACGACAAGTTGACAGGATTTTTACTTAATGCCTCAAATAAGTCACAGGCTTCATCTTCAATCTTGGTGAGAAAGGTTCCTTTACAAGCACCATCCACTGTTTGCCTATGCTTTTCATTTAAACCAATGTAGAACCTTTCTACAAGTTGCCATCTTGGTACCTAATGATAGGGGCATAAGTGTAACAAGTCTTCGAAGCTCTCCCATACATCATGGAATTGCTCCCCATCTTGTAAAGCAAAACCTATTATTTCCCTCCTATAATGATTAGTTTTGCTCATGGGAAATATTTCTTCAAAAACTCTCCCTTCAAAGTATCCTAAGTGTTCACCCTAGCATCTAGACTGTGATACCAATATTTTTCCTTATCCTTGAGAGAGAAGGAAAAGAGGATTCACATTTAGGCATCATCAGAAATACTTTGCAGCCTCAATGTAGAACAGACCTCAGTGAACTCCTCCAAGTACCTGTAAGGGTCCTCCCTAGTGGTATCATAGAATGAGGGCAATAAAGATATGATATTACTCTTGATTTCATATGGGTTGTCTCCCCCAAGTCTTCTTAGTGTATGGCCAGGTTGGTTGGTAGGGATAAAGTAGACTTTCAGGCTTCTTTGGTTATTTCCTCTCGCATCAACCATTTCTTCTCTAATCTCTCTTGGGTGACTTCCTCTTAAGATTCTTTCCAGTTCAGCATCAAACACAAGGTGTCTCCTAAGGGGTCGCCTCCCTAGCATGCACTATTAAGACAAACACAATCCAAATGGGACTTGTTTAATAAATTTTAGGCCTTTTCTTTGGTTGCACTTTAGGTGGCCAAGCAAGTTTTTGAAAACAGTTCCACTTCCTTACAGCTGACCTTCGATATGCCTAAACCTACTTGCAAAGGGTTGCTAGACACAAGCAAATTTTAACCTGAGTCTTGGCCCCTTGTGATGCAGAAAGGAGAGATAGAAGGGGTCTTCTAATCCATATACGAGTGCACGTGGAATTGTGTGCATCATATCGTAAATCATGCAAATTTTATTTTGAAATCGCACTTAATGTCTTCTATTTTCAAGTCAAGAATCCCTTCAATTTTAAAGTCCAATCCTTTTTAGCAATCCCAAATTTTAATGGGTTACCACTTGTTAATTTGTTTAATCAAGTTGGCAATCTTTGAATTTAAGCCCAAATGCAATGCATGACAGAAAATTATGCAAAGATAGAAGTAATACTTGCCTCTAGCAATCTCCGTGCAATTATGCAATACAATGCAATCAAAATACATATGTGATGTTGTTTGTCGTAGAATGCAAGCACCTAAAGGATAGTTAACTTCTAATTAGATAAGTTGCACTCTTTTTTTTTTAATGCTAACTAAACAAGCAAATACCTAAGCAACTAAACTATCATTAGTCCACAAAAAAATAAATAAAATCCTAATGAACTAAATCAATCAGGAACAAACACTCAAAAATACCCCCAGAACAAGGGTTTACCAATAAGGTGGGGACAGGCCCCCAAAATTAGCCCCAATGAACAAGGGTGAGAAAATAGTAAAATAAAAGTTCTAAATCTAAAGTGTCTAATGTCTACTATCTCAACTAAGGATGATAAAGAGGGGTCTTCTTCCTTGATCTTCACTCTCATGTTTCTCTGATGCCACAAGTATGGTCCTCCTCATTAGGGTGGAATCGAGGCTCACTAAGATAAAGCTAGTGCAATCTTGCATTTACAACTTGATGTATCTCACCCCACAAAAAAAATATGAATGATTAATATGATTCAGAGACAGTGTAAACATACAAAGATAATTATAAGTCTACTATACCCATTTCTTCCTTAGCAACGATGCCATTTGATTAAGGATTTTTCTTGCTTAATAGATTAAACATAGTCGGAGTATAGGATGTGGTGGAGAAAAAGAATCCCTAATCAAAGATTTATAAAAATATATTGAAATTGAACTACAATATCAATTAGAGTTCACAAGAAGGTGTAAGCACCGGTAAACTCACAGAAAAATCAAAAAATAATGTTTACTCAAAATAACGGAGAAAATCACGGCACACCAGAATATTTCATAAAAATATCGTTGAGAGCAGAGAGAGAGAGATCAAGAGCGTCGTGCGATGGATGTTCAGAGAGACTTTTAACAGAACCATATGAGAGAGTAGAGATGAACAGATGGAAAACAAAATAATTGAAAATAAATGAATAGTATCTCACAATAACAAAAACTTAAAAAAACTAATAGGGGATACACTGTAGCAACACAGGGGTTTTGCTTGGTGTCAGCGTGCGCACGTAAGGGTGGTGGTCACCGGCGGTGAGGAGTTTGGCGAAGATCAGCTCAGCAAGGACGTCACCTTGGCGGTGGTGGTGAGGGGCAAGACAGCCACCGACGGCTGGCCGGCTATCTTGAAGGGCTACTGGTGGCTTCTTGTTTGGCGATGGTGGGGCCGCCCGCAGGCTTGCTTGGCCGGCGGCGTAAGTGAGGCGAACGGCGGGGAGGATGCCGGTGGTGTTGGCGGTGAAATCGGTGGTTGTAGAAGGCCGGAAGTCGTCGGGGAACGATGGTTACTTTGGATTCTGGTGAAGGTGGTGGGTGAACAGGCGAGGCGTTGGTGATGGTGGTGGTGGTGTTTGGTTATGTAGAAGAGAAAAATCAAAAGAAGAAAAACGTGAAGAAGGTAAAAGAGCGGAGGTGGATGTGCGAAGAGGCGGTGGCGGCGCAGTGCGTGGCCACACACTGTCACCGCGTGGCCGATTGGGGAGGTGGTTTGCAGTGAAGTTCTGGTAGCGGTGAAGGTCGATCCCAAGCAAGAAAAGGAAGGGCGTGGTTGGTGATGAGTCGCACTGCGTGGATGAGCACGGTGAGGAAGAAGGAGAGGAGGGCACGATGGGTGGTGATGGTGGTGCGGTTGGTGTGAGTGGGAGAGAGGTGAAGGTGAAGCGCGATGGTGAGGTTGAGCGGTACCTCCTGAAAGGGGAAGGGTCGCCGCTTTTATGAGGAGTAGGTGCCCGCGTCTTTGAACGAGAGAGAAGGCGAGAAAACAGGCGTGAGAGCCTTTCTCGTAAGGGAAAGAATTAGTGTGTCAAGGTAAATTTACGAGAAAGGCCAGGCAAAAGATGTAATTTTGTTGGAGATGTAAGACAGCCCCCTCGTATACATCCTGAAGATGCAAGTTTGGAAACACAAAAAAAGTTGCAAAAATTAACCTGAAAAGTTGTGAATGTAATCTTCACTTGATGTATCTTATTTTTATGTAAAAAAATTACTCACATGTGGTGGGGTCTGATGGGATAAGACATTAACAATCATAAGAAATCACTATTGTCGAGTTTTTGTCTCTAGCAATGATGCCAAAAATATGGTCGTCGACTTTCGATTCGTACTAAAAATGATGTTTTAAATGTCATTTAATTATAGCATAAATGTCACGAATGCAAATCGATGTCGCGTCAATTTTATTTATTTACAATTTTTACTGGTTTATTTTTACGTTGTTCAGTGGAAGTCAGTTATTGATATACATCACTCTCTAAATCCAAAAATGTTCTTTTATTCCAAAAATGTTGATTTTATTTATAAAATGAATGAATCAATCAAATAATGAATGAATATGTTAATTATTCACAAAAAAATCAATTAATCTGCATCACAATGCCTGAAATATAAGTACAATAAATAGGCATCAAAAAACTATATATAATTACTCTATGTTAGTTATATACAACTACTACAAAGAATAACTAAGTATACGTACAAAATTATCTAATAATATCTACTATATTAAATTATATTAACATACTAATATCTATAGTAACATATATTATATATACATTACCGTATATAAGCATCACTAAAACCTTAGTAAAATTATATACATAACATAAAACAAAATAGTTATCTATATTAACGTATGTAACCATGCATAGTGACATATATATACATTACTAAAACCTTAATAACATATTTACATAACCTAAGGTAAAAATTGTTACTTACACTAGCATATATACATATATACAGTGACGAATGAGTCTATCACTAAAGCACTAGTTATTTATATTCATATAAGAGCTCAAACATTCTTTACTCTACTTATATTACACACACATATATATATGTAAATAAATAAGTATATGCATGTAAAGTGTATATATACACTTTACATGCGTATACTTATTTATTTACATTTAACTACATTATTTATATACACACGACACAGGCGCAGGCAAACACAAGCACACAAGTACTGCTCCAACACTTAGTTTCTTTAGGGCCTTAACACTTAGATTGGTTCAACCACTCAACCAAAAATTAGGTTTTTTTTAATTGGCGAACTGGCCTTTCGTGGGAACACAGCACCCTCTCGGGTGAGACTAGACCACTACTAAACCCGGTTCTTGTTCTTTGATTATCCATTTTATCCAGTTTTAGGCCCATTATTGGGCCCACAACAGGCCCACACGCCTGCATACACCTGTGTGCTCCCGCACACACACGCACCCATGCATGCCCGTAGGAACACATGCCACGCAAATCAAGACTAAGACCTGTATGTAATGTTTCATGCCCAGCACCTGACAACCGAGCAGCTCATGCAATAAAAACCACTTATACCGCATGAAGCGGTTGCACGTTAACGATATGCCACTTTTCTGAGCGCCAAATTAAGCGTTGCGTTGTGCACACGGCCACGTGCTGATTTACGATTTTTAGCCCTCGATTTGAGGACCATAAATTATTGTAAATTAAAAATAAATTATATATTTACAAAGTCCTTAGATAGGGCTACTTAATTGTACAATTATTTTACATAAATAAGTTATTTAATTATATAATAAAATTAGTTGAAGTTTACTGTTTATACATATTAATTAGATGTTAATTACTTAATTAAAGTATAAATTAGTTAATTAATTATACAATTGACTTCATACAGAGTTTATATACATAATAAATTATTTATTACATATTTTTATTATATTTTAGGAGCTTTATGTTAATTTATATAGATTTAAATGCATGTTTTCATTAGTTTTACATATAAATAATCTATAAATAGTAAAATATAGTATAAATACACTATAAATACGTTCAAAATATTTAATATATCATTATACAAGTATACAGTATGACTTACTTCAGTATTACATTAAATTACTAATTTATTTTATTTTAAACTAATAAATTACCTAATTAACCTAATAACCCAATTATCTATTGTAAATACTTAATTAAATTAAGTTACAAATACTGTATAGTACATAATACATATACAAATACATATGTATAGTATTAGGTATAATTATGTACATTTAAATAGGTTTAAGTAATTACTTAGATTATTATGCATTTAGTTGATATAAATTAATATCTAATAATACAATTAAGTTATATATACATTAAATCATCATAAATATTTAATTTAATACATAGAATACAGATATAAGTTAATTATATACATTATCTACATATACATATAGCTTAGATTTAAATTATATATGCAAGTATATACATAGTATATAGGGTATTTTCGGGTATTTTTGGGTTTTTCTGATTTTTAGGATTTTTATATGTTTAGGGGAGATAGGGGATGAGAGAGAAAGAGTGAGATGAGAAATAGAAGTTCTTTTTGGTGTTTTTCAAGTTTTTATCTTTTTATTAAATTTTAAGGTATATTGAACCATCGGCTAGTATGTTCTACCAAGTTAAGGGTTCAGATTACCTTGAAACTTGACATGCACCTAAAAATATACTTAATCCTACTGAAGACACCTTTATTTTATCTTTTTAAGGTTTTTTTAAGATTTTTATTTATATTACAAGTTGATCCAAAATGTGGCCTTAAAAGGTGTTTGAATAAATCCTAAGGCTTAAAAAGGTGTTCTAATGGGTTGAGTAGCTAGTTAAGCAGTCACAAATATTCAGCATAGCACACAGAGGATACTCAAACATTTAAACATGAATTTCATCGTGATTTGCATTACATTCTCATATGGACAGTTAGGGCATCATGAACACTAGCTGACAATGATTACAATGAGTATAAACAAACATTTCAAACTAAATCAAAATTCCTTCCAAGTATATGAATGCTTGCCATTTGAAATTATAACATTATACAACAATGTTGTCTCACTTAACACTCAGAAACCTAGTTCCAATCCTAGCTCAGGTCCTTACCCAGCCAAAACAGTGACTACAGCAGCTGCGGTTATCAAATTCAGATAAGGCATTGGAGCATATGCTCAGACGACTTAAAAACACAAATTCTACAACTTCTGTAGCTATATCAGTTGCTCAACCAAAAATTCAACAGCTAGAACTGAGCTGTTGCAGTCAGAACTGTAGCTCTGATCAGATCTCACAGATCTAATCAGGGCTGAGAATTTGCCTCAATGTTGGATTGATACACTTAAATCAGTCCTTTTAATCTATTTTTTCCTCAAACATTAATTTGAGAAATCAAAATGAATAAGATCTAAAATTCTGAGTTTGAAAACAAAACACCTTCGAATGATAATAAAATCATAAAAATATGCATCTCTTTCCTCACAAATAATCTTAAAGGTGCTTGAAAATCATTTTGAATCAAGATCAAATCAAAAATCACATTCAAAATTTACTCAATCCCTGTTGTCAGATCTTCCTTACATTGCTTCAAAATAACCTAGATCATTGAGTAGGTCTCTATTAATAGGGCTAGATCGAGGTTTTTAAAGGATGTGTTCGTTGTAGTAATAAATCCTAAAAAATAGTTCAAAAAATAGAAATGATTTATAACTCGAATAAAGGTCCGAGGTTGTTCGCTGGGAGTAAATAGGAATTCACGCGCTAATCTCAACAATTAATGTAAATGAGCATAATATATTACTCAAAATCAAATTGGCAATGTATAACATGAGTATATGAGGAGATAAAAAGAAATCTAGAAAAAATAATGGTGATTTGGATCACCAATTACAAGTCTAATACATAGAATAATTACTCAAATCTTAATCAAAGGCAGGAATATGTGATCAAACATCTGATTTTGCAATCAGACGTCTTAAAAGACATTGCTACAGTACCACTTTATGATTTTTCTTCTGTTTCTTCTTCTCTTCTGCCTTGACTTCTCTCTTCTCTTCTCTGTGTGACTCTTCTGCCTTCTTTCTCTCTTTGGCTTCTGTTCTTCACACACAGAGGAAGGTAATCTTACAAAATTGGCTAAGTGTAGCCAATCCACAACAGAGCAAAACCCCCTTGCCCCCGTGGCAGAACGGTGGCAGCAACTAGCTTTTCTTAAGTCGTTGTAGTACAGATAGTTATTGCCATCATTTGCTAATATTTGTTACTCGGAAAATACAGTTCTCCCGAGGTCGAACTCAGGGAGCAAGTCGAATTCTAGAGATATACATGTTCTATTAAAAAATAAAGAGAGAGAGAGAGATGAAAGTTTGGCTTCTTCTTCTCTTCTTTCTTCCTCTTGTTTCTTCTCTCCTCTTTGGCTTTTGTTCTTCGTGTTTTTCCTCTATTTCTTGGTTGGACGATCCTGTCTTTTTCTTCTTTTTATTTTCTTTGTTTCTTCTTCTTTTCTTGCTTCAGATCTTCCTCCCGTGCTCTTCTTCTTCTTTTCTTCTTGCTTCTCTTCTTCTTCTGCTTTCTGTTTCTTCACTTGGCTGCTCTGTGTTCCTCTCTTTCCTCTGCCTCGCCTTCCTTCTTCTTCTTTGCCTTCTCCTGTCTTCAGGACGTCGTCTGATTTGAAAATCAGACGACTTAAACCGCTTGTTGCTACAGTGTCTCCCTTAGCTTCCTTCTTCTTCACCTGTGCCTGCACGCTCAAGAGTTCAGAGTCAGAGGGCAAAAACCTACTCTACCCCCCTCCCCCGCGCGTCTCTTTCTCCCTGAGTTCGCTCTTACGACAGCTCTCCCAGAGCAACCGGGTAATCGGGTACGAGTCGCGCCCGGGTCCAGGCCCACCGGCGTGCGGTGGTGGGCGAGGAGTGCAGGTCGGGTTAATCGGGTCGGGCCAGGTCCGCGGAGCGTGATCACGGACGAGGCCGGGTCGGGTGAGAGGGACCTCACCCCGTGGTCAGGAGGCAAACAGCATAAGGCACATTTTGCCTTTATGCGCCCGCGTGCCTCTGAAAAGTTCTGAGGTGGGACTAAATGTCCCACCCCAGTTGAGCGCCCGCAGCGGAGGGAGCAGCGGGCAATCGTGGCTTCACCCGAGGCCTTCGCCCCAACTGCGAGCCTAGGACGCTTCGCGGAGACGTCCCGTGCAACCTGGGAGTCGAACCTGGGCGAAGGTGTGCCTGCACCTGCAGGTGAAGGAGCTCTGGCTGCTCAGTAATGGCGACGGCGGGCGAATCACCTGGTCACAGAAGAACGGCCTCTCAGCCAAATCAGACAGGCGGGGGACCTTCGCCGTGACACAGTGAAGGTGGTCAGAGGGTCTGCAGGGGGCGTGGTGGAGCAAACAGGTCGGCCTAGGTCAAACTGCGAGCGAAGAAGTGGGTGTGTTCGGTGGGTCTGCAGAGGGCGTTTGGTGGGCAGTGGAAGGGCGGAGGAGGATCAGGGTGAGGAGGCGGAGGTTATGCACAGGTCGGCGAGCCGTGTGGGGTGTTGGAGCGAAGGGAGTGGTTCGCCGGAGTTTGGCCGGAGGTGGAGAAGGTGAGGGTGATCGGTGGGAAATAGGTGGCGATAGTAAGGGTTTTCAGTATGGAAAAGAAAGAGGGGAGGAAGAGGAAGAGTTCTACCTGCCAAGCTGGACGAGGAGGGGTTGGCGCAGGCGACAGTCGTATCGACTGTCACCGGAGAAGAAATTGCCCAGAGGAAGGGGCGGCGGCGAGGAGAGGGCCGGAGAGGCGTCAGCTGGGTGCGGCGTGACGCGGAAAGATCGAGAGAAGGTAACCCTGCTGCTGGTAGTGCGGCAGGGCGACGAGGAGGAGGAGGAGAGGCCGCCGGAGCAAGGGGGCGTCTGTCGGAGTGGGAAGGGAGGAATTTAGGGGGGTGTCTCCGTCAGATCCGAGCTACCGAAAGTGGCAGACGGTGGTGGCTTTTATAGAGGCGAAATCAGAGAGGAGGGCGGAGGGAGATGACGTGCCTCCCTCGTCGGAGGATGGCCGGATCGCGACCCATACCTTCCGCGCGTTCGTACGGAAGGTGTGGGCGATGGCAGAGATCGTGGTGGTGTCCCTGCGACGTCCGGCAGGGGGTCGCCCTCACCCTGCGCGGCGCCATGCCTCGCCGGAGTATGGCGCTGCTCAGGGTTTTGCAGGGAGGACCCAAATGCAAAAAATGATGAAAAATTAGGGGCCAAAATGCGAGGGTTTCAAAAGTTGAGGGTCAAAAAGTAATGGATGAGGACCAAAATGAAAAGTTGGTCAAGATGGTTTCTTCTTAGGCCCAAGTTTTTATACATGACTAATTAGGACCTAAGGATTCTGATGGTGAATTTTATTTCTAGATTAAACCTTGTTTGACCGGTTAATTTACGCAAAAACCCAAATTAAGTTGTTAATTGGGCATGGTTCTCAATGTAGGTCAAAATGGGTTCCTAAGGCCAAATTGAAAGTCCTAAACCCTAGAGATTATTTTTATATGAATTTTAGAGGATTTAGTTGATCTTTACCTTACCTCGAACCACGTGAATTGAAGTGGATTTGTTTTTAGGGTTACAGGCTGTCATTTAATTCCTTGGAGTTGCTGTAGCCCTTATTGAGTCATTTCATCCCACTTTTCTTCTTATTAGGTTGTTTTGACCTATGTTTGGACCCTGAGTTACCCTATTTTCAGATCGGATTGGTGAAATTGCATTTTTACCCCTCTGTTTATGTTTTCTTTGCAAACTCAGAATCTCTCTGAGCCAAGCCTTTCTACGGTTATGTAGGAGCTTTTATTCTCTGTATTAGGTCAAAATGAGCTAGTTATGGCTCATGATGAGGTTCTCATCATACTCCCATGCCTAGCTTTTGCTAGTCCCTTAGCAAAAACTTAAGGTTTCAACCCTTGTTCTAGACCATGAAGTTCTTTAATAGCTTCAGATAAGTGCTTTTTCATTTAAACTTAGATTAGGTTAGAATGCTGACCATAGGCATAAAAGGTACTCTAGTACCAATCAAGATCCAAATCTGTCTAACCTCAGCCTCAGTCCTTAGCGAAGGTTTTTAAGACCCACAAGAACTAACCTAAGGTTTATTGGACTTTGTAGTTAAAGCACCCGTGCTTGAAATGATTTTAGCCCTGGTTCAGTTCGCAGTGCGTTTTGTAAGAGAGAGAGGTAGAAAATTTTTCTGTTTTTGGAGAGTTTTCTCTCTCTTTTTCTTTTTAATTCTAGCTTAGGATTGGCTTTTCAACACGGTCTGTATCAGATTCCTTGCCCCCATCATCAATCCTCAAGGGTTCCTGGCGATCGATGCTTCGAGATAGCACCGCCCATGGCAACCCCCAGAACCCTGGCTATCGAGATTTCGAGATAATCCCATCCATGGTGTTCCGTGGCCGCGTTCAGACCCTGGCAGTTGACACTTCGTGATAATGCCATTCATGGAATCTGAACCAGCAGGGTGCTTACATGCCCCCAGTAGGATATGTGAATATCCTAAGAGACAAGCACCGAGGAGATGATATTTTGTTACGCATCTTTGAGGGGATTTCCTGCCTCTCTGCGTTGGGAACTCGTCCAAATCAACTTGTGTTGATCGGCCACTCCTATTCTAGGTGTACTTTTCATAATGACGCTTCTGCGTGATTTTGATTTTTTTTTTTTTTATGCTTACTGAACCAGGCAGTGTGTGGGGTTGGGGTGCTTAGGTTACTGAGTCCCGTAAACTAGAAGTTAGTTAGCGAGGTCAAATACTCCCTAAGCCTTGGACCTAGTACTCAAGCTTTTCATTTTCCTCAACCTCTTGAGGATTGTCTAGATCTTAATGGGTACTAAGAGTCTATCAAGAATGCCTAAGGTTTGCGTTCTTACTAATCTTACCAAGCACTTTTCATTTCTTTTCTTGAAAAAAATGGTCTAGACTAAGGTTAATTCCTTAGCTTCTTACTAATGACTATTACTCTTTTCTTTCATCTTTTTGTGCTCCTTTTCATTTTGTTTCTTTTCCTTCTCCTCAAAATTTCCTTTCTCCTCTTATTCTTTTTATTTTGAAAAATTTTTAATTTTTATGGTGTTTTTGGCATATGTGAATTTTTTGCTTAAAACCTTCTTTTTTTTTTTTATAAGTTTGCACTTATACCCCCCCATGCCTAAAACTTGCAATGTCCTCATTGTGATTTAGGGGTTTTTATTTACTTAATTTATTCCTTAAGACAGATATTTTTGTGAGTGAATGGGTCGGGATGAATTCTGCGGACGATTTCTAATCTCAGATGCAAGCATCTAAGGTGGAGTCGGCTGTCTTAAAGGGTGAACCTTAAGTGCACAATGGTGTCAGAGAAAAGGTTTTAGATTTTCAAGAAATGACGGGCTGCCTCCCGTTAAGCGCTGAGTTTTATGCCATCGGCCGGGCGCAGTAAGTTCAAGGGGAATGGAGGATGAGGGATGATTCAGCCGAATTAGTAGAAGTTACATCAATGAACGGTTTGAGTCTTTGACCGTTCACGATGAAAGGTTCGGAATCATGGCTGAGTGGACTGATTTCAATGGCTCCATTTCCAAAAACCTGCCGGACTAAATACGGTCTGACCCACTTGGACCTCAGTTTCCCCGGGAAAAGTTTGAGTCGGGCATCAAAGAGTAGGACCTTTTGACCAGGATGAAAGATCTTTCTCGAGATGTGCTTGTCGTGGAAGGCTTTAACCCGCTCCTTGTAGATTCGCGAGTTCTCGTACGCGTCTAGGCGTAATTTATCGATCTCGCTGATTTGGAGTTTTCTGTGGGTTCCAGCCTTGGAAAGATCTAGATTACAGTTCCGTACTATCCAATAGGCTTTATGCTCCAGTTCTACGGGAAGGTGACATGCCTTTCCGTACACCAGTCTAAAGGGAGACATGCCCAATTGGGTCTTGTGGGCGGTCCTATAGGCCCACAATGCTTCCGGAAGTCGGGACGACCAGTCCTTCCTGTCAGGCCGAACAGTGACTTGCAGGATTTTCTTGATCTCCCGATTTGATAGCTCAGCTAGACCATTTGTTTGGGGGTGGTAAGGAGTAGAGATTCGATGAGACACCCCAAATTTGGCCATCAGTGACCTAAACTGAGCATTTGTAAAATGGGCCCCCCCATCCGAGATAATAGCACGGGGAATCCCGAACCTTGAGAAAATGTTTTGATGTATGAACTTAAGAACAATCTTGTGATTACAGGTTCAGGTCGGTATGGCTTCGATCCATTTGGACACGTAGTCCACCGCAAGCAGAATGTACTCGAAACCATCCGAAACAGGAAAGGGGCCCATAAAATCAATCCCCCAAACATCGAAGATTTCGCATACGAGAATCGGCTGCAAAGGCATCATGTCACGGTGGTTCATGTTGCCCAAAGTCTGGCAACGACTGCATGCCTTGCAGTGACTGTATGCGTCTTTCAAAAGTGTAGGCCAGTAGAAGCCACACTAGAGGACTTTGGATGCGATTTTATGCCCTGAGAAATGGCCACCGGATGCCTGGTCATGGCAGAAAGATAGGATATTGCTGATTTCCTCTTCCGGGACGCATCTCTGAATAATTTGATCAGCACCTATGCGGAAAAGGTACGGGTCTTCCCAAATGTAATACTTGGAATCAGAACGCAATTTGTCTTTCTTGGCCTTCGGCCAATCAGACGGTGTCTGATGAGATGCCAAGTAGTTGACTATATCAGCAAACCATGGAAGTCTAGTACCAACAGAAAGCAGGTGCTCATCAGGAAAATGTTCCGTGATGGGTCCGGAAGGGTTGATGATCTCAGAAGGAAGACGGGACAGATGGTCGGCTACCACATTCTGCCTTCCCGCCTTGTCGCGAATCTCAAGATCGAATTCTTGCAACAGCAAGATCCAACGGATTAGTCGAGGCTTCGCGTCCTTCTTGGCAAGGAGATGCCTTACAGCCATGTGATCCGAGTAAATGATGACATGGGAACCCAGAAGATACGATCGGAATTTTTCAAGGGCAAATACTATGGCTAGCAGCTCTTTCTCCGTAACCGTATAGTTACGCTGAGCCTCGTCAAGTGTCTTGCTAGCATATTAGATGACCACGGGTTTCCCGTCAGCTTTCTGCCCCAGGACCGCTCCTACAACGAAGTCAGATGCATCGCACATGATCTCAAAGGGTTGAGACCAGTCAGGGGATTGTAGGATAGGTGCCTAGGTGACTCGGTCACGCAGGTCTTCAAAGGCTAGCGTGCATTCCTTGGAGATTTCAAAAGGTACATCCTTAGAGAGAAGAGAAGTCAAGGGGCACACGATTTTCGAGAAATCTGGAATGAAACGGCGGTAAAAACCAACGTGCCCTAAAAAGGAACGGATGTCCCTGATCGAGCTAGGTACGGGAAGGCGAGAAATCAGATCAACCTTAGCTCGATCCACCTGGATGCCTTTTTCCGAAATTGAGTGTCCCAGGACAATTCCCTCAGGCACCATGAAATAGCTCTTTTCCCAGGAAAGAACCAAGTTCACCTCAATGCATCGCCTGAGTATCTGGACCAAGTGTTGGAGGCAATCATCAAAAGATTCTCCAAAGACTGAAAAGTCATCCATGAAGACTTCCAGAAAATCACCTACCATATCTGAGAATATGGCAAGCATGCATCGCTGAAAAGTAGCGGGTGCATTGCAAAAACCGAAAGGCATCCTTCGGAAAGCATACGTTCCGAAGGGGCAGGTAAATGTGGTCTTTTCTTGATCCTCAGGCTGGATTGCCACCTGGTTGTAACCGGAGTACCCGTCAAGGAAGCAGAAAAACCTATTTCCCGCTAGTTTCTCGAGAATTTGATCAATGAAGGGTAGTGGGAAATGGTCCTTCTTTGTGGAGGAATTGAGTCGGCGGTAATCTATACAGACTCTCCACGCATTGGCTAATCAGGTAGGAATGATTTCTCCGGTTTCAGTCGTTATGGTGGTGAGTCCTGCCTTCTTAGGCACAACCTGAATTGGGCTCACCCAACGACTATCGGAGATCGGGTAGATGATCTCGGCATCTAACCACTTAATGATCTCCTTTTTCACGACCTCCTGCAGATTAGGGTTCAAACGTCTTTGCATTTCACGAGAAGGTCGTGCGCCCTCTTCTGAATAGATATGATGAGTACAATAAGAGGGGCTTATTCCAGTCAAATCATCGAGAGTCCACCTGATGGCTCTGCGATGTTGTTGGAGGACAGCAATCAGACGGGATTCCTGTTCGGGATTGAGGTTGGAATTGATAATCACAGGGAGGGTCTGATCGGAACCCAAAAAGATGTATTTCAAGTGAGCAGGAAGAGGCTTTAACTCGAGGATAGGGTTGTCAGCAGCAGCGGGTGGTTCAGTGTAGATGTGAGGTTCAAGGGTAGGAGTTACTGGGTTGTGTATGTCTGGATTCGACTCCTCTGTTTGCGGGTCAAGATCTTTCTGTGATTGATGAGGCATAATCGAGTCATTCTGGAGGTGTGACTCATCAACCAAAATCCTAACGTCACAAATCTGTTCGATGACACCGCAATTAATTCCTTGTTGGGCCTTAAATATATCAATTTTTAAGGTTTGATCTCCAAATTTAAGCTCTATTTGGCCCTCCTCACAGCTAATGTTGGCTCTAGCAATAGCCAAGAAAGGTCTCCCTAGAATGATTGGTGTATCCCTAGGGTTTTTAGGCGCGTCCATATCTAAGACTATAAAGTCCACTGGGAAATAGAAATCCCGCACTCTTACCATAACATCCTCGAGAATCCCTTTTGGTGACTTTATAGATCGATCTGCTAATTGTAATGTCACCTCGGTTGGTTTTAGCTCATATTCTTCTAGATGGTCAAGTAAGGATGTGGGTATCAGGTTTATGGATGCACCTAAGTCTAGCAAAGCTCTATCAAATTGGGTAGCACCTATCTTGCAAGAAATCAGGGGAGTACCCGGATCTTTTGCCTTGGGTGGGAGTTTACTGAGGATTACAGAGCTGGCTTGCTCTGACAGAACAATTGGGCTCCCACCCTTGGTTCGCGGCTTACGCTGGGGTGTACACACATTCTTTAAAAATCGTGCGTAAGCTAGTAAGTGGCGGATTGCATCCATCAAGGGGATGTTTATGTGGACCTGCTCAAAGAGCTTGACCAGGTCCTCCTCAGGTGCCACGGGCTTGGTGGTCTTCTTTCCCTTGGTCAAGGCCTCGGGAAACGGGATCTTGGTTGGTTCTTCTAGGATAGGTCCTGGTTGTGGATCTGGGATAGGAGTGGGGACATCCTGGATTACTGTCCTAGGCTTGGGATCACTACCAGGCTTGGAGTGGTTCGGATGAGGTGGGTCTTGGGTTTCCTTACCACTACGGGTCGTTACGGAATTAAGTCCTACCTGGTTTTGGTTGGGATTGGGTAAGATAGCTTGCTGCTGGTAACCTGCAAAAGAAGTGGAGGCCTCTATCCCGTCAGGTGAAGGAACAGAGGGGGCCTGATAGATCATATGGGCATGGCCCGGGTTTGGGTTCATAACGCGCCGCTGGGTTGGCACGTTATTAGGATTAGGCAGAGGTTGGGAAGGAAGAGTACCTGGCTGGCGAGAGTTTGCCAACTGGGTCAATTGGTTTCGGACCTTTGTAAGTTCATCCTTGTGTTGTTTCTGGATAGCCACATTCGTTCTTTGAATGTCAGCCAGGGTCTGAAGGATAAGGGACATTTGATCTTGATTTGGCTCAGATGGATAAGTAGGGTTGGGCCGAGGCTGAGGCGGCTGGTAAGGACGAGGAGGCTGTGGGTGGGGTTGGAAGGATGGTCTTTGGGTTTGGGAATTTCCTGCCCACTGAAAGTTAGGATGGTTATGCCATCCAGGATTATAGGTGTTGGAGAACGGGTCGTTTTGGATGGCGTTGAGGTCCTCGCAGGTCTGAGGAACCTCCAGAGAGTTAGAGAAAGAGGGAATGGAATTTCCCTGGCAGGTGTAGAAGGAATCGGAAGGACCTTCGGGCAAAGATTCGGATGATGGGTCCATCCTAGGAGAAGATCGATGGAGAATGTTTTGCACAGTTTCCCTTTTGGAAGGAGGCTGTGCGAAAGGGTTATGCGCAGAGGTGGCTCGCTGCAGATGCTGAGTCAGCTCATCCACCTTCTTTTCGATAATCGAGACCTTGTCCAATCGACTGGCCATTAACTCCAAGTCGACTGATGCGGACAGGTCCTGCGTCTCGTGTGCTCCCCTGAGATTCGTCGCTGCGTGGGTATTCGTCCTGTCGAATAATCCCATGGAGTCATTGTTGATGGAGTTCTCGCACATGTTTTCGAGAATCTGCCACACGGTGTCTTCATGTTGACCCATGATATTTCCTCCGCAGGTTGCATTGATGAAAAGACGGATGTCCTCACGGAGTCCCTGGTAAAAAGATTGGACTTGTTCCCATTTAGGAACTCCGTGATGGGGGCACTTTCTCATGAGATCCTGAAAACGATCCCATGCCTCATGGAGAGGTTCCCCTGTTTGTTGGGTGAAGTGTGTAATTTGATGGCGCAAGGCGTTGGTCCGTCCAACAGGGAAGAACTTTTTCAGGAAGTCGGACTGAAGTTCTTCCCAATTGTTGATCGGCCAGGTCTGAGTTTGATACCAATGGGCGGCCTTGTCCATAAGAGAAAAGGAGAACATCTTCATGAGAAGAATATCCCGATTTTGTGCATCTGACCCGAAAGTTTGGGCCAGATGCTTAAGCTGTTTGATGTGCTGGAAGGGATCTTCAGAATTAAGCCCATGGAATTTAGGTATAGCATGAATCATATTGGGCTTTAATTCAGAATCAGGTCCTCCTGTCGGGATTCTGACTCGAGGCTCGATGGCCACCGCAGCAGGATTATAATGGTCCCGCATCATGGGACGCTGCGGTGGGTGCACAAAGTTTTGGAAGAGGTCGTTGAGTCGCTGGAGCTGGTGCTCCAAATTGTTTTCTTCCTCAGCTGGCTGAGCCATGATGGGGGAAGAAGAAGAACTTGGTTCTGAATCAGAAGAGAGAATAATGTGAGGGGGTTGCTGCACAAACACGGGCGTCGAGGCTTGGCCTTGACGAGAGTGAATTTCTAAAGGAGGTCTTAAGGGTGGTCTTAAGGACCTCCTTCCGTACATGCACTGTTGGAAGAGATGAGTTTAGAAGGTGCTGGACCCAATCAAGACACCCAAAAATGTGTTGGGTGACTATAGAGGTGCGGGGCAGATGGACCCCTTGATCAGAAAGATCGACCACCTGAGAATTACCTGGGCAGCCAGAGAGGGTGAGTCCCGCGAAGACCCCTACACGGCAGAGCGTCCCCACGGGTTACAGGGTTTCCCCCACCCGACCTCTCTTGTCACTGCGGTTCCAGGTAGACCAAAATGGGGATCTTAACCTCTTAAGTCTACCAATTTTAGTTTAAGAGCAAGGTGCTTAGGGTTCCACTTGAACTTTAGTCTTTTAAGTGCAAAGAGTGACCTAATTTGAAGGTTAGTTGACCCAAATGGTCAACTTTACCTGCTAGTTTTGCTTATTAGGTCTTGTCTTTTAGGGTTCAAGTGTTAAAGAGCCAATCTTATTTTAGGGTTTCTTTGGATAGGTATTTTCAATCAATGGTTTAGGCATACTTCTTTTGGATTTTCTCCATTCTTGATTTAAGTAGTGTCTCTAAAACCCTAATGTTGAATCTTATGTTGGCTCTATTTGGTCCAGTTAGTTCTTTGTTGGGTAATTAGGGCTCAAGCAAGAATGTGTTAGCCCTTAAATACCCTTAATAGTGTGCAGGAATAATGGGTTGAAAACATGCAACTTTTTATGGTTTACTAAGTATAGAAGACAGCTTAGCCCTATATTGCTTGTTCTTTTCTTTTCTTCCTCTTTAGAATTTAGGGGTTGAGAGGATAGAAAATTACCTGTCCTCGGAGTGGTGGTCGTGCGGTTGCTTTTCTTCTTGATTTCCTGTAGCTGCACAAAAGAGAGGAGATTATTAGAACTAAAAAAAAAGAATGTTTACCTCTAGAATAGCCGTTGCTCCCCGGCAACGGCGCCAACTGGCAGAACGGTGGCAGCAACTAGCTTTTCTTAAGTCGTTGTAGTACAGATAGTTATTGCCATCATTTGCTAATATTTGTTACTCGGAAAATACAGTTCTCCCGAGGTCGAACTCAGGGAGCAAGTCGAATTCTAGAGATATACATGTTCTATTACAAAAATAAAGAGAGAGAGAGATGAAAGTTTGGCTTCTTCTTCTCTTCTTTCTTCCTCTTGTTTCTTCTCTCCTCTTTGGCTTTTGTTCTTCGTGTTTTTCCTCTATTTCTTGGTTGGACGATCCTGTCTTTTTCTTCTTTTTATTTTCTTTGTTTCTTCTTCTTTTCTTGCTTCAGATCTTCCTCCCGTGCTCTTCTTCTTCTTTTCTTCTTGCTTCTCTTCTTCTTCTGCTTTCTGTTTCTTCACTTGGCTGCTCTGTGTTCCTCTCTTTCCTCTACCTCGCCTTCCTTCTTCTTCTTTGCCTTCTCCTGTCTTCAGGACGTCGTCTGATTTGAAAATCAGACGACTTAAACCGCTTGTTGCTACAGTGTCCCCTTAGCTTCCTTCTTCTTCACCTGTGCCTGCACGCTCAAGAGTTCAGAGTCAGAGGGCAAAAACCTACTCTACCCCCCTCCCCCGCGCGTCTCTTTCTCCCTGAGTTCGCTCTTACGACAGCTCTCCCAGAGCAACCGGGTAATCGGGTACGAGTCGCGCCCGGGTCCAGGCCCACCGGCGTGCGGTGGTGGGCGAGGAGTGCAGGTCGGGTTAATCGGGTCGGGCCAGGTCCGCGGAGCGCGATCACGGACGAGGCCGGGTCGGGTGAGAGGGACCTCACCCCGTGGTCAGGACGCAAACAGCATAAGGCACATTTTGCCTTTATGCGCCCGCGTGCCTCTGAAAAGTTCCGAGGTGGGACTAAATGTCCCACCCCAGTTGAGCGCCCGCAGCGGAGGGAGCAGCGGGAAATCGTGGCTTCACCCGAGGCCTTCGCCCCAACTGCGAGCCTGGGACGCTTCGCGGAGACGCCCCGCGCAACCTGGGAGTCGAACCTGGGCGAAGGTGTGCCTGCACCTGCAGGTGAAGGAGCTCTGCCTGCTTAGTAATGGCGACGGCGGGCGAATCACCTGGTCACAGAAGAACGGCCTCTCGGCCAAATCAGACAGGCGGGGGACCTTCGCCGTGGCACGGCGAAGGTGGTCAGAGGGTCTGCAGGGGGCGTGGTGGAGCAAACAGGTCGCCCTAGGTCAAACTGCGAGCGAAGAAGTGGGTGTGTTCGGTGGGTCTGCAGAGGGCGTTTGGTGGGTAGTGGAAGGGCGGAGGAGGATCAGGGTGAGGAGGCGGAGGTTATGCACAGGTCGGCGAGCCGTGTGGGGTGCTGGAGCTACGGGAGTGGTTCGCAGGAGTTTGGCCGGAGGTGGAGAAGGTGAGGGTGATCAGTGGGAAATAGGTGGCGATAGTAAGGGTTTTCAGTATAGAAAAGAAAGAGGGGAGGAAGAGGAAGAGTTCTACCTGCTAAGCAGGACGAGGAGGGGTTGGCGCAGGCAACAGTCGTATCGACTGTCGCCAGAGAAGAAATTGCCCAGAGGAAGGGGCGGTGGCGAGGAGAGGGCCGGAGAGGCGTCAGCTGGGTGCGGCGTGACGCGGAAAGATCGAGAGAAGGTAACCCTGCTGCTGGTAGTGCGGCAGGGCGACGAGGAGGAGGAGGTGAGGCCGCCGGAGCAAGCGGGAGTCTGTCGGAGTGGGAAGGGAGGAATTTAGGGGGGTGTCTCCATCAGATCCGAGCTACGAAAGCGGCAGAAGGTGGTGGCTTTTATAGAGGCGAGATCAGAGAGGAGGGCGGAGGGAGACGACGTGCCTCCCTCGCCGGAGGATGGCCTGATCGTGACCCATACCTTCCGCGCGTTCGCACGGAAGGTGTGGGCGATGGCAGAGATCGTGGAGGTGTCCCTACGACAGCGGACGTCGCAGGGAACACCCCGTTGTCTTGGCAGGGGGTCGCCCTCACCCTGCGTGGCGCCATGCCTCTCCGGAGTATGGCGCTGCTCAGGGTTTTGCAGGGAGGACCCAAATGCAAAAAATGATGAAGAATTAGGGGCCAAAATGCGAGGGTTTCAAAAGTTGAGGTCAAAAAGTAATGGATGAGGGCCAAAATGAAAAGTTGGTCAAGAAGGTTTCTTCTTAGGCCCAAGTTTTTATACATGACTAATTAGGACCTAAGGATTATGATGGTGAATTTTATTTCTAGATTAAACCTTGTTTGACCGGTTAATTTACGTAAAAACCCAAATTAAGTTGTTAATTGGGCATGGTTCTCAATGTAGGTCAAAATGGGTTCCTAAGGCCAAATTGAAAGTCCTAAACCCTAGAGATTATTTTTATATGAATTTTAGAGGGTTTAGTTGATTTTTACCTTGCCTCGAACCATGTGAATTGAAGTGGGTTTGTTTTTAGGGTTACAGGCTGTCATTTAATTCCTTGGAGTTGCTGTAGCCCTTATTGAGTCATTTCATCCCACTTTTATTCTTATTAGGTTGTTTTGACCTATGTTTGGACCCTGAGTTACCCTATTTTCAGATCAGATTGGTGAAATTACATTTTTACCCCTCAGTTTATGTTTTCTTTGCAAACTCAGAATCTCTCTGAGCCAAGCCTTTCTACGGTTATTTAGGAGCTTTTATTCTCTGTATTAGGTCAAAATGAGCTAGTTATGGCTCATGATGAGGTTCTCATCACCCCGCACTCTCTTTCTATCTCTGGGTTTTCCTCCTCCTTTCCCGCCTTCCCAAGGCCAATGTTCGGGTTACCGGGTAAATGGGCATACGCACACCCGAGACCAAGGCTGTCAACCATGAATGCTAACCGAGGTGTGAGAGGAGGCTTAGACGGGTAATCAGGTGAGTGCCAAACCCACGTGAGCAATGTCACCGGCGAGGCAAGTGTCAGGTGAGAGGGGACCTTACCCCCAAGTGTTGAGGTGATATGCCTACAACACAAAATCAACCTATGCCTGTGCACCTCTTCACTTGTTTCCAAGGTGGGACTAAATGTCCCACCTTCCTATATGCGTAGAGAAACTGCCACAGTGGAAAGGCGTCCTCGATTGGCATCTGAAGGGCCGTTGAAACTCCCAATTGACCACCTGGGAGTGGTCTTTGGGTGACTCTGCGCAACCTGGAAGCGGAGCTTGGGACGTGCGCGGTCTCGAGCTCGAAGAACACGTCAGTCATTAATGGCGGCAGCGGCTGTGAACGGTGAGACCTGAAAAACAAAAATACGGCCTTACAGCCAAGTTAAACTAACTCAAGACCTTCGCCGAAGGACATGAAGTGTGTTGGAGATGGTTTCGTGGCATGTGGAGGTTTATGGTGGTTGGTCAGAATCAGGGAAGCCGGTGATGGGTGTGTTCAAGGGGAGTGTTGGGTGCGTGAATGGAGAGATAATGAGAGGGCTTTTGTGCGGGAAGGCGAGGCGAAGCTTATGAGGTGGTTGGAGAAATGTATGGAGCGGTGTAGAGACGAAGGTGCCTCGCCGAAGGTTCGGTCGGAGATGGAGAAGACGAGGATGAACGGCGGCGTCGAGGGTTATTTTTGGGATTTTTGGGTATAAAACTAACCTAAGGATCTAAACTAACTAAAATAACCCTAATCTAATAGACGAAAGGGGGAGGATGACACTGGCGTTGGTAGGCCAGTGCCAAGGAAGAAAATACTCCACTAGAGGGGGACGGCGATGACGACAGAGGTAGAGCGACGGCGATTGGTATTGCACGACGCGGAGGAAGGTGAGGAAGAATCCACCAACGGTATTGTGGTCGAACGATGAGGATAAGCAGATGGAGTCGCCGGAGCTCGAGGAGCTATTCGGCCGAAATAGGAGAGATGAATTTAGGGGATTTCCGATCGAAATCGATCTTGAGGAACTCGGTCTTGATCTAGGGATTCTTTTATAGGCCTCTGGAGGATGATTTGAGCTTGGGAAGCAAGCTTCCCAAGCTTGAAAGGTCACCAAAGATGGAAGGTTGAAAGATACCCGAATCTCTCATGCATTTGCAGGAGAGATTGGGAAGGTTGTTGGACTCATGACCGGTTTCATTGGAGAGAGAACTCCTCAAAGAATCTCCCTTCCAATTTTGGAAGGGATTGAGTGAGAAATCAGGGAGATCTTCCCATTTCAAGGTCGTCGGAGTTGTAGGAATAGGATTTTGGTGCAGCAGGGACCTATTTGTGAAGAATATGACAAAGCTAGGGGTCTATTTGTAAGAAATTTAAAAGTTAAGGGCATGAGAGTGAGATAAAAGAATCAGACAGAACTAAATTGCAAACTAGGTCAAGATGATCTCAAATTGGGTCCAAATTTTGGTAGAAACCTAATTTAGATCCAAGAAATCCAATGACGAAGTTAGATTTACATTTTGACCATGTTTGACTTGAGAAATTGCATAATTACCCAAATTAGGGCAAAAGTCTGTCTAAGACTCTGTTTTAGGTCAAGACGGGTTCTGATGGTCAAATTGAGGATGCTAAACCCTAGAGAATAGTTTTCTATAAATTTTAGAGGGTTTAGGTGAATTTTGTCCTTATTAGAACCTTTGTTAATTAAGCGGGTCTGTTTTTAGGGTTTCGAAAGTCATTTTATTCCCATAACGCGCGAAAACCCTTTTCTGTCTATACTAACCCACTTATTAGACTTCTTAAAATCATTTTGTTGGTGCTACAGCACCACGATCAGTTGTTTTAATGATAACAAAACACGTGTCATTTAACATTTGCACTTGGAGTATTAGATTTCAGGTCAAATTGCAAATGGAGATGTGATTAGACGGAGTTCGAGCTCGCATCCAGGATGGATTGGAGGAGCTTGATGGAGAACAGAGGAGATTCGCGAGGAGCGATAGATTGAAGATGGAAGACAAGAAGAATAGGATAGAATTGTGTTTATTTCTTTCATGTACTTTTGTCTTTATTTCCTTGCTCTTTTTGTTCCTTAGAACATCATGTTAAAGAGCCTCAAAGTACCTTAACAGTAGTCCTAGGAACACCGGCACAACCCTAGGATACTTAGGTTTTCTATAAAGAACTTAGAAAACCAATATAGGGTTCAAACAACTTTTTCAGACGTCTAATTACAAAATCAGACGTTTGATAATATGTTTTAAGACGTCTGACTGTTAATTCAGACGTCTGATGACATTTAGGCTGGACTTAGTTAGTTCTATCTGATTAAATCAGATGTCTAGACCTTAGTCTAGACGTCATAGAAGACGTCTGATGTTTTTGCCAGACGTCCAATTAGTGGACCGTTGGCTGCCTTAACAAACACTGAAGAATATGACCGTTAGAGACTTATCAGACGTCCTTGAGCTTTTCCAGACGTCTGATAAATGACCGTTTTACCTCGGCTGACCCAAAAATCTCTCCTCAGAGATTTTCTAGCCGTTGCACTCTCTTGGAAATCCATTCCCGCAGAAAAGTAGGTTTCCAGACGTAATGCCAGACGTCCTGTATGTAGTCTGATCAACTTACACTAGAACCCTGTTTAGATCTGATTCAAGTCAGGAAGAAACCCGCCTAAAATCAGATGTCTGACTTTGTTCCTAGACGTCTTAAACTGATCTTCTAGACGTCTGATGCCAGGAACAGATGTCTGATTACCCTGTCAATGCAATCATTGTTCCTGATTTCGGCCTGATTCTCTTGGGCTTTGCACCTAACGGCTATGGAAGCTTTCCTAAGCCTTCCAAAGTCTTCCTAAGGCCTCTATAAATAGAGAAGAACCTCTTGCACACCAACACACACCTAGACACACCAAGAACAAGCATTTCCACTCTTTTGTGTCCTAGAAAAGCTCTTGCTTTCCAAGCTCAAGTTCTTCATCTTGAGAGCATCAAGCCTTCGCGCACCCGCTCTCCCGCCATAGTTCATGAGAGCGACGTTGCACCGTCGTGTAGCTCACGCACCTGCGTCATCGATTCGACGCACTCCTTGCAAATTGAAGCATCTTAATTCCTATAGAAGCTTAGGTTAAATATTACTTTATTGGCTCTATAAGATTGTTGTTATTTATCTTTGTTATTTGGTTGGGTATTCGCTTTGCGAATTCCCGTCTCCTTCGTGGGACAAAATCCTTCTCGTGAAGAGAAGGGGTTTGAGGTATGCTACCCTCGTATAAAGTAGTGTGGTTGTAATTGAGGTTGAATCACCCTCGTTTAAGTGATTCGTTTAGTGGATTTGATCAACTTAGTTGATCGGAAAATCCTAACTCAAGAGGGTTAGGTGGTGGTTTTCACCCTGTTTGGATTTTCACCTAAAAATAATTGTGTACCTTGTGTGATTGAATTTTGTGAGATTGTTTTATATTTTATTTCCTCAATTTATCACGTCACCCTCTCCTAGTAGGGATTCTACACATTTGACTCTTAATTAACCCCTGGAGAAACCCACAGTTATTCTGCATTCATGATATGATGGTAAAATTGTAGTTTTAACCCTAGTTTCTTGTATTTCTCTCAGAATGGATTATGCAGTGAATTACGTCTCTCTGGAGATTATGTAGGACCATTTAATGATGGAATATGACTAAATAAAACTAGTTATGGCTGATGATAATATTATCATCAATCTCTAATCAGTGTTACTGATTTGATTGACCTATTCTCACTATATGGTAGGAAGAAAACAGATATCTTAATCAAATTTGGTCAGAACTGATCCGATCCTTGAAAACATGTACCAAGCAGTTCAAAACCATCATAAGGAACCTGATTTATGCAAAAAGACGCTGGATTCAGTCGATTAAACATTGATTGGAATCAAATTGCTATAAATCCTTCATTCACGTCCTCAAACCAAATCAAAGTTAAACAACCAAATCATTGCAATTCAGCACACATGGATGACCTTTGTGTTCAGATGAAATGAATGGGAGGTCCTCCCTTGTGAAATTCGAGCACATTCTATATCTGTGAGCTAGGAAGCTTCAAATCTAGAATGACTCAAGTGAATAGGGTGAACTGCGATTAAAATATCGAAGGAAAATCATGGAGTGAAGGGGAAGCTGTATGGATCGTACAAAATGCGATGAAAACACCTCTCTGATCTGAATTGATCAGAGAGGGCGAGATCAGATTTAAGCTATTCTACTCCTAAGCTACACTAATCCATCATCAGAATTTGATCTCTAACTGCATCTACAAACTTAAATTACACTAGCTAACACTACAACTAATCTAGAAAATTGGAAAACTACACTAGGAAAGCAATAAATCTAGCTAAAGGAAGAAGGTGATGTCCAAGGTCACCAGTCGGTGGTCGATGACAAAGAAAGCGGAGAAGACCCTTCAGCTGACAAGGGAGGTGTCAAGAGCCAACAACTGGCGGCTAGAGGCGATCGACGGAGAGAGAGCAACCCACTCTATCACTGAGGGCAATGAGAAGGAGAGGAAGGCTGAGGGAATAGATCGAAAGGAACCACTCAGGGGGAGGGAGCTAGTTGGGCGTGCACACGCTCAATGATGGTGCTTAAGTAGGCTTAGGGAGTGAATCAAGATACCGCCGAGTGAGATTAAGTGGGTAGGGTTTGGGTGGTGGGATGTGGTTGCAAGGATCGCGGGAAGCTCAATATCAAAAACCCACCATAGGATCAGATCTAGGTAAGGTGGTGATCACATGCACAAAGGCACAGGAAGAATCAATTTAGAGTAGCTGTTGGATCAAAGGATGCATGGAAGCAACGGCCTAGATCTCGTGAGTTCATGCGTTGCTACAGTGCTCTCGCCTGCAGATCTAAAGGTGATTTTGCACTCAAGCACTCTAAGGGTGAAATGGTAGAACATAATTGTATAAAAGCCCATTAGTGGCAAGAAAGGATGTGGCGTAGTCCCTAGGTCTTACAAGCAGGTCCTCGGCAGCTATCAGAATGGTCCTTGAATGGATTTTATGTGAAGAAATGTGAATGAAGGACCTATATGTAATGTCCATAATGTAAGGTCCTAGTGATGTCTAAATGCAACCAAGTTTTTATTGAAGCCTAATTGAACATTTAAGAAGTTGATTTCACTTTTGATTTGAAGTTTTGAACCCAAACATGTGTTCAATTTGCAAATGGATCATCAATTTACATTTTTGAATAGAATATCGCATTTTATGACCTAATTTTGCATTTTTAACATAAATTGGATGTTTTAGGTCATTTCTGCTAATTTTCACGCTTAACCCATTACTTGTGTTAATTGTATAGTGTTTAACCTAGTTTCTAGCCTAACTTGGGCATTTTAGCTATGATGGGCTACACCACATTGGGGTCCACCACTGTTGAAACCAACAATGAATCCATCTTATAAGAGTCCAAACCACTCAAATCACCTTTAGAATCACTTTGCATTGGTGCAAAACCACCATATTACCTTTGGAACAATTTTTCACTGGTGCAAAATAAGATTGCACTGGTGCAAAGTTAGATTCCAAGTGCTTCTTCACCAATGAAAAGTAATTTTTCATCTTAGGGTTTAGGATTGCCCTAAACACTAAAGACTAAACCCTAAATCCTAAACCTTAAGGTGAAAAATCACTTCACGTAGGTGAAACCACTTTCCATAAACTTAAACTTTAAATCTTAAACCCCAAACCCTAAATCCTAAATCCCAAATCCACAGGTCAAAATCACTTTGCACAGGAGCAAAACCACTTCACACCAATACAAAACAACCAAATCACCTTCGAAATAATTTTGTGCTGGTGCAAAATGAGATTGCTCTAGTGCAAAATCACCTCAGAATAATTTATCACTGGTGTAAAATCACTCAAAATAATTTATCACCGATGAAAGTTATTTATCACCAATGCAAACATGATTTATCACCTGTGCATTTTAATTCAAAGTGGTGTGATGGTTTTTCCAATTTGGTGGGACTCACCACATAACAAACCTTGCATTCTTTTATTCCATTACATTAAATATCAATTGTCAAGTGGGGACCACATTTACACCAACTTGCATTACAAAACGCATTACTTCCTGTGTTTCCCTACATTTTGGCAAATCCTGCATAAAGAAAATGCACAAGCCTAAATTATACATGTAAGAGAGTGCATAAGGTGATGAAATGCATAGGAATAGAGTGCATAAGGTGATGAAATGCATAGGAATAAAAATTCTTAAGCTTACTTTGATTCTCCTACATAATTCATTCTCTTCTTCAATTTAATCATGTAAATAAATATACTTAGGCATTAATATAGTCCACTCAAGTGGACTGATCATTGAGTGGCCTGCCTAAAGTCATTGAAACTTAACTCTATATCTTGTTGAGAAGCTATCCATCTAGGCTCATAAGCTTCTCATGATATGTCCTGGATACATTCCTTTAGAACCCTTTGTGCCTCAAGGCATAGCTAATTTAGAGTTGGGTGTGGTGGAGGTGTGATGTTCTATAAGATACCAAATAATTGCAAATATTAGTTAATTTTGACTTAACTAAAATTCCATTACCATGCAAGGTTAAAACTTGTGTTTGTGCAAGTGCTTGCATACATGCACATCTACATGTAAGGAACCCTACATGCAATAATGAATGCCACTCATTTCCTACAAATTTTAGATGATTCAAAATGTTTGGAACATGGATTCTAATATGATTAGTATCCTAGTACATTTCTTTTTATTTCAGGTGGTTAATATTACTATCACTAACTTTCTAACATTTGAAATACTACTTACTATAGGCATATTTTATGGCTTGATCAGTAACTTTCAATGGATGCCATATATCTAAATCATAATCATAGGACAAAGCAGTCAATGAAGAACCATCTGATTCAACTAACATTCCAAGAGAACAAGAGCAACCAACAATACTAGACCTTGGGATGGCATGTATGAAAATGTGCAGATTTTAGGTTTTATGAGTTGATTTTATAATGAAATCTTTAGTTGATTTTATAAAAGAAATCAATCTAGTTCTATTAACCGTTGATTATTGAACTTGTAATCAGTGATTTAAATGTTGGCGGCATGCCGACAAAATGGCAATTTTTGAAGATATGCGATGTCGGCATGCCCAAGTTGTCGAAATGCAGGTGTTTCACCAGCATGCCTACGAAACCATTGGCATGCCACCGATAAGCTCAGCATGCTGACGGCAAGCTGCTAATCCTACTATTGTTGCAACTTCTATTGCAGCTCTGCTGCTGCTGCTACTGCACAAGTTATGTATTGACATATTACATATGAAGTAAAAGACAAGATTTAGGGCTTAAATAGAAATATTTATCCATTGAAATAGTTATTTTTAAAATTTTAATCATTTTGACTACTTCTGACATATTTGTTGGCATGCATCGGCATGCTAGCGAAATACGCATTTGGAAATTTATTGAAACGGTGTCAAAATCGGCATTTCGAACCTTGTAATTTAATAGATGAAAGTGGAATTGTGAGAATAAGAAGAGGCATCACATATGCTAAAGATGTGTGGTCACTACCTGATGGGCATAAGATTGTTGTTGAGTGTAATGAATTGGCTCAACCTATAGATAAAGCGGCTGGGATATTGAGTAGTTGGCTTAGCTGCGGCTCACAATGGAACAATGTGCCCGTTAGACTATGATGACTGGAGAATGCTCAAAAAGGTCTATGGTGGTTATCTTATCAGCCAAGTGAAGGCAAGAATAAAATACAAGATAAAGGTGTTTAAAGTGAAAATCATATTGTGCAAACTTTCTTTTTTTTCTTGTTGTATTCAAATTATAATTATGACACTCATCCTGAGTCGGGAGGATAAATAGTCCACAAACCTATCTCCCCAGGTTAGTTGGGACTCAAACTAGAGACCTACCATTCCCACTTAAGTGGTATGACCTTGCTCACCTAATGAGCTCAAAATGTTTATGCAAAAAATGTTATAATTGTGATTCATTTCTATTTACAGATGAAATTTCTATTTCTTGAAAATGTTTATGTGGATACTTGGATTTTCGAATCACTTGGTCAAAAATGGAGAGGACTCAAGCATGCCCTTAAAGTTAAATACATTCCTAAGGATGCATTGGAAGATACACTTGAAAGAGAGTTGAGGAAACTTCAGGTATACTTCTATCGAAGAATGATTTATAAGTACTCTTTTTTGTTGAAATTAAAATCTATCTTTAAAATTAATTTTTTGTTCCATTTTAAAAGTAGATCATTAGCCGTGTTCCTGAACATGTTGAAGCTGGGCAATGGAAGCATTTGATTTAATACTGGTCTCAAAGAAGAGTAAAGTAATGCTTTATTCACAATTTATAATAAAAAAGTTAAGATTATGTGTTTTTTTTCCTTTATTTGAAAAAAATAATAACAAAAAATGAGGAAGTTGTACATTACAGAAGCATTACAATACTAGTAAGTTGGCAAAGCAAGTAGCTTTGGATTGTGGGACTAATCTACATATGACTGGTTCCAAGAGCTATACTAGGAAGAACAGGGAATTTGTATGCTTGCTCTCTTTTTCTTATTCTTTAATGCTAAATAAAACTTAACTATCTTCTTATATGTTCAATTTTCTTGATCTATATAAAGCATAAAGATGATGGACGAGATCCTAGTAAGATGGAATTTTTTAAGATCACACATTCCAAGAAAAGTAAGAATAATGAAGGGATACCATTGTTTACTAATCATATTTCAAGAGAGAAAGTGGTATGCTTTAATGAGATAATTTTGGTTATATTTGTTTATGTTTGATGTTTTATATATGTAGTCATATTCATTATGATGACTTTTTCAATTGACAATGATTTGTACTACTTAATTATATAGGAAATTTCAAGAAAGCTAGTCTAGGAATGTTTATCTGATTCTGAATCATCTAATGGCATTGTTGAGACTGAAGTCTATGATAAAGTTTTTGCAGTGCACAAATGGGGTAGACCTAAAGGGTATGGCTTGGGAGCAAGATCTTTATAATATCAAGGGCATCGCTTTCTTGTGAAGCATACAATTGAAAATGCAGAGATAAAATCAATAAAGTTGCAGATGAAAGAAATGCAAGAGACAATAAAACATTTAAAGATTCAAAACGAATTGCTTATTGCAATCTTATGTCAAAATATGGGTGGGCAATCTATGGAAAATATGAGACACTTGCAGGCATGTTTTGTAATAATTGTATGCTTATTTTTTATCTACTTAATCATTTGATGTCTTTCATGCGAAAAGCAATAGCTTTGGTTTTGTTTTTTTTTTTTTGTGCTACCATAGGAGGAGAATGAACTTTTTCAACAATTTGTAGGATTTTCTAATCCTTTTCAAGTGAATAATGAAGTGAGTATTTTATACTTTTATTAGTAACAAATTATTTTTTATCAAGTGATTTTCTTGTTAATGATCTTAATTTTTTTTGTAGGATCTCGATTATCAAACAAGCCATCAACTAGTGCACAAAAAAGCCACTAGTAGGTTCTTGTCAAAAATAATTTTGTTGAAGCATTTTTAATGGTAAGCTTTTATTAGAATTACTATACTGTTGGATATTTTTTGTAGGTTACAATCTATGATGTGATCAATTACATTAGTTAGAGAATGTTGAAATTAGTGTTAATTTTGAATGCACCTTTTTAGGACTCAAATTGAGATCACTGTTTAGCTAATCATTCAATGAGTATTTGCTTGGTGCTTCTATGGCAATCAGTAAGTGTTTCTTGGCTAGCCATTGCAATGTACAAGTGAACTGATAAGTGGTGAAACATTTACCCGTTAATATGTAAGAAACACAATAGATTTGATCAAGATAAACTTAGGAACTAGATTAAATGGGGGAAGTAGATCTTTGCAGGCGACGTAGAAAAACAAGAAAATTCAAAAAACCAAAAAATTAGAAAATGTATGAAAATATCCAGTCGCTTGGTTGTGGGTGTACCCATCTATTTATTTTGTGGTATGAATGCATAGTTACAGGTTGCAAGTACAAGTTGTAGGGAAAATATCGAATAAACAGGGGAAATTCTGTTGGATTTTCAACAAATTTAAACCTTACATTAATTTTTTAAAATTGTTATCCATGATGTACCAAAGATTTAGCTATGTAATGGCAATAAGTTTCTTTCTTCTGGTGAGTTATAAATCCCCTTATTAGCATCCCTATTTTCTTGCAAACTTAGATTTGCTCCAAAAGAATAGGTAACATAGGGTGTTTGTCATCCCATTCTATACCATTAGTTCAATATCTGATTAGCCTTCAGTTTACAAATAAACCTTGACTAAAGGTTAGTTCTTAAATAGAAGAATGAAAAATGAGATTGGAATAAATACCTCACAAGTTATATTATGTATGCTTGCAACTCCTGAAGGAATATTCTTGTCAAGTTGTCTACTTGTAAAAAGAAACTTAGATTAATTGAATGGAGGTTGCATCTTTATGAAAAACTTAAGAAAAAATGAATCCATGAGATAAGTGTAAAGGAGTAATGGATGGTAGTCAGTTCTATTATTAGTATACAATGGCTTCTAACTAGTAGAAGATTTTGTGATGTTGATAGAATATATTGCAGTTCTATTTATGCATCTCACTTTAATGCACTTTTTGTGATGCAACCTTTACCTATTTATTTCATTTGCAGGATTATGGACATCGTGTTACGTTAGCAACTCATTCAAATTTCAAAGAGTTTGTGCCATCTACTGGACTATAATTCTTCCCTTGGGTGGTGATCTGAAAGTTCTTATTGAATGTATAAGCAAAAACTTTCTAGATTTACTAATACATAAATGATAAGGTAGTTCAACTTTTAAGGAGAAAATCTGGTTCAATTTTTAATTACTTGCTTAAGATATGTTTAAAAATAAGGCATCTTACCATGGAAATAAAGCAAACTTTTGACAAATTTTAGGTTGAATTTTTTAGTTCCTTTATCATGGAAATAAAGTAAATTTTTTGGTCCATTCAAATATATGTTGCAATATTAATGAAATATATCCACAATTTTTTAGGTGCATTTTCTATGAAGTTTTCATTGCAACACTTTAATTTTTGAGAAATATTTTGGTAGATATTGTAAAAAAAATTTCATTTTATAAGTAATCAAAATAAAGTATAAGTATGATACATTATGAGTATTTTAAAGGATGATTAATAATTTTTTGTATCCTTCGTACATTACGACAAATTAATCGTTGTCATATTCTTCACAAGACAACAACAAAAATCATTGTTAAAAGAAAGTCAAAACATCTGTTGCTAAATTCAAAGTATGTGATGATTTTAGTGACGATTTTATTCATTATTTGAATTTTCTAATGAATATATTATTCATTGTAAATTTAGCAATGGCTCGTAACGAATATGGTGATGAATAAATTGTTTGTTAATAGGTAATATAACGATGATTTATCCATTGTCATCTTTATAAAATATTCGTCGCCTTGACCCTTTTTGTTGTAGTATAACTCACAATCCAACCCAACCCAACTCACGGCTTAGGTTCAGTTAAACACGACCCATGTACACCCCTACTCCACATCCAAACGAGGTTGGATTTTGCCATTTTTTCTATTTGAAAATAATTAGTGGAAAATGTTATTTTAGAAAGATGATAAAATTGCAAATTGTGAGATCCCAAGATAAGATGATCCCGACCGCGGGATTGCATCTACAATGCCAAAAATAATCGGTCCCTTTGTTTTACTTCACCCCTTAATATCATGGGTTTATGATCACCCCTTCACATGTCACTTAATACGGGCTAAATAAATAGGAAATGGGGTTAACAACACTTACGAATTTAAAAATCCACTTTTCTAGTAGGTCAGGTGAACTATGACCAATGGATGTGTACATGCATGTTCGCATTGTTTTTTTATATTCTTCCTTGAATTGTTTATAAGCATAGTGTGTTTGATCTTCATTTCTCCAAAAAGGAAGGGGAGTGGAGAAATTAACGATGGAGTACCCTATAATTGTGAGGGTTATATTGTAAAATATCTTCACACACGACTAAAATGCTAGACTCAATATTGAAATTCGCATGGAGGATATTGACAAATTTTGGAATTAGAAGGCTGATTTTGAATTGTCAAAATTAAGCTAAGGAAGAAGGCGCAGGAAGAAAAATCTTGTCATAAAATAAAATTTGTGGTTTAACCCAACATCTTAGTGGATTCGGTTGCTTAGATCTGGTTGAATTTGGCAACTCAGCATCCTGGTGGATCCGGTTGCTTGGATCTAGCAACTCAGGACCCCTATGGATCCAGTAACTCGGCATCTTGGCGAACTAGTTGCTCGGATCTGGCAACCCGGTTCCCCTATGGATCCATCGACCCATCAACGGATCCAATTGACTCGAGACAAAACCCTAAACCCTATATATACCTGGATTGCGCAAGGTGAGAGTAGTAAGAATCTAAGAGTTTTATTTGTATTTCTCACAAAGAATAGTGAAATTTAAGAGTTACCATCACCTTGAGATATACATCTTTTTCAGTGGAATTGAATCAACAATCGTCAGTATTCTCTTATTTGTGATTACATTTTAGTCAAGTATCCTCTTCTAAACGTCTTGATCGGACTCTAATGCAATTTTTCAAATGAAAGGAACAACGCTGACGTGAGATATATTGTAATACACTACAATTTGTAATGTAATGTAATATATTATATTATATTATAGCCTCTTCCAAATTGCAATGAGGTTGATTTTCTCATATATTTTTCGAGTAGACAGTCTCTGCCTGGGGCGCTCGTCCCCAATTACGAATATAAATTAATTTATCCCTCATTTTTTTGTATCCCTGTTCATCAACACCGTGAATTTTTGAGGTATTATAGTTTTCAATTTAGAAAAAAAGTCAAATCATATAAATTAACTTTTAAAATTTATAATTTCTCAAAATAAAACGTATTACGAGTTCATTCGCCGCGAGTAATCAAATATACAAACGTCGCTATCAAGAATTTAAAGGTCTGGAAGTAGATTAGATTAATTTGATTTTTCAAGTACTAAACTTAGTTCAAAAATATTTAAGTTGATCTGATCTCTCAACTTAATACTATAATTGAAGGAATTGTATTTTAATTAATGCTTAATTGAGAATAATAAGGAACAATGTGATTAAGTACTAAAAATATCAAGTCATTAATGGTTGGATATAAAATTTCAATGGAAACCCCAAATGTCCAATAATTGAAACAAATCCTCAATATAAAAATAAGATCTTCAAAGCAGTCCATGAGGTTATAAATATTATTGCGACCTGGTCCCTATAAATCCGTACAATTAAGTCCCTGAAACTTCTTTCTTTATATACAAGCCCTTGCCAGCAAATGAGGAAGCTTACTTCGTCAAGGAAGGCTGTCGGGAGAGGTCGATGGCGACGCCTCAAAGCATGGAACTGCTCTTTGAAGGTTGTTAGTCTTTGCAATTCCACGAAGCTTCTCGCGAAGCTTGGGAGCTCGAGGGTCTCAGAGGTAGTCGATCGGACGTGGGGAAGGTGGCGGCGACGATGGAGGTCATCTCGGCGAGGGAATGGGTCTCAATCCAAGGCAAGTGGTTGGGGAGCTTCGCTTGACCTTGGTGAAGGTGGTAGCGGTGGTGATTTAGCATGAAGGGGGCTGTGGGGGTGTTCTAAAGTCGATGAAGGTGGTGGTTAGAGGTAGAGTTCGACGGGGTGATGAAGGCGACGAGGCCTTCTATTGGTTGAGGGGTTTTGCTCCCCTCGACCTACTAAAGCTTCCACAATGGACAAAGATGGTTGGCGGTGTGCAGAACGAGGTGGAAGAGGTTGCCAGCAATTCGGCTGACCGTGGAGAAGATGGTGAGGAAGGAGGAGTTGGGATCGAATCCTACATCTAAAGGGCCTAAATTACATTATAGAGAGGAGAGGAGAATGCGATACCTTTGGAATGACGAGGAGGGTGAGTTGCGTCCAGCATTGGTCGACCGGACGGGAGGAAGAAGGGGGATTCGGTGAGGGACTTGGAACGAGGAAGTGGTCGGAGAGGTCAGCTTCTTTGACGGGAAGCTCGGCGAGGATGTGGAGAAGGCAACCACGACCTTGGTTGATGGTGAGGTGATGCAGATATAATTATTCGTGATAAAATGCCTATTTATGCATGTTCCTAGACTCATAGATGCATTCAACATTATATATGTTGCATAACATGCATCATCATGCATTCAAAGTAGATTGTATAATTTTTTATTAATTTACATATTTTAAAGGCTAGGGATAGGGCGACATATTTCTGGGGTTCAGATTGTAGATCTAACCATACAGATATGATGTGCGTAAAACAAGATTCGTTAAAAACCGTGTCGTAGTATAGTCGAATCGCACAAATCAACTTCTAAGATTTGTAAATCTCGAAACAAAGCGTATTTCAAGGTCGTTTGCAAGGAGGATTAAGTGCACGAATATCACTATCGTGTTTATACAAAGATCTCAATCTCGAGAGCTAGATGCGAAGGAATCTATCAACACTTCAAGATATCAAATTTGAAAACAAAAAGAGATCCTAAGTGCCAAAAGAAATTAAAACAGACTAGATTCTCAACTAATCCTCTGACGATATTTTAATGTGATTTGCAAAATCTGTTCTTACCCCTTGCCCTAATGCTTTAATGGGCTGCTTCGAGTCCTTATAATTTCCACGATGTGGGAAATAAAATAACAATCACTTAAGCTGACATTGAATCAAATTAGGCACAAGTATTTCAATTAAGTTTCAATTACTTTGGGGTAAACCCAGGAATTAAGCTAATTGAGCAGATTAAGAAATATTTAGTTAATAAAAATCAACACAATATCTAGCAATAAGACCCATGATATTTTAAATAAATCCTCAATAGTTCAAAAATGAATTACAGATGGACCCCTAGACCTCTTCTCTGATTAGCTTTCAGGTCCCTGTTGAGCACAATAGAGAAACTAAGCTCCTTCGTTGAAGCTGCAGTAGGAAAGTCGGCGTAGAGATCTTGAGAAGGTGGCTAATTGTTGCAGCTGAAGATGCTGGTGGTTTCACTTTGATGTGCAGATGCTTCTTGGGTAGTTGGCAAGGGTGAAGGACAGCGAGATGTCGTCGGAGAAGGGGCGAGGATCGTCGCCGGCACTCAAGGTGGATGAGGAGTTCGAAAGCTCCTTAGGTCATGTAGAGAGGTCAGCGGGCTCCCTTAGAGCTCTAGGAAGATTTTGGTGAAGCTTGGCGGCTGCAAGGACGTCGGATAGTGGTTGCTGGACCCGAGGAAGAACACAGCGGCGGTGGGTGTCCGACGAGTGGAAGATCACGTTGAAGCTCGAAGTCAATGGGTTGGGAAGCTTTGTCGTGATTCACTGAAGGTGATGGTGATGACGATTTGGTGCGACGAGGTCGAAGGAGGGCGGCTGGAGTCGAGGAAGAAGGTGGCTGTGGGCATTGTCGGGCATGGGAATCCGGCGAGCAATCGACCCAATAACCTTGGGGCTTTTGCTCGCCGAGGTGTTATGAAGGTCTCAAGGTGGTCGGTGAGTGAAGAGAAGGTGTGCAGGCGTGGTTGGGGGTTGCTGGATCGACCATCGGCGCTTGGACAGTGTTGGGGAAGAAGATGGCGTTGAGGTGGTGTTTGTGGGTATTTTGCTAATCTAAAATGCCTAAGCTACTCAATGGAGCAAGAGGAGGAAGAAGAACTACCTTATGTACGACAAGGAGAACGAGGAACGAACGATTTTGGCCGATCGACCGCGATGAAGGAGGAGGGTCCGATGAGGAAGTTGGAGAGAAGAAGAGGTTGGAGAGACTGGCTTCTTTCACAGGAAGCTCGGCGACGACGGGGAGAGATAAACCATGGCCTCGGTTGGCGGCAAGGAGTGGCGACAAAGTGGGGGAGGAGAAGCTCCAAGGTTGGCTTTAATGGCAGCCTTTGGATGAAGAAGAGGTGGAACACATACCAAAAACTTGACGACCAGGCTCGCGAAGGCATGGCCATGCTAAAGAGGTGGACGGCGGCCGCGACAAAGGCTGATTCGTAACCTTGAAATGGCTAATGTATTGAATACCCATCTTGGTCTCCGTTTTAGGTCAATTTGAGCTCATTTTATAAAATTGAATATTCTAAACCTTGTAAAATTTCTTTCAATTATTTTTAGAAGTTTGGGATTACATTTATTTTCATCAAATCCCTTGCAATTAAAGTATGGTTGAAATTAAGATTTTTAATATGTAAATTAGCTTGATTTTTCTAAAAAACCCTAAATCAATCCATGCAACCCTACTTATTTGAATTTTAAGTTTATTTGACCTTCAATTAATTGTAGGCTCACCCTTTTGTTACTCTGCAGTTGTATTAGCCTGTTAAAAAACATAATCAACCCATTTTAATGTTATTCCTCTTGATTCAGCCATATTTGAATTATACCCTTTTAATGATTAATTTGGTGAATTTAACCTTAGAACTTAGTCAAATAAAGTTAGATACAGAAGATGATAGTGCTCTCATTATACCCCCATACCTACCATTTGCTAGTCTCTTAGCAAATTCTCATATTTCAACATAGATTTCAGCTTGAAGGTATTTTGGCATTTCTGCTCACATAACTTTTCTTCTTTTGGAACTCATTAGTTACTGATCGATATTAACACAAGTTGAAATACAAAGCACTCTTTTGTACTTTGGACATTTCTCTCCTTAGAATACTAAAATTATTGACTTCCTACTAAGTTAACTTTGCCTGGCCCTTGATTTTTAAACACCAAGGCACAAGGTCTAGGTTGGTCTCAATTTCACTTCTGATTTTGTTACTATCAAGGTTGGAGCATGTGTAGTGAAGGTGAATTGAGTCACAAATCTTAAGTTTTTAATTAATAACCTATTAGACTTATAGGCGAGATTTTATACACAAAAAAATTTAGTTAAAAACTCATCGTTGTAGTTGCGTAAAAATCCACTATTAGATAAATTTACCGAAACTCGTGTGAGTTCCGGATCGAACACGGGGAGACTACATCAATTCTAAATCCGCATTTTATTTTTTTGGTATTTTTTTTATAAATGAACCATTCACAATGGCAGCTACACTACTTGGAATATAGAAAAAAGAGAATGTTAGAGAAAGAGAGAGAGAAAACAACTTTTATAACTAATATAATGTCAATTACAACTATTTGCTACAACTACAAAGCTGAAAATCTGCTCTAGAAAGTGATAAAAAGATAGGGGGTGAGAAATTATCCCCCTCGACGAATGCTTGGAGGATGAGCTAGATGAACGACGCCTGGAAGGAGAGCGAAGATGGAGGATGGAGGGAGAATCTGGAAGAACCGGGGAAGAGGCAGGGCATCGACATCGAGGGATCCGCTTTCGAAATGGGGACAAGAGGACGGCTGGCGAGAGCTCCAGGAAAGGGGGTGAGAAGTGGAAAATTTTGATTTTTTAACTTTAGCAAAGCTTTCCATAGCTTGGGTGCACTAAAGTGAGCTTAGAACTTGAGTTCTTAGCTCTTAGAGAGGTTGAGAGAAGAAGGAAGGGATGGATTCACGAAGGGGGTGTAGACTCCTTTATATAATTGAGGTACAAGGGCAAAAGGTCATTTAGAATCTTTAAAATTAAATGTAGGGCCTTTAGTGACAAATGCATGCGTTGCTATAGGCAAGCGTTCCTGAAGGCATGCGTGAAACGTGGACCATGCGATGGAGATCCAAGCACCCTCATGAAGCCATGTCGACGACTCCTCTTTAGTCGTTCACCGCTTCATAGCACCCAACCGATCTCAATTGTCCGATCGTTCGATCGGATAGTCGAAATCGCGCAAGGCTGCTTTGTCTTCAACTCACATAGCACCCACGTACGATGGTGCGTTTGATGGCACGTCATCGCACGCATGTGGTGCGATCAATCATCCAGTGCATGAGAGAGTGCCACGTCGCCACTACATCGGTTATTCGCGCCGCATCCAATGACCCAATTTCTCCGTGCGCTGCCTCTCGCTTGATTTGAGGTGCGCAAGGATTCAACCCCTCGCCTCTCTCTTAGCGAGAGAGCGCTCACCCGCTGCGCTGAGGCTACTTCTTTGTCGCATTTTTTATTTTAGGCACGCTTTCTCTTGACCGTTGGATCTTGATCCAACAATCGAGATCAAGCTTGCCTTTGCCTTCAGAGGTTTATGAAGCGCGGTTGTCCTTGAATCCCAACCGTTGGATCAGTGGTTTGTGAAGCGCGGGTGTCCTTGAATCACAGCCTTTGGATCGAGATCCAATAGTTGGGATTGATCGTGCAGGTGAAGAGGAGGTACTACGGTCATGCTTGGGTGGTTTGGGCTATTGGGATGGCGCCATGTGGTGCCATCCTAGCCATCCATCTTCAAATGATTGTAGGTGGTGTCACGGATGTCGGATTGGACCGATTCTCACGCTGTTAGGCTACGATCGTCAATCCGAATCCATCCGTGCAGTTAGATTTATCATCTAAGGTTCGAATTTTCACCACCTTACCTCTTGACCTCTGATTTTTCTCAGACTGTATCTGATGCTACGGAAGTCCGATCGGAGCGATCTCAAAGGCATTGAACTCCGATCGTTGCCCTGATCAGATCCGTACGGTTGGATCTTCAATCTGTGGCCCAGATGAGAATCACCCTGTCCGTTGACCACAAAAGGGACAAATTAACTTATAATTTGTACAATAAATTCTAAATGCAGAATGATGTATGCTATGCAATATTTACAATGCATGAATGTAATTATATGCCTAAGAACATACTTAAATAGACAATTTATGTGAAATAGATGTGTCTACATCACACCCCCATGCCTATCTTTTACTAATCCTTAGCAAAACTACATGCTATTTATAAACAGAATTAGGATCAAATTACTTAGGCAATAGTTATTTCTCAATACTAATAAATTTCTACTAAAGACCTGAACTACAAAGACTCCACAGCACCCAAGTCTCTGCCAAAATGCAGACCTTCGAAGCCCTCGCCTTATTCAAAAGTAATTGTTTTCTTTCTTTTTCTTCTTTGCTAATTTTTTTGGATTTTTCAGTTTAAAGTTTCGAGGAAGCTTTCTACGGCTACCCAATCTACCCAAGACTCGAAAAGAACTCTAAGTTCTAAGCATCTTTTTATGTGAATGTGATAGACTCATTGATCGGCAATTAGAACAGACTTCGAGTTTCTACGCCCCAGGTGACCTTGAAAAAAAATTCTACCTAAAGGTATATCTATCCGACTGGTAGTTCTCTCCCTAATTTTTATTTTTATGGGGTCAACACAAGGGAAAACCCAGTGTATATTTCCCCAACTTATTCTGCTTTTCTGCTTCTTCCTATGTGTTTACGAATTATTTGTGCTTTCTTATGAGCTGGGTTCTGGATAACCGGCCAATAGGTTGTTACCCACGACAACTTGCCAACCATACTCATGTGGTAAAGTGTGACTTTTTTTTCTTTTTCTCTATTTCTCAGTTCTTTTTTAAGTATGTGACTTCCCTGATCTAAGATTTACTTAAAAGCAGCAGAAAGAGAATGGTCATGTGGCTAAGCTCCGGACAACTGACCAATGGGTTGTTACTCATGATAACTTGCCAGGCATACCACCCTAAAAGGTTCATTAGCTACCCAATTTCCGTTAAAACCACCGAAAAGTGAGTCAATGCAAATAGTGTGTAAATGCTTAGACTATAAGTCTCCTCAAATCAGAGGACAAGTTGATAAGTTGTGTACCTATCACCCCAACTTATTTAACCAATTAGAAATGAATTCAAAATGGCAAGGACTTGAGAAACAAATCCACATTTTAGTAAACACTTGGGCTAATTAAGCTCGAAGACCTGAAGAGTTTAAGTGTTCAGATCCTATTGTATCATTTCCTAAGATTGAAAAACTCTATTACCCAAGTTCTCTTTTCTTAATTCAATTTTTTTTAATAAATAAAGAGAAAAATATAAGAAAAATTTACAAGAAATCCATAGAGGTAACAATATAATTCAGAAATGAATTCACCCCCCATGCCTAGCTTTTGTAATGTCCTCATTGAAAATAAAAGGCATGAGAAAAGGGCAAAATGAAGAAAATATCACTTGTATTCTGTGATGCTCTGGTGAACTCTAAGTCAAATTGTACAAATGCTGAGCTTAGTGCCATCACCTAGGTGGGGTCCAGCCAAAGAAATCAGATCAAGGTCAAAGCAACCTTGTCTGAGATGGGTTTTGGGATAATACAGTCAACATAAGGTTTTAGCAGTTGTCCGTTGACCTTGATAGAGTTAACTGTCTTTGGGTCAAAAATCTCAACGGCCCCATTTAGGAATGTCCGCTCAATGATGAACGGGTCGTTCCATTTCAACCTAAGCTTGCCGGGAAAGAGCTTAAGTCGAGAATCAAAGAGTTAGACTTTCTAGTTCGGCTCAAAGCTCTTGCTAGATATCAACTGGTCATGAAGAGCTTTGGTCCCAACCTTATAGATTTTGGTATTCTCATAAGCATCATTTCTAAGCTCCTCCAACTCAAATAGTTAGAGTTTCTTGGTCTTTCTGGCTAAACTAAGGTCAAAGTTGCATTTCTTAATTGCCCAGAATGCCCGATTTCAATCTCTATAGGTAAATGACACACCTTATCATACACTAGACGAAACGATGACATGTCGATAGCCGTCTTGTATGTCGTACGGTAGGCCCAAAGAGCATCATCAAGCTTTTAAGTCCAATCTTTCTTATCAGGCCTAACCGTTTTCTACAGGATGTTCTTGATCTCCCGATTGGAGACTTCGGCCTGTCCGTTCATTTAGGGGTGTTAAGGTGTGGAAATTCTATGATTCACCTCGTATTTTGCCAGTAAATTGCGGAACTGGGCATTGGTGAAATGGGTACCACCATCGCTAATGATAGCCCTTAGAATCCCAAACTAACTGAAGATATTCTTCTTGAAAAAATCAATTACCACCTTGTAGTCATTGGTTCAGGCGAGAATAGCCTCAATCCACTTGGAGATGTAATCAATAACTACGAGAATGTACTGGTGTCCAAATGAAGGGAGGAAGGCTTCCATGAAATCGATGTCCCAAACGTCGAAGATTTCAATGAGAAGAATTATGTTTAGAAGCATCATGTCTCTCTTAGCTATGCTCCTGAGTGTCTAGCATTGGGAACATACCTCAAGAACTCCTAGCATCCTTGAATAAAGATGGCTAATAAAATCCATATTGCAAAATCTTCGTAGCCGTCTTTTTTACGAAAAAATGTCCATCACACGCAAATGTATGGCAGAACTCAAGTATGCTTTGAAACTCATTCTCTAGAGCACATCGGCGAATAATTTGATCAGAGCCGATTCGGTACAGTTCAGGGTCATCCAAAAAGTAATATTTGGAATCAAATATAAGTCTATCTCGTTGCTGGTTGGTCCAATCCTGGGAAATTTGACCAATGGCCAAATAATTCACCATGTCAGCAAACCAAAGGGTTTAGACACCTGAAACTGTAAGAATGATCTCGTCCGGAAAAGTGACAATAATCGAAATATCTAGACGAGGAGAATCAATTAGGATTCTCAAAAGATGACCCTCCATTATATTTTGTGCCCTAGATTTATCTTTAATTTCAAGATCGAATTCTTGAAGTAAAAGAATCCATCGGATGAGCAATGATTTAGCATCTTTTTTGACCAAGAGATATCTCCAAGTCGAGTGATCAGTATAGATGATAACATGAGATCTTAAAAGATAAGCCCTGAATTTTTCCAATGCAAATACTACGACTAACAATGCCTTTTCTGTAACGGTGTAATTCCTCTAGACATCATCTAAAGTTTTGTTACGTAGTAAATGACAAAGGACTTTCTGTCAATCTTCTAACTCAAAATAGCTCTGATCACGTAATCAAAAGCGTTGGTCATGATCTCAAATGAAACTATTCAAACCGGTAGTTACAACATTAAGGTACAAGTGACTACTGTTTTAAGTAAATCAAATACCTTGTGACATGATTCATCAAAATCGAATGTGTCATTGGCCAAAAGGTTACTTAAAAACCGAGCAAACTTAAAAAAATCCTTGATAAACCTCCTATAAAAATCCACAATTACATATTCGTTCCACTCAATGGAATTTTAAACCTCCCCGTCGATTTTGACTCTTATAAACCCCTATACAAATCCATTGTATAAGCCTATTATTTGATTTTAAAGTTTAAAATTGACCCTCCGTTTATTCGTTTGAGACAACACCATCTAAATCTTATAGAGCGTGCTCGAAGTGCGATCAGTCGACCCAATCATTGATTGGCCATTGCTCATGTTTGGCAACCTCTGTTAACCATTCACCAAGTGCGATACATCAACCTTGCTGTAATTCTTGGATGCGAATGGTGACGCGCAATACAGGCAATGCACACGGAAACATAAGACGTGGTGATCATTTAAGAGAACTCCGTTAATTAAAAATGAGCAATCCACTATTAAAATCCTCATCTCTCCTTTCTTGGCTTGACATATAGGGTCCGGAGGCTTTGCCCAAAAAAATAGTGCCCTACTCATAGGACCCTATCAAAAGGAATTTCCATTCAATTTAAAGTTGGAAAAAAGCTCACTTTAGCCTAATACGTCAAGCATTTGTCAGGCTTAGCACTCCTTGGAACCCGCAAAGAAACAATCCATTCAACCAATACTTATTCAGATTGCCACTGCAGAATAAGAGATCCAACTTATAGCCAAATCTACAAAAGGCTAATAGCAGCAGCAAAATCCAATATCTAAGGTCTAAAGGTTGATATGGAAGCAGTTAATTACATGGGAATCATGATTATTTGCAAGTCCAAGAATAGTCTGACAATGAAAAGATTTCTTAGGTTCAAATGTTCACATCGACAACCACAAATAAGCGAGAGTCGCAAACAAGCAGCCTATCCAGCAGTAGGGCCGTAAAATACATAACCATAGTCAATACAATGACAGTTCTTATCTAGTAATTTCTCACCATTCCAAACTTCAAGGGCCAAAGTCCATTCTCATTCTCTTCAGACATAATTAAACAGAGTAGGAAAGCTGCAGTAGTTCTTCTTAGAAGGTCATCTTCAAACATTCTTCTCTTACATCTGAGAATAATTGTGTGCTGAGGTACCTCTCTCCGCCACTTGGAAAAATGGTGACAATCATCTTGCCCTTGTTCTCTTCTCTTCTTGCAGCCTGAAAGCATGAATTCGCCAAGCACCATGAGATCTAGTGGAACCTTGGCTCAAGATTACTGACTGGGATATTTAATGAGGATAGCATCCAAAGATCCACAACCAACATTGGTTTACTCTGTTACAACAGTACAGTAGCTTGTATTGAATGGTGATTTAATAGACTTACAAATTCGATTAAGGCAGGATCTAATCTCATAAAATTTAGCATCTTTATGCAATGGCATATCTGAAGCATACGCTCTTTATGTCCCGTTTATCTTATGAATAAACAGATGAAATGAGTTCTTTCTTCCTTGGCATTGTACTTGACACAATTTACTGATATATATATATATATATATATTCAAAAACAACTTCAAATGGGAGAACTTTGATAACAGGACTCAACATACTTGTTACATATGTCATATATGAATCAATGTGGTATTTTGTAGTTCTTGTCCTACTCTCTACGTTAATAGTAGAATGGCATTTATTTATTGATCAAGAAGCACTTGCAGAACAGAGACCAAAATAGATGACCAGTCAGCAGAAGAGGTGAACACTTGTTGAAAAGGGTATCTTGTTACTTTTCTCAAGGTTCAAGGTTGTTCTGAAAAGGTAATAAAAAATGAAGTCGATTTTTGTGGAAGAGTAATCATCTGTGAGCCATAAAAATGTCAATGAGATTGAGAGGGAATAGTTGAACCACACACCTTGATGGAAGCTGCTAAAGCAGCACCGGAGGAGATGCCTGCAAGAACACCCTCCTCTCTGGCGAGTCTTCTTGCATGATCCATCGCTTCTTCGCTCGTCACAGTAATTACATCATCAATGAGGCTAATGTCCAAACAATCGGGTACTATACCAGGCCCAATTCCTTGAATATAATGTTTCCCTCGATCTCCACCTTTACAAGATAAAAAAACTAGTGAGACATGGTTATAGAGAATCTTTGTGGACAAATTACATTTTACAGGCAAATTTAGCTAGAGTGGAGAGTTACAACTCAAAGCAGAAAACTTTTACTATGAAAAGTAACCAGAAGTAGCAATATACTATGAACTCCACACCTGAAATCACAGCACTTTCTGCTGGCTCAAAAGCAATTACTTTCAAAGCAGGATTTTTTGACTTGAGGTATCTTGAAGTACCAGTTATAGTTCCACCAGATCCAGATCCACATACTAGAATATCTACATTCCCTGCAGTATCTTTCCATATCTCGGGGCCTGCAACAAGAAATCTTGCAGCATAAATGATAAAAAAAATTTGGCTTTACAGGTTATCACGCGTCGCTATCATCGTCAAGAATATGATGCATTCTTCTTTGACATTTCTATTGATCATTCAACATCCCTATCAGTCACAGTGGGAAGAAATAACCAATCTACATTATTGAGAAAACCCTATATATCTCTATATAAAGAAAGATGTTAGGAAAAATACATAAAAGAATCAGATAAAATATAAAGATGTCCCCAATAAACCTAAACAATATAAATAGGAGTATCAATACTCTCCCTCAAGCTAGAGCAAAGATGTCAATCATGCATGCTCAGCTTAGAACAACAATAATCAAATGCCGATCGAGGTAGAGGCTGTGAACACATCAGCAGTCTGATCCTCAGATGCAACATAAGTAGTACGTAGCAAACCACGCCGTATGAGATCTCTGGTATAGTGGCAGTCAACCTCAACGTGCTTGGTGCACTCATGGAACATCGGGTTGGCTTATATGTAGCAGCCCGATTGTCGCGTCGCATCGCATCTCCATAGGTTCCTCAATCTGGATGTGTAAATCATGCAGTAGAGACTGTATCCAAACCATTTCTACAGCAATTTAGGCCATCGCCCTATACTCTGACTCTGCACTGGAGCGAGAAACTACCCCCTATTTCTTGCTCCTCCAAGTAACCAGATTACCAGCCACAAAGGTACAGAAACCAGTGGTAGATTTTCTGTCAAGCACACATCCTGCATAATCTACAAAATATCCTACCACTGTCATAGGAGAGCCTCTCTGGAAGAAAATACCACGACCTGGTGCTTTCTTCAACTATCTAAGCACCTTCATAGCTGCTTGCCAATGAAGCTTTGTTAGCCTCTCCATAAACTAGCTGAGTTTTCCTACTGCCAATGCAATATCCGATCTGGTAATGGTCAGATACAACAGTTTGCCTACAAATTGTCTATACGCTCTGCTATCAGCTACCTCTGCCTCCTCATCATGTAGATGTGCCTTGGGATCCATAAGAATATTGGCTGGCTTGGACCCCAGCATGCCTGTCTCCTGAAGGACATCCAACTCATATTTGCGTTGAGAAAGAACAATCCCATCTTTACTCCTAGCAACCTCAATCCCCAGAAAGTATCTAAGCTGGTCTAGATCCTTCATAACAAACTTCTGTGCAAGAGACTCCTTGGCATGTCTTATCCAAGCCTCATCACTGCCAGTGATAATTAGATCATCTACATAAACCAGTAGTGCTACAATGCCATTCTCTATTTTCCTGACAAACAGAGAATGATCTGAAGAGGACCTCTGCATCCCCATCCTCTGCAACACATCTGACAGCTTCTGAAACCAGGCTCTCGGGCTCTGCTTCAAGCCATAAATGGCCTTTCTGAGTCTGCACACACACCCTAAACCTCAAAACCTGGTGGTTGCTGCATGTAAACCTTCTCCTGAAGATCACCATAGAGAAAAGCATTCTTCACATCAAACTGGTGTAACCTCCAATTTCTGTGGGCAACAACAGAGATGAGTACCCTAACGGTGACAAGACGTGCAACAGGAAAGTATCAAAAAAGTTCACCCCATAACTCTGGGTGAACCCCTTTACCAACAACCTAGCTTTATACCTTGAAATATACCCATCAGGGTTGTATTTCAAGGCAAAGACCCATCTGGAGCCAACAAGTCGCGCACTTATAGGAAGCAAGGTGAGATCCCAAGTCTGTCTACTCTGAAGTGCGACCATCTCATCCTCCATAGCTTGACGCCACATAGGATTAAGCATGGCCTACTGGTAGGTAGCCGGAATGTGTGACGCTGTAAGTGCCTGACAGAAGCTACTAAACTGATGAGCAAGACCATCGGTAGCCAAAATGCCTACAACACGATATCTAGACTCACATGTATGGGGTGCCTTCCTAATAGCAATAAGAAGGTCAGAATCATCTGGTATCTCTGACTGAGTCGCTATAGAAGGAGCCTCACTACTATGGTGATCTGCACTGTCAAGGGGACCAAGTCTAACTAGACCATCACTGCCACCAGAGTCAATCTCAACTACCTGTGAAACATCAGTCACTGGTATAGCCGGTGGCCTCTGTAGTGTCGCATGAGGTCTACTATATGTACGTAGAGGACCATGCAATCTCTGGTAGTCATCCATAGGGATAGTGGAGCATGAAGAGGTCGGTTGAGGTATGAAGATCGGAATATTCCCAAGTGAAATCGGAGGAATAGGCATGGGAGTTACATCATCATGAACACTCGTCCGTCCAGCAACAGAAAAATATGATGTCGTCTCATGAAAAGTCACATCAGCGCTAATATAATGCCTATGGTGGATGGGATCATAGCATCGGTACCCCTTCTAACACCTGGAGTACCCTAAGAAGATGCACTTAAAAGCGCGAGGAGCAAGCTTGTCACGTCCTGGTGATGGCACATGAACAAAAGCAACACATCCAAAACTCCTAGGAGATGTGGAAAAGTTCACCATCTAGGTGTAACAGGAGAATCGGTATCTGATGTAAACACATTTACACTACTTAAAATGTCTATTTATGCATGTTCTTAAGCATAGGATTGCATTTCATGATATAAATATTGCATAACATGCATCATCTTGCATTTAGAGTAGTTTGAATAAAATGGAGGTTAATTGTCTCCTTTTCTGTGCTTGGACAGGGCAAACATTTTATCGGGGCCTCGGATCAAAGATCCAACCGTATGGATGTGATCAGGGCGACGATTGGAGTTCAACGACTCCAAGATCGCCCTAATCAGGCATCCATAGCATCAGATATAGACCGGGGAACCCTAGAAGATCAAGGGCCAGGATGGTGTAAATCCGTACTTCAGATGACAAATCCGATCGCACGGATGAATTCGGATCGACGATCGCAGTCCAACGACACAAAAAATCGAGTCAATCCAACATCCGTGGCACCATCTACAACTTCCAGAAGATGGATGGCCAAGATGACGCCACGTGGCGCCATCTCAGCCGCCCAAACGGCCGCTTGCATCTTGTGAAGACCGCGCACCCGTCTCCTCTCCGCCGTTGGATCTCGATCCAACGGCTGCGACGCGCCCGCGCTGAGGTCAAGCGCTCGACACAAACGCGACCGCAGCGCAGCGGTCGAACGCTTTAACGCGAAGCAGCGACGCGCGTTCAAGCCGCGCCGCGCAGAAATTGGAGCGGTGGCGCGCCTCCAATCGACCGCACGATCGTAATCCAACGGTCGCGCGCGCCCGATAGCACCGACGCGCGATTGGACGCGCGCGTGAACGCGCGATCGCACGCACAGGCGGGCGGGCGGCAGCGGTGAAGGCGCGATTTTAAGCCGTCCGATCTCGCGATCGGACGGCTGAGACTTTGCGGACGTGCGTAGGCGTTACGCACGCGGGCAGCCGAGCGGGCGCACGTGAGCGCGGCGGCGACGGCCACGTCGGGGCTTTAGTGACGGATTTATCCGTCACTAAAGACCCCTTATTTATTATTTTGAAAATGTAATGTCTATTTTGCCCCCACTCATGCTTTCTAGTTGTAATGAACAATCACTTCAATGCAAAAATTCCTTGTTTATTCTACATCTCCAAAATGTTGAACGATTACGCACCTACACTAACGTGTTCAGTTTTGGAAGAAACCCGTCGTAGTTCGAAAGCAAAGGATTCGTGTTCAACAAATAAAATTTATACCGAAATTAAAATTCCGGGTCGAACACAGGGAGGCGGACGTTTGATTTAAAAACTTTGCGTTTCGTTTTTATTTTGTCACGAAGAAATTCAATTTAGACTATCTAAGTATCTACAACAAATAGAAGAGAGAGAGAGTAAGAGAGAGAATACTGCACATGGAAATCAAAATGAGATGTAGAATAGACAAGGAATTTATCATAAAAGAGATTGTTCGTTACAACTAGAAAGCATAAAGCGATTACTCTAGAAAGCAGTAAATCTATATTAGAAAGCAGTAAAAAGAGTAGGGAGAGAGAATCCTCCTCGACGGTCGCTTGGAGGACGAGCCGGACGGGAAGACGCCTGGACGAAGGAGGACGAAGCGGGACGAAGGAGGACGAAGCAGAAGAACGGAGCAGCACGCCGTCGTCGTCGCGGGATCCACTTTCGAAGGGGGACGAAAATTTGGACTTTATCTCGCGAGAAGCATCCCGGGTGTGGGACAAGCTTCTCTTGAGCTTTGGAGAGGTAGAGAGGAGAAGGGATGAAAATTTCGTATGGAGGGGGTCTCCTTTTATAGTTGCAAGGAGTGGGGGCAAAATGGACATTACATCTTCAAAATAATAAATAAGGGGTCTTTAGTGACGGATAAATCCGTCACTAAAGCCCCGACGTGGCCGTCGCCGCCGCGCCCACGCGTGCCCGCTCGGCTGCCCGCGTACGTAACGCCTACGCACGTCCGCAAAATCTCAGCCGTCCGATCGCGAGATCGGACGGCTTAAAATCGCGCCTTCACCGCTGCCGCCCGCCCGCCTGTGCGTGCGATCGCGCGTTCACGCGCGAGTCCAATCGCGCGTCGGCGCTATCGGGCGCGCGCGGCCGTTGGATCGCGATCGTGCGGTCGATTGGAGGCGCGCCACCGCTCCAATTTCTGCGCGGCGCGGCTCGAACGCGCGTCGCTGCTTCGCGTTAAAGCGCTCGACCGCTGCGCTGCGGTCGCGTTTGTGTCGAGCGCTTGACCTCAGCGCGGGCGCGTCGCAGCCGTTGAATCGAGATCCAACGGCGGAGAGGAGACAGGTGCGCGGTCTTCACAAGATGCAAGCGGCCGTTTGGGCGGCTGAGATGGCGCCACGTGGCGTCATCTTGGCCGTCCATCTTTTGGAAGTTGTAGATGGTGCCACGGATGTCGGATTGACTCGATTTTTTGTGTCGTTGGACTGCGATCGTCGATCCGAATTCATCCGTGCGATCGGATTTGTCATCTGAAGTACGGATTTACACCATCCTGGCCCTTGATCTTCTATGGTTCCCCGGTCTATATCTGATGCTACGGATGCCTGATTAGGGCGATCTTGGAGTCGTTGAACTCCAATCGTCGCCCTGATCACATCCATACGGTTGGATCTTTGATCCGAGGCCCCGATAAAATGTTTGCCCTGTCCAAGCACATAAAAGGAGACAATTAACCTCCATTTTATTCAAACTACTCTAAATGCAAGATGATGCATGTTATGCAATATTTATATCATGAAATGCAATCCTATGCTTAAGAACATGCATAAATAGACATTTTAAGTAGTGTAAATGTGTTTACATCAGTATCTGCTCGTGAAGAACTAAACTCGACATCCTGTTAATGAGGTAGGTCACCATCAAAACAGCATCCCTCCAATATCTCTGTGGAACATTGTGGTGGATAAGAAGAGTGTGGGCAACCTCTAACAGGTATCTGTGCTTCCGCTCGGCAACTCAATTCTGCTACGAGGTTTGGGGACAAGAAGTTTGATGGATAATCCCATGAGTCCTATAAAACTCTACAAGTCTAGTAGTGCAAAACTCGAAGGCATTATCTGTTCGTACAATTTTCACTGTAGCAGAATACTGAGTCCCAATCTCCAAGAGAAGAGTCCTAATACCTCCAACCTCTACCTTGTTCTTCATAAGAAACATCCAAGATACTCTGGTGAAATCGTCGACAACAATGAGATAGTAACGGTGTCCTGTCCTATCTGGAACTCTACTCGGTCCCCAAACATCCATATGGAGTAACTCAAAGGGAGCAACTACTCCAGGAGAAGTACTGGCAGGGAATGAAGATTGATGATGCTTACCCAATTGGCAAGCATCACACCTAATAGTAACAGCAGGTGAAATATGCGGAATTACCCTCCTGAGGCAATCCAGAGAAAAATGTCCTAAACGAACGTGCCATTGTAAGACACCCCCACCATCATGTCTACTGACACCTGCAAATGGCTCCTGACCAAGATGATAAAGACCATTCCCCTCTGTACCTCTGGCAATGGTCTTCCCAGTGAGCTTATCCTGGACAATACATCCAACCTCATCAAAAATCACCCTACAATGAAGATCCTTCGTGATCCTGCTCACAGACAACAAGCTCATGGGAAACTCCGGTATGTGTAGTGCTCTCAACAGCCGCAACGTGGGGGTCACAGATACTTCCCCCTGGCCAACAATAGGTGCATGTCTGCCATCAGCAACCTCTACCGTTCTCCCTAATGTAACAGAACTGAGTGACCGAAAATAGCTCTGATCTCCACAGAGATGTTGTGAAGCATCGGAATCGACTAACCATCCTGTACCATGGTGACTCCTGTCATGCTTCTACGGTATCAAGCCTACATACTCAACCACCCCTGCTATAGTAGCGATGAAGTGGATCACCAAGAACTAAAACTCGCCATCATAGATATAAAGTAACTAAGACATCACTCTAGATGTAAAATTTAATCTGAAAGCACCAAACCATGACCTGACATTGAGTTTTCAAATCATGGGTGGACTCTAGAATGGCACCAACCTCCTGATATTAACACAAGCATCGCAGCCTCCGATCAGCCCTCAGGCGATCTCTAAGGAGGTGCTCCAACGAAGCATCAGTGGCACAGCAGCCCCAGAGGCGCCGCTGCAGCCTGTTGTGGGCTCAAGTGTCCCGCTGCTAGGGGTGCAACAGCCATAGGTGCACCGCTACCCCTCGCAGTGGCCTTTGGTGGCAACTGTGGTGGTGCTAAGGCGAAGCACCAACCCACCACCAACCTCAAAGGTGTCTCCAATGACCAGCTCAACCTCCAAGAGGTTGCAGCACCGCCTCGAGTGCCTCTTGATGCTGCTACGCCACCGCTGAGAGTCGTGAGCAACGTCGCAAAGCCACCACAATCAATGTGGTGACTGCTGCGCCGCTGCTGGAAGCCAAGAAGGCCTCGAAACACACTGCTGCGCTACCACAAGTGCCTCCTAAGGGTGCTACTAGCTCACCCGCGTCGCCGCAACATCACCGCGCATGCTGCAGCACGGCACCGAAGCTCCGCCAAGAGCTTCTGCTGCTCTCGAGGGAGAAAGGGGATTAGGATTTTGGTGGTTAGGGTTTTGGAGGCTGTGAGGGTGGGATATCTAGAACTACGATCTAGGACCGGTACTCTGATACCAAGTGAAAAGAAATGACCAATCTACATTATTGAGAAAATCCTACACCTCTCTATATAGAGAGAGATGTTGGAAAGAATACATAAAAGAACCAGACAAAATATAAAGATAACAAAATAGTCCCTAGTAAATGTAAATAATATAAATAAGAGTATCAACAGTCACATCACTCAGAAAACTCCAAAGTCATCTTTCTTTTCATACTCTTATAGAAGATAGCCTGAATACATTTCATTTGACTTTGGAAATAGCTGCCCAAAGGTAATAGATTTGGAGAACTGGGTCCTTTGGCAATTGCTTATTTTTAAAACCTATAATTATAAACAACTTGTATCCACAAAAAAAAAATTGTATGAATTGTGGAAAGGATGTCATTGCAGGAAAAAAAAAGTAGGATCTTTCTTGTGCCATTCCAATTTGGATTTAAATTGTGTCTATCAGAAAATTATTTCAGCCCATATGCTGAACTAAATCTTCTGAACACTTAGTACTGAGTTCATGCTATGGAACCTTGACTTTATGTGGACTACGAAAACACAATTTTCCTAAACAATGACAAGAAGCATCTGTCAAACTTTTTTCTTTTGATAGGGTCCATGCTTGGGGTAAATTACAATTGCTACATCCAAAAAACTGTATGCTGGTAAATGGATCTCGGGCAAAACCATTTCCTTCTTATTTTTCATGTGCGTATTTATTAATACATGGAGATGAATAAGTTGGGAAAAATGAACTCAACTTTATTTTCTAATCCAACCTCTCTTTATAGAGAGAGATGATGCAAATTACCGTAAAACCTTATGAAGAAAATAAAACATACATAGCACCACATAACACCAATAGAATAAATAAATAGCTAAACACCATAACACTCCCCATCAAGCTAGAGCATAAATATCAATCATGCTCAATTTAGACACACATATCAAAGATGTATCTAGCCAGAGGTTTGGTAAAGATATCAGCAATCTACGCCTCTGAAGTAACATAGGAGGTGAAGATAAACCCCTTCTGAATCAAATCTCTAGTGTAATGGCAATCTACCACCACATGTTTGGTGCGTTCATGGAACATGGGATTGTTAGCAATATAAGTAGCAACCCTATTATCACATCGTAGCTCCATAAGCCTATCAATCTGTATCTGTACATGTAGATCACTCAGCAAGGATCTCACCCACATCAACTCTGCCGATGTTTGAGCCATAGCATGATATTCAGACTCGCACTGGATCTGGACACCGCAGTCTGTTTCTTGCTCTTCCAGGTAACCAGATTCCCTACAACATCGTACAAAACCCTGTGGTAGACTTTCTGTTATCATAGCTACCTGCATAGTCTGCATCAGAGTATCCAACTACGATCATGGATGTCCCCCTAGTGAAGAAAAGACCCTATGCCGATGCTCTCTTCAAGTACCTGAGCACCATCATGGCTGCATCCCAATGCTATCTAGTAGGCTTCTCCATAAACTGCCACAACTTCCTTACTACAAAGCAAATATGACCTAGTAATCGTCAAGTAAAGCAGCTTCCCCACCAATTGGCGATATTGTCTACTATCCACTGGCTTTGCATCATGGTCATACAGTCGTGCCTTAGGGTCCATGGGAATATTTGCCGGCTTGGCTCCTAGCATACCTGTCTCCTTTAGAACATCTGGGGCATATTTCCGTTGAGATAGAACAATACCTCGCCTACTACGGGTTACTTCTATCCTAAGAAAATATCTCAATGGCCCTAAATCCTTCATCACAAATTGATCTGCCAAAGTCCATTTGATCTCAGCCACACCTACTGTATCATCACCAGTGATAATCAAGTCATCAACATAGCCCAAAAGAGCCACAATACCTTTCTCGGTCTTCCTAACAAATAAAGAATGATCTACAGACGATCTGAACCCCACAGACTCTACTACCTGGGAGAGCTTCTGAAACCAAGCTCTCGAGCTCTGCTTGAGGCTATAAATAGCCTACTGCAACCTGCATATACACTCCCCCTAGACCTCATAACCAGGGGGCTACTGTATGTAGACCTCCTGTAAATCTCCAAAGAGAGACATTCTTCACATCAAACTGGTAAAGATGACAATCTCTCTGAACTGCCACGAAAATTAAAATCCTCATTGTAGATAACCAAGCCACTGGTGAGAAAGTGTCAAAAGTTCACCCCATATGTTTGGGTGAATCCTTTAGCAACAAGTCAGGCCTTGTAGCGTGTAATGGACCCATCTGGATTGTACTTGACTGCAAACACCCATCTGCAGCCAACTACTGTAGCATCCTCTGGTAAAGGTGTAAGATCCCAAGTACCACGTGACGTAAAAGCAACCATCTCATCCACCATGGCCTGGCGCCACTTTGGATCAAGCATAGCCTGCTGGTAGGTGGTAGGGATTGATATGATAGAAAGAGTAGGACAGAAGTTTCCAAAAGTTGACCCAAGGCCATCAATAGTCAGACTACCTGCAACACGGTATCTGGACTCACAGGTGCGGGGTGCCCTCTTAATGGCAATAGGAAGGTCAAGATTAGCTATCTGATCCTCCTGTACTGGTTGTAAAGCAGAAAGATCCTCATCCGGGCATCTATTATCAGAGGGTGCCTTATCATCATTCTACAACCTATCTATAGTCTCCTAAGATGGAGATGGTAAAGTTTGTGTGGCTTCTGTAGGAGGTAGCATCTGAAAAGTGCTATGAGGTCATTGATATGTAGCAATGGGTTCAAAGAATTTCACAGGACCGATTGTAGTAGGTAGGGGAGAAAAAATAGGTACCGCCTCCAAGGGAATAGGAGGTATAAGCATGGGAGCCTCCATAACCTAAGGGGATAAACTCCGGGAAGTAGTAGAAAAATATGGAATAGACTTATGAAAAGTAACATCAACACTCACATAATGCCTACCAGTAAGAGGATCGAAGCATCTATATCCTTTTTGAGTCTATGCATATCCCAAAAACATGCACTTAACTGCTCGTGGTGCTAACTTGTCTCATCCTAGAGAAAGAAGGTGAACAAATGCAACACAACCAAACACACATGGCGGTACATGAAAAAGCTCCTGCTCAAGGTCCAATATATGCCAAGTATCTGCTCATGAAGTACTGAGCTAGGCATTCGATTGATCAAATAGCAAGCTATAAAAACTGCATCTCCCCAATATACTAGAGACACTGTGGTGGATCAACAAGGTACGAGCTACATCTAGAAGATGTCTATGCTTTCTCTCAGCCACCCCGTTCTGCTGAGAAGTATGAGCACATATGGTCTAGTGCACTATCCCATGGGACCTATATAAAGCAGACAACCTAGTGGTGCATAGCTCAAGTGCATTATCAGATCTCACTACTTTAATAGTGGCTGAATATTGATTCTTAACTTCCAACATGAAACTTTCAATGATAGATCCAATATCTGATTTATTCTTCAATAAAAACACCCAAGATAGTCGTAAAAAATCAACCACTACTAAGTAGTAACAGTGACCCTACCTGTCTGATATTCTGCTCGGACCCCACACATCCATGTGTAATAACTCAAAAAGGGTTGTCGATCCAGGACGAGTACTCACCGAGTAGGAGGAATGACGATGCTTGCCCAACTGACAAGCATCACAGCAAATCCAGGTCGCAGGAGATATATGTGGAATGACTCGACGAAGGCTATCCAAATGAAGGTGTCCAAGGCAGAGATGCCATTGAAATGCACTCCCAGGTGTAGAGGATACCTCTCCTCAACATAAAGATGCAAGTAGAGTCTGAGCCAATCGATAAACCCCATGCTCTATATGTCAACTACCAATCACCTTCCCTGTCAATTTGTCTTGAATGGTGCATCCCACAGCATCAAATATTACACAACAATTAAGTTCCTTAGTAATTTGGCTGACTAAGAGAAGACTCATAGGAAAGTCTGGAACATACAAAACATCAGGCAATCTCAACATGGAAGTTACCGATACCTCGCCCCGACCTACCACCTTGGAGTGTTGGCCATCTACAACCTGAACAGTCCTACTAGCTGGTAGTGAATGATGGGTAAAGTAATCCCTATCTCCACTGAAGTGCTGTAAGGCTCCTGAATCCACAAGCCATTCTGAGCAACTTTGATTCCTGTTACGTGCAATGGAACTCAATTCGCTTGGTCCCTTGAGTCTATCGTGATGACTGACCTTCGAGTAGTCTCTCATGCTCACTCCGGGCAATAATCATAATGTCATCTCTTAACTCCCAAGTGGTAGAAATATCACTAGGAATAAGCTGAAGAAACTAGTTTTTATACTTCCCAACCTCTGTAGCGGTATCCAATGACATTTCTGACAACCCTAATAATGCCATTGTGCCTTAAGAAGGATAAACCTAGAAAATAGATCTGAATCATTGATTTCATATCATGAAGGCCTGAAATATAGAAGATGAACCTCTTGATCACGAGATCCAAGCATACATCACCTGGAGATTAGATCAAAGGCCTCAAAGGGACCCTTGGAACCAATGAAGTTCACACTAGAATGCGAGGAATCATCCTAACATGGCCATCCAAGAGCGCCTACCCTCCTTGCCGCTGAAAAGACGACCAACCTGTCGATCTACTGCCACTTCCGACCTACTAGTTCAGCAACGATCTGCTGAGCTACTACTGATGGTTCAGAGGTGGCATTGCAGGACCCCGAGGGCCACTGCCGCGACCTGCAGGAGATGGGCGGCGACGCTCAGCGGTCAGGGGTGGTGCTTTAAGGTCGAAGGAGGCACAGAGGCGGCACTCCGAGGTCGGGGGCTATGGTCCAAGAAGGCGCTACGGCCTCCGGGCGGTGCTGCAACCTACAACCGATGAGGCAGCACGAGAGGTGGCATTACGGTGCCTCGAGGAGAGCAAATCACCGCCTGCAAAGGAGCAACAGCACTCTGTGGCACTCGGAGGAGTCTCGCTAGGGCCAGCAACAGCTGCGACCGCAACGACGACTTACTACGGCCGGCGACACTAGGTGGCTCACCGACGGAGGCTCTCGTGGGTATGTACCAGGAGGATTAGGGTTTTTGGTGGAGGGGTACGGAGGTCTGTGAGAGGTGGGATACCAGACCATCGATCTAGAATCACCACTTTGATACCAAGTTGAGAAAAATGAACTCAACTTTATTCTCTAACCCTACCTCTCTTTATATAAAGAGAAAAGTGGGTGCAAATTACCGTAAAACCCCATGAAGAAAACAAAACATACATAGCACCACATAACACCAATAGAATAAATAAATAGCTAGACTCCATAATAGACTAAGCAAAATCCTTACAAATATTTGTATTGAGGGGTTTGTCTTAGTGTAACTGCACACGTATGGCATATCTTTTTTTTATTGAAAATGCAATACAGGATGCTTGAGAAAAAGCATGAGAAGCTTGTTACCCAACTCAGATGTTTGATTTTTTTGTTTTTGAAAAGTTAAAAGTTGGTAATCATCCAAAAAAGTTATTAGTATAAAAGGAAAAAATCAAAAAGAAATTTTGCGTCCCCAACAATATTTACACCCACACCCGCTCCCCACTAAAAACCAAAGCATTATGCTGCAACCATAAAGACCAAAGAGTTGCAACAACAAGAATCCAACCAGACATATTTGCATACACTGTTCCTGTAAACGAAGTCCACATGCCGTCAAAGCTTGAACAGTCAACTTCATGGACTTAAAACTCCCCCTAGACCTCTTTAGCAACCCAACAATAGAAAAATAAATGTGACGCATCTTCCTCGGCCTCACAATGAAGAGGAAAAATCACATCTCCATCATTTGACCACCAGCTCCTGAATAACTTGGTGACAAACTTCTCATCTCAACAACCACATGAAGACTTTTACCTTTAAAGAGATATGCAATCTCCACAAATGACAATCATTGACAACATTTGAGTAGATAGGAAACAAATGACCTTTCTTCCAAAGAGCCCCACACCCCTTTATATAGAAGAGAGGTGTGGGAAAAATAACAAATGTCTAGGAAGGAAAAATAAATAACATGCAACATAAAAATAAAGTCGTGGGGATATGTCAACACTCCCCCTCAAGCTGGAACATAGATGTTAATCAAGCTCTGCTTAGAACATGTATCAAAAGGTCCACGTGGCAAACGCTTCGTGAACATGTCAACCATCTGGTCCTCTAAAGCAACAAATGTTGTACATAATACCCCACGCTGGGCCAAATCCTTAGTATAGTGACAGTCAACTTTCACATGCTTGGTGCGCTCATGGAACAAGGGATTGTTGGCAATATACGTGGCGACCCTATTGTCACATCTCATTTCCATGAGCTCCTCAACCTAAACATGCAAATCCCGCAACAATGATCTAATCCAAACAATCCTAGTTGCAGTCTAGGCCATAGCCTTATATTCTGACTCAACACTAGAACGAGAGATCACAACCTGCTTTTTACTCCTCTAGGTAACCATGTTCCCTGCAACAAAAGTAGAAAATCCTGTAGTAGACTTCCTATCTCCAACACAGGCTAAATAATATGCGCCTGAGTATCCCACCACAATCATAGGAACCCCAGTCTGGAAGACAATACCATGTCCAGGTGCTTTCTTCAAGTACCTGAGCACCTGCATAGTAGCCTGCCAATGCTGCTTGGTTGGCCTATCTATGAACTAGCTAAGCATGCCTACAACAAGTGCAATGTTGAGCCATACAACAGTCAAATAGAGTATCTTGCCAACCAACTATTTGTATGATCTGCTATCAGCTAACTTTACGTCCTCATTATGAAGATGTGCCTTAGGGTCCATGAGAATGTTAGCTAGCTTAGACCCCAGCATACCTATCTCCTGAAGAACATCTAGCATCATCATGATAAAGGTACATCCAGCATGCACGCCTTCACAATGTAAGTGTACTCATCTTCGTTACGACTCAGATTAGCACTTACACTAGCTTGATGTGAAGAATTCTTTCCTTTATGGCAATCTTCAGGAGGTTTACATGAAACAACCACCAGGTTTTGAGGCTCAGAGGGAGTCTGTGCAGACTCAAGAAGGTCATCTATGGCCTGAAGTAGAGCCCAAGGGCATTGTTCCAAAAGCTCTCGGATGTGTTGTAGAAGATGGGACTGCAGAGATCTTCCTCAGATCACTCTTTATTTGTCAGGAAAATAAAGAAGGGCGTGGTGGCACTCCTAGTCTATGTGGATGACCTAATTATCACCGGTAGTGATAAGGTTGGGATAAGTCAGGTCAAGAAATCTTTTGCACGACAATTTGTTATGAAGGATCTAGGTCAACTTCAATACTTCCTAGAGATCGAGGTTGCCAGGAACAAAGATGGGATTGTTCTCTCTCAACGTAAGCATGCATTGTATGTTCTTCAGGAGACAGGTATGCTGAGGTCCAAACCAGCCAACATTCTCATGGACCTTAAGGCGTATCATCATGATAAAGAGGTAGAGTCAACTAATAGCAGATCATACAGACAGTTGGTTGACAAGCTACTGTATTTGACTATTACACGACCCAACATTGCACTTGCTATAGGTAAGCTTAGTCAATTCATGGATAGGCCAACTAAGCAACATTGGTAAACTTGTATGCAGGTGCTCAAGTACTTGAAAAAAGCACCTGGAAGTGGTACTCTTTTAGGTTGGGTCTCCCATGACTATGGTGGGATACTCAGATGCACATTATGCAGGGTGTATTATAGATACGAAGTCTACTACATACATTTGTTGTACGTAACCTGGTTACCTGGAGGAGTAAAAAGCAAACTACGGTTTCTCGTTCTAGTGATGAGTCAGAATACAAGGCCATGGCTCAAATTGCCATTGAAATGGTTTGGATTAGATCCTTGTTGTAGGATTTGCATGTTCAGGTTGATGAGCCTATGGAGATGAGATGTGACAATACGACAGCCACGTATATTGCCAACAATCCTATGTACAATGAGCTCACCAAAGCATATGGAATTTGACTACCACTATACTAGAGATTTAATCCAACGTGGGATATTACATACCACATTTGTTGCTTCAGAGAACTAAATGGCTGACATCTTCATGAAGCCTTTTCTATATGGAGCTTTCGATACATGTTCCAAGCTGAGCATGATTGACATCTATGCTCCAATTTGAAGGAGAGTGTTGACATATCTCCGCTTAGTTTATGTTTCTTATATTGCATGTTATTTTATTTTTCCTTCTTGGACATGTATTATTTCCCCCACCTCTCTCCAATATAAAGGGGTGTGGGGCTATTTAGAATGTTGTCATTTGTTTCCTATCAACTAAGAATGTATCGTTGCGCCAAACACATTTTTTCAAAAAATTTAGATCTGACCTAAAATTCTGTATATGCTACAGCACATCTTGAAATTCATCCAATCTAAGTTCAGACAAGCCTAGTTACAAGACAAGAGACCAAATACTAGAGGACTCATCCAACACTTCACACACCAAGGCATCTTTATTACCAGCCAACCCAAAAAGATGCGAAAACTGTATGGAAAGCTCCCTCAATCCTATCCAATTATCCTTCTAGAACCCAAAGGAATCTCCCCTACCCAATGCATTTGAAAAGAGGTTCAACTTAAAACCACTTTTAATGATTGGCGCCAGACAACTTCAGAACACTGATGCTCTTCCAAATAGGCCTCCAACCAGAACTTCACAAATGCCACATGAATCTCTTAACCTTTCACACGTACCGTTCCCTCTACCAACATATCTCATCACCTATTTCATGAGAAGAGCTTCATTAAACTCCTTCAAAGGCCGAAGACCAAGACCACCCCTCTTCTTTGGTCTGTAAACATCTTTCCAAGGGACCAACTGTAGAAATCTTCCCACATGATCAAGGCCTTTCCAAAAAAATATTTCCATGCCAAATCCAGTTTCGTTATGCCCTTTTATGGCTATTTAAACAAAGAGAAGAAAAAAATTGGTACTACAAACATGATAGATTTAACCAAAACCAACCTCCTCCCTTGGATAACAACTTGGTGCTCTATCCATTCAACCTCTTCACTATACTATCCTCCACAAGAGACCAATCAGTAGTTACTAACCGCTTTCCTTTTAATGGAAGACCCAAATAGACTATAGGCAAGCGAACGATAGAAGAATCAAGAGGGGATGAAATCACCCTTTTCAACCCAGCTTCTAAATTCAAAGGTACAAAAGCAAATTTCCTTCCATTAATTTTCAAACTGAAGATCTCCCCGAAAATTCTGATAAGGGAAGCAACATGTTTCACCTACACAATCCCCCTTTCTACGAAAAAGATAGTGTCATCGGCATATTGCAATATAAGAGTCAAAAGAGATCCATCTAACTGCAAAGTAAACCCTGAAAATAGTCCACCTCTATATGCTCTAAATGCCAAAGTAGACAAGGTATCCACTATAATATTGAAAAGAGGTGCTAGCGAACATCCTTACCTAACCCCACGCTACACCTGCATCCAAGAATTACATATGGTCTCCCATTCACAAACACAAAAAACGATGTCATCGTAATACATATCTTCATCAATTGTACCCAAACCTTAGGGAACCCCCTCAGAATCTCTCAAAGATATGCCCAAGTAATAAAGTCACAAGCCCTAGAAAAATCTACCTTCCATAGGAAAGAAGGCATCCCAGTCCTCTTCCATCATGTCACTATCTCCTCACCCAAAACATACAAGTCCTGCAAAGAGCTGTCCACAATAGAAGCTGACTGCATTGGGGAAATCAACTATGGAAGTACCCGACGCAATCTATTAACCAAAACCTTAGCAACAATGAGATAAGCTGCATGTAAAAGGGATATACGTCTGAAGTCATCAATGGTCTCCACACCAGGCCTCTCCGGCAGCAAGAAAAAGTAGAACCTATTCAACCTCTCAAAACCATGATTACCTAGGAAGAACTCCCTAACAATAACCATGAAGTCACACCCAACAATATCCTACAACTCCTTATAAAATAACACATGTAACCCATCTGCTCCAGAAGAACCCTCTTCCTTCAGGACACACATCGTTGCCAACACCTCCTCCTCAGAGACCTCCACCGGTCTACACTACACCTGATCATCCAACAAAACCATATTTGAGGAACCCAACCTCCATTCTCCGGTTGGCCTCCTAGTAAAATCACGGAAATGTACGTATACTGCTTCACAAATCTTCTCCCTTTGTTACAACATCGAGTTCCCCACGTGCGATGAACTAATCAAATTTGTCTGCCTCCTAGAGCTAACCATCAAATGGAAAAGCCTGGTGTTAGAATCTCCTTTTTTGAGTCACAAATGTTTAGACTTCTGCCTCCAATCCATCTCTTTCTTACGATCTTCTTCCTGTACTATTGCTTGCAACCTTCGTCTCTCCTAAACCTCTTTCGAACTTAGCCATTCCTTATTCTCTTTCCCATTAAGCTGTGATATATCATGCAATGTCACCAAGCACACCCCATCCTATCTGGTCTGAATATCATGCTTGTATCCAATTAAGGCAGTCCTAATTGCCTTAATCTTGGCAACAATAGTGCAAGTCGCTATTGACTCAGAAGGAACCTTGGACCATTTCTCCTGTACAAAATCTTTAAACCCTGGCTCCAACAACCAAGACCTACGAAACTTGAAGTACACAACAAAGCTTTCCCCCTCATTACTGTCCTAAATCAAAGGGGGCGTACTCGAAAAAAGGCCTCCCTTGGCCAAAATAGATGCTCCCTAAAATGCCTCGGCTAATGAGACTACATAAGAAACGGTCAATCTTAGAAACATAATCGGAACCATTATGCCACGTGTATAAAGTTCGCAAAATTGAGTGGTAAAAGAGCTCAAGGTCATCCATAACATGACATGACTCATAATCAACACCATCAAGCCCTGTCAACAACACATAAATAGCATTGAAGCCCCCTCCAACCAACCAAGGCCTACCATCTGCAAACACCGAGGCTTGGCATAGCTCCTCCCATAACACCTATCTAAAAGCGCTATCACACAGCCCATATACACGAGACAACCTAGGAAGAGCCATTTGAAACCCACTTGAAAGAAGCCGTAATCATCCAAAAAGCAACCACCCAGCCTGATAACTGAAATTTGTCACCATTCAACTTCAAGATCAGACCTCCAAACCTATCTTCTAAATTAATCGCTAAACCTCAGTGAAACAAACTCCACAAATGCACCTCTCAACAAGCGGATCTAGACCTCCAAGGTACGTCTCCTACCACATAACAATGTCCACCCTCAAATCCAAAAGATAACTTCTCAAAAAATACTTATGCGCTCCATCCAAGAGGCCTCGAACATTTCACTAGGGGTGTTCAGTTGACCCGATGATATCGGGTATCCGACCCAATGCATCATTTTTGACCCTGCTGGGTCGGGTATCCATGTACCGAGTATGGGTTGGGTACCCGTTAATGTTGACCCGTCAGTTATCGAGGCTCCGTTTGGGTATCCATTGGGGCATCCACTGGTACTTGTTAGGTAACCCATCCAATTCGAGTACCCATCTGATCATCCCAATCATGTGATCCCTCCAAGGCCGCGATGGCCACGTTGGCCTTGTATGTAGCAACCATGCCCTCCCCAAACATTTCACCGTTGACGCACCCCACGTGGGAGGTGTTGCCCCCTCTCCCTAGCACCATCATCTCCCAAAGAACCCAAACCGCCTTGCCTTCCTCCTCCCTTGACCTCCTCGCCACTAAGCCCCTCTTTCATTGCATGCCCGAGAAGAACACCATCTCCTATATCATAATGCTCTGTGCCCTCCTCTGCAACCCCTCCTACCTCGACTACGCCAGCAAGCTATTCAATAAAATGCCTAAGGACATCGTCACCTCAACCATCATGGTAAATGGCTATTGCCTTGCTAACTACATCAATGACGCCTGCGATCTCTTCAACTCCATGCCCAAGAGGAACGTCCTCTGGACTGCCATGATCTTCGAGTATAGCCACACTCCAGCATTGATATCGCTCGCAAGCTGTTCGAGATTATGCCTAAGAGAAATGAAATTTCTTGGATCGCCATATGCTCACGGGGTATGTCCACGACCGTCGTAACCAAGAGGAGCTCGAACTATTCCATAGCATGCTCGAGAAGCATGTCGTCGCATGTAATGTCATGATCCTCTGGCTCATGTAGAATAGGCACGCGGAGGATGCAAGAGCTACGCACATCGAGTCCAAAAGCTAGTTACCAAGCAATATTCACATGCATCTTATTTCTTTATTTACTTGATTTTTATAATTTTTATTTTATTTTAAACAATTTTCTATAATTTTTTATAATTTTATTTTAAACAATTTTAAAATTTTTGTTTTTCATTTTTTAAAATTTAATGATTATTTTATATTTTAATTATTACTTTTTATAATTTTCTTCTAATTAAATTTTATATTTTAGCTAAATTGTTTAACTGGGTACCCATGACCCGATTTGACAAAGTTAGGTACTCTATCCTCTGGGTACCCATTTGAGTTGGTCGGGTCGACCCATGACTCAATCAATACCGGGTCAAGTTGGGTCGGCTGAAAATGGGGCGGGTAACCAACCCATGAACACCCTTATGTTTCACGTGAGGATCCTAACCATCAATTTTGAGTGATTCCCCAAACCCACCCCTAGGGGCGACCTTAACGTTTAGCACCTATGCCATTCTATCATCTACCCCAGATGAACTACACCTTATTGCCATCTGGGTAGGCTCCCTATCACCTTGCTTTCTGAAGACCTACCTGTAACAAGATCTGAGTAGAAGGCCCTGCCTCACCTACACCGACCTAGAAAATCTCGACACGCCACTAAAAGAACATTTCTTTTGAGTTGCGTTCTTCTCAGCAACATGCGCTACTGCATCACAAGGGTTCGAAGAAGAGCTCCCACGATCCTTGTTGACATTGCCACCATGTTGGCCAGATAATAAGTTGTAGCCAACCATCTCAACCACAGACAGAGGCTCCTGATGCTCGATCTGCAGTGACTCCATCACCTGATCCTTAGACCAGAAGATAGAACCAAAATGAATAGAAAGAGGTGGCCCAACCTGCAGGTCACAGTTGAAAGAAGCAGTAGGCCACACAAAACCCAAATTCTGAAATTTGAGTAAACCCAAATAACCAATCAGGGGTCAAGGAGTAGCACAGTTAGTGCATCCTCTCCCCATAAGTGCCTCCCTCTTGGTGGACGTGGGTTCAAGTTTCCATCCCCTCCATTTGTGGTAAATTACTCCATCTCCCATCCCCTCCCCGAGTGGTTGAGCTCGGCTCCCGCTTCAGGTTGTAGGTCCGATCTCCCATGTGTTCAATTGGCTCGCCACCTGCGGCAAGCTCTTAGGTTCGCATCTCCGCCCCCGATCAAGTGGTTTCTCCGATGAGCACCTTCCGATGCAACAAGCCGTGCGATCATCATGCCCCAAGCTGCCGAAGAAATGTAGGTCCCAATTATGAGGTTGTACTTGACATATCCGGGTGTAACAATTGAAAAAATTAAGATAAATAAAAAAAAATAAAAAAACCGAAATAACCAATCAAAAGGGGCATAACAAGAAACTTCCCAACTCCCGATCTGTTTTTGGATCCAAAGGCAAAATTGAATTCTGGGCCATCTATGTCGACATTAGTGCCGGCCAAACCTTGCACAACATCATGCCAAACTAAATCAGCCCTAAAAGGTCCAACTAAATCAGGGCCCTCATCACGTGCCACCTCAGCAAAACGGAAATTAGGTCCATCTACAATAGCAAAAGTTCCAACAAGGCCTTAGCAGTACCTTGTATAGCAGAATCAGCCATGAAAGGCCACGCCAAATCAAGAATTACTCCATCAAGGTCCTCAACGCATGCCACCTCAGCCACAGGACTGACAAAAGTGGAGGGCTAGTGCGAGTAACTTTTGGAATTTAAATTGTCCACAATCTTCTCCTTGATTTTAGGCTTCCACAACTGTCGTATTTTGATTTTTGAATTTCCATCCTTCTCCAATTTGAATGCCACCTTGCTCACTGGAGCTCCTCTGACCACCACACCAGCGTACGAACAACAAGGGCCAACCATACAATCAACAACCTCAAAACAAATGACCCATGAAGAACCCACAAGCCTCAGCACAACTTTATGGGGCACTTCATGACCCACAAGAAGCTCCCCATTAATCAAAACGAAAGAAATGTCTCCCTGTACAATGCCTAAAATAGAGATCCGCTTTACCCTTGCAGAAGAGGCATAAACAAACTCGAAGACCTCTTTCATTTGCAAGCGCAAGGGGACACTACGCAAAGAAAATCTAACCTTAGGCCTTAATGGTGGCCGCTCCTCCAACCAAAGTTCGAAATGCCGATTTCAATGCCGTGCCGATGAATTCCAAGTGTGCATTTCGTAGGCATGCCGAGGGCATGCCGTGGAAATGCCCGTTTTTTGATTGGCATGCCGATGAGCATGCCGTGGGCATGCTGTGGGCATGCCGATGCATACCAACAAAAATAGCAAAAGTAATTAAAAAAACCAATAGCAACCTAGACATGGGCACCAATTTCGCCAGCATGCCGACCATGCCGACGGCATGCCGACCGTGCCGAGGGCATGCCGACAAAATCCCTGTAAATCGACGCTTTCTTCATGTCGGCACGATCGTTGCTCGGAAATGCCCTTGCCGACGGCATTTAAATCAATGCCTCCAACAGCCCAATATGATCAGATGACGATCTCCAATGCACCTCTACATCCCAATCCTCATCTCCAAAAACCTCAACCCCTCAAGATCAGACGGGTGTGGCCCAAAGAGCAAAATCCAATTCTCTAAAAAAGAAGTTACCTTCTAATGGTAACAACATCATGGGTCCTAACTAGCCATAATTAGTCAGATTCAAATAAGAAATGCTCCTGATTGATCATTTGAGGATCACAATTCCGCACTGATCTAATTTGAGAGGAAGACAAGAAAACAAGGTTAACTCTGTTGTTTTAACAGCACATCACAAATGTAATTTAACCACAGGCTACTCAGGGGTTAATTAAAGATTAAATGAGCATAAAAGACTAAAAAATGGGTTCACATTAACTGAATCAGGATTTTCACGCATTTCAAGGGTGAAAATAGTATTGAAAATCCTAATTATTAACCCCACTTAAATTGAAAAGGTTCAGAATAAAATCAATCTAAACCTTCTAAAAATCATTGAAAAATATTCTAAGAGGTTTGATACCTTCACTTTGACCATATGAACCCATTTTGACCTAGAATAGAGATTCAGATGGGAATTTACCCTAATTTGGGCTTATGTACAATTTACCTAGTCAAACGTGGTCAAAACTCAAATCCAACTTCACCATTAAATTCATTGGATCCAAATTAGGTTAATAAAATTTGGACTCAATCAGAGTCTATCTTGACCTAGTTTGCATTTTAGTCCCTAAAAACTCTTTCTCACATCCAGACCCCTAGGCTTCAAGTTTATTACCAGATAGGCCCTAACTTTCTAGTGGTCTTCACAAAACGATCCCTGCCACCATTAGTGTAAACGCACCTCAGATCGATCTTCAAGAGAGATCTCCCTCAAATCATCACCAAATCCCTCTAAAATTGGGGGGATTGATGTTCAGATGATGAGGAATCAAACCAACCTCAATTCAGAGATTGATATTGATCCTAGAGCTCAAGCAAGCTCGAGAAAATTGGGGGATTTTGGCTTCTAAATTCGTGACCTAATCAAGCGAGTTTCTCCAATTAGAGCTCGAACATGAGCTCTCCCCATCATTCCACAGTCAAAGTAAGGTAGGAATTGACTGGGAATACCCTCCTCTCTGGCTAACCTCATCTTCAGCTCCGGCAACTGCCTTCACCTCCCTCCTCCAGCCGTCCAACCATCAAATTGGATGGCCATCCCTCTCTTCCGCTCCTCGCCAACCACAGCAGGAGCACCTTCGACCTTCGTCGTCGCCGCCTTCTCTCGCAATCGTTCTCGTCCTTGCATCCGACTAGCCAACGCCGGACACTTCCCTCACTCTCGCTCCCCCTAAGTCCCCTCGAACTCTTCCTCTCCCTTTCCTTCTCCCTCTCTAGATCATTTCTACACCCTTAGCTTCTAAGTTCAGCCACAATACACACCTCTCTACCTCCGTCTTCCCCACATCCGACACGAGCTCCGGCGAGCTCGTGCCAGCACTCCACCACACCAAACTCACCTCCACTACCTCCCATACCTTCGTCGTGCCTCACTAAGTAAAAGCCCTAAACAAATTTTGGCGTTTAAGCACTCTTCCTCCCCATCGAACAAACACCCCTCCCTCGCCCTCTCCAACTTCGACAGACTGCCACACACACGCAAACCCACAACCAGCACCACCACACACTCCACTACTTCACAGCGTAGCTTCCTAGCTATTTAATTGGGCCCCATCGGCCATTTTCTTAAATTTCAGGGTTCACCGGAGCTTCGTCGCCACCATCGTCTTCCTCGATGTCATCCGCCTCTCTCCAGCTGCCAACTACGTTGCCACCACTCCCAATCGACACGGCCTCATCTACTGAAGCCTTTTGTACCCCCAATCAAGCAAAAGCAGCAAAGCTGCAGCAGCAATTGCATCCCCAATCCCCCTATAGCTGCACGCGAAGGGTGGGGATTTAGTCCCACATCGTAGGTGGTTAAATCGAAAATTGATTCATATAGTTTTTGTTGCGGTACCTATTCACCTCAGTAGCACGAGGTGAGGTCCCTTCTCTCGCATGTGCCATGCACGCCCGCACCCGCCACTACGCCGACGAGTTTCCACATTAGGTTCCAAGGAGTACACACTGGACTAATTTAAAAGAGAATATATTTCCCACATCGTGTGTTACCCAAGCCTTGGTTGAATTGATCTAATCAAGTGAACCATAAAATCAAGGTTTTAACAACCACTTGGATCATTAAAATTTAGAACCTAATAACATGTTTACAAACCAATTCAGGGTGATTTTGGTTCTTGACCCAACTCATCCTCAACTTTAAAGTAGGTCAGGTGAAGTTAATACACTTTGTGGATCAACCAACCTCAAAATTAGGTCACAAACCAAATCAATTTCAAGTCCAAGTGAAATTCAAGGCACAATCAGGATTAAAATTGATAGACTGAGTCAAGCTCACATATCCCAGTCTACTTGGAATCTCAATGACAAGGAAGGTCGGGTAGGGGAAACCCTGTAACCCGTGGGGATGCTCTACCGTGTAGGGATCTTTGCGGGACTCTCCCTTCCTAGCTACCCAAGTCTCGAGTGGGCAAGTTTCTGATCCAAAGGTAGCATCCACCTCAAACCTCCATAGTCACTCAACTTTGTTAGGTGCCTCGATTGGGTCTAATACACATTGTCCCTCATCTAATTCCATAGTGCATGTACGGGAGGAGGTCCTTAAGACCAATCTTGAGGCCTTCACTAGTAGTTCACTCTCATCAGAGTCAAGCCTCGACCCAATTGTTTGTGTTCCCGTCCAATCAGATCGAGATCTCTTCCAATCCTTCCACATCCGAGCCCAACTCTCCATCATCTGCATCAATGGAGAATCAAGGAGAAGTGCCTAACATCTAGAATCAAGTGCAAAATCTCACAGAATTATTTCATGCATTCATGAATCCCCCATTGCATCCGCAGATGCGAGATCACTACGATCCAGCAGCAGTAGCTATCGAACCCAATATGCAAATCTTGGCTAGAGGACCTGATACGGAGTTAAAGCCAAATCTTAACAGCGTAATCCCCAAATTCCATGGAACAAATGCTGAAAATCCTTTCCAGCACATCAAATAACTAAAACATCTAGCCCAGACCTTTGGACCACATCCTACTTATGAAAATGTTCTGCTTCTCTCTTTTGGATAGGGCTGCCCATTGGTATCAAATCCTAACTCGACTGATCAACACATGGGAGGAACTCCAATATGAATTCATAAAGAAAATTTTCCAAGTTGGTCGCACTAATGCCTTGAGGCACCAGATCGTGCATTTCACGCAGAATGTGAGAGAACTACTTCATGAGGCATGGGACCACTTTCTGGATCTCATGCGGAAATGCCCCCACCACAAAGTTCCTAAATCGGAACAAGTCTAGTCTTTTACTAGGGACTCCGTGAGGATATCAGGTTATTTATCAATGCAACCTATGGTGGCAACATCATGGGTCAACATGAAGACACTTGAACAAGAAATTTCGCTTGTCAGAAAAGTATGTCGTTGTAGATTTGTAAATCACATGGTGAAAAAATCTCAAGCAAAAATATTAATCAGTGAAAACTAACCACGAAGAGTTAGGTCGTATCCACAGGGAGGAACAAAGCCAATAGACTCATATAAATATTTCCTTAAATCACTCTAACCAACGCTTTTTCATCATCAACCATAGATGGTCGAGAGAACCCAAGGCAAACCAAGTATGTAAGAATCAAGTACATAAAAAACCAAATACATCTTTTATTGTGCAACCAAATATAGTTCAAATCAAGCCAACATATGTAAGGGTGCTGCAAACTCAACTGACATGATGGCAATTCACAATAAATGATTCTCCAAATTATCAACAACAAACACTAGCTGCAAATCAAATATATATATATATATATCAAGAGTCATATCGGGTAAAGATAGCACATAATTTCTCAATTAATTCATGCGAACAATATTCCAAGGAAAGTAAACTCACAGGGTTCACCAATAAAATCTGCCCACTACTGTCAACCCCCACACTGTTGAGTTAAATTCACTATGTGAAATCCTTGTGTAAAGTTGAGAGGGAGAAATATAAACAATATAACCAAAGAATGGGGGTGTGATAGCAAATCATTCATTGGGTAAAATATAATATACCAATAATTCACCTTCTTCAACCACTCTCATTTCAACTGAGTGGTCTCCTGGGGGTCTTCAGCTCGTGCGCATGCGTGGAAGGGATGGCTGGAGGCGCGGCTGGTTGGAGGAGTTGAGTCGGAGGAGAGGAGCACGCCCGTGGTGGTGCGGCAACCTGGGGTGGTTAGAGCTAGCCATCGACCGACGAGGAGACCAGCGGAGGTAGTGCGTTGTTGCTGCTGCCGTGAGTGGGAGTCGAGGGCAAAGGGGTTGCTGCTGCTGTGAGTGGCACAGTGGTTGTGGCTGACGAGGACGCGGATGCTTTAGCCGAGAGGAAGCACGGTGACCACTCCTCTATCCTTGCGTGAGGGCGGTGGATGTTTCATGCGGAGGAAGGAGAAGGGGGCACGCAGTGGTAGAGGGCGCAGTGGATGTTCCAGTGAGCTCTGTTGGTTGGCGCGACTGAGGGGAAGGAAATGAAGATGAAGGGGAGCTCTGCAGAGGGCATGTGGACAAAGAGAACTAAGGTCGACGGAGGGGGTGGCTGCTGCTGCGTGCGTTTGGAAGGTGTTGGGTACCTCTTCAGTGCAGGCGATGGAGATGAAGATGAAGAAGCACAAAGAAGGGGAAGATTGACAGTGGCCACAATGGTGGCTGAGGGTTGTCGCGGTGGCACGGCTGCTGCTGCGTGGTCTAGAAGGTGTCGTGGGCGGACGACACACAGTCAAAGAGGAGACATCGAGGCCGGGCAGTCGCAGTGGAGTTGCTGCTGCTATCAAGGGCGTGGTGATGGAGAACACAATGTGATCAGCAAGGAGAGGGAGAGGAAGAGGAAGAACGACACCGTCTAGTTATCGCAGTGGGGGAAGTGCCAGCCACTGTGATCAACGCACGGTGACGATGGGTGGAGCATGGTGGTGAACGTTGAGGCGGAGGAGGCTCGCAGTCGCGTGGGAACATTGGGGTCACAATAGGGTTGCGGTTGACGATGATGTGGTGGCTCGCGGTGGTTGATGGAGGCTCGAGATGGTGTTCTGTTGGGGAGTGGACGCGAAGAGGGGGCCTCCTCCCATGGAGGAAGATGATATCGGGGGGGTGGCTGGACCTCTTTTGTTTTTGTGCGTGAGTCTCCCAAACAGGAAGAAAATGGAGGTTGATTTTTGTGTGGGACCAAGAAATGAAATGCTTGACTATGTCAATAGATTGTAGGGAAAGAATGAGAGAGGGATTAGAGAGGAGATATCATTTTGATGATTTGTGTCAAAAATTCATGAGCTTAAATAAGGCAAATTTTAAGAGATATTCCAAGTTGATTTTCTTGTCTTTTAATTGGCAAATTCAAATGTCAGAATGGTCTTTCAAATCTTGATCCCCAATTAATTCCTATGTCAATAAACAATCATATATTAATTACAAAAACATATGCATGTGGTGTACATCAATTAAGCAAAAATGCAAGAATATCAAAACACGCTTAACTAATTTCTTAGGTAACACGTGCTCACAATCTTCAACTTACAAATTAAATACTCTTAGACATAACAAAAATCCACTAAAGTAGACCTATCAACATCGTTTGGAAGATTCCCGAGAACATGTGCGAGAACTCCATAAACAATGAGTCAATGGATGTGTTCGACTAGACGAGCACCCGCGCATTGACAAACACGCGAGGGGCACACAAGACACGACCTATCCACATCTGTCAACCTGGAGTTCGTGGCCAGTCACCTGGATAAAGTATCCATCATTGAAAATGTGGATGAATTGACTCGACATCTACAGAGAGTCACGCCTGCATTACACATATGCGCAACCGCCCTCAGGTAGGGAGGCCGTGCATAACATTCACCACCACTCATATCAGGGGATGGACACGTATCCAAACCTATCTGATCCTGGTTTCGGAGGAAACTTCAAACCATCCTACTCTAGTTGGGAGAACTCTGAACCCTCGTACTCTAATTACTCTAGAGTTCCTCGAACTTGCGAGGATCTCCATGCTATCCAGAATGATCCATTCTCCAACACATATAACCCTAGATGGTGTAATCATCCAAATTTCATGTGGTTGGAAAATAATAACTCGAGACCTCAATTCCAACCCTGGCCACAAGCTCCGCAACCATATTAGCCCGCTCAACCTAGGCCCAACCTGAATTACCAATCCAGGCCTACCAGGGAAGATCAAATGAACTTGATTTTACAAGCCTTGACTAGCTAACATCCAGAAGACTAACGCGACTATGCAGAAACGGCACAAAGAAAAGATCACAGAAGTTTGAAATCAACTCACACAGATGGCTAGGACTCACCAGCCTGGTGCACTCCCTTCCCAACCTCTACCAAATTCGAATAACATGTTGAACCAGAGACGCATTTTGAACCTAAATCAAGGCCAAGCTCACAATGTCTATCAGGCTCCTTCTGTTCCATCACCTAACGGGATAAAAGCTTCCACATCGTATGCAGGATATCAGTAGCAACCACCACTCTTGTCGACTCCAACCCAAACCAGGTTGGCCTAAACGCTATTACTACACGTAGTGGCAAAACAACTCAGGATCCACCTTATTCTAGCCACTTTAATCCTGGTAATTCAGAGCTTACCCCTAAGATGGTCATCTAGGATACACCTATCCCAGATCCAGAGCCTAAACCAATCCTAAAACAACCAACAGAGGTTCCATTTCCCAAGGCCTTGACCAAAGGAAATAGTAAACCTAAACTCGTGGCACTCGAGGAAGACTTGGTTAAGCTCTTTGAGCAAGTCCAAATAAGCATCCCCTTGATGGATGCGATTCACCACGTGCCGGCTTACGCACGATTTCTGAAGGAACTATGTACACCAAAGCGTAAGCCGTGAAACAAAGACAAGAGTCTGATTGTGTTGTCTGAGCAAACCAACTCTATCATCTTGAGCAAACTCCCGTAGAAAGTGATAGATCCTTGCACCCCTCTAATCTCCTGTAAGATAGGCAACTTAGAATTCGATCGAGCTTTGTTGAATTTAGGAGCCTCCACATATCTGATCCCCACATCCCTACTAAATCATTTTGAGGAATCTGAGGTGACCCTACAGTTAGCTGAAAGATCAATAAAGTCACCAAGATGAGTCCTTGAGGATGTTCTAGTTAGGATACGAGAATTCTACTTCCCGATGGACTTCATTGTATTAAACAAGGATACTCCTAAAAATCTAAGAGACGCTAATCATCTTAGGGAGACCATTCCTAGCCACAGCTACAGCGAATATCAATTGTGAAGAGGGTCAGATCAAGTTGAAATTCAGGAATAAAACATTGAGGATCGATATCTTTAAGGCCCAAAAAGGAATAAACTATAGGGCAATCGAAGAAGTTTGTGATATTAGTTCCTTGGTTGAGGACCCCATTACAGAGGAAAACTCAATTCTCCCAGAGCCTCAACCACAAGAAGATCTTGACCCACAGATCAAGAAGCCCGGAGCTAGTTCAGATCTATCCTTAGCTTCCACCTTGTCTTCTGAGGCCAATCCCGAACCTCCACGTGCTACTGATAACCCAGTGCTTGAATTGAAGCCCCTCCCAGATCATCTAAAGTACGTCTTTTTGGGTTCGAATCAAATGCTTCCTATGATTATCAATTCCCGACTCACTCCTGATCAGGAAACAAAGCTAATTTCTATCCTCAGCAGCATCAAAGAGCCATTGGATGGACTCTAGATGACCTGACTGGAATAAGTCCCTCATATTGCACACATTGTATCTATACCGAATAGGGCTCATGACCATCTCGAGAAATGCAGAGAAGACTGAACCCAAATCTACAGGAGGTCGTGAAAAAGTAGATCATGAAGTGACTCAACGTAGGAATCATCTACCTAATCTCTAACAGCCACTGGGTGAGCCTCATCCAAGTTGCCCCTAAAAAGGCAGGGCTCACCGTGATTACAACCGAATCTGGAGAAACCATCCCGTCTCGAATTGCGAACTGTGGAGTCTGCATAGACTATCGGAAGCTGAATGCCTCTATGAAGAAAGATCATTTCCTACTCCCGTTCATTGATCAGATTCTCAAGAAACTGGCGAAAAATCGATTTTTATGTCTTCTAGATGGGTACTCCGGATACAATCACATGGCAATCCATCCCGAAGATCAGGAAAAGATCACCTTTATCTGTCCCTACGGTACATACGCGTTCTGCAGGAAGCCATTCGGGCTTTACAACGCATCTACCACCTTTCAGTTGTGCATACTAGTCATATTCTCTGATATGGTAGGTAAATACCTTGAAGTCTTCATGGACGACTTCTCGACTTTTGGTGAATCTTTCAATGATTGCCTTTTACACTTGGTCTAGATCCTCCGAAGATACATCGAAGTAAACCTGGTTCTCTCCTAGGAAAAGAGCTACTTTATTGTTCCTGAGGGCATTGTGCTTGGACACCTTGTCTCTGAGAGAGGTATCTAAGTTGACTGAGCTAAGGTGAATTTAATTTCCAAATTACCTGTGCCTACCTTGGTCAAACACAACAGATCATTTTTGGAGCACGACGGATTCTACCACCGATTCATATCTGATTTTTCCAAGATCACGTGCCCCTTAACGAATCTTCTCCCAAAAAACACACCTTTCAAGATGACAAGTGAGTGCATTCACGCATTCGAAATCCTGCATGATCAAGTTACCCAAGCTCTAGTCCTACAATCTCTTGATTGGTCTCAACCCTTCAAGATCATGTGCGATGCATCTGACTACGCAGTAGGAGCGATGCTGGGGTAGAAAATCGACAAGAAACCGATGGTTATATATTACGCCAGCAAGACATTGGACGAAGCTCAGCATAATTACACAATTACAGAGAAAGAGCTGCTGGCTGTAGTATTCGGTTTGGAGAAATTCATATCATACCTCCTGGGATCCCATGTCATCATTTACTCGGATCACACTGCAGTGAGGCACTTGCTTACGAAGGACGCGAAACCTAAATTAATTCGATGGATCTTGCTATTGCAAGAATTCGATCTTGAAATTCGTGACAAGGCGGGAAAGTAGAATGTGATAGCTGACCATTTATCTCACCTTCCTTCTTCAATCATTGACCCATTCGAACCTATCACCGAACATTTTCCGGATGAGCATCTCTTGGCCATTAATGGACTTCCTTGGTTAGCTGATATCGTGAATTACTTGGTTACAGGGAAAGTTCCACCTGATTGGGCAACTTCCCGACGAGACAACCTGATTTCCGATGCCAAGTACTGTATCTGGGAAGATCCTTATCTATTTCACATCGGTAACGACCAAGGAATCCAAAGATGCATTCCCAACGATGAGGTCAATGACGTCATCTCTTTTTGTCATGACCAAGCTTGCAGTGGCCATTACTCTGGGTGTAAAACCGCAGCAAAGATCCTCTAATGTGGGTTCCTTTTGCCCACCATGTTCAAAGATGTACAATCCTACTGCCGGGCATGTGCCCGTTGTCAAACCCTCGGCAACATGGGCCCGCGCGATATGATGCCCTTGAATCCGATTATTGTGTGCAAGATCTTTGACATATGGGGAATTGATTTTATGGGACCCTTCCCAGGATCTAACGGCTTCAAATACATCTTACTTACTGTTGACTACGTCTCGAAATGAATCAAAGTTGTCCCCACCAGAACAAATGATCATTAAGTTATTCTCTGATTCATTCAAGAGAACATCTTTTCCACATTTGAGGTTCCTAAGGACATCATCAACGATGGCGAGTCTCATTTCGCGAATTTGCACTTCCAGTCCCTGATGAAAAAGTACGTGGTGTCGCATCATATCTCGACTCCTTACCACCACCAGACCAATGGATTGGCTGAGCTATCCAATCAGGAGATCAAGAAAATCCTTCAGGTCACTGTTCAACCTGATAGGAAAAATTGGTCCATCCGACTTCCAGAAGCCTTGTGGGCCTATAGGACAGGCCAAAGGACCCAGCTAGGAATGTCTCCATTTAGGCTTGTGTACAAAAAGGCATGTCACCTCCCTGAAGAGATGGAGCATAAAGCCTACTGGACAGTACAGAAGTGCAATCTAGATCTCATGAGGGCTTGAAACCACCGTCGGTTGCGAATGAGCGAAATCGAGAAGTTACACAATAATGCATACGAGAACTCGTGTATCTACAAAGAGCGGGTCAAAGCCTTCCATGATAGGCACATCGTGAAAATCATTCCATCCTGGTCAGAAAATGCTCTTTGATGTCAAGCTCAAGCACTTTCCAAGAAAGCTAAGATCAAAATGGATCAAACCCTCTTTCGTCCGACGAATCTTTGGAAATGGAGTTATCGAAATCAATGAACACAACCGTGACTCAGAACCATTTCTTCTGAACGATCAGAGACTGAAACCGTTGCTCAAACTCACCGATTCAAATCTGGCTGCAGTATCTTTTGATCTCCATTCTCCCTAAGCCACATTGCGTCCAGCTGATGACGTTAAACTCAGCGCTTAACGGGAGACAACCCATCATTTTAAAAAATCCGAAACCCTTCTGACCTATCTCTGAGCTTAAGTCATATTACACTTTAGGGTTTGTCCATTAGAACAACTAACTTCACCTTTGATACTTGTATCAGAGCTTGAAATTATCCACAACAGTTATCCCGACCTATTCACCACCCACCAAACCTGCTCTAATGTACGATCTAAGCTAAACTCGAACCCACCTAATTTATAATAAGGACATTGCAAATCTTAGGCGTGGGAGGATATTAAAGTGCAAGACACTATGAAATTCGATTCATGGAGGAGTTTCATTAAAAAAAAGGAAGACAAGGGGAGGAAATTTTTGAGAGCTGAAATATCTAAATTAAGGAAGAAGAGAAAAGAAAAAACAAAGGAAAAAAAAGGAGTAAACAAAAGAAAAGATTGTGATAGTCCCTGTAATTGAGTATGGAACTTACCTAAGTTCTAAACTGGATTGGATGATGAATTAAGACCTAAAAAGGCTAAAACTTAGGAGAAGCGATGAATACCGAACCTAGGCCTCTTGGGCCTATTCTAAGGCTTAAACACACATATTTGTTATGGTCCGTATTAATCCTCAAGAGATTAAGGAAAGTACGAGGCTGATGTGTTAAGTCTAAGGCTTAAGGATTATTCGACCCCGTTGCCTGCCATTTGATTTGCAGGACTTTGTAACCTAGGCACCCAAAAATCACACACCAGTCAAGTTCAGTGCACTTAATGAAATATAATGCCAAAAGTGTTCTATTCTGAAAATGTTTTCCCGATGGTCTGACTTAGGAGCGACTCAAAGACACAAGTTGATTGGACGAGTTCTCGGTGCGGAGAGGTGAAATGAAAAATACTCCCCTCAAAGATGCGTAACATATTGTCTCCCCGATGCTTGTCTCCTAGGATATCTAAATATCCTACCGGGTGCATGTAAGCACCTTGTGCTAGTTCAAGTGTCATGGGTAAGATTATCCTGAAATGTCGATTGCCAGGGCCTGAATTTAGCTATAGAACATCATAGGCGGCACAATCCCAAAGTGTCGAAAGCTAGGGTTTTGGGGGTTGGCATGGGCGATGATATCCTAAAGCATCGAAAGCTAGGGACCTTTTGAGAATTAATGGTAAGGACAAGGAATCCAATACAGACCGTGTTTAAGGTCAATCTAATGTTAGATTTTGGGGAATATAAAAGGAAAAGAGAGAACTCTCAAAATAATCTCTCTTATCAAAAATGCACTGGCAAACTGAACCTGGATTTGCTACGTATACGCACGGGTGCTTTAACTGCTGGGGTCAACAAACCTCTAGGCAGCTTTTACAAGCCTTAGAAACCTTCGCAGTAGACCCAAGGCTAAGGCTGGTCAGGTCTGGATCGTAGTTGGTACTTGAGTACCTCTAGACCTATTGTTAGTATTTTAATATGATTTCTAGAGATGCGGCTCAATAAGGCATCCTAATGGTTAAAATCCAACTTAGAAATCTGGTTTAATCCATAGGATTTTGCTAGGGACTAGCTAAACCTAGGCATTAGGGTATGCTGGTAACACCATCATGGATCCTAACTAGCCACAATTAGTCTGATTCAAATGATAAATGCTCCTAATTTATCATCTAAGGGTCACAATTCTGCATTGATATAATTTGAGAGGAAGAAAAGAAAGCAGGGTTAATTATGTTGTTTTAACAGAACATCACAAATGCAGATTAACCATGAGGTTACTCAGGAGTTAAAGGTCAAATGAGCATAAAAGACTAAAAAGTAGGTTCACATTAACTAAATCAAGGTTTTCACACATTTCGAGGGTGAAAACAGTACTGAAAACCCTAATTATCAACCCCACTTAAATTGAAAAGGTTCTGGCTAGGATAAAATCAATCTAAACATCCTAAAAATTATCAAAAAATATTCTAAGAGGCTTAGTACCTTCACTTTGACCATCTAAACCCATTTTGACCTAAAACAGAGATTTAGATAGTAATTTACCTTAATTTGGGCTTATGCAATTTACCTAGTCAAACGTGGTCAAAACTCAAATCCAAGTTCATCATTAGATTCCTTGGGTCCAAATTAAGTTAACACAAATTTAAGCCCAATCAAGTTCCATCTTGACCTAATTTGCATTTTAGTACCTAAAAACTCTGTTTCTCACATCCAGAGTCCTAGGTTTCAAGTTTATTACCAGATGGCCCTTAACTTTCTCGTCGTCTTCACAAAACAATCTCTGTTGCCATTATTGTGTGAACGCACCTCAAACCGATCTTCAAGAGAGGAGATCTCCCTCAAATCAGCACCAAATCCCTCAAAAATTGGAGGGATTGATGTTCAGACGATGAGGAATCAAACCAACCTCATTTCAAAGATTGATATTGATCCTAGAGCTCAGGTGAGCTTAAGAAAATTGGTGAATTTTGCCTTCCAAATCCGTAACCTAATCAAGCGAGTTTCTCCAATTAGAGCTTGAATCTAAGCTCTATATAGACTCCACATCATTCCATGGTCAAAGTGAGCCAAGAATTGACCAGGAATACCCTCCTCTCGCCGGCAAACCTCGTCTTCGACTCCGACGACCGCCTCCCTCCTCTAGCCATCTAACCATCAAATTGGACGGTTGTCCTTCCTTCTCTCTCTTCCACTTCTTGCCAGCTACAGCAGGAGTGCCTTCAACCTTCATCGTCACCACCTTCTCTCTCCATCGTTCTCATCCTCCTCGCATCCGACCGGCCAACGTCAGACGCTTCTCTCACTCTCTCTCCCCCTAAGTCCCCTCGAACTCTCCCTCTCCCTCTCTAGATCATTTCTATACCCTTAGCTTCTAGATTCAGCCATAATACACACCTCTATCCCTCCGTCTTCCCCACGTCCAGCACAAGCTCCGACGAGCTCACGTCAATACTACACCGCACCAAACTCACCTCCACCACCTCCCACACCTCCACCGTGCCTAAGTAAAAGCCCCAAACAAATTTGGGCTTTTAAGCTCTTCCTCCCTGTCGAACGAACCCCCCTTCGGTTGCCCTCTCTGACTTTTACAGACCAACCGCCACACACATGCAAACCCACAACCAACACCAGCACACGCTCTGCCACTTCGCGGCGAAGCTTCCTAGCTATTTACTTGGGCCTCATCAACCATTTTCTTGAATTTCATGTTTCACCGGAGCTTCGCCGCCGCCGCCGTCTTCCTCGACGCTGTTGCCTCTCTTCGGTTGCCAACTATGTTGCTCCACTCCCAATCGACGCAACCTCATCTACTGAAGCCTTCTGCACCACCAATCAAGCGAAAAACAAACAGCAGCAGCAATTGCATCCTCAATCCACCTACAGCCGCACACAAAGGAAGGCTGGGGATTTAGTCCCACATCATTGGCGGTTAAATCTAAAATTGATTCATATAGTTTTTGTTGCGGTACCTGTTCGCCTCAGTAGCACAAGGTGAGGTCCCTCTTGCACGTGCCACGCACGCCCTCACCCGCCACCATGTCGGTAGGTCTGGGACTCTGACCCGATTACCCGTATACACCTAACCCGGATTGGAGGAGAGAGAAAGGAAAGAGAGAAGGGTATTCTGAGAGGATTGGGAGGTGGTTTTGCAGTGTAGCGCATTGGGGTCCATGCCCAACACTTGGGCAAATTCTAAGGTGATTTGGGCTTGTTACTTAAGCTGACTGGTGCTTGATTTCGACGTCTGATGGTTCTGACTTTGGTTGAGATATTGTCTTGAGTACTGTTGAAACATTGAAGCTTAGGATTTGTGCTTGATTGTTGGGGATATTTGGTGATTTCAACCACATTTTTTTCTTTTTATTTTTACTCTAAGATACATTTTTGAGTATTCATTGCATTATTATTTGATTAGTAGATTCATTTGCTACACATGCTCCTTGCGAACAACCTCGAAACTCACGATTTTTCAAACTTTATAAATTTAAAGGTCGTATCGATTTTCGTTACTATATTACAATGCAATGTTTTCCTAAACTACGATAATTTTCAATGTAACACCTTCCAATCCTTAAACACAAGTCCCTACGTAGCGAGTTCCCTCTTAACCACATCCAACAGAGCAAAACCCGGGAGGCATTTGCCAACCAAAGCATGTCGAAGTAACAAATCAAGATAAGCCACTAAAGGAGACCACAAAGCCTCCAACTCCAAATAAGGTGGATCTCTTGGAGGTGGTGGCAAAGCACCCTTTGCTAGCCCTCCTCGCAAGTAAGACCTCTAATGACCCACCCCCTTCCATAGAAGGCATACAATGGGGTTGAGGCAGACCCCCGCAACATGCCCTCTTAATCTACACCAATAGCAAACGACATCACAGGACCACCCTTCACTCCCCCTACCACATTCTCCCCCTCCCTCTTATCTCTCCTCTAGGCCAACTACCCAACTCAAATGCTTGATTTTAACATGGAATCTTAAACCTGTGGATCCTTGGGCACTTCTCATGTAATGGCATATGACCAAGACTAGGTCTAATATGAGAAGATGTTTTCCTGATAACCTATCGTGTTTGAGTCCAATGGATTGAAATCAACCATCCCAAATGCATAAGTCTGACTCATCAAGTAGCAATCCTCATTTCTTATGATCACTACTTGCTTTATCTAAGCTTTTTGTATGGTATTATTTTGGGTAGACTACATAGACAATCAACTGATGCAGTCTTTTAGGTGAACCTTTGTAACTTGGAGGAATAAAAAAATTTTCATTCATGATTATGAAGTAATAATCCTAATTTAAGTCAAATTTTGAAAGGTAATTAAGGGCAATATTTGCTAATGGATATTGTTTTTGAGGTACACCTTCCAATAAGTACATTACTTTATAAAGTTATCAAACTACCCTTACAAAGTTATCAACTCCAAACAATAAGGGAGTCTTAAGTTAATATTACGCAAAGCTGGGAGAGTGTTGAGAAGTGCAGTACATAATTCTCTAATTATTGACGTAGTTGGAGATTTCTTTCTACTTCTTTCCTTATTATCTACTTTTCCTTTAAAATCCCCAAGTTTAAAGAGGACAAGTGAACCAATTATACAAACTAATTTAATTCATCACTGCAACCTGGAAATAGACAAGAAAATATAGCCAAGTTAGCAGATACATAACAACTTGGTCTGCTCCTCTACATTGTGAACTGGCTGCGGAAGTTCTAAAAAGAATGCACAATGTTTGAAAAAAATCATGTTTGCAATAGTATCAACAAAAATTGTAAATTTGCATAAATGAATTTCTCCAATAAAGATAAAAATTGCACCTTTGCATCCATCACCGATAAATAGATATAAAACTAATTTCTCAATAAAAAAATTAACATGTACCTGTGCCAATAAAGTGAGCATGAGGATTTGCTGGATTTGAGAACTGGTCTAATAGAAGTGAATTTGGAATCTCTCTTCTTAATTCATCTGCTTTTGCTTCCACCCCTTCAATGCCAAGGTTTCCGTCTGTGAAACTCAAGGCAAGCAAACTAAAAATCAAAATTTTCCTCCTGAAAGGTCAAATTTGCCGAACTCATAGCAAAAATAAACTTCTAATCCATTTCAATAATTTTGAACAGTTTTTAATGCATTAGAAAATCATCATTTAAAAACTTAACTAGACCATCTAGAAACGAGCACATTGCAATCCACATATGTAGTTGCTAAGAATTCAAAATAATTTAGGCAGCTTTGTAAATGTTGCACAAAATAGATAGTTGAAATATTTAAATAATGCGGAAGTATAAATCAAAGCAATAAATAATAATGGAACGCTTGGATTTACGTGGAAACCCCACTTACAATGAGCAAGGAGAAAACCACAAGAGAAACACCCTATGGGAGTGATTTCTCTGTATTTCTTCTCAAAGATAAATGGGAGGAATACACACATATTCATAAGCCATCACACACACACAAAATGCACACTTTAAAATGTGGCATTAAATAACTACTCAATTCTCTCAACACTCCTCAAGCTGGAGCATAGAATGCTCAGCTTGTAACACACAGAAACCCACTCTACATAGGTGAAACAAAGGTTGGAGCTGCTGAAATATCTGTAGCTATCACTGAAGATCTGGTGCTAATGGCTCCTCGTTCAATATCCCTAAAATAGGGTCTTCCTCTGAAGACATCGAAGCTATATCTTCCACATAGAAACTAACTGGGCCCTTCCTCTAAGGACCTCGAAAATGGATCTCCCTCTCTTTGGAGACCTCGAAACTCTGGACCTCCCAGAGTTTGGTTTCTCATGTGAAGATCAGCTACCAAACAAGTCCGTAGCGGTATCCGATATCACCTCAACTGCTGCTATCGTGCCTTGGGACTGCAACAAAAAGACTACCAAACAAGGGTGACTACAACAGGCTTCCACACTCCCCCTTTCTCCCATACTTGTACAGGAGAAAAAATAATAATGACGAGAAGAAAATAAAACAATAAAAACTGGAGAAGACTTCACATCTTCTCTCAACAAAATACCTCATCATCATTTTTTACCTTTTTCTTTCAAACCATTTTTTTCTCTTATTTTTTTTCCTTCTTCCCTTCTCTTTTCTTTCTCTATTTTTTTTCTTTCTCCTTTTTTCTCTTTTCCTTTTTTTTATCTCTTTATTTCCTTGTGGGCTTATGTCATAAGAAAAAAAAAGTCTATATTATATATATATATATAAGAAAGAGCAAGCACCCATCGCACCTCTTTAGAAGGTTCGAAAAGAACCCATCGAAGTCGCGAGGAGGTCAAGGTCACACTAATCTCGATCACCATCACCGTATTGCCAGTCCTCAATGTCGCTGATCTCACGCCATGATCACTGTCAAACTTCCTCGCTGATTCAGATCTCACAAGATCTCACGCGCTACAGCCACAAGGGCTACTCTCGGATGCAAGATCTTCGCGCAAGTCTCCTCGTTGTTGCTCACGCAATCTCGTCGCAAGATCTCCGCTGTGACTTTGTCAAGATCGCCCTTGCCATCTTCATCACCATGATCTTCGCTGCTAACGTAACCTTTACATTGCGATCTCCATCACTTCAACCACGCACAAGCCCTAGTGCCACCAGCATCTCCCCGCCTCCGAGGAGTCCTGCCACCGCCTCCGCGACCGTGTCTTCCTCCTCGAGGACTGCCTCCGATACCATGAGCACCACCTCGAGCAATGGAAGACGGAGGTAGCGATGAAAGCGCAGAGGCTGCCTTGACTGCACCCTACACTTTGCCCAACTTCAGCAGGACTTACGCCTTCTGCTTGAGAAGCACTGCCTTCCACGATGATAAAGACGCACCAAAGAAGCGATGGCGTCGCCACCTCGCATCGCCTCCTTATAGCCACCACCAAGAGGGGAAGCCTTCTCCTTCACCGCTGCAGACCCCTAGACCCGCACCACCTGATGCAACCCAACAGATTGCCATCGCGTCGTCTCTATGGCCTTCGGTGTGCCACTGCTCCATCTCTGTGGTGGGTGCACCACTGCTCTCCCTCTTCTTCCTCCTTGCTGCCATTTTGGCCTCTCAAATCCTCCTCTTCAGAATAAATAAGAGACTCAAATAACAAAATAATAATAACGATTTAAAGATCAAATAACCCCAAGAAAGAGCAGAACTGCTCTGATACCAAGTTGAAACATTTAAATAATGAGGAAGCATAAATCAAAGTAATAAACAATAATTGAATGCTTGAGCTTACGTGGAAACCCCACTCACAAGGAGCAAGGAGAAAACCACGAGAGAAGCACCCTATGGACGTGATTTCTCTGTATTTCTTCTCAAAGATAAATAGTACACGTCTATTTATAGGCCATCACACAAACACAAAGTGAACACTTTCCAATGTGGCACTAAATAACTGCTCAATTCTCTCAACATAGATGATATATTATTCAAAGAAAACCCTAATCTCTCCTATATAAAGTAGGGAAAAAATACAAATGAGTTTAAATGAGAACTAAAAATACATAAAACAATACATCGACTCTCACACGTCCCTTCAAGTTAGAGTGTAAATGTCAATTAGACCCAACTTGTCACACAAAAATAAATAGCTTTTATTGTTAAAAACCTTTGTCAAAATATCTGCAACCTGTAGCTCGAAAGAGACATGTAGAGTAATGATTTTACCATCTAAGACTGCATTCCCAATGAAGGGGCAGTCAACTTTAATGTGTTTTGCTCTTTCATAAAATACAGGATTAGATGTGATAGAGGTAGTAGACTTATTGTCACAAAACTAGGGGATAGGAGTTTGTACATTTAACCCTATATCAGTAAGAAAGGAGATGATACACATTACTTCACATGAGGTATATGAGTCAGCTCCATATTCCGCCTCAATGCTAGAGCGAGCAACCACATTGTTGATACCTTTGATTTTAATGATAACAAAATCAATATATTTATGTGAATTGTATAGCTAACCTTTCAAGAATTTGAGAGCTTGTATATGCAGAGCGAAGGATAAAATAGTGTGAAAAGATTGGATTGACCAAATCAAGAAAGAAGACTTAAAGAAATGAAAAAGATAAAGTAGTCTTTCAAAGTGTTCATTGATAACTTATGTATTTTGTGAGTGTTTTGTACCTCATAAAACTAAAATTGATCTTAATGCATTTTGAAAACATCGATTTTAGCTTATTGGATAACATAGGAGTCAATCAATGATTAACAATGTCGAGAGATATGTACTTTTTATTATTATTCCTATTTTTTTCTTTTCTAGACTTGTCTGTATTTTACCAGCAAGGCTTCTCTATATAAGAGCCCTTAGAGTTGAATAACGAAACCAATGCTCTTAATTTTCCTAACATAGTATCAAAGCAGCGGTCCTAGATCGGTACCTAGGTACCCCACCAAACCTAGCCTCCTCACCCTTCCACCAAAAGTCTCAATCTTCGTCTCAAGGGCGTCGCTGCCCCTTGCCTCACCACCGCCAGTCGCAGGAGCACCGGAGGAGCTCCAGCGCTACCGCCAGGAAGAGTAATGGTGACCTTGAGGTCCCTACACCGCATGGGGGCTCTGTTGCCCCAACATTGTCGTGTGGGGGTGATATAACATTTCTCAACACAGTTAATTAAGATTATTAATCTTAATTAATCGTGCTAAAGTTAATGCTTAGGCTACCTCGCCTAATTAACTTGTCATTGTTAATTGTATTAAAAGGTGCAAGTAACCTAACATTTAGAAATTTTACTTTTAACTAGTTGAGTCCATACCGTTCACTAGGAGGCATATTAGCTTAAATTCACCATGTTATTCTAAGTTACTTTTATTATTTAATACTTAAGTTTGTTACTGTTCTACTTAAGTTATTTACTAACCATATACTAAAATTTAACTACTATTTGACATTATTCTATGTTATAGAGTGTTATACTAATGTGTAATTAACTATCTACTTATTTAGTAGCTTAATCAAATAATAATTATTAAATATGTTAAACACATGAACAATTGCATAAGAATTTGATATTAAAACAAGGCAATTATTCCATATATGAAGAGAAATGTGCAAGAATGATATTACAATTGAATGCAAGAAAGAATTACAACAAAATAGGCATTGAAAATGAATTAAAACTTTAATACAAATGCCTCTCTTATTATTTATCTTCATATATTAGCTTTCATTCTCCAATACTTAGGTCATTTAACCTTTACATCTCACAGCCTTCATTATGTATGAACCTTCTCGACACTTAGCTGGATTTAGGAGCCCATTTCTCTTTAACACTTAGACAAAAATGTGTTTAGTTGGCCGGCCCACTCTTCACAGAATCTACAGCCACTAGGGTCGGATCAAACCATTACTAGGTAGGCCCTAATTTATTTTTGGGCATTATTTCAAGTTCATTTTTGGGCATTATTTCAAGTCCATTCAGGCCCATGATTAACGAGATTTTTGTTACGAAAAGTTTGAGTTTGGAAAACCCAAGTCGTAAAATTCGCAAGAAAATTCGCTACCAAATAAAATATATAATCAAAACTCTGGTGAATCCCAGATCAAACATAAAAGGTGAACATTTGATTAAAAATCGCGTTTGGAATTATTTTCATAAAGCAGATTAGCTAATTGAATTTAATCTACGCGAGCTAAACTACTTAAAGAATAAATAATAGAAAAGAGAGAGAGAAAGAGAGTGAACAAATATTTCATAACTATATATTCATTACACTACTTGTACAATGAAATCTACACTAGAAAGAAGTAAAAAGATAAGGATGAGAAAATCTTCCTCGACGGCTACTTGGAGGACGAGCCACATTGACGAAGTGCCTGAAAGAGAGTGGTGAGATGCTGGACAAGGGAAAAGGAGGTTGGAGAATAGAGGACGAAGCAGGGCGACGTCGAAGCGGGATCCGCTTTCCGAATAGTGGTGAGAAGACAACCACGGAATGCTCGACGAAGGGGTGAGAAGATGGACAAAAATTTTTTTTTCTCTAGAGGAGCATCCCAAGTTTGGGACTAGCTCCTTAGAGCTTTGGAGAGGGTGAAAGAAGAGATGGGATGGTGAAAAATGAAAGGCATCGGATCCCTTTTATAGTTGAGGAAGAAGGGAAAAAGAGTCATTTTGAAGCCTTTAAAAGTTAATATATGACCTTTAGTGACGCATGTAAGCATTGTTAAAGCCAGCCATTGCTGAAGGTGCATGGAAGGAGAGCCCTTGGATCGCGATCAAACGCTCGAGATTACGCCACATCAAGCGCCTGATCACCTTCAGTCATTGCACTTGCGCGCACATGTTTAAGACGTCTGGATTTTCGCTCAGCCGTCGAATTAGAAAGGGAGGGTTGAGATTACGCGAGACCTACGCTCAGATTAAGCGATGGCGCGTCTGATCAAGTGTTATCACACGCGTGTACAATCCATGGCCCCCCACGCACCACGTTGCTGCTTTCATCGCTGCTTAATCGAGATCGAGCGGCCGAATTTCACGCGCCGCTTCTTAGCGGATTTATTCTGCTTGCTGTTGCTCGAACACGCACCCTGCGCTGTGCGTAGAGCGTTGGACCGCTGCGCCACACTCTCACTTGAGTCACGTTTGTGTTTTAAGGCTCGAGGGCTCACGATCGTTGGATAGTGATCCAACGGTCGAGGTCACTCGAGCCCTTACCTTCAGATGTGAAGTGCGACTGAGATTGAATCTCAGCCATTGAATCTTCGATCGACAGCTGGGATTGATCGGGTGGGTGAAGAGAACGTCCTGCGGCCAATCTTGCACGACTAGGATGGCGCCACATGGCACTATCTAGGCCATCCATTTTCTAATGCTCATAGGTGGTGCCACAAATGTCGAATTGAACCGATTTTCATGCTGTTGGGCTGTGATCGTCGATCCGAACCCATTCGTGCAATTGGATTTGTCGTCTGGAGTTCGGATTCTCACCACCTTGCCCCTTGGCTTCTGTTCTTCCTTGGACTACATTTGATGCTACGTAGACATGCATGCACGCACACACCCATATGCTCATTTCATGTGCCAAGCACTGGCAACCAACAAGGCTACTGGCGTAGGGCCTTTCATGCAGGTGCTCGATCTCGCATCCTACCGATGTGGGGCTTTCTCCACTCATTCTTCCTTCAGCACCACTCTAGTCCCAGACCTGATCTTCAATGGCTAATACAAGCAACACATCGAACCAAATTGATCAATCAAGAGCTCAATCGAAAGCTCTTAAGCTCCTCTATCTATTTAGCAAACCAATTTGAAGTTTGGATCACGAATGACCTATGAAATCAAGTCATGAAAATGGCATGTCCGCCATGCATACTTTGCATCTATTGAAGAATGAAATAGGTCAAATTACCTATTAAGCCAGCCAATACTCTCGATTGAGAGTCCTAAGAAGCTTAAAGGAACATTCCGTAGGGATTGAGGAAGATTGGAAGTAGAGTAATGCTTTGGAAGCTCAAGGAGCTTTAGAACACCGAACTTGAACACAGAACTCTCATTTTTAGAGTGAAAAGGTCCAATAGGTGGATAAAGACATCTAGAATCAATCTAAATCAAATCATAAGCACAAATTGGACTGATTCGAATAGAATTTGGCATCAAAAATCGCTAAGAACAGAATAAATGACTTTGGATTCCAGTTTAAACCCAAAATGAATAAGAGAGTTCTCATCAACTCTCAATCAAAATCACTCAAATTGATTCTAAATGATTCACGTTCACATCAGAAACTCAAACAACCCAACAAATCCGAGTTTCAACCTCTAAAGCCTCAAAATCGACCTAAGTTTGACTTCCAAAGCCCATAAGTTGGCTTTCAAATGTTCAACATCTCAGATCAAATTGAATACCTAGATAGACTAAAAACAACCCTAGGAATCGATTGCACCCTTCAAATTTGTGTTTTAAACACTGTACATGCTCTCAAGCTTCGTCGTCGGAGTTCCGAAGGTGATGTGATCGTCAGAAGAAATGAGGTGTTTTTAGACCTGTATGAAAGTTAATCTAGACTCTACATGTCCTACTTGTGCTTTTAGACCTATTTCTAGATCCTAATCCTCAACAAATACATCTCTCTAACACCATCGGAGTTGGAGAAGATGATCGACAGAGGTGATTAATCATCAAATAACGGTCCTAAATATCAAAATTTGATCCTCATCTCATAAAGAGCTGATCTGGAGCTTAACAAGAAGTTTCGAAGGCTGTAGCTTGAGATTGAAGTCGTCAAAGCTCGCCGGAGCTGCTATGAAGGTCGATTTGATCGTTGTAGATAAAATCTTCAAGAAATACACAATTAGGCCAATTGATGATCATAAATGAAGATTGAACAAAAATGCCCAAAGAATCATATTTGAGTTCAACTCAAAGAAATAGATCTCACTCAATTTAGCAAGGAAAAATGATCAAAAAGAAGAGGCGATGCTAAATGATGAAGGAATTAGGCAATTTAACTCTTCTTGAGCCGCGATTGACAGTGAGCTCAAGAGGTTGAAAGAAAATTTAGGCATTTTACATGTAGGTGATAATAGATCTAATTAGATAGTGGAAAGGGGTCCTAATGAAGTGGAGAAGTGATGGACCCTAATTGGATGTGTAATAGGTTTGAGACCTTCGCCATAGACAACGAAAGTGCTCAACTGAATGTGATGTGGATTAGGCATTATAGGTGATAGAATAGGGAATTAGGTGTAGTGAGATCGTGGAGTGATGAGAGAGGTGATCAAGTGTGTGAAAAGGTGATTCGAAGTCTAACAAGACTGGAATAGCCTTACCGGAGTCAGGGAAGATAAAGTTAAAACAAGCATTAAACTAATCTAACTAAACTAATTAACTACACTAATCTATTCTAAACTACACTAGAGACCTAGATATACGATTACCTTGAAGAATTGGGGCAGGAGATCTCCGTCAAGGTTCATCGAAGGAAGAAATCAGAGGATTAGAGAAGAGCTCCAACGGAAGACGAATATGAAGTGGAGGAAGAACGATCAGAGGCGTGGTAACGTCCAGAGACATGACGAAGGACGACGAAGAGGAAGAGCCAGTCGAGCTCCTCGAAGAAGACTGGAAGAAGAGGAAGGTCGTCAGAGTTCGTTGATGAATAGCCTATCACAACTCAGTTTGGGGAAGAAGGATAGGGAGTTACTAAACAAAATCAGAGTGGAGGGGTATATCTAGGTGGAGAAGGACCTCAAGGGGGATGTATTGGGATGAAAAGAGTTCTAGATTCCCAGTAACCACTGGCATCTTCTCCAATGCTGGTGAGCTTAATCACGTAGTAAAAATAGGATTAAAAGGTCATCCAGACCATGGGATGTGAAGAGGGAAGTAAGTAGAGCTTGGACTCAAGCTCTGGAGGTTGAACAACGTTAGATGGGTAGTGATCGTGGAGTGTGGACATCGGAGACCGTCAACCATTCAAGGTCTTCACAAGGCCCTAAATGTAAATAAAGGACCTATTCAGAATAAAAAGGACTCGATCAAAATGAAAGTTAAGGGAAAAAGTGCAAACAATGGATTTGAAGGTTTATTTTAATTTATTTCTTTTTCAACTTTTTATATATAATTATAAATAATGTAAATATAATGTTTATGCCTTGAAATTACATTTTTTCCCATTTTAGCTATATTTATTAAAGTGATTAACTTAAGCAGGTTAATTAACAACTTAGGTCATTAATTAATATGAGTTATATTAAATACCTAATATATAGCTAAATGGCTATGATTCTGAATTATTAATTAAACTTATATTAATATTAATTAACCTTAATTACATTATTTTAGTACATTTTATAAGTCCTCACTATTTTACCTTTGTCTTATAATTAACCCTATATTTATGTTATTATTTGGTAATTAGGTAAGGAAATCAGTTAATTAGTGTTAATTAGGAGCCATGATGAATCTCTTATCAAGAGGCCCCCTTGCTCTCTGCACTACTACATGGAGGGCTTCTCCTATACCTCTGCACCGCTGCATTAAGAGGCCCCTTGTTGGTAGGGGCGATTGCTTGCCCCCCTTCTAATCTAGGCCACATCAATCTCTAAAAGGAGAAGGCAATCACCGTTGGGCCTTGCTCTTGTCCAAGGGGTGATTGCTACGCTTGCAAGAATTCTTCTTGACTTTCCAATGATCTAAAATCGCATTGTTTAGATCTAATTTTCAATTTTTTCCCACGAATCAGGTTGCCATAGGAGACTAGAAAGACCCCCTAAGTGACTCAATGGGGAGATTCTCCACCACGAGCACCTCTCCACATATGTAGGGGACATTTATTAAGTTGAATGATTCCTACTTCCTCCTTTGGTCCATATATTTCTCTCGATTCATAGGATCTCATCGGAAGAAAAACATTCTTACTTAGGAAGAGTCCACATAGAAGTCAGCCGATTGGGAAGCTGATGATTGGGCTGCAACATGTATGTTAAATAGCATGAAGGAGACAATTGTAAAGCAAGTGATGGCATATGCATCAGCCAAGAAGATGTGGGAGGTATTGCATGAAATACACTCCCACAAGAGTAACATGACACGTCTCTATCAAGTGATTAAGGAGATGCACACTCCGAAAAGGGACAATGCCCCTAGCCGAGTGTTGCAATACTATGAAGAACTTATGGGATGAGCAAGACATCCATCAGCCATTATCTTCTAACCTTATTGTTTTGGCCAAGCAGAGAATGGCAATCAAATCTATTCAATTACTTTTCGAGCTGGGTCCTGAGTATAAAGTTGTGAAGGATCATTTCATCATCCTCGAGGAGATACCTACTCCAATACAGATCTATGCCCGTCTTTCTCAATTGGAGATCTCAAACCCCACTCCAACTATTGATTCCTCTCCCTTAGCCTCTTTTGGCCATGGCTGAGGAAATCCCAAGCCTGGTTGTCGTGGTATTTGTGGCCATGGTGGAGCATGTGGAAGACGTGGTCACGGTAGGAGTAATGTCATCTGTGAATACTGTCATAGAAATGGACATATTGTTGATAGGTGTTGGGTGAAACATAGATGTCCTCAAAGTATGGATACATGAAAAATCAAGTTGGTGCTATAGCTAAGTCCTTCCAGGCCTAAGGAGAAAATAGATTACGATTTCTAGAGCCGAGTATGATAAGTTTATTGCATCTCAGGCCTCTACTCCGACAGGAGCAACTATGTATCCACCCACAGGTACTACTACATTGTTCGTTAGGTACAGTGCCCTTGCCTGGACTATAGACTCAACTGCATCTTCTCACATTACTGGTGATGCAGATTTGTTTTCTTCTCTCTAGTCTCTTACTACACCTTTCCAACTCAAGGTGGTAGATGGGGGACTGCCACCTATTATTGGACTTGGAAATATAACTCTGTCTAATTTACTTCATCTTTCTGAAGTGATGTATGCACCTAGATTTGCTTTAAACTTGATGTCTATTAGTTAGACAAGCAGAGATTTGGGATGCAAAGAAGGTTTTTATGATCAGTACTTCAATTTACAAAACCTCCCGACGATAAGGCAGATTGATGGACTTGAGCAAAATGGCATCTACTACCTCCATGTGCCACCTGCACCCCCCATATCTACTACTATATTTGCCGCCTCTACTATCTAGCTGCACATGAGACTTGGACACCCCAATTTCTCTGTAGTTCACCACCAATTTCCGGATGTTAGGTTTCTTAATTCCTTTCTGTGTAAGGCTTGCCAACTTGGCAAACACCACTAGGCATCTTTTCCTTCAGCAAATAAGAAAACAAAGTTTCCTTTTGCTTCAATCCATGCTTACGTTTGGGGCATGTGCAGGGTTCATAGTGTTAGGAGCTTTCCTTATTTTCTTATTCTAGTGGATGATTATACCCGTGTGTGTTGGGTATATCTGATGAAAGGAAAATCAAAAGTACTTATTCAAAATTTTTTTTCAAGAAATAAAAACTCAGTTTTCCACTATTATAAAGTCTTTCGGAGTGATAATAGTCTCGAATTTGTAAATGCTTCCTTGACAATGTTTTTCATGTCAATGGATGTTATAAATTACACCATTATAAAGTCTTTCGAAGTGGTAATAGTCCCGAATTTGTAAATGCTTCCTTGACAAAGTTTTTCATGTCTATGGGCATTATACATTACACTTCTTTTGTTCACACCTCCCAACAAAATGAGATTACTAAATGCAAGTTGTGTCTTCTTCTGGAAGTCGCTAACACAATAATGTTTCAGATGAATGTGTTCTCACGTTTTTGGTCTAATGTTGTTCTTACTACCGCCTTCTTGATGAATAGCGTTTCTTCCTCTATTTTAGGTGGTAAAATACCTTATTTTGTGTTGTCTCCTGATATAAATGCTTTTCCACTTAACCCGATAGGGGTGTTTGTTTTGTCCATTTATTCAAAGTGGACAAATATTCCCCTCGATCAATGAAGTCTATTTTTCTGAGGTACTCGAGAACCCAAAAGGGATGTCAGTGCTATGATCGTGTGGCACATAAGCTTTGTGTCTCAACTGATGTTACTTTCTTTGAAGAGATTCATTTTTACCTTAAGAAAGGGGTTTCTTCAATTCAAACTATGCTGCAGGATGCACCTCTTTTCATGTCTACTACACTGCCACCATAGCTCACTGAGCCTTCCCAGCCTCCATCACCACTACCACCACCACCACCTATTTTTTACCCAAAACATTTCCAATGCAAGCTTCATTCTTCTATACTACAGGTTGAGGAACCACTCTACAATACCTGCTCAGTCCTCTACTAACTCCAATGACTCATTTAGAGATCAGGTAACCACTACTACTGTTAGCACGGATCTGGACCTTCCCATTGCTCAACGAAAGGCTCCCAGATTATGTGGTATCCCTGCTTGTTAATCTGTTACTCAGTTTATGTCTGACAATTGGTTACCTACAGCTAGACAGTCTTTAGCTCTTATAGTTGATAGTCATTGGATACCACGTAGTCACAGAGGCTTTACAAGAACCTCCTTGGACTTATGCTATGGAGGAGGAGATGGAGTCTCTTCGCTCTCGAGGCACATGGGAGTTACTTGCTCTGCCCCAAGGGGCTATTATAGTGGGGTGCAAATGAGTGTTTACCCTAAAGTATCTCCTTGATGGAACTATGTTAGTACATATTAGCTTTTTATTTTTCCTCTTATTGTAAGAGCTATGATAGTCTTTATCCCTCAGCGATATTTATGTACTTTTGACCCTACGGTCTCTCTCTTTATAAAGTGGGCCTAAGGTTTCTAATGAATTAAACTCTTTTCATCCAATTTGATATCAGAGCACTGGTCTTAGACTATGGCTCTAGGTATCCCACCCCTCAAGGCCTCCTAAACCCTAACACCGAATCCTGATCTCTCTTCCTTCCTCAACGACAGCAATGTCCTCCGACAACCCTCCAATCGCACGCAGTAGCCTTAGCGGCCCCTGGCGGCACTCAGGAGGCTCACTTCAACCCTGACAACGGGGTTGCGGCGATGCGGGGGTTGCTAAACCACCGCCGTGACGCTTAAGCGACGGTTGGTCGACCTAGTAGCAACGCTGCGGCTACACTGCAATCTGCTACAATAGCTGGCAGAGGCATTGCTGATCAAAGGACCCTCGGCGACTCTCTACAGCAGGTGCTAGCATCGGCGACAAGCTTCAGACCGACGACCTCTTCAGCACCGCAGCAGCCATCTGCAGCTGCAACCAGCTGCGATCAGTGGCACAACCACCTGCTGAAGCGGCGCACGGGAATTCTGATCTCTGTGTAACCATCGTGAGGGACACCTTACCCTGATCCAGGGACTGCAATCCCTGTTCTTGTTGCGTGGAGGCTAGATCTCTTTGGGGCCTCCATGGGTGTTTTCCTTGCACCCAAGGGACACCAACATCTATCCAAGGAAGTCTCTTATCAACCATACAGATCTGAATCTATTGGTTTTCAGATTATTTGATGGTTTCTTGGTCTTAGACGCTTGATCGAGGCTTCCGAATTATGAAGATGGCTTCAAATGATCAGTCCGAGGTGTCTCTGGGCTCTATTTCGGACACCGGGTACTCAAGAACCTATTCTTTAGTCCTGTTGTTAAGTTGGATGAGACCAACTACCCGCAGTGGTCCCAGATCTTTCTTATGACCGTTAGGGTCATAAAAAGAGCCATATAGTTACAGATTCGGAACCTGAGAACAAGACTGGCACAAATGTCAACTGGGATAGCGATAATGCCATGGTTTGTGCATGGCTAATGAAGACAGTTATTCCCCGAATAGGAGATGAGATCATGTATTATATTACAGCAGAGGAGATGTGGGAGTCTTTGCGTGATACCTATTCACAAGCCAAGAACTCCGCACGAGATTTCCAAGTCTTTTACTACCTTTTCTATTTGCGTCAGGAGGGACGCACGTTGTCACAGTATTACTCCCTTATAAAGGGAATGCTGGAGAGGCACTACTACCTGCCAAGGTGTGCCTGTGAGTCCTAGAGGAGTTTCAAGAGACAGTTGGTTGTCTCTCTTTTCTTGGCTGGCCTTGGACCTAAATATGCTGCAGCTAAAGATTAGATTCTCACTGCTCCTGAGCTTCCTACCCTGGAGGAAGGATATAGTAGACTCAGCAGAGTTGTTGTGCGCACTCTTGCTCCTGACTTTACTGCTCAGTCATCTGCACTGGCTGCGATTCCTGGACGTGGCAGGGGTACCACCTATCCTGCACATGGTCGTAGACGTGGACGTTCTTCTGGTACACGCACTAGGACCCTATGTACTTACTGGGGCAAACTTGGCCACTCTAAGACTACATGTTGGCAGAAGCATGGTAGACCACTTATGGCCAATCAAGCAGCTGAGATCTCAGATTCAGCTCTTCCTACCTCTGATATTAGCTCCTTGAGTACTGAGATTGAAACTCTGCGGTAGCAGATTGCTCAGTTGACTCAGGCTTCTTCCGCTCAGACTCCTGACACTGCAGCTATAGCTACCTCTTCAGAGACACACGCGACAGGTATGTCATCCCTTTTGTCTTCTGGTAAGTGGCTGATTGATTCTAGTGCATCCAAGCACCTATGTGGCGACAGAGGCTCTTTCTCTTAGTTAGCACCTATTACACCTACCAGGACAATACAGGTGGCTGATGGGAGACACTCGCCACTTGTTGGCAAGGGAGATATGTCTTTATCTTCTACCTTGAGGCTAGCAGATGTTTATTATGTGCCTGATTTTCCTTTGAGTTTATTGTCTGTTAACAGTATCACAAGAGATCTGAACTGCCGAGGTATTTTTAATGCATCCTTGTCTTGCAGGACAAATTCACTAGGAAGACGATTGATGGACGTAAGGAACATGAGGTGTACTGTCTAAGTCGTACTGCTTTTGCTGCCTCAGCTACTCAAGGCCTTGCTTCTGCTGGATCTCCTTTCTAGTGGCACCACCGCCTTGGCCATGTACCCATTCATCGCTTCAGACATGTTCTACCTCACATCCCCTCCACTACTGCTCTCACCTGTGATGCTTGTCAGCTTGGCAAGTACCACAGGACTAGTTTCTCCAGTTCTTCCTCTGTTTCATCTGTTGCTGCATTTGATCTGATTCATATGGACGTGTGGGGTCCCAGTCGTACTCCTGATCAACTTGGGAACAAATATATATTGTTTTAGTTGATGACTTTTCTCATGTTTCTTAACTATTTCTCTTGAAAAATAAGTCCGATGTGGGACAAATTATTGAGAACTTTGTCGAGGAAATAAAAACTCAGCATTCGTGTTTGGTAAAATGCTTTCGTTCTGATAATGCCTTCGAGTTTTGTACTATGGGTTTGCGCAGTTTCTTTTCTAGTTGTGACATTATCCATGAGACAACATGCCCCCATACTTCTCAACAAAATGATGTTGCTGAGAAGAAACATCGTCATATTCTTGATGTTGCCACACTTTATTGATTCATCCTTTGGTCCCATCTCTTTACTGGGGTGATGCTGCTTTAACTGCATGTTTTTTTATTAATCAGATACGATTTATAAGCTCTAGTCGTGCCTGTCTCATCACTGTCACTGCCCCGCAGTACCCCTGTGGCTCCTGGGGTCACCAACTACCCAGCTCCTCCATGAGTCTCCAGCTCCGTGCCTGTAAGCTAGCCAAGTAGGCAGGTGCCTTCCGACTCAAGGCATTAGCCACCACTTTGGCCTTCCCTGGGTGATAAGAGATGCTACAATCGTAGTCTTTTAAAAGCTCTAACCAACGCCTCTTCCTCATGTTGAGCTCCTTCTAAACAAACAGGGACTTAAGGCCCTTATAATCCGTGAAGAATTCAAAGGTCTCACTGTATAGGTAGTGCCTCAATGTCTTCAACGCGAAGACAACTGCTGCCAGCTCTAAATCATGAGTGGGGTAGTTATGCTCATGGGGCTGTAGTTGCCATGAAGCGTAAACAACAACGTAGCCCCATTGCATGAGCACACCACCTAAGCATGGCCTCAACCTTGACCGGATCCACAAAAATCCCATCTCCTGAGACCACACGGCCCAAGAAGGTAACCTGTCACAACCAAAACTCGCACTTGCTGTACTTGACATACAGCTTGTGCTGTCTCAAAGTGTCCAGTACCATGCATAGATGCTGTCCATGTGAGGCTGCTCACAGGAGTAGACTAGCACATCATCAATGAATACGGTCCATGAAAGCAGCGGGGGCGTTGGTCAGCCCAAATGCCATGACCAAGAACTCGTAGTGTCCATACCGTGTACGGAAAGCTGTCTTGGAGATGTTGGTCCCCTTGATCCTCAGCTGATGGTAACCTGACCTCAGATCTATCTTAGAGAACATCGTGGCATCTCTCAACTGGTCAAAGAAGTCATCAATGCAGGGCAATGGGCTCTTGTTCTTGACGGTGACCCGATTCAGCTGTTTATAGTCAATACAAAGCCAAAGGGCACCGTCCTTCACAAACAACATAGGGGCCCCCCCATGGGGACGCACTAGACCTCACAAAGTCCATTAACAAATCCTACAACTAGGACTTGAGCTCTCGCAACTCAAGTGGTGTCATTCTGTACGGACTAGAGATGATGCTGATCCCCAGTACCAGTAAGATCTCAAACTTGACCTCACGCTCAGGTGATAATCCTGACAGCTCATCTAGGAAGACGTCGGGTACTCGCAAACCACCGGAATACTTTGTAAGTCAACCATTGGGCTAGGCTCTGCTACAACACAAACTAGAAAGCCCTCACACCCCTGGCTCAGTAACTTCGCTGCCCGAAGCGCGGAGATGCACCTAAAACCTCCGTCCGATGGCTGGCCGAGGAACTCAAAGGGAGGAGCTCATGTATGGAGAAGACGATCTTCCTACCAAAGCAGTCCGCCGAAGTGTGATAGGCAAACAATCACTTCATCCCTAGAATCATACCGAAATCCTCCATCGAGATTACAATCAAGTCAGCGGGAAGACTGTGTCCCCCTATAGTGACCTCACAGTCCATGAAAACCTCCTCTGCGACAAACAACTATCCACCTGGGCCTCTAATCAGGAATGGATCCCCTAACAGTGTATTGTTCAGCCCCAAACTAACGGCAAAATTCGTGGAGACAAAGGAATCCGTGGCACCAAAATCAAAAAGCACCTAAACTAATCTGTCGGAAACTGTAACCATATCTGCCACCACAGAACTTGAAGTTATGGCGTCCCTGTGAGTCAAAACGTTGACACACCCCTCATCCCTAGGTGCGGAAGGAGCAGCCATGCTCTGGGTCGAGCGAGTAGCAACAGGTAGGTAACCTCCTCGTGGTTGATGTCCTCCTCGTGCCTGGCAACCACGACCGCCAGATCGGCTCCAATACTCGGTGCTGGGAGCAACGGGTATGCCCCGGCCCTAAATGGGCAATCCCTCCTCATATGACCTGGCTGGCCACACTGGTAGCAGAGAGGGGCATGACCTCCTTCAGTCTATCCCTGCTGGTAACTGGGCAGAAGGTGTCGCCTCCCTCGACAACTGTGGGAGTGGTCAAGTTGGTAGGGCCTCTTCTTAGCCCTTTTGGCTCGCTTGACACTGCGGTGACTCCTCTGTCCCACGGGAGACTCCCCCTTATACCCTCGGAAGAGACAAGAGGCAGCAGTAGAGGTGGCGGGAGTTGAAACTCCTCCCGTACGATCTCTCAAATCAACTGGATAAGGCCCTAGGCCTGAACACCCTAAAGGAGGGGCGAGACAACACTAGTCTCAGGTCTGACACAGCTGCCCTCACACCCACGCCCACGACTTGCCCCACGAGCTCCACGACGAGGCATCTCCTACAAGGAGATAAAAGAAAATAACCAAGATTGTCAATGGCACAAGGCTAAAATGTGACTCAGAAGCGAAGATCAAGATAACACGTTGTGATGGATATCCTAGTTACATGCACATGAGTAGTTACTTCCAGACCATTTGATTTATTTCTCGGGACAATTTTGTTCTGATGCCATCTTGTTACAACCAGAACACAGCTCCCCATGAAACTTGGGAACAACTCGCCTTGACTAATCCTAAGATCCAGTCGTCCATCGAGAAACAACTCAAATGTACGAAACATACAACCACACATGCAATGTAGCTAAGTAGTTAAATCAAAAGATAGTAACAGATATAGAACAAAAGTTCAAATAGGACATGTCACAGGCAGAAAAATAGAGTTCGCTAACTAGCCATCACACTAGAATAAAAGGACATAAGCAACAGCATACGTTCCAACATGAAAAAAGTACTCACTACAGTAAAGGTGTCACAAAAGCAGAACGAAAAAGAAAGCCTACTACTGGGCTCAACTAGGCCCAACACCCTCTGCAGCCAGTAATACTGACTGCTCAGCTTCCTGGCTAAACATATACAACTATTGTCAACTAAACGCAAAGTAGAGTGGCCACATAAAAACATCTAATGCAATAATTAAAAGGAAAACAGTAAACTATTCATACATTTTTCAGTTATTTAGACAGTTATCATCTGATTCCATTCATACTCACTATGTGTTTAATATTCGATTATTCTAGTAAGGGTCCATATCATCACTTAATCAACATGTTCCCTAAGGGAACGATCTTGATGTAGTTTTCCCGCGATGCAGGATGCACATGTGGCACTCTCCTGGCTGGGAGAGTATCCCGTGGTAGTCCTAAACCCGATCTACCACCTCGGGGTCATGATCCCGACGTAGCAGTAACTACGACACGCACGTTAAGCGCACGGGTAGCTACCCCACACTGGTACGCTATCAGTCCTTTCCATTAGCAGGTATACTCAAACGTACAGCACAGAACAGGGGACCACACCCCTTAACAGTCTACGTACCCTCACCCGACTATTCCGGTTTGCCCAGTGGGCCCAACAGGAAGCCATTCCTAACCCTAGGTCCCAACCTATGGGGAGGCTAGCTCTTTCCCTGCACAAAAGTGACGATAGTTCGCGGTACCACGTACACGAAGGCCAACCTACTTTCTGCACAAAGGATATGTAGCTCTCCTCGGTACGTGCATACACGAGGGCCAGCTTATCCTCTGAAAAAAGGGTAATTAGCTATCCTCAGTACGTGCGTACACGAGGGTCAGCTCACGCCCAAGTTAGAGCTCAACTAAGAGTCATGCCTCACAGTAAGTGAATTATTCCATAATTATCAAAGTTTCCATGTCGCAGTACTTAAGTTATCTTTCCAGCTCCCCATAGGATTCGTTTATAATTCTTTTCCCACACCAACGATTTGTATGCATCTCTTATTCACATTCAGGTTTCAAACATGAAAATAGGCAGTTCCTAATATAACAGTAAAAGCATTTACCCACATCAATTAAGTTACCACTTACCCACAATATGGAATTTATCAACATGTACACTTAAATTGTAACAAGCGAGGTTCAAGTACTTGAAAGTAAACATGCACCATTCTCAACCCTAGGATTCATTTCATATCCTAAGTTTCAAGCAGAGATCTCTAACTTACATGCACCTAATAGTTAAATTTAATAGGAGTAGAGAGGACCACTCTACCAAAATGTACAGGTGATATGGGAGCACAAGCAGCCGATCCCAAGGTCTCCGCAGGTTCTATGCACACTATGGATTGAAGACTTATTCCAAACAGTTGGTCAAACCAGACATTAATATCATTGACCAATATTTGAGTACGTCAATTAGGCTAAACACAACGTGACAATACATCTAACATGTAGGAAATTCAAAGAGAAAACCAATGTTACTTTAATTTTGTAAATCCGACTTCGTTTGAGCCCTGAACCGACCTAAACACACATACCTTGCCCAAAATCAAACGCCTGGGGTGAGTCCTAGACGTCTTAAACGTGCACAGAATCTCACCTTACGCTCCTGCTTCTACTCCAGTCGTATGCTACCCCTCACCGCCGTCTAAGGGTATTACCGGACATCTGACACCACGTCCGGTCAACTGGGAGGGCAATCAGACATCTGACACCACGTCCAGACATCCGAAAGTGCCTCAAATGTCACACCAGCTCGCCTTCCCAACGCCTCTCAACCCTATGCAGACCCACACAGCTATATATCACACGCTAGACAGCAAGGACAGCGCATACGCAACGCAGGCTTTTCAGGCAGAGCTTACCTTAGTACTCTGCATGCTTCTAGACGTCCGAAGCTCCCTTTGGACGTCCGACGATCCCTCTAGACGTCTACCAAATGTTGCAAACGTTTGATAATCACAAGAGCTACGCCCCAAACTCCATACGCAGGACCTGCTCGTAGCGGCTCTCCTCACCTTACAACAGTAGCTTCTCCTCCTGCTACTCTCCCTCTCCCACGCTCTCTCTTTCTCTCCCAAGCTCCTCCTACTGCTCCCCCTCTTCCTGCTGCTCTCACTCTCCTCCCTCACTCACAGTTGCAAGGGAAAGGAGGGGAGGAAGTGGGTGACCGCAAGATGTGGAGATGGGTGTGGGTTTTGGGGGAGGTCTTTAAGGGTTTTATAAGGAAGGGGTAGGGTTTATGGGATGACGCGGGAGTATTGTGTGGGATAAGGTGGGGTCGGGAAAATTGCACTCGGCCCTGCAGAATAATTTCTGGGGTGTTGGAATTGCACAAGACCCCTCCCAAAAGCCAAAAACTTTACACAGGGTCTTTTTGGTGCGTAGAATTTATTAAGGCCCCTAAGTTTTCAAAAAATCCCAAATGACCCTCGAGATGGGTCATTTTAGTCTAGCTCCTGGATTTACTGGATTCACTCAGGTGTTAGCTATTATGCAAATTTCAGCTACTCATCGTGAGGCCATGCTTGATCCAAAATGGCAGGCAACCATGGAGGATGAGATGGTCACACTTAGAGGCCGTAGGACTTGGGAGCTAACTCCACTTCCTAATGGTGCTGCACTCATTGGCTACCAGTGGGTATTTACTATAAAGTTCAATCCTGATGGTGGTGTTGCTAGGTACAAAGCCCACCTCATGGCAAAGGGGTTCACTCAGACTTATGGGGTAGACTTTTTTGACACCTTCTCACCAGTTGCCAGGGTTTACACGGTCCAAGTATTGGTTGCAATGGCAGTTCAGTTAGATTGGCCATTACATCAACTAGATATTAAGAATGACTTCTTTTATGGTGATCTCGAAGAGAAAGTCCATATGCAGCAGCCAATTGACTTTAAGAGTCAGGGGGTGTGTATGCCGATTAAGGAAGGCTATATATGGCCTCAAACAGAGTCCCAGAGCCTGGTTTTAGAGGTTGTCACAGGTTGGTGAACCAGTTGGATTTAGGAGATTGACAGTTGACTTTCACTTTGTCAGGAGGACTACACGAGGTACTGTGGTACTTATTTATGTTGATGATTTGATTATCACAGGGGACAATGAGCAAGGCATTGTTGAGGTCAAGCGCATCCTTGTAGGGCAATTTGTCATGGACTTAGGGGCTCTACGGTATTTCCTTGGTATTGAGGTTGCTCGCAGCAACAAGGGTGTGATCGTGTCTCAGAAGAAGTATGCTTTGGATATCCTACAGGAGGTTGGTATGCTTAGAGCCAAGGAGGCCAATATTCTTATGGACCCCAAGATGCTACTTTATGATGACAATGCACAGGTGGTGCACAATAGATAGTACAGACAGCTTGTGGACAAGCTATTGTATCTCACTATCACGATGCCAGATATCTCCTTTGCAGTTGAGAGACTGAGTCAGTTCATGGACAAACCAAAACGTCAGCATTGGGATGCGGCATTGATGGTACTTCGATATGTCAAGAAGGCTCCTGGAAATGGTCTTTTCTTCTCCAAGGGGTTTTCTATGATGTTGGTTGGCTACTCTGATACATACTATGCTAGATGTCATGTGGATCGCAAATCCACTTCTGGGTTCCACACCTTAGCAGGGAATTTGATCACATGGACGAGCAAGAAACAAGGCACAGTTGCAAGATCCAGTCACGAGTATGAGTACAGAGCTATGGTCAAACGAAACGACTGTTGAGATGATGTGGATCATATCCTTATTGATCTACAGGTGCAATTTTCTAACCCCATGGAGATGCGATGTGATAATAAAGCAGCCACTTTCATTGCTAACAACCCAGCATTTCACGAGAGGATGAAGCATGTTGAGGTTGATTGTCACTATACCAGGGACATTATTCAGAAGGGGCAGCTACATACCACTTCGATTGCATCTGAGGAGTAGACTGCAGATATTTCACGAAGCCCTTAACTAGATCTTTATTTGATTCTTATATGTCCAAGCTGAGCATGATAGATATCTATGCTCCAGCTTGAGAGGAAGTGTTAGTACATATTAGCTTTTTATTTTTCCTCTTATTATAAGGGCTATGATAGTCTTTGTCCCTCACAGATATTTATATACTTTTGACTCTACGATCTCTCTCTATGTAAAGAGGGCCTAAGGTTTCTAATGAAGCAGAGGTATAAGTACAGGCTAGTTGCCAAAGGGTATACTTAGACCTTTGGCGTAGACTATTTTGAAATTCTCTCCAGTTTCTTGCCTTAACCCTGTTTGGATATTGCTCTCTATTGCAGTAAATCAAGATTAGCCAGTATATCAACTTGATATTAAAAATACTTTTTTATATGATGACTTGGATGAAGAAGTCAACATGCAGTAGCCACCCAGATTTGTTAATCAGGGAGTGTCAAAAGGTGCTTCGATTGTGTAGGGCCGTATATGACTTAAAAAAGATTCTCAGAGCCTAGTTTGACAAGTTTAGTTCAGTAGTTCAGGGCTTTGGATTTATACGATCTACATCTAATCACTCTTTTTTCACCAGGCACACATTAGCGGACTCCATTATCCTTATCACATATGTTGATGATACCTTGTTGATAGCTTGTGATATTGATATATTCCTATTTAATTACTAAATTTCTGCCTAATTATTGCTAGTTTAAGGGTAATTTTGGTTATATTGCATGCATTAGGTTAATATTAGAACATTTTGTAAATATTGCAATTTTAGGGATTTAATTGTAATTTTTACTAATGCTTATCGCTAGTGCATTGATGAGATTTATTTACATATTTGCAGGTACCAGGTTTGAAATTAATTGGAGCTCCACTATAATGAAGAATCAACTTTAGCTCATATTTCTTATTAAGCTAAACCTATTTCCTAAACCCTAAATAATTTGATCCCTAGACCTCGTTTAATTAGGAACCCAATTTCCCTCACCCTACCACCCACCGAACCTACTCCTAAATCCCTTCCAACCAAGTCTAGCCACCTCGCCACCTATTGATTGGTTGTCCATTAACATCTAGAAGAATCCTTTTGGACAACCAAACAATGTCCTCTAATCTTAGCCATTGATATTATGAAGAATAAGTGCCAGGTGACAACCTAGTGTGCACCCAAGGGGAGTCAGCTCTAAGGGGATTTTTGGGTTTACTTTAGGTCCAAGTTTGGTGCTTTTTTAGTTGCTATGTTTGATTTTAGAAAGCATTTTTTAAAGGATTTGTTTCTTTCTAATTTTAGGAGATATGATTTGATTTGGGTTTGTATCTTGTTTTAGAGAATATGTTTTCTCTATAAAAGAGAGCCTTCTTGTAGATGCAACAATTCTTCCAAGTATTCCACCAACTCTTCACCCCTCTCTTTCTCTCTTCACTGTCAGCTGGCCTTCTTCCTCTCTAATTACACAGCAATCATGGGACGTAATTAACCTAAATTATGTTAGAACCTAGCACAACTTGCGATTAGTGCATCCATAAACTACATATCATGCATTGCATTCTTGTATTTAGTTGCATATGTTATAATGCTATTTTACTATGCTTGTTAGGGTTTATTCTTGTTTATAGGAAATAAGGAGCTCAGATGTTGTCCTAAATAGAATAAAGCTGGATAGGAGTAGAAATTATAGTAGAGTTGGAGTTGAAGTATGGAATAGAAGTTGAATAAAGAAAGCTTGAGAACATAAGGGAGAAAGAAATCATAGAGGATTACTTGTGTAGGATAAATGCAGAAAATGAAAGAAAAGAATTAGGATATCCCTATCCTATCTCTAAAACACTAGGATGTCCCTATCCCAATACCCATCCCTGAACCAACTCGACACTAGGTTATCTGAGCTCAAAAGCCAAAAATATGGATAATATTATCTATGTACTTATCCACCCTATCCCTAGCCTTATCCTACTATCCATAACCCCAACCCACCTATCCAATAACCAGTTCCTAACCTAGAAACCTATTTAGGTCCATAACACACCTAATTGACTCAGTTTGAGTTAATTAGACAAGCCATTAGTCAATTGGGTTAATGGGACCTAATTAGACTAACCTTGAGATGATTTGACTCATGTCAATCTAACCAGACGCAACGTAACCTAATAGACCTAGCCACATCCAATCAGGTCCATTACAACCTAATTGGGTGCACCCAATTCTAATTAGGTTCAATTGGAAACTAATTGGATCAGCCTAGCCAATACCATGTGCTAATTAGACTCTTTAAGTCCAAATAGACCTAACCCTTACCTATGTTCAATTAGGATCACCTAAAACCAACCCACACAAGTTTAATTAGGTTCATTATAACCTAATCAGACTCACCTATTACCTAACTAGGACTAGCCTTAACCTATTTAGGATTCCCTTAACCCAAATACACACACGCACAATTAGACTAGGACCAACCTAATTGGACCCAACACATTAGATTTACGGTTAACCTAGCATAATTAGGAACCTATCCCTACAACCTATATCTACAAAAACAATTCCTATTCCTACTCCTAAACAAATCCACCAAGAAAACCACCAATAGGTGGCGCCCCCAACAAATTCTATCCTCTTGAGTGTGCCACCTATGGCCTCCCCTCCTCCTTACAAGGCCACCAAGGGTGGCCGTCCATCCCTTCCCTTTAGCCTCCCCTTCCTTCCACCTTAAGCCACCACCTTCCAAGCCCCCTCCCTTCACCTTCAAGGTCGTCCACCACCATTGGTGGCCTACCATCATCTCCTTCCTTCAAGGCCCTCCAAGGCCACCAAAAGCTTCCCCTTGGAAGCACCTTTGGTGCCCTCCTCTCTAGTTGCCATAGAATAGATCTCTATTTTATTTTGTATTAATTCTGGTAGTAGTTCTAGTCCTTTTCTAGTTCTCTCTTTCTAGTTCTAGTAGTTCTAGTAGTAAATCTAGTTCTAATTGTTCTAGTTGTTATGGTAGAAGATTTATTCTTGTTCTAGTTCTATTCATATCTCTATTTGTGATTGGAACCAAATCATATTATGAGAAATATGATGATCTACTTTGTTGATATTACGCACATGTGATTGATTAAAACTACTTCTCGTGCCTCGAGTGCAAATTCCTAGAAAGAGCGTGCATCAATTCCAACGAAAAAGAAGAAAATCAATTCTAAATAAAAATCATGATCGCGTTGGTTTTCATAATCACTCCGATAATTACAACAACCACACGATTCACACTTAATCCCTTTCCACACTTGGCACATCTTATGCACCAACAAACCCATCGCATCACTTTTCAAATTACGATCATCGGATTCCATTTTGATTAGATATCGTAGTAAATTAGATCCGTTATCTTTCTGTTTCCAAAAACATCAAACATAGAAAAATAAAATATATATATGCATGGATGCTCCTACATGGATTAATGATGTTATGATTCATCAAAACTCTCTCGATAGCATTTACATATTTAGAAAATTTCACGACGAACGTTACACGCACTCCTGCTATATCTATTTGCATTATACTATGATCGTGCGCTATAAGAATGCAACAAGGGAATTTGCCGTGCAAGAGATCCACCACACCAGTAGATTTTAGATTAGTAATTAGGATTTAGATCTAGACTTAAGTTAGTAATTAATCAGAGATCATTTTCAAAACTCGCTTTCTCACGCCTCCCAAAGTTCGACCAATACTCACCTTGAGTTTTGTTATTAAATTTGTTTAGGATTGATTTCACAACTATACTACAATACTTAAAAACCCATTTTTTGCAAGATCAACCTAATACTCTCTCTGTGTTTCACGCCAGATCAGTCCCTGCGTGGACCATTTCTCCACACCAGGGAGGCCTCCACGCCCACATTGTAGCAACCTCCACATGGTATCAGAGCCTACAATCTAGGTTCCTTAGTGTGTGCATATCCAGGAGAGAGAACACGCATACAAGAGAATTTATTTCTCTTGTGCGTGCTCTCCTCACAACAATGCCACGCGTATGTGGTCTTTTTCTTCAACAATTCCCCATCACATCTAGTGCCTTACACGGAGGAGGATCGTAGATTGAACAAGATGGCCAACACCGAAGCCTTGTTGACGGCAGGAGAAGGCAAGGTGGTTGTTCAAGGAACAACCATCAAGCTTCAAGGTACTTCCAACTACGTGCTATGGGCCCGCACCTTCAAGATATTCGTCGAGGGCCAAGGCAAGCTCAACATCCTTTTAGAGTAAGCATCGAAGAACAAAGATGGAACCAAGAAGAAGCTTAAGAAAGAGAACTATGTAGTCATGAACTATCTCATGAACTCCATAGATCCGACCATCGCCTTGAACATGTTTTACAAAAAGAGCGCATTCGAGATTTGGACGGCCTTAGAGAAAAGATATGCCCAAAAATCTAATAATGCACGTATTACTAATCTTTATACTCCTATATAGATAGCTAGTTAGGGAGATCTCTCCTTGACTAAGCATTATAAGAAGATGGAAGCCTTGTTCGAGGAGTTGAACATCTACGAGCCAATTTGTTGCGACAAACAGGGGGAGACACGTGCAGTTTGCCAAGCTGCAAAGTTTTTATCAAGGTTGCATCCCCATTATTGGGTCGCTCGTGATCAAATCCTCGCATCCGATAGAAAGATGGATCTTGAGACCATCTTTAGCTGTCTTGAGAAGATGGAAGTTCTAGAAGTTGAGAGCACGCCCAAGGGCGACAACTCTGCACTTGCGATTCCAAAGACAAGTGCGGAGCGTGGAAGAAGACATGATAGAGGCTAAGGACACATCTATCCTCAATGCCAGTATTGTAGGCGCACCAATCACCCATAAGAGGGATGTTGAGACAAGTTTGAGAGGTCTCACCGTAGGGCTACTAGCACCTCATGTGCAGACTCTCACACCTGCCGATCTTGAAAAGATCAGGGCTATGTTTCAAGAAGAAAATAAGATGACAACGACGACCGTCACAACCTCTATCGAGGTTACCATAGAAGCAACAACTCTAGAGGTCGCAAGAGGTTACACCGTGACTTCTTCCAAAGACAAAGTGGAGAGCTCTGAGCTTAAAGAAGAAGAGTGGTGGGGCATCTAGCCTTATAAATTTTGAAGAACAAGTCATCATCCTCCCGGCCTCAACTTGAGGGGGAGCGTGAAGAATAAGTGCCTACATGAAAGGACTATCAGGCCACATGGCAATGCCATATGGCAACCTAGTGTGCACCCAAGAGGCACCGGCCTTAAGGGGACTTTTGGGTTTTCTTTAGGTTCAAGTTTGGTACTTTTTTAGTTGGTATGTTTAGTTTTAGAAAGTATTTTTTAGTAGATTTGTTTCTAATTTTAGGAGAAATGCTTTGATTTCGATTTGTTTCTTTTTTTAGAGAATATGTACACTATAAAAGAGAGCCTCCTTGTAGTTTATTTCCTTAAGTTAACGCCACAATTCTTCCAATTATTCCACCAAATCCTCTCCTCTCTCTTCACCGCCGGCTGCCCTTCTTCCTCTATGTTTCATGCCAAAATAGTCCCTACGTGAACTATTTCTCTACTCCAAGGAGGCCTCCACGCCCACATTGCAGCAACCTCCACAGATATGATCCTAGGGCCACAATTTAGCCTACCTAAATCTATACCTAAAAACCCTACTCCTAAACCCACCTAGCCATCCCTATCCCTTGAAAACGCAACATGTTTGGCCAACCAACATGCTGAAATCCCAGCCATTAATTGCTTATCCTAGGACCTTGATTAGCCACCTAAAAACCTTATCCTAATCTCTACCTAACCCTATTTTAGTTGACCACATCATAGGAATTAATCCAAGCCATAAATCCACCATCAAGGGGTCCATAATCCATCTCTATATGGTCAGCCATACACCTCAAGAACAACCTTGATGGCCAGCCCATTGTGGTTTAATTTGAGCCCTTGATCTTCCTCTTGATTAGATCCTAGCCATTGATCCTAAACCTACATCTATCTACCTATCTTTCAATCCTAGCCCTTGATTCCTTAGATCAAATCCTAGCCATCCATTCCAAGACCAAAAGCCTCTATAAATAGGACCTATAGCTGACCCCCCTCTTCATTCTTTACCATATTCCTCTTCCTACTACCTTCATCTACCTTTCTTTGGGCGTGCACTTCCTCCTTCGCTTCCCGCAAAGTCTTCGCATTCCATCTTTGTCTCCACTTCTACTTGGGCAAGAAGACCAAAAGGATTTTTCCACTGCCTTCTCTTCTGTACCCACCTTCCTTCTAGTTTTTATCTGTTTTCTAGTTCTTAGTAGTAGTTTCAATTTGAGCATTACTTCTAGTTCTAGTTCTAGTTTGAGTTATGTTTCTAGTTATATTTCAAGTTGTTTTTAATCTTTCCTATAGTTGTATTAGACATTTGAGTAGCCATAAAAGTTCTTATTTCTTTCAATTCTCGTGCCTCTTTAGTTGCTTTTGATTATTTGCAATTAATTTTAGTTGTTTATTTGCTTTCGTAGTTAGGTTTCAACTCCTACAAGTTTTCCATGTTTGCTTTTGTTTCTGTAGTTAGTTTCGTATATCACATTTGTTTCCTTATACAAAAATATTTCCTTTGAGCATTTTAAGAACGATAGCTACTCTATTTTTGCCTCCCTGCAAACAACTCAAGCTCATAATTTTCAATTTGAAATCCTTTTAAGTTCGAAACTTATGATTTCGAATTTGAAACTTATAAATTTAAAACAATCCTGATTTCACGCTGCAAAGACAACATTTCTATCTATTACAATTTTGGCATATCGATATCAGGGGCCTAGAGTAAACCAAAGTTTTTTTGCATTCATAATTTATGACAAAAGATTTGGTTCTATAAGTTACTTTCTAGGCATTGAGATACACCGTCTAGATAGTGACATGGTTATATCACAGAAAAAATACATGTTAGATATACTCCAAGAGGCAGGTATGCTTGGGTGAAACCTGGTAGAGTACCATTAGACCCTAACTTTCATTTTGTAGATGATCAGAGCCCTGTACTAAAGGATGTCACCAAATATAGAGACAGTAGGGAAACTACTATATCTTACTATCACAATACTAGATATTTCATTTGCAGTGGGAAGGCTTAGTCAATTTATGTAGGGACCCAGAGAGATTCACTGGGCAGGTGTATGTTAGATATTGAGATGCTTAAAGAGTTCTCTTGGAAAAGGACTTTTCTATCAAAGGCACAGACACCTAGAAGTATGTGGAAATTCAAATGCTGACTATGCGGGGGCACACAAAGACAAAAGATGTACCACTAGGTATTGTACATATGTTGGTGGTAATCTAGTGACATGGCGAAGCAAGAAACAAAATGTTGTCTCCAGATCCAGTGCTGAATCAGAATATAAGACAATGGCACACACTACTTGTGAACTTTTTTGTATCAAATACATTCTAAAGACCATCCCCTCACATGACCTTCCCTCACCACCACACCTCATACAGGCCACACGACCTGCGAGAACCGCCGCATGCCTTTGCTCCATTGCGTTCTCCAGGCCCTTAGGGGAAGGTTTCTAAGGCTAATCGAGGGGGCGACTGTGGGCGACAAGAGGGTAACCGTAGGGGCGACTATGGGAGAATGTGGGTAACCATGACTTGGAGGAACGATGCTAGTAGAGGGAGGAGGCAAAGGAGGGCTCGAGATAAGAGAGCGACGAGGGGGTGATCGTGGGTAACCTAAGGTGGCCACAACATGGAGGGACGATGCTGGCAGAGGGAGAAGGGGAGAGAGGTGCATTGTTTCCGGTGTCATGAGATCGGTCACTATGCGAGGGAATGTCGCAACGCTGTGGTGTGTCTCCGTTGTGGACATGGGCATCAACAGTTCTCGTGTAAAGGTGTTCAAGTGTCAGTAGTGCATGGGATGTCAAGAGGTAGGCCACACGGTGGTTTTCCTCAAGAGCCGCCACCTCCTCCTTCACCGCCTAACTTTGACGTGGTGATCCCTCTCTCACTAGATATCGTGGCTGGGGAGGCTATGACTAGAAGGGCTTTGGTAGGTAACGTTGTTGGAGGGTGAGGGAATCTTGATGACGTCAATAGGTTGGCGAGGACCATGAGTCTTACGACACCAACATGGAAGCACTCGAGGATTTCTAAATCAAGGTATCTTCTTTATGATTTAGGTGAAGACGATGTGGGCCTTCACAGATTTTGAACAAACTTGGGTTCTTATGCTGTTACGTAGAGACTTGTTTCGCCCTTTGATGGGGTCGTTCCCAAACACCCTCCTCAAAGGGTTGAGAAGGGAGATGGTGTCGTAGAGATCGTTGTTTTTCCACTCCATCTCCGAATGGTTAGGGTTGTCTCTCATGTTGTGTCAGTTGAATACTATGAATAAGCGGAAGCATAATAGCAAGATATCAAAAGAATCACATAAAGAACGCTTAAGTTTATGTGGAAACCCTACTCACGAGCAAAGAAAAAACCACATGAGAAGGCCCCTGATAGGGCTAATTTCTATATTACTCTTCTCAAAGAAACAAGTGGAGGGTACATGCTTATTTATAAGCTAATACACACAACACTCCACATTAGACGATGTAGGACTAAATGACCAGTGCACACAATTCTCTTAACACTCCCTCGCAAGCTGAAGCATGGAATGCTCAGCTTGTAACATAAAGAAACCCTTCTCGCAACTAGTACAACTACCTCTCCTCTGTAGACAATTACACTCTTGTACATGCTTGTAGGTAGGTATATTGATGACAACACACCAACGAGGCTAGAGCTTGACATCGAACTGCTATAGTCGGCTCAAAGAAGGGACTCTCCTTTAGAGACCTAACCTGGTACTGATGGCTCCCTATTCAGTGTCCTTGACATGAGACTTCCTCTGAAGACCTCGAAATTGGATCTCCCTCTTTGGAGTTCACGAAACTGGATCTCCCATATAGAAACATGACATGAGCCCTTCCTCTAAGGACCTCGAAACTAGATCTCCCTCTCTAGAAACCTCGAAACTCTGGACCTCCTAGAGTTGTGGTTTCTCATATAGTGTTCTAGAACAAAGACTCTCAAATGGGGGATGACTATAATAGGATCCACACCCCCTTTTCTCCCAAACTCTATGGGAGAAGAAAAATAACAAAGAGAAAACATAATAAAATTAGAGAAGAGCTTCTCCCAGTCTTCTCTTAAACATAATCATCATTTTTTTTATCATTTTTCTTTCTCCCTTTTTCTAATATTTTTTTCTTCTCTCCTTTTTATTTTCCCCTTTTTTCTCCCTTTTTTTTTCCTAATTCCCCTTTTTCTCTCTTTTTTTATTTTTTTTTCTTTCCCTTTTTTTTGTCTTCCTCTCCTTTTTTTGATTTTTCCTCTCCTTCCCTTTTTTACTAAGGCTAACAATCACAAATAAAGGAGACAACCTATGTTGCAAAAACCTCAAAAAGATAAGTATACCTCATGGTCATGCTGCTGCCCTTTGAACCCAAAACAAGCACGCCTCACAGGAGCCAATCTCATATAAGATCGTGCCCAGAATGCACCATCGCCAATTGACCACCAAGTCATCGCTACAATCTCCTCCATCAATCTCATACAAGATCCATGCCAAGAAACTCTCCGCGATCTGCATGTAATCCAATCCCTTCAATTCTTCCTTCTTCAATCGCGATCCTCTCCTCGCCGACCTTCCTCCAGTGGGCGACACAGCAACAGCAACTCCACCAACACCACCGCTAAGCCTTAGTGGCTCCACCACCCGTTGTTGGACCCAACAATGTCACCTCGCGCTGGGCTTAGAGCTCAATGCTCCTTGCCTCGTTGCCGCAATCTTCACCTCCGATGATGCTCTCTTGTTGATCATGGCTTACAGCGCCAATCGTGCATGAGATCGCGCGAGCGCCATCGAATTCATCACTTCCTTCTCTAATCTGGTTGCTACCACCGTCCGCTCCTCCAGATGAATCAAGGTAAAAAAAATGAAACTCCAAAGAATGATAAACATAATAACATAATAAACTCAAGAATCGAGCTACTTTAATACCAGGTTGAATAATATGAATAAACGGAAGTATAATAACAAGATATCAAAAGCATCACATAAAGAATGCTTGGGTTTACGTGGAAACCCTACTTACGAAAAGGAGAGAGAAAACCATGGGAGAAGGCCCTTGACAAGGCTGATTTCTATATTACTCTTCTCAAAGAAACAAGGGGTACATGCCTATTTATAAGCCACCACACACAACACTCCACTTTACACAATGTACGACTAAATGACCACTACACACAATTCTCTCAACAGTGTCACGTTTCGCGACCTTGAAGGATAGGACGTCGGTGGGGATAACTAAAGGGGATGCCCGTGTTCTCTGTGCCGAGGTTGTCCAACTTCACGAGAGGTTGGTCCCTAGGTTGATGGTGCGGTGATGTGGAGGAAGCTCGTGGCTTTTACGGATACGTCTGGTACATGCTAGTAGGGATCAAGGGAGAGAATAAGGTGCAAGAAGATCCTACGCTAATGCAGTTAAAGGAGAGGGTTGGCAGAGTCTCTTCGCAATGGCAATGACGACGTGATCAACTGCACCAAGAGTGGAAGGCAAGGGAGGGCACGTTGCAATTACTGTCAAGGAGCAGGCGCAGGACATGAAGGTTGGGGGACCTGAACTCCATGAAGATCAAGCCCAACCATCCCCCCCTCACCAACAGAGCGCCCAACCAAACACCAAAGGGAAGGAGATTGTGGTTGCTTCGTCCAACACAAATGCTGAGGGTGGCCCTCATGATGATGTAATGAAGGCACTTATGGTGGAGATGATGATTTGCAAATCCCCAGAGAGATTGGAAGTGGTTGATGATGCTCTAGCCATGTCGATGGTTGTGGTTGTGGTTGAGTGGTCATCTGCTCTCTGTAAAAAAGGCACATCCCCTCCTTTCATTACTACCTCTAAAGGTTTAATCCAAAAACACAGTGGGAAAGGGACGAAGACCTCTACTGTGTCGAGCCACAATTTGAGGAAAAGAGTGACTTCCAAAGTCCACTTGCTTGATGAAGGCTATGTAGTGTGTCTTAAGACTCACACCTCAAATGTGGTGGAGAGATCTGGTAATTCTCCATGATGCGGATCCTCACATGGAACGTATGTGGCCTTAGGGACAAGGTTAGGAGGGCGGTACTTAGGAGATACTTGACAGAATAGCAGGTTGATTGTGCCCTCCTATAAGAAACACACATTGAGCAGGGTATTGGACCGGAGTGGTCCCCAATGGGGTATGGTGGAGACGCCAACCTGGTGCACTTAGGCTCTGTGGGAAGGTTGAGCAATGCAGCTCAAGGTTCGAAATGCCGATTTCGATGCCATGCCGATGAAATTCTAAGAATGCATTTCATGGGCATGCTGAGGGCACATCGTGGAAATGCCCATTTTTCGATGGGCATGCCGTGGAAATGCTGAGGGCATGCCGACAGTATGTCGACAAAAAATCACATAAATAATCAAAATGATATCATTTTCAAAAAATAATGATTGTATAACAATAAAAGTATTTCATAATGACCGTGTGTATGTGTGTGTCCTTAGACCCTTACATTCCCTAAGATCGACCTTCTATACCCTTAGGATTCCAAAAATCAACCTGTGGCAGCAGCACCTTCGCCCAGCAGCATCAGACTCGACACCACCATTGACATCCATCGGCAGGCCATCAAAATCGTTGACATGCTTCCGGCACACCTATAAATCGATACTTGAATCATCTCAGCACGGCCCCCTCCCCAAAATAGCCTTGTCGATGGCATTTAAATCACTGGTGCAACTGTATGGTGGAGGAAGACACACCTACATCTGGATTTGTTGCTTCTTGGGAAGCACATGTTGTCTTTGAGGTTTGTTAGGCCTTCTGACGATTTCAACTTGTGTGTTTCTTATGTGTATGGGCCATGCAGTGTAGGGATCAAGCATAAGCTTTAGTATGATTTGAGGGTGGCGACAAACTTTGTTCAAGGTGGGGCATGGCTTATTGGTGGCGACTTCAATGCCAGCTTGAGTGTGGATGACCACCCGGATAGGAGATGTGACTCTTCTACTTTTGGATTCCAGGAGGTAATGGCGGACCTAGAACTTTCTAAGCTCCCTAAGTCTGGTGTCACGTATACATGGAAGAGTGGTAGCAGCCTCATGTCACGGCTAGACAGGTTCCTTTACAATGTTGCCATAATCGAGTCGTGCCAGCTTGCTAGCACTTCGGCCTTGAATATTCCTTTTTCAAACCATATCTCCATTGTGTGGGATAGTGGTGATAAGGTTACGACCTCTTCCTCCTTTAAATTTCAGAAATCATGTCTCCTAAAGGATGGTTTCTATGAGATGGTGGAGAATTGGTGGCTCTCCTTTAAAGGGGGGTGGGTGGAGGGCAGTGGCTAGTTAGATTCTAGCTACCAAATTGAAAGACCTTCGTCAACGTCTGCTTGGTTATAGGAAAAGAATCCAGGTTTAAAGGTGTTATACCCCTTGGTCTATCTATGCATTATTTTCTATGTAAGGATATTTTAGTACTCTTCTCTTTCTTGGAGTTGTGTTGTAATTGTCCTACCTCTCTCTTGATATAAAGAATGGTAGGGTTTAAGAATAAAGTGATTTTTGCTTCTTCTTCCCAATTTGGTATCAGAGCAGCGGTCATAGACCGATGCCCTAAACACCCTACCCAAATACGCCTCCAACACCTCCACCCTAACCCTAACCTGAGCTGTGCCCTCACCAAAAGCCCGCTACCACAACCACGTCTACCAGCACCGTTGCCATCGTCTGGTGCGGAGAAGGGGAAGTGGCGGAGTTCTTCTCGCTGATGCTGCTGATTGCACAGTAGAAAATAGGGGGCGGAAGGACCTCTCTCTAATCGGCTACGGCACCACCACCGCCTAGTGCCTGTGCCTAGGGCGATCGCCGCCTGCTGCCAGCATAGGTCCGCTGCCAACAAGGGTCCTAAGGACCTATGCCACCAAGGTCCTCTGCTCCTGTAGGACCTATGCCATCGCCAACTCAGGAGGTTGCCACTGCTGAGGAGGCCACTGTAAGCTCTCTCTTTCGTCCCATGGTCTAAACCTCAGGCCCTCTAAGGTTTGGTAACTTGAAGCCTAATATTTGCTTCGGAAGGTTTTGGTTTTTGCTGATCAAGGGAGTCCATGGTCTAAAGACTCTGATTTCACCTTGTTTAGAACATAGATACAGTATTTGCATATTGAATCTATGATAGTAGTCTGAAGATAGTTTTCCCTCATCACATTTTACCCCAATTCAGTGTATTATTGGTATGGCTCTCTTTGATATTGGTCCATGTATATCTACCGCACAGAGGTCAACAGATGATATGGTGACCATTACCTAGAGTGAATATGAGAGACCACTCAGAGATTGTAGCCATTATGATTGGCTCCAAGGAGCTACTGAGTCAGGTTCTATTGCACACAACAATAATCGGGGTAGTATGGAGTGGCTTGTCGATTCAGAGACTTCACAACATCTCAATGGAGATCGGGATCATTTTACGCATCTCAGATATGTACTTGCAGGTAGGACAATACAAGTTGTAGATGCTAGGCACCACAGGATAGAAGGTCAGGGGGAGGTGCCTATGACTTCTACTTTGAGGTTACCCGATGTTTCTTATGTGCCAGACTTCCCTATGAGTTTACTCTTAGTGAGTAAGATTACCAAGGAACTTAATTGTCATGCTATCTTTAATGACGTAGGATGCATCATTCGAGATAAATTGACAGGAAAGATGATTAGCAGTAGAAATGTAGAGGATGGAGTTTATTGTTTGATTTAGACTCCACTTGCCTCTGCATGTCGAGGAGTTTCATTTGTTGTCGAGAGTGCATTTCAGTGTCATCTCTGGCTTGGACATCTTCCCTTAGACAGTCTTCGACGGATCATTCCACATATCTCCTGCAACTCGGAAATGTTATGATCATGTCAAATAGGCAAGCACCATCGTACCTCCTATCCGATGAGTACTCGTTCGAGTTTAACGGCCTTATTTGAGATATTGCACATGGATGTGTGGGGACCAAGTCAGATACCAAATAGGCAGGGTCACCGTTATTATTTAGTAGTTGTGGATGGTTTTTCATGCCTATTATTGGCATTCTTGCTGAAGAACAAATCAGATGTTGGTTCTATCATTGAGCATTTCATTGTAGAGATTAAGACTCAATATTCAGCTAGAGTTAAGATAGCCAAATCTGATAATGCACTTGAGCTATGTACCACCAAACTCTCTGTGTTTTACAGGTCACATGGGACAGTGCACCAAACTACCTGTGCTCATACCTCTCAGCAAAATGAGGTGGCTGAGAGGAAACATCGACATCTTTTAGATGTGACCCGCACATTGTTGATTCATCACAGTGTGACTTCATGATATTGGGGTGATGCAGTCCTTACAACATGTTATTTAATCAACAGAATGCTCAGTTCAGTGCTTCATGAGCAAATTTGTTGGCACATATTGCATCCTGAGCAAGAGCAGTTTCACGTGCCACCACGTGTGTTTGGCTATACTGCATTTGTTCACCTACTCTCTCCAAGTCGAGACAAGCTTGCAACTCGGGCAATTAAGTGTGTATTTTTGGGGTACTCACGGACTCCGAAAAGATATAGATGCTTGGACCCCATTACTGGTAAGCACTATGTGAATACTAATGTTACCTTTCATAAGTCCATCTCATACTTTTCTTCAGCTGCTTGGAATCTATCCCCTGAGGCTACAGAGGCCCCCATGCCTATACCTCATGTTCCCTTGGAGGAAATACTTGTTTCTGCTCCTCTAGCCACTATGACGGGACCTATGAGGTTTTCTGAGCCTACTCTTACCTACATACGCCCTCACAGTACTTTCCAAATGTCAGCCACACAGACATCACCGTTTACAATTCAAGTGACCACAAAGAGTTTGCATACTGATGATACAAGATCTAGTGGTGATACTACAGGTCCATATATGTTCCTACTTCAAAGTCAGTACAAGACAATCAAACAAATGATCTTGACCTTCCTATTGCCATTAGGAAGGCACCCCGCACCTGAGTCCAGATACTGTGTTATAGGTAGACTGGCTACTGATGGCCTTGGATCAACTTTTGAGAGCTTTTGTCGTGCTCTTTCTACCATATCTATCCCTGCCACCTACCAGTAGGCCATCCTTGATCCAAAGTGGCACCAGGCCATAGAGGATGAGATGGATGCTCTTGCTTCACGTGGTACTTAGGAGCTTACACCTTTACCATAGGGTACTACACTAGTTGGTTGTAGGTGGGTGCTTGCAGTCAAGTAAATCCAGATGGGTTAGTTGCACACTACAAGGCCCGATTTGTTGCCAGAAGGTTCACCCAGACATATGGGGTGGACTTCTTTAACACTTTCTCACCGGAGGCTCAACTATCTACAGTGAGGATTCTGATTTCAATAGCAGTTCAGTGAGATTGGCATCTTCACTAGCTTGATGTGAAGAATGCATTTCTCTATGGGGATTTACAGGATGAGGTTTACATGCAGCAACCTCCCAGTTACGAGGTTTGGGGGGAGTGTATGCAGATTGCAAAAGACCATTTATGGCCTTAAGCAGAATCATCGTGCTTGGTTCCAAAAGTTATCCTTGGTAGTTGAGTCCATTGGGTTTCAGAGGTCGTCTGCAGACCACTCTCTGTTTGTCAAGAAAATGGGTAGTGGTATTACTATTCTTTTGGTCTATGTGGATGACCTAATTGTCGTAGGAGATGATTATGAAGGGATGGCTAAGATCAAGAGATGCCTGACTGAGCAATTTGTGATGAAGGATATGGGTCCATTGAGATACTTTCTTGGGATAGAGGTGGCTAACAGTAGAAGTGGCATTGTTTTGTCCCAGAGGAAGTATGCTCTAGATTTATTGTAGGAGGTTGGTATGCTGGGAGCCAAGCCAACAAATATACCCATGGATCCTAAAAGACATCTTTATGACACTGAAGAAGAGGCAGTTGATAGCAGGTTATACAGGCAGCTTATGGAGAAGCTTTTATACGTCACTATCACTATACCAGGCATATCTTTTGCAGTTGGCAGACTGAATCAGTTTATGGCTAAGCCCACTAGACAGCACTGGGATGCAGCGAGGATGGTCCTTAGATATCTCAAGAAGCCCCTTCGACAGGATCTTCTATTCACCAGAGGGACATCCATGATTGTGGTGCGCTATTCAGATGCAGATTATGCAGGATGCCACCTTGACTAGAAATCCACTACAGGCTTTTGCACTTATGAAGCTAGTAATCTTGTAACCTGGAAGAGCAAGAAGCAAGCGACAGTCTCCAGGTCTAATATAGGGTTAGAGTACACGGCGATGGCCCAAACTACAGCTAAGATGATGTAAATTCGATCTCTCCTAACTGACTTACACATTAACATAGATGAGGTCATGAAGATGAGGTGCGATAATCAAGAAGCTACCTATATAACCAACAATCTCATGTTTCATAAGCTCACGAAATATGTGAAAGTTGACTGCCACTACACTAGAGATATTATCCAGAGAGGGCTACTTTACACAACTCCAGTATCTTCTGATGACCAGATAGCAATATATTTACCAAGCCTCTTATTAAATCTAGTTTTGATGTCTGATGTCCCAAGCTGAGCATGATTGATATCTATGCTCCAACTTGAGGGGGAGTACTATACCCCTTGGTCTATTTATGCATTATTTTCTATGTAAAGGTATTTTAGTACTCTTCTTTTCCTTCTTGGAGTTGTGTTGTAATTGTCCTACTTCTCTCTTTATATAAAGAGAGGTAGGATTTGAGAATAAAGTAATTTTTGCTTCTTCCCAACTAAAAGGAACAACACTGTGTGGAAGCTCTTGAGGTTGTGTATGATCTTGATGTCAAGAAGAGACCACGTTGTTGTCTCATGATGAGGTGGAATTACGCAAGCGTCATCTTGCTACAATAGCATAGGACTTGAAGTGAGAAATTGATTAGCAAGAAAAGTCAAGGCAACTTTGGTTGAAAGAAAGTGATGCCAATACAAAGTTTTTTCATATTGTGGCGAGTCCAAAAGAGGGACCAAACTTATCACTTCCCTTCGAGTAAGGGAAACAGTCATTAATCGGCCTGATTTATTCATGAAGTTAGCAATTACTTTATTCGTGTCACCAGAGCTAGGCCACATGGAGCCTAGAGGCTTGCTGCTTTTGACATGTCGAGGCTATAGATTTAAGTGGTCAATCAATTGGTTTGACCAATGGTGGAAGATGAGGTGGTGGAGGCACTACATGGTTTGAAGGCTGAAGGATCACCGAGTCTAGATGGGTTCCCAGTGCTTTTTTTTTATAGAGTTTTGGACCACGATGCGTAATGATGTTATGGGAGTCATTAAAGAGTTCCAGGATGGCAACGTCGACTTTGGAAGGATCAATTGCTCCTTACTTTTTTTTGCTGACCAAGAAGCAAGGGGTGGAGTCTCTTGCAGACTTTAGGCCAATTACATGTTAATGCACTTTCATCGAGTTTTAAGAATGCATCGTAGTATAGCGACTAAAGCGAATCAACACTTAAAATTTATATCTCGAAGTTTGAGTCCGAGGTTGTCTCAAGGAGCAATTAATTCGCAATTAACCATTAATCAAATGAATATGAAATGAAACACAAGAGTTTGATGTAAAGAGAAATAGATTATGCAATAAATTCTATAATCAAACTCAATGTCAATGCACAAGGTCCAAGGAAAAAAAAATGTGCTAACATAACCAAAGCCTTAGCCTCAAAATCAGCCCAAAATTTGAGCCAAAGACCTCTCAAAAGCAAGCCAAATCCGATCCAGAAGCTCGCCCAACAGCCAGTCCAAAACCGACCCAATACCAAGCCCACACCTACATGTATGCGGGTGTATGTGCATGTGTAGAGTGGGGACCCGACCCCCTGAGTATCCAAGTGATACGTATAGGAGAGTGTTTCCTTATAAGCCCGATTTCCAGGCACTGCTGGGGATGATGTGGGACTAAAGGTCCCTACCTTCTCCTTTGTCTTCTTTGCCTCCTCACCGCGAGTAGCTACTGCCGAATTGATGCTAGATTCACCATGGGATTCGAATCCAATGGCCCAGAGGTGAAGCTTAGGTGATTTCGCAGCTGATGAGGGGGTTTTCTTCACCGATGGATCGTCGGAAGAGCTGCTCCACACCGGAGAAGCTTCCTCCAGCCAATCACCTACAAACAAGAACACACACTTTTGGCCCTGATTAAATACTCAAGAACCTTCGCTGTGAACCAGTGAAGGTGTTGGCGGTGGTATTTTGGCGTGAGGTGACCTAAAGAGGTCTGCCGGACTTGGTGAAGGTGGTATGTGACGGCGTAGCCCGGCAGGGAGCTCTGGTGATCAATCGCCTCAATTTCTTGAGGGCTTTCGACCACCAAGGCCAAACGATGCTTATAGAGTGGTTGGCGAGGTGGGAGGTCGTGTGGAGACCGTTGAAGAGCTCGCCAAAGCTCTCGCCAACTGTGGGAATTAAGAAGAATAATTAAGAGGAGTCTAAGGTAATTCTTACTTCTAATGACCCTAAATTACCCTATGAGAAGAAAGGAAGAGGGGATGCTACCTTGAAGTGACAAAGGAGGTGGAATTGCGTTTGGCGTTGGTTGATCGAACGCAAACAAGACGATGACTTCGAGGAGGGTTCCGACAATGAAGAAGGGGTCAAAGTAAAAGTAACCCTGCTTTGGCTGGCAAGGGTCGGATGAAGATGGGGAAGATGGTGGTGGTGCTATTTTGGTCGAAGCATGCACGGAAGAGGTGGAATGAAGATGTCGCTAAGGTCGGAGAAGGAGACGGTTGTGGCAAAGAGTGGAAAACACGGCTATTTCTTGACAACATTGTGCTTGGGAATGCCCAAGCACTTATATAGAAGATGAATTCGCATCGAATTGCCCCGAATTCGTAAGATGGCATGCGAATTGGCAACTTTAGGTATTGTGGATCTCGGCTAATCAAAGAGGATCCGCTCTAAATTGTAGCTTGAAATCTTGCTCAATCGGTTGGGTGTGATTTGAAGAGCAATCCCACCAAATTTGGTGGGATTTGATGGAGCAAATCATCAATCAAAAGTCAGCAGCCATGGGTTTTTTTTCTGTTGCGTGAGCTACTCGATTAAGAGATAAAGATCAACTGGCGTCATCATAACATCAACCGAGGACTTAGATGTAGGGAATTTTGAAATATGAGAGGGGTTTTGTAATAAACAAAAACTAATGGGCTACAGTGCAAACTCAGTCAAGATGAACTCTAATTGAACTCAAAATTTAGGGGTAATCTAATTTAGACCTAAGGAATATAATGGTGACCTCAAATTTGGGTTTTGATGAAGTTTGACCAGGTAACTTACACTTTAACCCAAAATAAAGCAATTTCCTGCCTTGGTCTATGTTTTTAGTCAAAATGGGTTCATTTGGTACTAAAAGTTCCAAATCTCATAAAATATCTTTCAATGATTTTTAGGAGACTTACATTACATTTATTTTCACAAGAACCCGTTCAATTGAAGTAAGGTTGTAAATAGGATTTTTATTTATAAATTGATCTTTAATTCTCAGAAAACCCTAATTCAATCAATTCGAGCCCATTTCTTGAGAATTTAAGTTTATTTGACCTTACAATAAGCACCGATTCACCCTTTAGTTAATATGCATTTGTGAATATTCGTTAAAATAGCATACTTAACTCAATCTCTTCTACTCAAATTCAATGTAGAACTAAATTAAATTATTAAGGAGCATTTATGATGGTAACACCATCATTCGTCATAACTAACTTCAATAAGTCAAAATCAAGAGATAAAATTGATGGTCAAAGGAGCACACAAAAGAAAAAAAATTGATAGTCCTAGCAATTGATTATGGATCCTACTTAAGTCTACACCAAATCAAAATAAGGATTAAATCTTAAAGTGCTAGAGACAAGAAGATTAGTAAAGAGTACCGACCTTACGCCTCTTAGACCCATTTTAGGGCTTAAACACTCACATATTTGTTAAGATCCGGATTAATCCTCAAGAGGTTGAAGAAAATGCGAAGCTGATGTATTAAGTCTAAGGCTTAAGGATTATTCAACCACATTGCATGTCCTTTGGTTTGCAGAACTTGGTAACCTAAGCACCTAAAAATCACACACCGGTCAGATTCAGTGTGCTTAATGAAGAAAAATGCCAAAAGTGTTCTGTTCTAAAAAAGTTTTCTTGAAGATCTAAGTTAGGAGCGGCTCGAAAACATAAGTTGATTGGATGAGTTCCCTGCGCGAAGACGTGAAATGAAAAATACTTCCCTCAAAGATGCGTAATACCATATCATCTCATCGGTGCTTGTCTCCTAGGATATCGAAATATCCTACCGAGGGCATGTAAGCACCTTATGCTAGTTCAGGTGCCATGGCGGGATTATTCTAAAATGTCGATTACCAGGGCCTGAATTTAGCTATAGAACACCATGAGCAGCACTATCCCAAAGTGTCGAAAGCCAAGGTTCTGGGGGTTGCCATGAGCGGTGCTATCACAAAGCATCGAAAGCCAATGACCCTTCGAGGATTGATGGTTGGGACAAGGAATCCGATACAAACCATGTTTAGGTCCAATCCGGTGTTAGATTTAGGGGAATGTAAAAAAAAAGAGAGAACTCTCAAAATAAATATCTCTCTCTATCTCTCTTATCAAAAATACACTGGCAAACTAAACCTGAACTTGCTACAAATACGCACGGATGCTTTAACCGTTGGGTTCAACGAACCTCTTGATAGTTTTTGTGAGCCTTAAAAAGTTTTGTAGTAGACCTAAGGCCAAGGTTGGTCAAGTCTGGATCTTAGTGTTAGTCGCTCTGAAACGGATTTTAAAATCGTCGCATTGCAGTATAGATTGAATCAATGCGAAAACATATAATATTTATTACTCGAATGAAATCCGAGGTCGAACACATTGAGCAAGTGGTAATTTAATACTCAAGATCACAATCAAAGATATAAGAATTTACAATCGAAATTAATTCAAAATGATGTAATCAATAATGTCAAGTATCAATGTGCAAAAAGAATGGAGTAAAATGGTGATTTGAATCACCAATTACTCGTCACAATAATAGCAACTAGATCAACAGTATCAATCAAGGAAATAAAGCCTCAAATGTATGCAATCAAACGGTAGAGGCTTGTATCAGACGCCTTGACAGAGGCAAAGGCCTCTTTCTTTTTTTTTTCTTCAAGCCTCAGGGAGAGGCTTCTTTCTTCTTTTCCTCTTCTCTTCTTTCTTCTCTGTCTCTCTTTCTCTTCCTTCTCTTCTTCCCTTAGCTCCAGAGAAGGCGCAACAGAACTCAACACACCAGCAGAGGCAAAGGCCTCCTTCAGATTTCACAAGAGTCAAGAGGAGGGCGACAGAGCAAAACCCTCCCCTCACCTCTCTTTTTCTCTTTTCCTCTCTCAAAACCATCAAATTAGACCAGAAAGGGTATCCGGGTAAACGGACCAAGCCCAGACCCGCGAGGCGTGAGCACAGGCGAGGGTGTGCGTGGGCACGTGCGAGGGGACCTCATCCTGTGCTTACTAAGGCAAACAGGCTATAACACTTTTTCAATTTATGTCCACGCGCTGCTTCGTCAGCTACCGAGGTGGGACTAAAGTCCGACCTTTTCTTCGCGTACGCTACTGTAGTGATGAGCTCTCCAATTGGAGCAACTGCTGAGGACGACACCTTCAATTGGCACCCTGGGACCCTTCCTGGGGGTGTTCCGCGACGCTTAGGATGGTCACCTGGAGCTTCAGGCGCAAGAACACCTTCAAGGTTGCGTGAAGCTTCGTCAATGGCGGAGGCAACGTGATACCTAAAAGAGACGAACACGGGCTAAGTACCCCAATTAGTACCTTCAGGAGCTTCGCCTTGATGAGGCGAGTTCAACGGTAGTGGTCCGAGGGCCTGTAGACGTGTGTGGAGGGCTGATGGTGAGGTGGATGAGGGCGGACAGTGGGTATGTTCGGCGGGAAGGTAGAGGGTGTTAAACCCTAAATTTCTTTAGGGTTTTTGGAGGGTGAGTTGTGGCGGAGGTTTTGGCGGTGTTGGCAGCAAGAGTCGAGCAGTGTAGCAACTGATTGGCATCACCAAAGCTTCGCCGAAGCGAAAGGAGATGAAGAGGGTGTGGGTGGTGTAGCAAGTGTGAGTGAGTTGTGGGTGCGGGAAAAAAGTAGAGTGAGAGAGAGAGAGATAGAGGGACTTAGGGACGCGGTAGAAAGGCGGAGGGTCCGGTGTTGGTCGACCGAAGCCGGAGAAGGAGGTAGAGGCGACGAGGCGGCAACGACGAATCAAACGAAGAAACGCCCTCCCTTTGGCTAGGGAGGGTCGCGAGGAAGAGAGGAAGCTAGTCGGCCGTCCAATTTGATGGTTGGACGGTCGAAGGAGATAGAGGCGGCGAGGAGACGACGAATCAAATGGAGAACACCCTACCTTTGGCTGGGAGGGTCGCGAGGAAGAGAGGAAGCTAGTCGACCATCCAATTTAATGGTTGGAAGGCCGGAGGAGGGTCAAAGAGGTCGCCGAAGCAGAGGTCTACGATGGTCGGAGGTAGGTTTCTAAGGCCTTTTGACGCGCCAAGACTTGCTGAAAAGCTTAGCCGTGCGACAGGGGTTCTTTTATAAGCCATAGGAAGCCCTTCCAAGCTTGAAAAGAAGCTTCCAAGCTGAAAAGGCTTTTGCGAAATAGGATACCCGAACCTTTGAAAGGTTCGCATGGCCTTTTGGGAAAGACTTAGAGCCCAAGGAATAGCTCAAATGTAAGGTAACTTCCCAAGGAATCCCCGTATCAATTCTGGGAAAAAAGTAGAGTGAGAAATTGATTGAGAATCGAACGAGAAATTCTCGCTCGAAACTCGACAATGAAGGTTTAACCTTCCAAAAATGACGTAGAGACCTATTTGTGAAAACGATGACAAAGTTAGGGGCCTTTTTATAAGGATTTTGAAAGTTAAGGACATATGTGTGATATAAAAGAATCAGATATGACCAAATTGCAAACTAGGTCAAGACAGTCTCATATTAGGCCTAAATTTTGATACAAACCTAATTTTGACCTAAGGAATCCAATGGTAAAGTTGGATTTTGGTTTTGACCTAGTTTGACTGGATAATTTATGCAACAACCCAAATTAGGGCAAGTGTCAGTCTGAGACTGTTTTGGGTCAAGCCAGGTTCTGATGGTCAAATTGAAAGTACCAAACCTTAGAGAATATTTTTCTATGAATTTTAGAGGGTTTAGGTGAATTTTATCCTGACTAGAACCTCAATTAATTAAGCAGGTCTATTTTTAGAGTTTTAAAAGTCATTTAATTCTCAAAACACGTAAAAATCATTTTCTATCTGTTCTAACTCACTTGTTAAACATTTAAGGCCATTTGAACCTTAATTACCCCCTAAGAAAATCTATGGTTATTCTGCATTCAAGATATGATGGTAAAATTACAGTTTTAACCCTGGTTTCGTCTTTTTCTCAAAATGATTATGCAATGAATTATGGCTCTCTAGCAGTTATGTAGGAGCATTTATTCTTTGATAATGACTAAATTGAACTAGTTATGACTCATGATGGTATTCCCATCACTTAGCTGGTACTGGATACCTCTAAGCCTATTTTTGGTATTCTAATCTAATTTCTAGAAAGAAGGCATAGACAAGCATCTGAACATCAGAAATATGGTCTAGAGACCTAATTCTTTCTATGAGATTTTGCTAAGGACTACCAAAAGTTAGGCATGAGGGTATAATGGTAACACTATCATTCGTCATAACTTGAATAAATCGAAATCAAAAGATAAATGCTCCTAAATGATCACCGGAGGACCATAATTCCACTCTAATTTGATTTAAGAAGAAAGGAAAATAAGGTTAATTCTGCCATTTTAACAGCACATCACAAATACACATTAACCACAAGGTTACTCAGGGGTTAATTAAATATCAAATGAGCATAAAGATCAGGAAGTAGGCTCATACTGACAGAAATAGGATTTCACGTATTTCAAAGATGAAAACAAGATTGAAAATCCTAATTATCAACCCCACTTAAATTGAAAAGGTTCTAATCATGATAAAATCAATCTAAACCTTCTAAAATTCATAGAAAAATATTCTAAAAGGATTGTACCATTGGTTTAACATTCTGAATCCATTTTGACCTAGAATAGAGATTCAGACGAGAATTTATCCTTATTTAGGCTTCTGTGCAATTTGCACAGTATAACGTGATCAAAAATCAAATCCAAATTCACTATTAGATTCATTTGTCCAAATTAAGTTAATACCAAAATTTAGGCCCAATCAGAGTCCATTTTGACCTAGCTTGCATTTTAATTCCTAAAAGCTCTGTTTCTCACATCCAGACCCTTAGGTTTCAAGTTTGTCGCACATAGGTCCCTATCTTTATCATCTTCTTCACAAAATAGTCCTATCGCCTGAACAGTGTGAACGCACGGTCAAAACCCAAACGTAGAGGCATTGACCATGGATTTCTTCAATCAGCACCGAACCACTTCCCAAATTGGAAGAATTGACCGCCAAGGGATCTCCCATCTGAACACAATTCCAGGTCGTGATTCGAGGAAAACCTCCAACAAGATCGAAAATTCCTACTCTAGACCTGCCCAATTCGCAAGCTAAAGGCACGAATCCTTCCAAGTTTGAGCTCAATTTTAAGCCCTATTTAAGATGGACATGTTCCCACAATTCATTCGAGCCCAGTTCCAAGACAAATCTCCCACTTCCTCTCTTCTCCGACCACCTCCGCCGCGGCTCCGTCCTCCTACAGCCTCCCAACGGCCAAATTGGGAGCACCTCCTCCCTCACCTTCATCCGCTTCTCGCCGGCCAAAGAGGAGGCGCTCCTGATGAGAGGCTTATCATGGCTTCTAATTACCCCTAATTAACTAATTTTCCTAGTTAATTAACTAGGAATATGCATATATAAAGGTTAATTATATAATAAAGGGCAAATCATTAAAGGACTTTAAAATAAGTTTAAAATGCTCAATTATAAGTCAATTAATATTATTAATAATTTAATTAATAAATGGACTCGAAATACCATTACTTAGTTACCTAATTAATATCTTATTTAACTTAAGTATAACTTAAGACCTAAGTCTTTAATAGTAATTTAAGTAAGTTAACAAGTAAATATATATAAATAAATGGGTCAAAAATGTGAATATATGACTTTAATATAATATTTAGCTAAATTATAAATATATATAAAAAGTTAGAAAAGAAAATAATTTAAATTAACCTTAAATGCCTCTATTTGCATTTTAGTCCCTATATACTATTACATTCAAGTCCTTTTCTTTTCCCTAGGTCCTTAACTTTCCTCGCATTCAGGTCCCTATATACGTTCTTTTTCTTCATTTCTTCTTCAGCCACTTCAACGGCTAACGAGCGGCGGTGAATACACCTCACGATCACCATCCATCCTCCGTCAGAATTTCTTCGCAAGCTCCTGGAGCTTGTGCTCATCCTCTTCATTTCATCCCATGGTCGGGATGATCTTTGAATCCTATTTAGGGTTAGAGAGTAACCTCACCAGCGTCGGAGACGACGCCGGTGGTTACCTTGAACCTAGATCTTCTAATGTCCAGAATCAACCACTGTTACGAACGCGGCTTCGAGACATTTTTTTAAGACGTCTGGGAGGTGGCCCAGACGTCTGTAACCCCTTCCAGACGTCTGGGATTTAAATTCTGTGGCGTACGGGGTTGCGTCTGCGTGCATGCGCGAGCAGACCTGCAACCGCCATCTTCTTTCCTCTTTTTCTCTCTCTCCTCCTGCAGGGCGAAGTGTTGCGCTCCCTCTCTCTCTCCCCACGCAGCCTTATAAGGCCCTCGCCCTCTCCCTCACTCTCATCTCCTCCGCTTCCCTCTTCTTCTTCTCCCAGCGGGTGCGAGAGCGCGAGCGGGCGAGCGGCGGCAGCGGCAGCCGCGGCGAGTATGCGGTAGGTGTTGCGTGAGGGAGGAGATGCTCGACCGTAAGGGCTCGAGCTTGCCGGAGCAGCGGGCGCGGAGTGTCGCTGGAGGGCTGCTGCAGCTCGAGCAGCAGGTGGACGGGGCGCGGCGCGGCCGTGCGTCGCGGGCGGAGAGCGAGTCGAGCTCTGATTCTGGAAGTTTTTCCAGAATCAAACGTCTGGGCTTCCAACCAGACGACGGTGAAGACGTCTGGAGGACTGTCCAGACGTCTGGCAAGTAAGTTATTTCGTCCTTCCTTTTTCGCGCGTACGGCCATGCAGCTGTCCGCCGCGCCTTCGTCTGCAACCCGTCGTACTGAGAGCGAGGAGTGGATACGTGCAGGTTCTGCTCGGGAGGGCGCGAGGCTCGCCATCCAACGCGAATCGGACGTCTGGCCGCAGTGCCAGACGACGAAGAGGACTTCCAGACGTCCGGGTTGACCATCGGACGTCTGGGAATTAAGCCAGACGCCCCCGCAGGCTTCTGGACGTCTGAGGGACTACACAGAGCGAAAGTATCCTCTAAACCACCTTTTAAGACGTCTGGAAGAGGTTCCAGACGTCTGATTTTGGGCTGTTTCGTCGTTTTCGACCCGTTTAGGGCCCGTTCGGAGTCCGTTTTCCGCGTTTCGAGTTGCATTCTTTCCAGAATAAAATCCTCTACCTGCTTACAGTAATTATATACTGTTCTGAGAAACTCCTTGTGTTTGATCCTTGTGTTAGGACCCCGTTCCATTGCAATCTCGGGAGTTGCGGAGGTGCGCGGGATTTCCGACCACGCCCCCAGTACTCCCGTTGTAGCTGGTAGAGTGGCTTATAAATTTATTAGTATAATTTGTTACAATTATGGAACAATTAATAGAACCTAGGGCACTGCATGAATCTTAGGAATGAGAAACTAAATGGATTGATAGATCCTAGGGTATTGCATGAAACCTAGGACTGGAAACTATATTGAATGATAGATCCTAGGGTACGACATGAATCCTAAGACTGAAAAACTAGTGATACGTATATAATGTTGCAGTCTTGGAAAGGTGGAAAGGAAATAATAGCTGCCTGTAAATTGATTTAACCGCTGCCCGTTACAAAGAAATAATATGGTTAAGAACATGGGTTGTATGAACGTAAAACTGGAATGGTGAAACCTAAATGTGCTGAGTTAAAAGAGCTGGAACCCTACGGGGAATTAGGAGTAGAACTCCTGGAAAGAGAATGGATGGAACTGAGAAAGAAAGACGTGGAAGTGTCTTATCTCCGGGGTACGTGATACCAAAGAGAGCACACATTACCTCTTAGTGCAGAGTGGAGCTAGCCACCCCAGGGACCCGGGGTTAGGTCTGGCCACTTTGTACCGACTTGCTAGCCATCGCGTACGTAGTACCGAAGAGAGCTACTAGTGTAAGGAGAGTACTAGCTACCCCACGGGCCCCAGGGTTCTGCTAGCCTCCTACACCGACTTGTTAGGCCCACTGGGCAAACCAGGGTAGTCAGGCGAGGGTGCGCGGATTGTGGAGGGGTTGGACTCCTATTACTGAGAGGGCTCTGCCCTATACTGGTTCCGTGCTGTGCTTTGAGTGCACCCGTTAATGGAAACGACTGACCACGTGCAAGTGCGGGGTAGCTACCCGTGTGCTTATCGCGCGTGCCGTAGTCACCGTTACGTCTGTCAGCGACCTTGGGATGGTTGACCGAGAGTAGTATCACCACGGGGAACTCTCCCAGCCAGGAGAGCACCACGTGTTACTTCTAATTTTCGGAAAAGGCTGCAATCAAGATCGTTCCCACGAGGAACACTCGAGATCAAGTGAAGGATCTGAGAAATAGATAAATTGTGAAACAATAGAAAGACGTGAATAAAGAAAGAAAGAAAATAAAACAGCTACTGTACACTTTACTGCTTCTTTAGTTTAGTTGCCACTCTACTCAGCGTTTCGCTAACATGTTACACTCGTTACTTTTCAAGCCAGGTGTTGAGCAGCCAGGGTCAGCGGCTGCAGAGGACGCTGGGCCGAATAAGGTCCAGTAGAGTTACCACAGTTCTTTTGTACCCATTTTTGTTCCACTGTAGTGAGTAGTTCTTGTTACTCTCTGTACCTTTCTTTACTTGTGGTTCATGTTATGTTATAAATGTTGTTCTACTGTTGTGATGGTACATGCTGTAGTAGTTTCTTTTCTTACTACTGTATTTTTGTTACTGCTAGTTATATTCATGCTGAATGTGCTTTATTTTACTGCTCTTTTGATTACTTCCTCGTTAGACGACTAGGTCTTGGGATTAGTCGAGTCGGTCCGGTTCTCGTGTCTCGTAGGGACTCGGGAATCGGGTCGTTACAACCACCTTCACAGTCGTCACAACCTATAAATATCCGTTGACCCCTCCGATTTCAAAGGTCAGTCCCCTATCCTTCTTCCCCAACTACGGCCGACAATAGGCTATCCCTCCGCTACCTCCGGCGACCTCTCATTCCCCTATTGGAGCTCCCCTGCGCGAGGGACTCGCCTTTCTCACCTCTTCTTCCTCTACGGACGGCTGTGACAGGGCCTTGGAGCACCGCATTCTCTTTCACCGCCTTCAACTTCTCACCGGAGCTCTTCCTCCAACCTTCTGATTCTGTCCTCCCTTACGCACCTTTCGATGGGGATTCCTCCCCCTCTCTTCATCCAGGTAACTGTAGATTACTTAGTGTAGCTTAAATTAGTGTAATTAGCTTAGTTAGATTAGTTTAGTTAGACTTCCAATACTTCCTCAGCTCCGACAAGGCTACGTCTGACCTCACCGCACCCTCTTTCACTGATCCAAGCACAATTCCATTTTCTTAATCTTTACACGATTCATTTCCACTTTCTTCCCCTCACTGTTACCACCTATATCGCCTAATACACCTCACCATCACCGGCAATCTCCGTTGTCTATGGCGGAGGTCCCCGAGCCCTCTCCACCTCCATTAGGGTCTTCCATCGCTAGAACACCACCCTAAGGCCCTTCCTAACCTCAGTATTACCCCAATTATTCACTTATTCACTTAATCATAATCACGCTCACCTGGACACCTCACTATCCATGGTGAGGTGTCCAGAACCTATTCCACCTTCAATTGAGGTTCTACATCACCTGGGCATCCCCTTAGGGACCTCACCAACCGCTTAATTGCTCCTATAGAACCTCCTACTAGAAACGCCTAAATTCCCCTCATTTTTGAGCTCGTTGTCAATGGCGACTCAAAGATGGGTTATTCATCTAATTAAATAGTCCATTAGTATTGCCTCATCATACAGAACTCTTCTCCTCACTCAATTGAGTGAGAGGAAGCATTTCGAGTTCTGTCGAACTCGGAATGCTCAATTTTCGAATTCTATGATGAATCCTATGTTCTGATCATTCTTTCAGCTAATTAGGGAGTTTTTAGGATCTGTCTAGACCCTAGGGAACTCCACGGGTTAATAATGGCCTCAATTACTATGTTATTCATCTCTGTGTACTAAAACTGGACTTACCGAAGCTCCGGTGAGTCGAAATTGATCTTCAACTCATAGAACTCCGTGCAGAGCTCCAAAATGACTCCTTATGACCTAAGGATTATGTATCTATCGTCAATTTGATGTTTTGGTGCTTGGAGCTCGACCTAGGCTTCTGTCTTCTCCAACTCCGGCAGAGTTGGAGAGGTCTTCGTTAGGATTTAATTCAATCAAAGAGGTCTAGAAGCATAAGTGAAGCATGATGACATCATTCCTATTGGTTATTTGCTTAGTAGAGTTGTGACTTGCTCTGTCGAACAAAACCCTTCAGGATCGATGAACTTGAAACCCTAGAATTCTAGCTTAAAACTTAGTTTTGATTATCTGAATCAATTTCTATGATGACGTAGAGCACATCTAGAGTTTTAATTAGGTTAAAGATTGGTTAATTCAAAAAGTCAATTCTAAGCTCACCTTGGTCAACCCCAAGTTCAATTTGAGGATTAAATGTTTAATTCTATGAATTAAAAGGTTGAAATTCTTTCTGGGATGATTTAGAGTATGAGTTGTTTTGATTGAGTTTTATTGAGGATTTAGTGTGAATCAATTCTCCGGTCAGTTTAGGTTCTTTAGAACCCATTATTGTGTTCTTCGAGTTTTTGGCGAGTTTTAAACGCTAAATCCGCCCAGATCAAATCTTCGCAACCTACAGAGGTTGTTTAATCCTCTTTGTAAGGTTGTTAGCTTTCTGTCGAGCCGTTTAGAGCTCAAATGGAGCTCTGAAGCTCCTGAACGAGGATCAGAAGCTCATATCTCTCTCTACAGCTTTTCGAAGCTCTCCTTAACCATTAGACGTAGAATCACCTACTGAAGGTGTTCCGGACCTCATCTGGAGGTCAAAAGCTCTCCCTCAGGTCCTTAGACCTGATTCCAACATCTGCAGGCCATGATTAGTCGTGCGAACCTCCCAACTTCGCCCCTCAAATCGAAGGACTAAACTTAATCTAAACACCAAATTGGTGTTATAATCCTGTAGAGCATTCAAAGGGCTTCGATCGAGCCTTTGCTCGATCGAAACCATCAACGGAGTCGGTCGGAATCGCCAGCCGAAGTTCAGCCAGAACCTGGGAAACAAAGTCCACATCGGTAACCCTAGAGCGCACGACATGATATATTATGATTTTGTGCTTAAACCTTCTCAGTCATCAGCGCAGGGCGCAAAATGATACTAGCTTGGGTACAGGTGCATGCAATGCACGTGCCTGTGTATGTGCATGGGTGTGTGTGTACGTCTGTAAGCGTAAGCAAATGGGCCCATGAGTAGGCATGTGTAGGCCTAGGAGGCCGAAGACTGTGTATGGACTTGAACTGATAAAAATCCACCAATTAAGAACTAGGCCCGAGCTCAAGTAGAGTCTGGTCCTACCCATTGGGCGCTGTGTATCTCCGAATGAGCTTGGGCCGCCCATTAAAGATTAATTTTTATAATTAGAGATAAAATGGGTTAAATGTTGGTGAGAATGGCCAAGTGTGGAACTCATTAAGCACAATAAAGAAGTTAACGTTAAGAAAAGGAATGAGCTCGAGGAAAAGATAAAAGGGAAGAGATAAGGGAATGAAGCTAAGAGAGTACAGGAAAAGAGATTGAGAGAAAAAGCAATGATAGAGCAGCAATGAAATATAAAAGAGAAGAAAAGGATACAGAGAAGGCTAAAATTAAGAAAAAAAATGGAGAAAGTTAGACGTCTATATATTCTTTTAGACTTCTAATTTTTTTACTTTTAAGACGTCCAATCTTCTTATTAGACGTCTAATTTATGCTTTTATTGCTATAACATGTCTCCTCTTGTTATTTTGTGCTTAATTGATATAATAAGGCATTTGTACTCACTTATATAGCATTTTTCTTGCCTTAATCTCTTGCAATTAGAAGTAATTGATGTAATAAACATGTTTACTTGATTCTTAATGACAATTCACATGTGTAAATATATTCTTTCTTAATGGAATGTTGTATGCTTTTATTTGAGCATCTCTTATGTAAGATTCATGTACTTAAAGTATTTTAATTATAATCTAATTGATTAAGTAGTTAGTAATTTATGCTTAGCAATTGATAGTGAATTAAGCTACTATTATGCCTCCAAGTGAACGACCTAGACTCAACTAGTTAAAAATAATTTAAAAATCTAAAATGTTAGGTTAACTTGACCCTATACTATACAATCGATATAAAATTAAGTTAACCTAAGTTACTTTCTCATGCGATTAATTAAGTCCAGATAACTTAATTAACTGTGTCAAGGATTTTAACGAACAGCTCTCCCTCTCTCCTCGTCGCCCTATACATCGTCGGAGGTTTCATCTTCTTCGTGACCGGCAAGACACGCCAGCGCAAAATCCTTCCCCTTTCGTCTAGTAACTAGGTCCTCTTTCTCTCTCTCCATAGTGTCAGTCTAGCTCCTTAAGAACCTAATTCGACCACACGATCACCTCTTCCCCCTCAGTCTTCTTCACGGCCGACAAAGCTTCGACAAACTTCATCTGGTCATTACACCCCACCAATCACTACACTACCACCACCACTACCTTCGTCTCACCTCCACGAATAAAAGCTCTCTTTATTAAGGCTTTCGACCACTCTTTCGCTCCCCCAAACAACCTCCATCCGCCTTCCCCATCACCGTCCGAGCACCATAGACCTCCATTCACTTCACCACCACCGTCGTCGCACTCCACACACCGCGGTGAATGTTCTGAACAATTCTAATTATGCTGCAAGGCCGTATTGTGCATTTCAGGTCGCAACTAGAGCTCCACCGCCGCTGCCGTCGTCTTCTCCCATAACGACCATCGTGTTCTGACCATCTCTGGCCTCAATTCCACCTTCGATAGATGTGGAATCCATCCACGAAGAGACCTACTACTTCAATTAGGCGAAAGAGCAACACCAACAACTGAAATCCAGAAGACCTGCAACTGTGTTCACGTGAGAAGACAGTGGATTTAGTCCCCACATCATTTATCCAAGAAACTGAAACGCGTATAAATTGTTTTCATGCCGATGGCTTCTCGCCTCGTACACAGGGGTGAGGTCCCCTCATCTCATGTGTCCACTCACCTGCGATCACTGCCTGCGGGTCTGGAAACGCGTATAAATTGTTTTCATGCCGATGGCTTATCGCCTCGTACACAGGGGTGAGGTCCCCTCATCTCATGTGTCCACTCCTCACCTGTGATCACTGCCTGCGGATCTGGACACTGTACTGGATCTGATTGTCGACCCGATTACCTAATACTACACCTAGTCCGAATTTGAGGAGAGAGAAAGCAAGGAAAATTATGAGGAAGGAGGGGGAGGTTTTGCACTATGCACCTCGGGGTGCGTGCCAATAGTTAGCGAATTTCAAAGGCTTATGCTTTAGTTGCTATGCCTGATGAGTTAAGGCATCTGAGGTTTGCCTCCAACGTCTAATTTGAGAGTACTATGGAAATATTGGATACTTGTCTAACATGGATATTCTTGGATAAATAATTCAAGACCACTGTTGAAACATTAAAACCACTATCGTGACATTTGATTATGGTTGAGACATTGAGATTACCGTTGACCTTGGGATTCATGCTTAATTGTGAATTTAATAGTGATTTAAATCACCATTTTTAAGTTTTAATTATCCTTTTTGTTCCATTGATTTTTGAGATACAATTTGCTACTTATCGAATATCATTACTATGATTGATTATTGTGCTCATTATTTCTACTTGACTAGTGTTCGAATTCCATATTTACTCCCTGCGAATGATCTTAAAACTTACAATTTTTCGAACATTATAAATTTAAATGTTGTATCGATTTTCGTCGCTATACTACAACAAGATATTTTCTAGTAAACTACAACGATTTTCGAGTTCAACAATTTATCCCTAGAGTTTTACGAAATTAGGTCAGTTATGGATGATGATGGTGTTACCATCATATCCCCTTGCCTAACTTTTGCTAGTCCCTAGTAAAATCCTATGGAACAGATCAGATCTCTAAACTAGATTTATCGTCAGGATGCCTTATCATGCCACACCTCTAGAAACTAGTTTGAAATACGAACTCTAGACCTTAACGTACTCAAATACCGCCAAGATACGAACCTGATCAGCTTCAACCTTGGGTCTACAACAAAGGTTTCTAAGGCCTCAGAATCTACCCAGAAGTTCGTTGACCCCAGCGATTAAAGCACCTGTGCATTTGTATAGAAAGGTCCAAGTTCAACTTGTCAGTGTATTTTTCAAAATAGAGAGGGAGATATTTTTTATATTTTTCTCTTTTTGTAATTTTTTGTGACTGCTCTAAATCCAACATCAGACTGGCCCTCAACACGGTCTGTGTCAGATTCCTTGTCCCCATGATCAATCCTCGAAGGATTCCTGACAATCGATGCTTGGGGATAGCACCACCCATGGTAACCCTCAGAACCTTGGCAATCGACACTTTGTAATAGTGTCGCTCATGACATTTTGTAGCTAATCCAGACCTTGGCAATCGACATTTCAGGATAATGTCGCCCATGACACCTGAACGGCACAAGGCGTTTAAAAGCCCTCGATAGGATATTTAAATATCCTAGAAGACAAGCGTCGAGGAGATATGTTATAACATATCCTCAAGGGGAATATTTACTCCTCTAAGTGGCGAAAACTCCTCTAATCAACTTGTGTTTTTTAGCCGCTCCTAAGTCAGATCTTCAAGAAACCATTTTTTTTCTTTTAAAATAGAAGACCTTTTAGCAATTATTCTTCATTAAGCTCACTGAACCAGACCAGTGTGTAAGATGTGAATGCTTAGGTTACCAAGTCCTGCAAACCAAAGGACAAACAAATAGGCCAGATACTCCCTCAGCTTCTCAACTCCCTCAACCTCTTAAGGAATAGTCCAGATCTTAACAAATACTAAAATTTTTAAGCCCAAACAAATCTTAGAGGCCTAAAGTCAATATCTCTTACTTATCTCCTAAGATTTAGCACTTCAAGTCTTAATTCATCATTTGATCTAGCCCAGAACTTAGGTAACCATTCCATAATCAACCACTAGGACTAAAACAAGTTTTTACTTTGCTCCTTTTTCTTTCTATATCTTTCCTCTCCTTTTCTCCATTTCTTTTTTTGTGAGAACCCTTCAAAGAATTAAATTTCCAGTTATTTTGTACTTTAATACCCCCCATGCCTATGTTTTGTAATGCCCTCATTGCAAACAAGGTAGGTTCAAATTCAGCTTAGTTCATATTTTAGAACAAGTTCACAAGGGTGGGTGATTGAGTCGGCATGGCTGTTGCGAACGATTTTAAGCTCAAATATAAATATTGGAGGTAGTCTGTTGTTCTATAGTATAAACCCTAAAGTGCAATAGGAATGCAACAAAAGAAAGATAAAAAAGGTCTTGGATTTTCAAATGACAGGTTGCCCCCCATTAAGTGCTAAGTTTAACGCCATCAGTTGGGCGCAATGCAGCTCAAGAGGAATGGATATCAAAAGATTCTTCAGCCAAATTCAGATCGATAAGCTCGAGGAATGGTTTAAGTCTTTGACCATTAACTACAAAAGGATTCGAGTTATGACTAAGTTTGTTGATTTCGACAGCTCAATTTCCAAAGATCCTCTGGATTAGAAAAGGTTCGATCCACTTTGATCTTAGGTTTCCTGGGAAGAGCTTGAGTCGAGCATTGAACAGAAGCAGTTTCTGACCAAGATAGAAAGTCTTTCGTGAAATGTGCTTGTCATGAAGGGCCTTAATCTGCTTCTTGTAGATACACAAGTTCTACGCATCATTGTGTAGTTCATCAATTTCGATTATTTGCAAATGGCGGTAGATTCCAACCTTCCTGAGATCCAAATTGCACTTCGATATTACCTAGTAAGCCTTGTGCTCCATTTCTACAGGAATGTGACATGCATTCCCGTAAACTAGTCTAAATGGAGACATCCCTAGTTGGATTCTATGGGCAGTCATATAGGCCCATAATACTTCTGAAAGTTGGTCCGACCAGCCTTTTCTATCAAGTCAAAACTATGACCTAAAGAATTTTCTTGATCTCCCGATTGAAGAGCTCAGCCAGTCCATTAATCTAAGGGTGATATGAAGTCAAAATTCGATGTGACACCCCATATTTCTTTAACAGGGACTGGAAGTGTACATTCACGAGGTAGGACCCGCCATCGCTGATGATGGCCTTAGGAACTCCAAATTTGGAAAAGATGTTCTCCTAGATGAAGTGGAGAACTTTATGATCATTCGTTCTTGTTGGGACGACTTCGATCCATTTCGAGACAATCAACAAGTAATATGTACTTGATGCTGTTGGATACGGGACAAGGTCTCATAAAATCAATCCCCCATATGTAAAAGATTTCGCATACAATGATCAGATTTAAGGGCATCATATCGAACGAGCCTATGCTACCGAAGGTCTGGCAACGAGCACATGTCCTACAATAAGATTGTGCATCATTGAATAGTGTGGACCAAAAGAACCCACATTGGAAGATCTTTGTTGCGATTTTACGCCTTAAGAAATAGCCACTGCAGGCCCGGTCGTGACAGAAGGATACAACATCATTGACCTCATCATCCGAAATACATCTCCTAACTACTTGTCATTGCCAATGTGAAGCAAATAGAGATCTTCCTAGAAATAATACTTAGCGTCAAAAGTCAACTTGTCCCATTTGGTCTTGGCCCAATCAGACAGGACTTTCCCAATGACCAAGTAGTTCATGATATCAGCGAACCAAGGAAGTCCATTGACGACCAAAAGATGTTCATCTGGAAAATGCTCAGTAATAGGTCCGGATGGGTCAATGATCGAAGGAAGATGGGATAAATGATCAACAACTACATTCTATTTTCCCGCCTTATCGCGTATCTCAAGGTCAAATTCTTGCAAGAGCAAGATCCATCTAATCAGCCTCGATTTAGCATCCTTCACAAGCAAGTGCCTTACAGCAGTGTAATCCGAGTAGATAATGACATGAGATCCCAAGAGGTATGATCTGAATTTCTCCAAACCAAATATTACGGCCTGCAGCTCTTTCTCCATAATTGTGTAATTACGCTAAGCCTTGTCCAGTGTCTTGCTGGCGTAATATATTACCATTGGATTCTCATCAATCTTTTACCCAAACACCACTCCTACCGCATTCTCAGACACGTTGCACATGATCTCGAACAGTTGAGACCAGTCAAGAGATTGTACAATTGGAGCCTGGGTTACTCGATCGCACAGGATTTCAAATGCGCGAACACACTCACTTGTCATCTCAAAGGGAGTGTCCTTTAAGAGAAGATTAGTCAAGGGGCGTGCAATTTTTGAAAATTCAGACATAAAACGTTAATAGAAACTGACGTGTCCTAAAAGAGATCGAATGTCTTTAATCGAGGAAGGCAAAGGAAGTTTGGAAATCAGATTCACCTTTGCTCAATCAACTTGGATGCCTTTCTCAAAGACAAGGTGTCCAAGTACGATGCCCTTAGGAACCATGAAATAACTCTTTTCCCAGCCAAATTTGATTAGCCCATATTTGTGAGCTATTTAAGTATTTAAGTACCGAGACATTAAGTTAATTCTAACATTTATTTAGTATAAATTAGGATGTAAATAGATTAATTCATATTTCTAATTTAATTACATAATTCATGCATTGAATTCATATTTAAATGCATTTAGAATTAACTTAGAATTGCATTCATTTAATTAGTTAACCAATTAGGTGCATTGCATGCATTAATTTGAGTTAACATAAAAGTTGAGGGTTTGTATATAAATAACCATAATATTTTATCACTATTTTTATTCTTCTTCTTTCAGGAACGTCTGCATTTCCTTCGGATGCCGCACTAAAGCCTACATTCATGGACTAGCGGAGAATGTGGATCTACTCCCGCCTCTCCATTCAAATTCATGCAGGTAGCTACAAAGAGAGGAAGAGGCAGCCGAGCTCTGTAGGCCTCCACCCCCGACTCACCACTGTGCAGAGAGTTCATCTCTCGTCCATTCCACATCGCCGGCCTCAACCGTGGCGACAAGCCTCCACCACCGTGGGCATGTGGTGTGACAGGCCACACCGCCATCTGGAGCTCGTCCGCATTACCGTGAGCACCTCAGTGTGCACAACCCTCGCCATCATCACCAACAACCACCGCCGCAGCCACTGCATTTTCATCTCCTCAGTCAGTTAAGACGTCTGGGAAATTTCCCAGACGTCTGAAGCTTCAACCCCACACTCCAACAGCAACCGGCCGCTCACTCCACGCCCGCACCCCTCCAGTTGCACACTTGCATCGCACCTCCTGCAGCATCCACGGCGCAAGCCCTTGCTGCGCCTCACCGCCTTCACGCCCGCACCCCTCTAGCTGCACACTTCCGCCCCACCTCCTGCAGCATCCACTCCAGCGCCAAGCCCGCCAACATCGCGCGTTCTTCTCTGCGCGTGCATCACCTGCACAAGACCGCCAGCGCCTCCAGCGCGCCCACTCCAACGCGCTCCTTCCGCACCTCGCCGCCACCTCCTGCAGCATCCACTCCAGCGTGCCAGCCTTGCAGCCTGCAGAGCGCACCTGCTGCAGCGCCCACCTCCAGCACACAGCAGAACCCGCGCCTCTCGCCTGCAGAGCCCACGCACGCTCCTTCCGCGCCTCGCCGCCACCTCCAGCGCACTTCCAACGAGCAGCAGTATGCGCGCTCCAACCTGTAGTACACCGTGCCACCTCCGTGCGCTCCCTGCGCCAGCAGCAACTCCAGAACCACCGCTACCTATCTCCTCCGGCAGGCCGGCTCCAGCCACCGCTCGATGTGTGGCTACCACCACCTCGACGACCTCACTTGAGCCAACTGCCTGTGCGAACCTCTCCTCGATTGAACCTCTCTCACGATCGCGAGGAGGAGAGAGGTAAAATCCTTTGTTTTAATCTAATTAGTAATTACATTTCATGTCATTGCCAGGAAAAAGAATTTTGATTTATGAATATTTTATTGTGGTAAAATTACAACTTCATACTCAAGCTCTCTTACAATTGGTGGCTTTTGTAATTAACATTGTTTGACACTGGTTTTGGGATTTAAATGTGAATAACTTTTCTTTAATACATGTCAATGGAAAATTGCATAAAATCATCACATATTTATTGAAATTTCAGTGAGGAAAAATTGCACATCTACCCTTACAATGTCAAGATATTGCGCATCTTCTCTCCGTCGCATTTCATGTCAGATTTAACTACAGATTTCTCACGAGATTAAACGAATACGAAATAATTGAGATATTATTGCATCATTGCCTCCCTATGTACATGACCCGCTCCTAATTGAGTAGTTATATTAATTGTTGATTAGTCAATTTTTCCACCACATAGAACTATGAACAACGCGACATTTTATGTAACAAATGATTGTAAAAGCGAAGAATCGGCTCGTCAAGGTTCACTTCAATGCATCGTCGGAGGATCTAAACCAAGTGTAGAAGGCAATCATTAAATGTCTAATCGAAAATCAAGAAGTCATCTATGAAGACTTCAAGGTATTTACCTACCATATCGGAGAATATGACTAACATGCACAACTAAAAGGTAGCAGGCGCATGGCATAGCCCAAATGGCATCCTACGAAACACATAAGTCCTATAGGGAGAGGTAAAGGTGATCTCCTGATCTTCAGGATAAATTGCCACTTGGTTATATCTAGACTACCCATCCAAAAAGCAAAAAAGCGATTCCCCGCCAGCTTCTCGAGGATTTGGTCAATAAACAGGAGAGGGAAATGGCCTTTCTTCGTGGAGGTGTTAAATTTTCGATAATCTATACAAACTCTCCACAATGGTTTCTCCAGATTCAATAGTAATCATGGTGAGTCCTACCTTTTTAGGCACAAACTGAATGAGGCTCACCCAACAACTATCAGAGATGAGGTAGATGATCCTGCATCGAGCCACTTTATGATCTCCTTTTTCACGACCTCTTGAAGATTTCGATTAGGTCTTCTCTACTTCTTGTGAGAAGGTTGTAAGCCTCTTCAACATAAATACAATGAGTACAATAAGAGGGATTTATTCCAGTCAAGTCATCTAGAGTCCAACCAATGGCTCTACAATGTTGCTGAAGGACAAAAATCAGTTTCGTTTCCTAATCAGGAGTGAGTCGAGAGTTAATAATCACTGGAGACGTCTAATTTGAACCCAAAAATATATACTCAAATGATCCAAGAGTGGTTTCAACTCGAAGACTGGGTTATCAACAGCGAGTAGGGGTTCGAGGTTGGCCTCAAAAGACAGGGTGGAAGCTAAAGATGGGTCTAGATCAGATTCAAGCTCCCTAGTCTATGGGTCAAGATCTTGTGGTTGAGGTCCTTGGGAAATTGTGTTCATTTCAGGAATCGGGTCCTAAGTAGTTTTGCCACTATGAGTAGAATTGGAATTTAGGCCTGCCTGGTTTGGATTTGGAGTTTGCAGGATAGGAGGTTGCTGCTGATATCCCATGTATGAAGTAGAAGCCTCCAACCTATTAGGTGGAGGTGTAGAAGGTGCCTAACAAATGTAGTGTGCTTGGCCCTAATTTTGGTTCACAACGTGCCTCTGGTGCAGCACGTTGTTCGGGTTTGGCAGAGATTAGAAAGGAAGTGCACCAGGCTGGCGAGTCCCAGTCATCTATGCTAGCTGATTAGGAACATCGGTAATCTCCGCATTATGCTGCCTCTGCATGGTAACATTGGTCTTCTACATATCAGCCAGGGTCTGCAGAATCAGGCTCATCTGATCTTCCTTGTTAGGCCTGATTTGAAAGTTCAGGTTGGGCTTAGGATGAGCGAGCTGATATGGGCGCGGATTTTGTGGTCGGGGTTGGAATTAAGGTCTGGAGTTCTGATTATTCCCCGACTAAGAGAAATTCGAAGAATTATGCCATCCAAGGTTGTAGGAGTTAGAGTAAAGATCATTTTGGATGGCGTGGAGTTCCTTGTAGGGTTGAGTAGCTCTAAAGTAATCAGGATACGGGGGTTCAGAGATCCCCCAACTAGAGTAGGAAGGTTCGGAATTCCCTCCGAAACCAGGATCAGATGGTGGTTGTTAAGCATCCACCCCCTGATAAGAGTGGTGGTGAACATTATGCACGACCTCCCTCCCTGTGGACAGACGTGAATACATGCTTTGCTACAAAGTGGCCCTTTAGAGTTGGCGAGTTAAATCGTCCAACTTCTTTTCAATGATAGAGACCTTATCCAATCAACTAGCCACTAACTCCAGATCGACAAATGCGGTAAGTCTCATGTTTCATGTGTCCCTCGTGTGTTTGTCAATGCGCGAATAGTCGTCCGATCAAACATACCCAGAGATTCATTATTTATGGAGTTCTCACAAATGTTCTCGAGAATCTCGCAAACGGTGTCTTCATCTTTACCCATGAAGTACCTCCACAAGCTACATTGACCAATAGTCTGATATCCTCACGGAGTTCCCGGTAAAAAGACTGCACCTATTCCCATTTAGAAACTCCGTTATGAGGGTATTTCCGCATGAGATCCAAAAGCAATCCCATGCCTCATGAAGAGATTCCCCTACATTTTGTGTGCAATACGTGATTTGGTGCCTCAGGGCATTCGTGCGCCCTACTAGAAAGAATTTCTTGAGAAATTCAACTTGCAACTCCTCCCAAGTGTTGATCGGTCGAGTCAGAGACCGATACCAATGAGCAACCTTATCCTTCAATGAGAAGGGGAACATTTTCATGAGCAAGGTGTTCCAATTCTAAACATTTGGCCCAAGAGTCTGAGCCAAATGTTTCAATTCTTGAATATGTTGGAAAGGGTCATCAGAGCCCAATCCATGGAAGTAGGGGATCAAGTCCCCCAACCAGAATTTACACCCTAGGTTCAATAACCACAGCTACGGGATTATAGTGATCTTGCATCTATGGACGCAGTCGGGGGTTGGTTAGTGCATGAATCAAGTCGATGAGAGTCTACAACTGGTCCTGCAGGGGTTGAATATCACCCCTTTCTTGATCTGGGTTCTCCATAGAAGCAAAGGATAGAGAACTGAGTTCAGATGTAGATGAATCAGAAGAGATATCGAGTGGATCAGAAGAGAACCCAAACAAGCAGATCGGGATTTGACCCCAACGAGTGTGACTTACTAACAGAGGTCTCAAGATAAGTCTTAAAGACATCCCGTACATGCATTATAGAATCAGATGAGGGACTAGAAATGTTCTGGACCCAATCAAAGCACCCAAAAGAATTGGATGACTACGGCCAATTTGAGGCAAATGGACCTCTGGATCAGAAATTCACGCACCTGAGAATTACTTGGGCAACCAGGAAGGGAGAGCACCGTAAAAACCCCTACATGGTTGTTGAAGCGCTTCTACCGTGTTTTCGAAAAAAGATGCATCGTAGTATTGGTGATAAAAGTGTAACAACACTTAAATTTATAGTGCTCGAGAAACCGTGAGTTCTAAGGTCGTTTGCAAGGAGCAAAATTGGAATCCAATCCACTAATCAATCATAAATGATGAGCACAAACGATATGCAATGAATGATCAATCAACTAAAAATATATTCAATAAATATCCAAATTGTATCTCAAGATCAATAATCAAAAAGATTATAGAGAGCCAAAAAGTGGTGGTTGGAACCACAAATTAATCATTTACACTTAACTCAATTCCCAACTCAAATCAAAGAACAGATTCTCCTCTTCTCTTCTCTACACTAGCCAAATCCAGACTTGGCCAAATTTCTCAAGTCAAACGTCCTGTAAAGGCCTCAGACGCCTTAACCGTTTAAATCCCAACAGTGCAAAAGCCCCCCACTCTCTCTGAAAACCTCTCCTCTTCCTCTCTCTAAACCCAGACTGGTTCACTGTTCCAAACCTAAATCAAACAGGTTTAGACTAGCCTAACGCAGAGTGAGGGGCCCACACTCGCATGGCGTGGGTGAGTGTGCAAGCATGCAAAGCTCGTGCATGGGGGACCCAACCCTCAGTGTGCTAGGCGAACAGCTTACATGCATAATTCAATAAATACTAATTTCTAAAACATCATTCGCCAATGTGGGACTAAAATCCCAGGCTTTCTTCGCACAGATGTAAGCAGCATTCTCTCCAATTGATGGTATTGTTGCATCTTTCTTCTTCAATTGAAGCTTTGGCAGGCTTCGTGAAGTGGTTCCGCACTTACTAGAGGTGGAAGCGAGGTCGACGATCGGCAATGGACGGCAAACAACACCAGCGTGAAGCGGAGGTCCAACGATGTCCTAAAATCAAGAATAAGGGCTCTGTGCCCAAATTAAAATGCTCACAAGTGTTGCCGTGGAGAGTGGAGTGAGGTAGCAGTGTTTATTTGATGAACAGAGGCGTATCGTGGCAAGACGAGGTCAGAGGGGACGAGGGCGAAGTGGGTTGGTCGACCAGGGTTTTTGGTGACCAAAGCTCCCAAAAAACATAGGGCTTTTGGTCTACTAGTCGTGGCGAAGGTTGTGGAGGAGATGGATTGTCGTTTCGTGAAGTATGACTTGCGTGCGACCACGCTGGAGGCGTGGCTAGAGGCAAAGAAGACGAAGGGGAAGAGGGTGGTTCAACAGTGGAAACTAAAACCTAAGGGTCTAATCCTATTCTAGAGAGGAAGAGGGATAAGAGGACCTAACTAATTGGACGAAGAGGGTAGATTCCACAGTGGCTTGCCTCGCCAGCACCGTGAACGATGAAGTCTCCAACGATGAGAAGCGACAACGGCGAAGGGGTTGAGAGCTCTTGCTTGGTTCGACAAGGAGCAGAAGAAGATGGTGAAGATGTTGGGCCACCCAATTTGGCCATTGGATGGCCGGAGGAGAGGGATGGAGAGAGTTGCCGAAGCCGGTGGAGTTCCGACTGGAGAAGAGGGAAGAGGGAGAATTCTGACGTAGACCTCGCTAATTTGAACTTGGGAACACCATGGAACAGACATAGAGCTCAAATTTCAGCTCAAACTGCAAAAATTCGTAAGTTTGCTCATGATTTTCGAGACCTGAAACCACTAATTTTGCAAGCTTGATTGGAGCTCCTCGATCCAAATCAGAGCATGAGGTTTGGTGCAATTGAAAGGGGATCAACTTAGGATCAATCCCTCCAAGTTTAGAGGGATTTGATCTTGATTTGGAGGAGAAATCCTCTTCCAAAGATTCGACCTTTAGGTTTGTAGGAGTTGCTGTTGTTTGTTTAGGAAATGATGAAGGTGACAGGGGCCCTTTTGCGAAAAAGATGAGAAGTTAAGGGCCTTTTGGTGAGAAAAACTTAGAAGATAGGGGTTTAATTGAAATGAACAGATATCTGAGGACTGAATTGCAAATTAGGTCAAGATGGACTCTAATTGGGCCCAAATTTTGGTGTTAACCAAATTTAGACCCAAGAAATCTAATTGTGAACTTGGATTTGGGTTTTGATCACATTTAACTAGGTAAATTGCACAAAAACCCAAATCAGGGCAAATTCCCATCTAAATCTCTGTTTTTGGTCAAAATAGGTTCCGATGGTCAAAGTGAAGGTACCAAAACCTCTTATAATATTTTTCAATAAATTTTAGGAGATTTAGATTGAATTTATCTCGACCAGAATCCTTTCAATTTGAGTGTAGTTGATAATTAGGATTTTTAATATTGTTTTAGTCCTCGAAATGCGTGAAACCCTTACTCAGTCAATATTAGCCCACTTCTTGGTCTTTTAAGTCCATTCGACCTTCAATTAACTCCTTGGTTAATCTGCATTTGTGATGAGATGGTAAAATAGCGGAATTAATCCTATTTTCCTGTCTTCTTCTCATATCAATTAGATATGGAATTATGATCCTCAAACGATCATTTAGGAGCATTTATCACTAGATTTTCATTAATTCAAATTAGTTATGACGAATGATGGTGTTACCATCAACAGTAGAGCGTCCATACGGGTTACAGGGTTTCCCCCACCTGACCTTCCTTGTAACTGCAGTTCCAAGTAGACCAGAATGTGCGAATTGAGCCCTTAAGTCTACCAATTTTAGGCCTATTTGTACCTTAAGTTATCACTTGATTTAGAAGCTGATTCAAATTGTGATCTAATTTTAGATTGGTTGATTCACAAAGTGAACAAACTTCACCCCTAAAGTTTAGGATGAAATTCGAGTGAAGTCACCCAAACCACCCAATTTTGGTTCTTAAATAGGTTATTATGTCTCCATTTTATGATTCGAGTGATCTTAGAGCCTTGATTTTAGGATTTGATGATTAAATCAATTCAATCAAAGGCTTAGGTAGAACACAAATGCCGGAAGATTTGTTTCCTTTATAAATGGCAAGTGCGTACTAGATCTTCAAATCCTAATGTTCAAAACCCTAATTGGCTCTATTTCAAGTCCAATTTGATTCCAAATATCGCAACTTGAACTCAAACAAAAAGGCAAGTAGTCTAAGTTGTTGTAAGTCCCTAATAGGCATAGGAAGCAACAAATTAGGTATTTCTATTTTTTTTTCCTTTTTTATCTTCCCGAGAGAGAGAGGGGATTAGGGAAGATGGCTGACCTACCTTTGGTGTGGTTGATCCGAGCTAGTAATCTTTGAGCTTTCCTCATGTAGGCCTCAAAACAATCAAACAAAGACAAGTTAGAAATCAAGTTAGAATAGGATGAAATGACTAGTGGTAAAATGTGCATTGCTCCCGGCAACAGTGCCAAAATGTTAACGTGCTTTCGTTGAGTTTGAAGAATGCGTCATAGTATAGTGACCAAAGAGAATCAACACTTAAAATTTATATCTCGAAGTGTGAGTCTGAGGTTGTCTCGACAAACAATTAATTCAGAATTAACCACTAATCAATTGAATATGAAATGAAACACAAGAGTTTGATGTGAAAGGAAATAGATTATGCAATAAAATCTATAATCAAACTCAATGTCAATGCACAAGGTCTAGAGCAAAAAAAATGTGTTAACATAACCAAAGCCTTAGTCTCAAAATCAGCACAAAATTCAGCCCAAAGAACTCTCAAAAGCAAGCCAAATCTGGTCCAGAAGCTCACCTAACAGCTGGTCCAAAAGCATCCGAATACCAAGCCCACACCCGCGTGTTTGCGAACGTGCTTGCGCTTGTAGAGTGGGGACCCAACCCCCTGAGTATCGAAGCAATACGTATAAGAGCGTGTTTCCTTTTAAGCCCAATTTCTAGGCACTGCTAGGGACAATGTGAGACTAAAGGTCCCTGCCATCTCCTTCGTCTTCTTTGCCTCCTCGCCGCGAGTAGCTGCTGTTGAATTGATGCTCGATTCGCCGTGGGATTCAAATCCAACGGACCAGAGGTAAAGCTTAGGTGATTTCGTAGCTGATGAGGGGGTTTTCTTCACTGATGGATCGCTAGAAGAGTTGCTCGATGGTGGAGAAGAAGCTTCCTCCGACCAGTCACCTGTAAACAAGAACACGGGCTTTTGGCCCCAATTAAATACTTAAGAACCTTCACCGTAAACTAGCGAAGGTGTTGGCGGTGGTATTTTGGCGTGAGGTGACCTGAAGAGGTCTACCGGACTTGGTGAAGGTGGTGGATGACAGTGAAGTCCGGCAAAGGGCTCTGGTGATCAATCGCCTCAATTTCTTAAGGGCTTTTGATCACCAAGGGCGAACGATGCTTATGGGGTGGTTGGCGAGGTGGGAGGTCATGTGGAGACCGTTGAAGAGCTCACCAGAGCTCTCGCTGGCTATGGTAACGAAGAATAACTTAGAGGAGTCTAAGCTAATTCCTACTTCTAATGGCCCTAAATTACCCTACGAGAAGAAAGGAAGAGAGGGCGATACCTAGAAGTAACGAAGGAGGTGGAATTGTGTCCGGCATTGGACAACCGAACACGAAGAAGACGATGACTTTGAGGAGGGTTTCAATGGCGAAGAAGGGGTCCAAGTAACCCTACTTTGGCTAGCAAGGGTCAGATGAAGATGAGGAAGATGGCAGTGCTATTATTTTGGTCGAAGCATGCATGGAAGAGGAGAAACGGAGATGTCGTCGATGTCAGAGAAGGAAATGGTCGTAGTGAAGAAGAGTGGAAAACACAGCTACTTCTCAACAAATTTGTGCTTAGGAATGCCCAAGCACTTATATAGAAGATGAATTCGCATAGAATTGCCTCGAATTTGTAAGATTGACTTGCGAATTTGGCAACTTTAGGTCCTGTGGATTTCAACTGATCAGAGAGGATCCGCTCCAAATTGGAGCTTGAGATCTTGCTCAATCAATTGGGGGTGATTTGAAGAGCAATCCCACCAAATTTGGTAGGATTTGGTGGAGATTTGATGGAGCAAATCATCAATCAAAAGTCGGTAGCCATGAACTTTTTTTTCTGTTGCGTGTGCTTCTTGATTAGGTTGATCAATCAAAAGCTAATGACTTAGATGTAGGGAATTTCAAAATATGAGGGGGGTTTTGTAATAAATAAAGACTGATGGGTTACAATGCAAACTCAGTCAAGATGGATTCTGATTGAACTCAAAATTTAAGGGTAACATAATTTGGACCTAAAGAATATAATGGTGACATCAAATTTGGGTTTTGATTAAGTTTGATTGGATAATTTACACTTTAGCCTAAAATAAAGCAATTTCCTACCTTGGTCTTAGTTTTTAATCAAAATGAGTTCATTTGATAAAAATGAAAATTTCAAACCTCATAGAATATTTTTCAAAGATTTTTAGGAAATTTAGATTACATTTATTTCCACCAAAACCCATTCAATTGAAGTAAGGTTATAAATATGATTTGTATTCATAAATTGATCTTTAATTCTCAAAAAATCCTGATTCAATCAATTCGAGCCCACTTCTTGGAAATTTAATTTCATTTGACCTTAGATTAAGCACCGATTCACTCCTCAGTTAATCTACATTTGTAAATATTCGTTAAAACAGCAAATTAACTAAATTTCTCTTCTTTTTCTCAAATTCAATGCAGAACTCAATTACACCCTTTTTCTGATTATTAAGGAGCATTTCTCCCTGAAGTTTGTCTAAATTAGGCCAATTATGGATGATGATGGTGTTACTATCATTGCACTCTCTGACTCTATTTATCTTATCATTGGTGAGATTTTGATGAATCACCCGAAGGAGGTCCTCCCTAACCCCGTTAGCTCGGTCCAGGCCAACTTGTTAAAGGGTTGCTCCTTAAAGGGATCCTTTATTATTGCTGAGAAGATGGTGTCAAGGTGAACACGTAGGAGAAAGAAAACCTTTTTATGAAAGGTTGACTTCTCCAAAACATATGATTCATTATCTTGGTCATACATTTGGGAAGTTTTCCGACGCAGGGGCTTACCGGAAGTATGGGTGCAATGGAAGAAGCGTTGCATTGTTACGTCCTCTTTCTCTCCATTGGTTAACAGTCTCCCAGCCAGAAGATGGATCCAGCCACAAAAGGGGGTTCGTCAAGGTTGCCCTGTTGCACCATTTATTTTTATTTTGGTAGTGGACACTTTGGTGAGGCTGGCTTTCAAAGCTTGTATGGGTGGTCTTCTACATGGTATACCCTATCTTCTAGCGCCCGTGTCTTAACACCCTTGCTTCAATTAGTAGATGATACTATGCTCTTTACTGAAGGGGATATTCAACAAGCCAAGTTGGTGCGCCTGATAGTCGAATTTTTGGGGAGATCTCTGGGTTGAGAGTCAATGGCACCAAGTTTTCATTGGTGTACTTTAGCTTTGATCCCATGGCACATGCTACTCTATCGAATGCCCTTAACACATCTCTGGTTGAGCTTCCACTTCGTTACCTTGGGCTTCCCCTTGGCGCCATGAAGATGAAAAGTTCAAATTGGGTGGACCTCTTCGAGAAGTTGTTTACTAGATTGTCAATTTAGGCTGGGAGATTCCCCTCAAAGACTTGTCTTGTTGAACTCAGTTATCACTGCCATTCCAGGGTTTTTTCCTCCCAAGTTGGTCAGAGGTGAGGAGAAAGGGAGGTAAACTAGCGAGGGGAGGGGGAAAGGAGGGGGTGAAAATTAAAAAAATAAAATTTGAAGATTAAAAAAGATTGACTAAAAAATTATTTTTAAATTTTTGACTAACAAAAAAACTTTTTATTACATTTCAATCCAAATCGTTAAGTTTAACAGTTATGATTAACGGAGTGGCAAATACGAAAATAACACTACTTTTTCAATGGCATATTTATAAATATAGTTAATTGAATGGCATTTAAGTTCAGAAGATTTTAGTGATATTTATGTAAAAATTCCTTTTATTATTATTCATATTTTTTTATTTCTTTTATGGAATTGTTTACATTTCGCCCATGAGGCTTTTCTATATAAGAGCCCTAAAGGATGAATAATGAAACCACTGCTCTTAGCTTTCCCAACAAACCAACCAATCTGCGTATGCTTAAGCAACTCTCATTTTCACGTAAATTGATTGACCCAAATAATAAATTGATTGATCAAAATGTTGATTAATAAGATCACAATGATATTTTGATCAACTAAAACATGAAGTTTTTTAAAGGTTTAAAAGTGATCCATTTTGATCAACCAAAAAGTATTTTGACCAACTATTTTGCAAAAAATCTCATATTTCATTTTCGCTTTACTTGATCAAACAAAATAAATATTGATTGATCAAAGATCCAATATTGATCGCTTAAAAAATATTTTTACCAACCAATAGGTGTAGGAAGCAAGCTTGCAACCTTTATGACTAATTGATCAACCAACCATCATATTGAATGGATAATGATTGGTTTAATTGTTCAAAATATTTTGTAATCAATTAGTATTTTCAAATGATTTCTGGGAAAAAATTTTGTACACTATTGGATTGACCAATTTCAAAATTGATCGATCAATAAAGAATTCTTTTGATTGATAAAAGTAATTATGATCAACCGAATTTATTCATAATCAAATCTAATCTCATCATTTAACCATTGGATATCATTAATAACTACCCTAAAATGGCTTTAGATGATTCGCTATAAATAAACACAACTCTACTTCGTTTAAACTAAGAATAAAAAGAAAAACAACAAAATAAGTCTCCCTTGCACTAAAAAAGTTCCATGCTATAGAGAATCAGGAGAAATTTTTTCACATGCCTTACAGCACTTTCACACTTCATCTTCTTCACACACGAATGCCTTAAACCTCCATAACAAGCTTCTAAACCTTGATTTGATTTTCATACTAATTCATTTGAGATTCTATAGCCTTAAGTTGTATTATAACTGTTGAGTTGTAAGGGGCTATATGTGATTTTCTTTATCTTTAGGGGGAACTTATGTAATTTACCCAACTCTCTTTTATATAAAAAGAGGGCTAAGGTTTCATTTGATGGTAATGCATTCTCTTTGATTCAAATGGTATCAGAGCAGCGGTCCTAAGTCGGTGACCCGATATCCTACCGAAAAAAAATCCACCACAACATGATCGGATCACCTCTACGTAGGTGATCCGATGGAAGACAACTTCAACAACACTAGCAACGATAGCAACGCCAACCAGAGAAGCGACAGCAGCAGCTGTGCCACTGCTAGATGACCTACCGATGCTAGCAGCGACACCGCTGGCCTGCTTGTCGCTGGTAAGGCCGCCAGCTATGGTAGTGGTCGTCGATAGTAGGGGTTGTTGCTGCTGGTGGTCACCTAGTCCATCTTGCTCGTGTTCCTCATTGCATGATGAGCCTTCTCTCGCACCTAGTTTTGATGGCGATGAGTCTCTCACCCATGTTGAAGAAAGTTGATCCAAGAAAATCAACTTCAGTTTCTCCTAGGCTCACGTGTGCAGTCCAAGAAGTTGAGATGAGGAAAAGGAGGTACACGAGTGCATGGGTGATAGACTCTGGAGCCTCAGTCCATCTCACCAAAAATCGAGGTCATCTGAAGAACCCTGTGACTCCACAAGGAATCCGTGATGTGCGGGTGGCTAATGGAACCTCTCCTGTTATAACAGTTGGACATGTAGATGCTACGTCCAAGATAAAGATAGAGGAGGTATATTACACTTCTGAATTTCCCATGAATCTTCTGTCTGTGAGTAGGATTTGCAGAGATCTTGGATGCCGTGTGATTTTTTATGAGAAACATTATTACTTCCAAGATCGAACCACGAGGGAAATAGTTGGCAGTGGCATACTGAATTACTTGGACACGCCTACATTGTTTGCTGGGGTTGTGTCTATCTGTCGTGATCCCCAGCTCCGACATCGTAGACTTGGGCATCCATCCATGAAGATGTGCCAGACGTATCCAGAGTTACCTGATTCCTTGGCTTTGGAATGTGAAGACTATCAGCTGGGGAAGCATCACAGGAGCAGTTACCCAAGGAGAGATGGTGTTAGTTCAGTGTCTTTTTCCCTAGTACATTGTGATGTCTGGGGACTGTCTAGAGTTGTCTCTACTAGTGGATATAAGTATTTTGTAGTTATGGTTGATGACAACAGTAGACATACCTAGTTGTTTCTGATGAAGGCTCGCAGTGAGATTCCTACCATTATTCAGCATTTTTTATCTAAGGTGCAGACACAGTATGGTACCACTGTTCAGGTCTTTCATAATGATAACGCACTAGAATTTATGCACAGTGATTTATAGGAGGCTTTCCGATCTAAGGGGATCATTCACTAGACATCTTATTCTCATACTTCCCAGCAGAATGGGATTGCTGAACGTAAATTGCGACATTTGCTTGATATTGCTAGGCATCGATGTCTCATATGAAGGTTCCTAGATAATTTTAAGGTGATGTCGTACTTTCAGTAACATATTTGATTAACCGACAGCCATCTTCTGTAGGTCAAATCCCTTACCATATACATCCTAACTGCAGCAGGATTTTTCCCGTGCCTCTGCAAGTTTTTTGGTGCATATGCTTTATTCAGGACTATGGTATTTAGGATAAGCTTTCCCCCCATGCCACGAAGTGTCTTTCTTGGTTACTCCAGGACCCAAAAAAGCTACAAGTGTTATGATCCAGTTCACAGGAACTATGTTGTTACTGTTGATGTGACCTTTGAGCAAATTCCCTACTTCTCAAAAGAAGGGTCATCCATAGAGGTTGTTATATAGGAGACACAGGTTTATCACAAGAGATCATAATTAGAGGACTTTGCTAGTGAGGAGCCAACTCAGCTTGTTCCCTTAGTTAGAGGTGAGTCAGACAGAGAGGAGGAGATTGTGCAAAGGAGACCTGACACCACGCTCCATCATATTTCCCGTTACACTATAGTTTCCCATCTTGAGGTGGACAAACAGTTTGCGTCTGCCATTACCACTACAGTTGTTCGTAGAGATTTTGTGCAGGCCCTCCACAATCTGAAGTGGAAAGCAGCTATGGACGAAGAGATGCATGCTCTCTAAACCAAGAAAACATGGGATCATGTTTCATGCCCTGAGGGTGCCATAGTTGTTGGTTGCAGATAAGTGTATACCATCAAGTACAGGTCTGACGGGATAGTGGAGAGATATAAAGCCAGACTTGTTGCCAAGGGATTCACCCAAACATATGGGGTGGACTACGTAAAGACTTTTTCACCTGTTGCACGTATTACCTCCATCAGGATCATCTTGTCTGTTACAATGATTAAAGAGTGGCCCTTACATCAACTTGATATAAAGAATGCACTCTTATATGGTGATCTAGCTGAGGAGGTATATATGAGACAACCACCAGGTTATGACAGTAAGGGGAAGCTTGTTCATCGCTTATGGAAGGCCATTTATGGCCTAAAGCAGAGACCACGAGCCTGATTTGAGAGACTCAATGTAGAGATCAAGAAGTTGGGATTTCAAAGGTCTACCACTGACCACTCTATATTTACTACAAGGACCAAGCATGGTGGGACATGGAGAGTGGTTATCTTGGTAGTTTATGTTGATGATGTGATCTTGATTGGTGATGATATTAATGAGATAACAAAAATGAAAGCCTTTCTCCAGCCCACTTTTGTCGCCAAAGCTGAACTTCTTAGGTCCAAACCATCTAGGATACTAGTAGAGGCACCTGCTAGTCACAATGCTGATGAGACAAATGCTCTGTTGGAGGATGTTACCAGGTACTGCAGTACAATTGGCCTTTTGTTATATCTGACTATTACATGACCCGATATCGACTTTGTAGTTAATTGCATCAGTCAGTTTATGTAGAGTCCCATATACAGTCATTGGCATGATGTGTATCTCATCTTGAGATACCTGAAGGGCACCCAAGGGTGAGGTTTATTCTATAGTATGAGTGGCTCTCTTGATCTTGTAGCATATTTAGATGCAAATTATGCAGGGTCAATTGAGGATAAACGATCAACATCAGGTTTTGCTATCTATCTGAGAGGAAATCTAGTTGCATGGAGGAGCAAGAAACAAAGTGTGGGTGCTTGCTCTAGTGCTGAGGTAGAATACAAGTCCATGGCTCAAGCTAGGTGTGAACTCATATGGATGGTTGGTTTCCTACGAGATCTAGGGGTGTTGATACCTCTGTTCCACTCTACTGCGATAATAAGTATGCTGCATATATTGCCTCTAATCCAATATTCCATGAAAGGACGAAACATATTGAGGTTGATTGTCATTTTATACAGGATGCACTTTTAAAAGGCAAGATAAGTACCTCACATGTCTTCTGAGCTACAGATTGCTGACATCTTCACCAAACCTCCGAAGAAGAGACATGACTTTCTAAGCAACAAGTTTGGCCTCATTGATATATGCACCCCAACTTGAGGGAGAGTGTTGAGTTGTAAGGGAGTATTTATGATATTCTTTATGTTTATGGGGTACTTATGTAATTTAATCAGTTCTCTTTTATATAAAAAGAGGGCTAGCGTTTCATTTGACAACAATGCATTCTCCTTGATTCAACAATAACATTTGTACTTTCTTTTCTATATTTTTCTTTTATACTTTGGGTGAGACAAATTGTTAATCGTCTCAATATTGTGTTGGGCTTAGGTGACCCACACTTCACCTTGGTGGTTTTGTAAAGGTTGAGACAACCCATTAATTGTCTTGAATAGTGGATTTGATCGGTATGGACCAATCAAGGAAAATCTTAAGCTAGAAAGCTTAAGTAGTAGTTTTTACCCAAATGGGTTTTCCACTATAAATTATTATGTATCTTATGTGGATGATTTTGTTGTGCCATATTCTTTTATTATACTCAATATCACACTTGATCTCTTATTTGTGGCTAAGTAAGATCCGCACACCACCACCTTCATACGTTATGTTTCTTGCTTCTCCAAGAAATAAGATTTCCTCCTAGGAATATAGCATAACCAATTGTGGATTTTTTGTCCGCAACTGCTCCAGCATAATCAACGTCTAAGTAAGAACTTATATCCATAGACCCATTATTTGTGTAGTATAAGCCCTTTCCAAGAGTTCCCATTAGATACTGTAATAAAAGACAAACATCATGTCAATGACTGTAAGAGGGTCTATCTATGAACTAGCTAGTTCTACTAACAGCAAAGCTTATATCAGGTCGTGTGATTGTCAAGTATAGCAATTTGTCAACTATGCTTCTGTATCGATGAACATCCTCAAAGCGTGGATCAACATCAGGTGCTATATGTTTCTTCTACTCAACAGGTACGATGGATGGCTTAGTGCCTAATAGTCCAACCTCCACAAGAACTTCGAGAGTGTACTTTCGTTGTAACAATGCAAGACCACTACTCCATCGCTCAGCCTCTATCCCCAGAAAATATTTCAATTATCCAAGATCTTTAGTGACAAATATCTTGTGTAAGAAGGCTTTAGTCTCTTGAATGCTAGCATTATCATCCCCAGTTAGAATCATATTATCAACGTATATTATTGATGGTAACACAATCATCCTCTTTATCTAACTTAATTTGACTAATGTCCAAAGCTAATTTCACATAATTGATATATAAAAGGATATAATTCAACCTTGGCTGAATGAAGAGAAATTGTTGTAAAATAGGTTAATTCTACTATTTTAACAGGAAAATACGAGTACAGATTAACTAAGAGATAAACATATACTTAATTAAAGGCCAATTGAGCTCAAACTCTCAATAAGTGACCTTGCATGAATCGACTTAGGGTTTCTATGAGAATTTAGAGTAATTCACATTTAAAAACCCTAATTTCAACCTCACTTAAATTCAAAGGATTCTAATTAAAATAAATGTAATCTAAACCTTCTAAAAATCACTAAAAAATATTCCCTAAGATTTAGAATGATCAATTTTATAAAAAAAATCCAATTTGACTTAAAACAGAGATCAAGGATAATAATTAATATATTTTTGGGTTAACATGTAAATTAACCAATCAAACTTCATCAAAACCCAAAATGGAAGTCACCAATAAATTCCTTGGGTTCAAATTACGTTACCTTAAAAATTTGAGACCAATTGGACTTCGTTTTAACCTAGTTTGCATAATGGCCCTCAATTTGCGAATCTCTTTCATTCTGATCCAAAATCCTTTCTTCTAGGTCCCTCGTTGACATCATGATGACGTCAACATCTCCTTCCTCATCCAGCAACGAGAGAAGCTTGAGAAGAAGCTACTCGATTGTAATTTTGGGCACAGATTTCTCTCAATCCCCGTGGTGGAATCCTACCAAAATTGGCAGGATGATTCACCATTCATTCATGCATCCATTGACGGATTTTCCAACTTGAGATTCCATCTTTGGAGGCCGCGATTCAAGGCCAAAATCCTCGCCAGAGCTCGTCTAAATCCACCAATTTCAATCGTCGTTACATGCCATCTCCGACATTCTTCTCGCGTCTCACGAAGCTATAAAGCTTCGCCTCTTCCCACTGATTGGAGTCGTCGAGTTTTAGTACGTCACCTCCCCTCAACTTCCTCGACGTCGCCGTTAACGTCAACCTTAGTGGCCATCTTCCTACTTCGCCAAACTTCCTGCCACAAAGGTTGGCTCCTCTACCTTATTAGTCGCTCCAACATACCATGCCGAATTCTTCTTCTTCCCCACATCCAGCCACCCCCTTCGACATCCTCCAACCACCTTTATCTCTCCTTAGGTAGCTTATTCTCTTCCCCTCTCACAATAGTATAGTTTAAGTCCTTTAAACATAGGAATCAACCTCCTGTTGAACGGTCGAATTGCTACGCTAACGTGTTTGGTTTTGGAAAACCTGTCGTAGTTTAAAAGTGAAGAACTCGTGTTCAACAAATAAAATTTATACCAAAATTGAAATTCCGGGTCGGAAGGCGGACGTTTGATTTAAAAACTACATGTTTCTTTTTATTTGTCACGAAGTAATTCAATTTAAAACTATCTAATTATTTACAATAAATAGAAGAAAGAGAGAGAGGGTAAGAGAGAGAGAATATTACACATAGAAATCAGAAATGAGATGTAGAATAAAAAAGGAATTTATCATTAAAGAAAGTGTTCATTACAACTAGAAAGAATAACACAATTGCACTAGAAAGCGATAAATTTACTCTAGAATGCATTAAAAGAATGGAAGGAGAAATATCCTCCTCGACGATCGCTTGAAGGACGAGCAGAACTACTCTAGAAAACAGTAAATCTATACTAGAAAGCAGTAAAAAGAATAGAGAGAGAAATCCTCCTAGACAGTCGCTTGGAGGACGAGCCGGATGGGACGACGCCTGGACGAAGGAGGACGAAGCAAAAGAACGGGAACGGAGCAGCACGCCGTCGTCGTCGTGGGATCCACTTCCGAAGGGGGATGAAAATTTGGATTTTATCTCGCGAGGAGCATCCCAGGTGTGGGACAAGCTTCTCTCGAGCTTTGGAGAGGTAGAGAAGAGAAGAAAGGGATGAGAATTTCGTATGGAAGGAGTCTCCTTTTATAGTTGCAAGGAGTGAGGCCAAATGAGTCATTACATCTTTAAAACAATAAATGAGGGGTCTTTAGTGACGGATAAAACCGTCACTAAAGCCCCAACGTGGGCATAGTACCCACGCCCACGTGTGCCTCCTCAGTTGCACTCTTTCTCAACGCCCACCCACGTTCTTTAAATCTCAACCGTCCAATCGCGAGATCGGACGGCTTAAGATGCGTCTTCGCCCGCTGCTGCACACCCGCCCAGCGCGTACAATCGCGCGTCCTTGCCGCACGTGCAATAGCACGTGAACGCTATCGGTGGATCTGAGCCGCCCGATGACGATCCAACGCCCGCCAGCGCTTGCTCGCCCGCGCCTTTCCCCCCTTCGCTGCGGCTCGAACCCGTGGCTGCAGCTCGCGCAAGCGCTCTCGACCATTGCGCTACGAGGCGCGGATGGTCGAGCGGGCGCTTTTAGGCGCAGCTGTCCAAAGCCGTTGGATCGAGATCCAACGGTGGAGAAGGAGAGGGTGCGGGGACTTCAGAGATTGTATGCGGCCGTTTGGGCGGCCAAGATGGCACCACGTGGCGCCATCTTGGCCGTCCATCTTCTGGATGTTGTAGATGGTGCCACGGATGTCGGATTGACTCGACTTTTACGTCGTTGGACTGCGATCGTCGATCCGAATTCATCCGTGCGATCGGATTTTTCATTTGAAGTGCAGATTTACACCATCCTGGCCCTTGATCTTCTAAGGTTCCCAGTCACTATCTGATGCTACGAATGCCTGATTAGGGTGATCTTGGAGTCGTTGAACTCCAATTGTCACCCTGATCATATCCATACGGTTGGATCTTCGATCAGAGGTCCCGATAAAATTTTTGCCTTGTCCAAGCACATAAAAGGAGATAATTAACCTCCATTTTATTCAAACTACTCTAAATGCAAGATGATGCATGTTATGCAATATTTATATCATGAAATGCAATCATATGCTTAAGAACATGCATAAATAGACATCTTAAGTAATGTAAATGTGTTTACATCATACCCCCATGCCTATCTTTTGCTAGTCCCTAGCAAAAACTATATGCTATTTATAAAAGAATTAGGTTGGATTATTTGGGCATGAGTTATTTTCAATCATTAAGAAATTGTCTACTTAGGATCTAAACTTTCAAAGACACAACAGCGCCCAAGTATCAGCCAAAATGCAGACCGCCTCAAGCCCTCGCCTTATTCAAAGAAAAAAATTCTTTTTCTCTTTTTACTCTTTTCTAATTTTTTTGGATTTTCAAATTTTAAGATTTAAGAGTGGCTTTCTACGGTCATTCAACTCACCCAAGATTTGATAAGAACCCTAAGTTTTAAACATCTTATTATGATTGTGATAGACTCGTTGACCAGCAGTTAAAACGGACTTCGGATTTCTATGCCTCTAGGTGACCTCAAAAAGAATTCCGCCTAAAGGTGTATCTTTACAACCGGTAGCTTTCTCCCTACTTTTATTTTTTAACGGGGTCAACACAAGGGTGAATCCAGTGTATATCTCCCCGGTTATTCTGCTTCTCCGCTTCTTCCTAAGTGTTTTGAAAATTTTTAGTGCATTTATTGAGTTGGGTTCTGGACAACCGGTCGATGAGCTGTTACCACCGACAACTTGCCAGCCATACTCGTGCGGCGAAGTGTGACTTATTTCTTTTTTTCTTTTCTCCTTTTCTTTTTGATTTTTTTTTCTTTTTTAAGTAGGTGGCTTTCTTGGTCTAAGATTTACCTAAGGGCAGGAAAAAGAGAAAGATCCAGTGACTGGGCTTTGGACAACCTACCTATGGCTGTTACCCACGATAACTTACCAGCCATATCACCTTAGAAGGTTCATTAGCTACCCAATTTCCGTTAGAATCGCCGAACAACGAGTCAGTGCAAAGAAAGTTGTAGATGCTTAAAACTCAAAATTTCCTCAAATCAGAGGGCGGGTTGATAAGTCATGTACTTATCACCCAAACTTATTTACTCCAATTAAAATAAAATTTAGGTTGGCGAGAACTCGAAAAATAAATCCACATTTTAGTGGATACACAAGCTGATTAAGTCCAAAGACCTGAAGGGTCTTTGTGTTCAAATCATAATGTAGTATTTCCTAAAATTGAAAATTTTCTTAAACCCAAATTCTCTTTCCTAATTCTGAAATTTTTTTTTATATAAAAGAAAATAAAACAAATCTACGGAGCAGACAAATGAATTCAGAGATGAATGTCCAACCCCCCATGCCTATCTAATGTAATGTCCTCATTGTATTAAAAAGACATAAAACAGAGTGGAAAAGCGTAGAAAGCACCTGAATTGCGTGAATGTCAGGTTCGCTCCGAGATGAAAACTGAAAAGAACTGTATATGTGCTGAGTTTAGTGCATTCAGCTATGCACACTATGCAAAGAAAAGAAATGAAGAATTCACAAGTGCAGGTCAGAATCAGAATAAACAGAAGAATCCTCTGACCTACCAAAAGAGGTCCACAGATGTGGACCAGATTGTGGTGCAGACCCATCCCCCATAATCAAGAATATCTTAGGTTCTGGATAAAAATTACCCAAAACCTAAAATCAGAATGCAAGCGGGGTCGGGCTTGCGATTTATGAGGATGCAACCCAAGACCAAAAAGTCAGGTTACAGAGAATTGAAGCTCAAAAGGATAATCGTTGAATGTGTGCTTGAGTTTGACATCCTCGAAACAAATGTCGTAAGGGTTCTGATTTGATGGTTTCAGCTTAAAAGGAACCCTTCAACTCAATGTTCTATTTCCTCCGGAACTAACTTCCCAAATCAGAACTTCCCAGCTCCTATCCTCCTTATTTAGCATATCAAATTCCAGGACCTCTTGTATATTAATCACCCCGTCTGAAATCTCCAAGTCTAAATGATGTGGCAGAATCAGAATTGACTTGAGTCTAATTATCTCAGAAACAGAATTATCGATAAGCTCAACGGGGTGTAACTGATAATCAGGGTATTGAATTGATTCCTCCAGATAATGCGATTCTAGATCCGTAATGTGTGCCCTAATAAGATCAGTTTCCTCAGTTATTGGGCTATCAAATGATCTATCAGATTCCTCAGGCCCAATCGTCTCACAGAAATCGTGTTCAGAAAATTTGCGTGAGACTTCGCAACTTGAATCTTCACCATCAAAGAAATCAGAATCCATTTCAATGTATGTCCCAAAATCATTTGTCACTTTCTGTTCCAAGGAGATATACGTTTCCTCGTAACCTGGCTCAGGGATCTCAGGTGAAGAAATCAGATCTTCCTTAATTGGTTGCTTTAATTCAATCTGGTCAGCCTCGTAACACGTGTCCCCCCCAACAGGTGCCTGAGCGCGTTCTGTCATTGGCTTTCCTGAAGAAGGTTCATCCTAGGAATTATCCCAAGATTAAATCAAAGCAACCACGAATCTCATCCTCAATTTCGCTAATTTCCCAAGTAGAAATTCACCTGGGTTCTTATCCTTAACATCCTGGAGCTAATCCAACAAAGACTTATTCAAATCATCAATCATTTCAATCAGGGGCTTCAATCTCTCAATGCAAGGTATTGACTGAACTTCTAAAGATTGAATGATATTCCTTAAGTTAGCCAGAACCTTATCTTGAACCTGGTTAACCTGAAACAAATGAGTTGGTTCAGGATTGGGCGAGTTTGACATCAATGCAGAGGAATTAACGAATCATTCGTTATACCCTTCCTGATAATAGATCATTTCAGATTGTTCAAAAGATGGTGATGACCTAAAGGCAGTGAAATCAGAGGATGGGTAAGGATCGGTGTATCCTTCTTGATTGTAGATCGTATTAGGTTGTTCATGAAAGGAAGACGATCTATAATCGATGTAGCTCTGAGAAGGATAAAAATCAGAATCAAAGTGTTAAGGTTTAGACCCTAAACACGGAGGTCCAGAACTGTATCCCCAATCCGAGTTATCCCAATTAACTGATGGTTGATTACAGTACGAGTCGGGATAATCGTCATGTTGAGGATAATTCACAACGGGAGGGAAAGAACGAGAATGCGTGTAATATGTGGAAAGATTCATAATACACGGGAGGAAGAAAGGCGTTCTGCAATACAAACAATCAAACCTATCCTTAATTGGATTAACCTACAGACTCCCAAAACCTGTCTTGAGATAAAGAAACGATTTGATCTACTTCTGTCTGTTCAATCCAACCAGTTAGAAGGAGGGAATGGGGAGAAGGTTCTTCCTTCGGCTTGCGCCTCTGGTTCCTAATGTACCCCCCAGCCGCGATCGTTTGATTCTGCTCCCCTAGCTAGACATCAGATTGAACAGTAGAAACAGACTGATCGAAAATAATCTCGTTCTAGGTTCTGAAGAGCGAGTCCAATCCTTAAGGCCAACGTCTATTCTGTTTTATTTAGGGCTAGGTTTGAATGTACTTTGAAATGTGATGGGCCATTTAAATGAGTTGTGCCCTTAATGATTGATTGATTTGTGTGTGCGTGCACAACCAGTGGTTTTCAAGCAAAGATTGTTTTTGATGCGGTGAATTTTAAGGTTCAAATCTTGCTTAGTAGCTTTTAGGATTCAACTTTAGGTGTTTTCAAATAGGTTTCGTTGGCACACCAGGTTTTGAAAGCACGGGTGAAGATGTTTTCCTTTAAAGCTTAAAAAGAATGTGAACTGTCTGGTAAATCCCTAAGAGTTGAACCTAAGTGGCAGCTACTTGATGAATTTATTTTATTTGAAGTGGTACGGCACAATCAACTCAAACAATTGGCCTGTTGCACCACTTAATTAGGCACGCAAATGATTACCTAATCTAATTTCTACTCAATTATGTATTTGGATGTGTGTACCAACTCCTAAGATCGGTTTACCGATTGAGTTTGAAAATCAGATGAGGTTGTGTCTCTGTGAGATTTTTTTAATTTTTTTCTTTTTAATGTGGGGGTTGGGGTGAGTATGGGTGTCAAACAACAAACAATCTAACCTAAAGTTTATAAAAACACCTAGGTTGATTGATGTTTAAATTATTATGTTGTGGAATGAAATCTAATGGGTGGGAAGTGGGGGATAACTTACAGAACCTTCCACAACACTTTACTCCAATCTACTACTTTTGCCTGTCTCGAAAGAGTACTTGCAATCACAATAAGAAAGGAGAAAAGTGAGGTAAATGATTTGTAAGTTAGAAAATGCGAAGAGAAGCCAAAGAGCGTCGCCTCCCCGGCAACGGTGCCAAAATGTTGAACGTATCGAATTGCTACGCTAACGTGTTTGATTTTGGAAAACCTGTCATTGTAGTTTGAAAGCGAAGAACTCGTGTTCAACAAATAAAATTTATACCGAAATTGAAATTCCGGGTCGAACACAGGAAGGCCGACGTTTGATTTAAAAACTACGCATTTCTTTTTATTTGTCACGAAGTAATTCAATTTAAAACTATCTAATTATTTACAATAAATAGAAGAAAGAGAGAGAGGGTAAGAGAGAAAGAAAATATTACACATAGAAATCAAAAATGAAATTTAGAATAAATAGAGAATTTATCATTAAAGAGAGTGTTCATTACAACTAGAAAGTATAACACAATTGTACTAGAAAACGATAAATTTACTCTAGAATGCATTAAAAGAATGGAGGGAGAAATGTCCTCCTCGACGATCACTTGGAGGACGAGCAGAACTACTCTAGAAAGTAGTAAATCTATACTAGAAAGCAGTAAAAAGAATAGGGAGAGAGAAATCCTCCTCGACGGTCGCTTGGAGGACGAGCCGGAAGGGACGACGCCTGGACGAAGGAGGACGAAGCAGAAGAACGGGAACGGAGCAGCACGTCGTCGTCGTCACGGGATCCACTTCCGAAGGGGGACGAAAATTTGGACTTTATCTCGCGAGGAGCATCCCGGGTGTGGGACAAGCTTCTCTTGAGCTTTGGAGAGGTAGAGAAGAGAAGAAAGGGATGAGAATTTCGTATGGAAGAGTCTCCTTTTATAGTTGCAAGGAGTGAGGGCAAATGGATCATTACATCTTTAAAACAATAAATGAGGGGTCTTTAGTGACGGATAAAACCGTCACTAAAGCCCCAACGTGGGCGTAGTACCCGCGCCCACCCGCGCCTCTTCAGTTGCGCTCTTTCTCAACGCCCTCCCACGTTCTTTAAATCTCAGCCGTCCGATCTCGCAATCGGACGGCTTAAGATGCATGCATCTTCGCCCGCTGCTGCACGTACAATCACGCGTCCTTGCCGCGCATGCAATAGCGTGTGAACGCTATCGGTGGATCTAAGCAGCCCGATGACGATCCAACGCCCGCCAATGCTCGCTCGCCCGCGCCTTTCTCCCCTTCGCTACGGCTCGAACCCGCGGCTGCAACTCGCGCAAGCGCTCTCGACCACTGCGCTACGAGGCGCGGATGGTCGAGCGGGCGCTTTTAGGCGCAGCTGTCCAAAGCCGTTGGATAGAGATCCAACGGCGGAGAGGGAGAGGGTGCGGGGACTTCAGAGATTGTATGTGGCCTTTTGGGCGGTCGAGATGGCGCCACGTGGCGCCATCTTGGCCGTCCATCTTCTAGATGTTGTAGATGGTGCCACGGATGTCGGATTGACTCGATTTTTGCGTCGTTGGGCTGCGATCGTCGATCCGAATTCATCCGTGCGGTCGGATTTGTCATTTGAAGTGCAGATTTACACCATCCTGGCCCTTGATCTTCTAGGGTTCCCCAGTCACTATCTGATGCTACGGATGCCTAATTAGGGCGATCTTGGAGTCGTTGAACTCCAATCTTCGCCCTGATCACATCCATACGGTTGGATCTTCGATCTGAGGTCCCGATAAAATGTTTACCCTATCCAAGCACATAAAATGAGACAATTAACCTCTATTTTATTCAAACTACTCTAAATGCAAGATAATGCATGTTATGCAATATTTATATCATGAAATGCAATCATATGCTTAAGAACATGCATAACATCACCTCCACATCACCATGCCCTCCTCGTCATCTTCTTCATGGTCAGCAAAAGTCCAACGACCCCCTACACTCCACCTAACACACCTCCACCTATCTTCGACCACCGTGGGAGCTTTAGTAGGTTAAGGGGAACAAAACCCCTCAACTAATTGAAGGCTTCGTCGCCTCCATCGCCCCACCAAACTCCATTGCCGACTACCACCCTCATCGACTTTGGCACACCACCACCTCCCTCTTTGCGCCAAATCACCACCATGACCACCTTCAACAAGCTCTAGCGAAGCTTCTTGACCATTGGCCTGAGGTCAAGAGGCACCCCCTCGTCGAGACTTCACCGTTGGTTGCCGCCGTCTTCCTCGAGCACGGTGGTTACCGTCCTCCACTCTCGCAACCGCCAAGTGTCACCAAAAGTTTCCTAGAGCTTCGAGGAAGCTTTACGACCTTTGGCAGGGGCTTCCATGCCCTGAAGCACCTCAGCGACCTCCATTGAGATTCCCCTTGCAACCTCCTCGACGAGGAGGAAGGAGCTGCTAGCAAGGGCTCGTTTGAAAGAAAAGAAGATTTTTCAAGGACCCAATTGTAATTTTGTAGGGACCAAATTGCAAGAAAGAATCTTATTCCTAGGGACAGATCTATAATTTAGCTTGGTTGGCTGAGGATTAAGTTTTATTACTTGAATATCTTACGATTTTATTGCGTTACCATGTTCAAACATCATCATTATGAATTACTTAGTGTGTAATCTCACTAACATTTGATTATTCCTGATTGAGTATTAAATAATTTAAATACAATTTTCTATTTTTGAAAGTGTATGATTAATCTTTACATTTATGAACTAAATCCGGATCTTAGAGAATTAAACTAATCGTATCTAATTCCTGAGGCAAAATTTTGTGAAATCTAGATAGTGATATGTCACACATTTAATTTGCTTCCAGCAATGACCTCAAATTTTAATTTTGAGATTACAAATTAAAAGTCAATTTGCATGATTCGACTATATTACAATGCAATGTTATCAAATCTCGATTTGTACACATCAATTATTAAGACAACTCCATTGCATTTATGTCTGATGAAGACTAAGTGATCTGATGAGGACCTCTTGAATCCAATCTTTGGCACCTCTGAACTTAGCATGTTAAACCAGGCTTTAGGACTCTACTTAAGGTCGTATATAGCCTTCCTTACTTTGCAAACATGCTCCCCCTGGGTCTCATATCCTTGAGGTTGCCGCATGTATACTTCTTCAGAGAGATCTCTATAAAGAAATGCATTCTTCATGTGCAACTGATACATAGGCCAAGTCTTGTGACAACAATAGACAGAATGACTTAGATAGATGAAAGGCAAAGGAGGTAGTGCCTCTCCTGGAGCAAGATCAATACTCGACACTTCTTCTGAGAAGAAGAGAACCTTCTTAAAGGAGGTAGCATCTACAGTGACAATACACTGCCTACTCATTGGATCATAACATCGATACCCTTTCTAAGTCCGTGAGTACCTTAGGAAGACACATTTTATTGCATGTGGGGAGAATTTGTCCTGTTGGCCAAATGCATGCACAAAGCATGTACATCTAAATGCCCTTAAAGGTAGAGCAAAAGGATGATCAAAGTCTGGGTGCAAGAGCTAATAGCGAATCTCTCCGATCAAAGCCGATCAAGGTACCCTATTGATAAAATATGTAGCTATGGGAACTATATCTCCCCAGAATTGCTTAAACACCTTCATAAAAGCAAAAAGGGTTCAAGTAATATCAAGTATGTGTCTAAGCATCCTCTCAGCAACCCCATTTTGCTGAGAGATATAAGCACATGATGTCTAATATAGAGTGCCATTGTCGACAAAGAAAGCCTACAGCTCTTTCTGCATGAACTCCAGGACATTATCGCTCTGAAAAATTTACACAAAGGAGTAAACTGTCTACACCTCTGTAAAAAAATGCTTCACAATATGAAGAATCTGGAACCGATCCATAGAAGATCCAAGTAGATCGGCTATAATCATCAACGAAAACCATGAAATATCAGTATCCTCTAATACTACTGTGAAGGAATATAGCTGATGAGAGGCTCATCATGGCTTCTAATTACCCCTAATTAACTAGTTTCCCTAGTTAATTAGCTAGGAATATGCATATATAAGGGTTAATTATGTAATAAGGGATAAATCAATAAAGGACCTCAAAATAAGCTAAAAATGCTTAATTAAAAGTCAATTAATATTATTAATAATTTAATTAATAAATGGAATCAAATTATCACTAATTAGCTACCTAATTAATATCTTATTTAACTTAAGTATAACTTAAGACCTAAGTCTTTAATAACTTAAGGAAGTTAATAAGTAAATAAATATAAATAAATGGATCAAAAATGTGAATACATGGCTTTAATATAATATTTAGCTAATTTATAATTATATATAAAAAGTTGGAAAAGAATTAAATTAAAATTAACTTAAATGGCCTTTATTTACATTTTAGTCCCTAGAATTCATTGCCTTTGAGTCATTTCCTTTTACTTAGGTCCTTAGCTTTTATTGCATATCGATCCCTGTGAGCATCGTCTTCTTCCTCTTCTTTTCTTCGTCACACACAAATGGCTGATAAGCGACGGTGAAGACACCACTTGATCACCTCACATCCGGCGTCATTCCTTCCTCGCCAAGCTTCTGAAGCTTGCGCTCACCACCTCAATTGCATCCATCGGTCTAGATCATCTCTAAATCCCATTTAGGGCTCGGCGATAACTCCACCAGAGTCAAAGAAGATGCCGGTGGTTACCCTGCACCTAGACGCATTCCCATCCAGATACAGCCCCCTTCACAACCGCCACAACCTATAAATACCCATTGACCCCTATAATTTGAGCTTGATCAGCTCCCTTCCCCTCTCCACCTCACCATAGCTGGTCAGTAGGTTCTTCCGCAACTCTGACGTCTTCGTTCTCCTTCTCGAGCGCAGCCGCTGAGGACGCGCTGCCTCTCTCACCTCCTCTTCCTCTATATCTCCCTGCCAACAACAACTGAGCGCCCCACTCTCCCTCTGATCTCCGCTTCGATCGGCCGGAGCTTCTCCTCTCACCCACTCTAGATTTCGATCCTATTCTCGCCCTGCCAACGGCGAGATCCCTCGTCTCCTTCGTCAAGTAAGTAGTCTTAACCTTTAGGAGTAGGTTTAGTTAGGTAATTAGATAGAATTAGCTTAGTTTAATTAGTTTCTGTAGCTTCGTCTTCGGCTCCGGTGAAGCCAAATCCGACTTCGTCGAACTTCAATTCACGGTTTCGTGCATTCTCTCACTTTCCTCTTCCCTTCAAGATCACTTTCCACTTCTTTCCATTTAGTTTTAGCACCTACATCGCCTAATACATCTCACCGTCACCAGCGACTTCTGCCGTCCATGGTGAAAGTCTCTGAGGTCATTTCACACTCACTTAAGGTCCATCATCACCTCCCTAACACCTAAGGACCTTAACAATTCCATTAATTGCTCCTATAGAGCAATAAACTAGAAACGCCTAATTCCCCCTCATCTTTGAGCTCGCTGTCAATGGCGACTCAAAGATGAGTTATTCACCTAATTAACTATTCCACTAGTTTCGCCTCACTTCATAGACCATTTCCCCTCACTCAATTGCTAGATCTGTCGAACTCAGAATGCCAGATCTGCAAATTCCACGAACCATCTTATATTCTGATCATTCTTTGAGCCAATTGCAGATTTCTTAAGATCTGTCTAGGTTTTAGGAATCTCCTCAAGTCAATAATGGCCTCATTTACTGTGTTATTCATCTCTGTGTATCAGATCAAACTCACCGGAGCTCCAGCAAGCTCCGACGAGTCGAAATTGCTCTTCAGCCCATAGATCTTCATGTGAAGCTCTAGACTGATTACTTAGGCTCTGACGATTATACCTCTACTGTCGATTTAATGTTTTGATACCTAGAGCTCGATATAGACCTCTATCTTCTCCAACTCCGGCATAGTTGGAGAGTCGTTTCTATTAGGGTTTAGGTCACTGTAAGAGGTCCAGAAGCAAGAACGAAGTCTTTTGAGTTCATCTTAGCTGGTCAATTGGTCAGGAAAGTTTTGGTTTGCTCTGCCGAACAAACCCATTTCAGAACTCAAGCGGCGAAGTCTGATAACCCATTAGGAGCTTCAAAACATGATTCTGATGTTTTAGACCAATTCCAGATGAAGAATTAAGTTGATTTAAGGTTTCAATTTGATCTAAGGAAGTTTAGAACAGAAAGTCAACTCTGAGCCCATCTTGTTAACTATAGGTCCAAATCGAGGATTTAATGATTAATCTTATGGTTAATTTGTTGAAATGCTTTCTGGAATGATTTGGAGAGTAATAGAATTGATTTCATTAAGTTTAATTAAGGAATTAGTGAGATTCAAGTTACTGTCAATTTGGGTTCTTTAGAACCCAATGTTGAGTTCTTTAGAATCTGGGCAAGATTCAAGTGCCAAATCTGCTTAAACTGCATTGCAACAACCTGTAGAGGTTGTTGGAATCCCTGCCAGAGGTTGTTAGCTCTCTACTAATGTAATCATAACTCAATTCCGAGCTTCGGAGTTCCAGAACGAAGTTCTGAAGCTAACCCTCTTCCTAAAGTTTTTCCAACCTCTCTCCTTACTCATCTGCTACAGAATCACCAGCTGAAGGTGATTCAAACCTCATTTGGAGGTCAGAAGCTCTCCTGCAGGTCATCTGACCTAGAATCACCATCTGCAAGCCTTAATGGCCGTAGTGAACCTTCCAACTTTGCCCTTCAAATCAAAGGGCTTAACCTCACTTAAGCACCAAATTGGTGCTATAATCATGTAGAGCACATCAAGAACTTTCAATCGAGCCTTTGCTCGATCGATTTAGTGAACGAAGCCGATCGGAATCGTCGGTCGAAGTTTGGCCGATAACGGACAGGACCAAGGAAACAAAGTCTCACCTCGGAAGTTCTCGAGCACTAGCACTGGTATAATACCAAAAAGTGAATAGGACGTTTCGGTCATCAGCGTAGGGCGCAAAGAAATGAGCATGGATGCGGGTGCATGCATTGCACGTGCCTACGCATGGGTGTGTGTGTGTGCGCGCCTGTGGGCGTGAGCGTGGGCCCATGAGTGGGTGTGGACTTGGGAGGCCGGATACTATACATGGACTTGAATTGGCATAAATCCACCAATTAAAATAACTACGCTCGGATCCAGTAGGGTCCAGTCCCACCCTCTAGGGGGTGCTATGTATCCCCGACCAGTCTAAGCTGCCAATAAGAAAACCAATTTTTTTAATTGAAGGTTAAATGAGCTCAAGTGTTTGCGAAATTGGTTAAGTGTGGGAACGTATATGCACAGTACTAAGGGAAACTTAGAAGAGAGAGAACTTAAGGAGAAAGCTAAGAGAATAGAAAGGGTTTGGAAAAGGAAGAAGAGAAAAAGATGAGTAAAGGAAGAGAGAGAGAGAGAGAGAGAGAGAACAACGACGTAGCAGCAAAGAATACAAGTAAAGAAGAAGAGAGGGTTGAAGATTAAGAAAGAAGAAAAATAAAGACGGATAATCAAACATCTGTCCATTCCTTTAGACTTCTAATTTGTACTTTTAAGACATCCAATCTTCTTATTAGACGTCTGATTTATACTTTTATTGAAATATTCTTTTAATATTTTGAGCTTAATTGATATAATAAGGCATTTATACTCATTTGATTAGCATTTTCTTGTCTTAATCTCTTGTAATTAGATGTACTTAATGTAATAAACATGTTTACTTGATTCTTAATGACAAATTACATGTGTAAATGTGTTTCTTTCTAATGGAATATTGCATGTGCTAATTTGATATACCTCTTATGCAAAATTCATGTACTTAAAGTATTTTAATTATAATCTGATTGATTAAGTAGTCAGTAATTTATGCTTAGGAATTAATGGTGAATTAAGCTTACTCTTATGCCTCCCAATAAACGACCTGGACTCAACCAGTTAAAAAGAAATAAAAATCTAAAATGTTAGGTTAACTTAACCCTATACTATACTCATAACATTAATTCGAGTTAACCTAAGTTACATTCTTACGCAATTAATTAAGTCTAAATAACTTAATTAATTATGTTAAGGAATCTGACCATCAATAGCCACATGGACACAAATTGGGTCCACTCAAGGGCCACGACCCTAAGTTTTAAGGAGTTTGCTTGGAGGTTAAGTTTTTCCAATTGTGGCACCATTTTCATAGGATAATTAAAGGTTATTTTAGTCAAGTATCCCTTACTATTTTTAGAGATTATTTAAGATCTTATTTACTGGTAAGATAGAAATTATCTTTCTCTATATAGAGAGGTACTACTATGTTATTTATTTGAGTTACAATAATATTCCACATTTCAAACACCCCTTGTCGCTAACTCTCTCTCTCTCTCTCTCTCTCTCTCTCTCTCTCTCTCTCTCTCTCGATTTTCATGCACAACCACCACATGTGGGATCTCTACACACCAACTCCACCTCACTCTTGTTGCGAATCCTCACATGGTATCAAAGTGGGTTCCTCTCAAAATCTATGAGCACACGTGGAAGAGAGAAAAGAGAGAAGAAGTCCACATACAAGAATTTCTCTTATGCATGAACTCTTCATGTGTCAACACTAGGCCATGTGATCTATGGCTTCTTCATCCGACGTAGGAGTTCTCTCAAAGAATGCCTTGGAAGACCTTGGCACCTTATGCAACGCCCAAGGAGTCAAGTAGGGAGTTCTCAGTGAATCCTCTCACTACCGCATATGGTGCCTTACGTAGAGCACAGAAGTAGGAGGAGGTTCGTTGTTCATAGAAGAAGATGGCGGAGAACGAGGCCCAGGTATCGACCAGAGAGGGCAAGGTGATCGTTCAAGAGACGACCATCAAGCTTCAAGGTGCATCCAATTATATCCTATAGGCTAGGGCATTCAAGATCTTCGTGTGTGGATAGGAGAAGCTCCACGTGTTGCTTGAAGATGCCCCTAAGATCAAGGACTCAACGAAGAAGTGTCATGCCCTAATAATCTTCCAGATGGATCGGGAGTGGATCACTGGGCATGCACGCCAAGGTCCCAGCTACCAGGTGGCTTGGGTTAGAAAATCCATAATACTATCAATAAGGTACATTTTAGGAAAAATAATTTTTTTATAAATCACAGGAGTCAAAACCTACCGAAAATCCAATAAGGTTTCCCTGTTTATCAAATATTTTCCCAAAATCAATACTCGCAACATGTACCTATCCATGCATACCACAAATTAGATAGGTGAGTACACCCCACCACCACAACACGAAAGAAGTAAAAGCGTTAAAACTCAAGCAGGCACACCCTGCATTGAAAGCGATAAAAACACAGATAACTGCAAGAAAACAAATCCAATTACCACTAATAACCACCACAAGCAATCACAATCGATCATAAATCTACCATACAGTCCACTATTGGGTCACATAACATGTACAATAATCCGTGGTTTATGTTTACAACATTTATATAACAGGATCCCATAAGCTACAATTTTTAAACAAAAGAACTCCAACAAAAGATTTATATTAGATACTAAAGCCTATCTAAAAGAAAATAAAAGGCACAAGTACTCCATTATCAGCAGATCCACCTAGGCCTAAATCCAACGTAATGTGACACCTGCACCACAGCAACAGTACTTGAAATGGGTCACAAATGCAAGGATGAGCCAAGCAACTCTGTAGGGACAAACCATGTGTAACACCCGAAACAGAAAGAAAAAGGGTAGTGTACAAGTTTCCACATTATAGACTCAAGTTTTCCATTCCCACAATTGACTCAAGTTTTATTAACACTACCGGCTGGTTAAGAACCCTTTTTCCTCCTTTACCAAGATTTATTTACATAATTCAATTTTATTATCAAATGATTTATTCCCTCGCCTCAGAAATTTGATTATGGGAATCATCCCTCTCTACAAGAGGAGATTGAGATGTATCCTTTCCTTGGATTCCAGCTTGGTAGTCTCACCCTGGTAAGGGGAGAGGTTAGCAAAGTTAATAACCCTCGAAAAAGGCATACCCATTCTCAATATGTCGATAACATTGCTAACCTCAGTCAGAAGAGTCAGGCCTCTTGGGAGCTACCCAAGCCAAAGCCTCAAGATTATAAAGAGCAACTCTGCTCGTATCCATCAAGGTACGGTCGTGGTTACTTGTATTTAGTTGTGGTAGGATAGGTTAAACTTAACAGGCCACACTAGTGCCTCCCGCTAAGAGCACATACTCCGGGTGTGCCCTCTCAGCCAGCCATCTGATTGAGGCTACAACTCTTACCCATCTCAAGCAGGGTTGGCCAGATGTTTAACAGGCTGCACCATTGTTCCCTCATAGATTATGATCTTCTGAGTGCGCCCTCTTAGTCCACCTCGATACTGAGGCCATGACCAAATCCCACATCCCACGCATGTCATGAGACATCAATCAGAATCGGGTACCCGCTAGTACCTAAATTCGACAATAGCCCCCTTACATGTCATCGTGACTGGGAATCCCCCAGATCCCAAAGTCATTCGCAAGTAGCCACTAGCTACTTCAGCTCTTCGAGTCTCCAACCCGAAACAGTGAATCCTTGTTCACAAGGTCAATGGTGTAGTCCTACAAGCTCACCCAATAGACTTACTCGTCTTTCAATCCATTTTAATTCCTGTACCAGGAACAAAATCCTAGGGGCCTACTGAATCGCCTGGGGCTGGCTTCAGACCTTAGGATCCAAGCTTCCTCTCTAGACTCGTAAAAGAGTCCCCAAGGCTCAATATTCCAGGTTTCACTTGAGATTTAACTAGTTATACTCGACTTTTAATCGTCTCACTAAGGGTTTCCATGCCCATAACATACTTGGCCATCAATTACAAGATTAACATTTTCATCTTCATATTCTTAGTACTCTCACAGAATTAAACTTTCCTCTTATTTTTCCCCTACTTCTCTTTGTAGAGTAGGGCAAGGTTCAATTGTTGCATCAAGTTTCCAAGGCCCCGGTACTGGTCCTTGGTTTCACAGCCCACTAGCCACCAGAAGGCCTAGTACCAATACAGACTCTAAGTACTGATACTGGGCACCTCCAGTCTCTAACCTAACTTCCAATCAAACCTAGGTTGATGGCCACTACCGACACTAACGCTTAGTACCAGCACTGGGCCTCCCTAAATCCCAATCCACACAGTATACCACTCGACTTGTGGATGGCTTAGTCCTTTGTTTGCCATTTCTATAGAGGGTGTTTAGACCTAAGGACTTTTCTTGAATCCCCCGAGGCCCCCTTGAAACCCTCGAGGCCCGAAATTCGTTCAATAAGACCTTTACCGTGTCATTAGCATCAGCACTACAACAAGTCTAGATCATTAATGACCCCTTTTTGGGCCCCTTTTTCTTTCCCCCAACCAGACACAAAGTACCAACATTAAATAGGGGTATGGGGATTACTAAAGGAGTAGCTAACATTAGCAACCCAATTGAGGCTTTTCTATATTTTGATTCCAGCACAAAAGTCACCCAAGAACCACTCCATGAAATTATAACAATTGCCCTTTAGTTACATCCCTTATGCCATAAAAAGGGAAACGAGCATGATTTCTTTTTAAACAATCTTCATAATCCCATTTCTAGCCCGCAATATTAGGATACTTATGTTGAAGTAACCATGACAAAGGACCACATAACAGTGCACTAAAGTCCCCCAAAATCCCATTTGGAGATCTATTTTACCCCTCCCAAACATGCATCAAACTATGATTCAGCACCCTTCCTTTCCATATCTCGTCTCTCAACACCAACCCGTTCGAGACCTTTATTTCCAACCCCGATAACGATGAATTCATTACCATACATTAATTAGCTTTCAGAGGCATTCTAGGCCCAAATTCATCTACTAGAGCTCATCTCGCAATGAAAGCTTCAGGAAGCAAGGACAACTCGTCCGCACTGGCGGTTTCACAACATGCACGCAACGCCCATGAAACCCCATTCCTCGTGGAAAAATCCACAGTTCACGCTTCAAATCTCCCTCTCATCCCCACTATTGCTCAGGAATTTAAAAGATTAATGCACGAGAGGAGAGGAGTCCCTACCTTACCTCGAGCTTCCCGTCATCCGCGACGTTGGTAGCTACCCCTCCGAATTCCTCGCATAGAAAATAAATACAACCACAACACGTCAGAGGTTAACAATGGGGTTCAGCCCCCCCTAACACACAAAATACCCCAAATCCCCTAAGGTTACACATCCTTAGAGCTAGGGATTTAGGCAATAGGAGGGAGGAGGAACGCACCTAGGCCATCGTGTCCTTGACGGGACGACACCCCATTTCTGGCCTGCGAGGAACCTGCTACAGCAGCATCAACACCTGCAGCTAACCCCCTGATGTTGCCGTACCACTGATTTGGGCCAAGCAGCTGCAGCCATAGCTGCTCTCCGCACGAGCAGCAGCGTTAACATCAGAAGCAGTGCGTGCGGGTGGCCGGCTGTGTGCGCAAGCAGGTGTTGGCAGCCGGAGAGAAAGAGGAAAAGAGGAGGACCGGCGAGCCTCGGTGAAGGGGAAGAGCCGATGGCTGCTTCTTCTTGCGTCCAACCGTAGCAGCTGCCAAAGGAGATGCAGCCGCAGCTGCGATCGCCAAAGAGGAAGGAGGCCAACGAGAGGAGCAGGAGGAGAAGAGTTTGGCGAGGTGGTTGCCCTCTCTTGTCCCTCCCATCTCAACGGTGAAAAAGAAAAAGGAGCGGGGAGTGGCTTCCTTTACGAGCCAAACTCAAATTTTAAATGGGATGTAAAAATTGCTAGAAAAGCTCCTTCTATTCAAGAGTCTTTTGACTATTCTTTCACACTAAAAGTTCCTTAACTTAATTTTGTCAAGGTCACGAAGGTGATCAATTTTCAATGGGTCCATAATCTTACTAATCCTAGAGTTAGGAAGGGTTGATTAGCTTCAAATTGTCGTAAAAAAAAAAAATCCAAACCCTTATAAGAAGAAGCTTGAGAAAGATAATTATCTTGTAATAAATTGGTTGATGAACTTAATCGATCCATCCATCGCCTCCAACATGCTATATAAGAAGTTGGCATTTGACATGTGGGATTCCTTGGAGAAAAGGTACTCCAAAAAGTTCAGCAATGCCTGACATTTATACTCATATCTAGACAGCAAATCAAGGGGATCTTCCCCTTGATAAATATTACTCGAAGATAGAGCTGTTATTTGAAGAACTCGAGATTGTCAAGCCCATCTACTATGACAAGCAAACAACCACAAATGAGAGGTGGCAAGCAGCAAAGTTTCTATTAGGGTTACATCCCCGATATCAACTGGCACGTGATCAAATTACACCTTGGATGAAAAGATGGATCTTGAAATGATTTATAATCATCTTAAGAATGTTGGAGAATCTGAGGTGGAGACCACTACGGTATTCGAGGACACCACATTAGCCACTAGTGATGGTGGTGTAGGATGTGGGAAAGGATGAGGACAAGGCTTACACCACGTCTTCCCACCTTGTCAACAATGTGGATGCACGAACCATCCACATGACAAGTGTTGAGATAAGTTCGAGAGACATCCACGTGGCTCATCTACTTCCCAACGTTAGTTTTCTCTATCTCCACAAATCAGGAGAAGATCCGAGCGATGCTTAAGAGGATAAGAAGACTACAACGGCTACTGCACCGACTATTGAGGTTTACCATAAAGCAACGACTTCAGAGATTGCACAAGGACTTTGTGGCTTCCCAAGCACATGAAAGCTCAAACGTAGAAGATGATAAAGAGTGGTGGAAGATTTAGCCTCATCACAAGTCTACGACTTACTCCGACCTCGACTTGAAGGGGAGTGTGAAGGAATAAAGCCGCGTGGATTTCCACATGGTACAGTGGCCACGTGGACAAGAGTTGGGTTCAATAAAGGGTCGCTGACCCTAGTTTTTTAGAAGTTTTCTTGGAGGTTATGTTTTACCAATTGTGGAACCTTTTTATAGGATAATTAGAGTTTGTTTAGTCAATTATCTCTTAATGTTTTTGGAGATTGTTTAGGATCTTATTTACTATTTTTCTTTATTTAGGATAGGAATTATCTCTCTATAAATAGAGAGGTACTACTATGTTATTGATTTGAGTTGAAATAATATTCCACATTCCAAACTCCCTTTGCCTCTCTCTCTCTCTCTCAATTCTTATGCACAACCACCACACATCTCAGTTCTTATGCACAACCACCACACATAGGATGTCCACGTGCCAACTTCACCTTGCTTCCATTGCGAATGCTTACAACTGTTAACACGTGAAGGGCCCCATATATCACAATGAATGAGACGAAAGGGAAAAGAGCTTCTCCCTTCAGCACGTTTGGGAGAAGAGGCTTAATAATGCTTTTCCAATTGACATGCTTCATAATCAAAGTTGGCACTAGTAGGTAGATCTAGAAACATTTGGTGCATCTTCCTAGAGGACGGATGACCCAGGTGACAATGCCAAAGAAGTGGGTCCAGCAAGATGGAAAGTGCTCCTGCAAACAGTGATGGAGTATCAAGATAATAAAGGCCATTATTCTCAAATCCTCAACCAATGATCTCGTTGGTCCTTTTACCCTCGAAATAACAGTGGTACTCATCAAAGATCACCTAACACTTGAGGTCTTTGCAAAGCTAACTAACTAACAAAAGGCTCATGGGGAATTCAAAAGCACAGTAAACCTCTGGCAATTACTGCCTTTTAACACTTTTATAGAGCTTACACGCCTGACTTGTTTTGAGGGATGTAGAGCACTAATATCTCCAGCAAGGTGTATACACATACCAGAATCTATCACCCATTGTCCATGACAAATAGACAACACTTGATCATTACTTTGTATATATTGCAACAAAGACTGCATCACTACTTGATGAGTTCGTATGCGACTTGTTAGTGGCACAAGAAGGGGGGTTAAATAGTACAATAAAAAATTCACAAACAATCGCAACAAAATGATGCAAGTATTTAGAGATGAAACTCTTACAGGAAAAATTTCTACCTAGATCTCTTAATCTAGGATTTTTCCCCTACCCAGGTAGGAATTACTAACAAGTAATCTTACAATTCCCCTCTTCCTGGACAAATCCCAAAAAGAGTTTTGCCCATCTACTAAGAGAAAACAGGAAACCCACAGATCGGGTACCCAAATAAAAGATTAAAAATAATAAAAGATATTCCTATAAGCCTTGAATGAAATATGAAATAAAAGGATTAGAATACTCTCTTATCAAACCTATGAGTAGCAGGAAGAAGGTTTGCTCTCAAGAACTTAACAAGAAGCAATAGAACAAGTGGAGCACAAGAGAGCACAAATGAGATCAAGAGCTTTTCAAATGAGTAGAATGTATTTTTCTTTGTTGTGTGTGCTTAAGGCTACCTATGGGGGTATATATAGTTGTATAGGGTATAATTTAGGTCTAAGTAGTCGATGGAATTTGAATTGAAATGGAATAAATTAAGGTAGAATGGCTACAGTGCATTTACTCAAAGTATGACTGTATCAAACGTTCGAAAAACCATGACAGACATCTGAAAAGACTATTTCAGATATCTATGAATAAACCGGGGCGTCTGTAAAAGCTCTAGAGGGAAAGTAGTTGTTACTGAATATCACAAGATCAAATATAAGGACGTTTGAACAAAAAGATAGAATCTGAATAGATAATTTCAGACATCTGAAAATAAAAATAGACGTCTGAAAAAGCCTTAGGGTTAAAGTGATTGTTACTGGAATGAAGTTGGATCTAAACAGGAATCTAAAGACATATGATCAGACGCCATACTAGACGTCTAGACAAAAGTGGAGACGTCTTAAAATGAATGATTAGACATCTGACAAAACATGAAGACGTCTGATGGCCGACAATGTTCCAAATTCAAAGTGTAACAGAAATAACTAATTGTGATCAAAACTTAACATTGGATAAGAAATGAACGTTGGTCATTTCCAGCCGTCTTAAGAAGATGACAGACATCTCAAAGACAACAAAAATTATGACTGTTGTTTTACTGAAGTTAAAGAGATATCAAAAGCTCGAGGAGGCATCTGAAAGACACTATTAGACGTCTGAAGTAGAGAACAGGCGTCTAAAAAACCTAGGTGATAGCGGTCGAAAAAATCTAATTATGAATCTAGGCTCTGGACAAGATACTAGACGTCTGGTGAAGTAGATCAGACATCTTATAAATCAGGCTCAAATGTCTGAAGAAAAAATGAGACGTTCGAAAAATCAACAGAAGTAAATCTTTACAAATTTAAGGATACGAATATGGATAGGAAAATTCTAAAGACATCCTAAGAATAATTCAAAACTTTTTTACATTCTAAACAAATAAAATAAATTATAAAAGATGTTCTTTTTCCCTTCCTTTTCCTCAATCATTTTCTTTAAATCCTACCTGCAATATGTTACTACTTTCTAAGGAAATAGCTCATTTATCATTATCAAAAATATAATTATAAACATTTTAACAAAACAACTGCAAGTAGATAGACCATCCAAGGGATCCACCAATAGAGAAGTTAGTAGCCATAAGGTACACTGATAGATATTGGGAGACGAAAATAACGAGGGGATAAAAACGTGTCTTGAACACATCCGACACAACCATCTTGAACATGATGGGCAGTAGATCATGATCTAACGATGGTGCATCACAATCTAACAATCTACAATGATGGCTCACATAATTGCACGATCTAGTGCTAGCCACAGCAAGCACGATTCCTAAATGACCTATGACGTTGATGGACCATCGATCCCCACCATGTGAACCACTGTAGGGATACTTTGATCATCGCGATGCTCCTCGAGATAGGATGCACGTAGGCTGCTGAGCAACCAACCCACACGGCGCACGACGACCCTTCATTGCCACGTTTGGAAAATTCACACAAGGAAAAACCAATGATGGAAGAAGGCATTTGGTAGGATATCTGCATCAGTCTACGAGCATTGCTTTGATACCATGTTGTAGAAAATAAATGGCATATTATTCAAAGAAAGCCATAATCTCTCTTAGATGGTGAGTAGGGAAAATATACAAAAGAGTCTAGATAAGTACTATAAATAAATAAAAGAATACATGGACTTAACGGTAAAGTTTATACTGGAACATGAAGCAATCTAAAATCATCTTCTATTTTAGATTGTACAAACAACTAGAAGAGTTGGATAAAGTTTAATCTATGATTCAAGTAATGTGCTTTGGATATAAATAATGGTGTAAGAGAATCTATTTAGCAATCTATTTTACACCAATTGGTATAGTTTGAAGAGAACGAATTTTCCGTTAACCATCTTTTGATAACTATATACATGAGAATTTTTTATTCATATCCCACCTTATATGTGACCTGAGAACCAAACATCTAAACTACTAAAATGAGTGCTACGAAGATTAGATACATGCCACTAGATCCACATTGTTGCTAATTCCATGAAAGATTGGCCAACTTAAAGGCAATATGTACGAAGGGTGATGGGCCCTTCGGGGGGGAACTACTCATCTTAATGGAAACATTTTGAATTTATGAGAAATTTTTTGAAAGGGTTGAATTTCGGCGAAAACGGGCGTAATTTACAGAATGTTTACAATATATTTTACCAATAGAATCAAAAGATAGAAAGTTTCCTGCAATTTACACATTAGATGTTCTGTTAATGAGCACCAGCATTATAGAATGTGGCATCGGATGCATTTTATGAGCTAAGAAATGGAAGTGAAGAATAAGTAAACTGGAGAAGGCAGAAAGAAGGTAAACTGGAAATTGGATAGCTAGACTATGGAATATATGCACTAAACCAAATGCTTTAGAGGATTACAGCAATTCCTCACTTCTTTACAATGATTATAGTTTCTCTTACCTGTCAGCACAACCTCAGCACCCAAATATTTCAGAAGAATCTGCTTCTCAAGTGAATATTGGGCTGGTGTGACTGCAATGAATTTATAACCTTTCTGAGTGGCAACAAGCATCACTCCGATGCCTAAATTTCCACTTGTAGGCCCAATCAATGTAGTAACACCGGGAATAATATGACCCTTCTCCTCTGCATCTTCTACCATTCTGTCGAATGAACAAGGAAAACAACCATCTACTATAAACAGAAGTTTGTAGAAGTCTATTTCTTATCACATCTCTTACACAAAAAGCAGATAAAAAACTGGGACTAATTGTGAACAGACCTAAGAGCGCTACGATCTTTTACAGAGGAAAGTGGTTGATAGAATTCCAACTTCGCTACCAATCTTGCATCTATCCGGTCATTCTTCATGATGTTCTTTAACTCTATCAGAGGTGTCCAACCAATAAGCTGAAGAACACTTCGGAATCAGAACAATACTTTCAAGCAAAATTTCTAGAGAAAAGCACCCAAAGTTAGTGTGATATCATGGAAAAGTTTCAGATGGGCCCCTGAATGATATATCATATTTGAGCTTAACAATTGACATAGACACATTCTCTTAACTCTCAGCACTTCTTTGAAATAAACTCCCAGAAGAAAAAAATCTTTGTGTCGTTTTATTGCAACCATTGCAAGGACTACACCATGAGCTATTCAAATGAGTGACAACCCAAAGCTAGAAAATTTGATATGACATTTGTGACAGATATTACAGACTGATTTCAACTTATAATGTATATGAAATTATGATTGCATATCAGGGGAAAACCAAATGTGACAGGAAAAAAAAGAACAAAAAACCTAAAAGGAAGTACGTAGACAGAAATAAAAAAAAAAAAGTAGAACCTGATTATTGCAGCATTTTCCCAAACAAATCACATGAAAAGAATGCTAGAATTTTGAAAAATTGGATCTACAATGCTCACAAAATTCCTATGTAATAAAGATTCCAAAACCTCTGTACATCCAACCCTTAATACGAATACCCAAGTTCGTTTGGCTGGCTTTCCTCAGAATGGGATGAGAACAACACTTTTTTTTTTTTTCTTCAATTTCATAAGCTTTAGGAAGGCCGGAAGGATAGCAAAATCAGATTACTCTAGCTAAGGTAAGACCAGTACTGCACAACTTAGCCAGATTAAACTACAAAGTGTGCGGAAGCCCATAACAAATCACTAAAAAGAGAAAGTGGAAAGGCAAGAATCAAGATTCCAGGGATTGAGAGGAGAATGTATGTACCTCAGTTATATTAGAAGCTATGTTCTCGCCCCTACATTCTCCTTCCTTACTCGAAGGGCACATCAATCTTTGGAGGCCTCTGATCTCCACATCCATCTCCTCCTTTTCCCCACAATGTTGCTTCTACCGATGGTTGTGGTGTCTGAGCTGAAATGGGCGCTTTGTGCCGGCAAATAGAGAAGGAGAGATGGACATGTCTAAGCATCTTTTGGAATTGATGCACGTGGGTGCATTCAATGACGTACCATGACTGTGTTGGTAGAACAAAGAACCTTTTGAGTACATTCTATGTTTGGATGTGATATGAAAAAGTTGATTAGGTGAGTAACATGAATAGAATAAATGGTGTCATGAATGGTTTCATGAGTTAAAATACAATGTCACTTCAAATCTTCCTATGTAACATATCAACTCACTTATAATGTCTAATTTTTACCTCCTCTACTTTCCAACAAAATGATAATAAGAAAACAATTCAGTATTAAATATAAAATAAATAAACTACACCTCTCTCTTTTATATTTCAATCATATCAACTTACAATTTATAATACATCAACTCATCTATCACATTTACTCTCACTATCTCACCACTTACATCAACACTACTAAAACTTATCTCATCCTAAATTTTATCAAAGGGCAAATCTATCTCCCATCCAAGCACAACCTCAAAACTATTCTGTAAAAGTGCTAATCAGCCCCTTAGCTGTCAATATCACCAAATTCATCGTGAATTTTAGGCAATCTTGGTGGAGGGGGATGGGTAACACTAACCTGTCGAATATGCCATGAGCTTTCTAGTTTCTTATTATAACATATTAACATACTTTTCATTGTATCTTTTTCAATTTTACATAAAAAATATTATCCCATCATATAATCATTGGAGTAATGATATACACACTGTCCTATATACCCACTTCCATACCCACGATGCTTACGTGGACCATATATGTATACCCCCCACCCCCTTAACCCCCTCCCTACACACCTCTCTCTGCAGTGTTCCCCACTGAAATTTAAATCATTCCTATAAAAAGTTATCACCAGCTACCCACACCCATCTACCACTACACCCCCACCTACAACTCATCGAAAACCTGCTCCGACCGCCACCAGCTCCTCCTCTGCCTCAAGCTTCACCGAGACTCCGCCGAGTTCCCTCACAACTTTGAGCTTGAGCTCCTCGACGGTGAGCTCAACGACCAACGACCATGTTGAGCTCATGTCCATCCCCAACCTCCTCTGACCTTGAGTTCCTCCATGGCGAGCTTGACAACAACCTCGACCTCCAACACAACAACCTCAACGTTGACCTCGGCAGCAAGCTCGATGGTGACTTCAACCTCAACGTCGACAACGACCTCAGCGACGATCTCGGCCTCAACGACGGTGACCTCGACCTCAACGACGACCTCGACAACGACCTTGACCTTGACCTCGGCAGTGAGCTCAACGGTGACCTTGACGTCAACAATGACTTCGGCGATGATCTTGACCTTGACGGCGGTTCTCTCGACCTCAACGGTAGTGACCTCAACCTTGACCTCAACATTAGCGGTGACCTTGGCAGCAACCTCGACCAAATTTTTTGTCATATATGTGAATGTTTCTGATTCATTAGTGTCACTCATTGCTGCTGTTGGCAGTAAAATTAAAGTGGCTCAAGATGTTGTGAGTACAATGATATTCACCCCTTCAGTAGGTTGTAGGCATAGTTGGTGTAAAATTTGTATATTACAGTAGGCATCTTTGATAGTCATAGTATGATGTGTATAAATACTACTTCGAGAACTATTTATACTGCTATTGGCAGCATTCGAAAATGCTTAATGCACCATCGAAAATGTTGTAAGCATCATTCATAGTAGTATGCTAAATAATACTATTATGGCAAGAAATATGTCCACCAGAGGCACTAACCATAATGCTGGGAACATTCTGAAATTCATAGTGCTGCTAGCAACGTTGTTAAAAAATTTATAGTGCTGCTGGCAGCAATGTTAAGAACTTCGTAGTGTTGCTGCCAACATTCTTTATCTGCATAAGATTATTGTACTCTCTTACAATGACAACATTGTTAAGAAATTAATAGGATTTCTTGAGATAGTTAGCTGAATGAAGTATTTTACGATCAATCTCTACCAACATATATATTAAATATACGAAAGTTGATAGTTGAAGGAATGATCATAGATAGACATGAGCTAATGTATCTATTTGGATTGGAACAAAGCTCATTCACTTACCTGCTGTTGGCATCAGTGTTTTGTTTTGCAATTTATGATTTCAAAGGAATTACGTTAGTATAGGTTCACATAACTCAAATACAATCTTCCTTTCTTAAATACTCTAAACAAGGCATTTTGTTCCTCTCTTTGAGAAGAAATAGGAAGCCTACATCTTAAGACAACTTATGCCAACAACACCACCACTAGGAAAATTTTATTCATGCCAACAGCAGGTTGGTATATCATAAGCTGCCACTGATAAGTTAGTAGGTGCTGCTGGCAATCACTTATCTGCTGTTGGCATCATATATGTAGTATGTCACAAAATCGGTGTTGTAAATATTATAACTAAGATTTCAACTGATCTAAATTTAACTGTTGCATGGAACATTTATACTGCTATAGGCAGCATTCAAAAATACTTGAGGCATCATATAAAATGTTGTAAGCATCATTCATAGTAATATGTTAAATATTACCGTTGTGGTAAGAAATGTCTGCTAGAGGCATCAACCATAATGCTAACAACATTCTAAAATTCGTAGTATTGCTAAAAGCATTGTTAACAAATTCGTAGTCCTACTAGTAGCAATGTTAAGAACTTCATAATGTTGTTGGCAGCATTATTAGCAAATTTGTAGTACTACTGATAGCATTGTTAAGAACATAATGCTACTGGTAGTAATGTTAAGAACTTCATAGTGCTATTAATAACATTCATTGTTTGCATAAGACTATTGGCAACATTTAGTTACTTCGTTAACTGAATGAAGTATTCCACAATCAATTTCTACCAATCAAACAACAACCAAGCCTTTTCCCACACTAAGTGGGGTCGGCTATGGATTCTTTGCCTCCACACAAATCAATTTTCAGTCATTTTAGGACTTAAATTAAAGTAATTGAGGTCATACTTAATAGTTTCCTTCCAACACTTGTTTGGTCTTCCTCGCCCCCTCTTAGCGGGTTCAGCCTCCAACTTCTCACATCTCCTAACTGGAGCATCTAGTGGCCTTCTTTGTAAATGTCCAAACCATCTTAGATGGGCATCTCTCATTTTATCCTCTATCGGTGCCACCCTAACACTGTTTCTAATAAATTCATTTGAAATACGGTCCTTTCTTGTATGACCACACATCCATCTTAGCATCTTCATTTCTGCCACAGACATCTTCTGTACATGCCTATAGTTTATAGCCCAGCATTCAGAACCGTACAACATGGCTGGTCTTACCACAGCTCGATAGTATTTTCCTTTGACTTTTAAAGGAACCCTCTTATCACAGAGAACACCAGAAGCACCCCTCCATTTCAGCCACCCTACATTAATTCTATGTGTAACATCTCCATCAATTCCACCATCATGTTGGAAAATGGATCCCAAGTATTTAAAAATATCTTTCATTGGAATGCACCTTTCTCCAATTTTTACATCAATCCCTTCGTTGTTCCCTCTACTACTAAACTTACATTCCATATACTCAGTCTTCATCCTACTTATGCGTAATCCTTTATCTTCCAGGGCTTCTCTCCAAAGCTCAAGTTTTCTGTTCACTCCATCTCTTGTCTCATCAACCAACACAATGTCATCAGCAAAAAGCATACACCAAGGCACCTCAACTTGGATATGCTTCGTCAACTCATCCATAACCAAGGCAAAAAGATAAGGGCTTAAAGTCGAACCTTGATGTAGACCAATGGTGATATCAAAGTAGTCTGTCAAATCATCCTTAGTCTTTACACAAGCTGCAGCTCAATAGTACATATCCTTTATGAGGTTGATATATATAATTGGCACTTGTCTCTTCTCCAAAATTCTCCACAAGATATCTCTTGGGACAGAATCATAAGCCTTCTCCAAATCAATAAAAACCATATGTAAATCCTTTTTCTTCACTTTGTATGTCTCCATCATACGTCTCAAGAGGTGTATTGCCTCAATAGTAGACCTGCTTGGCATAAAGTCAAATTGATTTTCAGTTACCATAGAGACTTGCCTCACCCTTCTTTCAATTATTCTTTCCCAAAGTTTCATCGTATGACTCATCAACTTAATACCTCTATAGTTGGAACAATCTTGTATATCACCCTTGTTCTTGTATAAAGGTACCACAAAACTTTTCCTCCATTCCTCTGGCATCTTCTTGCCTCTCCACACAGTATTAAATAAATTTGTGAGCTAAGTTATACCCCGTTCTCCCGTCATTCTCCAGACGTCTATAGGAATATCATCAGGCCCAACAACCCACCCACTTTTTATCATCTTCAGAGCCTCCTCTACTTCTTTCTTTTGTATCCTTCGATAACATGATCGATTCACATACTCTTCTGAGTTAACGAACTCTCCTAAGATGATATCATTCTTTTTTTTTTCATTAAATAGCTTATGAAAATATCTTTTCCATCTTGTCTTTATATCCTCACTAGCTATAAGCACCCTTCCTTCTTCATCCTTGTGCATCTTACATGCGTAAGGTCATTTGCTTTCCGCTCTCTTGCTTTAGCTAACTTGAAAATATCTTTTTCACCTTCTTTAGAATCAAGTTTCTTATAAAAATGGTCCCAAGCTTTTGCTTTTGCTTCACTAATAATTTTCTTTGCTTCTTTCTTTGCTCTTTTGTAGTTTTCCATATTTTCATCGGTCTTATCTCGATATAAGGCTTTAAAACATGCTCTTTTAATTTTAAGCTTCTCCTGCACTTCCTCACTCCACCACCAAGCCTCATTTTGTCCTGGAAAATCAATTTCTACCAATGTACATATTAAATATAGGAAAGTTGATAGCTGAATGGAATAATCATACATGAATGTGAAAGTTTCTACGAGAAAATGAGATGGACGTAAAAAAGGTGAAATTAGTTACTATCGATGTTAATGACTGCGCAACAATCATAAGACTTAAATGACTTGAATTGAGTTAGAACTTAACATAATTGTAGTATAATTTATGCATTAGTAGCATACATGGCATCTTTCCTGCTTTACTTAGATAATCATAAAATAATGCTATAATGATGTACTAATCAGTATATTATATGGTTTATAGGTAATAAAAGCTTAGGAGATGGCTTGAAACTAAATCTGAAGTAGGGAAGAAGATAGAGCTGCAGCAGAAGCTTTGGAATAAAGTTGCACAAGCTGGAGGCATACTACATTACTTGTAGGATTTTAATGCCAGATTTAAATTATGAAGAACATAGGACATTCTCACACATATCCCTAGCCTTAGGACAGCCCTAGATACCTTCCTAAACCCTAGCTACCCTTATATTAGGTCACCTTAGCCTATAATAGCTCAAAACCCATCTTCCAGCCCATCTCTGGACATCCAGGTAGGATGCTGGACGTCAAAGCCTTAGATACCATCCACAAAACTTAGAACCCAATCTGCTAGAAAATTGGATTTCCAAACAAGGTGTCAAACGTCCAATTTCTACAGAAATCCAAGATAGACCTTAACTTCACATTGATTCAACCTTGGACGTCTAGACTAGAGACTTAGATTTCTGATTTTGAGGTATAAGTCATCTGATCTTTAAATCAGACGTCTGGAACCCCTCTCCAGATGTTGTTTTTGAAATCAAGCCTAGATCTTGATTTCTTAAGCCCCTAAACCCAATTCTACACCCTAGGAAACCTAAATTAAGGTGTCCAAAGCCTAGTACACTACCCTAAGACCCTTCTAAGAACCTAATTAGGTTCTCATTAAGCCCAATTAACTTGGATCTCAGTCAATTACACTTCACCTAGTCAATTGGACTCATAGAGTCCAATTAAGCTTAAATCTCAACCAAAACAAGTCTAATTGGACTCAGTGAGAGTCCAACTGACTCAAGCCCAACCTAATTGAGAACTCTCTCTCTCAATTACACACACATTGACCTAATTAAACTTGGTTAAGTTTAATTGGATCAATTACTTTAGTATTAGGTCTTATGAACCTAGTTTTTAGAAACCTACCTAAGCCCAATTGCTTAGACTTATAGGACTCAACCTAAACCACCTAGCCACCACCCATACTCACGCATGCGCACACACACACACACACCACCACCACTTGGCCATCTACTCAATAGTATTCTAGAGTGGACTCCAAGTGGCGCCACCTTGAAGACACCTTGAAGACTAAAAATAGTCTTCAAGGAGTCCACAACCTACCTCCTTAGAAAGTGGATCTAAGAAGACCCACTCTCTACCTCTCTAGCCGCCACCTAAGCCTAATTCTAGAGAATTCTATAATTCTCTAGATGGCCACTCCCTTAGTCTATTTAAGGATCGAAGGGGACGACCATGCACCTCATCTTGAATGCCATCTCCATATTCACAACTCCCTCCACGAGCTCTACCATCATCTCCACTTCACCATTGGATGTCCAAGATCCAAGAAGTCCTCCACCACCTTCTCAAGAGGCTGGCCAACCACCTTGGCCATCGCTCCCTTCCCTCCTACCACCTCCAACCACATGGCCATTGGAGACCACCTCCAATGCCCCAATTGCTATTAGTGTAGTTGTTCTTCATGTTTTGATTTCTACGTTAATATCTTGCTAGTAATAGTAGTAGTAGTACTCTCTCTAAGAATGCATGCATAATCTTCTCAAGATCCATGCATGCATATCTTTTTTGTTAGCTAGAATTAGCATTTTCAATTTCCATGTACAAGCTTTCCTCTAGAATCATTGTAATGATAATATTTTTGAAGAAATAAAAATCATCAGTTGCCTGCTTCATAAGATCTATATATTGCAACAAACATATCGGTTCCTAAACATATCAACGATCTTGTGATTGATGCATTTTCCGTTAACAGCCATAGCGAAGTGAGAATTGTGCGCATTAGCACTCACACTTTCACATTTATTATTTATTTGACGCACTCACATGTAGTTAGGGTTAACAACGCGACTGGTGAGACTTACATTCGTAGGCTTAAAACCAACGTACAATTTTAAGCAAGAAAAAAGATGAAACATTAAGAATCAATTTCAGTTTTATCTGTCTCCCTAAGATTGACCGGGACTTACCGTCTCGTTATTATTTTTTGTTTGAGTCATGATTCATGCTATATTATGACGTGTTTTTAATCAAATCTGCATTTTACAAATCCAACAGTTGTTAACTGAATGAAACATTCTACGATCAATATCTACCAATGTACATATTAAATATATGAAAGTTGATAATTAAAGGGAATGATCATAAATGGATGAAAGAGTTTTTATGAGATAATGAGATGGATGTACAAAATGTGAAGTTAGTTACTATAGATGTGTTACTATCGACGTTAGTTACTATGTACTTTAGTTACCATCGACATTGGTTACTATGGACGTAAACACTACTCACAACACCATTAGTAGAAGTGACCACCAACACATCTTATTTGAACCCTACAATGGTGTCAACACATCCTACCAACAGCACCAACAATCCTGCCAACAGCAGCTACTTCCTTTGGTCTTGCACAAAAATGGAAAGGACTGCAGACTTATACCATTATGTAGCAGAGGCTAGCTGCATGTGCTGCACATGGACACAAACAATGTCAGAAAAAGCTGATGCATGCAATGGTGAACCAATAACATTACATGTTGATCTCCATGTGGCAACATCTGATGTGGGTAATGAGGATGCCACCTAAGATGGATACCTTGATGGTTAAGTTTGCAGGTAAGGTTACACTTTTTCTAATCATTGTTTATCCCGCCACACAGCTAAACACCTACCACCACTTATCTCAAGACAAATATCATGTGAAATAGACTTTATCCCATCGCTAAACGCAACCTTATGGACTTGGAAATATATCAAACCTCACCTCACTGATGATCAAGAAGCAAAATTGAGGGATTGACGAGCAAGGGTATGTTTAGTATAAAAGTATATATATGTTAATTTTGTAGTGTTCATTTACAAAATTTGATGAACAAATCAAAGCTTTCTTGGTACCAAATAACATGTCATAAGATCGTCAGAACATCCTTTATCATATGCATCCCCTAACCGTTCACTACATTTTCCTAATAAAAATTAAGACCAGCCATAGTGAGTGTGTTCGCATCGAGGACACCACAACATCGAATGGTGGTAGATGGGTATGGATGGGACTTGTTGATAGAGAATGGAAATTACTATTCAAAATTTTAGTTACCCCTACTCATCCACAAAATTCTTTCTTTTTTTTCTTTTTTGAAAAGTTGAAACTTCATTAAGGAGAGGAGAAAATCTAAGTACAAATCCCTACCATGGCGGAACATAGCAACACCAACCAAACAAGAATAAGACATTGAAACCCAACACAACATTGCACCACTCAAATGTTTTCAGCAAATATCATGCATGGAAGAACCAAGTAGTAAGATATCTAATGGACAAAAATGGCTAAGGATAAAATCGTGTCAGTGTAGCACGAAATCCGTAATCATTTTAAATTTGTAAATTTGAAATCATAACGGTGAGTTAGAGTCATCTTAGGGAGGCGATCGGGGTTTTCTTGATTTCGAAACACTCTATTATTATACTTTTGGTCTTTTGTATTTTTGTGACTTTTTTTTGACTTTTTGTATAAAGAAAGGTATGAGATGTGAAAATCTAAGTACTAAACCTAACTACGAATTAAAAATTACAAGTATTACTACTATGAAAGCATAGAAAGACATAGAAGATAAAATGTACTGAATGAAGATAGAAATTTTTCGTTGATGCCAAAATCTTGATTGCAACTAATGAAAATAAAAATCAAAAGAGAGATGGCTACAACTAAGCAACTAGAACAGTAATGAAAAAAGGGACAGAGAAAGAGGGCATGAACCCAAAGGAAAGAACAAAGTTGCCGGAGTGCTGGAGAAGGTGCAGAGACTCTGAAGTGGTGGAGGAGAGATCCACCTAGTCCTCTTGCCCAAAAGGTGTTGAGGAGGAAGTAGAGAAGTCGAAGAAGATGCTACTAAGGAGAAGACCTAAGGGGCTAAGGGGTCACCCATGGATGATGGATGGAAGGTGGAGGCTTGGCGTGGAAATGGTGGAGGAGAAGATGGTTCATGGAGGGTGTGTTAGGTGTATTTTTATAGAAGAGGTGTGATTTGATTAACTGAGAAGGCATGTGCCTTGGATCACTAGAGATGAATGGTGGTAATTGGGTTTGGAAGAGGTGGACAACCAAGATGTGAGGCATAGGTGGTGTGCAATTTGGAGGTGGTTATGGGTGTATTTGGGTAGGGTTTAAGGCTAGGTTCATTAGGATTTGATGGAGGGCTAGGATTAGGCTTGGTTGAGATGAAGGGTTGGGATTAGGCTAGGTTGGCGTGGAATCTATATATAGAAATCACCAAAGTGGCATGAAGATTGGTTGAGGTGGCACCTTTAGATGGTGCCACCTGTCTTCTGGTCGGCTTCTCACCTTTACTTTGTAATAAACTTCAGCTCCATCACTCCTGCATACAATAATTACATGTATTAGCACTAAGATACACTTATTAGCCCTAAAATGTATGCATGGTCCTAAATGCATGAAATGCAAGTATATGTATACTATGCATGTTATGAAACTTAGCTAAATAGGCATTTAATATCAATTAATTACATTCTCATCAGTATCCATCAAAGGTGGAACTACCAAATGAAGGTGAGAAGCCAAGTCATGGAGAGGCAAGTGACATATGAGGAGCCCACTACATGTGCAACTCCAAAAATGAAAATAAAAGATCCCCACAATAACTATAAAGAATACAACTAATCACATAACAAAAGAGAAAAAATAGACTAAACAACGACGACGGCAACAAACAACCATCACATAGGAGACTTGGAAAATGGCTACATAGCAAAAGAGTGATGGGGTTAGGGCAAGGATGAAGTGAAAATGGAATCCCCAGTCGAATGGAGATGGAGTGACATCCACCCAAACCATCGATGAACCACAAGGAGATAGCTACAACCGCTAAATCCCAGCATAATGGCACTACGCCCAACTTAGAGGGAAGCAGACCAATGTCTAGATCACAAAGGAGTGGCTCAAATCAACCATGTCAAGAGCACATGGCCCATGATCATGAAGATTCTCAAAGAAATAAAGTTCTCGTTGTGCGTGAAGTTACAACCATTTAAGAAAAGTTTGAACTCTTAAAAATGAATGAAAATTAGGCATAGAGTTTGAGTCGTCCTCAGGGAAGCAAAATTATCCAAATGACTAATTGGTGGTCTAGACTAATTTTTTCCATATTTTTGAGATTTTTCAAATTTTTTTAGGATTTTTGGGATAGGAGAAGATGGCTAAACCTAAAGATAAGGACTAAACTATAGAACAAGGACTAAAACGTAAATTGTGAATAAATAATTCCACAAAATTCTTAAACTCCTAAGAAAATTCTAAAATGCACTACTATGTATTAAACTACTTATAAAAGTTATGCAAATCTAAGCACTAGAAAAGCACATGGTAAACTCTTAAAGAAATTACAAGGATTGATCTGCAATAATGTAAGGACTAGAATGTAAATGAACCTTTACTCTTTTTTTTTACAAAGAATTTATGCTCAACATTTGGTAAGCAAGCAATGCTAATGTGAAAAAATCTAGGGTAAAATATTGAGAAAATTTAGATGAACCAATGCGACGAAATAAAAATGTGAAGAAATTCTAAAACAAGAACTAATCAAACATGATAACACGGAATTAAGCACTTTAACTAACTACTAAACCTGAAATAATAAGCAGTAAACTATCAAAACAATAAGAACAACTAAATCAAACTTTGATTAAAGAATTAATGTCAAGAATATAAATAAGTTAAATATTACAGCTAGCAGAAGGAATTAAGTCCTAAAAATTAAGAATTAAAGAAGAGAGAGAAGATGGGTAGAGAGGTGAGGTGGCATCGTGGAGGAGGCAGAAGAGCAGAGATGGAGGAAAAGAGATGCAAAGAAAATGCCAAAGAAGCTACTTACTCATGCACAACACACCTTGCTAATAGTGCTTGTGCCTCCACGCATATTGTGTCTCTGCGCACCTCATGAGCTGGGGCATCTAAAGGGTACTATTACTCATCTCTTCTTCATAGGGGTCATTTTGAAAGAAAACTTTAGAGTTTTCTTTCACAAACACCCATAGCTTTATCAACCTTTGCATTGATGTCCTTGTGAGACAATTTCTTTATTTCTTGGGATTTCACCCGCAATGATACAAGATAAAATTACATTATTACAAAAAATAAAATTAAATTAAAATCCTTCTATTTAAAATATATTAAATGCACAAAAAAGTGGGAATAACTAAAACAAAAATGGAAAATTAACTGAGAATTCATCACTACATAGTGTTAACATGGCCAAAGTTAGGGGCACTGCCAACCAAGAAGGCGTCATTGTTGTTAAATGAAAATGTAAAATGGAAGCTTATTAGCAAGTATAAAGTTGGTAAATCAAATATTTAGCATCATCAAAGCATTTATTAAAATGATGTTAATGTAAACTAATATTGGTAAACTAGTGACGTAAAATGCTATCAAATCAAGTATTAGTAGCATTACTAATGTCAATTAAATGATGCTAATGTAAATCATGTGAGAAATTAAGGATAAAAAATACCAACAAATCAAAACATTAGCGATGTTAACGGTGAAAATTTAAGTGTCTCTATAATAAGCTTTTTAATGACATTCACACAATTGTCTTTAGCCTTTTAGAGGCATTGATAGAGGTGGCAAATGAGGGACACTCATTTTAGACATTGCTAATTTAATATAACAGCGAATAAAAGGGCTATGATGCAAATTTTTTATGTCACTAAATAATAGTTTTGGTACTAAATCAATGACTCCAACCCTAGGCCATGTATAGATTTTGATATTTGGATATGAAAATCTTAGGTAATGTTGTCTTCATGAAATCATTTTGGGTTTTTGGACCATGCATTGCAACATTAAAAAATTTGAGATCGATTACTAGCATTGATAACACTCATTTATATGGAAGGCATATGAGGAGTGGTAGGAACTTGAGTGCAGTTTTTGAGGTGTATTATATATGTGACCACGAAGGGTTAGTTTGTATTATTTTTTTATTAACATGGAGGGATCTTTGCAATAGATGATAGTAATTATGTTAGGTTGCATCATGCAAGATGGAGGACTTGCATACCTGTGGAGGCGGAAAATCATCGCAAAAAGATTGAGTTTGGAAAATCCATTGTTGTAATGCAATTTGCGAGAAAATTTGCCAACAAATAAATTTACCGAAACTCAAAAGGAATTCCGGGTTGAACACAGGGAGGCTACGTTGATTCGCAATCCGCAATTATATTTTTTTTGTAATTTTAGTTTTAAGACGGGATAATCACAATGAATCTACTTTACTTGTGATATTAACACTAGAAGAGAGAGAGAGAACAAAACACTTTTTATAATAGAGTTAGTATTTTTACAACTAGAAAGTTGGAAATATTACAAGTAGAAAGTGATAAATCCAATCTAGAAAGCAGTAAAGAGAAGGGAGGTGAGAAATTATTCTCCTTGACGACTGCTTGGAGGACAAGCTAGAACGGGTGATGCCTGGAAGACGTAGAGCAGAGATTGAAGACGAAGAACGAAACAGGAAGAACTAGGGGTGAGGTAGGGTATCATCATCGTAGGATCCACTTCCAGAACGGGTGCGAGAAGACGACCACGGGTGCTCTATGAATGGGGTGAGAAGTGGACAAAATTTTGATTTTAACTTTAGAGGAGCATCCCAGGTTTGAGACAAGCTTCTTTAGAGCTTTAGAGAGAAAGAGAGGTGAAGGAAGGGATGAGAAATTCGAGTGATAGGGGTGCCCTTTTATAGATGTGAGAGTTGAGGGCAAAAGAGACATTTCCAAACTTTAAAACATTCATTTCAGTATCTTTAGTGATGTTATGACCGTCACTGTAGCTCAAACATGGCTGAAGAGGTGCGCATGCCCCCGCCTCCTCACCTTCAGCCTTCAAAATGCCTCATCCACATTCAGCAAACCTCAGCAGTCTGATCGCAAGATTAGACGACTTAGATTGCATCTGCGCCCATCTCTCTCATCGTGTGCTCGCATGTGCGGTGGAGCGTGCAGCATCGTGTTCGATCGTGCATGCACGCTCCTCACATTTGGGTGGGCCACGTCGTCGCATCCATCGCCTCTCAATCAACATCCAACGGGAAAAATCGACTGCGCCTCGCCTGCGTCTTCAATTTGAGGTGCATGGGGATTGACCCTGCGATCTCCGCTTCGTGAATGTGCACTCGCGCAACACACTACGCACGCGTTTGAGGCACGTTTTGATTTAAGGCGTTTGCTTTCATGGCTGTTGGATCAAGATCCAACGACCTAGATTTGATGGTCAGTTGAGGAGAGGAAGTGCAGCGGCGAGCCATGGGCGGTTTGGGCGGCTGAGATGGCACCACGTGGCTCCATCTTGACTGTCCATCTTCTCTGACTTGTAGATGGTGCCACGGATGTCGGATTGGATCGATATTTGCATCGTTGGGCTACGATCGTCGATCCGAACCCATCCATGTGATCGGATTTATCCTATGAAGTGTGGATTTACACTACCTGACCCCTTGATCTCAGATCTTTCTTGGACCGCATCTAATGCTACGGAAGTCCGATCGGGGTGATTTTGGAGTCGTTGAACTCTAATCATCGCTTTGATCAGATTCGTACTGTTGGATCTTCAATCTGATGCCCTGATTAAATATCGCCATGTCTCTTATCACCAAAATGAACAAATTACTATACAATTTATACAATTTGTTCTAAATGCATGATGATGCATGTTATGCAATATTTACAATACATGATGCTTCTATGATACTAAGAACATGTATAAATAAACATTTTCGGCTATTCAGATGCATACATATCACACTCCCATGCCTATCTTTTGCTAGTTCCTAGTAAAAACTATATGCTATTTATAAAAGAATTAGAATTGAATTTCTTGGGCAAAAGTTATTTTTCAACACTAGGGAATTTTTATTAAGGACCTGAACTACAACGACACAACAACGCCCAAGTGTCTGCCAAAATGTAGACCTCCCAAGCCCTCACCTTCTTCAAAAGCAGAAGCATCTTTTTTTCTTTTTCTTTTCTAATTTTTTTTGGATTTTTAACTTTAGGGTTTCGGAGCAGCTTTCTACGGCTACTCAACCCACCCAAGACTCTAAGAGAACTCTAAGTACTAAGCATCTTTATGTGTGAAATGTGATAGACTCATTGATTGGCGATTATAACGTACTTTGAATTTCTATGCCCCTAGGTGACCTTAAAAAGGAATTCAACCTAAAGGTGTATCTATACAACCGGTAGCTTTCTCCCTACTTTTATTTTTATGGGGTCAACACAAGGGCGAACCCATTGTATATCTCCCTGGCTTATTCTACATCTCTGCTTCTTCCTAAGTGTTTGGAATTAAACATGCATTTTTGTGAGTTGAGTTCTGGACAACCAACCAATGGGTTGTTACCCACAATAACTTGCCAGCCATACCATGCGGTGAAGTGTGGCTTATTTTTTTCTTCTTTTCTTCTTTTCTATTTCTTTTTTTTTCTCTTTTTGGATACTTTTCTTTTCTTTTTTTTTTAAAGTAGGTGGTTTCCCTTATCTAAGATTTACCTAAAGGCAGCAAGAAGAGAATGGTCGTGTGACTACGCTCTGGACAACCGACCAATGGGCTGTTACCCACGATGACTTGCCAGCCATGCCACCTTAGAAGGGTCATTAGCTTCCCAATTTCCGTTAAAACCACCGAAAAGTGAGTCAGTGCAAATAGTGTGTAGATGCTTAGACTTAAAGTCCTCTCAAATCAGAGGGCGAGTTGATAAGTTGTGTACTTATCACCTCAACTTATTTAATCAAATTAGAAATACATTCAAACTGGCGAGGACTCGAGAAACAAATCCACATTTTAGCGGACACCCGGGCTGATTAAGCACGAAGACTTGAATGGTCTAAGTGTTCAGATCCTATTGTATTATTCCCTAAGGTTGAAAAATTATAATGCCCAAGTATTCTTTTCCTAATTCAATTTATTATTATTATTTTAATAAATAAAGAGAAAAATAAGCAAAATTTACAAGAATTCCACAGAGCTGACAAAATGATTAAAAAATGAATCCACCCCCCCATTCCTAGCTAATGCAATGCCCTCATTGAAAATAAAAGGCATGAGAAGCAGGGTAGAATGAAGAAAATATCACTTGTATTCCATGATGTTTGGGTCAGCTCTAAGTCAGACTGTACAAGTGTTGAGTTTAATGCCATTAGCTAGGCGAAGTCCAGCCAAAGAAGTCACATTAAGGTTAAAGGAACCTTGTCTGAGACGGGTTCTAGAATAACACGATCAACATAAGGTTTAGGCGTTGTCCGCTGAGCTTAAAAGAATTACCCATCCTTGGGTCAGAGATCTCAACGACTTAAGCATGCCGAGAAAGAGCTTAAGTCGAGAATTAAAGACCCAGATCTTCTGATTCGGCTCAAAGCTCTTGCGAGAAATCAGCTAGTCATGAAGAGCTTTGGTCTTAGCCTTATAAATCTTAGCATTCTCGTATGCGTCATTTCTAAGCTCCTCCAACTCAAATAATTGGAGTTTCCTAGTCTTTCTGGCCAAACATAAATCAAAGTTGCATTTCTTGATTGCCCAAAATGCCTTATGTTAAATCTCAACGGGTAAATGACATGCCTTTCCATACACTAGATGAAATGGCGACATGTCGATAGGCGTCTTGTACGCTGTACGGTAGGCCCAAAGAGCATCATCAAGCTTTTGAGCCCAGTCTTTTCTATCAGGCCTAACCATCTTTTGCAGAATGTTCTTGATCTCCCGATTGGAGATCTCGGCCTGTCCATTCGTCTGGGGGTGGTAAGGTGTGGAGATTCTATGATTTATCCCATATTTGGCCAGTAAATTATGGAACAGGGCATTTGTGAGGTGAGTACCACCATCGCTAATGATGGCCCTTGGAATTCTGAATCGACTGAAGATATTCTTCTTGACAAAATCAATGATCACCTTGTGGCCATTGGTTCGGGTGGGAATAGCCTCAATCCACTTGGACACGTAATCAACAGCAATGAGAATGTACTGGTGTCCAAATGAAGGGAGGAAGGGTCCCATGAAATCGATGCCCCAAATGTCAAAGATTTCGACGGGAAGGATTGGGTTTAGAGGCATCATATCTCTCTTGGTTATGCTCTCGAGTGCCTGGCATCGAAAACACGACCTCAAGAATTCCTAGGCATCCTTAAATAAAGATGGCCAATAGAATATAGATTGAAGTATTTTTGCAGCCGTCTTTTTCCCGAAGAAATGTCCACTACATGCAGAAGCATGGTAGAATTCAAGTATGCTTTGAAACTCATTCTTCAGAACACATCGGTGAATAATCTGATCAGAGCCGATGTGATACAGTTTAGGGTCATCCCAGAAGTAATATTTGGCCTCAGATTTGAGTATATCCCGTTGTTACTTAGTCAAATCCTGGGGGTTTTGAGAAATAGCCAAATAATTTACTCTGTTTGCAAACCAAGGGATTTGGACACCTGAAACTGCCAGAATAGTCTCGTCTGGAAAAGTATCAGTAATTGAAATATTTGGATAAGAAGAATCACTTAGAAGTCTCGAAAGATGATCCAACACCACATTCTGTGCCTTAAATTTATCTTTGATTTTAAGATCGAATTCTTGAAGCAAAGGAATCCATCGAATGAGCCGAGGTTTAGTATCCTTTTTGGCCAAGAGATGTCTCAAGGTCGAGTGGTTGGTGCAAATTATGACATGAGACCCTAAGAGAGAAGCCCTAAATTTTTTTAAAGCAAATACTACGGCTAGCAATTCCTTCTCAGTAACAGTGTAATTCCTTTGGGCCTTATCTAGAGTTGTATTAGCATAATAGATGATAGAGGGCATTCTTTCGATCTTTTGACCCAAAACTGCCCCGACCGTGTAATCAGAAGTGTCAGTCATGATCTCAAATGGGGCTATCCAGACCAGTGGTTGTAACACCAGAGCACAAGTGATTGTCGTTTGAGAATTGAATGCCTTGCGGCATGATTCATTGAAGTCAAACGACGTATCTTTGGCAAGAAGGTTTCTCAAAGGTTGATGGGAATACCATCATGAGCTATAACTAGCTCAATTTGATCTGATTAAGTCACTAAACGCTCCTACATAACCATCAGAAGGCCATAATTCATTGTATAATCATTTCGAGAGAAAGACAAAAAAATAGGGGTAAAATTATAGTTTTAACAGTATATCTCAATTACAGTACAATCACGAGATTTCTCAGGGGTTAGATAAAGGTCAAATGGTCTTAAAAGTCTAACAAGTAGGTTAGAACAGTCAGAAATGGGTTTTCGTGTGTTTTGAGAATTAAATGACATTTGAAATCCTAAAAATAGACTCGCTTAATTAATTAAGGTTCTGTTCAGGATAAAATTCACCTAAACCTTCTAAAATTCATATAAAAATATTATCTAGGGTTTGGTATCATTAATTTGACCATCAGAACCCGTCTTGACCTAAAGTAGAGCCACAGGCAGACTTCTGCCCTACTTTAGGTTTTTGCATAAATTACATAGTCAAACTAGGTCAAGACCAAAATCCAACTTCACCATTGAATTCCTTAGATCTAAATTAGGTTTGTACCAAAATTTGGGCCTAATCTGAGATTATCTTAACCTAGTTTGCAATTTGGTCCTATCTGATTCTTTTATCTCGCACATCTGCCCCTAACTTTCGAATCCTTTGCATTTCAGACCCTAACTTTCTCATCATCTTCACAGAAAGGTCCCTACCGCCATGAAATCCTAATCCTACAAACTCTGGTGACCTTAAGATGGCAAGATCTTTGTGATTTCTTGACGAATCCCTCTCAAAATTGAAAGGGAAATTTATCAAATAATTGCCTTCCAAATAAACTCATCTAGGGATCCTAAATCCCTCTAGAATCCTGATGTAAATGGCTTGATTGATTGGGTATCCTACACCAGTGAGGAGCTCGGAGTTTCTAAGCTTGTTTTCCAAGCTTGGAACTTTGTCTAGAGCCCTATAAAAGGACCTCCATGGCCTTGCGCATTCCCTCAACAAGTTTTGATGAGTCAACCACCTTAGATTCTCCTTCCTCGGCCACCAAAACCCTTGCTTTGGCGACCCTCTTCGATCCTCCTCCTTCGGCCATCCAACAACCAAATCAGTCGGCTCCCTCAACTCCTCTCTTCGTCGCGACCCTCCCCAGTCAAAGGAAGGGTGTATCTCCGCCTACTTCGCTGTTTCGCCATCTTCTCCTCCTTCGATGTCGTCGACTAAAATCGGCCGCCTTCGCCTCTCTACCTCGTCTCTAAGTATCCATATCTCCTCTATCTCTCTACATCTTTTTCTCGCACTCACATCGCACTTCCGACCACCAATACGCCCCTGACCCCGCCTTCGTCTCCACCTCCAGTGACATCACCGGCAAGGGTTTTCGTTCGCTTCACACACTCAAACCCCTCGCCAATCGATCCAAAACCTTCACCATACTTCTTTGATTAAAAGCCCTAAACCTATTAGGCCGATTGCTCATCCTTTCACCCCACCGAACACCACACTGCTCTCCAATTGTTTTCGCCACTGCCACGATCATACACCCACTCTCGCTCCACGCCATGACGATCACTGCATTCGGCGTACTCTGGTGATACTTTTGAAGTCTTCTGACGTGGCCAAGAGGCTGTCTTGCTCTTTTCAGGTGTACGTGCTTAGGACACCATTGATAGAGCTACACGATAAAGCATTGCAACTCCCTCCAGTAGATTCAGCTCTAGGCGTCGTCCCTAGTTCGCACGGAATCGCTCTAGGAGTCTGAGTGGATCAACAATTGGAGCCTTTGATTGCCATCTTGCATGAATTGAATGAAGAAACTGCAGCAGCTGCATACGCGAAGGAAGAGGACTGATTAGTCCTACATCGGATAGTGCTGAAGTCCGCGCAGCGCATAAATTGAAAAAGTGCCTCCGCCTCGTTGCCTCAGCACGCACAGGGGGTGAGGTCCCCGCACGCACGCGCAAATGCATGCCCTCGCTCGTGCTCATGCCTCGCGGGTTTGGGCTCAGTTCGTTTACCCAGATACCCAGGTTTGTTATGGTTTGCTAGTTTTGAGAGAGGAAGAAGAGAAAAAGAGAGGAGAAAGGGGGGGTTCGGCTCTGCCGCCCTCTTCTCAACACTTGTGAGGCCTTTGCCTCTGCTGGTGTTGCTGAGCCCTGTGTTGTGCCTTCTCTAAAGCTTAAGGAGGCAGAAGAAGAAAGAAGAGAAGAAAGAAGAGAAGAAGAAGGGAGCCCTCTTGGCATTGTAGCAGCGTGTGATTTAAGCTATCTGACTGGTTGAACAAACGTTTGAGATTCCACAGAAATGCTCTGTGCACTTATCCTACGTGGCTTTAAATTGCTTAATACTGTTGAAATATTTGATATAATTGTGTGGGGTAATTGGTGATTCAAATCACCATTTTACCCATTCTTTGTGCACTATTGACATTCGCTTTTATTGATATCATTATTGTTTGGAGTTCCATTGTGCTTGAATTACAATCTTGAGAATTATTTTGCCAATTGCTCCCTGTGTTCATCCTCGAACTTCCATTCGAGTAATAAATTCTATTTGTTTTCAAGTGATTTCGATCTATACTACGACACAACTTTTATACATCGATTTCGCTGGTCAACAAAGGTCAAGCAACTTTAGACAAATCCTTGATGAACCTCCTATAGAATCCCACATGATCGAGAAATGAGCAGATTTGTTTAACAGATGTGGGAGGAGGAAGTTTGGAAATAGCACCGACCTTAGCTTTGTCGACCTCAATTCCCTGTTCAGAGATTACTTGACCTAGGATAATACCTTCTTGTGTCTTGAAATGACTCTTTGCCTAGCTAAGGACCAATCTTGTTTTGATGCATCTTTTAAGGATCAATTCGAGATTAGCCAGGCAAGATTCAAATGAATCTCCGAAAATGGAGAAATTGTCCATGAAAACTTCCATAAATTCTCCCACCATGTTGGAAAAAAGGGCTAGCATGCACCTTTGAAAAGTCGCAGGTGCATTGCAAAGCCTGAATGGCATTCTAAGGAAAGCAAATGTTCCATAGGGATAGGTGAAAGTCATCTTTTCCTAATCCTCGGGATGGATAGGGATTTGATTGTATCCTAAGTAACCGTCCAGGAAATAGAAGTACTTTTGCCCGACTAATCTTTCAAGGATCTGATCAATGAAGGGTAAAGGGAAATGATCCTTTTTGGTGGCTGTGTTCACCTTCCTGTAATCGATACAGACTCTCCAGGAGGAAGCTGAACGAGTTGTGATAGATTCTCCTTTCTCGTTAGTCACAGCGGTAACCCCGGCTTTCTTGAGAACACTTTGCACAGGACTTACCCACGAACTATCCGAGATCAGATAGATGATTCCTACGTCAAGCCACTTAATGATTTCTTTCTTGACCACTTCTCACATATTAGGGTTTAATCTCCTCTACATCTGGAGAGAAGGACGAGATCCACCTTCCATGAAAATTCTGTGATTGCAGTAAGATGGCTCAATCCCCCTAAGGTCATGGATGGTCCAACCAATTACCTCTTTATGTTCTTTTAAGACCTTGATTGTTTTATCTCCTGCTCCTTGGTCAATTTAGAATTGATAATCACAGGGAGTGTCTTCTTAGGTCCTAAAAATTGATATTCAATGTCTTAGGCAATGGTTTTAGTTCGAGCTGAGGCAAGTCTAAGATGGAAGGTAAGGAGAATGCTGATGAAGATTCATCAGGACGATCGAGAGGAAGGGGTTGAAAGTGAACAAAATCAACAACCTCTTCAGAATGTAGCGGGTTTGCCACGGAGGTTGTGGGTTGGGTTCATTGGTGAAGGAGGAACTCTTAATAGCAGATACAACCATACAGGTCTCAATATTCAAATGATCTTCCTCGAGTTCCTCTATAAATCTACAATCCTCAAATTTATTAATCACCTTGAAAATATCCAATTTCAGTTTCCGATCCCCAAAGGCTATTTCCATGCTACCTCTCTCACAGTTGATATTCGCCTTAGCGGTAGCCAAGAACGGATGCCCCAGAATGATGGGCGTGTTCTTTAAATTCTCAGGAACATGCATGTCAAGGACAAGGAAATCTATGGGAAAATAGAAGTCATTAACCTTGATAATAACATCCTCAATAATGCCTCTCGGATTTATGACCAAATGGTCTGCTAACTGCAGCGTTACTGAGGTCGACCAAAGTTCACCTAATCCGAACTTCTCATAAAGAGAAGTCGGAATTAGGTTAATGGATGCACCTAGATCCAAGAGTACCCAATCAAAAGTGTAATATCCGATAACACATGAAATCAAAGGGGCACCTGGATCTCTCTTTTTCGGAGAAAGGTGTGTAGGATAACAGAATTAGCCTACTCAGAGAGTATCACCTTCCTCGGAACAGATTCCCTCGGCTTACGCTTCTGGGTGCATAAATCCTTTAAGAATTTTGCATAATCCAGTAAGTGTTTGATAACATCAAGGAGTGGGATATTGATTTCAACATTCTTGAATATATTCAAGAGCTCCTGGTCACTATCAATAGGCTTCTTCTTCCTTGGTTTAATCAAGGCCACAAGAAAATGAACATGAGTCAGATCCTCGGAATCAGGTTCCTAAGCCTTGATTTCTTCTTCAGAGTTCTCCTTTCTTTCCTTAGGCTCACCAGGGTTTTCTTGACTAGAGCAGGGTAGGTGTGGGTCCTGGGTTTGCCTTCCACTCCTCAAAGTAACGGAGTTGGCTAATGCGTACGAGTTTGGGTCTTGGGGAGGGCTAGGAAAGATCAGAGGGGCTTGATTAGCAAGAAACCTCGGATTTGATGAAGAAACAGAAGAGGAAGGACCCTGCTCAACCACTTGAGATGTGCATGTGAGTCCCTCTGATTCCCGTATCCTTGGACTCGATTGCCCAGATTCTGTATGTTGCATGGGTTGGGTATGGGTTGAGATGGTAGAGATCCGGGCTAACGGGTATTAGCAATGAGACTGGTTTGCAAGTTGTCTAGAGAGGTTTTCATTTGTTGCATGAGCTGGAGCATAGATCCTTGCATCTCTGCCATCTGACTGTTAAGACCCGTGCCACCAAAACCCTTTTAAGACATTTGGGAGTTGTTCCAAACGTCTGGCCAGATGTCTGGACACCTTCCCATAGGTCTAGAAATAAATTTTTGTGCGTACGACCGCAAGTCTACGCGTGTGCTACGCGCAGACTGAGCCCAGCCGCCTTCTTCTCTCTCTTCTTCCCTCGCAGACTTGCAGAGCCTTTCCCCCGCACGCCTACATATATCCCCTCCTCTCCCTCACGCCACCCCACATCCATCCATCCACCTTCTTCCTCTAGCGAGAGCGAGAGTAGCGGGTTGCTGCCAAGTGCAGCGGCGGAGAGGAGAGGGGCAGCGAGAGAAGGGAAGAGAGGAGAGCGCACTAGCTGTGAGGGAGCTCACCGGAGAGGCTCGTGGCCGGTTGGGCATGCGCGAGGTGGAGTGTTGTGTCGAGAAAGTCCTCCCCGACGCTGCTGCAGCTAGAGCAGCAGGCGGACGAGCGCGGCGCGGCCGCGCGCAGCAGGAAGAAAACGAAGGAGCTTCTGATTCTGGGATTTTTCCTAGAATCAGATGTCTGGACCTACATCCAGACGACGCGGACGACGTCTGGAGGAGGCTCCAGACGACTGAGAGGTACGTACTACGTCCAGTGCTTCCCTTTTTGCGGATACTGCCATGCAGGCTGTTCCGCCGAAGCTCTGTTGCATGCCGTGTTAAGAGATTTTGCGTGCGTGTGCAGAATTCGCTTCAGGAAGGCGAGGGACACGCCCCCCCACACGGTTCAGACGTCTGGGCGAGACACCAGACGGCGGAGAGAGTCTCTAAACGTCCGGAGGGATAGTCGAACGTTTGGAACTAGGTCCAGACGGTTCAGCAGGATGCCTGGATGTCTGAGGAGCAGCGCAGAGTTGGGTATGGATCTAGACCCCTTTTAAGACGTCTGATTTGAGTCAGAGTTGTCGTTTTTGACCCGTTTGGGGTCCGATTTCCACGTTTAAGATTTCGTTCTTCTTCGTATAAGTTCCTTTATTTGTTGGAATGCTTTTTATCATGTTTTGAGTGGTTTCTTGTGGTTGATCCTTATGTTAGGACCTCATTTTATTGCGGATTTAGGGGTTGTGGAGGCATGTGAACCTGCCGATCACGCCCCCATTACTCCCAATTTTGCCAGTAGAGTGGCTTCCCTTAGTTAATGACAAACATAAATACATATCTAGAATAAATGATAGATCCTAGGATATGGCATGAATCCTAGGACCAGAAACACTAGATTGAATGATAGATCCTAGGGTATGGCATGAATCCTAGGATTAGAAACACTGGAATGATTGTATTGAATGCCTGAATTGCAATCTTGGATGAGTAGGTAAAATAATAATAATTGCCTGTAATTGGATAACAGCTGGCTGTGAAATGTAGAGTACTGTTGTTAGTAACTGCTACATGTAATTCCTGTTGTTTGAAATTAAATTAGAGCTACTTGTATATAAATTGGAAAAGAAAGATTGAATGTTGGAAACACGTGCTATATGCGAATAAACCTGAAATGATGCTAGTATGGCTTGGCCTGAGAAACATGAGCATGAACCCTACAAGGAATTAGGAGTAGAGCTCCTGGAAATAAATAGAATGGAACTGAAAATGTGAATGGGAAAGTGTGTTGTCCCTTGGGTACATGGTACCAAGGGAAGCACATATTACCTCTTAGTGTCGAGGGGAGCTTGCCTCCTTTGGGTCGAGACCCGAGGTAGGTTTGGTCACCTTGCACCGACTCTTTGGCTCTCGTGTCCACTGTACTGGGGAGAGCTACTAGTGTATGGAGGGAGCTAGCCACCCCATGGGGCCTGGGGTTCAGCTAGCCGCCTTACACAGACTTGCTAGGCCCACTAGGCAAACCAGAGTAGTCAAGCGAGGATGCGCGGACTGTGGAGGGGCAAGACCCCTGTTTGGTTTTTGTGGAGGGGCTAGACCCCTGTTACTGAGAGGGCTATGCCCTATATTGGTTCCGTGCTGTGCTTTGGCCGCACCCGTTAACGGAAATGTCAGATCGCGTGGCAGTGTAGGGTAGTTACCCGTGCGTTTATCGCGTGTGCCATAGTCACCATTACGTCTGTCAATGACCTTGGGGTGGTTGACTGGGTGTAGGACCACCACGCGGGACTCTCCCAGCCAGGAGAGCACCACGTGCTACTTCTACTCTTCGGAAAAGACTGCAATCAAGATCATTCCCACGAGGAGCATTCGAGATCAAGAAAAGACCTGATAAATAAACTGTGATGAAAGAAAGAGTAATTAGTTTAATAAAGAAAGAAATTGAAAACAACAGCTACCTATCCACCTTTACTATTTTTAGTTAGCTGGTTGCCACTCTATTCAGCATTTCACTGATGTGTCGTACTTATAACCTTTTTCAGGTCCAGGTGTTGAGCAGCTAAAGCCTACAGCTACGGACAATGCTGGGCCCAGTAGAGCCCACTAGTTGTACTTTTCTTTGTTGTACCGTTCTGCTGTAGTGAGTATTTTGTTACACTCCTGTACTCTTTTGTTGTAACTTTATATTCCTGTACCGGTTTAAACTCTTTACTGTTGTGGTGGTTTGTACTGTAGTAGTTTATTTCTTTACTACTGTAGTTTTGTTACTGTTAGTTGCTTGCATAGTGAATGTGGTTCATTTTTACTGCTTTTTGGTTACTTTCTCGTTGGACGACTAGGTCTTGGGATCAGTCAAGTCAGTTCGATTCCCGTGTCCTGTAGGGATTCGGGAACTGGGTTGTAACACTGACCCGTTGGTCTTTGTGGAGCATAGTTGTTGGGTCAGAATTGGGTTTGTGATAACACTGCATCTTGGGAAGATAATTTTATTAATTGGGGTCCGTCTTAAGAACAAAATGTACAGATAACACATCATAAATAGAATGGGAGCATTGCATGCATCATACATCAATATTGCTTATAAAATAGTATTAATGGCCATTTGTATAAGTACTTATCAAAGTAGGCCTCAAATGAGCAATCGGACCATACAGATGGATTCAGAGTGACGAACGGAGTCCAACGAACTCGAAATCGGCCAAATCCGACATCCGAAGCTCCCGCAATGGGCCCAAGAAGTTCTGACCGTTGATCTGATGATCAACGGCCCACAGTGTGCCACGTGACGCCCGCTCACTGCATCTCCACCGTTACCTGTGTTTGCCTTCACCCAGAGGATGAATCTTAGCTGTCGTTGTTCGATCGAACGACTGAGAGCCGCCCGCGCGCCCGCCCTCGCCGCGATAAAGCAGCTGGCGCAGCACAGCTGGCGAATGCCTCACACCTGTGTAGCCGGCCCAGGTTCGAAGCGCGCTGCGTGGAAATTGCGAGGCAAAGACACATTGTGAAAAAATTGAACCGCCCGATCAGTAGCAGACGGCGCAGATGGAGCAACGCGGCGCAATCTCGCGCGTCCAAAGCCGATGCCCGTGATGATGCGGGGGGCGTGGGCGCGTTCCAGGCGTGTGCTCCACATGGAATCTCAGCCGTCCGATCTTCGATCGGACAGCTTACGACGCGCGCACGCGGATCAGGCACGAAGAAGCACAGACGTGCGCGAGCGACCGGTAGGCAAGGCCCTTCACCGACATTTTAGGAAGGGTTTTAGTGACATCCCAAACGTCGCTAAAACCACCCCTTCTTCATTTGGGAAGCCCTTCTTCCTATTTAAACCCCTTCCAACCACCCATGGGAGGCATTGACTCCACTTGCAAGTGTTCTGCCCCCCTCCTAGTTACCATTAGCCCTCTTTGTAATCACCAGAGACGATGAGCCGTCGACGGAGCCCCCTCCACCGCCGTGGCTGCCTCGCCGGCTTCTCTCTCTCTCTCTCTTTCCCTCTTTATCTTAAGCTTTACTTTACTTATGTTCAAGCATTTATCTAGTGTTGTAATTATGAACTAAAGTTGCATGTTAAATGAAGTTGTTTTCTATTCAATTGCCTACTCTCTTTTATGTTTGAATTGCATGCTATGAATGAAGAAATTCTAACCCTATTCTCTCTCTCTCTCTCACTTGCTTTTCACTCGTGACTTTTCGCAAGCAAAACCCCGCGATTTTCATGACATTAAGTGACAAGAAAAATCTGATTTTCACGCGTCCCTGAAATCGACACTTGGACTTACATCCATTTTTTCATTTTAAAATCGACGTTGCAAGCGCAAGCTATAACGACTCTTCTAAACACATGAGTCACGCCCATGTCAGTTTTTAGCGCCGTTGCTGGGGAGGCAATGAATTTATTTTGTCACTTCCATTTTACATCCATGCTCACATCGTCTAACGCCTTGTCTCCTTCTACTTGATGGTTGCAGGAATTTAATGCTTGGATGATGAAGCAACGCAACTCGTGACGGTAACGAGGGAGTAAGCGCAACAAGGACTGGTCGTGAGTATTTCTTCACTCATGGTTGTTTGCTTGCTTAAAAATATAAAAAAATTTGTAAAACTAAAAAGAAATTGGCGTGGTGCATGATTGCTTGACCCACATCCTTAACACATCACCCAACGAAAAAAATACACTCTCACATTCTGAATAAATTCTTGGAGTGTTCTTTCTCTTTGAGTGGTGCTTGCGAAGCCACCTTGAATTGACTTGGGCCGCACCACTCAACCCTAAAATTGACTCATCTTATAGAAGCTGCATGATCATTAGGATGAGTACATTAGGGTTTTAGAGCCTCTACACAACAAAAGGAAATCTACTTTCACCGAATTGTGTGCAAAACTTGACGTGCCCACTGAAACTTGTCTGAAAACATTAAGACATGTCAATCCTAAAAGACACAAAGTAAGGATGAAACATTAAAAGACACCACATCTTAAAAAAATCCTTGCTTGAAAATCCTGTTTTGATAGAAGCACACACACTGAAATTGGAAAATTAAGAGGCACTACCCCAATCAATGCCTCATCACATAACCCTAGCACAAACACTGTCCTGGTCCTTTTAAAATAGAGTAGACGTGCCCTAGGCAGGACTGGGTTAAGTCTCGAGAGGCGGGGTTTTGTTCGCTGGGCACTTGGCTTTCATTCCCTTAGTAGAATCTGGTGACTAGGTTGTGGGGCAGAGTCAAATGACCATGGTTGTGGGGTCTATGGAACCGGCGGTGCAAGCCAAAGGAAGAACCTTCCCTGCAATCCCCTCATAATGAACTTGGCCAGATTAGCTTTGAGACGGGGAGTCCAGTGCTTACGGACTTAATCACCCTTTTGGAGATTTCTAGGTCTCCTAAGGAATACACTATAAGGACTAGGCTTGTTTGCTTGGGTGAACGCACAACTCTCTCTCATCTGTTCTTCCCGCATCCCTCCATTTCTTCCAAACCATGGATTTTAATACCTATCCATCTTACCCAAACTGTCCCCAACATGATTTGTATGCTAACCCAAGTAGACCATATCCATAGCCTATTTGGGCTAACTAACCACCAAGTTGGGGGTACGACCTAGAATATCCATCTTGGTCCAACTGTTGCAGTTATGACCAAACCGCACCAACCCCTTATTGGGATACACCCAACATATCCACTCAAGGGTATGATTCAAATCATGGGGCTCCATATCTCGATTCTTTTCACGACGCCTCATCATTTAGGTCCCACCCGCTCTCTAACCACTTTGATAGGACCTACACTCTAGGAGAACACCATGAACCCTACCCTTCTCAGGACAATAACCAAGAAAGGTCATCTGAATTTAACAACCTTTCTTACTTGACCTTTGGATTGGAAGGAATTCTTGACAAATGGAAATCAGAGAATGATCAGAAATCTAGGCAAGCCCAGGATCATCGACCTTTGAGTTGGTCCCCTGATGAAGAATCTAACTGGGAGGAGGACTTAAAACCTCAACTATTCTGGAGTAGGACCAAACAGAGAATGGTTCCTCTTGAAGAACTGGACCCTGAACATGATAGAATAGAGGACCCACCCAAGAACCTAAACCCCAATATGAATTCTAATCCACAACCTCACCCACACTCTCTTAACCTGGATTTCAAGGAGGAAATCCAAAGGACACCAAATGACACCCTGTCAATTCTTGATAACCTCCAGTTAGAGTTACACAGACAGAATCAAGAATTGGTTAAAGGGCAACAGGCCATGTTGGATATGTTCCAACAATTGGGGGAAGAAGGCCAGAGAAAGCTGTTGCACACAACGCCATTCATGGAATTTGCAAAGCAAGGACCTACCATGATCAATTGGACTACACCCAGTCACCCTAATTTGGTTCAGTCCACCATTGATATCCCCTAGGAGTTGGACAACTCAATGGGTAAGGTCATTGAGGATTCCTCGGAACATAATTTGGGTAGCATTGAGGACAAACATTAGGAGGAAACTGAGAATGTGAGGGGAAATGTCTTGGAATCCAAATCTAATCGACCTGAGAGAAGTGATTCGGTGGGAACAACAGCCAACATAGGAGATGGGGAATGGAGTTACAATTTCAAAGAAATCGATTATGAATCAGTTGGGATCCCCATCACAAATTTGGAGGAGGGCCGAGAGAAAGAATATGAACTAGAGGATGAAATTGGCCCTACCTCTAATGCAGCCTCAAACAGTGAATCTGATACAAAGGAGGTTGAAGAAAATATTCTTGAGGTCAAGGGCTTGGAGGGAATGAGTAATGAAATCGTAGTTGTGGAAGAGACGGATTCATCTCTGGAGAGAGACCTCATGCTTGATTGTAGGGCTCATTATGAAACTCTTGATTTTGTTACCTGCCCTACCATAATAAAGATCTTGCAACCTGAATGCACTGGAATTGATACACTTTTGACGGATTACAATTTTATGGGGACACAAACTAAGTATAAAACCTACATCTTTAGTGTCTGGCATGTCATATTCGGGGTGCGCTCGTCCACTTCAACTTCTTTGCATGCCCGCAGACTAATAGAGGATCTGACATGGGCATGCATGATACATCTGCTGCAGAATTCCCGCCCCTTAGGAACAGGACTCCACCATAACCTTGTTCGCATTTGTGGACTTCTGATTTTGGGTCTGGCTGATTTTGTACATGCCTCCTTGACCCAAACCATTCTTGTTTGTGCACTATGCCTAGCCGAAGGCGTTAAACTCAACGCTTCCTGGGAGGCATCCCAGAAGATTCAGACTGACCAGGTATTCTACGTCACTCAGGTAATATCTTTTCAAACCCCTGTTGCATCCATGTATTTGTCAATGAGGACATTGTCCAACTTAAGCATGGGGGGTGATAAATTACATGATCCTGAGCTCATTTAATCAGTCAAAATAGAATAAAATTAAAAAAAATGAAAATGAATGAATTTAGGAAGAAAAACTTAGGCATTAGAAATTTGTCAATAGTAGGAAATAATACAAAAAGAACTTGAACACTTAGACTTTTTAGGTCTTTAGGCTTAATCAGCCCTGGTGTCCGTTAAAATATGGATTTAGCTTCAAATCCTTGCAACCTTAAGCCACTCTAATCCACTAACTAAATAAGGTGAAAAGTATACGACTTATCAACTTACCCTCTAACTCAGAAGGACTTTTAGTATAAGCATCTGCACACATTTTTGCACAGACTTACTCCTCGAAGATTTTGAAAGAAATTGGGAAGCTAATGAACTCTCTAGGGTGGTATGGCTGGCAAGTTGTCGTGGGTAACAACCCATTGGCAGGTTGTCTAGAGCCCAGCCATGAGACCACCTCTTCTTCATTGCCTCTAGGTAAATTTGAGATCAGGGAAGCCACCTACCAAATAAAAAAAAAGGAGCAAAAAGATAACAAAATAAACCACACTTCACCGCATGAGTATGGCTAGCAAGTGATCGTGGGTAACAGCCCATTGGTCAGTTATCCAGAGCCCAGCTTAGTAAATGCACAAAAAAGAACCAAAACACTTAAGGAAGAAGCGGGGAAGTAGTACAAGTCGGGGAGATATACACTGGAAAAATCCTTGTGTTGACCCCAATTAAAACAAACGTAGGGAGAAAGCTACCGATCGAACAAATACACCTTCAGGCAAAAAACTTCCTCTTCCGGTCACCTAGGGGCGTAGAAACCCGAAGTCTGTCTAAATTACCGTTGAGTGAGTCTATCACAATCTTCTCACCAAGATGCTTAGCACCTAGAGTTTTGCCCAAGTTTTGGGTGGGTTGGGTAGCCGTAAAAAGTTACCAACACACTCTTAATTCCAAAAAAATCTAAAAATAAGAAAAAAAATGTTTACATACATTAAAGCAAGGATTCAGGCGATTCATACTTTGGCAGGCACCCGGGCGCTACTTAGTTTTGGTAGATTAAGACCTTAGTATATTTCCTCCTATTGACAAGTGACGAAGTGTTTAAATTGTTACTTCTTAAATTCTAACAGGAAATAAAGGCGAGAATAAACCTTGCTAGGGACTAGCAAGGAGTAAGCATGGGGGTATGATAACACTGCATCTTGGGATGATAATTCTATTAATTGGGGTCCATCTTAAGAACAAAATGCACAGATAACACATCATAAATAGAATGGGAGCATTTCATGCATCATACATCAAGATTGCTTATAAAATAATATTAATGGCCATTTGTATAAGTACTTGTCAAAGCAGACCTTAGATGGGCAATCGGACCACATGGATGGATTCAGAGCGACGAACAGAGTCCAACGAACTCGAAATCGACCAAATTCGACATCCAGAGCTCCTACAATGGGCCCAAGAAGTTCTGACCGTTGATCTGATGATCAACGGCCCACAGCACACCATGTGGCACCCGCTCACCGCATCTCCACTGCTGCCTGCGTCTGCCTTCACCCAGAGGATGAATCTCAGCTGTCAATCTTCAATCGAACGGCTGAGAGCCACCCGAGTGCCCGCCCTCGCCGCGACAAAGCAGCGGGCACAGCACAGCACAGCGGTTGATCGCTTCACACCCGTGCAGCCGGCGCGAGTTCGAAGTGCGCTGTGTGGAAATTGCGAGGCGAAGACACGCTGTGAAGAAATTGAACCGCCCGATCAGCAGCGGACGATGAGGATGGAGCGACGCAGCGTAATCTCGCTTGTCCAAAGCCGACGCCCGCGATGACGCGGGGGGCGTGGGCGCGATCCAAGTGTGTGCCCCGCGCGGAATCTCAGCCGTCCGATCTTTGATCGGATGGCTTCATTTAAAGTTGCATGTTAAATGAAGTTATTTTCTATTCAATTGCTTATTCTCTTTTATGTTTGAATTGCATGCTGTGAATGAAGAAATTCTAACCCTATTCTCTCTCTCTCTCACTTGCTTTTCACCCTCACCTTTTCGTAAGCAAAACCCCACGATTTTCGTGACATTAAGTGACAAGAAAATTTCGATTTTCATGCCTCCCTGAGATCGACACTCAGACTCACATCCGTTTCTTCATTTTAAAACCGACGTTGCGAACGCAAGCTATAACAACTCTTCTAAACACATGTGTCACTCTCACGTTAGTCTGCTACCCCAGAGTTTTCCAGGAGAAGTTAGGGTAGTTCCTCCAACCTGGATTATAGGCATTGAAATATGGGTTGGACCTAACGTTCTCCTATACAGCGTAGACATCCTCATCCCGACATCCTCATAGGATGAGGATGTGGAGAAAGAAAGGGAGGGATTAGAGAAACTGGGATCAAAGGCCCTAGTTTGAAACCCCTGAGGTTTAGAGTAATGCTGGCCACAGGTTGAGTCGCATCCAGTTGATTCACGAACTCCCGTCCAGACGGAGCTTGCGAAGAATGGAATCCAGAATTCTGGGATTGAGTGGATCGATAATTGTTCACAGAGTTTCCACCGATCCACTCCTCCATTCTTTTGGTAACCAAGTCCACCTTATCTAGTTTACTACAAATTAGCTTCATATCAAATGAATGAGTGTTATGGACCTCATTAACATTCGATTTGGGTTTTTGGGACCGGTTAAACGTATCCATGGAGGCATGATTGACTGAGTTTTCACTCATTTCCTCAAAGAAATCATGTGCACTATCTGCATCTTTGTTGAGGAAATTGCCTCCGCAAGAAGTGTCCACGTGATTTTTGAGTTGCTCAGTCAACCCGTGGTAAAAGATCTACACGAGTTGCCATTTTGGCACCTCGTGGTGTGGACATTTCCGTAATAAATCCTGGAATCGCTCCCAAGCACCGTGAAACTCTCCCCTAGCCGCTGGACGAAAGTAGTAATCGCTTGTCTCAACGCATTGGTACGCTCGACTGGAAATAATTTCTTTAAGAAAGTCGATTTGAGATCATTCTAAGTTGCGATCGGCCTTCTAATTGTCCGATACCAATGTGCGGCCTTTTCCATAGGAGAGTGGGGGAAAAGCCTCATGATCATTTGCTCCTCGTCCGCATTTTGTGCTTTGGTGGTTTGGACCAAAGTGGGCAAGTCCTCCAAATGCTGAAACGAGTTTTCAGAGCTAAGCCCATGGAAATGTTTGATCAGGCTTAATACCTGGGGCTTGATTTCTACGTCTTCGGCTGGAATTTGGCTGCCAGGACATTCCTCGTAATTTGAAGGATCGTAAAAATCCTTCAAGGGCTGAGTGCCCTGCATTCTCTGAATCCATTCTTGCATTTGTTCCAGTTTCCTTTGAAACATCTCATGTTGATTTTGAGGTAGAGGATGTTGTTGGTTGGCCATGGGATCAATTTGACAAAAATGAAACTTACGCCTCCTAGAATAAACTAATGGTCCTTCCAATAGGGGATTCAATGACCTCCTTCAGAGCGCAAACTAGGAAGAGGTTGGAAGGATTGTGGATAAGAACCCTGCAACACAACAAAACAAGCATGTCCTTAAGTTGGGTGGCTTAAGGACCTAAGCTTCAAGATAGATTCAAACTACGGTACAAATTTTTTGTTGTCCTTAATCTAGAAGCTGGTTAAGTTGGGATCGCGAGACAGGGGGAGCGTGTCCTGAAGGCCGCTAATTATGCCAAACCCCTGCCTACTTAAGTCGGTTGATAGTTCGGCCACCCAACTTAGCACCTTCTGGAGAAAGCAAACGTCACAAATTCGCACCACAGTTCGGAAAACATCCTGAAACAAACAGTTAAGTCTTAAGGCCAACGTCTACTTGATTTTATATTAGGCATAGGATTGTAATGCTTATGGAATGTGGTGGGCCCTAAGAATGGATTGTGCCCTTAATGATCGATTAAACATGTGTGAGTGCGTGCACAATCAGGGTTTTCAAGTAAGATTATTTGGATAAGTGGATTTTGACGTTTAAATCTTACTTAAGTAGCTTTTAGGGTTTTGAATTAGGTGAGTTCAAACAAAGGGAAACCAGATTTTTCAATTACGGGTGAAGATGTTTTCCTTTTAAAATCAAGAATAAAGTGAAGTGCCTAGTATTGACCTAAATTGTAAACCTTAAAAGGAAGCTACTTGATGAGTTATTTTTAAATGAAGTGGTGCGGCCCAAACAACTCAAACAATTGGCCTTGATGTACCACAGAGTTAGGCACACAAATGGCTACCTAATCTAATTTTTACTCAACTATGTGTTTGGATGTGTGTGTATTGGTTCCAAAGATCGGTTGACCGATTGAGTAAGCAAATCATAAGAGGTTGTGTACCTCTGTGTTTTTTTAGATTTTTTTGTTTATATACGGAGGGTGAGATGGGTGGAGGTGGAAATCAAATAATCAAAACTAATCCTAGGGTTTATAAGAACACCTAGGTTAATTAGGGTTTGAATTAGGATTATTAAATGAACTCTATGGAGGGGGCAAGAATGGAGAGCACTAACAGTTGTCTTCAACTTCACTTTACTCCTTCCTACCGCTTGAAGATTCCTTGTCGAGGTACCTGCAAAACAATGGAGTAGAAATAAAAGAGAGTTAGAAAATAGATTAATGCGTGGAAATGCGGAAAGAAAATCAAGATTCGTTGCCTCCCTGGCAACAACGCCAAAATGTTGAGGCGAAAAATCGTGGTAAAAAGGTTGAGTTTGGAAAACCCACCGTTGTAGCACAATTTGCGAGAAAATCTGTTAACAAATAAATTTACCGAAATTCAAAAGGAATTCCGGGTCAAACACAGCGAGGCTACGTTGATTTGCAATCCGTAATTATATTTTTTTTTATAGTTTTAGTTTTAAGATGGGATAATCACAATGAATCTACTTTACTTGCGATTTTAACACTAGAAGAAAGAGAGGGAGCAAAAAACTTTTTATAACAGAGCTTGTGTTTTTACAACTAGAAAGCTGGAAATATTATAACTAGAAAGCGGTAAAGAGAAGGGAGGTGAGAAATTATTTTCCTCGACGGCTGCTTGGAGGATGAGCCGGAATGGCCGATGCCTGGAAGATGTAGAGCAAAGATGGAAGATAGAGAATGAAGCAGGAAGAACCGAGGGTGAGGCAGGGCGTCGTCATCATGGGATCCACTTCCGAAACGAGGGCGAGAAGACGACCACGGGTTCTCCACGAACGGGTTGAGAAGTGGACAAACTTTTGATTTTAACTCTAGAGGAGCATCTCGGGTTTGGGACAAGCTTCTTTGGAGCTTTGGAGAGGAAGAGAGGTATAGGAAGGGATGAGAAATTCGAGTGGTAGGGGTACCCTTTTATAGATGTGAGACTTGAGGGCAAAAGAGGCATTTCCAAGCCTTAAAACATTCATTTTAGTGTCTTTAGTGACATTTATGACTGTCACTGTAGCTCAAACGTGGCTGAAGATGCGTGCACGCCCTCGCCTCCTCGCCTTTAGCCTTCAAAATGCCTCATCCACGTTCAACAAACCTCAGCCATCTAATCATAAGATCGGATGGCCTAGATTGCATCTATGCCCATCTCTCTCATCGCGTGCCCACGCGTGAAATGGAGGGTGCAACGTCGCGTTCGATCGCACGTGCGCTCTCCTCGCATCTGGGCATGCCACGTCATCGCCTCCACCGCTGCCTGATCAACATCCAATGGGCAAAATCGGCCGCTCCCCGCCCGTGCCTTCAATTTGAGGCGCACGGGGGCTCGACCCCGCGACCTCTGCTTCGCGAACGCGCTTTCGCCCAACGTGCTATGCACGCATTTGAGGCATGTTTTGATTCAAGGGTGCACTCTCATGGTCGTTGGATCAAGATCCAATGACCTGGATCTGATGGTCGGTTGAGGAGAGGAAGTGCAGCGGCGATCCACAGGTGGTTTGGGGGGATGAGATGGCTCCATCTTGGCCATCCATCTTCTTTGACTTGTAGATGGTGCCATGAATGTCAGATTGGATCGATTTTCGCACAGTTGGGCTGCGATCGTCGATCTGAACAGATCTGTGCGGTCGGATTTATCCTCTGAAGTATGGATTTACACCACCTAACCCATTGATCTTAGATCTATCTCGGAATTCATCTGATGCTACAAAAGTCCGATCGGGGCGATCTTGGAGTCGTTCAACACAATCGTCGCCCTGGTCAGATCAGTGTAGTTGGATCTTCAATCTGAGGTCCTGATTAAATATCTCCCTGTCCCTGACCATTAAAAAGAGCAAATTAATATATAATTTATACAATTTGACCAAAATGCATGATGATGCATGTTATGCATTATTTATAATACATGATACTTCTATGATACTAAGAACATGCGTAACTAGACATTTTAGGCTATTCAGATGCATACGCATCAATACCTTATATTGCAATATTGTTTATAAGAATATAATGATGAACAAACTATTGAGAAGGGCTGCCTTACAATCTTCACACATCAAATTGTAATATTGCATGGATAAGTTGAAAGAGATAAATGATACTCCTAAATGGTTTGAAGAACATGGATGTGGTAAGAAAGAGTTGAGAGTTGATCATGACTTTTAATGCTAGCTCCCACTTTGGAAATAAGATAGCCAATCTAAGTGAAAGCTAAAACACTATTTGAAAGATGTCAAGTCTTTGCCCATGGCTACATTACTAAAAAGACATTTTACAATTGTGTTGGACATTTTGACATGAGAAATGAAGTAGTTGCTACATTACAAGAAACAAAAAGCATATGAAGTGGGCAAGTGAAAATCCAAAGAAATGAATGAATATTAGGCAAGTTCATCTATTGATACGATTTTGTGGATCTATAAACCTATTTGTATGAAGTCCTCACAGGCATGTGTGATACTTTGTATGGTAGGAAAGGTGAAAATTTCCATCAGATCAATCTCAGAAAAGGAAGATGTAGTTGCAATAATGGTAGACCTATAGAATTCCTTATGTAGATGTATTTGTGACATTGTAATCAAGACGTGTTGGCATTAGTACAACTATAGGCAAGGTTTGTATTGGAGCAAAAACTAGAGTGTAACCAAGGCAAAGTTTGGCCCCATTGGTGACAAGAAGTAAAGGCAACCATATTCAATTTTCCAAAGATCATTCCTTAGGAGGAGAAGGAGCGAGACAAAGGAAGACTAAGTGAATAACAACGTCGATGCTAAGGAGCCATGTAAGGAAAATAGTTGTAGAATGTGCATGAATGAAGGGCATACTAGAAGAAAGTGCATACATCCACATATGATAGGATTGTCATCATCACCAACATAGGAAGTTTAATACCCAACTGAAATATCTTATATACAATCATCATCAATTAAGGGAGGAAGGGCCTTGTAATAAAAACACTAACATATGTCGAAATGTAGGCAAAATAGGAAGAATTACCTAAATAGAAGTACCTTTTTCTTGATTGATTTATGCTTTCACTTTCTATTTATTAAAAAATAAACTTTATTTATTTCCATTTATATTGATTGTTACCTTTCATATTTACTTTTAGTAAGCATTTTGAAATAATGGCAATCTTCCTTGATTATTGATTAGAGTTCTATCCTAACATTCTAACACATTCAAGATAAGACAAGGATCCAGTCAAGAAAACAGAGCAATCATAAGCGAACACGCAAGGATTAGTAATCCAATTCTTGGAATCTTGGGTCCCCATGGGAACTTTGCTCGACATTCAAGGGGATGAGAATCGAATGATTTGATCCTTGATTTCCCATGGCATCGCGGAAGCGCGAAAACATAGCTCTCGAAAAATTTATCGAAAACAAAACTCAAGTCGATGCTCGTAAAAATCTGAAGAATAAAATCGAAAACTCAAAACCTATGAAAATCAGAACCACATGTAGAGATCTAATATCTTTTCATTCCAAGATCTCCACAAGTAAGAAGTATACCTGTGGGTGGCATAGTGCAACACCCCATGTGTTGTGCCTCCACAAAGAAATCCTGCCTCAGGGATTCCCCTTGTCTCGATAGGTAGATGAAGCCCTTCGCATCTAAGATGGTTGATTCCAATGTGCCTTGTGAACTCCTCATGGTCCATGAACTCCTTTGCGGATGGGGAGGCAACACTTGCCTCGAAAACCACCAACAAAGGTGGCTAAAAGGGTCAAATCCACTTGGCCAGCACTAGACAGTCGACCAATCAGATATTCTAGTCGGCACCCAACAATAGGGTTGTAGGGTTGGGAGGCTATGTGGTCTTTAGGAGAGAAGACCCCTACCCCCTTGATTGTGCAGCAATCATATATCTTAATTGACCTAAATTAGGCTTGGACTTAGTATAAGTTAGGGTAGTTCATGCATGCATAAGCATTTTGCATCTTTACTGTTCTTTTTGTAGCTATGCATAGAATAATGCTATAATATACTAATTAGGTGCATTAAATAAATTGCGGGAAATAAGAAGCTTAGGAGCTGGATTTGAGATTGGATTTGAAGCTGGACCTGAAGCCAGAGTTGCAGCAGAGCTGGAGCAGAAGACCTAGAATAAGATGTAGTAGACAATAATGTAAGGGGTTGAGGTATGCTATTCTGTTAAGCAGGAATAAAGCAGTAAATTACGAGGAACTTAGGTCCATCCTAGTCTTAAGACAACCTAGAAGCTTCCCCAAGCCTTAGATGCCGTTAGATTAGGTCACTATACCCTAGGAAGCCCTAAAACCCTATTTCCAGCCTCTATCTAGATGTCCAGATGAGTTACAGGATGTTCTGAACCCTTAGCAACAACCCGCGCACCTAAAACCCACTTCTGCAGCATTTTAAGACGTGAAGACACTTGGTCTGGATGTCCAATTTCTGTAGACAGAGCCTTAACTATTCCCTGCCTTTGTTTGGACGTCCAGACAACAAGTCTGGATGTCTGACTTTTCATTTTAAGATGTCTGACACTATTGTCAAACGTCTGGAATTGCTCTCTAATTTCTGTTTTTGAATTCAAGCTTAGATCTTTAATTCCTAGGTCCCTAAACCCAATTCCAACCCCATAGGAACCTAAATTAAGGTGCTCTAACCCTATTATATCACCTCTAGATTTCCCTAAGGACCTAATTAGTTCCTCACTAAACCTAATTGACCTGGATCTTAGTCAATTCCATCAGCCTATTCAATTGGACTCACTGAGTCCAATTGAGCCTTGATCTCAACATACATAGGCCAATTGGATTTAGTGAGAGTCCAATTGACTTAGATCTAACTTAATTGAGTTGTTTTACTCTCAATTATGGTTTTACACATCCAATTAAACTTGTATCAAGTTTAATTGCATTTTACCTTAATGAATTAGGGTTTGCAACCCTAATTTGAGACTTACCTTGACCTAAACCCACTAGAACCTAACCTGATCAACCTAGCCACCTAGGTTTTGACCCGCACACACACACACACACACCATCCACACGAAAATACCTAGCCTAGAGTTCTCTGGAACTCTCTATCATGTGTCTTGCCTTGGTTGCTAAAAATAGAAACCAAGATGCATTCAATTTTTAGATCCACCAAATGTGGACCTAAAAACCGTCCATCCATCCTCTCTCTCACTCTCCCATGAGCTCCCACCATAGGCCTCTCTAGAGAGTTCCACACTTCTCTAGAGAGGCTCCCTTGGGTCTACTTAAAGGACCTTTAGGTAGCCATTTGCACCCATCTAGCCTTCCATCTAGTTTTAGCCTCATTCCACCTCCATTACTCCACCTCTTTCTCCACGAGCACACCATGGTATCTCCATCACCTCCACACCAGCCATAGATCACCTCCAACCTCTCTCCAAGCGTCGGCTTAAGCACCATTGGCCGCCCCTCCTCCTCTCAACCAAGTCAAAGGCCATCGGAGCCACCTCCGAATGCCCTTATTTTTGTTAGCTAAGTAGAATAGTTCTTTGTAGATTTACCATTTTAATATTTCTTAGTAGTGTAGCTCCATATTCTCTCCTAATGATGCATGCATAATCACCCCATAGATTCATATATGTAGTCGTTTTCTGTTAGCTAGTTTATTGCTTTCAAGCTTTCCTGTACAAGCTTTCCGCGAGCTTCACTCTGTAGCCACCATGATGTAATCAATGAAATCATCTTTTATATATCTCTATGTTTATGTGTGAAAATCACCATGAGCTGATTGCCATATTTCGTTATGATTAAAGTTGCATGCGTGAAATTTGTATTCTCTTGCAACTAAGCATGTCGTGCATCAATACGAATTATTGTAAACTGGCATGCATTTCTGAATAAGTAGAGTGAGCTAGATCGAATTCAAATCTACATTTTCTAAAAGCCTCCCAGAGATGAACGGCAGAGACTTAAGTCTCGTTATTTTATAAATTATTTTTGACGAGTGTTTTCGCACACTATACTACGATGAGATCTCGATTTTCAAAAACATGTAAAAATCGCCATCTGTCAAATGGTGCCGTTGCCGAGGAGGAAATGGAATTGATTTCGATTTTTTGAGCTTTTAGTGACAAATGTTCCTCTGCTTGTTTGTTGGATGTGTAGGAAAGCAGGAAAATCAGGATTTGCACACACATCTGGCGTAGAAAAATCATCAGGTGCACATCTCCTCTTAGATTAGGATTTTCCTTTTTCGAACCCTAGGTTAGATTTCCTTCTAGCAATTTCATTTGAAAAAAGAAAAAAAGCCTATTTATTTTCATGAAAAAAAAATAAAAAGTCTAGGTAGTTAGATTAGGTCTTCGTTTGAATCTTAGGTTAGTGCTTGAAAAAAAATATATTTTTTTTGGAAAAAGCTTTTCCCTTCAAAAAAAGAAAAATTCAAAGGTTTTTGACAAAAAAAATTTATTTTGGTGGAAAGTTTGAATCTTGAATTCAAACACCTTTTAAAAGCTTTTCCACCATTCTCTGATTTTCGGTCAGATTTCAAATTCCGCCTTAAAAATTCAATTGCCGAAAAATTAATGAGCGAAAAATTTTGAAATTCAGTCTATACCTTCATTTTCAAATCATCTTTCAAATGACACCATTCATTTAAAGAAATTCAAAGTAGAAAATTTTTAAAAATTCGCAAAGTGCAAGGGAGTCGAATTGACCCTGATTTGAAAATTTTGAAAATTCAAAAATCAATTCCGAGCAATACGTAATTCTGTTTTGACTAAAAATGGCGGGGTTTGAAAGCTGATCTCATTGGCTTTAATTTACAGATTTTTTCCGAATTTGTGAAGATCATGTGATACTATTTCAAAGCAAAAAATCGACCAGGTGTCAAAATTCCAGATCTGACCCCTGACGTTTGAAAATCTCTATAAATTCTGTTGAAGTAGTAAAAATTACAAAAAATCATTCTTTGAGAAGAAAATTGAAAAAGAAATCTACTTGCCGAATTTCAACTTATTCTGATTCCATTGTTTATCAGAGAATTGTTCTTATTTTCATGGTCTGCTGAAAAAGTAAGAAAAAAAAAACCCTAGAAATACATGAACCCTAGGTTACACCTTTAGGTTTACACTCTAGAGACCACACATTTGGGCTAACCTAGACTTAGTCAAGTCTAGTGTTTGTGTAGTGAGCTTGGTCACCTTGTGGGCCACTGATAGCGAAAATACGCGGTTTGTTAAAATACGTCGTTGTAACGCGTAAATCCTCTTTCACTCTTAAATTTATAATCCTAGATAGGGAAGCATCTAGGGTCGTCCAAGGAGGCCAATTGTTTGAAATAGTGATTCTCTTGCTTGGAATATATCTCAACTTTCTTTTTGGTAATTTTCAATATACCATTTTTTTATTTTTGAACTAAGGCAACATGCGAACTGATGGCGGGAAAAGTGTTTATACTTCGAATTAAATAAACTACTTCTAAAGTGGCAAGTAGAGCCTCTCCATAAGCTCACTCTAGGCAAGTGGAGGCCTAGAATAATTAGGGAGAGGGAGTGAAGAATGCTGAAGATAAGCAACTAGAAATGCAAATAAGAAATGCAAAGAAGGCAACTAGATAATTGAAAAAGTGTTTAACAAAAATGCCTAGTAGAGGAATGCTTCTACTACTAGAAAATTGCAATAAAGAAAGAAAACACAAATCCTCTAATTAGATGGTGAAGAAGAGGGCTTCTTGCTCCAAGGTTGGTGGCTCCCAAGCTTGAAAAGAATCCTTCAACTCCTTCCTTGCAGTACTCCGCCAAGGTGATGACCTCCAAGGCAAGCCCTAAGGGGGCGTGCCCTAAGTTTCTCTCCAAGGGTGGACGTCCACCCTAAGCTTTTCTCCTTTGCCTGGCCGTCCTCCTTGAAATGGGAGAGTCCTCCTCCTTGGCGTGGCTCAAGTTGAAGAGAGTGGGGAGAAGAAGGCACCAAAAGGGCTGGTGATGTGCCCCTTTAATCTCCTTCTCTACTCCTTCTTCTTGGCCGTAGGTATAGGTGGTTTAGGTAGAAAATATACTAAGGGAGGATGGGAATTATGTGGTGGTAGGGTAGGGTATTTATAGGATGGGAAAGGGGGTGGTTATGGTGTTTTTTTGGAGGGAAATGAAGGGGTGCTTGGTTATTTTTTGAGGGAAAAATGGGAGGGAAATGAAGAGGTGCCTTGATTTTCCCTCCAAAAATACCTTCTAGAAGGCAATTTTGGAGGGAAAAAATGGAGGGTGGAGATGGGCTTTGATGGTGGATGTAGGGTGGTGATGGAAGGGATAGTTGGCACCAAAATAAAGTAGGAGTAGGTGGTCTTTTTGCTGGAGCTTAGGTAGTAGGGTAGTAGGTTTTGGTGCCATGGAGGTGGACTAGCTATGTTAAGCAGCTTAGCTAGCTTAGCTAATAGGGAGTAGAGTTGGAGGCATTTGGAGCTAAGGTTTTCAGGGAGAAGAGCTGAGGAGGAGAAGTCTGGAGCTGGAGCTGGAGCTGGCTGCTGCTGAAGAGGCTGGCATGGGGCTACTCTAGCTAGCTTAGCTTGCTAGTTCTTTGCTAGTTGCTAAGCCAAGCTAAAGTGAGCTAGCTTCTACCAAAATGAGCTGAGGTGAGCTAGGTCTGGTGCTCTTGGGGAGAATCAAGCTGGTTGAGGCAGCTAAGGTAGCTTAGCTCAACTGAGTTGAGCTAAGCTGAATCCCCGGGAGCTGGACTTAAGCTTCCTTAGTTGAGATGAATTCTTCTTCAGCTGGCTGGAGTTGAGTGGAGCTGGATGTAGCTGGATCTGAGCTGGGGTGAATTCCTGTCAACTCAGCTGAGCTAGCTAGAGCTCCTTGTGAACTAGTGGGAGCTGAGATGAGCTAGACTCAGCTAAGTTGAGCTGGATGTGAGCTGAGGTGAACTCCTGTCAACTCAGCTGAGCTAGCTAGAGCTCCCTGTGAACTAGTGGGAGCTGAGATGAGCTAGACTCAGCTAAGTTGAGCTGGATCTGAGCTGACTTGAGCTAAGGTAAGCTAAGGTGAACTCTCTTGAGCTACCATCCAGCTGTGATTAGCTAAATGGAGCTGGGATGAGCTAACCCTAGTTCAAGTAAGCTAGGTTTCAGCTGTGGTGAGCTGGATCAAGCTGGGTTCCAGCTAGTCTGGGCTTCTCCTTCACCATTTGCCTTCTTGAGTGCTAGGGTTTTAGGGATCTGTGCATCTGTACATCCCTAACACTCACAAAAACACATTAAAACGACAATAAAAAATGCAATGCATGCCTATTGAAGACGTCGGTTTTGTATTTGTTATAACGTTGTAGTAAAGCCGGTTGTTACCAACGTTTCATATAAAAATTTTTTACTCGGAAAAATGAAAGAGTTCCCGAGGTCGAGCTCAGGGAGCAAGTTGTATTCTAGAGATATACAAGTTCTATTACAAAAATAAAGAGAGAGAGAGAGAGAGATGAAAATTTGGCTTCTTCTTCTTCTCTTCTTTCTTCCTCTTTGGCTTTTGTTCTTCCTTGTTTTCTTTCTTTCTTTTTCTTCTTCTTCTTCTTCTGCTTTCTTCAGATCTTCCCCTTCTTTTCTTGCTTCTTGCTTCTCTTCATTTCTTCTTCTTCTTTGTCTTCACCTGTCTTCAGTACGTCGTCTGATTTTCCAATCAGACGACTTAACCCGCGGATGCTACAGTGCCGCTTCAGTTCTTCTTCTTCCGCAGTCCTTCACCTGTGCCTGCACGCTCAAGAGTTCAGCATCAGAGGGCAAAAACCTACTCTACCCCCCTCCCCCGCGTTTCTCTTTCTCTCTGAAATCACTCTTCGGAAGCTCTCCCAGAGCGCTACCGGGTAATCGGGTTCGGGTCAGGCCCGGGTCCAGGCCCACCGGCGTGCGTGGTGGGCGAGGAGTGCAGGTCAGTCTAATCGGGTCGGGCCAGGTCCGCGGAGCGTGGTCACGGACGAGGCCGGGTCGGGTCGGGTGAGAGGGACCTCACCCCGTGGTCAGGAGGCAGACAGCATAAGGCACTTTTTGCCTTTATGCGTCCGCGCGCCTCCGAGAGGTTCCGAGGTGGGACTAAATGTCCCACCCCAATTGAGCGCGCGTCGCGGATGGAGCAGTGGGCGATCGTGGCTTCCCGCGCGGCCTTCGCCCCGTCTGTGAACCAGGGACGTTTCGCGGAGAGTCCCTGCGCAATCTGGGAGTCAACCCTGGGCGAAGGCGTGCCTGCACCTGCAGGTGAAGCAGCTCTGCCTGCGCAGTAATGGCGACGGCGGGCGAGTCACCTGGTCACAGAAGAACGGCCTCTCGGCCAAATCAGACAGGCGGGGGACCTTCACCGTGGCACGGCGAAGGTGGTCAGGGGGTTTGCAGGGGGCGAGATGGAGCTAACAGGTCGTCCTAGGTCAAACTGTGAGCGAGGAAGTGGGTGTGTTCGGTGGATCTGCAGAGGGTGTTTGGTGGGAAGTGGAGGGGCGGAAGAGGATCAGGGTGAGGAGGCGGAGGTTCTGCGGTGGTCGGCGAGCCGTGTGGGTCGCTGAGGTGATGGGAGCGGCTCGCCGGAGGGTGGTCGGAGGCGGAGAGGATGAGGGTGAACAGGAGCGGTCGAGGGTTTAATTGACTAAATTGAAAGCGGGGAAAGAAAGAGGAGAAGAAGGGGAGTAGGTCTAACTTACTTGCAGGGACGAAGGGGGAGGAACAGGGCGACAGTCGTATCGACTGTCGCCGGAGAAGACGATGCTCAGGGAGAGGGGCGGCGGCGAGCAGAGGGCTGGAGAGGCGCCAGCTGGGTGCGGCGTGGCGCGGGAAGAACAGGGGAGGAAGTCTCTGCTGCTGGTATTGCGGCAGAGCGAAGAGGTGGAGGGGGAGGAAGTCGCCGGAGCTGGTGAGCGTCTGCCGGAGGAAGAAGAGAAGAAAGCTGGGGGTTTTCTCCGTCAGATCCAGGCTGCCCTCGTCGGTGGAGCGGCGGGGGGTATTTATAGGGTTGAAGCAGGGAGGAAGGCGGAGGGAGACGACGTGTCTCCCTCGCCGGAGAATGGTCGGAACATGAACCCATACCGTCCGTGCGTTCGCACGGCCGGTATGGTGGCCTACAATGACCAGGGGGGTGCTCCTGCGACGGCTGACGACGCAGGGCACCCCCGGTTTACTTGCCAGGTCCCCTACCTCACCCTGCGCGGCGCCATGCTCCGCGCAAGGTCGCCGGAGCATGGTGCTGGCAGGGTTTTGCAGGAGGGACCTGATTGCAAAGAACGAAGGAGAGTTAGGGGCCAAAATGCGAGGGTTCAAAAGTTGAGGGCCAAAGAGTAAATATATGAGGACCAAAGTGTAAAGTCGGTCAAGGAGGTTTCTTCTTAGGCTCAAGTTTTTATACATGACTAATTAGGACCTAAGGAATCTGATGGTGAATTTTATTTTCATCTTAAACCTTGTTCGACCGGTCAATTTGCGCAAAAACCCAAATTAAGTTATTAATTGGGCATGGTTCTCAATGTAGGTCAAAATGGGTTCTAAAGGCCAAATTGAAGGTTCTAAACCCTAGAGATTATTTTTCTATGAATTTTAGAGGGTTTATTCTATTTTTATTTTGCCTCGAACCTTGTGAATTGAAGTGGGTTGTTTTAGGGTTACAGATTTAGTCTCTTGGAATTGCTGTAGCCCTTGCTAGATCATTTCATCCCACTTTTATTCTTATTAAGCTGTTTTGACCTATGTTTGGGCCCTGAATTACCCTGTATGCAGATTATACTGGTAAAATTGCACTTTTACCCCTTATGACTTGTTTTCTTCTCAAACTCAGAATTCTCTGAGTTACGCCTTTCCTTGAGATATGTGGGAGCTTTTATCCTTTATATTAGGTCAAAATGAGCTAGTTATGGCTCATGATGAGGTTCTCATCACCTATCCTAATTTATGCCTAAATGCAGCCCAAAAATCCATTTGCGGAGTAAAATCCTAAGAGCTAGGTTAGTTTTAATGCATAAGAATGATGATAAACTGACGTTTATCACACCCCCATGCTTATCTTTTGCTAGTCTCTTAGCAAAACTTTAATTTTTTTGGAAAACGAAATTTTTGGGAAATCTAATTTTTTTGACTTTTGAGGAGAAAAAGAGATTAAGGGACCTTGGTAGATTAAAACACAGGAGGTACGGGATTTGTTAAAGATCAACATCAGGATTTATTTTTGGATCCAACCATTAGACAGAACGGGATCAATATATCCTCCAGAAAATTCACAAATTAACCCCTTGTTAATTCAGATGACTTGAAATGTTTGTTTTTAGGATTTTTCTGGCTCGTGAATCTGATTCGCAACTTGCAAATTCCTTTAAAACCTTGTGTCTGTGCTTGTGAAAAGTCAACATTTATAAGGACGTGTTATTATTATTTTTTTTTTTCTTTTTTTTTTCTTTTTCTTTTTTTTTTTTCTCCCCCATGCTTATTTTTAGCTTAGTCTTGCAACAGATGTGTCGGGATCATCATTCCCGTTACCATTCCTCGAGGGGGCTCTGGCGCCAGTACTTCGGGATAGCACTGTCCATGACACCACCCAGGAGCTCACAACCCCAAAACACGATGCGGTGAAAAGGGGCGCTCCAAGCAAACTCAAGCTCTTGCTCCGACGCTATAGGTAGAGCACCGTCCAAGACACTTGAGCTACTGAAATGCGCTTTAATGCTCTGTCTAAAGATATGAAATATAGATATAGAGCAGCGCCAAGGCGGTAACATGTTGACATCGCGTCCTCAAAGAAGGTATTTTCCTTCTTCTCGGCGGTGGGAACTCAAACCAATGATCTGCTTCAGACTTTTACTAAATCCAAACAAGGGAGTTCTTCAAATTTTTAGTTGTTTTTAAGTGTTGACTTGTATGTGAAAATTGACACAAGAAGTTTCTTGAGACCCATAAGTTTTTGAATCAGAAACTAAGTCAAATACTTTCCATATTACAAAATAGGATCAAGTCACCTGAACTATCATGAGTTCAGGTGGAATTTTAGAGAAGGATATCTGATCTAGTCTAAAATAGACCCTGGAATTCTAATGATTAGATCAAAATCCTCATCCTTAGTTTGTTAAAGATTAAATCCCATTGTACCAGAAGTGAATTTTTCGACCTTAGTCCTGATTTCAAAATTTTTCCTCAAAAAGTTTTCAATTTTTTTTTTTTTTGGGTATGCAAGCAGGAAATAAATTAAAGAAAAATGCATGTTTTTAGGTTTTAAACATCCTAAATCGATCGTAAAAATTTAAAAACACCCCCCCATGCTTAAGATATGCCATGTCCTCATGCATTAGGAGGGAAAAGGAATCACCTTAGTGAAGAACGGTCAGGTTTAGGATGAATAAAACCTGGAAAAAGAAGAAAAAAGGAAAGCAAGAAAATGATGGGTTACCTCCCATCCAGTGCTATCTTTTACGCCATTCAGCCGGGCGTGAAGGTATGCACGGAAGACGTAAGATCATGTAAATAATTGGACACTTGGATGTCCGCAATAAAAGTGTCTTCCTCAAGATCCCTAAAAAGATGAGTGGTAAAGATAAAGGGATCAAAATAAAATAGAGAAATGGAAAAATGACCCGGATCTGGCCATGGTTTAAGTGCTTGTAAATTGCCAGATTCTGGTGGGTCGAGTGATAGGTCCAATGGAAAGGGATGGGGAATGGAGTCAATGAGATGTAGGGTGTGTGAAGTTAGTGTGGATGTTTCAGGAAGATGAAAAGGGGGAAAGTCAAACCCTAGTTGATCTGGAAAGTCTTGGACCACATAACTATCCTTAGAATAAGAATCAATAAAATCTAGATCAATAGTGGTCAAAGATGAATGAGATTGGATCAACATAGACGTTTCAAATACTGCTTCCATTTTATTATCAGTGTCCTCAAAAATTTTGTGATTAATGGACCTCTTGGAAGCTTGAAATAAATCTAATGAGAAGGTCTGGTTACTGCAACTTATATTCATTTTCCCAGAATGAGAATTGATATTAGCTGCTGCCATAATCAAAAAAGGTCTTCCAAGGATGGCATTAATGAGAGCCTTGGGTACCTCTATGTCAAGGACCAGAAAATTTACCGGAAATAGACAATTCCGGACCTTGATAATACTATCCTCAACAACTCCCCGCGGTTGAATGGTAGATCGATCTTCCAATTGAAATTGAACCTTGGTAGGTTTTAAATCACTGAATCGAAATTCCTCGAATAAGACAGGGGGGATGAGATTACTAGAGGTACCTAAGTCGAGAGGGGCACTAAAAATGGTGTCAGTTACGACAATTGAGATAAGTGATGTGCCCTGGTCCTTTTTTGTGAAAGGCAGCTTGCTCTGAAAAACTGAGTTGGCTGTCTTTGAAAGGACCAACCTTTCTAGATTCTGATCATGCCCTTTTGCAGTAAATTCTTTAGAGGCATGGGGGGAATCTAGGAAGGGAATATTCCTCTCGACTTGCTCAAATAAATCCAAAGAATTGTGGTCAGAGGGCTCTGATTTTGGATTGTTGGATTGCAGTTTTTGAGAGTGGGAAATAGGGTTTGAATCAAGTGTTTTTGGGGTTTCTTTTTCTTCTTCCTTATTATGGTTAGGGGGGTCAATCTGCATTGGTTGAGAATCAGTTTCATCATTTGATTGAGAAGGCCTTAAATCCATGGTGGTTTCCTCACTCCTCATAGTCTCTGCATATGCAGCTTGGTGTTCACTGAGAGGAGGTAGGGGGGCCTGATGTTGAAAGAAACTGGGTAGGTGCTGTGATATTGGGTTAATAGGAGGCTGAATCATGTGGTTCTGATGTTGGTAGACACCCGGGTGTTGGTTCCTGTGATTAATAAAGTTTGGTGTGGGTTGGGATGGTGAGTGTCCTGCAGGTCTTTGAGTTGGAATATCCCCAATTTGATCATTGAGACTGTTAATAAGATGGGTTGTTTCCTTTGTTTTTCTTTGTAACTCTTGCAAGGTTTTCATCATCTGGGCACTAATGTCTTCTTGAGATTGCCCAGATTGATAAGTCTGATTTGAACCATACCCTCCAAACGGGTTCTGTTGTTGGTGTGGAACCGGATTGGTCCAGGAGTGGGTCGGATAATCCCCCCCATTAGAGGAAATTTTCAATTTCTCCTGGATAGTAGGGACATTTTGGGTGGGGTGATGATTGGGATAAACATAATTCCCTGTTGAACCATAGAAAGCCTCAGAATAACAATTATACTCAGCATGGGATTTATGCAGATTTTCTCTCTTGCGGGTGTTAAAAGGGGTGAGATGTGGAATGTGTGGAGCTTGGGCAGGTGTGGCAGGATTCCCTTGGTTGGCCAGGTTTGTTAAATCCTTATGCAACTGTTGTTGCTTAACTTGTAGCTGAGCCATGATAGAGTAGAAATTAGGTGGAGGGGCCTGATTAAGAAGCTCCTGGGTGGAAAAATAGGGGAAAGAAAAATTAGCATGCGGGTTAGAGGACCAATTTTTATTTTCCATTTTAAAAGAAGAGGAAGAATGCAGAAAAGTCTTTTCTTGGGGAGGCAAAATCAAGTGGTCCCTCCAAGTGTGGAGTTTTGGACCGCCGCCCGTGCAAAATGGAAGAAACGGGAGGGGAGGAGAAGAGATGGAGATGAGAGAAAGTGTGCAAATCAAACAGACAAAACTAGACCTAACTTAAATGTGACTCCCTAATAATAACCTAAGACTTGGTCTATATAGGAAATAAGTAGTCAATAGTGAATACCCGTTCTATCAACAAATCTAGCCAAGTTGCTTAAGGGGAGGTTTGGGCCCAAACGTTTCCCAGGGAAAACCCCAGGTGCTTGTACAAACCCGCGCCTGGTCGTTTGACACGGCCCCTCAGCCTGAACACCAGATATAGATGACAGAATTGGTACTAACTAAAGAAAACTTAAGACCTAAATAGCAAGCCTAAGTTGATAAAGCCTTAGGGGTCAAGTTGCTACAAATTTTAATTAGGTCTAGGATTCTATAGTGCACACGGAATGTGGAGGGCGTTTATTGGATTGTTGCCCTGTTATTTGATTTTTTTGTGTGTGTGCAGGAATTGGAGAGTGGCTCCAATGAAAATCAAGTTGTCACACATTTTTTTTTATATTTTTGTCTTTTAGGATGTGATTTAATTAAATGAATTTTAGGGTTTTTCTCTTTAAGTTTTCAAACAAGTTTGAAAGTTCACAATCAAAGGAAAGACAAGTTGTATGTGTGATTGTATATTTCCTTTTAATTGAGTCTCTAAAGAGAAAGAAGAAACCCTAAACCAATTATCCCTGAGACAGAAATTTAACTACCAATGAATTATTTTTAGCTTTCAGAATTAAGTAGTGGTCCAAACAAGTCAAACAACACCACTACTTTGAAGAAAATCAAACAAGGATTCCAGAAAAGATTTTTGTAAGATTTTAGGAATTTGTTTGATAATAGTTTTGAATTTTTAATTGTACTGGTGTCAAAGTCCAGAAATAATACCCGTGGGTATTATAGACTTTTCAGTATTACCATCGACCTCAGAAAATTTATATGATTTTATATGATATGTAAAATTTCACAGGGATTCCAACAAGATAAATTTCACAAAAATTGGATGAGTATAAAAATTCTGAAAATTCACGGACAATAGCAAAACAGGAAGATTAGAGGGTGTGACCCCTCTGTAATCCACGAATTTTTAAAAATTAAATACAAATCCAATTGATCTGAAATTTTGAACAGATGTTCCAAACTTAATTGGAAATCACTCTATGAAATTTTATGATTTTAGGAGGCCTGTGGTGTTAGGAATCGATTTTTCAAGTCTGGACAGAAATCTAGACCCGAAAAACAGAACACCAATACTTGCAATGGAATGGTGCTAAAGAAGCATACAAGCAAACAATGATTTTAAAATGCACCACTCCACTTAATTTAAGTGTTTAGGGTCCTGAAAGCCAAGTTTAATATATTTTTGGTAGTTTTAATTAATTATGTGACTAGAAAGAGGAACCAACCTGAATTTTCGCGGGAAGAAAAGGATCTTTAAGCTCTCGCTTCCAGATTCCCGCTTTCCCGCTGTAGTTCCTGCACACACAAAAGAAAGAAAGAGAAGGGGATGAGATCCACTTCAAGCAAGAGAAAATGAGTTAATGCAAAGCCGTGCCTCCCCGGCAGCGGTGCCAAAAAGTGATAGCGAAAATACGCGGTTTGTTAAAATACGTCGTTGTAACGCGTAAATCCGCTTTCGCTCTTAAATTTATAATCCTAGATAGGGAAGCATCTAGGGTCGCCCAAGGAGGCCAATTGTTTGCAATAGTGATTCTCTTGCTTGGAATATATCTCAACTTTCTTTTTGGTAATTTTCAATATACCATTTTTTTTATTTTTGAACTAAGGCAACATGCGAACTGATGGCGGGAAAAATGTTTACACTTCGAATTAAATAAACTACTTCTAAAGTGGCAAGTAGAGCCTCTCCATAAGCTCACTCTAGGCAAGTGGAGGCCTAGAATAATTAGGGAGAGGGAGTGAAGAATGCTGAAGATAAGCAACTAGAAATGCAAATAAGAAATGCAAAGAAGGCAACTAGATAATTGAAAAAGTGTTTAACAAAAATGCCTAGTAGAGGAATGCTTCTACTACTAGAAAATTGCAATAAAGAAAGAAAACACAAATCCTCTAATTAGATGGTGAAGAAGAGGGCTTCTTGCTCCAAGGTTGGTGGCTCCCAAGCTTGAAAAGAATCCTTCAACTCCTTCCTTGCAGTACTCCGCCAAGGTGATGACCTCCAAGGCAAGCCCTAAGGGGGCGTGCCCTAAGTTTCTCTCCAAGGGTGGACGTCCACCCTAAGCTTTTCTCCTTTGCCTGGCCGTCCTCCTTGAAATGGGAGAGTCCTCCTCCTTGGCGTGTCTCAAGTTGAAGAGAGTGGGGAGAAGAAGGCACCAAAAGGGCTGGTGATGTGCCCCTTTAATCTCCTTCTCTACTCCTTCTTCTTGGCCGTAGGTATAGGTGGTTTAGGTAGAAAATATACTAAGGGAGGATGGGAATTATGTGGTGGTAGGGTAGGGTATTTATAGGATGGGAAAGGGGGTGGTTATGGTGTTTTTTTGGAGGGAAATGAAGGGGTGCTTGGTTATTTTTTGAGGGAAAAATGGGAGGGAAATGAAGAGGTGCCTTGATTTTCCCTCCAAAAATACCTTCTAGAAGGCAATTTTGGAGGGAAAAAATGGAGGGTGGAGATGGGCTTTGATGGTGGATGTAGGGTGGTGATGGAAGGGATAGTTGGCACCAAAATAAAGTAGGAGTAGGTGGTCTTTTTGCTGGAGCTTAGGTAGTAGGGTAGTAGGTTTTGGTGCCATGGAGGTGGACTAGCTATGTTAAGCAGCTTAGCTAGCTTAGCTAATAGGGAGTAGAGTTGGAGGCATTTGGAGCTAAGGTTTTCAGGGAGAAGAGCTGAGGAGGAGAAGTCTGGAGCTGGAGCTGGAGCTGGCTGCTGCTGAAGAGGCTGGCATGGGGCTACTCTAGCTAGCTTAGCTTGCTAGTTCTTTGCTAGTTGCTAAGCCAAGCTAAAGTGAGCTAGCTTCTACCAAAATGAGCTGAGGTGAGCTAGGTCTGGTGCTCTTGGGGAGAATCAAGCTGGTTGAGGCAGCTAAGGTAGCTTAGCTCAACTGAGTTGAGCTAAGCTGAATCCCCGGGAGCTGGACTTAAGCTTCCTTAGTTGAGATGAATTCTTCTTCAGCTGGCTGGAGTTGAGTGGAGCTGGATGTAGCTGGATCTGAGCTGGGGTGAACTCCTGTCAACTCAGCTGAGCTAGCTAGAGCTCCTTGTGAACTAGTGGGAGCTGAGATGAGCTAGACTCAGCTAAGTTGAGCTGGATGTGAGCTGAGGTGAACTCCTGTCAACTCAGCTGAGCTAGCTAGAGCTCCCTGTGAACTAGTGGGAGCTGAGATGAGCTAGACTCAGCTAAGTTGAGCTGGATCTGAGCTGACTTGAGCTAAGGTAAGCTAAGGTGAACTCTCTTGAGCTACCATCCAGCTGTGATTAGCTAAATGGAGCTGGGATGAGCTAACCCTAGTTCAAGTAAGCTAGGTTTCAGCTGTGGTGAGCTGGATCAAGCTGGGTTCCAGCTAGTCTGGGCTTCTCCTTCACCATTTGCCTTCTTGAGTGCTAGGGTTTTAGGGATCTGTGCATCTGTACATCCCTAACACTCACAAAAACACATTAAAACGACAATAAAAAATGCAATGCATGCCTATCCTAATTTATGCCTAAATGCAGCCCAAAAATCCGTTTGCGGAGTAAAATCCTAAGAGCTAGGTTAGTTTTAATGCATAAGAATGATGATAAACTGACGTTTATCAGCCACTCACCAAACCCTAGTGAAAAAAAAGGTTAAAATAAATTGTAAAACACGGAATAAACCCAAATTTATTGTTGTACTACTGGGTGGTTTCAACTGCTCTTGCCAAACCTGGTGACTAAGTCTACGGAGTAGTGTCAAATGATTACGGCTCGAGGGTCAACGAAATCGGAGGCATGAGCCAAAGGAAGAACCTTTCCCGTAGTCCCCTCGTAACCATACTGGTTGGTTTAGCTTGAGAGGTGGGAATTACTTTCAGTCGGTTGGACGATGAATTTTTTTTCAGGAATTAGAACTTAAAATGAAAAATCTGCTCATCTGATCACAATGACCATCTGATCGACAAGGCCTTAGCCTTGTCTAGCTGGCTGCACCAACCTAGGGGTTGGTTGGTGTATGTAAGGAAGGAGGTCACTCAGACCTTGACTAATTGGATCTTGGGAGTCGATCCCATGGAGGCGAAGGCGATTCGTCACTTCTCCCGGACCATCTTCTTCCCCACCTTTTTCTTCCACTTGCTTAGCCGCAATGGTTAATCCTAGATCTGGACCTAATCAGGATCCAGAAGAGCTGGACCCACGAGCTTATCTGAGAGCCTGGGTCACTTAATTAGCTCAACCTTGGGATTAGAACCCAAGGTGGCGAAGATGACTTTTCGCTTTGCTTGATCCTTCTCCTTGGGTTATCGAAATGGTTAACCCATATCCTGACCCTGGACATTATAACTCGTACTATTCGGCTCCTCAAAGGACCACATCTTATAACCCAGGATATGGATTTCACACTCCTCCATCTCACCCATGAAATATGGGTAGACATAATTCACCCCGTGGAACCGCTAAAGTACTACCAGTGCATATGCGACCCCATTGCAGAATACAGAGAGCCATAGCTAGCGCTAAGGAAAAGGCCGCAGCCTATCTTTACGAAATCCAAGTTATCACTGATCCGAACCAAGGACGAAGCTGGATTCCATATCAAGTACCTTTGATGGAGCTCCTTCAGGGAACAGCAGCGATAACAAGGTTAACTAGACAAAATCAGGAAACTCAAGAACTACTACTTTTGAGATATCAAGTGGAAAATAGCCTTGAAGACCTTGAAGAATTTGAAACGACTACGCCGGAAGGACACACAGGAGATTCTCAGGAGTAGATGCCGGAAGATAATTCAGGGGAAGAAGAATCTAGCTTGGATATGAGACAGGAGCAGGAAATGTTCCAAATGGGTTCATCTGAGAACTCCATTCAAGAAACTGAGGAAAGGACTGATGTCTCCAGGACTGGGCCACAATCGGATTATCTTGAATCCTGGGAGATACCTTTTGGGTTAGATAACCCAACCGTGATAAGGGAAGTAGATCCATTTGAGGATATGGATCTTGAGGCAAACATTACATGTGACACTACTGATCAATCTAGGCCACTTCCCATTGTAGGTGAACCTGTGCTAGAGCCAACATCTTCTGATCTGCACTCTTCTTCTTTCACCTACTTACCTAATTCGGATGTTAGAGATTCTGAGATGATACTTTCTATCCCTGATCCTGACATCCGAAGACCAGAAGGAGCTATGGATGTTTTGTCCGAAGAAATGGATATGCTACCTGAGGCAGGAATTACTGAGGAACCCAATGCATATGAGGGTGAAGCTTTGAGTAGAATGAGCTAGGGACACACCTACAATCCTAGTCAATCTAATGGATGGCTCAACTCAGATTCAGAAGAGTCTGCTTCTGATGAATCAGAGATGAATAGTGATGAGGACGAAGTAATTTCTGATGAGAATTTCAGTGACCTCCCCACTGATCTTCTACTTTCACGGATACCCCCATATGATCCAGAGCCTGGAGAGGGCATGATCTTTGATGTCAATTATCATTATGAGGATCCCTATGACTCAGATTCTGGTTTTGAGATACATTTTGATCTACTGCCTCAGCAACTTCCTGCTGAATTGTGGGACATGATAAATCAGCTGAATCAACATCATGATCCCCCCTCTGATTATCCTCTATTTTCCATCACTACTCCACACTTTCTTATAGCTAGACTTTTTGGAGTAGGGGTGCACAATTAGCTGGTTCGCATCTTCGGACCACTGATTCTGTGAGGATACGAGCACATCTTTCTTTTAATCTCGACTGGCTCTTATGCAAGAACTGGTACATTTGATTGAGTTTTCGCCTAGCTAGAGGCGTTAAACTCAGCATCTACTCTGCATCCATCAACTTATACATACTCGCTTTATACATAGCATATTTTTCTTTTAGCATATTTCCTTTTCGAATATTGCATACTGTCAGGTTGGCTGATGCTGAACGTTAAAATTTCAGGAGCAATTCCAGGTGATTTCTACCCATTTACTCCCTGCTATACTTATTCTCTTTTGTATTCATGTATGAGGACATGCAAGAACTTAAGCGTGGGGGGGTAGATATGACAAAACTGAAAATTTTTATGCCAACATTTAGGAAAACCCTGAAGCTGCATGTCAAATGTATTTTAGGACCCTAAATAAAAGAACAACTGACTTCACCTCCAATGTTCGCATGGGAGCTAAAAATCGTCCGCAACAACCATTTCCGACTCATCCGCTCACCTCTTGTTCTAAATTTAGGGTCAAGCTGATTGTAACCCGATAAGGGAAATTTCATGAAGTACGAATATAAGAGGTTACTTGTTTATAGCATATATACATAGTGCATCCATGAATAAGATTATTTTATTAAGAGAGTGCAATAGGGATTTTATCCTCTAGTTGATTCCTGTAATCTGGAATCCAGTATAATTTTTCACACACACGTAGAATTTGCAATGGATTCACGGTGAAGGCTGATAAACATCATTAGTCTATCAAGAAGAAGTAGTGCTTCTTTTCCTAAACCCTTGGATAGTGTTTTGGGAGCTAGGCAGATTTTCCTCCAAAAATCCACCAAATAGTATGAGATGAGAGTAGAGTATACTGGTGCTCTAAGATTAGTGCAAGGAATCCGGAATCCTAGATAATTAGGTGATGATACTCAGAGATTAGGCATAGTTTTCGCTCTTGGTTCCTACGTATATATTTTTGTGCGAAATATTAAGAGCCCCCAAATAAGGCAAATACACGGAGAGCGAGTTTTCATAAAACTTGGGCTAAGGTGGATGGTTACGACCATTCTTTAAGGAATGCTCGGCTGGAGGAGGGTATTGATGTCAAGTTCAGAAATACACCGTCCTACCCGTCTCTCAGTGAATCGGTACTTCCACCAAATAAGCCACCCAATGTCTCTTGAGTACCACCAATCCCTAATATTGCCTCCTCAATAAAGTTCATGAATGCGTGCTAGCTTGTGTTGTGTTAAAAAAAAATATACATAGAAGAAAAAAAGATGAAAAAGAAAAAAAAATGAAAAAAAGAGAAAAAAATTTAGAAAAAGAAGAAAAAGAAAGAAAAAAAGAGTGTGAATATTTAGCGTTTATTTCAGTTCATTGAGGCAATACCACAAAATAAATTTGAGATCCACTAAATATGACCTTAACCTATCATTCTATGTTTCTGACTACTCGAATACTAGTCGAGGAATTTCGACTTAGTGTTAAGGTTATGAGAACTCAATTAAAGTGTTAATGCCAAGTGAGACTACCAAATACGGATCATACGTGAGAATTTGGTGAGACTTTGAGCTCTAAAAAAAAAAGAAGAAAGAGAGAATGAATACAACGGAACCAAGGCAGAGCATTATTTTTCTCGTCTTTCTCTGAGATGAGTTACTTGATAATCCGGGAATCTAGATTCTGAAGTACTAATTTCTATGTAGCATCAAGTGAGAGTGAGCCACCAAATAAACACCTGTATCCCTCAGACATTCTCTACCCAAGCTTAAAGCTGGGGTGGAATTCATAGAATATCTTGAATACCCCAAGGGAAGAAGTCCGCCTATCCCGCTAGAATTTTATTAGAGGTCAAGTACAAGCTTTAGAGGTGAATCAGGTCTTTCACTCTAATCTGTTGCAAAAGCTACATAGCTACACTTTCACATTTATCTAGATTTCTAGAACATAAGATGAAAACAAAAAGGAGAAAAATCTCTAGGCATACACTTGATAAAATAATCAATCCCTTAGGGACCCTTATGTGAATTATTTAGTCTTTCATTTACTAGGGATTAGAAATATTTAGGCATGGGGGTATGATTGCGCAGCAATCATAGGTCTTAATTGACCTAAATTAGGCTAGGACTTAGTATAAGTTAGGGTAGTTCATGCATGCATAAGCATTATTTGCATCTTTACTGTTCTTCCTATAGCTATGCATAGAATAATGCTATAATATACTAATCAGGTGCATTATATAAATTTCAGGAAATAAGAAGCTCGGGAGTTGGATCTGAGACTGGATCTGAAGCTGGACCTGAACCCAAAGTTGCAGCAGAGCTGGAGCAGAAGACCTAGAATAAGATATAGTAGACAATAATGTAAGGGGTTGAGGTATGCTATTCTGTTAAGCAGGAATAAAGTAGTAAATTACAAAGAACTTAGGTCCATCCTAGCCCTAGGACGGCCTAGAACCTTCCCCAAGCCTTAGCTTCCCTTAGATTAGGTCACTGTACCCTTGGAATTCCTAAAACCCTATTTCTAGCCTCTATCTGGACATCTAGGTGAGTTACAGGACGTCTTGAACCCTTAGCCACAACCCGCGCACCTAAAACCCACTTCTACAACATTTTAAGACTTCCAGACACTTGGTCTGGACGTCCAATTTCTGCAGACAGAACCTTAACTCTTCCCTACCTCTGTTTGGACGTCCAGACAACAACTCTGGACGTTTGAATTTTCATTTTAAGACGTCTGACACTATTGTCAGACGTCTGAAACTGCTCTCTAGTTCCTGTTTTTGAATTCAAGCTTGGATCTTGAATTCCTAGGTCCCTAAACCCAATTCCAACCCCATAGGAACCAAAATTAAGGTGCCATAACCCTAGTACATCACATCTAGACCTCCCTAAGGACCTAATTAGGTCCTCACTAAACCTAATTGACCTGGATCTTAGTCATTTCCATCAGCCTATTCAATTAGACTCATTGAGTCCAATTGAGCCTTGATCTCAGCAGACATAGTCCAATTGGATTTAGTGAGAGTCCAATTGACCTAGACCTAACTTAATTGAGTTATTTTACTCTCAATTAGGTTTTCACACATTCAATTAAACTTGTATCAAGTTTAGTTGCATTTTACCTTAATGAATTAGGGTTTACAACCCTAATTTTAGACCTACCTTGACCTAAACCCACTAGAACCTAACCTGATCAACCTACCCACCTAGGTTTCGACCCACACACACCCATACACACCATCCACACGAAAATACCTAGCCTAGAGTTCTATAGAACTCACTACAATGTGTTGTTGCCTTGGTGCTGAAAATAGCAACCAAGATGCATTCAATTTTTAGATCCACCAAATGTGGATCTTAAAACCACCCATCCATCCTCTCTCTCACTCTCCCATGAGCTCCCACCATAAGCCTCTCCAGAAAGTTCCACACTTCTCTAGAGGGGCTCCCTCGGGTCTACTTAAAGGACCTTTGGGTAGCCATTTGCACTCATCTAGCCTTCCATCTAGTTTTAGCCTCATTGCACCTCCATTACTCCACCTCTATCTCCACGAGCACACCATGGCATCTCCATCACCTCCACACTAGCCCTAGATCACCTCTTACCTCTCTCCAAGGGTCGGCCTAAGCACGATTGGCCACCCCTCCTCCCCTCAACCAAGTCAAAGGCCATCGGAGCCACCTCCGAATGCCCTTATTTTTATTAGATAAGTAGAATAGTTCTTCGTAGATTTTCTGCTTGACTATTGCTTAGTAGTGTAGCTCCATATTCTCCCCCAATGATGCATGCATAATCCCATGTATACAGTCATTTTCTGTTAGCTAGTTTATTGCTTTCAAGCTTTCCTGTACAAGCTTTCCGTAAGCTTCACTCTGTAGCAACCATGATGTAATCAATGAAATCATCTTTTATATATCTCTATGTCTATGAATGAAAATCACCATGAGCTGATTGCCATATTTCGTTGTGATTAAAGTTGCATGCGCGAAATTTGTATTCTCTTGCAAATAAGCTTGCCGTGCATCAATACGAATTATTGTAAACTGGCATGCATTTTTTAATAAGTAGAGTGAGCTAGATCGAATTCAAATCTGCATTTTCTAAACGCCTCCCAGAGACGAATGACCAGGTCTCAAGTCTTGTTATTTTTTAAATTATTTTTGATGAGCATTTTCGCGTACTATACTACGACGAGATCTCTGTTTTCAAAACACGTGTGAGAACCGCCATCTGTCACCCCTTTTGACATGCCAGTCGATTGGGCGTGTGCTCAGTCAGCTCAGGTGTACTGTGGCAGGAAGGAGAGAGCCAGCTGGATGCTGCAAGTGCCGACTCTCTTCTCTTTTCTTTTTTTCTTCACCTAGTAGGAAGAGAGATTGAAGAAGAAATTATATCCCTTTGATCAGTAGCCTTCTTGGCCTTTTATAAAGCATTTTCTTGGTTATCAAGGCAATTTAATCAACAAACTTGATATGGATATAATGCAATCAATCAATCAATTGATTGATTTAATTAGGAATCAAATAGGAATTTCCCTTATTGGCTTGGAAGATATTTGTTAGGATCCCAACAAATCCTAATATAATGTGTATGTGTGAACCCTTGGATCTCCATCTAAGGGTTGGGATTAATCCCTACATAATTTTGCATGATTAGCCCGCAACTTTTATGGGGTGTTTAGATCAAGTATCCAAACAATGATTAATTGGAGTCCAACCCTTGGATTTGGTGTCCAATCAAATTAAGTACAATTAATTACTAAATTGAATCCGATTTAATTCCTTAAATTGATTCAATTATTCTAATCATGTAGGGACACATTAAAATAATTATTGGTTTCACTACATCAATAATCAACCACTTAGGATAAGTAGAATTATGGAACCACACCTTCCTCAGGTATTCCGAATACCCATGTATCATTCATACTAGAAGATATATGTAATCCCCGAGATTGAATCATTGATTCACTATCCATCCCAACGCGTGTTACTTACTTTCACATTTGCTTTATATTATTGGGACAGGAACAAAGACCAGATCCTTTCTCAAAGGACTGTCTTCTTCTCTACATGTATGAGTTTGATCAGGGCTCATACAACCATGCATGGAATTTCATTCTTTCCAATATACACAGAGCGAGCTCTAGTTTCCCGATCTGCTACATACACTTACGACAGCGAATCTGTGTGATCCCTTTGAGAGATCATGTGTATCCTGTGTCGTCATATGTACACCATCTTTCTAGCTTCAACACCGTGGTGGGTGAATTCCTTAACGGTCCACCAAATGTGCATACCTAGACACAGAGATACAAATCTGTCTTAGGTCCAAGGATATGCCTTCTTCATGACAATGATAAGAGAAGGACTTTCGCATCTCCAACTCATCGAGTCAACTCCTTGACTCAACTTGCGTGATAGCCCCAAATCTCTATTCTCATGAAGGGGATGTGCAGCAAGGGCATTAGTCAATCAACCATCTCTAGAATGTTAGTACATTAGTACTATATAACTCTATCTTGATGTTTAAAAAAATTTACAATTATTATTGTGTTTGTATCTTATGCTATATTTGTAGATTAATCTTGATGAGATACAAGAAAAATAGAAATCTTGGACATTCATGTTATTCCAAGAAGCTCGCAACTTTCATGAAGGCTATTTTTATTTTATTTTAGAACATTGTTAAAGAGCCATTATTCACTTGCATAATTACATTAAAAATCATTTTATTAATCATTTAATAAATCGTAACTGATATCAAAGTTCTTTTTATTATGGGCGTGATTGGCGAAATTTCAATACAAAAACTATGTTGACTTTTATTGACTTATACTTTATGTAAATGTTATGTGGACATTGTGAAACTTTCTGGAAGTTATTTTTGTCATATGTCAATAAATGATCCAAACTTCTCAAGTTTTAGACGTTATAACCACTATGGTTACATAAATCAAAATTAGTAACCATAAATTAGTTATCAATCAAGAGACAGAAATTAGTCACATAATTATCTGACACTACATTTTATTAATCGATTAATTTACTTGATTATCTACTATTGTGAATTTTAATTTCAGTTATGGTTCCTATAACTACTTGAATGTTTGAGATCGAATGTTCATGTCTCTTCAAAGGACCCTAGTACTTCTATAAATACACATGATGGTTCTTCATAAAAATATATAATATATACATGCAATATCTACTAAAAAAAATATTCAAGAGATCATCTATTTTTTGAGATAGCTCTCCCACGTCATTTCCAATGTTCTCAAAGCTCTCTCTCTCATGCGGAAAGTCTTCAAGTTCTCAAGTGCAAGACCTACGATATTTAACTTCCACACATCATTTCTTATTTTTGAGGGAAGTTCATTATGAAGTAAAATTCTTTACTCCTTACTTTCAAGTGCTTAAATTATATACTTTCAAGGAAAGATATATTGGAGTATATTTGATTAGTTTTCGAGATTATACTTGTACTCCACACATATACACTTGGCACTATATGATTATTGTAAACATCTCTTTTGATACTTGTTACTGTTGGGTTTCCTAGTGTGGAATTCCCATTCTTCCTAGAGAGAAGAACAAAATTACTTTATTGTAGGTTGTACGAGAGAGTGGCTATTGTAACTTTAGGTTTACCACACTCTGTTGAAACATCGTAGTACAGTGGATTACTTGCGTGTAGTAAGCGGAAAATCCTTATTGGGAGACAAGAGAGAGGTTTTTCCTGGTTGAAGGGTTTCTCTCTAAATTATTGTATTCAAGTTGTGGTTTGAATTATTGTGCAAATTAAAGTTTAATTTTATTTTATATTTGTTATTTGTGCACAATTCACCCCTCCTCTTGTGCCATTCTCATAGAAAAGGCTATCTATCTTCTTAGATTGAAGACTATAGTTGTATATCATGATAGTTCTTGATGACTTATCGAAATCCTTGATCCAAATTATTTAGATCTTTCGATGCCTATCATCGGAATATCCAACATGGCATAGTACATAAACCCGATTATACTAAGGGACCCATCTAACCATATTAGTGCATCCACATGATCTGACACTCAAATCTAAATCATCGATCCAATGATTCGGCTTAGGTTACTTCGCACAAGGCACATAACTCCAATAAATCCATCATCTGTAGAGGGTATACGTCTGAAGAGAGGATCTTACCCTCACGATTTCCACCAAGTAAGTGAAAGAAAAAATGGGAATCGAGAATACAAGTAATTTCTCTCTTCTTAGTTGCATACCTATGATGTAGGTAGCCCTTACCCTTTTATAGAAGTTGTTCCCAATATTTCCAATAACCAGAATTTTTACTAAGATCCTTGGGATTATCCTTCCATAAGCATGCAACATCTTCGGAATTATCTTTCTATAACAATTCCAATATTCCCGACGCGTGACCTCTTCAGGATTATCTTTTCATAACAATCCAATATTTTCGGTGCACGATTTGTTTGTTACTGAGATCTCGTAAGAGTTGGATTTGGCCATGCCATTCTTGCTTGACAAGGACTTTGGCAGTGAGATGCCATCTGCCTCATCTTTTGTCATAACATTCTTGCTTAGCCTCCCTATTGGTGCTTTGACTAGTCCTTTTGTCAGAATCTACGACCATTCTATTGGGCAGGCATCTTAAGTTGATTAATTGGATGACCGTTTGGCCTCTCTTGCTGGGTTCCTATGTCAGGGAATTAAATTCACCTACTGTGTCAGACAAAGGGCCCACTTTCCTTGAATGGGCAGTTGGCATTGCCGGGTCACTTTGTTGGGTAGGTGGTCCTCTCGTCACAAGTGGGTAGTCGGTACTGCCAGATCACTTTATCGAGCAGGGGGTCTGTTGCCTCAAGTGGGCAATCAACATTTATTATTTTCCTTAGGGTCTCAGTTCCTTCTTGGGCTTGTTGTTTAACATGCGAAGTCAATGTTTTAAAAGATGCGTCGTAGTATAGGTCAAAATCACTCGAAAACAAATAAAATTTATAACTCGCAAGTACAAGGTCATTCACTGGAAGCAATAATGGCAATTTTTCTCAAGATCACAATTCTAAGCAAAATATAAGCAATTAAGATTAGAAGAGCAATTCAGAATAATATATCAATAGATCCAAATACCAATGTGTAAAAAGATTAGGGTAAAATGGTGATTTGAATCACTAAATTACCCTTTTAGTTTAAACCTCACAAATATTTGAATAATAAGCACAACCACAGATTCAAATACTTCAGACGACAGAGATAAGCTATCAGACGGCTTAGGAGAAGCCTACTATCCTTCAAGAGGCTCAAGGGCCTCTTTCCTTCTTCCTTCTTGAGCCTTAACAGCCACGCACAATAGAGGCTCAAAGCCTCTGAAATTCTTCTAAGTGTTGAGAGGGGTTCACTGAAGTAAAACCCCTGCTCTCTCTCTTTTTCTTCTTCTCTTCTCTCAGATAACCGGATAGGTAGTCGGGTAACTAGGTATGAGTAGTATCGGGTCTAGGACTACCGGTAGTGGGTAGTAGTCGAGGAGTGACCCGGGTTGGGTCAGTGAGCGGGGTGCTGGGACCTCACCCCCAGTGTGCTTGAGGCGATAAGCCCTCAGCACAAAAATAATTTTTTCACTGCAGGGGGCGCGTTGCTCTACGATGTGGGACTAAATGTCCCACTCCCTTCATGTGCGCCTGCTGTGATGAAGCTTCAAGTTGTAACAACTGCAGAGGGCGTGGGCTTCTGTTAACCACCTGGGAGGATGCCTTGGAGTACTCTGCATCACTCGGAGCTAGATTGGCTAAGGAACAGGGCAAGAACAATGCTTCAAGGTTGCTTGAAGCTGCTGCGTCAATGGCGGGGAAGGGGCGAACATCTGAAACAATGAAGATGGCCTAAGGGACTTGTCAGAATAGCTTAGTAGATGTGCACAGGTGCTACGAAGGTGGTGGTGGCAATGGTGTGCCGTGAGAGTGGTTGGAAGTAGCTGGCGACGGCAGAAGGTGAGTGCAGTGGTGGAGGTGTTCGTGGAGGTGATTGGTGCAGCAATCCCCTCAATTTCTTAAGGGGTTTTGCTCGTGTGGACACGAAAATGGTGTAGGAGTCGAAGGCTAGTGGTTTGGTGGTGTGTAGCAGGTTGTTAGGGTCGGAGGTTTGTCGGAGATGGGGGAGACGACGGTGGAGCGGGCGCGACAATAATCGAAGGTCTTTGGAGTTGTTGTGATGATTAGTAGAAGCTAAGGCGTCAACGAGAGTGGCTAGCAGACGAGGAGGAAGTGGAAGAAGCGTCGACTGTGATGGGCTGACGCCGGAGAAGATGAAGGCTTCGGGAGAAGGAACGGCGACGACGGAGGGTTAGGAAGTGCCTCGCTGGTATGGCAAGGTGCGAAAAGACGAGGGGAGTTGGAACCGATCACCTATGGTATGTGGCGGTCGGCGAAGAGGCCGGAGGTAGAATGTCGCCAGAGTCAAGCTTGGAGAGAGCTGGAGGTAGGAAAAGAAGGATTTTGGCTCAAAAACTCGCTAAGGAGGTGAGGAATGCCATGTGGGGTCTTTTATAGGGCTTAAGATAGCTTGAAGAACATGAAACAAGCTTCAAAGCTTGCTTAGAATTCAAGAAGAATCCCATTGATTTCATGGGTTTGCATGCACAAATCAATGGATTTTAGGAATTAGAATCGATTCTAATAGGTTTTGCTAGGTGTGAACATCAATCCCACCAAATTTGGTGGGTTTTGATTGCCATTTGAGTAGGATTCTGCTCAGTCAAAGCTTCCCTGGAGGTCGGTTGACCTCCAATGGCGGAAAGGACTAATTTGCAAAGAAGATGAAGAAGTTAGGGGTCATTTTGTAAAGATTTTGAAAGTTGAAGAGTTATTTGAGAGAATAAGACTCAGATTTGGACCAAAATGCAAACTAGGTTGAAATAATCTCAGATTAGACCCAAATTTTGATTCAAGCCTAATTTTGACCCAAGGATTTTAATGGTGAAGTCGGATTTAGGTTTTAACCAAGTTTGACTAGGTAAATTATGTAGAAGCCCAAATTAGGGTAACTTTCTATCTGTAACTCTGTTTTATGTCAAAATGGGCTCTGATGGTCAAATCAAAGATACCAAACCCTATAGAATATTTTTCTATGAATTTTAGAGGGTTTAGGTAAATTTTATCCTGACCAGAACCTTGGTGAATTAAGTAAGTCTATTTATAGGGTTTTAAATGTCTTTTAATTCTCGAAATGCATGAAAACTCGTTATTGTCTACATGGATCCACTTATTGGACATTAATGACCATATGACCTTTAATAAACCCCTGAAATACCCCATGGTTATTCTGTAATTGTGCAATGGTGTTAAAATTGCAGAAATGACCTCGGTTTCTTATCTTCTCAAAATAGAACGTTTTGCATATATGACCCTCTAATGGTTATGTAGGAGCTTTTATCAACTTTATCAGACCAAATAGAGCTAGTTATGGCTCATGATGGTGTTCCCATCACTTGTAATCCATGGGCCTTTATGGGCTTCTATGGGCCTCTTTTTAGTTGGGCTTTTAGGAGAACTTTTCCTCCATTGGGTGCTCCTATTCTTTTAGTTATGTTATACTAATTGAGAGAGCATAGTCATATTTCTATCCCTTGTGTTGCCCTCAGCAACAAGCCCCTGGATACCTTTCAAGCAGGTAATTGCTTAAGTAGGGGATAAAAATAATTATAGGGTTTAGTTTTTCTCTCAAGGGCATGTGGAAGCACATGCGTGCCTTTCTTTTGGCTGTCTGTTTCCACTTACCTTGGTTTTGAATTGCCACTTTTTTTAGGCAGTGTTTCATTTCATCGAATTTGGTTGGGTGGTGGCTAGCCACTGCCTCTCCCTTTTCACTCATCTTGCCGACATATGGATGTTGTAGGCATCATCATTACATGATTGTCCCTCGAAGATACAGGGGTGATGTGTTAATATCTTATTTGTTGGGAGATGAACTGCTACAATGTAGTACATCGGCATTTAATGTTGATGGGATGTGAAATCGTGGGTTCTGCTACACCCTTTCATCTACTACCAACTCACACTATAAATAGTGGGTTGGTGGGCAGTAAATGCACATTTACCGCTGATGTGGAAATTCCGCGGTTTTATAAATGTGGGTTTTAATGTCGTTGTAATGCACAAAATCGATCAACTTTTAAATTATATTCCTAGATATGGTGAGTATCTAGGGTCATCCAAGGAGGTCAATTTGATTAGTCAAATAGCTCATTCTCTCTCTCGCTTCTCAAATTGACATTTGTCTTTTTGTGATTTAAGTTTTTGTTGTTTTTAGGTTTTAGAAATATCAGACAACAAACCATGGAGATAACTATGTGAAAGAACATGACTAAATGACAAGAAAGAGTCTACACCTCTAAGCTCACCCTAGGAAAGTGCACTTAGGGTAATTAGAGGGTAGAAGTGTGTGCAACAATTTAAGAAAAACCTAAATTCTTGAATTGAAATGAACTAAAGTAGAAAGGCAAAAAGCTTTTTATATTAACTAGATATGCAAGGTCACCAGTAGTCACCTACTTGGAATTAAAAATCTAGCTAATGAAAACATAGAAAGTAGAAAGTGCACCTCCAATTGAAGCTTTGAGAAATCCTTGCTCCAACTGCAGCTGCTCTCGTAGTTAAAAAGGGCTTCTCTTTGGCTTCTTCGTTCAAGTGGTCCTCCTCCAAGCCTCCTCCAAGGGTGGATGTCCACCATCCTTGTTCCTCCTCTTGCCTGGTCGTCCCCCTTAGATGAAAGTTTCCTCCTTGGCATTGCACAAGGGAGAAGAAGAAAGAGGAAGAAGGCACCAAGGTTGCGTGTAGGTTGCTCCCTTGATCTTCTTCTCTTCTTCTTCTTCCTTGGCCATAGGTTTGGTAGGTAGAGTTGCAGTAAAACCAAGGATGGGGTAAATGTGGGTAGTTAGTGGTGTTTTTATAGGGAGAGAAAGATGGTGGTTGGCATTGGGATAAGTGGGTGGGTAGGATTAGGTTTAAGGGTGGTTATGAGGATCCTAGGGTTAGGATGGAATGGCACCACCTTAGGGGATGTTGTGGTGGTAGTTATGGTGGTGGAGGGACACCGTAGTTGGGGCCAACCATGGAAGGGTGCCATGGTTTTGGCGCCAACTATGGGGGCTTCTAGAAGGGGGTTAGGTGGATGGTGGAGATGGCTTGAAGGGGTAGGTGTAGGGTTGGATTTCAAGGGTTTTGGAGCGAAAAAGTTGGCGCCAACCATGGTAGTCATGGGGTGGTTGGCGCCATTTTGGAGGTGGCTTTTAGTGGTGTTAGTGGGGTGAAGAGGTGTGGTTGTGGTGGTGCCAAGTTGGAGTGAGAGTAGGTGTAGGTAGGTGGGTTTTGGGTTGAGGTGGAGGTCTTATGTAGGTGGAGCTTAGGGTTACAATGGTGGGAGGTAAGAGGAGCTAAGCTAATCTAGCTTAGCTAGTAGATGGTTGGAGGAGAGCTCTAGGGTTTTAGAGGAGGAGTTGAGGATGAGCTGCAATGAAGCTATATTGGAGCTGATGGCTGCTGAAGAGAGTTACATGCGATCTCCTTAGCTAGCTAGTTCTTTGCTAGCTGCTAAGCCAAGCTAAGATGAGCTGGCTTTTGCTGATGTTAGCTGAGGTGCGCTGAATCTGGTGTTCCCAGAGAATATCTAGCTAGTCGAAGTAGTTAGCTTAGGTCAGGTAGCTAAGCTGAATTAAGTTGAGCTGAGTTGAGTCATTGGGAGCTCGACTTGAACTGGCCTGAGATGGTTGAAGACTTCTTCAGTTGACTAAGCTTAGCTAGTTGATGGCAGTAGCTAGTCCTAGTCAAGTAAAGCTTCCAGTGAACTATTTTGATCTGGAGGAGCTGGAATGGAGTTGGGATCAACTATCTTGAGATTGAACTGCCATCCAGTTGAGGTGAGCTGGATGGAGCTGAGGTGAACTAGCTTGAGCTACCATTTGGCTAAGATGAGCTGAATGGAGCTAAGGATGAGTTGATCCAACTAGAAGGAGCTGGGATCCAATTGGGATGAGCTAGATCTAGTTGAGATCCAGCTGACGTGGGCTTCTCCTTCATCTTCTGCCTTCCTGAGTGCCAAGGTTTGTGGGATTTGACTCTCTGCCTATCCCTGACACTCAAGTAAACACATCAAAAATTACAACAAAATGCAATGCATGCCTATCCTAAGTGAATGCCTAAATGCAGCTCAAAAACCCATTTGCAGAGTTAAAACTCTATGAGATAGATCAGTTTTAAGGCATAAGAATGATGATAAATTACGTTTATCAACCATAATTGATAGTAAAGCACTCTTGTTTTGGTGTTGACAACTGACTAAGTTTCTCTTACTTCCAATTGGATCATTTAGGAGAAAGTGCTTGGAGAGATGTCAACCCACGTCGAATTTGGGTGGGTGGTGGTCAGCCACTGCCTCGCACTTTTCATTCATTGTGTTGATGTGTGGATGTCGTAGGCATCATCATTACGAGATCGGCCCTCGAAGATACAGGGGTGATGTGTCAATATCTTATTTGTTGGGAGACGAATTGCTATAATGTAGTACATCAGCATTTAATGTTGACGGGACGTGATATCGGGGGTTGTGCTACACCCTTTCATCTACTCCCAACTCACACTATAAATAGTGGGTTGGTGGGCAGTAAATGCACGTTTACCGCAATTGATAGTACAGTGCTCTTGTTTTGGTGTTGACAATTGACTAATTTTCTCTTTGTTTCAAATGGATCATTTAGGAGAAAGTGCTTGGAGACATGTCAGCCCTTTTGGGGAAAGGTGAGTTGACCTCTTCCTCTTCTGCCTTATTGGTGGACACTCTTGCCCTATATACTTCCAGTTCTGATTTCCATAGTCAGTATAGAATTAGCCAGTTCCTGGAGTCTCATGACTTTGGTAATGTAAGCTTCAAGGTTCCAAGTACAGACCATCACCTTTGTTCCCCAGGGACTGACGATTCCTTCGTTGTCTGTAAATATGCCATCAAGCATGGGTTAAGAATCCCTCTTAACCCTTTTATTATTTTCTTCTTGTTGTACTACCAGTTAGCCCACCAAGCTAAGTTTGAATTTCTTGCCGATGTTAAATGCTTTTGTAGACTCAACTTCCACCTATGTGTACGTTCTTGCATGGGGTTATTTTGCCTGAGTTTTGGGCTAATGCCCTAGGAAGGGAAAACCTACCTCTTGGATGTACACCCTTTATAGTAGATGTAATAGTTATAGGGTTGTGAACTTGTCTGATAGTTTGAATGGGCAGGACCATCATTTCTTCGTGGCACACAATGAGGAGTCATTGACTGTGTTAAACTCCTTGTAAGGGCTACCACCCAAGGATCTGCCACCTACCCCAAATGAGTTAGACCCATTTGCCCCAGCTGATGAGAAGTTATTCGATTTTTTCTTGAGTAGACCTTAAGCGGAAAGAGGTCTAAAAGGTGCTATTATAGGTGGCAGGCTCCTATCCATTGCTAGTCGTGAAATTGTAATGATGATAAATCTACCGTTGTAGGTGTGAAAACACGTCGCTTTAAATTTATAAAACAATTTCCGAAAAATACGTAAATAATGTCGTGAATATGGGTCGTTTCACAGGTAGGTAGAGACATCTAAATATTTTCTAACTTAACTAAGCCAACTATATATTTTTTATTTTTTATTTTTTTTATAATAAAAACGAATAAATGAAACAAGCACAGAAACACATGTGAGAGAAACATGGAGATAGAAACTTTTATTACTACTGAAAAGAGTCACAATAATATGTAAATTGAGAAAATAGAAAATGACAAGAAGAGAAAGAGGTAAAGAAGCTTAGAAAGAGTCAGGCATGGTTATGAAGGTGGAGCGAGCCATCGACGGTCGTTGGTGGAACACGTGCGTGGAGGCGAGAGGTCGTAGAGTGACATTGTGGAAGCGTGGAAAATACGTGAAGATGCGTCGAGATGCGGGAACACGCAGGGAATGCTGAGTACCCTAAAACAGAGAAATAGAACACCGAGAGAATGCAAAAATAGCGAGACAGATGTGATGGTAGTGATAAGCATGTAGAGAAAGAGGAAGAGAGAGAGAGTGTGTATAGAGAAAAAGAAGAGAGAGAGAAAGACAAAGAAAAGGTGGTGGAGTAGAACGTGAGGAAGAAGAGGATGGTGATGGTGGGCGTGCAAGATGGAGAGGAGGAAGAAGAGAAACGTATGGAGAAGAAGAAGGAGGAGAAGAAGGAAACCGGTGGGCGTGGATGGAGATGTGCACTCGTCGGAGGAAAAGCGGCAGGAGTTGCAAGCGGCGGAGAAGAAGAGCGGAGGAGGACGCGAGGGGGAGGTCGTGCACGATGGAACGCGTCGACGTGGTCAATAGAGCGGTGCCGAGGTCGCACGGCCGCGTTCACAGCAGAGAGAGAGAGCAGGACGGGATCTCGGAGGCGAGGACGAGAGAAGAGGGAGAGCGCAGACGTGCGGTAGAGGAAGGGTTACTAACGTCGAAGGACGGAGGTCGCGGTGAAGGAGAGGATGATTTCCCGCGCTGCAGGTGCGTTGCACTCGTGATCTCGCGAGGGAGAAGTCGTGGGTGCGATGTTTTGGTGGAGAGGGAAGAACGCGATGGGGAAAGCGCGGGAGAGAGAACGAGAGAGGAGTTGGGAACCGGAGGGCCCATCGAGAGAGGGCGTACGTGCATGTGAATAAATAGAGGCCGTTACCGTGAGATTAGGAGCGGAAATTTCGTGCGTGGACTTGAGCTTTTTAGAAGGTAGGAATGCTCGTAAGTGGAAATTAGGAATGGTGCTGAAATAGGAAGAAAATGGATGAAGCGACCTTAATGGGATTCGAAGGACGTAGCAGAATCTCATGAGTAAGAAATGGAAGTTAGGGATAAAGATTTCTTTTATTTATTTTTTTAGATTTTATCTTTGTCACTAACTTCCTTATCTCATGCTATTCAATTAGAGATTAATATTAAATATGTTTTTACGAAAATATAAAATAATATATAATTAGATGGATATTTAATTAGTACAAACTAAGTAATATAAATTCAACCCAAACATTTAAAATTGCTCAACATTAGTAAATATAATAAATTAAACTCAAATGTCTCTTCTTAATTCTCAAGTATTAACATGCAATTGTGACCTAAAATGCACCATGTATAATGCAATAATGTGAAAAAACTAACATAATTAAGCATGTTATCCCTTTAAATTATGCACTTATCAATTGCCAAGTAAGTAGGGTGTTGAGTTTGCAAAAGGTGGATTCTAGTTTAAAAATATTGTAATATAACGCGAAATACGACTTAAACAAAATATTTATAACGAGATGGTGAGTGTCCCAGTCGACCATGGGGAGAAGTAAGATGGCAAAATTGATTTTTGATTTTTTTTTTCTCTACTTGCCTAAAATTGGATTCCAGTTTCGAGAGTTAGTATAAGATGTACCGATTACGTTATTGACATGTACAACATGTGCATGACTTAGATAAATCACAAATGTGAAAGTGTGTGTTTCAGTCCGCACAACTTCTGTTATGTGATGGTGATTAGCAGAAAATGAGTCTATCGCTAGATTATTAATATCTGATTAGCGAGAAAATCGTTGCGAAAAGTATGAGTTTGGAAAACCAAAGTCATTGCAAGTTCGGAAGAAAATTCACTACCAAATAATATTTATAATCGAAACTCTGGTAAGTCCCAAGTCAAACACGGGGAGGCGAATGTTTGATTAAAAATTATGTTTGGAATTATTGTTACAAATCAGAGTAGCTGGTTGAAATTAATTTACGTTAATTATTCTACTTAAAGAATAAATAATAGAAAAGATATAGAATAATACAAAGAAAGAGAAAAATAGAGAGATGATGAACAAATATTGCATTTAAATATTCTAGAGTCTATTACAACTACTTAAAGAAAACCAAACTACGCTAGAAAGCAGTAAAAAGATAGGGGTGAGAAAATTCTCCTCAACGACTGATGAGTGGCTACTCATCATAGCTAAAAAGCTGAAGTTAAGCTAGACACTGGGTTAAACAACATCAAATTAACAGATAAAAAGAGTTAAGTGTGGGAATCAAAGAAAAAGACCTAAAACCTTTATTCTGTGTTAAAACTGCATAATTAGGTCATAAAATGAGATATCCTGAAGGTAAAGGACAAATGGTGATCCATGCGTTAATTGAACACATAAATAAGTTTAAAAGGCCAAATCAAAAGTACAATTAATTTCTTAAATGTTCAATTGAGCACATATAAAAATTTGAAGGCATTTGGACTTCATTTAGGCCTTGTAATATAGAGTTTACACTTAGGTGCTTCATGCATCACATTCTTGTCTTTAGAAATCCTTTTTGGACCTACATGTAACCTGCAGGGACCCCTTTGAAAGGCTGCAGGGTCCATCCTGTTACAATTGTCGTCACTTATGGGCCTGCACACAATTTTTCTACCCCTTCGTGAAGGGGTTTTCCCTGAAATTTTTCCAACATTTTGAGATACACTTGCTGTTCTTCGCAAGCACTGTAGCGCGCGAAGAACACGGCAGATCTCGACCATCTGTTCTCTCGCAATTTTGATCTGCGGCTTGATCTGAATCGAAGCTTCGCGCGAAGCGGTGCATGCACTCACCCCTCTCCCTAGATCCCATCTGACGGTCAGATTTTGAGTTGGCTCATCGCGCGCCCCTCTCCTCCCATCCCAGCCGCCGGTTGCTTCATCGACTATCCTCACCTACGCAGTGATCTGAGCCACTGAGTTTGCTACTTAAGCACCTCAGTGGTCGCGAGCCCAAGGGATCGCTCTCTCTTACATCTCTTAGCGATCATTCGTCCACTCTAGTCTCTCCTCCCCACCAATTCTTTGATTTCACAGCCATTGGCTGTGAAATCACCACCTTTTTCTCGACCTCCTCGTCGCTAAGGACCACGTAGCACCTGAGGATGACCCTGGAGCCTTACTAGCAGACTCTTCCCTCCGCTGGAGTCATCTTCCTCCCTTCGTCCTCCTTAGCCACCGGCTAAGGACCCATAGGTCCCATTCTTCCTGTTAAAGTAGATTTATCATTCTGCAAATTAGTTGTAGCTGTAGTTAAGTAAGTTTAGAGTAGAATTAAAGTAAGTTGTAGTGTTTAATTTCACTGTTCTGGTAGTGTAGCTGTAGCAGTAGATTTAGACTAGAATTCCCCCCTCACCTCCTCTGATCATTCTAGATTAGAGGGGATGATTTCACACAGTCCATGATCATGAATTCTCTCCCTCTCCATGTTTTCCATATTCGCTTCTGATTTCCACGACTTGTTTCTCGCAATTCACCCATTCATTTAGACCTAATTTCAGATCTGATTGGTTTCTAACCTTAGATCTGAAATTGGAGTCAAAAAGCACATTAGGGGCTTCCCATTCATCCCATTTTTGCTCACAAAAGCCCTTGATCTGAGCTAAAAAGTGATCAGTTTGTTGGATTTTTCATTAACTCAGATTTCAAAGATTTTTACTCAATTGGGTTTTGACTATTTTGATCTGACAAACTAAAGAATTCTGATTCTTATTCATTGTTTGGCAAGGAATCTGAGATGTTTCTGATGTCAGAATTCATCTCAGAAGAGCCATAATCTGATCCGAGTTTTTATGAGGATTTTAATGCATTGAATGCATGATAGAGCTAAGGAAAATCATTGTGGTGATTTGAAGTTCTATCTTGTATTCATGAGTTGTTGTTTGTGAAGAGCATTGATGATTTTTAACCTAAGGAGTTCTCAATACTCCTTAAGGTTCCAGAATCTGGGATTTGAATTGGGGATTTTAGTTGATTGATTTAACTCTTTCTACATGTTGTCTATAGCATTAGGAAGAGTTAGATCAGTTTTTCTGCTGATTGAATTTGATGAGAATTTATTGACAAGGGTTTTTGCGTTTGAGTTGGAATATTGAGTGTTTTTGATAAGTGAAACCCTTGTCAGATGGGGTTGAGGGAATTTCTAAGTTAGGATTTATGTGTTTTAATCCCAGAGTCACAGCAAGTTGTTGCAATTGCAGCTACATTTCCCTTCTTTCTACAAACCTGATTTCATTCTAGATGGACTAACTGCAGCAGCAGTTAAGCCGTCTGGAATCAGGTCTGGCTTGCTGCAGGGTTGGTGTTTTGAGATCCTTGCTGCGGCTGTTTCTGTTATTTTAATATGTAGCAGAAAAAGTCTGATCTAAAAGCCTTGTAGAATGTAGTCTGAAGATAGCTGACATGTAGTCATATTGTATTCCTTGTGTACAAGCTTTCCTGTATAAGTAATTGAATTTCAATTCTATGAATGCTTGTTATTTTTCTTCTAAATGTTTGTCAGCTAGTTCATTTTCAGTCTAACTATCCAAGCAAATGAACTAAATGAGATATAAACTAAAGAATGTGCTAAAATGGGTAAAATTCTTTTCAGATTTCATACTAACTATAGTTAAGGCAGTCAATGCCTTTTTAGATCTCTTTAAGATCCATCCTAAGCCTTTAGGACTCCTTAGAGATCTTTTGAAAGGCTTAGGATGGATGAGATTGGAAATTCAATAAAAATCAATAAAAATTCTAAAAAAATAAAATAAAACTGTCTAATTATAGATCAGAAAGTTTTCTAACTACATATCAAGTTGCATGGTATGCAGAACCCTCGACTTGGTATAATTTGCTAGTCGACGGATCTGTATACCATGAAACTTAATAATAGAGGTTACATCTAAAAACATTAAAGACATTTCTTTCTCCTCGTCTAATTCTTTCCTCCTCATCTCTTATTTCTATAACATGTATAAAAATCATAAAAAGTGAAAAACTCCAAAAATACCTAAAAAGTACTTTGTATATTAAGTATATTCTTGTAAATATAAGCTTTATACTAAGTTATATATGTAAATAAGTAACATATGTATATAAACTGCACAAATAACTTATGTATATATTGTATACTTTAAATTAGGTATTTGAGTTATATTATACCGTATATATCTTAATTATACAACTATTTATTAATTAAATTAACTTATATGTACTCTTAGACTATATAAATAAATAAATAGTATAAATAACAATATTAAGTTATAATACTATATATACATATTTATATGTAGATTATAAACAAATTAAACCCTGTACCTTAATTTAATTCTTTATACATAATAAATAATTAATTTATTAAGTTAATAGCTAAGTTATTAAGATTAAATTAAATAAATTAGTAATTTAGAGTTAGAATTAAGTAAACTGATTCTATATATTTATACTAATGTACTTTAAGTAATTTAAGCTAATTGAAGTATGTTTATATCTTATTATATTCTTTAAACTTAATTTATAAGTAAAACAATTCAAAATCTGCTATTTAAATGTAAATAGAACAGAAATCAAATCTGTAAAATATAATGAAAATATCTATAAAATACTTATACATGTATACTAACTCTGTATATGGTCAATTAGACCATATAATAGCTAATTTATACGTAATTAAAGAATTAAACATAAAAATCAGTATGTATAAACTGTATACTTTAGTTAATTTATTTATATAGTAAAAATAATTAAAATTTCAAATCAAGTGTACAATTATATAGTATTATATAAATACTTTATTTTCCCATAATCTATTTTTATTTTAAAATAAATTATGGCCCTTGAATTGAGGGCCATAATGCCCTTTGTCGTGTAGCCGCAACTCAATTTCAGCGCAGATGCGGCGCTCGAATAACGCCACATTGTGCGCTGAAGAGTGTGCGTTGTAATTTAAATTGAATTTGTTAACATAAGGCGGAGTCGTCATGGGCGCCGTGCGCCCGAAACAACCAAACCTTATATCTGAACATGAGCATGAGTATGAACATTTGGGGCTAGGGGCCCGGGGGTGTGTGTGTGCGTGGGTTGAGAGGCCCTCTGATCTGAGCTTGATAATACACAATTAAGCAGCCTAATGACAAATTAGGGCGCGCTTAGTAGAGGTCTGGTCCCACCCTCTGAGTGCTGTGTATCCCTCGAAAAGCATGCCCGCAAATTAAATAAAATTTTGATTAATTAAGAGAGGTAATGACAGCAGTTAATCACCTATTATGCTGTAGTGTTGCGAAGACTTATAATGCATAATAAGACTAAGAAGAAGAAGAAGAATGACAGAAGTGGAGTAGTGTGGAAAGAGAGAGTGAAGGTGTAAATACGTATGGTGAAGAAAGAGAGAGTGAGAATACAGATACAAAGGATTATAATATATATATATACGTAGTATGGCCATTTACTTTTATGTAAATAACTTCATACCTTTACTAACAGAATAAGATGTCGCTGTATGTGAAATAACCGTCGCTACAGACCCTGGTTTCCCTCTTTTAGTTTGTATATAGCTTTTTCTAGGTCTAGCGACACTTGCATCTGTCACTATAGCTATTATATGCGTTACTGTAGGTGTCAGCATAGTAAGTTAAATTAGTATGCTATGTAATCTTAGTTGGTAGTGTACTTTTATGTAAGTATTAGTAATATAACTTATAAAGAGATAGTTTAGAGTATATTGATGAAGTGTTTGGTGCTTGTTTATAATTAATTTTTGCAAGCATGTTAATTGATTCTTTGTACACAATTAGACCAAGTATTCATTCATTCATTCTTTGTTAGACATAAAACTTCTTTTTGTAATTAAAGGATAATTTTGGACTTAGAGAGTGATGTAAATCAATAACTGCCTCCCAGTGAACGACCTGGAATAAAACCAGTAAAAATTAGTTAATTAAATAATAATAGTTGTAATGATGATTGGTAGTTCATACATTTCACTACAATGACACTTATGATATTTTCATTACTAACCACCTCCATCAATTACATGATCAACGACTACTTGGAGGATAAGCCGCATTGACGGAGTGCCCAAAAGATGGTGGTGAGGTGATGGACGAGGGAGGACGAAGCAGGATAGTGTCGCAGCGGGATCCGATTCCTAAATGGTGGCAAGAAGACAACCATAGGATGCTCCATGAAGGGGGTGAGAAGAAAGACAAAATTTTCTTTTTTTAACTCTAAAGGAGCATCCTGGGTTTAGGACTATCTCCTTAGAGCTTGGAAGAGGTGAGAAGAGAAGGAAGGGATGGTGAAATGACATGGGTATAAGGTCCTTTTTATAGGTAAGGAAAAAGGGGTAGAAAGGTCTTTTTCAAGGGTTAAAATTAATTTAGGGACTTTAGTGACGTTTATGGGCGTCACTGTAGGCGAGTGTTGCTGAAGGCGCATGTTGAACCTTCGCCATGCGATGGAGATCCATGTGCTCATATGCAGCCACGTTGCTACCACCTCCTCTTTAGCCGTTGGTGCAAGAAGTCACGCCTTGAACAATCTTGACCGTTTGATGGCACGATTGGATGCTTAAACGTCACGAGCGCTTCATCTTCATGAGTTGCGTATGCCTGCCTACGATGGCGTGTCATTGAACACGTGCTCATCTGGCGCTCGATGTCGTGCCATGTCGCCTGTTCATCAACCATCCATCGTGCATCCAATTGGTCAATTTCAATGCACTCGCCTCCAGCGGATTTTATCCGCTCCGTAGGTCTCGATCACGTGCTGCGCGGTTTGCCTAGAGGCTTCGACCAATGTGCTACGCTGTCTTCTTTGTTGCATTTGTGTTTTAACCCTCGCAGGCTCACGACCGTTGGATCTCGATCCAACGGTCAAGATTTGATGGCGCAGATGAAGAAGGAGGAGGCCGGTGGCTGTGACCAACTTGGATGGCGCCATAGGGCACCATCTGAGTCATCCATTTTCTTCTGCTCATAAGTGGTGCCACAGATGTCGGATTGGGTCGATTTTCACGTCGTTGGGCTGCGATCGTCGATCTGAACCCATCCTTACAGTTGGATTTGTTGTTTGGAGTCTGGATTTTCACTACCTTGCCCCTTGGCCTTTGATCTTCCTCGGGCTGCATTTGATGTTATGGAGGTCTGATTGGGGTGATCTCAGAAGCGTTGGACTCAGATCGTTGTCCTGATCAGATCCGTACAATTGGATCTTCAATCTGAGGCCCAGATAAGCATTGCCTTGTCTCTTGACCATAAAAAGAGCAAATTAACCTATAATTTGGACAATCTATTCTAAATGCAGAATAATGCATGCTATAAGATATTTATAATGCTGAATGCAATTATATGCTTAAGAAGCATTAGTAGATAGTTTCTGTGAAATAGATGTATCTACATCAATATATTTTGGAATCGACATATTTTGATTGCAACAAAATATGAGATGATGATAACAGGATATTTTATTCCATCAATTGATCAAGTCATTACAATCATCTGTCGAGGAATGCTTGTACATTGAAATTGAAATCTACTAAGCTATCAGAAAAGAAATGCATGCATGGATCTCAGAAAGATTAATTGCACATTCTAGTAGAGAGATATTACTATACTACTAGTAGGAAAATAATGCAAGAATTAAACTACGAAGAACAACTATGCTAAGAGAAATCGGGGTATCGGAGGTGGTCTTCAGTGGCTGTGTGGCTTGAGGTGGTAGGAGGGAAGAGAGGGATGGCCAAGGTGGTTGGATGACCTCTTGATGAAGGTGGTGGAGTGGCTTTCTTGGGCCTTGGACGAGTGGAGATGGTGGAGGTGCTTGTGAATGGAGGTGCAAGTGGCATGAAGATGGAAGACCAAGCATCCAAGAGATGGAGGCTTTGGCCATCCAACCTAGTCTTTATATAGACTTCTTGGATGGCCAAGGTGCTCTTAAGAGAAGTCTCTAGACTTCTCTAGAGTAGTCATGGCCTATGGCTATGTTTAGTCTTCTTAAATCCACTTTTTGTGGATCTAAGAATGACCATGTGTAGTGGTTCTAGAGTATTCTCTAGAATGTGAGTGAGTGTGTAGGTGTAGGTGTGTGCATGTGTGTGTGTGTGTGTGTGTGTGAATGTGTGGCTAAGTGTGTGCGTGAATAGGTGGTTAAGTGGACCGCTTGGTCCACTTCTAATTAGGTCCTAAGTTGGTCTAAATAGTAGGTCTAGTTAGGTTTCTAAAAATAGGTTTATACAACCTGTGGCTAAAGTGATTGAGCCAATTAAACTTAACCAAGTTTAATTGGGTCAATGTGTATGTAATTGGGAGGGAGAGTTCCCAATTAGATTAGGCTTAAATCAATTGGGCACTCACTGAGTCCAATTAGACTTGTGTTGGTTGAGATTTGAGCTCAATTGGACTCTTTGAGTCCAATTGACTAAGTAGAGTGTAATTAACTTGATCCAAGTCAATTAGGCTTAGTGAGAACCTAATTAGGTTCTTAGGAGAGCCTTAGGGTAGTGTACTAGGCTTAGGATACCTTAAATTAGGTTTCCAAGGGTGTAGGGGTTATAGGACTTAGGAATCAAGATCTAGGCTTGATTCTCAAAATAGCAACAGGAGAGGGGTACTAGATGTCTGATCTTAAGATCAGACAACTCATACTTCAAAATTAGAAGTCTAAGTCTTAGTATGGATGTCTAATACTAAATCAGTATGGAGTTTAGGTTCTGTCGTGGGTTTCTGCAGAAATTAGACGTCTGACACATTGTCTGGACGTCTAGAGGTAGGCTGGAATGTGGGTTTTGATGTGTTTTAAGCTACAGTGACCTAATACAAGGGTGGCTAAGGTTTGGGAAGGTGTCTAAGGCTATCCTAAGGCTAGGGATAGGTGTTGGGATGTCGTACGTTCTTCATAATTTAATCTAAGCATTGAAATCCTACAAGTAATGTAGTATACCTCCTCCCTACATTATATCTTCAGCTTGTGTGCAGCTTTATTTCATGGCTTCTGCTCCAGCTTTAGCCCCTATCCTGCTTTAGATCTAGCTTTAGGCCATCTCCTGAGCTCTTAGTACTTGCAACCTAAGTAATACACTAATCAATACATTATTATGGCATTATTTCATGAATATCTACATAAAGCAGAAAAGATGCAAGGTATGCTACTAATGCATGAAGTATGTTACAATTATGCTAAGTTCTAACTTAATTCAGGTCATTTAAGTCCTATGATTGTTGCGTAGTCATTGGGGTAGATGGTATCTTTCCTTTATGCCTTCTAATTCCAACTTCTTGCTGTTTCTCATAGACTTCTATTTGTTTTCGAAGCTAGAACCCCCCAAGAGGTGGGGCCACTGTGAAGGAAGCTTTTCTTGTGCCGGTGGTCGTTCGGAAGGACGAAAAGGAGGGGCTATGTGAGAGGGAGAGCACATAGGGAGCTATGTGAGAGGTGAAGTGACAACACGAGGGTAGAAAGCACATGCAGGAGTGTTCTTTTCAAATGGAGAAAAGGCTCAAGCCATGAGAAGATCTTTCCTCTTAGGTGGAGAGCTAGGGGGTGAAGAAGAAGGCTCATCAGGATGAGTAACTATTGCGGCCAACCAATCACCCCCGGAAGAAAGGGAATGTTAGAGCTATGTGGCCTCTTCGTAGGACCATGGAGGTGTCAAGCTCTTCTAGGGATGAATCCCAACGAATTGTTCCTTTGCCAACCTATGCATTGTCACATGTTGAGGCTTCCTTACGTCTGTCTGCTGAAGGGGCTATTCCCAAGCAGACGGTAGAGGTCCTGCTAACTGAGTGAAGCTAGTTAGGCTCTAAGGGTCAATTTGGCAGGTCCCCTTTGTATAGAAGGGAAACTTCGACGATGAGGTGGCGTCGAAGCTCAATAGGGCATCACATCCTAGTGTTCCTACCTCTTGTTGTTGAGTTAGTTAAAGGGGTGACATGGGAGGAGGAAGAGGAGGTGAAGGGACAACCCCTTCGTCGTAAGCTCCAGCAGCCTCCTATTATGTTAGTCATGGAACTGGCAAGGGAATGCTATCTACCTTTAGAAGATCTAGAAAGGGAAAGGAGGCAGGCAAAAGGGGAGTTTTTTCGGACGTCGATCCTTCCTTCTACTATCTCCCTCACTAAGGTAGAAATCTTGAGCAAAAGTAAGACAACTTAGGAAAATGTTCACACCTCTCCTACTCTCGGGGAGGTGTGAATTGAACAAACCATTGAAGTCTCACTAAATGCCTTCTAATATATTTTCGTTGCTTAGCTCTGTAGTGGATTGGGCATGCCTACCCTGTGCCTCATCCAATATGTGGAACATCTATCATCTCTGCCTTCGTGTGGTAAGTCTTTAGAGTTGAGAGTCCCACTTTGTGTTTAGTATGGTTTTCTAACTGTTTGGAGTTTTGACTTCTGTAGGTAGACACTATTTGGGTAGGATGTTCTTCACAGAAGCGATGTCTCCCGACATACTATTCCAGGATCATCTGATCGGTCCCAATGCTTTACCACTGAGCAAGCAGCGAGTTGGGCGAAGGCAGCTTTGGCAGATAGTCGTAAACTGTCTCGCCAAGTTGATGTTTCCTACACCTGCTATAAAAAGGTTGAGGTGGAGGTGATAGTGGCATGGGAGCAAGTTGCTACCTCCTAAGCTACTATCAATAGCCTTTCCTTGAAACTTGTAAGTGCCTAGAGGGTAGAATCATCGACCCAGTCATCATTGTCCTATATCTACAAAGCAGCAGAAGAGCACAACTAGGACATGATGAAATTTCATTCTTCATTCGAGGGCCATCTTAAGAAGATGGAAGCCCTTGGGAAGCAATTGGCTACCCTATCACTCAACGCTGCTCGAATGTAGGAGGAATGGGATTTGTTCAAGGCTAGGAAGTGATTTGCCTTCGAAATCTATAAGGTAGCCCTCTAGGCTAAATGAAATTGGTTCCATTCTATCGTCAATAATGGAGCGAAGACATGGGCAGCTTGATTGCATAGCAATCATGCAACCTAAATCACCTGAATTAAGTTAGATTCTAGCATAACTTAGGGACAATGCATTCATGGGCATTGTAATTTGCATACTAGTTAGTTTATTTGTCATATAGATAATATCGTCATTTTATGTACCAATGAGAGATGATTTTAATCGCAGATGATTCGAAGCCGCAAGTGTTAGATCAGACCAAACAGATCTTATCAGAATGACGACGGGAGTCCAACTCTTCCGAAATCGTCTCAATCAGACAACTAGAGCATCGTGTGCAGTCCATAGAAGAACATAGATCATGGAACCAAAGGACAAAGATCTGAGCCTCAGATGAAAAATCCAACTGCACTGATGGATCCGGATCAATGATCGTAGTCCAAACTCGATCAGAGGTCAACATCACCAGATACAAGGAAAAGAAGATAAGCAGCCATGATGGTGCCACGTGGCACCATCATAGTCACCCCTCATCGCCACCCCATCTGAGAAGGCTACCCTCTCTCGTTCTGGGCCATTGGATCTTCATCCAACGGCCACGAGCGCGTCGCATTGCCCACTGATGAGAAGCTCATCATGGTCTCTAATTACCCCTAATTAACTAGTCTTCCTAGTTAATTTGCTAGAAATATGTAAATATATGGGTTAATTATTAAATAAGGGATAAATAGTAAAGGACCTTAAAATAAGTTAAAAATGCTATATTATTATCGAATTAATATTATTAATAATTTAATTAATAATTGGACTCAAAATATTATCAGTAATTTATCTAATTAATGTGTCAACTAACTTAAGTATAATTTATACCTAAGTATGTAATAACTTATGTAACATTACTTAATTAAATAAATTAGGCTAAAAAGGTCAAAAATGTAAATTCAAGGTCTAAATATAATAATTGTCTTATTTATAATCATATATAAAAAGTTGAAAAAGATTTAAATTAAAATAAACCTTGAAAATGTTACTTTACATTTTAGTCCTTATGTTTTATTTCAATTGGGTCCTTATTCTTCACTTAGGTCCTCAACTTTCGTTACGAATAAGTCCTTGAAAACTTCTTCTTCTTTCCTTCTTCAGCTTCCTCGACGATTGACGATGGGAGGTGCTTCCACCTTCTAATCATCGCATATCCGAGGTCATTCCTTCCTCTCCAAGCTCCTGGAGCTTGTGCTCACCATCTCCTTTTCATCCACCGGTCTGGATGAAGTTGCAATCCTATTTTAGGGTTGTGGATAACCTCACTGGCATCGGAGAAGACGCCGATGGTTACTCCACTCCTAGCCTCTTCTCCGTCTAGATACAACCTCCTTCTCAGCCGCCGCAACCTATAAATACCCCTCCACACCCTTGATCTCACCAAGTTAGCTCCCTTCCCTCTTCCTCACTGAGCTAACCGATAGGCTATTCTTTCCAAACTCCGGCGACTTTCCTCGGCTTCCTCCGTCTTCCTCCATCCATCTTTGATCGCTCTGGATCTCCGCCGATGTCAGCCAAGTCTTCTGACGCAGTGCTGACACTAGGAGTTCCTCTGCTTCACTCCACATATGCCCGTGGTGAGATGGTCAACCGCGGTGCTGCTTTGTGCCCTTATCTTTATTATAATACAGTCGTTATAGTATAAGATGAGACAGCTACGGTTGTCATTACCATACAATTTTTTTACTCGGAAATAGTTTTCCCGAGGTCGAACTCAGGGAGCTACTGGAATTTTAGAAGTACAAAGTTTCTTTATTGAATTACAAAAATAAGAGAGAGTGAGAGAGAGATTTCTGTTTTTGGCTTCTTCTTCTCTTCTTCTCTTTGTGCTTGTCTTCTTCCCTCTTCTTTCTTCTGCTACTCTTCCTGTCTTCTTCTTTTCTTCTTTCTCTTTTCTTCAGCTGCAGTATCTCTCTCTCTACGGGTCTTCCTCTTCCTTGGCTCTGTTTGCCTTCAATTCCTCTTCTTCTTCTGCTTGTCTTCTATTTCTTTTCTTCTTCAGTTCTTCTTCTTTTTCTCGTCTCTGTCTTCTGCTCTTCAGCTGCAAAGTCTTCTCTTTCTTCTTCTCTGCTTTATCTCCTCTGAAGGTTCATCCGTCGTCTGATACAGCCGTCAGACGACTTAAACTGCGGTCTGCTACAGTGATTCTCCTCTTTTCCTTCCTTCGTTGCTTCTTCTTCTTTGGCGAGCCTTCTTCTTCTTCTGCTTCTTCTCTTCTCCTTCATGCGGCTAAGTGCTGAGCCCTTCTCCTTCAGCGCTCCTATCCTGCACACAAGGGGGAAGCAAAACCTATCCCCTCCCTCTACCCGCATGTATCTCTCTCTCTACGAACCACTCATAGGAAGCACTCCCAGAGCCGTGGGTTAACGGGTCGGGTTGCGTACCAGGACCAGGCTCACCGGCGTGATTTGGTGCGCGAGATATGCGTGGGTAGTGTCAGGTCGGATCCGCCGGGTCCGCATGGTGAGACCGCGGACGGGGCGTGTGATGGGGTGCGGGACCTCACCCCAGGTGTATCGGAGGCAACCAGCCGTATACACAAAAACAATTTAAATCAGTGCGTTGCATTGTGAACTTACGATGTGGGACTATCTTCTGCTTTTCCTCGTGCGTGCCCGCAGGAGAACCTCCTAGCAATCTGCTCAGCTGCTGCCGCTGTTGGTGCCAAGTGCTGAAGCAAAAGTCTTCATAGACTTCACCCCAGTCCACAACACCTGGAGCGCAGCTGCCCCGACGCCTGGAGCCTGCTTGGAAGCTGCTTCAATCGTCAACAATGGCGGCAGGGCTCCAGAACCTGTCATGCACGAATACGGCCTATCGGCCTAATCAAACCACCAGGAGACCTTCGCCGTGACACAGCGAAGGTGGTGCGAGGTGCAGCAGGTCGCGGGACGGCCTAGGCGTGTGTGCCTAGGTCGTCCTGTGACTGGAAATATGGGTGTGTTCGGGGGTGCGTTGAGTGGGTGTAGAGCGGCAGTGGGTGGGCGGAGGATGTTCAGCGTGATGAGGCGGAGCTTTTGCGACGGTTGGCGAGTCGTATGGAGTTGCGAAGTGACGAGGACGACTCGCCGGAGGTTGGCTGGAGGCGAGGAAGGTGATGGTGGACAGGCGTGGTCGTGGGGCAATCAAGCAAAATAGATTGGGGAAAAGAAAGTGGGGAAGAAGGGGGGTAAATGTAACCTACCTACAGGGACGAAGGGGGGAGGGCGAAGCCACCGGCTCGTACTTGTCGGAGCTGGAGAAGAAGAACCTAGGGGGAGAGAGCGGCGGCAAGGAAGTGGGCAGGGAAGCGCGCGCTTGGTACGGCGCGACGCGGGAAGATTAGACGAAGCTGGCTCTGCTGCTGGTATTGCAGTAGAGCAACGAGAAGGAGGAGGAGTGGCCGCTAGAGTTGGCGGGTTTCCTGTCGGAGTGGGGAGAGAGGAAAGGTTGAGGGTTTCTCCGCCAAGACCAAATTGCCAGAACCGGCGTGGAGTGCTGGTTCTTATAAAGGGGGTGGCGGAGAGGCGGATGCAGGCTGGCGACGTGTACCCCTCACCGGAGTATGGTAGGAGACGAGACCCATACCTTCCGCGCGTTCGCACGGAAGGTGTGGGGGTCGTCAGGCAGCATGGTTGAGACCCTGCAACAGCAGACGTCGCAGGGAACTCCACGTTCACTTTACAGGACGTTCCCCTCACCCTGCGCGGTGCCATGCTCCGCGCAAAGTCGCCGGAGCATGGTGCTGTGCAGAGACTTGCAGGAGGGACCATAATGCAAAGAACGATGAGAAAGTTGGGGACCAAATTGAAAGGGTTTCAAAAGTTAAGGGTCAAAAAGTAAATGAAGAGGACCAAATTGCAAAGTCGGTCAAGGAGGTCTCTTCTTAGGCTCAAGTTTTTATGCATGACTATGTTGAACCTAAGGATTTTAATGGTGAATTTTTTTCTAGGTCGGACCATGTTTGACAGGCCAATTTACGTAAAAATCCAAATTAAATCATTAATTGGGCATGGTTCTCAATGTAGGTCAAAATGGGTTTCTAAGGTCAAATTGAAGGTTATAAACCCTAGAGATTATTTTTATATGAATTTTAGAGGGTTTAGTTGATTTTTACCCTACCTCAAACCTCGTAAATTGAAGTGGATTTGTTTTAGGGTTACAGAATGTCATTTAATTTCTTGAAGTTGCTGTAGCCCTTGTTAGATCAGATCATCCCACTTTCCTTCTTATTAGGTTTGTTTGACCTGTGTTTGGACCCTTAATTACCCTGTTTTCAAATTAAGTTGGTGAAATTGCATTTTTACCCCTTATGACTTGTCTTCTTCTTAAACTCAGAATTCTCTGAGTTAAGCCTTTCTTTGAGCTATGTAGGAGCTTTTTCTTACATATCTAGGTTAAATTGTGCTAGTTAGGGTTCATGATGAGGTTCTCATCAGCCCGTCGGACTTCTTCCTTCAACCCTCTGATTTCCTCTTCTGTTAAGGACCATCGACGGAGATCTTCTACCTCCTTCGTCCAGGTAACAGTAGGTTAGGTAAGTAGATTAGTTAGAGTAGTTAGGTAGATTAGATAGATGTAATGCTAGTTTCTCATTCATCTTCTCCAGCTCCGACGAGCTCGTTGAGCTTGTCAGGAGCAAGCCTTTCATCTTTTTAAATCATCGATCACCTTCTTTAACCTTTCATGAACATTTCTATCACCTTTAATCATTGAATTGATCACCTATTCGCCTAAACTACCTCCACCTTCACCACTACTTCTACTGTTCATGGAGGAAGTGGCTGAGCTTACTCCACCTCCACTGGGGCCCTCCATCACCTAACCATCACTTAAGGGCCCCTATCCTCACTTTAATTTAAGTAATAATCATCTATACCTTAAATGCCTAATTTCATTTAATCTCCTGATCTCATTGTCAATGGCGGCTCAAGAGGAGTTCAGATCATTAATTAGTCACCTATAAACCATTGTAACTTCCTTTTGCCTTATTTTCTCCACTCAATTGAGTGGGAAAACAGGTCCTGAACCTAATCAAACTCAAAATTTGTTCACTAGGAATTCACTGCATAACTTTCAAATTAATGGATAATTGAAGGAATTAATGTGTTCCTGAGGTTCCTTGTGACCTCAGGAAGCTTTTTAGATCATCAATGACACGTTTTGATATCATCTGTACATTTTAGCCTTTTTCTAGACTCACCGGAGCTCCAGCAAGTCAAATGAGCTCTTCAGCCTATACAACTTAGTGTGAAGCTCCAGATCACTGATTTGAAGGTCACCGATCATTTTGAAGAAGTTTATTTGAGGTTTTAAGATCTGGAGTTCCTGTTAGACCTTTGTCTTCTCCAACTCCGGCAGAGTTGGAGATGATTGTTATTTAGAGTTTAGTCTCATTTGAAAGGTCTAGAAGCATCAGTAACATACCCTGAGACCATTCCAATGTGTCAATCTCTGTGATTGACCTTGGTTTGTTTTGTCAAACAAACTCATCTAGAATCTCAGGCGACAGGCCTGGAACCCTAGGAATCTTAACTGAAACATCCTTCTAAGGTCCTGAATCCGTTCCTGAGGTGAAAGAGAAGTTAATTAAGGCATTAATTTCTTTTGAAATGGTTAAATTTAGAAAGTCAAATTTCGAGGCTTCATGGTCAACCTTAAGTCTGATTCTTGGATTTAGGACTCAATCAGAAGAATTGAGGAGTTCAATCTGTTTCTGGGATGTTTTCAAATGATTTAAGATCAATTTGGATGAGCTCTGATCAATTCTATAGAAGAATTTGATTTCTGTTTAGTTTGGGTTGTTTTTGAACACAAATTGACAACAGTGAGTTTGTGATGAGATTCAAGAGAATAATCTGCCCAGACAGATCCTTAACAACCTCTAGAAGTTGTTTGATCTAATTAAATAGGTCTTTAGCCGTCTGTTGGACTAAACAGAACTTGAAGTAAAGTTCTGAAGCCCTTTAGCGAAGCTTTTTAGCTTCTTCACCTTCCTGAAGCTCCTTAGAGTTCATTTCCTTCACCAATAGCTGCGAAAACACTATCTGAATCTATTCAGCACCTCATCTGAAGGTCAAAAGACATTCTGTAGAACCTTAGAACCAAAACTCCCTTTTGCAGGCAATATGGCCGTAGTGACCCAGGTCCTTTCACCCTTCAAATCGAAGAGCTAAACCTTCCCTGAGTATCAAATTGATACTACAATCATGTAGAGCAACCTTAGAGCTTTCCAGCAAGCTTTCATTTTCTCAGATTGGAGCTCTGAGCTGGCTGAAATGATCAAGTGAAGTTTGTTCTGGGAAGGGAAAATATAGTCCCACATCGGTGGAACTGAAGCGGCCGCCTTAGTATAAAAGTAAAAAGTGTTTAAGGCCATTTAGTCATCAGCGCAGGGCGCATGAAAGAGCATGAGCATATGGGTGTGTGTGTGGGTGCGTGCGGTGCGTGTGCTCGGGTGTATGTGTGCCTGTGGGCATGCGAGTGTGGGCCTGTGAGGGCGTATGCATGTGGGCCTGGGAGGCCATGAGCAGGATGGGCTCGAGACTATGCGAACCGAAAATAAATCGAACCAAATAAAAACCAAGCTTTGACCTAGTAGGATCTGGTCCCACCTTGAGAGGGTGATGTGTATTCCCAACTGGTCCAAGCCACCAACCTTAAAACCTAATTTTTGGTTCAAAGGGTCAAACCGGTTCTATTCAGAAGAGAAGGATTGCAAAGGTTCAGAAGGGCTGTAAAGAGAAGGAGAAGAAGGGATGTAAAGGAAGAGAAGGAGAAGGAGAGCTCGTAAAGATGGAGTAAGGTAGACTGGCACAAGAACTAAAGAAAAATAACAGGCAGAACAAAGAGTAAGAACAAAGAAAAGAAAGAGAAGAATAGATGCATAAGAGAAGAGCTCAAGAAAGATTAAGAGAAAAGTAAAGAGAAGAAAGAAAAAGAGAGAGAAAGGTAAAAGAAGAAGAGAAGAAAGATAAGGTTGAAGCAAAAGAAGAAAAATTGTGGTTTAATTTCTTGCATTTTGTTAATTTCTTTTTGAGCTTAATGTTGTAATAAGGCATATATTCATTAGAATTACTTTTTCTTGCCTTAATCTCTTGTAAATAAAAGAAATTAAAAAAAATAAACATGTTTACTTATTTGTAAAAGTAAATCATATATGTAAATGTGTTTCTTTATGGAATTTTGCATATTCCTCTAATTAGAAACCCTTAAGCAAAAGTCATGTTCTTAAAGTAAATTTAATTATAATTCCTATAAGTAGCTTAGGATTAATGGTGAATTTTAATTAAGTTATGTCTCCCAGCGAACGACCTGGACTCAACCAATTAAAAGAAATAAAATCTAAAATGTTAGGTCAACTTGACCCTATACTACTTAATCGGCATAAATTCAAGTTGACCTAAGTTACTTTCTTTTGAACATAATTAAGCATAATTAACATAATTAACTGTGTTGAGAAAGATAAGGACCACCCACCTCTCTGTGCTTCATCAAGAAGTAGAAGATCTCGACCGTTGGATCTTCATCCAACGGCCGAGAATAAGTTACCTTAAAACCTAAACGCAACAAATAAGTCGGAGTAGCACGTTGGTTAGCACCCTTTTTGAGGAGTGATGGGCGCTTGATCGAACCGTGCCTCGCATGAAATTAGGAGGGGTGCTCGAGCGGAGGAAATTGGGCTGTTAGATGTCGAGCGAAGGACGGAGATGTAGCTACGCAGTGAGTCGAGAGCGGATCACGGCTGAACGCCTGATCCAATGCGTGATCCCACGCAGTTTCTGAAGCGCGAAGGCGAGGGGCTGAAGTTGAGGCACATTTTGAAGGCGAGCGTCCAGCGGGAAAACACAACTCGCGCGCGAGGAGTGAGAGGGAGCATCTGATCCTGATCCAACACACGAGAGCATGCCACGTGTCGCCACCAGGTTAAATCCAAGCGTAGAGAAGGATTTTGAAGGTGTTTTGTGGCCTAATCAGGTTGGTTGATCTCCCGATTGATGGATCTGATTAATCCTAAGATTTTTGCATGAATTTAAGGGCTTAAATGCCCTATTTGCCCCTCAACAAAACTATAAAAGAAGGCTAAAGCCCCCTAGATCATCAACTCTAGACATCTCTTCCACCTTCTTCTCTACGATTCCCTTTCCCTCTGCAACTCTGCTCTGACCTTTGTCCTGGTGCTCTGGATCTAAGGTGCTGCTGCATCTCATACAAGTATCCTACAAGCAGCGTCGTCTCTCTGCCTCCTATATCTCTCTCTATCTATCTATCTATCTATTTCTATTAGCATAGTACTTTCTACTTTGAAAAACTGTTTCTAAATGTAATACAATTCTGATTATATATGTGATTCCTATACATATATACATATATAAATATATGTTTAGAACAAGTTCTATCGAAAAGCTTCTGCATAAATTGTGATTGCCTCCCTGTGAACGACCCGATACTCACCGGTCTTTACAAATTTATTTGTCGATGTGTTTTCACGCTATACTACAACTAAATAATCTTTTAAAACGCGAATTACGTGTCGAACACAGCTATGCAAGAGACTAAGGAGATGATTACTCTCCTTAAAAATGATTTGGATGCGACCATTAAGTTTGTGAAAGAGGAATCAAATAAGGTTCATGACCTTAAAGAAGAGAAATAACTGGAGATGAAGTCGGAGGTCGTGATGAAGTTTTTCACCGAGGATCTATCCATGGTCAATAGCCAACAGTAGCTTACTGTCTATCTCGGCAAGTATTTGTTGGGGGTTGGCCAATCCATTCTAGGAGGCGACTGATAGGTCCACTTTAGTGGACAAAAGTAGAGCCTAAGTACATGGTCATTGAGATAAGAAATGAATTTAGAATATCCATTATATTAACAAAATAATGTAAGAGGAAAAATCGTCATTTCATGCATTACATCATTATGGAACGGACAATTGAAAGAAATCGGACTCAAATTAGAATGCCAGACATTTAATTTATCACAAAGGGAAGCATTCTTCACTTCCCATCTCCAATTTTGGGAAGTAGTGGACTCTATCCTAATTAGGAAATTCACCATGGGAGAGTTTGGAAATCACACACAAAAAAAGAAAGAAACAAAGAAAAAGAAAACAAATGTTGTTTCTCTCTCTCTCCCTCACGTATCTTTCTCTACCCATAATCTCTCCATTCCATTTGGAGAGTTGGAAGCCATGCCAAGACAAATGGAAAGAGAGAAAAAAAAAGGAAAAAAAAAGAGAAACCTTCCTCTCTTTCTCCTCCAATCTCTCTCTCCCTCACGAATATTCTCTCTCTGATAATTCTTTTTCCTTCTCTGACTCTCTCTTTCATTCTCTCTTTTTCTCCTTATATAACAGGGACGGTAGGACAAGGAAGACATATCCCCCACCACAGGGAGGAAACCGCCCATCTCCACATGCTCTCTCAACCTGCACCGTGTGCCCAACTCCACCACAGCGAGCCTCCATCATCAACGACTGCAACCTCCCACCACCGCATCTCGCCTATGCCAAATCCACCACCGCAGTCGGTGGTGACAGCACCGACACCCGCAACTACGTCTCTGACTTCACAACCGTGTGCCTCCTCTCTGCCATTACGAGCCACCATCAAAACCTTCAACCACGTGCCTACCCCAACCCCAGTTAATTCGTCTGGAATGGGCCTGAAGACCACCATCGTGATCCATCTTATCCTCCTTCTGCTCTGCCTCTGTTTCTCCTTCAACAAGCCACCTTCATCATTATCTCCACTGCACGCCAGCGCACCAACCTTCACCTTCTCCATAGTTTGCAGCAGCCCACGCCCACATCCCTTGCGCTTGCCACCACCTCTAGAAACTAACCCCCCTCGTGTAGCCAACACCGTGCACCAGGCTGCACATCCCCTTCAGCCTCCTCTCCACATACAAGTGTGCCACCACCAGCAATACACCTCCCTCTCACGCACGCATCCCACTTCATGCGCATGGCCAGTAGCAGCGGACCCTCCTCCTTACGCGCAGGCGAACTCCATCTTCTTCTTCATCTTCCTCTCCAACAGACCAAAGGGAACCCAACATCAACGCCGATCCCCCTCCACACAACCTCCTCTACATGCCACCGTTCTCCACACTGTCACCTCCGTTGAGCTCTCCTCAACCTCACGAGCTCGGCCACACCCTTAGACACGCCAACTGCAGCCACTCCCTCCAGCGAGCCGTCGGCACCGCCACCGCTCCTCCTCGTTGTCGGCATCAACTCCAGCCGCCATTCGGAGTGCCACCACCACCATCGGAAAGCTCTTGTCATGCTCGACCTTCCTCGAGCTCCTCATCCTCCGCCGTCACTCCCTTTTCGCGCACGCACCAAGGAAGCAAATCCTCTATTTTTGGGTTAATTAGTATTTACATTCGAGTGCCATTGCCAAACTCTTTATTTACCTTGAATATTTGATATATTGAGTGAATTTGCACTTTACACTCATGATTTCTCATAATTGCTTGGCTCTTATTTTGCACATCATTCGACATGGGATTTAGATTCAGATTTACACAATTTCTTTCTAGTACATGTGCAAGTGGAAATTACGTGAGATGCCAATACTGATCACATATTTATTGAATATTTTATTAAGGAAAAATTATGCATATAACCTTACATTCTTAAATTATCGTGCGTCTTCCTCTTTTCATCGCATGTCACAGCGGATTTAACCATGGGTTTCGCACTCAATTGAACGAATACAAGGGAAAAATATTTGTGAATTTATTGCATCTATTCCTCCCTGTGGATATGACCTGATCCATCGTGGTTAGTTTTACTGATAATTAGTTTTGTTCAGGATTTTTCCACCACGCGATTTCACTGCGTCGACATCTTACTCTGATACAGTATTTCTGTAAGCGAAAAATGTCCAATCAGTGACCATTCCACTTTAGATGAATTCCTTTGCTGGTCATTTAAGAGGTTCAACCTCAAATATGACCATCAAACTCCATCGAAGACCAGGAGCCTATCTCCCCAACCCTCGATTATCACTATCTTAGCCCGCTTGAAGACAAGGGAGGGTTTGAGGGCAAGGTGTTTGTTACAACCCGGTTCCTGAATCCCTACAGGACCCGAGACCGGCTCGCCTCGACTAATCCCAAGACCGAGTCGTCCAACAAGAAATAACCAAAAAATAGAAAAGTAAACCACATTCACACATGCAATATAACTAAGCAGTAAAAACGTACAAGCAGTAAAGGAAAGTAAAGCTACTATTCTATTACATACCACCACAACAACAGAGCAATGGAAACGAAAGTAACAGTAGAGATAGTAGTAGCTAAGAAAAAGTGTGAATACTCACTACAACAGTAAGGGAGTATAACAAGGAAGTGCAGAAAACTATGGCTGGACTCGACTAGGCCCAGCACCCTCCGTAGCCGGAAGCTCGGGCTGCTCAACTCCTGGTCCTGAATAGTGTTATAAAAAAGACAGAGTCAGCGAACGCTGAGTAGAGTGGTATCTATACTATCTAAAGTAGTAAAAGCAACATGTTTAATTCTCTTTTCTAGTTATTTTGTTTTATATGTATTTCCTTTTCACCTAGTCTTCTCAATATCCAGATATTCTCGATCTCACATGTTCCTCGCGGGAATGATCTTGATTGTAGTCCTTTCCAAAGAATAGAAGGTACACGTGGTGCTCTCCTAGCCAGGAGAGTCCCCCGTGGTAGTTCTACACCTAGTCAATCACCTTGAGGTCACTGACAAGACATAGCGGTGACTATGGCACGTGTGATAAGCGCATGGGTAGCTACCCCGCACTGACATGCGGTCAGTCATTTTCGCTAGCGGGTACGCCCAAAGTACAGCACGGAATAGTATAGGGCCTTGCCCTCTCAGAACAAGGGTCTCCCCCCTCCACAGTCCGCGCACCCTCGTTTGACTACCCCGGTTTGCCCAGAGGGCCTATCAAATCGGTATAGGGTGGCTAGCTGAACCCCGGGCCTCGTGGGGTGGCTAGCTCTCTCCCTACACTAGTAGCTCACCTCAGTACCGTGTACACGAGGGCCAACAGGAGTCAGTGTAGAGTGGCCAATCCTAAGCTCGGGTCTCAACCCAAGGGTGGCTAGCTCCGCTCTACATGAAAAGGGGACAATCGCTCTCCTTGGTACCACGTACTCAAGGGCCAGCACACTTCTCGTCTACATTCCAGGTTTTTAACTAACCACAGGAGTTCTACTCCTAATTTCCTGTAGGGTTCATGTTCATATTCACCACGTTTATTCCGATCCAGATTCCACCATTCACAATTCAGTTCTCATTTATATGCATGCAGCTCGTGTTTCCATAATTCAAAACATGCCACTGGTGATTTCACAGGCAATTGATTATAAAATACATGCAGCTCAAATTCTAACAGGCAACCCACAATTATTTCACAGGCAATTGCTAGTAGTTTATTATCTTAATTTTTCATATAAGTACCAAACGGTGCATTCATTTCTCTACCCTAGGGTTCATGCCACATCCTAGGGTTATAGTCAATTAATTCTACAATAAATGCTTATTTGAACATTATTAAAAGTATTAAACCACTCTACCAGACAATTCGGGAGTACTGGGGGCTCGAACCACAGACCCAAGTGTCTCTGCGAGCCCCAAACACGCAGTAGGCTGAAACCCTATACCAAGAAATACATCACAAAAGGAAGGTTCATAACAGCATATAAAGGTTTCTAGTACGTAGAGAAACTAGCAAGGAAACTATAAATACTTCTTCTACGTAAATCGGATCTCGATCGGAGCCCGAACGGGTCAAAAACGTGTCTACAGACCAAAATCAGACGTCTTAAAAAGTATAAGAACCTCACCTTAAGTCCTTGCGGTGTTCTCAGACGTCCAGGCCTCCTCTGCGATCGTCTGAAGGCAGTTCCAGACGTCGGACCACTCCTTCGGTTGTTTGGAACCACCTCCGGTCGTCTGGTGAGCTGATCAGACGTTCGAAAGTGCGTGGGAAAGCATTTCACGCTCCTTCCCAAGGTTGCTCTTGCATAAGATAGTTGCAACCACCCAAATCAGGCGCAACAATACTCTGCGGTGCGGCTTGCATGGCTGTAATTGCGAAAAGAACATACCTTCGCAATAAATGAGCTTTTAGACGTCTAGTCTTAACTCCAGACGTCCAGGTGCTCCGCCAGCCGTCTGGACTCCGCTCCGGACATCTGATACTGGAAAATTTCCAGTACTAAAACCTGCTCCCAGCTCCTTCCGCCGTGCACCTCCTCGCGTTACTGCAGCTCCAGCCGCTACAGATGATCGAGGATGCCTCTCTGGACTCTCCTCCTCCCGCACGTGCTCGCGGTGGTCGTGCGAGCTCCACCGAGCTCCCACTGGAGCTCTCCGACCTCAAACTCCTCCTCCTCCTCCCGCACTCTCCTCCTCCTCACCCTCTCGCTCTCCCTTGCTCGCTTCCTCTCGCCACTCCCGCGGCTCTGAAGGTGGAGGTGGTGGTGTGTGGAGTGGAGAGGAGAGGAGGGAGGGGGCTTTTTATAGGTGGCTGGGGTTTAGGGTTCAGCAGGGAGAGGAGGAGAAAGGAGAGAGAGAAAAGGTCCTACGCACCGCGCACGCGCAGGGCGCAGTACGCGTATAGAAATTTCATTTTCATACGTCCGGGAAAGGGTCCAGATGTCTGGACAGACGTCTGACTGAGACTCCAGATGTCTTAAAAGGCTAAAAGTGGGACAGTCTTTACAGTGTTTGCATGAAATCGTCAATGTTTAAGAAAATGCGTGTAGTATAGTCAACGAAAATGCAAAACACTTAAATTTATAAAGCTCAGAATCAAAAGTGAGTTCGAGGTCATTCGCAGGGAGCAATTGTGCAATTTAATTCACGAATCATAATTTATCAAGAGAATATGCAATTGAAATCAATAAGATTCTCAAAATGATATTTCAATAAGAACTAGAAGAATAGTGCAAAAAGATCAGGTTAAAATGGTGATTTGAATTACCGAATTAACCTTTAAGTTTAAGTTACAAATACTCAAATAAATGAATAGTAAATCACAACCATTAAGCCACGTCAGTTAAGTACTCAGATATTCCCACGGTAACCAGCAGAATCAAGCACCAGTGGAGATCAGACGTCAACCAAAGGGTTCGGACACCTTATCAGAAGAGGCACAGCACCAACAGAAAACAAGGCTCTTTGATTGCACAGTAATCATTGGTCTTAATTGACCTAAATTAGACTAGAACTTAGCATAAGCTAGTGTAATTCATGCATGCATAAGCATTATTTTCATCCTTACTGCTTTCCTTTAACTATGCATGAAATAATGATATAATGTACTAATTAAGTGCATTATATAAATTACAGGTAATAAGAAGCTCAGGAGCTGGATCTGGAGCTAAATTTGAAGCTGGACCTGAAGCCAGTGCTGCATTAGAGTTGGAGCGGAAGACCTTAGAATAAATGTAGTAGAGAAATAATGTATGGGTTGAGGTATGCTATTCTACTAAGTAAGAATAAGGCAGAGTTAAATTATGAAGAACTTAAGTTCATTCCTGGCCCTAGGACTGCCCTAGAAGCCTTAGCCACCCTTAGATTAGGTCACCATAACCTAGGAAGTCTCAAAACCCTAGTTCCAACCCTTATCTGGATGTCCATATAAGTTATTGGACGTCTAGGACCCTTAGCCACAACTCGCACACCTTAAACCCATGTCTGTAGTGTTATTGGACGTCCAGACACTTGGTTAAACATCCAATTTCTGCAGAATACCCAAGATAGAACCCTGATTCCCTCCTAACTCATATTGGACATCCAGACAAGAGGTTTGGACTTCTGATTTTTGAGTATAAGTCATCTGACACTATTATTGGACATCTAGAACTACTCTCCAGTTCCTGTTTTGGAATTCAAGCTTGGATCTTGAGTTCCTAAGTCCCTAAACCCAATTCCAACCCCTTCGGAACCTAAATTAAGGTACCCTAAGCCTAGTACACCACCTCTAAACCTTCCTAAGAACCTAATTAGGTTCTCATTAAGCCCAATTGACTTAGATCATAGTCAATTACAATTGCCTAGTCAATTGGACTCATAGAGTCCAATTGAGCTCAGGTCTCAACCCACACAAGTCCAATTGCACTCAGTGAGAGTCCAATTGACCTAAGCCCAACTTAATTGAGTTATTTTACTCTTATATAAGTTCACATTCACTCAATTGAACTTATGACAAGTTTAATTGCACTTTTCCATTAGCAATTAGGGTTTGCAACCCTAATTTGAGACCTACCTTAACCCAAACCCCTTAGGACCTAACCTAGCCCACTTAGCCACCTAGGTCATGCCCACACACACACACCCATTCATGCACTCCCACACCACCTAGAGTATTCTAGGCCCTTCCAAAGGTGGCACCACCTTGGTTGCCAAAAATAACAACCAAGGATGGGTCTTCTCTTAGATCCACTTTTGGTGGATCTAAGAACTACCTTCTCTCTCTCTTGGATGACCACACTTGGAGCTCTCTCTAGAGAGTTCCACACTTCTCTAGAGAGTCTCCCTTAGGTCTATAAAAAGACCTAAGGGGTGGCCATTTGCACCCATTCAAGCTTGGCTCCATTATTCCACCTTCCATTATCATAGCTCCACCTTCACACCTCCACCTCCACGAGCTCCCACCATGGCCATCATCACCTCCATGCCAAGAGCTTGGATCACCTCCTCCTCACCTCTGTAAGCGTCAGCCTAAACCCCCATTGGCTGCCCCTCCTCTCAACCAATTCAAAGGCCATCGGAGACAACCTCTGAATGCCCTTATTTATGATAAATAGATAGTAGTTATTCATAGATTTACTACTTTATTTCATGCTTAGTAGTGTAGCTCCATATTGTCCCCCAATGATACATGCATAATACCCCCTAGATTCATGTATGCAGTCGCTTTCTACTAGCTAGTTTTATGTTTTCAAGCATTCCTTTACAAGCCTTCCAGTAGTTATGGTCTGTAACCCTAATGAAATCAATAAAAATCTTTTTATATATATAAATATCTATGTGTGAAAATCACCATGAGCCTTGTTGCAATATTTTTGTGTGATTAAAGTTACATGCTTTTAATTGCTATTTGTTGCAACTGGCATGTCGGTACCCCCTCCTCCCTCTCAGATTCTCTTTCCTCTCTTCCCAGCTCAGAATGGACCAAACCCAGGAAGCTAGGTAATTAGATCAGCCTAGACCTACATGGCATGACTGCAGGCGAGGGCGTGTGTATGCACGTGCGTGAGCGAGGACCTTACCCCTTGTGCATGCTGAGGTGATAAGCCATAGTCACTTTTTCCTTTTGTATACTACGGAGAGCTCTGCACTCTACTATGTGGGACTAATCCCATGCCTTTCTTTGCGTGAAATTGCGCAGCAACTGTAGAGGGAGGTCTTTGAAGGATCAGGCGTATGCTGCTGGTCTTGCTTAATTGAAGCCCTAGGTGAGATTCTGGGTGCAATCTGCGTTGAGTGCAATTCATAGCAGGTTGAGTAAGCGCCGGAGAGAGGTGGACTAAGCCGGAGAAGATGAAGGTGGAGATGGTTCTCCGGTGATGTACCTAAAATGTAGAACATGGGCTAAACGCCCCAATCAGTATGCTTAAAAGGTTCTCTGGGCCACGGCGAGTGCAAAGGTGCCTGTGGTTTGGTGTGTGTGCGTGTGTGGAGGGTTGTTGGTGATGAAAACAAGGGCGGAGGGTGGGTGTGTTCGACGGGGAGGTAGAGAGCGTTAAACCCTAAATTTCTTTATGGCTTTTGGAGGGTGAGTCGTGGTAGAACTAATGGAGGTGGTGCGAGGGAGTTTGGTGTTCTATGGTGTGCGGAGGGCCTTGCTAGAGGCTTAGCCAAAGCGGAGGACGATGGTGGGGTTAGAGGCATAGCGGCAACGAAATTGAGGTTCTGAAGGAGTAGAAATGATCGAGGGAGAGAGAGAGAGAGATGTTAGAGAACTTAGGGTGAGGGAGAGTGGTCTAGGGTGTTCACCTGTGATGGGCCAGAGCCGGAGAAGGTGATGAAGTCCGGTGACACGACGGCGAGGAAGGAGAGGGGGAGAGCGATTGTGCTTTGGCCAGCGATGATCACAAGGAAGAGGGGAGGATGTTAGGCCAGTCAATTTGACCGTCGGACGGCTCGATGAAGAGGGTGGATAGGCTCACCGGAGACGAAGGTGCAGTAGGTTGGAGAAGAGGAAGAGAGGGTGAATCCGGTGCTAAACTTCGCTAAGGAGCTAAGCCTTGCGCGAGAAACCCTTTTAAAGGTCATAGGGCGTGTGCTAAGTAAGGAAGGGAGCTCAGAGACCTCAAAATCTCAGGGAAGGGGACCCTAAATTCTTGAGCATTCGCATGAGCTTTTTGGAGCAAATTGAGGTCCAAGACTTGGTTTAATTGAAAGAGGATCTCTTAAGGATTCTTCCTTCCAATTTTAGGAGGATTTTGTTGAGTATTGAGTAAGAAAACCTCGCTTGAATCTTGGCGGAGGAGCTCCATTCACACTAATGGCAGTAGGAACCTTTTTGTAAAAATAACGATAAGTTAGTTGCCTGATCGCAAATATTTCAAAAGTTAGGGGCTTAATGAGAGGAACAAAGTTTAAATGGACTAAAATGCGAACTAGGTCAAGATGGACTTTGATTAGGCCCTTGGTACAAGCCTAATTTTGACCCAAGGAATCTGATGGTGAAGTCGGATTTTAGTTTTGACCAAGTTTGATTGGGCACTTTGTGCAGAAACCCAAATTAGGGTAGAATTCTGTTTGCAACTCTGTCCGCGGTCAAAATGGATTCAAATGGTCAAACAAAAGATACCAAACCCTTCATATTATTTTTCTAAATTTTAGGAGGTTTAGATGATTTTTATCCTGACTGAAACCTCTTTAATTCAAGTAGGTCTGAAATTACGATTTTGGTTGTTGTTTTGGTTCTCGAAATGCGTGAAACCCCGTTCTGTCTATATGGCCCCACTTATTAGTCTTTAATGCTCATTTTATCTTCAGTTTACTCCTGAAAGACCCTGCGGTTATTATGTGTTCATGATATGATGTTAAAATTACAGAATTAACCCTAGTTTCTTATTCTCTTCTCAAAATAGAATGATGTGGAGTTATAACCCTTAGATGGTTATGTAGGAACACTTATCCTTAAATCCTGACTAAAAGTGGCTAGTTAGGGCCTATAATGGTGTTCCCATCACAAGGATCCTACCAAGGGTAGCTCGAATGAGCAACTAGGTGAAGGTGAGGGAGTACTTGAAGTTGCACCTTCACATGGGGGTCCTCGGCTGGAAGGGGGATGGATTACCCGAGGTCTCATCTTAACAGAAAAGCTAGCTGGCAACCTTGATTGTAAAGGAGGAGGTGGAGACTCTCTTTCTTGTCTTGGTAGACTCTAAGTGATCCCTTTTTGTCCCTTGTTTTTATTTCTAATTTGTAATTAGGCAAAGTATATGTTATTAAGCTTTTGTCGAGTTTTAAGAAAATGCGTTGTAGTACAGTCGACAAATAGCTCTCAAACGGATAAAATTTATAACTCAGAATCTACAATGGAGTTCGAGGTCGAACATAGGGAGTAAATGTGAAATTCACAACATTAATCACATTCAAAATCAATGAGCACAATTAATTGAGCATTCAAATAGATATTCAATGAATAATAATATACTCAAATTGATATTCAATCATAAGCATGAGTATTTCAATAATTCACAATGATAAAAAGAAGTCAAGAAAAAAATAATGGTGATTTGAATCACCAATTATTAGTCCTAATCCAACATGCATATTAGATCTCAATTATATCAAATAAATGAATAGTAGCTTGAATGCTACAGTGCGTTAGACGACAGCTCTTATTTTTAGACGGCTTAAATTATCATTAGTCAGCACAGGGACAAGGCTTTTAAGCCTTTTCTTCCTTATTTATCTTCTTATTCAGCTTCTCTTCTCTTCTTCTTCTTTCCTTCTTCTTCAGACCTTCCCTGCTTTTCTTCTTCTCGATGCTTCTTGTTCACAAGCACAAGGGAGCCAAGGCCTTCAGCGACTAAGTGTCGCACAGAGCACCAGAGAGCAAAACCCTCCCCCGTTCTCTCACAAGTTCCCTTCTTTCTTCTCTCTCAAATCCCAGGTCTAACCAGATCCGAGTAATTGGGTTATCAGGTCATGAGCATAGGGGTCCAGGGCTACCGAGTGTGCGGGTAGCCGAGGAGTGAGGCGCATGTGAAGAGGGACCCGACCCCTCAGTGCTTGGGAGAACAACTGAAAGCACAAAAATAATATATGGGCGGTTGTGTGCTTCTCATCTGTCGATGTGGGACTAATCCCACTGCCCCTTTTTCTCGTGCACGACCGCAGCAGGGGCTTCTCCAATTGAGGTTGAATTCGTAGGTGAGGCTTTCAATTGAAGGCCTGGAGAGGTATCTAGAAGAGTTCCGCGAGGCCTGGAGCTGGATTCTAAAGCTTTCATGGATGGAGCATGATGAACGAGGGTGGAGATGATGGCGGCAGCGATGGAGAGCGACGAACACCTGAAATCACAAGAATGGCCTCATGGATACATTAAAACACTTCAGGAGATTTGCCAAGTGTTGGGGAATGTGATGGCGGTGTTTGTGTGGAGTTTGGCGAAGTGTTAGGGTTTGCAGAGGTCGGAGATGATGTTGCGAAGGTGTGGTGATCGGTGGAGGTCATGAGAGGATAAAACACGGATTTGATTGAGGAGTTTTGTATGGGGATGAGTGGCGATGCTAATGGGAATTGTGGCTTGGCGAATGGTGGCGTGTAACGGGCTCGCAACCTCGCCGAAGCTTGGCTGGAGTGAAGGAAGACGGAGGGGGAGGTCGATGATTGTGGGTCAAAACAAGAGGATATCAAGGGGGAAAGAGATTAGAGGAGAAGGGGAGTCTAACTAACCTAGTTTAAATGGACGAAAGGGGAGGAAGGCGTTGGTTGTGGTATGGCCGATGCTAGAGAAGGTGAAACCTCCAGTGGGAGAAGCGCCAACAACGAAGGGTAATGGGTGGCACTCGTTGGTACTGCGATGCACGGAGGAACTTGAGGAAGATGCTCTCGCTGTCTATTGTCTGTGGCGGCAGGAGAAGGGGTCAGACAGAGAAGGTCGCTAGAGCTCGTGAAGCATTCGGTTGGAGAGGAGGGAAGAAGGGTAGATGCTGGCCAAAACCAAGTTAAAGAGCATGGCCTTGCAATCAAGGTCCTTTTATAGGGCTTGGGTTCGAAAAATCAGGGATTAGGACTCTTGATTTTAAGGAGTTTGCATGGGCATCTCGGCTCAAATCTAAGCTCGAGAATGCATTTAGATGGAAGAGGAAGGTCTTAAGATCCTCCCTTCCAATTTTGGAAGGGATTGGCCGTGAAATCAGGGAGATCTTCCTGATTGAAGGTCGATGCATGGTGGGTTTTAGGATTATGCATATGGGAAGGCGGCATGAACTTGTTAGTGAAGAAGATGACAAAGTTGGGGGCTTGTTCGTAAGGATTTTCAAAAGTTGAGGGGTTGATTGAAAGAAAAAGAGTTAAACTAGACCAAAATGTAAATTAGGTCAAGATGATCTCTGATTGGGCCCAAATTTTGGTACAAACCTAATTTGAACCTAAGGAATATAATGGTGAAGTTATATTTTGGTTTTGACCAAGTTTGACTAGGTAATTTACGTAAAAACCGAAATTAGGGTAACTTTTTGTCTGAGACTATTTTAGGTCAAAATGGGTTCCAATGGTCAAATCAAGGATACCAAACCTTATGGAATATTTTTCTATGGTTTTTAGAAGGTTTAGATGGAATTTAGCCTAACCAAAACTTTTGTTATTTAAGTGGGTTTGAAATTTCGATTTTGGGTTATTGTTAATTCTTGAAATGTGCGAAAACCCGTTTCTATTTGCATGGACCCTCTTATTAGTCATTAATGCTCACTAACCCCTGGGAAACCCCATGATTACTCTGCATTTATGATATGCTATTAAAACTGAAGATTTAACCTTGATTTAATGCACTCTTCTCAGAAAGGATATTCAGTGAATTACAACTCTCCAGCGCTTATGTAGGAGCATTTGTTTCTTAATTGTGATTAATAAAAGCTAGTTATGGCTCATGATGACGTTATCATCAGTATGCCCCCCTAACTAATTTTCTAAGTACTTTGCATGAATGCCAAAATTCCTTGCTTTAATAATTTTTTCAACCTACTTACATTGGACTGAGCTATATAGATTGAGATCCTTAGGCAAAATATGGTCTTAAATTAATTACTTGCCAACTCTTGAAGATTTGATGTTCCCCTATGGCTTGTAATTTGTAGGAGCCGACTTGATAATTTGTAGGGGCCCTCCTAAGTCGGAGCCAACTTGCCGCCTAGTTCTGTCAGATTGAAGGCTTCAGCTCGACACAGTACCACATCTCCTTCTTCGAAATGCTACTACTTGATTGTTTGATTATAATGCCAGGACACGACCTCTTTGTATTTATTAGAGGAAGCTTATGCATCTTCCCTAACAATAACTGAGTCCAAAGCTATTTTCATTTGTTCTTCATTAGGAGTTGGGTCATAGAATTACACCCTGTAAAATGGTATCACCACCTCGAGAGGGATTCTCACTTCAACTCCATATACTAAATTGAATGAGTAGCCGGTTGAAGTCTTTTGGCTTGTCCTACACTCGCATAACATGTAGGGTAGTTCTTCAGCTCACTTTCCTTTAGTGGCATTTAGTTTTCTTTTAAGGGCTAATATAATGATCCGGTTGAGGAGGAAAGAGATGGAGGGAGGCGATCATGGGGCGATAGGGGGGAGAAACCGGGACGATGAGGGATGGACTACATGGAGATCTAGGGCATGGAGGCGGAAGGAAAGGAGAGGATTTGTCGCTACTGACAGATGGGAGGCGGGTATGAGGAAGACAGATAAAGGGAGTTCATAGGGCAACAGGAAGATCGTCTGCTTCCGATGCCGGCGTCGGGGTCATATGAAGGCTGCATGTCGCTCCCCCATTGTGTGCCTTGCATGTGGTGGTCACAGCCATAAGCAGGACTTGTGTAAGGCAAACAATGGGCAGATGAAGGGTTGGTCGAACTTGCGCTTCAGAGGTTTGAATTTTAGGGCACAGCCGCCACCACTGCCACCCCCTCATACCTATGGGGGGCACACGGTCGACGTTGAGGTCCCTATGACAGAGAATATAAAAGCGGCAGAACTGGTACTAAGAGGGGCTCTGATCGGTGAGGTAATGACCGGTAATCCATCTTCAGAAAACCTTCAAAAATTGGTAAGTTCTCTATCCCCATCGACCAACTGATGGCAAATCGCTTTTCTGTCACCCACATGTTTTGTGCTTTTCGGCTTTGGGATGATGGATGTCGAACGCATGCGCTTTCAGTCAAGCTCTTTTGAAGGTTTAATGGTGATATGGAGATTAGTCTCCCCCTTTGATGGAGCTCTGCCGGAGAGACGGCCACAGAGATTACGCTTTAGATCGGGGAGACTTGAGATTAAAGGTCTGCCGCTACACCTGAGATCAAGAGAGGTGGTGGTGACCATGATTTCTGGGTTTGCTATAATAGCAGAAGATGCAGAGGTTGGTTTGATGGAGGGTGATGGATGGGTCCTGAGTGTTATGGTGGATGTTTTCAAATCAGGTTCGATCCCTGATAGATTGATTATGAGATGTGGGGGTAGATCCTGGTTGCTGCTCTTGAGATTCATTGTGGGTGACAATGCTGTGAAGAAGGGGCAGGAGAAGTCGTCTGATATGCAGGTTGCTGAAGAGGCGAACACACATGTCTTGTGGAAACCTTCTCTTGATGAGGCACCGGCAACAAAAAAATGCAAGGACCATCACCTTAGGGAAATGGGGGAGATGATGGTTGAGGAGCAGGTGGAATCAATCAGGAAGCAGACAATGATGCCCGTGATTGAAGCTGCAGGGGATCCATAATCAGTTGCAGATAACACTGAGATACAAGTGTTGAAAGAAATCTCGACTAACTCCTTGAAGGTCCAATAGAAGTTACAAGAGGTGGAGGGCCTAAAATTTGGTACTGGATCTACTACCAAGTCTGGTGTGGGCAGATCACCCTATAGGCTTAGACAGAGGAGACCAAAATCTGATCTGCTCTTGGAGGAAAACACGGTAGCTGCGATTATACAGGTTAGTAAGAGCCAAAACCAAAAGAGGGAGGGATCTCAAGAGGGAAGATGAGAATCCTTACGTGGAATGTGCGTGGGCTGCACGACAAGAGCCGGAGGGCTTCTTTGATGAGATACTTGAGAGAGTGGGAGATCGATTGTGTGATCATACAAGAGACCCATATTGAGAATGAATCTAATAGAGTATGGAATGATAAGAAGGTTGCGGGGGCGAATGAATGTGTGATGCTTAATGCACATGGCAGGTCTGGGGGCATCGTTATTTGGTGGAGAAGGGATTGGTTACACCTACTGGATGTACACAAGGCTCGACACTTGGTGACCTGCAAGTTCCAAAGACATCAGGGGCAAGATGTCATCTGGATTACTAGTGTGTATGGCCCATGTGCTGCTTCTGTGAGACAGGAACTTTGGGAGGATTGGGCTGCAGCTGCTGAACTTGTGCAAGGAGAAGCTTGGCTAATAGGAGGAAACTTCAATTGTGTGTTGACAGGGACAGATAGGCCAAATGGTGTCATAGATAGCTCCTCTGTTGGGTTTCAGCTGGTAGTTCAATCCCTTGGCTTGAATGAATATCCGTCATCAGGAGCTGAGTTCACTTGGCGTAATCGCAATGGCCTGTTGTCGAAGATTGACAGATTCTTGGGGAATGCTATTGTCCTTGATAGATTCCAACTTTCTAATGTTGCTGGACTAGACTGCCCTTTCTTCAACCATACTCCCTTGGTTTGGGACAGTGGTGAAGAGGTCCAAGCAGGCTCATACTTCAAGCTCAGAAGATCATGGCTAAGAGAGCCTGGGTTTCGCGAGATGGTTGGGTCATGGTGGAAGACCAAACAGATGGAGGGCTCAGCTACTATCAGGCTTGCCTCCAAGTTGGTTGCTCTACGCACTGTTTTGAAAGACTATGGAGCTATTGTGATTACACTAAGGCAACAGAGGCGTGTAGAGGTTTTGAATAAAATTCAGATGCTGGATTCTAAGGAAGCAGCAGGTCCATTATCCGACGAGGAACTTGCAGCCAGAAGAATGTGGCAGGGTGTGGTAGTGGAGGAGGATCTCAAACAGGAGATGGACTGGAGGGAGAGGTCTAGACAGTTGTGGCTCAAGGAGGGAGACGCCAACACAAAATTCTTTCACCTTGTAGCTAGCTCTCGTAGACGAGTAAATTTTATCTCCTCCATTCTCAAAGATGGGCACAGACTGTCCTCTATGCAAGAAATAAGAGCTGAGGCTATCAAGTACTACAGGGATTCATCACGGGCAGCAAAGAGAGGTGGCTGGAGGATGGCTGCGAGTGATGCGCCTAGAGTTACAAATGATCAGGCTTCTAAACTGACGACTGCTATCACTGAACAGGAAACTATAGATGCCATTAAAGATCTAAATATTGAGGGCTCCCCCGGACCAGATGGTATCCAAGTTTTCTTTTATAAAGAAATGTGGAGTGTGATTGGCAAGGAGGTGATGGATGTTATAAGAGAGTTTGAGAGGGGCAATGTAGGTTTCGACAAGATCAACAAATCTTCTCTTTTTGTTGCCAAAGACACTGGGGCCGAGCAATTTTCAGATTTTAGACTGAGTTCTTTATTGAATTCCATTTACTTAGTGGTGAGTAATATACTGGCTAACAGATTGAGAACAGTTCTACAAAGCTTGATCCATCCTGTACAATCTACCTTTCTACCCAATAGATCCCTCCAAGAATCGTTCATTATGGCCCAAGAAATGGTGTGTGGATGACATAGAAGGAAATGTAATGCATTTATGTGGAAAGTGGATTTCCAAACGGCCTATGATTCGGTCTCATGGCCGTACATTTGGGAAGTTTTCAAAAGGAGAGGTTTCCCTCCCATTTGGATCCAATGGATGAAGCGATGTATCACAACTACCTCCTCCCCACTGATCAATGGGAAACCATGTGGTGCCTGGATTCAACCCCAATGTGGGGTTAGACAAGGATGTCCTTTAGCCCCCTTGATTTTTAATCTTGCAATTGATGGGCTTGCAAGATATGCATATAAATTGACAGAGGCTGATGTTATAAGAGGCTATTCACTCTCCAACAGGAGGACTATGGCCCCTATTTTACAATATGCAGATGACACGGTTTTCTTTGTGGAGGGGTCAATTCCTGATGCCCATGCTTTAGGACATATGGTGAAGATTTTTGGAGACATTTCAGGTCTGAAATTAAATAAGGAAAAATCTACCTTGATCTGCTTTGGCATGAATGATCAGGAACATGACACACTAGCAGCTACGCTGGGAATGCCTCACCCTAAGTTGCCACTTAAATACCTGGGGCTGCCACTGCGATCCTCGAAACTGAAGAAGAATGATGGAATGTTCTTTTTGACAAGATCTCTGTCAAGTTGGAAGGATGGAGCAGTAAATTTCTGTCAAAAGGTGGGAGACTGATCCTCCTAAATTCAGTGATTACCTCTATCTCGATATTCTACTTCAGTATCTTCAAAGCCCCAAAATCTATTTAGAAACGTGTAGATGTAATGCACAAGAAATTCTTTTGGAAAGGGGCTAGACATGAGGGGAGGTTCATGCAGCCTATGAAGTGGGACCAAATCTGCCGGCCAAAGGAAGTGGGTGGGCTGGGGATCAAGGCTCTTAAGGAATTTAATGAGTCTCTTCTGATTAAATGGGCGATCAAGATTTTCGAGGGCAAGGAAGAACTGTGGACAGAACTGATTAGAGACTACCATGGTGGATCAAACAGTGCATTGAAGAGGTTATATCCAACCAAACCATCCCCTTTTTGGAGATCGGTCATCCTAGCAATTAAAAGTAACTGGCAATTGATGCAGCCCAAGCTTGGAGATGGCCGTGACTTCAGTCTACCGTTGGGTATTCTAAAAGAGTCCTACCCAAGAGCATATGCAGCTGCCGCAGACAAAGAAGCCCCTGCTAGCAGCTTGTGGTCAGATTCCGGTGGCAGTTGGATGCTTGACGGGCCTGAAATCTACAGAATGGGTACCCAGTAGTGGGAGGAAAGGCAAAATCTGCTATCTGAATTGCAACAGCTCTGTCCAAGACAAGGCGTGGACGATACATACGGTTGGAATGGGAGATACACAGCCCAGCAGGCTTATGAAAAAATCATTAGATCAAACAGAAATATGGAGAGTAACCCCGTTGATAAGAAAATATGGTTATTGAAGATCTCACTGAAAGTGCAAATTTTCTTATGGTTGAGCAGGAGGGAAGGCCTGATCACAAGAGACTTTAGACACAACAGAATGGGGACAACGTTAAATGACTTCTATCTATGCGGGTTACACATTGACAGTTTGTCCTACATTTTTTCCTCATGTTTGGTCACTGACATGATATGGAGAAAAATATGCCAGGAACCTCTACCTACATGGGAGTCTCTACGGCAGAGGTTTGCAACACCCGGAAGACCGTATATGTGTATGGTTGTAACCTTGTGGTGTGTTTGGAGGGTGAGAAATGAGAAGTTATTTCAGGAGAGACCAGTCAGTTGTGAGCAAATTGTAAATGAGTACTGGTCCCTCATATATAGATGGGGATCCTATGTGTAGTTCTCCATTATTTTTTTTGTTTAGTATGAAATAAAATGCCCTCAGGATTGCTATCATACCACGATAGCTTTCCTCGCAGTTTCAAAAAAAAAAATAATAATGATCCGGTTGATCACCTCAACTTGACCACTGGCTTGCGGGTGGGCAACAGATGTGAACTTTAGGTGAATACCCCAATTTGAACAGCAATCTCTGAATTTCTTTGAGGTAAATTGAGTTCCATTGTTTGCTACTATGACCTGGAGTATCCCATATTGATAAATGATTTCCTTTCACACAAAGTTGATGATTCTTTCTACATTTAGGCTTGCTATGGTCTCCGTCTCCACCCACTTGGAGAAGTATTCTATAGTCATTATGGTGAACTTCTTTTGGGTTGTTGCCAAAGGGAAATGACCTATAAAGTTCATTCCCCACCTTGCAAATGGAATGGGGGAGTAAATAGGGGTCATCTCCTTAGGTGGGAGTTGGGAGATATTCGCAAAGCATTGGCATTTATCACACCACTTCACAAACTTTTAAGCTTCTTGAGTCATTTGTGGCTAGAAGTAACCATACTGCAAGAGTTTGGCTACCATTGCTTTGTGTTCCTCGTGGTTTCCACATATCCCTTCATGGACATCCTCCAAGGTTTGCTCCACCTCAGTTCTATTGAGACATCTTAACATGGGGGTATTATACATTCTCTTGTAAAGGACTCCATCAAGTAGCACATACCAATTGATTTTTAGGAAAATGACTTTTGATTAGTTACCCCTATCGCGACCTCCTTGCCAGTTAGGTATTTCACGATGGGTGAAGTCTGTGAACTGTCAGGATCAAGTGGCATGACTATTAGAGGGTCTATTGACAGGATACCAACTCTTCAAGGGAAATGATATCATCTTCCCCTTTGGTCATGGTTGATGCCAACTTTGCTAAGGCACCTACTAAGGGGTTATTTTCTCTAAGGACCTGGGTGATTTCCATCTTTTCGAACTTTGACATGGTTAATCCCGCCTCCTCACTATATTGGGCCATGCTAGGGTCTTTTGATTGGAAATACCCCTTGTTTTGGTTGGCAACCAATTGAGAGTTAGTAAATACTTCAAGGCTCTTAGCCCCCATTAACCTAGCCAGGCTCAATCCTGCCAAAAGGGCCTTGTATCCTACAACATTATTTGTTGTTGGGGAACCCAATTTAACAGAGTATTTGTGGATATGTTCATTACAGGCCAATAGGGCAACATCGACTTCTACTCCATTTGTTGTGAAGGAGTCATCTATGCATAACCTCCATGGGCTTATGCTTGAATGGTCTGCCAAGACTTCTACCAATACTTGACCTTTGATAGCCATGCGAGAATAATATTTAATATGAAATTTCGATAGCTCTAGGGCCCAACGCATCCATCAATTTGACTTTGATGGTTTGTGTAGCATTCTTTGAGGGGTTGATCGGTAAGGATGACAATAGTATGAGCTTGGAAATACAAGTGTAGCTTTCTTGCGGTTGTAAGCTAACCTCAATCTCTCAATGGAAGGATACTTAGCCTTTGTGCCTTGATACATTTTACTTATAAAGTAAACTACTATCTAGACGCCTCCTTCCTTACGTCCTAAAGTTAAGCTAATAAGCAAGCTTGACATAACGAGGTAAATATATAGTTGCTCACCTGATTGTGGGTAGACAAGATAGGAGGATTCTGGTGATAATTAATCAAGTCCAAAGCCTCCTAACATTGAGGTGTCCAATGTTTGGCATTATAGCCTTTTTCTTTCTTGATACATTAAATGAAAGGTATACACTTATTGAATGACATGGAGAGTGCTCGGGCCCGGATATGTTGTGTTAATATGGTGATTTTATCGTTGAAATGAGTATAGTGGTTAACCTAAATCGAGCCTAACCATCTCTTTACAAAATTTTTAACCTGGCCTACTTGATTTTATCTTGGTCACTTTTAGGCCCAGGGTCGAACTCAGGGAAGTGGGATTAGAAGTAAATAAGTTTCTACGCCTTTCCTATAACGAATCTCTTCCATTCGTTTATTATGTTTTTGGTATTTTTCTATTTAAGATTTTTTTCTGATAATTTTTGTCCTTGAGGTACACCCTTAAAATTAGGTTCTTGGCTTTGAGCCAATTTAGGGTTCCAAAATTGGTCTTGTTATTTTCAAGACTGAGTACCTGCAAGTCAAGGATTATCTTTTCTCTTTTGTATATATTTTTTTATCTTTTTAATGGTAGGAGAAAGAAATAGAAATAAGGTAAATATAGTATATATATATATATGTATATATTATATATGTATATAGAGGTGGGGGTGGAGGTGGAAATGGCGTGTAGCACGGTGTCGAGTTGATCGTCGTCTAGGAAGACGCAACCAACAGGACGAAGTGTCGTGTGGAGTGTAGGATGGATGGGTGAAAGATGTGTGCGAAAAATGCTTTCTGTACACGTGTATCAGGGAATATCAGCAACTGGTGCAGATATTCCTACGATACAACGTATGATAGGTGATATGAAAAAATATATATATGTATGTATATATGTAAATATATATATATATATGTATATATATATATATATATGGTTATAATTATATAGGTGTATATGTAGTTATATATGTATATATATATGTATATATATGTATATATAGATATGTAAATATATGTATAGATAGATGTATGTATATATATATATATGTATATGTATGTATATATAACTATATATATATATAGTAATATATGTATATATGTATGTATATTTGTATATATACTTATATATAATTGTATGGGTAATAATATATGTATAGATATATATATATATATTTATATATTTCTACGTATATAAATATATGTATATATGTAACTATATATGTGTATATATATATATATATGTATAAGTATATAGATATATATGTGTGTGTGTGTATGTGTGTATGTATATATACTTATATATAATTGTATAAGTACTAATATATATATATATGTATGTATGTATGTATATATAAATATATATAGGTATATATATATATAAGTGTGTATATGGGCGTGTACAAGTGAGAGAGTGTGTGTACGAGAGTGTGTGTGTGTATGTGTGAGGTGAGTGTCTGTGAGAGAGAGAGAGAGAGAGCGCGCTTCTGCTGGAGTGAAGGAGTGTGGGAGTTAAGCTATCTGGAGCCCCAGTCGTCGTCTGATGTCCACGCGCACGCACAGGCGCGTAAACGTGCATGCGCAGGTGCGTAGATGCGCACGAAGATGTGGGCGCACGCAGGAGGGAGTGGGCGTGGGAGGAAGGACCACAGCGCACTACGCTGTGCGGTGAGGCGGGTGCGAACGCGAAGAAGCGGGTGCTGAAGCGGCCGAGCTTGGGCGAAGGCAGGTGCGGGCGCTGGCATATGCGGGAGCGGGCGCGGGTGTGCGCGGATGGGCTGGCACCGGTAGCGGTGCGGAGAGAGAGCGCCGGGTGATCGGATAAGTGAGAAACTTACCGGTCACCGCACTGTAGCCATAGTGTTCCATTGAAACGAGTGAACAGTGGCTACAGTGTGCGCTCGGCTCGAGCGACCGGGTGCTGGCGGTGCTGTGTGTGCGAGCATCGCTGCGCGAGCTGGCGCGTGTGCAGAAGGACTGTGTCGGCTGCTAGCGAGCGCGGAACCGGCTGGGCCGCGGGCGGAGCTTTGCGACAGGGCACGTGGAGAGGGGCGAGGGCGGCCTGCAGGCATGCGCAGAGGGCGCGGAACAGGCGCCTGAGGTGCGTGGAGGCCTACGCTGCTGCTGCTGACGCCTTGCTGCTGCTGCTGCGGAGCTTGAGTTTCAAAGCTTGAAGCTCCTGGAAATGGCGGGGTTGGCTTGGAACAACGAAACAGGGAAGAGAACCACCACGCCTACCGGCTCTTTGATGAGCTGGGCGGTGGTGGGACTCACAGTGGTGGTTGTGCACCACTGTGAGTTGCTCCTGCCCGCAGCGTGGCTTCTCAAGAGGAGGAGAGGCTGCGTATGGAGGGGAGAGGGGAGGAGACGGCCTGGAAGGGTGCTGTGTGTTGGGTTCTTTTCGTGGACCAGGCTCAGTGGCAAAGAAGAAGGCTGAGCTCTTTTTAAAGAGGAAGAAGGCATGCACAGCCATGCCCTGGCTATGCATGGCTGTGCATGCGGCTGTGCATGGCTAGCAAGGAGTGGTTGTGCAGGGCAAGCTTTGCAGAGCATGGCGCAAAGAAGAGATGCCATGCCTTGTAGCTGTGGAGAAGAAAGTCAAATAAAAAATAAAAATAAAAATAAAGATGGTGAATTTGCGAGGCAGCACTTGAGGAAAACGTTAATTTCACGGCCATTTTATTCACTCTCCTCCCCTCTCAAATAAATGCATGCATGTGTGAATTTTCACAAATGCAATTATGGCTACCTAATATACATTGGCAATGCTTGGAAAAAGCACAAGATGGCACAATTGCTGGTGCATTTTTGCTGTGCAAACATACCCCCATGCCTATCTTTTGCTAGTCCCTAGCAAAATATTTTTTTGTATTGTATTTATAAATGATCTTAAGCTGAAGATTTTCTTCTGAGGTGACATAGGTGTGTGTTTTAGTGGATATTGTGAGAACCAATTGTAGAGAAGACTACCAGTACTTTAAGTCTTACATGGCATAGACTATCTCTCAACTAACTAGGACTCTTGATATTTAAACCTTAAGTAAGATTTCCAGGACCCAGGAGGTTTTTGCCGTACTCAAGAGCTCAAGAGATTATGGCTTGTGCATAGTGAAGGATCAAGACTGACCAGATGAACATTAAGACTCAAATCCAGGGTTTCATGAATTTTTAAGTGTAGGTTGGTCCCAGTTTCAGCTCATGTTTTTGGATTGACCCTTAAAAAGATGACGGAAAACTCAACTCCCATTTTATAATATTTGTGGCTCAAAGAAAATGGGGTATTTGTGCCTTGCCCTGAAGAACTTTTGTATGGGGAGACTTTACATATATTTGCGAGATATACTGACTTATTTGCATTTTTTTTTTGAAACACGTGTCAGTATATCTCTTACAACATTATTTGAAGGAGCACACTTTTTCTTTTTGGTGGGAGAGTTCCTTTTTGGTAGAAAGAGTCTTTCCTAAACACAAGACTAAAGCCTGGGATAAAAAGTCTACCTGCGCGCATAGGTAAGGACTCCACCTTCCCTAATGAACACTAGGGTTGGATCTTATGTTCACTCGGTCCTTCTTGATATGTGTAGTGTTGAACCAGGATTACTTAAGCTCTCTAGTAGAAGCAAACCAACGGATCCTGTACTGGTGTCTCAGGTACAAGAATACGTCCTTAGTTAGGAGAGATTTTGATCTATCTTGTCAATGCTCAAGTGAATTAAGCCGAGCCTGAGCGAATCAAGCTTCTGTGGCTTGGAAATTCTTCAAAACAGTGGTTGAATATCCATAAACACTTATTGTATTTTTGTTTCAGCCTTCAGATCATTACTAAACACCATTTTTTTTTTTTACATATTTATAGAAAGATGGAAACTGCATGATACCAGAAAATACCCAGATCCTATGGATGCCTATCCACCCCCCCATGCCAAACGATGCTATGTCCTCATATGCATGTAGGGAAGGGTAGAGGAAGGACGAAAGATCGGGTAACGAGAGCTGAGGTGCAGGGTATATAGCAGGGTGGTAAGGTGGGTAAATGGTGGGTGGTGAAGAAAAAGTGAAGTGAGCGTGACAGTGGCGAAGTGCTGTTGGGGTGCCTCCCAACGAGCGCTGAATTTAACGTCCCCAGCTGGACTCAGGATGAGGCACAACATTAGTTACCCTCCAGCAAGGCAACAGTTTCTCCAACGGGGGTAGGTTCATGAGTAGGATAGGGTTTCAAACGTTGCCCATTGACCATAAATTTATGCCCAGATTTTGGATCTTCAATCTCAACGGCCTCGTTGGGAAATGATCTCGAGATTAGGAAAGGACCAGTCCATTTGGACTTCAGTTTTCCAGGAAAGAATTTGAGTCGGGCATTGTAGAGCCAAACTTGCTGAGATGGCTCAAATTCCTTCCGCCGAATACGGTTGTCGTGAAAAGCCTTAGTGCGTTGCTTGAAAGTTAAAGCAGAATCATAGGCTTCACGACGGAGCTCTTCCAGCTCCTGGAGTTGGAGTTTCCTTTCTCGACCACACAAGTATTGGTCGAGGTTACATTGGCGAACCGCCCAATAAGCGCGGTGCTCTAACTCCACGGGAAAATGACAAGGCTTCCCGTAAACGATTCTATAAGGAGACATATCAAGGGGAGCCTTGAAGACGGTCCGATACGCCCAAAGTGCATCAATCAGCTTGTCGGACCAATCCTTATGGTCGGGCCGAACCATTTTCTGGAGAATTTGCTTGATTTGCTGGTTTGACACTTCTGCCTGGCCATTCGTCTGAGGATGATACGGGGATGTGATACGATGGTGGACTCCGTATTTCCTCAGAAGTGCTCGAAAAGAAGCATGGGTAAAGTGGCTTCCTCCATCCGAGATAATGGCTCGAGGGATCCCAAAGCGCACAAAAATGAGGTCTTTGATAAATCGAGTGGATATAACATGGTCAGTATGGCGCGTGGGAATAGCCTCGATCCATTTCGAAACATAATCAACAGCCACGAGGATAAATTCGAAGCAGTTGGAAGGAGGAAAGGGATCCATGAAATCAATTCCCCAAATGTCTAAGATTTTCGCAGCTAGGATGGGTTGTAAGGGCACCTAACGACTGGCACCTAGTGCAATGTTTGGCATAATTGTGTGCATCTTGGTGAAGGGAGGGCCAAAAGAAATCACACTGCAACACCTTGGCTGTAGTTTTCCTCCCAGAGAAATGGCCTCCGCAGGCCTGATCGTGGCAAAAGGATAGCACACTGGGGAATTCGCTGTCAGGAATATAGCGACGGATGATTTGATCAGCACCTATTCGAAAAAGAAGTGGATTATCCCAGAAATAATACTTTGCTTCTACCATGAGACGCTCGCGCTGGTTTTTAGGCCAGCCATGTGGAAGGGATCTAGAAGCAAGGTAATTGGCAATGTCGACATACCACGGTCCACTTGCCACATTAATTGCCAATAGGTACTCATCGGGAAAAATCTCATTAATCGGCAGAGTAAGTCCAATATGGTTAGGGTCCAGTCTAGAAAGATGATCAGCCACAACATTTTGGGCTCCGGCCTTATCGCGGATCTCAATGTCAAATTCTTGGAGTAGAAGGATCCAATGAATCAGTCTGGGCTTGGCATCCTTCTTGTGCATGAGATCGCGAATGGCCGCGTGATCAGTGAAAACAATAACGTGTGAGCCCAGAAGGTAAGAGCGGAATTCTCTAGCCTAAAGACGACTGCCAGTAGCTCTTTCTCAGTGGTAGTATAATTACGCTGGGCCTCGTCCAACGTCTTACTGGCGTAGTACACCATGAAGGGGTGTCTATCGTGTCTTTGTCCTAGGATGGCTTCTACTGCAAGGTCGGAAGTGTCACACATGTGTTCAAAGTCGAGGGACCAATCAGGTGGCTGGAGAATAGGGGCCTTGGTGACTGCATTATGTAGCTGCGTGAATGCACGTATGCAGTCGGGGCCCATATCGAAGGGTACGTCGGTCGATAGGAGATGAGTTAAAGGTCGAGAAATCTTGGAGAAATCTTTGATGAATCTCCTATAGAAACTGACGTGTCCCAAGAAGGAGCGGATTTGTTTGACAGAGCCAAGCACAGGTAAATCAGCAATTACATCAAGCTTAGCTCTGTCAACCTCGATACCCCTATTGGAGATGATATGTCCGAGAACAATTCCCTCGTGTACCATAAAATGACTTTTTTCCCAGGAAAGCACGAGGTTCACATTAATACATCTCCTAAGGATACGGGTCAGGTTGGCCAGACAGTCATTGAAAGATGGTCCAAAGATCGAAAAGTCATCCATGAAGACCTCGAGAAAGTCACCCACCATGTCATGAAATATTGCCAGCATACATCTCTGGAACGTTGCTGGCACGTTACAAAGTCCGAACGACATCCTTCTAAATGCAAAGGTGCCAAAGGGGCAGGTAAAGGTGGTTTTCTCTTGGTCCCGAGGGCCAATTGCCACCTGGTTATATCCTGAGAATCCATCCAGGAAACAGAAAAATTTATTTCCCACTAACTGCTCTAGGATTTGGTCAATGAAAGGGAGCGGAAAGTGATCTTAGTTGCAGCATTGAGTTTCCTATAATCTACACACTCTCCAGGATGTAGGAGTGCGTGTAGGGATGGATTCACCCCTGTCATTAACACGGATGGTGAGTCTCGCCTTTTAGGGCACGACGTGAATCAGACTCACCCAAGGGCTATCGCTGATCGGGTAGATTATTCCCGCATCCAGCCACTTAATAATTTCTTTCTTAACGACCTCCCACATGTTAAGGTTGAGACGTCGTTGCATCTCGCGGGAAGGTCGAGCCTCCTCCTCCGTATATATACGGTGAGTGCAGTAGGAGGGGCTAATTCCAGATAAGTCTAATAAAGACCATTCAATGGCTGCCTTGTGTTCCATAAGGACCTTCGTTAGTTTGCACTCTTGCCCCTTGGTCAATTTTGAACTGATGATTACGGGGAGCATTTCATTTGGTCCCAAGAAAACATACTTAAGTGTATTAGGCAGCTCTTTCAGCTTGGGAGTGGATGGTGAAAGATCTGGCATTTCTTGGGATGAGAGTGTCCCAGGAGAATCAGAAAACAAGTCAGGAGGAAGAAGTTGGCCCTCAGATTGTCCAAGAAGAGGGGCTTCTTGGATAGATGGATCCAAAAAGGAATAGCCCCAGTGAGTAGTATATGGGCTCAAGGTCCCAGTGTGGAGTTGCAAATCCGCCTGATTTGGCGAGAAAGAAAGGGTAATCCGATCTTCAAGAGTGTGGACTGGCGATGAGTAGCCCGAATATGACTCAGACCACGAGGTATGGGAAGCGAAGAAAACCTCGTCAGAAGTTTGGTCAGGAGAAGGTACGGGAATAGGGAGGGATGGGGGAACGTCACAATATGTGTCGGTCAGGCAATCGTCAGTGTTTACAGGTAATCCACAGCAGTCAGAATAGGTCCCAATTAGTCCGATACACGTGTTGACGGCCATGTCCTTGTCAGACGTGTCATCCTCGATACAATCGCAATCAAAGTTCTTGGCTGCCTTGAAGATGTTAAGCTTGAGCTTCTCAGATCCAACGGCAATCTCAATACAGCCCGACTCGCACTCGATATGGGAGCGGGCTGTGGCTAAGAAAGGTCGACCAAGGATGATCGGACAATGAGAAAGTGAACTAGGAACTTCCATATCTAAAACAAGAAAGTCAACAGGAAAACAGAGACTGTTGACCCTAACCACCACGTCTTCCACCACACCCTTCGGAATTTTGACAGAATGATCTGCCAACTGTAACGTGACAGGGGTGGGTTTCAGATTTCCCAAGGAAAATTTTTCGAGCATGATGGTTGGTATAAGATTGATGGAAGATCCTAGATCAAGCAGGGCATGGTTAAAATTGCAGGCTTGGATGCTACAGGAAATAAGCGGTGTGCACAGATCTTTCTGCTTCGGTGGTAGATTTGATAGTATAGCACAACTGGCATGAGGCGAGAGAACCATCGGATTCGTAGTTTTCTTTGACTATGGCTTGGGTGTTGTGTAGTCTTTGAAAAATCGGGCGACAGTAGGTATGTGGTTGATAGCCTCGAGTAGGGGTACTTTGATTTCAACATCCCTGAACAAATTACGCAGGTTATCAAAGGTCTGCGTATCCTTCTTCTTGCCTTTTGGCTCCCTCAGTAGAGCCTCAGGGAATGGGACTGATTCTGGCACCAATTTGGATGTATCGTCCTCTTGCGAATGTGGTGCTCATCCCGAATGAGAGGGCAATGAAGAAGACGGGCCAGGATCGAGTTGAGGCGGAGCAATGGTTTGCTTACCGCTTCTCGTAGTGATCGCATTGGACGATGCGGGTTCAGTGGGATCATAAGGCGGAGGAGGGTTCGCAATAGGGACATAAGAGTGAGGTGCTGCAGCGAGATTAGCCTGAAATCCTGGTGGAATGCTTAGAGCCTGCAGAATCTGATGAACCTGCCCCTGAGAAGGTCGTACCTGTGGTTGAGGACCACGGGGTATGAAATTTCATGGCTTTGGAGCAGGTTGGGCTGGAAGAGTGCCCTGAGATCGAGTCACCATGCGTAGTTGACTGATCTCAGCTTTCTACTGCACCAATTGGTGTTGAAGAGAGGTCATGTTCTCTTCATGGCGCTTTGACATTTCCATCATCATTCGCATCAATTTGTCAAGAGGACTTGATGCGTGTTCTGTTTGCGGTACACAAGGACCCGATGGCAGATTCGCCATAAGATTAGATTGGGCCCTTGGGATGACGGGTGCGGACGGTCGCATTGGTCCACCCGCGGGGTTTTGGCGCTGCGGGTTGTTGGACCATGTGAAGTTCGGATGATTTCGCCACCCTGGGTTATAAGTGGCAGAGAGCGGGTTGTTCCCCAGGGCGCAAGCATCTTCTATACCAGAAGATGCATCCGCATGTAAATATGCTTCTGAGCACACGGAGGCTTGGTCCTCCATGTCGAAATACTGGCTCGCAGAAGCCAGGTCCACATGACTTACCAAATCGCTTGGCACGACACTCGGTAAGGAAGGTCTTACAGGGTTTCTTGGGATAAGCCTGGTGTTGGAAGAATAGGGATTGTGACGAAGTGGTGAAGTGGGGGTGTTTGCCATAGAACGGGCAGGGTTGGCCAGAAGCTCGTCTAGCTTCTTGCACGACGGAGACTTCATCCAATTTCTGTGCGATAAGGCTGAGATCAGTGGATGAATGGGAGGGTCCTGTGTCAACTTCGTGGACATTACGGGGCAGGCTGGTACGATTAAAGGCGACAATGGAAGCATTGTTCATTGAGTTTTCGCTCATATTTTCAAATAATTCGAATGCTCCATTCTCATCTTTATTCATGAAATTCCCTCCGCTGGAAGCGTCTGTAATCTGCTTCAAAGTCTCATTTAGTCCATAGTAGAAAATTTGGGCTATATGCCACTTAGGCAGACCGTGGTGTGGACACTTCCCGAGGAGGTCATTATATCTCTCCCATGTCTCATGAAACCGTTCGTCGTTTTGTTGCTTAAATGAAGTGATAGCACGGCGAAGCGCATTGGTTTGCCCGATTGGGAAGAACTTCTTGAGAAACACTGTTCGCATCTCTTCCCAAGAGTGGATGGTTCTCCCAAGGGTGAGTAACCACTGCGACGCTTTGTCCCGCAATGAAAACGGGAACATTTTCATGAGGACTATTGGTAACCCGATATTTCTTGGTTTAACTGTTTCAGCCAATCAGGTTAAGTCTTCCAAGTGGAGAAAAGGATCTTCACTTGCATGACCATGGAAGTGAAAATTTATCAGGCCAATTATGTTAGGTTTCAGCTCAAAGTCATCCCCTCCCATGGGGACCCGAATTTGTCCTATGGCCTCTGTAGTAGCGGGATTCTGATAGGAGCTAAGAGACTTAGGCTCCTCCCGTTCGAGAGGGTTCTGCATTTCCTCCAATGTTTCCCTAATGGCCTCAATTTGTTCATTATACATTTCCATTTGGGCTTGGAGGCGGGTTATGGGATCCAAGGCTCCACCACCTGGTGGGTTTTGAGGGCGGTTTCCTCCCTTGGGATTTGGGGGTAGGCGTGTAGCCATGTTTGTGGAGGAGGAGGACGATGCAGCTTCTTTTCTAAAATTATCAGATAATTCACACAGTTCAGGGTTTTGTGACCTCCTCCAAAACATGCACTACCGTAGGAAGAATTGGGGGGATACGAAGGGAAAAGAGATGAGAGAAATGACGCCGCAAAGGTACACTTGATGACAAATCAATACAATCAAATTCTTAACCTCTACAGTATGCCCTTAGACCTAAAGATCTAAGTTACCTACTATCACGACCTACGGAACCGAATGCGAGTACCGCGGAACCACCGGGCCAGATTGAAAGGCCGTTTGCCTCAGTCTTAGACACCCGATAGCACGCGGAACACTCACCAGCACGCAGGCGCTACACGCAGGTAGTTAGACCTCCAATCCTTAATAAGGGTCAAGTTGCTACCAATTTTAGTTAGAGGCTTAGGATCAAGTGCTTCTGGAATGTGAAGGGCATTCTTTACGGGTAATGCCCAAGTGATTGATTTTACAAAGTGTGTAAACCAAGCATGCAACGGGGAAATCTCCCCGAATTGAAGTTTTAATTGGTGAATGGTTTTTAGAGTTTCAGCTTTAAGTAGTATGGATTTTAGGATTTCACTGAATTTCCAATTCAACCAATCTCCGGGTTTTGAGAGAA